>OZ010795.1:126096559-127542184 GCA_963932465.1 Maratus speciosus
ACTTCGCTCATTCCTAATTACAAATTTACCAACTTTATTAACTATATAATTACAAAATTTCGCAAAGTAACAGTAAAAGCGAACATCCGCGATTGCATACTTCCAACGATAGTGACGTTTTAGGGTGCCAAAACTTGGTCAAAAAGTTTTTTTCAAAATAGGAAAGCAATAATTTAGATCACGAAATCTTGGCTCAAAAACTCGGGGCATTCCTAGCTTAAATGACGCCAGAGGAATTCCTGCCAGATGACTTGGAGCAGTGAACAAAATTTTCACCCTTGTGAAATGACGAGGGTGTACTTTTAACCCCTTCCTACTCTGCGTCATACCTTGGTATGGCGCTTAATTAATAATTTCCCGCTCGTTTAAACAGAATAAGTTTCTTATTGGCATTTTTGCCTTTATCTTAACACTGAATGAAACAGAGAAACATAAATCACTTTAAAAAGCTTTATTCAAATAAATACAACTTACTAAAAAGTACAGGTAACAAAAAAAAAAAAACGATATTACAAACACATTAAAAATCTGCATTTCGAATCGCTTCTCACAAGTCTAAAATTTAAAAACGATAAAACGATTAGAGTTCAAAATGTTTAAGAGCACACACGAATTCCTGGACAGAGAGTACAGGAGGTTGAGATGGTATTCTGTGTTCTTAGATGTTTTTGTCTGTTTTGAACTTTTAGAATTCTGTAATATCCTTTCACCCTGATGGCGATCGCGGAAGTGATTCGAAACGTTTATTTTTAATGTGTTTGTAAAATCTCTTTTATATATTATACGTCATTTAGCAATATGTATTTAATTTCAATACAATGTTTTTAAGTATATTTTCTGGTGCAATTGTGCAATACATATTTATCATAAATTCCATTTATTATCTATAGCTACATATCTTAAGAAATATATTTTACTTTTTTATTAGTCTTAGGGGAATTTCTTAAAAATAATACTTCTTCTAATTAATTTTATATCTATACAATAAAAATGTCAGACTATTTGTATTTGAAAACGTGAAATACATGAGAAAGATTAATTGTCTTAATTGTCATATTATTCCACACTTCAATTTATTTATTAATTTCATTTTTAAGAACTCTCTATTTAAGTAATAAAAGTCAATCAACGAAATTTTAATCAATATTTTGTTTATGTAAATTATACAGATTAAAAAATTCCCACTAGAACCTTTCTGAAGTCATTTGTCTAAAACTATACATGTTATTCACATTTCTTTAACTTAAAGAAGAGAACCTTAAAAGTATAATACTTTTGATATTTCGTAGAATACCTACTGCAAGTTAATCGACAAAAAAAAAATAATAAATAAATAAATAAATAAATAAATAAATAAAAAATAAGTAAATGCAAAAATAATATAATTTTGGGATTTTATCCTTCTATATATAAAAAAAAGTTTTGATTTGGAAATGGACCAACGAAAATCTGCGTAGACATTCCGGGTAGAACTCATCCAATTTAAATGCTTAAGCCCAGCCTCCTTATCGAAATAACAGGCCTCTCAATCGCTAAGTTTCCTTTGTCCGTTGTACACGTGGTTAGAAACCACAGGGTTTCCCGTGACTAGCGCCATCTAACGTGAGAAACAGAAATATTTTTTAATTTGTTTTCCATTTGTCTTTTACCATTTTCTTTACGATGTGCTTTGTAGTTTGCAAATGATAGTTGTTAATCTTAAAAATTTCATATGTTCTAGACATTTTATTTAAAAAATGAACTTATTTTACTGTTAAACAAAAAATGTTTACTGCTGTATTCCGTTATGTAAATAAATGATGATGATAATAATAATAATAATCAGGAAAGAAAATTATTTTACCATGAATTTCTCAGTGATATTAGTTATTGAAATAAATGGATAGCATCTAGATCCGGAAAAGCTAAAATATTTCATTTTCTCTTTTATATTTTCAAATATGTGATTTATTTTATTTCTGCTATTTCTTTTCTTTTCACAATTAATTTCACTTTACAGTATTAATTTAACATCGCTCCTTCAATTTGTTTCAATGCACAGTCTCATTTATTTATTTATTGGCCTATCATTTGTTTTATTTTTGAAGGTATGGGGGATCATTTCAGTTTAACATACTTTAGATGAAAGCTTCACTGTTTTTTCATATAAAGTTTGAATGTATTAATCTATGGGAAAGTTTCATAATAATTGGCTCCACAGCCAGTTGGCATATCTTGACGGGCATAGTTTGGTGCATAATTAATTTCCTTGTTTTAACTCACATATGTTATGTAAGTTTTATTAAATGTATCAAAGTATTTTAGGAAAGTTAAAACACGCATAGCTACAAAAAAAAAAAAAAAAAAAAAAAAAAAAAAAAAAACAGACTGAAGTCATAAACACTTAAAAAATTGGAAAATAAAGTTTAATAATCACTTAAATTTATACATGTCCCTCAACTTTCCGCAAATACCGTATTCTTGTCATGCTACGATTTTGGTGTTTGCAAATCTTAATTTGAGTAATCTTCCTTAATCAGACCTAGAGCCAATTGGCGTAAATGTAGTTTGGCGCAAAATTAATTTTATTTTTAAACCGTATACTTGATACCACATTATTCCAGCATCGCGTTTTTGCAGTCAACTTTGACTGTGGAACAGATTACAGAACATTAGATAATACTACATTATATAATAATAAATCGGTATTTTTCAAGTATAGGGCCTTGGCGAGAAAAGAAAATTTGGCAACGTAATTTCTGAAAGAATATTCACTGTTTCACATAAAGAAGCAATATTTTCCAATATCTGTACAATTTATTTAATATAAAAAGGGCATTTATCTATTTTATATACAAATATAAACAAATCGTATATAAAAAAACGATGATAATATCTAGAAACTAAATTTATACATGTAAATTCGGCACAGATGTCATATTGGCGCGATTTTTTTCTGGCGTAAATGTCATATACGCGCCGGATACTTAACTGGCACCAAAGTGTCGTTATTTGGCTTGATATGGTTATCAGGATATAGATGATATGGTAACGAGGTTTTCGCAAAATTGGCGTCGGAAAAAAATCGCGCCAATATGGGATCGTGTATGACATCTGTGCCGTAAATTCTTATAAAACAAGCTGACAGTTCATAAGTTTTGTTTTCATAACTGTTTATATCAATCGGCAATAAATCGCTCTTTCCGAAGCCCAAATTGTGCCACGATTAAAAAAAATAATAACCCGCAAAGTCCTATATACTGAAATTGGTACTTGTTAGTTATCCCGTCGACCAAATTACTGTCGCCAAATTGCAAGATTAAATGTCAATAATGGTTTGCCATAATTTTATTAATTTTAAGATTAAATGCCAATAATGGCCAATAAAACCAATATTTCGACGTTTTATTTGTATTTTTATTAATGTTATACTAATTTATTTGTTTTTTCGTTATTTAAAATAAAAAATTGTGTCAATTTGTAGAACTTGGCGAGTAGTTTGGCGATTTATATAATTTGGCGAAATTGATCGTCGGGATAACTAACAAGTACCCTGAAAAAATATCAATAAATCTTATATTTAAATCTTCATTTTTGATATGTTTCATTTTTTAAAGCCAGAACATAATTGTGCGAAATATATTTTTTACGCCTTTATTTTACTGGAATTCAAAAAATATCTTATACAATTTTGCCAATAACACAACATTTTCAATTTTTTACTATGCATTTGTTTATGGAGTATTACCAGGAGTATACACCAGGTGGCGTAACTTACGGGACAAAGTCAGCTAATAAGTTGGCAATTATCGGGGACATTTTCACCCATAGACTTTCTCCGGATTGTCAAGTCTGTTTTATGATAAGAGAGTCTTGGCTTAAGCATGCCCATAGCCTACTATGATATATAACGGCCCGCGCATTTCACCGAAAAGGTGAAGTCGGATCCAACTTCAAACCCTGAACCAAAACTTCACAACGTGCTCTTTGTTTACATTTATACCCTGCCCAGATAGAAGCTTGTTTCTCATCGTCGAAGTTTCAGAATCATTGATCGTATTTTCATGTAATAAATTAAATATTTATATTCTTCAATTTCCTTCGATTTAAAAGGGTATTTTACACAAATTGTAGCATTTTAGCGTTACACATACTTTTAAGATTAACTAAATTATTTATTGTTTACCTTGATCGTTTGGTTCTTTCATGAAAAATGCCGGTTCGTTATTCTTTTTTGAATGTCCCGTATTTATATAAAAATAGCTTGGTTTCATATACACGTTCTAAAATTAAAATTTGATTTTTATCAAACTTCAGTTCTCATAACTGACTTGAAGCAGCTGTTTTTGATTAATTTACTGTTACCGGTAAAATATTTGTTTTTAATATCGCCCGAACCAAGAAGAAGTAGAAAAAAAAAAGCCGATCTTCCTTAAACATTAAATAATCTTATTTTTAATCAGAGAAAGAAATGGTGATTACGGATATAAATATCGTTGCAATATTCTATGTTATCCAAGCAATTTTGATTAAATCATGTAAGGGTATTTGTTACTTAATAAATTACATTTATTAATTATTACAAGGAATTTTATGAGTATTTTAATATATTAAAAAAAAATTCCTATCAGTTTTATTGTTTCAGCAGCGAAAATATTAAATAAATGGTACTTAGTTATCCCGTCGACCAAAAATCTATAGCCAAACTATAAGATTAAATGCCAATAATCTTTGATCGTAAATGTCACATTTACTTGACTGTAAGCAAGTTACACGTATTTATGTCATCAACTGAATTTTATTTCCACGTTTTATTTGTATATTTATTAATGTTATACTAATTTATTTGTTCTTTCGTTATTTAAAATAAAAATTATGTCAATTTGTATAATTTGGCGAGTGTTTTAGCGATTTATATAATTTGTCGAAATTGGTCGACTGGATAACTAAGTGGTACCAAATAAATTTCTGACATTGATGTTTTAGACTAAGCATGTGTTTTTTTATTTATATATTTTTATGTATGTTGGTTTAACAGTTTTAAAGAGAAACACATTATATTAGTCACTTAAATAAATAGAACTTTACATTTACATTGATATGGACAGTTTATAATAACCCTTAACAGCTGTATTCGAATTAGCTGTCATTTCTAAGCTTGATTGGAATGTCAGCAGAATTGTAAACGTAACCATGGCGACATGACGTAATTTTGGTGTTTGTTTACATATCTACCCTTCCTAGGTTGTTTCAGTTACGGTCAGAGTCAAATTTCAATTTTGGGCAGGGTATCAGAGTCCTCTGGCGAGCGACTTCATACATTAAACGCAAATCAGTCTGCCTGTAGTAGTATCTAAGTATGCCTTGAGCATGGCCTTTCTTCGTTAATATTAAAAAAAACTGTCGTATACAAAAATATGGAAATCGGTGGTATTATAAAGAAATATTTGATAAACACGCTGATGCAGACAGTTTTCAAATCGAAGAATTACTTTCAGAGATATTTAATGCTAAAGTTGGACAAAATCGTTCCATTAAAAAAGTTTTATTGGAGCAAAAACTATACATGAGAATTTAATCATTTTTAGATCATTTTATAGGTTATAAGTTCCCGGTGTGCAGATTGCATTTTTTGGTTTTTTATTTGACTATTTTTTAAGGTTTTATTTCTATTTTAAATTCGAATTTTCAGTATTTCGAGAGATATTTTTTACAAATTTAAAAAATGTTATTAATTTAAACTGTTGCCAACTGTATAAACAGCGCAAACAATAATGTTTACTTCAAATTAAAAATTTATTTACACGGGACTATTGTAAACAGAAAAAAAAATTAAAATTAGAATAAAATGATTACGTGTTAAAAGCAGGAAAATTGCGTCATAAGAACCATATTTACACTGGAATTTTAAAAGAGAAAAAAAATGTTAAAATAAAAAAATCATTACTATGCGTTAAAACCTGTAAATGGAGGAAATTACGTCATATTTAAAATGGCCAAAAAATATGGCAAAACAATTTAAATTAAAAAATATATCTGCGCGAGACATTTACTTGATATTTTGAGATAATATTTTCAACTATTATCGTGAATTCGAAGACAGCGCAAATAATATTTCCTTCTAACAACAAAAGTATTTTCACGTGAATATTAATAAGAGAAATAAAACTTTGGTGTAAATTACGTCAGATTTAAAACGATACATTTAAAATGAATTATTTAAAAGAACTGTCTTATAGCGCTGTTAAAAAATACCGGGAGACAATGACACTGTTTACTTAATTCATTTTACATTAGCTTATTTTCGAATGTTTAACTATTTTTTTTTATTAAATACGAAAACAGCCATTGTATCTTTTAACAGCAGCAGATATGGTCTTAAAAACCCCCAATAGAAGAAAAACGAATGGAAACCCGTTTAGAGCGACATCGCTACTGTTTATTTATTTATTTATTTATTTATTTTTCAAATTTTAATTCAATATTTTTAAAGCCGATCAAATTAGCGTGCTTTTTGGATTTTGGTGTCCCTGAACGGGGGTTGGCGAGCGTAGCTCGTAGGGGGCAGAGCCCCCTAGTAATAAAAACAAATGTTTTTGTTCCGTGTCAACAATAGACAAAGCAAGCAGTACGTTACGCTCGCTTTACGTAAATGATCATTGAATATTCTTTTTTCACTAAAATATAAGGGAAGTAAATGAAAGGAAAATATTTAGATATTTCTGTGAGTAGGACAATAATATAGCAATATTTGGGAACGTGTGAATGTAGCATGAAGCAGAATAAACAGACATATAATGTTTTACTCTAAAAATGAATTATTAAAAAAGTCTATTGTTTTTATAAATAATGTTAAGTAAAAAAAAAAGCAAAAAAAAAAAAAAAAGAATAATATATATATATATATATTTTTTTTTTTGAAAATGAATGCAATATATTTGACTTAAGATAAATTTCAGATTGACGCTTTGAAATAAATTTGGTGTTTTAGTATTCTTTTATTATTAGTTTTGATAGATTAGGTTTTTTTTCCTAGCTACAAAGTTAATCAAAATTCCTTAGATAAATTTTAAAATGTAGTAAAATATAATACTGCAAATAATTGTTCTAAAGGAAACCAGTGGCATAACTTCTTTAATTAGTCAACGGTATGCATTTTTACAGTTTAATGGGGCACTTACATTATAATATTATCCAAAGTAAATATATTTCATCAAACCTTTCATTAATCATACATTGCTTTGTGTAAAAGGAACTGACATAACGAAGACGGCAAGGATATGCAGTATTTCTAGCAGTGACATAATATTTAATATAATTTACATTCGAAAAATGAGGCCTTTAATTTAGCGTTATTTAGATGTGGATGGTCCTCAATTCTAATTCTTATCATAATATTGTTACACTTTACTCTAAGAAAATCTTTAGCTAATACTGTTACATTAACTTTTAAAGATACGGAATAAATTTACAAATGTTAGTTAAATTTTCATAATTTGCCATTCAAAATATTTAGTAATATTTAGTTTAAAAAACTACATATCACGTGGCAAAACAGAACGTTAATTCCTGCCTAACGGAGTTAGCTAAAGTTAAAATGAAAAAGAAAAATATGAGCCGTTAGCAGCTTATATCCAGTAAACAATGTTGATCATGCAATGTTGCTTCATCGCTATGAAACCGATTCGACATTTTTTTTTCAAATGGCGTATGTAAAAATTTTCCTATTTTAAATCGTAAAAAATATCTTTTTTAATTATTTTTAGTATATTTTAAAAGAGTACCGAACGTTCCCTAACTACAAAAATATAAACTATAAGATAAGGTTGATTTGATATCAAACAGCTATAATTTATTAAAAGTCATAGTCACCTGAACAAGAAATTTTATTAAAAATTTCGCAAAAAACACAAGAATCACTGCGCGAATGCTGAAAATACTTAATGGAAAAAGCATAAAATTCAATGTATTAGGGGCAGTCTCACAATCTTTTGACTTATAGAAATAAAAATCTGCTAAAATTAAATTTAGTAAAATAATATTTCAATCTGATAGATTTTTTTAAAATTTAACTGAGGTTTAAGTTAAACTTGCGAGTTTAATTTTCCTTACCATTTTACCACTAAAACTTTTTATTTTCTTCTCAATTTTTACTTATAATGAATTTGCATAGTACTCACAGGACATTCAAATAAGAAATAATAACAATGTAGTACTTTTAGCATAAAATTTTGGTATAACGTGGTCTTAAAGGAGTTTTAATGAAGGGACGGTTAGGTAAAAAAAATAGGCGAAGGTATAGAAAAAAGAAAAAAAAAAAGATGATGATAAGGATGGGACGGTAATGAAAATTACCACTTATTGTTAGGCAAATCATGTTAAGAGTAAGTGATATCCACAATATTCATCAATTTTTAGAAACAGTTATTTACATTGGATTAAATTAAAAATAATAATTATTTACCTCGAAAAGTACAGGAATAAACTTTGGGGACGGTAAGACTACCAATAAAGCCACGATGCTTGAAAATGATAATTAAATGCTGATTTAAATTTTGCAGTAAATTTCCTGTCAAAGAATTTTAGACATTCTTTCGCTAGCATACTTCTGCATGAGCAAAAACTTGAAAAAAAATCTGTGGACTCATCTGAAGTGATTTTCTCTATAATTTAGGAAGAGGGGCGGTAAGGAATCTAAAACCCAGGGACAGAGTTAAAAAAATAATAATAATAACCGTAAAAATGTGTGCAGGTTAATTTTTTGCTACACATTTATTAAAAACAATAGTTCGAGTTTCAGAAATAATTACATCAAATTATCATGAGAACACGAGATGGTATAGGAGTTATCTGGATATGTGGACCCCCAACATCGTCCAAAACTTATTTATCACGTTAATATTGTTATGCAGTCATGCAATGGAATGTTACCCAATAAATGAAAAAAAAAAAAAAAAAAAGTAACTTACGCTGACACCGTCGCCGCTGCCGGTTTTGAATTTTTTGTGACCGGAGGTCTTTCTCCGTTAATATTAAGAAAAATATTGCATATAAAAATATGAAAATCGGCGGTATTATAGAGACATGTTTGATAAACACGCTGTTGCAGGCAGTTTTCAAATCGAAGAATTATTTTAAGAGATGTTTAATGCTAAAGTTGGACAAAATCGTTCCATTAAAAACGTTTTATAGGAGCAAAAACTATACATGGAAATTATTTCATTTTAAGGTCATTTTATACGTTAGAATTTTCCGGTGTGCAGACTGCATTTATTTTTTTAATTTGACTCATTTTTTGAGGTTTTATTTCTATTTTAAATTCAAATTTTCGGCATTTCGAGAGATATTTTTTATTTATTTTAGAAAATGGTATTAATTTAAACTGTTGCCAACGGTTGCCAACTGTATAAACAGCGCAAATAATAATGTTTGCTTCAAATTAAACATTTATTTACAGGTGACTATTATAAACAGAAAAAAAACTTTCAAATTAGAATTAAATAATTACGCATCAAAAGCAAGAACTTGTTGAAAATTACTTCATAAAAACTATGTTTACATGTGAATTTTAAAAGAGAAAGGATATTGTAAAATAATAAATTCATTAACATGCGTTACAAGCCTTAAATAGGAGAAATTACGTCACATTACACTTATTTCGTAAAAGGAACAAAGAATGATATTTCAAAACAGTTTAACACTAGAAAGGCGGAAGTTTTTGTATACCTAGAAAGACGGAGAGCGGTCAAAATGACCGCTCTATTTGAAGGACCAAAAATAAAGCATTTTTATACATTTTTTTGTTCAAACAAGTTTTTTAAAGTACATTTATTAATAGAATAATAGAATATTATTTTATTTATTTACCGTTTTATATATAACATTAATTTTTGTTAAAGGAAAAACAATATATATATAACCAATTATCAACAAAAATTACAAAAAAAAAAAAAATACACACAAAAAAAATACACACAAAAAAAATTGGATTTATCAAAGTATCTTAAATTTATGTAACATAACTGCTTTTTTAAGTGTATATATTTAAAAATATAAATATTACAATAATAACTTACACTATTCCTTTTTACATTCTCTGCAAACACTCAGCATTATAACTTTGTAAGTGCAGGAGTCACAAACTGACTTTTTGCAATCACTACAAATGTTCATAGTTTTCTTCCGGCATCGATTGATTTGGCATTATTTACGTTTCGTATCTGACATTGTGGGTGCACCTATATTTGGAGTTAAGTCTCACAGCGGAGATGTCTTAGAGGTGACATATTTTGTACGCAGTTCGTCAGCTAAATTCAAAATAAAATGACGAAGCTTTATATTTACACTGGTATTCTCTTTATAAATCACACAAGCATTTATAGCAGCTAAGTCCAGAATATTAACAAAAACTTGCACAGGCCATCGTCGAGAAGTTGATTTTGTGGAATATTTTCTTGCCATCTGGTCAAGTACATCCATTCCGTTTTTCGTTGAGATGTAAAACTGAACAACCTCAGGCGTCTTTTTTTCATTGCCATTGACTTCAAGTGTAGGATGTAAAGTGCTTAACAACAAAACATTAATATTTTTCTTTCGTTGATATGAGGTCAGTAATATATTATCGTGCTTGAGAATTTTGCTTGAATACAGTTCTCCCTTTGTGAGCTTGAAGGATTCGGGTACTTCTTTCTTTCCGCGTTTCACAGTTCCAACGATGCTAAGTCCTTTATTTCTTAGAGTTTTGGCTAATTTCAACGTTGTGAAAAAATTATCCTTTGTTATGTTCCTTCCTGTATTATGAAATTGCTCTTTGAAGCGACAAACAGCATGTTCTCCAACAGTTTCATCTATAGGTCTATTTTCATTGTTACCTAAATATGGAAAGCCATTCAACAAATATTTTGATCGAACGTCAGCTGCTAGCCAAAATTTAATCCCGAATTTATCTGGTTTTTGCAGCATATACTGTGTAAATGGGCAACGTGCCTTACTTGGGAAGAGTTGTTCGTCTACTGTTATATTTTCTCCCGGTTTATAGAAAAGTAAACAATTTGCAATAAACGAGTTCCATATCTCTGACACTAGTGCAAATTGATCAGATCGAAGTCTTTCAGATCTTGTTGCCTTCAGACCAAACCGCAAATACCTCATTATTTCTTTGAACCTGTTCCGAGCCATTGTTTGGTGAAAAAAGTTTATTCCCCATGTCGTTGACTATAAGTTGTTTATTGAAACACCTTTAGAAATAAAAGCTCCACGAGCATACAGTATGGAAGTAAAATCATCTAATTCGTCTAAACATATATTCCAATGCGGGTCATGCAAACATCGATGAGCTTCCGCTTCTGTGCACATTTTTATGAAACGAAGAATCTTTTCATTTATGAATAGTCTCCATGCACTTGTGAAATTCCCTAACATTACATTTCTAGTAGAAAATGAACTTGGTCCAGGAACTTCTCTCAACACATTGTGATGCTGTCGTTTTCCTGAAGAAATATTACCAGAAGGAACTGCCCATATTTTTCCATTTTTTGCTACTTCTACATTTTACTCATTTCCTTGATTTTTGGAACATACTCTTTGTTCTTCACTTTTACGTAGTAGTTTACTTTTCTTTTGACGTTTTCTGTTTTGTTTTCGTTTTCTACCACGTGTGGTACTCGCATGACTTGAATCGACATTTATAAAAAAAATTTTCATTTTCAGATTCAAATGAAAAATCTGTTTGTGCAGTTTCAGTAAAAAAACGGCATTCGTCCGCGGAAGAGGATTCACTTACATTTCCAGGGTTATATTCATCGTCAGATAAATTTGAATTTTCATCTGTACACTCTAAAAATACCCTGTTGATTTAACAGAAAAGTTCTGTCAGCTATGCTACCAGATAACCCCTGTAGTTTCTTCAGAGAAAATCTGTTAAAATTCACACAGATTTCTCTGAATTTTCTTCAGAGAAAATCTGTTAAAATTCATACAGATTTCTCTGTAGTTTCTTCAGAGAAAATCTGTTAAAATTCATACAGATTTCTCTGTAGTTTCTTCAGAGAAAATCTGTTAAAATTCATACAGATTTCTCTGTAGATTCTTCAGAGAAAATCCGTTAAAATTCATACAGATTTCTCTGTAGTTTCTTCAGAGAAAATCTGTTAAATTCATACAGATTTCTCTGTAGTATAGACAGAGGAAATATGTTATCCAGTAGAGATTTTCTCTGTAGAATAGACAGGTAATATAGGCAGATAGGCAGTGCCTTCTTGGTAATATAGGCAGAGTAATCCTATTAAATTGATATGCTTTCTCTGTAGTTACGAATAGGGAACCCTGTTAAATTGATGTAGACTTTTTCTGTTGTAACTGAATTTCTCCATATCCAGAGGAAACTATAGTTTTACAGATTTTCTCTAGTGTGAAACAGAACTTAGAGTAATCCTATTAAACTGTTTCTTCAAACAAAACAAATTTAATTGTGTGTTATATCAGGCTAATTTGTTTAATAACTATTTTATCTTATTTTTCTGCATCTATAATAAAATTCTATAAGGGAAAAAAGTGATCATTTAGTGTAAATGAATAAACAATTTTATATTAAATTTTACACAATTTTTCTCTGATGACCTTAGTTAAAATGGATTTGGCAGTACTTTTCTTATCAATAAGGATAATTAATTACATATTTATATATTAAATAAAAATATTTTGAGAGTGTGTTTAAATTAAAAGTTACCAAAAGTTTTAAGAATGTGTTACTAATTGTGAATTTGGGTGGGTACTTAATTACAAAAAGAACACATTTCGGTGTTTAGCGGTAATGAAATTTTACGAGTGTTCCACTTGATGACAGGATCGATACTCAGAACAGAACAAGACTAACTTAAATTAAAGAATTAAGCAATTAATAAAAAAAAAATTCTCTTAAGGTATACTCTAAAGCCCTGCACTGTAACTTTTTTTTTGCAAATCATGAAATGAATCCATTTCAAATCTTAAAGCATTGTAGTTGATACTTATGTTTAGTATGCGAATAAACACTGAATATGAATACATATGTATGCATATTGTTTCAAGATATTTTTAATTTGACTCGTGGATTAGATACAAATAATCAACATTATTATTCGAGTAAAAGTTACAAAATTAATTAAATCAAAATTTTAAACCATTTATTATGGTGCAGTAGTTGAAAGCATTCACATTTGAAAGATTTGTTATTTATGTATGAAAAAAGAGAGATTATGACATGATAAAAGGTTTAAGGAGTGTTTTGCTTCATCTTTGATTTCAGCTTTTATTGTATTGCAATTATAAGAAATAATTTAAATTTGCAATATCACTCCTGAATATACCTGCATTTTTATACCATTATTGATTCTACCTATTTGAATTCTAAATGAGATACATATTCAAAGCTCTCTCAAGAGTTTAATAAAAACAGTGCACTTAAAATTCCAGCCAAAAATAAGTAATTTAATATTTATTGGCTAGTTTTGAACATCAACAGATATGCAAAGTTTATTCCAGCTTGATAACTGTGAATTAAAAAGTCTATTAAATCTTCATAGTAAGGGAGGGGGGGGGGGGGGGGTATCTAATAGCGTTGAATTTAGACAGTGGCATTCCCCCAGATTTGAGATTTTATGCCTTTTAAAGGCCAAAAGTGCAATTTCCCTCGACAAATTCCTAAAATACCCCCTAAAATACTTTCTGTTGATCCCAACTTTTATTAATGCATCTTAAAATGTCTTAGTATTACATTCATTTAAATGTCTTTATATTGTATAAGGCAGCACATTTCTATGATGAATGCTAACTATAATCAAAGTAATATGTAATTTTAACAATTACCCATGCCAAAAAATACAAAACTATTCTAATTCAAAACAACATACTTAATTGTAATATCATCATGAATAAGTTAAATCAGGATAACATATATTAAAGGAGTAATGCCCTTCAATCAGTGATCTAAGTAGCCATTAATTATAATTAGGACCTTAGAAATTTTGTAAACAATTCATAACTATTTTTGGATAATTTTTTTAAGCTTAAAAATACTCTGTGGTTACATAAAACAAAAATTATTATTTGAAAGTAATAACGGAATTTTTGCATAATTTATGAGGCCCTAATTAAAATCTAATCTGCTCAATGATACAGAACTTCAAATCTGTTACTGGATATTGCAATGTGAATAATGTTAATAAAAAACAATAATTCATATCTGTAAATTCTTAGTCCTTTGTCTTTATAATTGCAAATCTGTTTCATTTAAAAGCAAATATATGACAAATATTGCTAGGATCAGATTATTAACAATGGAGAAACCTAGACAAGATCTGAAGCAATTACTTGAAAGTAATCAAATTTATAAATCCAGTACAGGGGGGAAAAAAAAGTCAATTTTATCTCACTACACAGCTCATTTTTTATTTTTATTTTTGAGGGTGTGAAGCTATATTTTGCTTAGTCTCAGAATTCTAGAATTTTACTAAACTTTATTTTTCTACTTTTTTTTTTCCTCCTCTCTTTCTCCGCATCTCTCCTATACTTCATGTATTTTCAAAGTAACTAAGCACTAAAAGATATAAAGTTAATTGAAATGATCAATTTATTTACATATAAATCAATTTATTTACACTCTAAATGATGGATATCATCAACACCTAGGTCAATTAAAACCATTAAGAGGCTTTCTAAAAGCTCATCAGTTATGGCTGGTAAAATTGTTTTAATTGAAGATTTTACTTCTTCCATTCTAAATGAAAATACACAACTTCATTAAAATTTACTATGAGTTCATAAAAAAAGTAAAAAAAGACCATACACAGATTGGAAAGAATGAAGTCCCAATCTAGAAAAAGAAAAATGGACCAAGTACAGTCTTTACAAAACTCTAAAATGTTGTGTCTTACCACAACAAAACTCAAGATATAAAAAAAAGGAAATTAACTATTACAACTTACAAGGATAACCCTTAAATTAATTTTACCAATCAGTGAAATAAACTAGTAATGAAGTATTAAATGAATGTATGTGAACTAGTAATGAATTATAAAATATATTCCCGAACCATGCACTTCGCATGATTCCTTGAATTCCCTTACCAATTAGATTAAATGTTCCCGAACCATGCACTTCGCATGATTCCTAGAATTCCCTTACCAATTAGATTAAATGTTCCCGAACCATGCACTTCGCATGATTCCTTAAATTCCCTTCACTAATAAAATTAATTTCTTAAAAGTTTACTCATTCTACAGAATTTCATTAAATTGCTGGCTAAGATCAGACACAGTCAAATTTAAACAAAAACAAGGCTGATTAATTCAAAATCTACATATTAACATTTCTAACAAAAAGGCAAGAATAATCAATTTCAATTCAAATCAGTCATATTAATAATTAAATATTTGACTGTCTCTGATAGATTCTGAAATTGAAAAATAAAAATCTCTTAAGTGAAAAAATAGTCACTGCAGGAAATTATTGTTTACACTCCAAAAAATTATTATTTGTATTTCAGTAACTGTAATTATTACTTAAATACATTTTGAAATTAAACATTCTAAAATTATCGTACACAATAAAATTAATTGAAATTAATAAATTTCAAAATTCACAATTGACAAAAGAAAGGTGCGCAACTTCCATTTGAGAAGTGTCACTAATTCAACCATCATTCCAACCAACCCATTGTTACAATACATAAAAACAAAACAAGCTATTTCTATTAATTGAAATTCAGATTTGGTAGACAGTATGCAATTTTTTACCATTAGTTAAAACAAAAATTCTGTGCCAAGAAACTTAATAATGATAGAATTTTATAATATTTAACTAATTACTCACTACTGACATAACCCTAAAATGTAAACAAACAGATCGCTACTTTAGTAAACAAAACTAATATTGCGATTTTGTAACAAATTGGCCCCATAATTAAAATTAATTTTTTAAATATTGTTTTTAGTTTAAGTTAATTTAAAATTTAGATATTCGTGACTTAACAAAATATAGTATAGCTATTCAGAACATAACCTTGTGTACGCTACTGTTCAAATAAAAAATGAAATACAAGGAAAAATAAATACGCATGTAAAGTAAGAAAAATTATAAAGTCATTTTTATTCACAGGTAATATCTCTTTATTTACACTATAAGTTCAAAGACACCCTCATGTTAAAATTTCAGAACTGAGTGAACCAAACAACATTGCTGCAAGAAATCACACTAAACAAAAAACAGTTAATTTCACAAAATTTCAACATGCATACAATATAAACGAAACAATATTTAAAAAACAAAAAAGGTAACTTTTCCAGCATAGGCACCTTAGCGAGAAAAGAATTTGGCAACCTATTCACTGTTTAATATACACAAGTACTTCAATATTTATAAAATTTATTTAATATGAAAAAGCCATTTATCCATGTTTTTATATAAACACAGGTAAATTGTACATAGAAAGTAAAAATAACATTTTATCTTACATACAAAAAGTAGCAAAAAGTTATGGTTGTGTCTGCAACAGCAATTTAATGAAATAAAAATTGACTACGGGAGTAGCATGCTTCAGTTTTCTTACTCATAATTATTATAAAATTACAGCTATATTTTAATTCAATTATAATCCAACCTAAATAAATAAATAACAAAACTAATATTTTATGAAAAACTAGATAATTAATGTAAAGTGATTCTGTAAGTTTGAAGTTAAGCCTAAATCTATTAAAAAATGATATTGACACTTTTTTTTTCCATACAAACAGCCAGATTTGTATATTATACACGCATGCCGTACACTGAAAATTTTCCGCAAAATTCAGAACTTCGCGGAAGAAATTTTAGAAAAAAAAAAAAAAAAACAAACACAAATTTTGTATTTAACATTTTTTAAAAAAATACCAAAAAATTAAAAATATTCCACAATTTTATGTATAATTTATTTATTGTTCACGCACAATTAAAAGCAGGGGTGATTCTGTTCCAAATTTTCTGAAAATTTAAAAAATTCATCAGTCCGAAAATTCAGACACAAAAAATTTTCAATTGAGACAAATGGTCGCCATGAACAACCAATGTCGTCAATAGTTCGCAGAAAAAATCTGAAATTTCCTCCAAGAATCAATGAGAAAACGGGAATTTCGTCAAACGATCGCGGAAAAAATGCTAACTTCGTCAAATGAACTCGCATAAAAAATGCGAACTTTGTCAAATGATCACGTAAAAAATGCTCATTTTGTCAAACGATCATGTAAAAAAAGTGAACTTTGTCAAATGATCGCGTAAAAAACACGATTTCAACAAAGTGTCGTGTAATAAATGCGAACTTCACCAAAGGGGCGCGTAAGAACGCGAATTTCATTAAAGGGTCGCGGAAAAAAATAATTTCTTGAACTGATCGCGGAAAAATGCGAATGTCGTTAAAGCATCGCAGAGGAAATCGAAATATTTTTAAAGGGTTGCGGCTGCGGAAAAATGCAAATTTCGACAAAGGATCGCGGAAAAAAAAGTGAATTTCGGCAAAGAATCGCAAAAATTGCCAATTTCGTCAAAAGGCAGCGAAAAAATGCAAATTTCGACATATGAACGCGTAAAAACATAAATTTCGACATAAGACCGCATAAAAATGCGAATTTCATTAAAGGTTGCGGAAAAATCTCAAACTTCGTGAACTGATCGCGGGAAAATGAGAATTTCGTCAAAGCATCGCGGAGGAAACGCATATATTGTCAAAACCGTGAATTTTTTCAAAGGGTCGTGGCTGCAAAAAAAAAAAAAAAAAAAAAAAAGTTTCTACAAAGGATTGCAAAATTCATCAAAGAATCACAAAAATAACAGGAATTTCGTCAAAGAGACGCGGAGAAAACGGGAATTTCGTCAAAAGATTGCGAAAAAAGGGCGAACTACGTCAGCAGATGATTGCATAAAAAACACGAATTTCAATAAAGGATCACGTAAAAAAAGGCGAATTTCATTAAAGCGTGATGTTAAAAACGCAAATTTTATTAAAGGGTTGCGGAAAAAACTCTAATTTCATCAAAGGACTGCGAAAAAACGCAAATTTCGACAATGACATGCGAAAAAAAAAAAAAAAAAAAACATGAATTTCGTCAAATGATTGCGGGCAAAACGCGAATTGTCGCAGAAAAATCGCAAATTTCTTCGAAGTGTAACAGAAAAAAAAACGCGAATTTCATCTAAGGATCGCGAAAAAATGCGAATATTGTCAAAAAAGCAGCGGAAAAACACACCGCAAATTTCCCCAAAGGATCGCAGAAGAAACGCAAATTTCATCAAAGGGTTTCTAAATAAATGGAAATTTCATCAAAGGGTCATGGATTAAATGCAAATTTCGACAAAAGACCGAAAAAAAAAACGTGAATTTAGTCAAAGAATCTCAAACAACAACAACAACAAAAAAAAAACCGTGAATTTCGTCAAAGGGTCGCGAAAAAAAAAACACGCAAATTTCGTCAATGGATTAAGGTAAAAACGTGAATTCCATCAAATGGTCACGGAAAAACCACAGTGGTCTCTTTGGAAAACAGAACACATACAAACATCTATGTTTATTATTTACAGTTTTTAATCTGAAATAATATACTAAACTTACTTTTGAAAAATCAGGTTAATAACCCGAACCCAACTTGAAGGAATCTAGACTCAGCCTCAAATCTACCCAAATCAAAAACTCGATGGGCAACAAAAGTACTTGGCGCCGGGAGGCAGGGCCGAAACTAGCCTTTTTTGCACCCGGGGCAAACATGGATTTTGGCACCCACCCCCTCTTCCGCAAAGTATATTTATAAAGAGAATTTTACTAATTTTCGACAGCCGACTTATTTTAAAATTTAAAATATGTAATACTGAACTACGTAATGCACAGTGGCGAATCAAGGGGGGGGGGGGGGGTTATGACCCCCCTCTGAGCATCAACAAAAGTATTCTAAAGATCATTTTTAAAATGAAATATACAGTAGAGTACCGATTGTCCGAGTCCTGCTTAACAGAGTTATTTTCTTCTGATGATCTGATGACTTCCATTACTATGAAACAGTCATTATAAATGAAGTGTTAGGTGAAGATGAAAGAACAGTCGTAAAAAGTTAGAACTCTGATTTTCTAGTTAGAATGGGGGGGGAAAAATGGCCATAATTTTTTTTTTTGAAAAAAAAAATAATGCAATTTTTTTCTGATTTTTTTTTTTTTTTTTTTTTTGGCAATTAAAAAAAAAAAAAAAAATTATGGCAATTTTTCCCCCATTCTGACGCGATAATCCGAGTTCTAACTTTTTACGGCTGCTCTTTCATCTTCACCTAACTCTTCATTTATAACGACTGTTTCATAATAATGGAAGTCATCAGTCCATCAGAAGAAACTGATGTATTCCAAAGGTATAATCCTTCATTTGGCGCCCGGGGCACATGCCCCCTCTGCCCCCCTTTAGTTTCGGCCCTGCCACCAGGAGGGAATTTCCTCCCTCTGCAATAACCTTTCAGAAAATTTGCTTTGAATTTCAGAATTTTTTTTAATTCAGAATCACCCCTGCCTTCTTATCATGGATTTTTAGTTTAATTTTTTTAAACCAAAATAATTATTCTTTAATTAATATTAATTAATTTTTAATTTAAATGGAAATTATTTTAAACTACTGTTTTTAATTCATATCATCAAAATAAAATAAGCAATTCTATTAAACATTAAAAATTAATTTCCAGAAAGTTTTTGTTGTGTGCGCAGAAAGTTTTTGGTTTTATACAAGTCTGCGCGAACAACTAAATATTTCGTGATTTTTTTTTCCTGTAACCGAATGACAAATTTCACGATTTTTTTTTTTTTTTCATGAAATCACTGGGCAAATTTCAGGTTTACTTCTACAACCGACTAATTTGAAGATTTTTTTTTCTGTCTCTGAGGAAACGTAGACATAAATCTCACGAATTTTTCTCATGGCCGACTAACGAATTTTTCCAGCAACCGGCATAGCACAAAATTAGCACTCGCCACTCGTCGAGTAACACTTAAAATGTGGCAAACTTTATTATTCTAACTCGCCAAACGCGATGGTTGAAGATGTATCAACGCCAGGGAGGAAAGGGGGGAAATTCATTCGGAATTTATGACATCTAGATCAGGGACTCTCCCGAACGTAAGAAAACAAAGTAGTAAGGGAAATTCTGTTCCAAATTTTCCGAAAAAAAAAAAAAAAAAAGGCATCAGTCCAAAAATTAAGACATAAAAAAATATCGCTAATTTCGACATGGCTCTCGAAAAAAAATCGATTTCGTCAATCATTCGCAGAAAAAGAAATCACTAATTTCGTCAAAGAATCACAGGAAAAAACGTGATTCTCGCCAAAGAATCTCGTTCACTCTCAGAAATGAATAGTCAGATTTCACGAAATTTTCTTTGTTTTTGACGAAATAGTTTCCTGGAAAATGCTCCGAGCGAACATTTCGTCAAATTGATGAAATTAGTTTCTTCACTTGCTTGACGATATAAATTTCGTCAATAGTTTCGTCAAAAGAGGGCTGGTGGCGCCATCTCTCAATCAGTTTGGAAGCTCCAATATTTGACACGGGGAAAGAAAAAATAATCACCTCTCTTTTTCCCCGGCTTGATTCGAACTCACGACCTTTCGTATGTGAGGTCGTTGTTCTGCCAACCTGGCTGCTGGGGAGTTGAAAGTGTCTGCTTTTAGCCTGGTATAATGAATTCTACTTCGTATTTTATTTTTATAACGTAGATTGCAATTTTATCGGGCTGCTATATTTTCTGAAAGCTTTAAGGAAAGCTAATTTATTTTTATGGTTTTCTCGTATCAATGAATAATTATAATATGGCTTGATTAAATAATTTACAACGGAAATTTTCTTTGATCAATGGATGATTAGAATATGGTCTGGTTAATTTGTTGCTCACAAATAATGAATTGTGAAGTGCATATTGCGTGAGATTTTATCACTTTGAGTAGGAAGATAAGATTTTAACACTTTACTGTTTATAAAGAGGAGAGGGATCAATTATGTTTATTTTTAATTTGATTGAAAACATAATGTACTTCTTAAAAAAAAAAAAAAAAAAAAAAAAAAAAAAAAAAAGATATCCGAGAAGTTTGAAATTTTATTGACCTAATTTTCTTATTGAATGGTTTTGAAAAACACAGGAAATTTATTCTTTTCGAATTAAGACATAACGAACAACAAGATATAAATAAAATAATAATAATATTAATAAGCATTCCTAAAAATTCTAACAGCTAAAAAAATAACTAATGAAGAAACAATAACTACCTATATTTCAGTATTTTCTGAAAAGCACTAAGTGCTGTTTTAAAATAAATTTTTACAGGACTAACACAAACAAGCAAATATCTGTAGGATTTGAGGATCGTATAGGAAATAATCGTAGGATTTGTGGAGGATTTGAGGAAATGTTTCCTTAAAATGCATTGAGTCTGACCGTGATTGAGGCAAAAATTTCGTCAAATATTTGAGGGTTTACGTTTCGTTACAAGTCACGTGATGTTAATAGGAAATGATCGTCAAAAACGACGAAATACAGCTCGAGGATTTCTGAATCGTCAAAAGGGAGAGTTTTATTTCTGAGAGTGTTGAAAAATGCGAAATTCGTCAAAAGATTGCCGGAAAACACAACTTTCATCAAAAAACTCGAAAATAACGCAAATTTTTTTTTTTAAAAATGGTGAAAAAAGTACAACTTTCGTCAAAAGATCAAGAAAAAACTCAGATTTCGTCAAAGGATCGCGGAAAAAAAATGCAAATTTCATCAAAGAATCGCAAAAAATATTAAATTCTTCAAAAAAGATGGCGAAAACCCCCACAAATTTCGTCAAAAGATTGAAAAAAAACCAGGGTTGTAGTAGGTAGCTGCCCGTGTACCTGCCCAGCTACCCGCCTGGGCTGGGTTTTTTACAACCCTGGAAAAAACGCTGATTTCGTCAAAAAATCGCTAAAAAACGAGTTTCGTCAAAGAATCCCAGAAAGACGTGAAATTCGTTAAATGATCATTGAAAAAACTCAAATTTTGTGAAAGAATTGCTAAAAAATCTGCTTTGAGTTATTTAAGAAGAGGATAGTTATAAAACTTTTTTAATTAATAAAATTTTAAATTTCATGTCTTCTGTGAATTAAAACAAATGAATAAAATTTTCTTAAATTCTAAAAAAAACATTTTAAAATCAAAGACAAATTGTGGAAAAATTGGAAGAAAAGTTGTACAAGATCATACGTTATTTGTTAGTCAAGAAGGGAATAAAGTAAATAAACAATACAATATATTCAAATTTTATATGGTGGCAACTCACCTAAATCTTCAAGGTAAACAGATTGCACTTTTTCAATGACAAAATATAATTCTGAAATATTGTTAATGAGGACAAACAAAATTTTATCAAATCCATGCAAATTTGTAGATAACGGTAAGAAAAAAAAATCTTTACAATATTGTATTCCCTCTACTGTAACATCATATGACATGATCGTGTTTAATGAAGAAATATTTGAAGGAATAGCATTTTGAATAGCAACACTGAATGAAGCAGCACAAAAATTTACACTGTCATTTGTACTTATTTTCATAGGAAAAAAATTTCCTTCATGAACATAAGCCTGTGATAGCTGGTGATGAACAGCCAGAGTTGAACAAATGTTTTTAAAGTTTTTACACTGTTTTGCACATTTTTTAAAATAAGCATGTTTACTTTCAAAGCGAAGAGTCCATAATCTAATTAATGGTCCAAACTGAGAAATCAAATAAGGATAATGCAATAAGAGATGATGTTTGGGTTTCAGTGGAGTTAAAAAATTCAAACGGTTCAAATAACTTGTTGTGAACCACTTTTTTTCTTCTGTGAAATAACTGAAAATTAAATGAAGATCATAAGGAACCATTCCTCCAAATAGATCATAGGCTAAGCATGGTGGGAGACCAGGCTGAGACATATGAAAAAAATCTAAATCATTAAAAGGTGATTTAAGTTTGATTCCATGATGACTCTCGAAATTCAGAAGTTCTGATAAACTTGAATCGTATAATTCAGGGGTCCTAAGCTTGTCAACTTTGTACGGTATGCTTTTAAAATGAGATTTTGTAATCAAACAAAAGCTGCAAAAATATTCACAATTAAAATTTTCAAGAAATCCACCTATCGTGTGAGATCCAAGATTGTCGCCAACTATTGAACAAATTGTCCCTTTATGATTGACACCATTAATATTAATGCCTTCTTTTTCCTACATTTGATCGCTGCGAAGGAGAAAAATTAACTAGGTGAAAGTACACTCCTACAATGCTGTGTATTTTTCTGGCGGAACCTAAAGGGTTTACAAGCTCAAAGGAATCTTGAAAAAAAAATAAGTGCCAGAGATTCAGGGTTACTTTCAAATAACTTTACTTATAATTACTTTCAAATTTATACGAAAGCCCATCCTGCACATCTGTCAGTACACCTGTAGGAGAAATTTCTTGTTTATACTCTTGGAAGTGCTCTTGAATTTTTGTATTTTGAAGTAGAATTGTTAATGTTTTGAGAACGGGAACATATTGTATGTAACAATCTTTTTTAAGATCATTTTTGCCTAAATAAATTTCAACTGTTGAAATATAATTGAACTGCTTTTTGTAATAATTTAGCCTTTTATAACTTGTTCCCAAAATTGAATTACTTGATTGTAACAGCTCATTATTGCGAATGTGACACAAAATTTCACTGCTTTCAGTTTGAGGAAGTAGAGGCGATAATTTTTCTTTTAAAGACTCACAAGTCCAATTTACAGCTAAATCATTTATTTCAAAAATTTGCTGATTTATGCTTTGAATAACAGTTTGGGAGAATGTTTTTCGCTTGCAACTTTAAATTAAATAATGCAAGACTTCGTATAATATTCTCTTGAGAATTCCCAGATAAAACTCAGAATTAATTTCAAGATTTTCAACATTCTCTTGAGAATTTTCTGGTAACAACTTGGAATTTGAATTAATTTCAAGGTTTTGATCTCCCTGTATAACACGATCAACACTAGTCGATGCTGGGTTATGATCATTTATAACATTTCTAAAACTTTCATACGATATATGTTTGTGATAACGTGTTGAAAGATGACTTATTCGTGAATGAGGATTTGCAATTTAAATACGGACAGTCAACTTTTAAACCTTGAAGAATGTGAAGTCTTAAATGTGAAAAAAATAACTTCACATTCCCGAAATGTATATTATTACAAACTTCAAGATTGCATTTCACCAACATCCGAGGTTACTTAATAAATGAATGTGAATGATCTCGTAATACATGTTGGCGAAATGACGTGTGGGTCATTTTTAAAATATGCATACATATGCTGTCCCACAGTAAAAAAAAAAAAAAAAAAATTGTACTCATAATATGTTATTTAAAACTGACTATAAATATTAGATTTATTTAATTACACTACACAACATATTTCTAAAACATAAAAATAATCACTTTCATATTTTTTTCGTAAAGATGCAGATTTTTGCATCTAGTAGAAGAAAAAAATAGCTGTCCCTCTTCTGTAATTTATAATTCTGTAACATTTTTTCACTTCATTTTTCACTTTAAAAGGAAAGTAATTGGGACATTTAATGAGATAAATCATCATTATTTCAAATTTCTGACATTATTCCAGCAAAAAAAAAAAAAAAAAAAAAAAAAAAATAAAGAAAATCTACAAAACATTTTGTCCCTCATATTTTGTCAAGTCTGTTACCAAGCTACAATTTCATGAAATAAAGGTTGACAATTTCACCAAGAGACGGCAGCACATTTGCAATAAAAACACTTATATTAGTTAAATATTTACTTTTAGCAATTTTCTTTTGCAGTTGAAAAACAACAGTGTAGTGGAGTAGAGAATTTTTTTTATAAAGGTGAGTATTTTTATTCAATGTCAAGTCTGTTACCTAATTTTTTATGTTAAAAATATAAGTTTAGTACTTTCTTTTGCTTGAATATTATTATCTAGTTAATATATTAAAGATTTTGTTTTGTTTCTTAGTGTTAATAATTAGCATGTAGGTTTTGGAAGATATTTTGCTGTTAATGTCAAGTCTGTTACCATGTTACTGGTAAATAGTGTATAAAATATAGTAAAATAGTGTATAAAAATTATACCAAAAGCTAAAGTGCTTAATTAATTATATTTACAGGCACATCTAACTTATACATTATCAATTATTTCATTTTTAATGTGAAATTTAAAAGTAATTTTTTTTAAAAATGTTTTCTGAATTGTATGCATTTATTGAAAATGACCCGTGTACTTTGAAAATCTACGACTGCAAAATTTAATCGCGCATGGAAACCGCACGTTATGGACATTCTTGTGCAATCTGTAATGCGTAACATATGAAAGTCGGGATGAGCAAGCAAATTGACATAATTCGCAGACAAATTGCAGTTCGCTCATATTTAATAAAATGCATGGAATTAATAAATATTGCAAGAACGGAAAAAAATAATACTTAGGCTGCGAAATCAAAAAGATGAACGAGACACGAGGTAGAAAACAGAGAGCGAGGTCATAGAACACGAGGTAAACAAGTCTAGTCTAAAGTAGAGATCGGCGGATTGTAGACAAGCCACTTTATCGGCAACTCAGGTTCAAAACGAAGAATCGTATGACTACATAACTTTCCGCCAGAGGGCGGAAACGATATCTGCGCTGAGTAAAGGAGAAACTCTGTAGTTTACATAAAACAGAGATGCTCTGTTAAAAGTGGTGTAGAATATTTGTTAAAACATCAGTTTTTTTTTAGAGTGTACCAGAATCGGTTTCAGATACAGTCCGCAATATTTTTAGAAACTTTTCTTCTGACACATTGCTTTTACCAAAGTAAATTCTGTAACCAAAAAATGAGATGCTTTCGAACATAAAAGGAATTTCCGTGACCAGCAGGTGTTTTTCAATCCCGCGTATTCTCCAAATGATAGCATTCTATTACAGCCCCTACAAAAAGAATCACGTGACAAGCAGATGTTTTTAACATCCCTCCCTACCTCAGGTATGCTTCTTTCCATGAAAAGTTATTAAAATTACCTCGAAAAGAAAGAATAATCGTTCGTAGACAACAAAAATAGAAAGGTAAATGTAATGTTAGATTTTATTTCTTCAGCGGTCAAAATGACCGCAATCCGTCTTTATAGGTATACATAATTATCGGGCTCATAATATTGTGTAAAAAAATTTAAATTTTTGCGCTACATAATCCTTATGAATAATTAGGAAAATTCAATAAACAATGTAAAAATCGAAGAATATTTAAGAAAAATACAAGCGTTTGAAATTCATTTTCGGTCAAAATGACTGCTCCCGTCTTTCTAGTGTTAAATTTAAAAAATGCGCGAGACATTTATTTGATATTTTGAGATGATCTTTTCAACAATTTTTGTTAGGACAGAGCAAATAATATTTCATGTATAACAAAATTATTTTCATGTGAATATTAAAAAGAGAAAGAAAAGTTTGGTCAAAATGACGTCCGATTAAAAACGATACATTTAAAATGTCTTATTTAAAAGAACTTTATTTTCGCTTTGTTAAAAAATACAGGGAGACAAAGACACTGTTTACTTAATTCATTTTATATTAGCTTATTTTGAAATGTTTAACTGATTTTCTTTAATCAAAGACGAAAACCGCCATTGTAACTTTTAACAGCAGCTGATTTTTCCTTAAAATTCCCCAATCAAAGAGAAATGAATAGAAACTTGTTTATAGGGAGATCGCCACTGTTTTTTAAATTATAATTCAATCTTCCAAAATATTTTTTATAGCCAATCAAATTAGCGTGCTTTTAGAAACTGCGGTATCTGAACGGGCGTTGGCGAGCGTAGCTCGTGGGGGGCCGAGCCCCCTAGAGTACTAAAATAAAAATTGTTATTCGGGGACTTAAAAGTCTAAAGATTGTGAGAATTACCCATTTGTTTTAAAGGTTGAAACAGGAATACTTTTGTTAATGTGGAAAAATCCCCCTGGAGCGCGGAAAATGTTTTAAAATCTTTTAAAAATTTATTAAAAAATCCACGCGGAATACTTTTTATTGAAAACAAGAAAACAAATTATCATAATATGCAAAATATTTGAAACACGTATCATTATAATTAATAATGTACATAATAATGTAGAAATATTTTATAATGTAGAATATTTAATAATGTAATATTTAATAATGTAGAAAAATTACCAGGCAACACAAATTAACGCAAAAAATCACATAAAAAAATTAAACAAAAATGTTTAACCAAAAAATCAGAAACTCTTCTGCGTACTTAATTTTAGACACATAAACAATATAGTCAATAATTATTACAATTACTAGTATATTTAAAATTTTACTCGGTATATTTAAAAATATATATAGTAGTTTGACTTAAAAAATTCATTCTACCTAAAAAAGCAAACATTTCTTCTCGAATATAATTAAAAGTATAATATTCATATTTGACATCTAGCTATCAAATGAGTCTTATTAAAAGGTGTTTAAATCACATGTTTATGTTTTCTTATTCTGTAATTATTAAAACCCCAACCATTATCTCATAGCGACGAAATTTCCCCGCAATTTATTTGAAATTGGCTAACTTTCCGATCAAGAAATTTATCAAGGCTTAAAATTTCTAATTTATTTAAGAACAAATAAATAAAAATACTGTTTTTAATTTTTAAAAAAAGTAGCAGTTTTCTCATTCATTTAAAATTTATTCGCTTTTTTTTTTACCATTTTAAGAGTATATATAAATACAGAATAATAAAGGATAAAATTGTGATTTAGACATATTTTAATAATAAATATGTCTAAATACACATTTGATTGTCAGATGCCAAATATGAACATTATATTTCTAATTAAATTCGAAAAAAAAAATGTTTGCTTTTCTTGGTAAAATTAATTTTTTAAAGTCAATTAATTTTTAAAGTCACTAAAGTCAATGATATTATCCGTAATTTGAAGAAAGCTTTATTCTTTTTTTAATTAATTTCTCTTTCACCCACTACCATAACAACTGCTCTAGGTCAACGTAAAGTGGATATTTACAGAAACACATTCAAAAACACATACAACTATCCTTATATAAACTCTCAGAAATAATTTACGGAAATACTCCTGACAACACTGGTGCCGGAATATTTCCATTATTTTACGAATGTCCGTTCCTTATTTTCTCTGTGATAAGTGAGAAAAAATATGTAAGTTGAAAAAGTTTCCGTCCCTTTTTCTTCCGTTATTGGAGAGATAGTATCCATAATTTGAAGAAAGTTCTTTTTTTTTAAAAAATACATTACTCTTTCTACTGTGACTGAACTTGGGGTTATACCTGGGACAAGACTTCTTGGAATCCAGTATCTTAACCACTATGCAAACGATCACCTGGATTGAATTTAAAAATGAAGATGGGAGTTTTCTTCACTTGGGAAGATGGGTAAGCCTTGATATTTTTCTTGATCAGAAAACCCGCAAATTTAAAATGAATTGCGGGGAGATTTCGTCCCTATGAGATAATGGTTGTGGCTTTAATAATTACAGAATAATAAAGGATACAACTATGATTAAGACACATTTTGATTTCTAGATGCCAAATATGAATATTATATTTTTAATTATATTCGAAAAGAAATATTTGCTTTTTTTGGTAAAATGATTTTTTTTAAGTCAATGAAATTACTATATGTATTTTTTTAATGTGCTTGTTTAGAATATATTTTGAAGGCGAATATTTTTTTCTAGTCACAGTATACATAGTCGAGAAAAATTTGCATACTTCGTAAATATATATATATATATATATAAACATTTTCAAATTTTCAAATTTTAATTTTCAATTATATAAAAGAATGTCAGACCCTTTTTTGTGAATTATATTATACTTTCGGAAGAAATTATGAATAAATTTGAATTTTTCTTCAGCTTCTTTATTGTTAATTTTTTTAAATAATAAATACTCTAAAATGTTAATAAAAAACAATTTGCGAATAATTTTTAAATGAATAAGAAAATCGCTACAATTTTAAATTTGAAAGCAGTATTTTTAGTTGTTTGTTTTTAAATAAGTAAGAAATTTTAATTTATTGAGTTTTTGGTTTCTCATTTCATAAATAAATTCGAACTTTAATATTGGAACCAATGCGCATGCGATAGACGGAGTTCCCCTAACCTTTTCCGAATTTCAGGAAGAATTAACAACAACAACAACAAAAAGAGCTGTATTAAAGGATTTCGGAAATTACTTGTTTAACTATATGGAATACGTTAGTGTATAAAAACGAGTAGTTCTATCAGTGTATATATAAATATCTTATATACATGCACAATTAAATGTTTCTTATGGATTAAAAATGTAATAATTGTTTACAATGTAAACCAATCATTTTTTTAGTGTAGCTCTGAGGTTTTATTTACAATTCAGCTCTAAGCATCTACACTTTAATTATATCAGCCTTTATATGTTAAGTGTGGTAAAATTTTTACTATGCAAATTTTCATAAAATATCAATGTCAAAATCAATCATTGAAAAAACTTATATAATTATTTTATTTCTTACTGTGTTTAAATTACTTTTAAACACATAAATATAAATCTTCATTTATATGAATTTTAGATAAAATATTAAGAATTTTTTCTACTGAACATTTTACACATTTTCTAAAAAGATAGGGACATAAAAGCCATATATATTTTATTTTTTAACGAATAATTTGGAAGACATTTTCAGTGTTTTTCCCAAGTTAAGCGGAAAATAATTCAAATTTTCGGTGATTTTCTCCACGTCATTTGCGACTTTAAGGTTTTTTTGTATTCGACTGAATGCTCATAAAAATATAGCTTCTTTTATTTTGAGAATCTTCATGAAAAACATTGTCCAGAAGTGCGTTTTTCATAGACATTTTTTATGCATATTTAATGGTAATGTTATGGAGTGCTACATTCATATTTAGGAACATATTACGCATAACTTTGTCTCACTAAAAAAATCTATTTTTTGATAGCTGTCTCAGAGTAAAATTACATTGCAGATACTGAATGTTCGAAATATTTGTAACTACAATAAAACTAAAACTGTATTAGTAATATTTTAATTTCATTTATTTAGAAGAGTAAATAACATTAGTTATATATTTTTTACAGATGCTATTTTTATTTTGATAAAAGCCTTAAATTTACAGTTTAACGCTTGTGATAAAAAAGGAGAGATAAAAAAGCACTTTACTGCATTAAAGCAGCATTTTAAAATGTAAAATTAAAGCTATAATGCACGTTTTATTTTATAAAAAATACATATTTGAAATAAATCTTCAAATTGAAAATAAAATGCGATACTCACTGACTGTAAAGTTATTTTGTTATTTACCTATTTGATTTTCGTGTCCTTATTTTGGGATGCGTTCTTAAAGAAAATCCCTTTGCAAATAGAATTATGATACCCATTCAAATCTTTGTAAAATATATCCTTAGTATCTTTTAAAATATTTATTAAAAAATGGCAGCCCATTTTTAAAAATAAAAAGGTGGAATAAATGTTTGTTATACAACAAAGTTAGATTTTCTTGAAATAAAATGGCGTGTACGAAAAGGTAAGATATTTAATTTATTTTTTATCAATTATTTTATAAGTGGTGCGATTTATAAGACGAAACATTATAGTAGATTACGTAATTTTTCATTTTTTTCGGCATTCTATGTTTTTTGTTAGAATATTAGAACCTTTTTTTTTTGTCCTATTTTTGGGACACTAGGCACGAAATGGTAGGGGTTTTCTCCGTTAATATCTATGCATTAAATCTATGATTTATGCCATTTATTTTGTTACAAAATGGTTACACATCATTCGGATTATTATTAGCTATAAAATTATTATTCGGATTATTATTTGGTTTTAATTTGTTATTACTAGGGGGGTGGGGCTGGGCTTGGCTAAAGAACATGACACCCTCCTCCCCACCTTAGCAACTGGCTTAGTAAATATTTATATCATACTTTTATATATTTTATACTAATTTACTATTTGACATTTTGCGGTTTCTAATAGGTTTACTAATATATATACGGTAGAATCTCGAATATCCGTAATTGGAACCGAACCTACATCGGATAATTGAGAATTTATCAATAATTATTTAGTTTAATATGTAATATCTTCATCGAACTGCTATAAAGACTATTTAAACTGCTTAATAAATATCTAAATTCAAATTATACATGAAAATTATTTTATTTGTTTAGAGCAGGGACGTGTGCACAGGGGTACGGGGTGGGGTGGAGAGTACAATTATACCGAGATTGGATCTTGCGGGAACTCAAACTAATTTCAATGGAATTCGCAGAAAGGGAAATCATTAATCTCTATTTCTGGTTTTGAAAGGAACGCTTGCATATACAAATAATGTGAATTGACAAAAACGCTGGAAAAATTTCAGGAAACCGACATCGGTTTACAGAGAGTTCCCATTAAACGAGGGATGGATAATCAATGTTCTACTGTTCCATATATACTCGTGTGTAAGTCGAAGAATTTCTGACAATTTTCTGCAAGTAAATTAGGGGTCGACTTATATGCAAGTCAATTACAAACGCCAAAAAAAGAAAAAAAGAAAAGAAAAAAAAGACTAAAAAAAGAAAAAAAAATCGTATACTGCAAAAGTCTGGCTTTTTATGTGTATAAATAATAAAATAATATATAAAATTTACAAATAATAATAATTTATTGTTAAAAAAATTCAATTTTTTGCTTTTGTTCACTTACTACTTTTACGCATTAGCAAGTGAAATTTTTGGTTTGATTTTGTATAAAATTGAAGTAAAAAGTTAGGCGGTGAACTTTGATTTTTTGCAGAATTTCCCTTCGAAAGTTAGGGTGTTCGCTTATATACGAATACATACGGTATATATACTCTATTATTAATTCTTCGTTATTATAATTTTTTACTATATAAATTTTTACAATGTCAATGGCTAAGTCGGGGCGGAGGGGTTTCTTGTGTCGAGTGTTCTTGAGCCGGACCCAGTTCCCATAGTAATAACAAAGAAATTTATACTTCCAAATAATAACCGGAATGAAAAATAGCCATTTTGAAACAAAATAAGTGGCATAGAACTTCAATTTAATGCTTAAACCGTAACGGAGAATATACGACAAAAACTATTATTATTGAATTTATAATTTAAAATATTTACATATTAGTAATCAATAATTACTTATATTATATATACATACGTATATATATATATATATATATATATATCTGTTAGTAAATATATTAGTAATCTTAGAATGTCAAATACTAAATTAGTACAAAATATAAAGGTATGTTATAAATATTCACTATGCCAATATCTAGGGTGGGGAGGAAGGGAGTCTTGTTCTTGACCTGAGCCCCAGCACCATTATAGTAATAATAAAGTATTTTTTTTATAATCAAATAATAACACGAATTATATATAACATTTTTGTAACAAAATAAATGACATAAAACATAGATTTAATGCCTAGAGAGTAACGTTGAAAACTCATACCCGTTGGTGCCTAGTCTCTCAAAATTATGACGTTTAGATTTTTGATAGTTAAATAAATATTTTTTAAAAGATAATTTTTTTAATTATTTTATACGTTCATTTTACATCATTTACTATAATTAAACAAAATATTGAGTTAAAAAAAATTCAGCCATTAATGGGTTAAACTTAATATAAGTATAAAAATATTTAGAAATATCGGGTTACATTCAAACTAATTGAGACAATCTTAGAACGATATATTCCAAAACCATGTTAAATAATTTAAAATTTAATGAAAGAAGTGACATTTAATTTCAATATTTATATTGTTCTTATGGCGTCCATTTAAAGAAATACCGTTGCCTCTCCTTAACCGGCCTAAGCGGTACCAGGGCTTAGCCGGCTTAGAGAAAAACCTGTTAAACAGGAGAATAAAAAAAAATTGAAATTAGTAATTGCATATTTAATTAATGAAATGCGTAGGATGCATTTAGTTTTTTCAATTTGTGTAGTTTAAAAAATGTACAAATTTTCTATATTCTATTAAATGAATACCAGTTGTAATTAACTGAATTGAAATAAAAAGTATCACTAATAACAAATAATGAACAATATTTAATACAAATTAAATTGTTGAAAATAGTGTCACATGCCTTTATAAGGAGTTGAAATTATTCTACATTATGTAAATTTGACTTAATTAACCATACAGAAATGAGATCCGAAATTTTCCTTTCTGAATTTTGCCTGATGTTGGGCAAAAGAGGCGACAGGTTAAATCGGAGTTCCGGTTAAGAGGAGGCCAGTTAAGAGGAAGGCTACTGCACTCCATTTAAAATGTACAGAAGGCATTTTTAACACATTCCAAGATGCGTTTATGAATTTGGCTTATAAGTCTGAAAAGCGATTTGACTGTATTCTAACTCGCGTAAATATATAAACAATATGGGATTTACATATGATATTTATATGATAGGGAGATTTAGAAAAGACTGACAAAATAGTCTTTTGAGGGGGAAAACCTTTTTTAATTTTTTTTATACATTTCTTAGGTTCTAAAGTGTCATTTTAAAAGAAAAGTTTTTTAATTGTTAAACAATGAAATTCCTTCACAACACCAGTATTTTAATACAGTGTTTTGACTCTATTGAATGAAACTCCATTTTATTAAATTTAAATTTGGGAAATCCACGGCAGGATAATTTTTAGTTCAAACTCGGCATAATTTCTACATTATTCATATCTATCTATCTATCTATATATATATATATATATATATATATATATATATTAGGGTGGTCCTTAAAAAATTAACTTTTAAATTTTCTATGGGGCACCCTCCTATTTTGTTCTATGTATAAAATAAAGACTTCCACAAAAATTTGAAAATTTTAAAACATGTTTTAAGGGTCGGTACCAAGGTTTGAATGTTTAAAAAAATAAAAATTAACATATTTTGTAATCTAATAATATATTATTAATACAAAACCATAGTCATTGGCAAATTGTCATGCTATGATATTATGGTGTAAAGGCTGCCAGTTGTTTCAAGTTTCAAAATTTTTACACAGTCTATTGTCCAAACACAGACAGGGGTATTTCATGTCTGCACTCTATTTCACCTCAACTTGACAGCATTGTGAAGGGTAGAAACAGTAACATCCCGCCTTGAAAAATAGTTCTCCGTTATTTTTTAATCATAAATATCTAAAACGCATAGGAATTTATAAGATACGGTTTATAAATTATAGAATTTGATTTTTTTTTAATTCGTAAAATGTCGTACTAAATGGCCATATTCGTATCAAAAGCAGAGCACAAAACTTAAAAAAAGTTTTCGGCAAGCGTTTTTTTTGACAGCTCACTGGGATTGCAAAATTTTAAAAGGCATTTCAGGATCTAAAAGTGTAGACACATTACCCATTATTGTTTCAGGTAAAGGTACTGACCATTTAACTAGCTGTTCCAAAACTTCAATCAGGGACAGGTGAGGCAATAGCTTCTGCTGTTAACGAAACATTGGAGTTGTGGGGATTACAAGCAAGTAAAATGTATGACTTTTGATATAACATTTGTTAATACCCGATTATCAGTAGAATCTTGTGCTCTTTTGGATTAGAATATGAAGAAAAAAATTATTTGGCTTGTCATCATCACATCCTTGAAATTATGCTTGAGGAAGTTGTTGTTAAGTCTCTTGGAGTTTCAAGCGGACTAGACATACTGTTATTTAAACGATTTAAAATTTCGTGTATATCTATCGATTACGACATATTTCAGACTCCCATAACTGGCAATTTAATCAATGAAAAAAATAACACATAATGCGTCAGAAATTACAAAATTTGCTGAAAATCATCTTAATGATTTTCAACCATTGGCCGATTACAAGAACTGATAGAGCTTGCCATCCTTTTCTTAGGAGGAGTACCCGAAAGAGGTGTTTACATTAGAGCCCATTAGAAAAAGACGAAAATGTAAATTAAACCATTTCTTTGTGTACTTTGAAGAAGTTCCTAGGACATTTCTGCACTTCACAGATGAAGTAGATGTTTTTTCATTTTTCGATGATAATGTCTTTCTTGATAGTAAAAGAAAAATGGTATATGCTTTGAAAAATGAAGAAAATTATGAACCCTTGAAACGTACACGTCCTGATCTTGATGTCATTCTCCAAATGACTTGCAAGATTTTCTAACAAGCAGCATTCTGAGGATTTTTTCAAATTATGGATTTACCTTCAGACTTTTTTGAAACAGATGTGACTAATTTGAATGAAAATGAATCCTACAAGACATGTAAGGTACTAGCGACTTCAGTCAAAGTTGTTAATGATGTAGCCAAAGGGGGGTAGCACACATGGATGAATACAATAAACTTCATACAAATATAAAGAACATAAACAGAATGTCAAAGATGTGATGATGGCAATCGAAATCATTTCTATTTTTTATATTCTGTTCTAGAAGAGCACAAGCTTCTCTTGATAATCCGGTATTAACAAAGGTTATATCAAAACTCACACATTTTGCCTGATCGGTACTCCCCACGACTCCAATATTTCGTTAACAGCAGAAGTTATTGCCTCATCTGTTCCTGACTGAAGATTTGGAAAAACTAGTAACTGGTCAATACCTTTACCTAAAACAATAATGGGTAATCTGTCTACAAATATCATCTAAAATTTTGCAATCCCCGTGAACAGACAAAATAACGCTTGCCGAAAACTCTTTTTTTTAAGTTTTTTGGCTCTGCTTGCTCGTCTTCTGATACGAATATGTCCATTTAGTACGACATTTTACGAATATTAAAAAATCAAATTCTATAATTTATAAACATTATCTTATATTTTTTTACGCATTTTAGCTTTAAGATAAAAAAATAACAGAGAACTATTTTTCAAGGCGGAATGTCAGATTCTCTGACTTTCACAATGCTGCCAAGTTGAGGTGAAATACAGTGTAGACATAAAATACTCTTACTGTGTTTGGGCAATAGACTGTGTAAATATGTTGAAACTTGAATCGATTGACAGTCTTTACAGCCTAATATAATACCACTATACAATTTGGCAATGACTATGGATTTGTATTAATAATATATTATTAGATTACAAAATATGTCAATTTATAATTTTTTTTAAACATTCAGACCTTGGTAGAGACCCTTAAAAAATGATTTAAAATTTTGAAATTTTTGTGGAAGTCTTTATTTTATACACAGAACAAAATAGGAGGGTGCTCATAGAAAATTTAAACGTTAATTTTTTAAGGACCACCTTATATATATATGGTATGTATATATATATATATACACCGTATATACATCGTATATATATATATATATATATATACACAAGTGCGCAAAAATTAATGACGCAGCAGATAAATTAGCATTAAAGCCGAAAAAGGCAACAGAACGAAATGAAAGTTTATTCAGACGATATACCTGGACAAAATGCTTTATTGCATGCACATATATGGCACATGACATAAAGGGATGAGGTACTAAGGAGATAAAGCACATACGCTGTGGACATTCAGCAATTCGGTTAATCTATTGCACGGTGTACAGTGATTTCAACGACGGGTTGTTTCTACTATTGTATGATATGGCCAAGGAACAAACCAGGAGATGTCATCTGGATGACCTTACACGAGGTCGCATCATTCGGAGGTTGGAAGAAGGTCGAAGTGTGACAAGTAGGGCTCAAGACTTCGGGATCGCTCACAGCATCGTTTCACAAGCCTGCAATGCATTTCAAACGATGTCAGCAATTGTCCGTGTATTCAGTCGTGGTCGTCCACGAGCAACAACAACAACGGGAGACCATTATATTATGCTACAGGCAAAAAGAGACAGGCGGAAGACAGCTGGAGAAATCGCAAGGCAGATGAAGCAGACTACTGGACCGGATATCACATTTTGCCGCGGCTAGGTGGCTGCACAAAGGTGAAGGTGGTGTACCATTAACGCCTGCTCACCGGAGATGTGGGTTTCTGTGGTACCCGGAACACAAGAACTGGACACAACGGAGATGCGGTAGAGTACTCTTTGCGGATGAGAGCCGATTTAGTCTGACGAGCGATTCTGTACGCATACACAATTGGAGAGAACTGGGAACACTTAATCACTCCTCCAACATCACTGAAACGGACTGTTTTGGAGTTGCCGGTGTTCTTTTTTAGAGTGGTATAATACTTGGTAGCCGTAGGAACTTCAACATCTCCCAAGGATGTTTAGTCTCTGGTGCCTGCTATTACGCCGAGATACTCTTGCCTCACGTGCGTCTGTTTAGAGGTGCTGTGGATCCGGACTTCCTGTTCATGGATGACAATACCTCCCTCATCCTACAGCGGCTGTCGAAGAGCTCTTGGAGGGTGAACATATGCAACGTATGGATTGGCGTACAAAGTCTCCGGACCTAAATCCCATAGAAAAAGTATAAGACGTTCTCGGGAGACGCTTAGCAGCACATGACCAGTGAACAGCAATGATTTCAAAAGCTGCCGGTGTTATAAGAAGAATTGTACTCAATGCCTCAACAGCTCCTTGACAACGTCCTAAGCGTGGACAGACGCTATAAATCCTACTTCGCAGTCAGGAGTGACCATATCCCTTATTAGAGATAGACATTTGCCTGCCAGTTGCCTGTAAGATGGACGTTGCGTTCTTCATCGCATTTGTGCTCCATGCGACTTTTTAAATAAAGAACTTTTGTACTCTTTGATTCCTTGTTTAGATGGTTTTTATCACTTGTACCATATTTTCACATCTTGGAGATCTTATGGTATGATTTCGGTATGATATGGTATGGTGCTGCACGGCGTTACATTCGAAAAACCCTCTCGACCCTTTTTCTCTTCCTCTAATTTTAGTTTTGACAATTAATTACTAATCTAATGCATGTATTAAGTAAAATGAGGTATTAGTTAATAGTTTATATAAGTATTAATTAAACATATTATTAAAACATAGCATTTGTAACGTTTAGTGTAGAGACATATACATATGTACATGGTGATTATAAAAAATCATTCCCGATATATGAGTAGCTAACTATCATACCGTTCACAGACACTGAATGAAATTTTGATTTAATACATTTTAAAGTATGCGCTCAAGAATAATATTATAAATAACAGTTAAACCCTAACAGCTACGCTTACAGTGTCAATAAATTTAGTGTCACAACTTTGCTTACACTATCAGTTCAAAAACTTCAAAGGAAACACATATATTTTCTTATTAGAATGTGATAGCCACAGTAAAAAAACCACAATTAGTTCTGGAATGGTGTCTGAAGCACGGAAATCACCGGCGCTAGACAGACTAAGAAAAAAGTGACCACTAAGGACAACAAGCGATAAGTACGGAGCAGCAGCAGAAAGCAAAACATGTTATTTTGTTTCAGAATTTTCCCCGTGACCTCCTACACAGACGATGTCACTTTGCATACGACAGGCGGCACTGAAGCACGTGCCATGGCATGTAAAATATGTTGAACGTGACTTTTGATGGCATCTTTAGAATTAGATACAGTTTGCGTATTAAATGGACTGTTAATAGGATGGAATGATTTTTTTAAAATTATTTACCAAAAACGGGTAGTTCTCAAATGTTGCCTTTATACAAGTATATCAATCGTGTGCAATTTTACATCTGAAAAAAAAATATATATTAGGTCAGCGCTTTTGGTCCAAAAGTCAAAATACTGGGTAAAATTTGATATTTTGTTGAAAACGATTAAAAAATTCCTATAGAAGCAATTATGATTTAAAAGTATTATTTGGATCTGTATTGATAAAAATTAAAAATATTGAAACGATAAAATTATAGCATTATTATGCATAACTGAAGCAAAGCTGACAATTTTCAGTAAAATGTAGTGCTTTGCACACTGTTACAGCATACCGCGAATCGTTGTTTAGAGTGCAGCTCTTCGTTAGTTGCTTTCACAGCTATCCAGGGCCCACCACGTAGAGGTTGCTACATATTATGTCCCATCTGAGCGAAGCGCAACCGTCCTACCATCTGATCACAATGTTTTGTTTATACATTGAATTGGGATTTTTTTTTCTTTTTTTTGAAACAAAGTCATAAATTTTCTTTGTATCAACCTAGTCTTGATGCATCTATCTCTTCTTTGTATCCATATACTTTGAGTGATGATTCTGGGACCTCCATCTCGTATCTTTCTACTGTTTATGTTTGAGAAGGGAAGCAGAGTAACGTAGTGGAGATGTTATTAATGGAATCTTTTCGGATGCCTATTATCATCCAATTAATGCATAGAGATTGGAAGTTCTATTACCACAATTTTTGTCAATCAATTAGATTTTTTTTTATATAATCACCTACTTCAAAGATGATTGTAGATATTTTAATTTTGTTCTGTGTGTGCAAAGTAACCATTCTCATAAATAAATTTTCTTATTGCTTGTTTTATGTCGTTTTTTGTGTTGTTTAGCAGCCGAGTCATTCCCATAAGTTTTTAGATCCATTATTTAGATATGGATTACATTCGGTGTAAAATATCCTGGTGCATAAAGTAGGACTGCATATTTCGTAAGTGAACCTACGCATTCGCAAAATCTATCCATTGTTGATTATCGCCTGTTTGCAATATGTGGACACGCTGGAACCGATGCGGTAATGTGTGCAGAACATAGCGTGGAATATTGCGCATCGTAGAATTCGGCACTTGTAGAACACGTGAAGCAACGCGAGCACTTGCAGGAGGAAATTTTCTTATCGCTTCATGGACTTCCGCAACAGCCTCTACAAGAACGGAAGATCGTCCAGGCGGTGACCGATGGCATGTGCAAAAGGTTTCTTTAAATTTGCGTCTCAGTTACCCGTACAGCTTACACAGTACTCTGCCTTGACGCAGACCGGCGTTTCTACGGTAGACACGCAATATCTCTGCGGCATGTTGTCCGTTCAGGTAATAGATATTTACAATTTACCACGTTCTTTCCCTGTAAGCAGCCTATTGTTCCGAATGCAAGAAAGTCAATTAAGATACGTGATTAAGATACGTGAAATCAACATACGTGACACGCACTTCGCAGGGGCTTTTCTTTCATTTTACTGCGACGTCGTCAATCACGACGGTGTCTTTCGCCGAACATGAGGATCTGCGGTCCTTGTCTCTTCTTCTTGTTTAGAGGGACCCAGTAGGTTGGGATCAAAACCGAAGGTAAAGTGTGGAATATCACGTCATTAGAAATGAATGTCGTGCTCTGGTGAGCACCGGAATTGTTTTCCGTATTCTTCTTTGTCAAGTGACGCCGATTTTTGTGCTACTGGTACCGTTGCAACACTTTTTATGATTTTTCACTATGAAAATCACATCTCAATAACAGAATTCAAGCGTTGTCATTTTAAACTTTTTACATTGCCTCACTGTAACCGTAAATGTAAGCTTAGTTTAACTTTTGTTTTTCATATGATTCTCGAGCGCGTACCTCAAAATATTTTAATCTAAAATTTAATCAGTTTCTGTGAACAATATGATTACTACACTGTAAAAGGTGGGGAGTATTATTACACTTAATTTGGGTTTCTGAAATGCCAAACGAAATTTAAATATGCACTAATTTTTATCTCAGCACCCTTTTAAGTATTATCATAGATTGAAAATGGTGTAAGTTTACTCTTTAATACAAATTATGGAAGACATACACCAGTTCGGGTTTTCTCAACATCGTCATCGTGTTATGATAACGAAACGGATTCAGAAGAGGTCGACATTTTAAATTCGCTCTTTTTAATCAGTCCTTTTTCACTTTGAAACTTCTGAAAATGAACAAACACATGGTAAAAATGTAAACATAAGGAAAGCAAAGTGATTGTACTTTATAGTTTCAGAGGTGACTAAATTGTGTTTATTATATGCTTTTTAAAATAAAGTCATGCTGTCAAATAACATACATTGACAGTCTAAAAATGCATGTTTTAATTTAATCCGAAGTAACGCATTTTCAGCACTGCTGCAGTCATTTTTTTTTACAAAGTTTTGTTTATTTGTTAGTTGCTATTGTTTAAGCACTTTATGTTATGCATTAAACTGATTTTATCAATCTAAATGTGAAAGATTTTCTTGAAATTACTAACACTTTATTAACTTAAAATTTTTCGTTAATCAAACTATACTAATTTACTGGGATGTATTTAATCTTTAGTTTAGTTCATTTTCATTTTGTTAAAACTTGCGGTACTTGCGTCCATGATCAAGGACATACATTTTAGATTTTTTTTAAGACTTTTATTTAATTGAAAATAATTTTCCGAATTTTATCTTTATTTTTATACATTTTTCTATGAAAAGCACAAATATTTTGAAATCAAATCAATATACGAGAAAACATTTTAAAAGAAAATTTTTATCGTGAATTATTTTTTTATAAAAAGGAATGCTTTCGTGCAGGCGAGAGTTATTAAAATTTTATAATTTTGATGTAATTTAATATCAGAATTTTGATGTAATTTAATATCAGATGTATCTTATATTTGTTATTTTGTGAAGGAAACTAGAAACCTTGATTCAAACTTATCGTGATAGTTATAAGTAATTATATTTGTGATATAGAATTTCTTTAAAACGTATGTTCGTTCTGTAAAAAAAAAAAAAAAAAAAAAAAAAAAAAAAAAAAAACACGATTTTTTTTTTATTAGACGGTTTTTAAGCTCATTGGGAGCATTGACGTGTATGAAAACTTCATAATTTTTATTTCATTTTATTAATGTTGGTACTAAAGGTGTTAAATACAGGGGACTTTCATATTCCTATTGTGCACTGTAAAAAAAAATCTGTAAAGTTACTAAAGTTTTTCTAGGAAACTGGGATTCCTAGAACTTTTTATGTAACGGCAACAACAAATATTCATGTAACAGACACACTTTTGCGCCGAAAATCAAAAAATCTGTAAGGTTACTAAGAATTTTTTAGGAAACTGGGATGCCTAGAACTTTTCATGTAACTACAGCCAGGTTTACAGATAAAATTTTAGTAAGATTACTGCAATTTTAATAGATTCAATTGTAAAGTTACAGATTTCTGTAGCTTTACAAAAACTAGTTTTGTAGATTTGCAGCTTTTTTTGTACAGTTACAGATGACAGTATAGTAAGCATGTAATTTTACATCTGTAGAGCTACAGAATGTTTTTTACAGTGTGTGCAGTAAATTGGTAGCCCATTATTATATTTTGTGGGAAAGCTCAGTTCTTTCAAGGGTAGGTAGGGGAGATGCTAAGTCAGTAATTATCTTTCAGATTCACCTGTAAAAACTTAATTTTAGTTCAAGCATCAAACTACATCAAAATTTAAGGGTATTCTAGATCCATTTGCATCCCCTTCTCCTTATATGGTACCGATGAAAATAATTTTAGCATGCAAATTTAAGCCCGTAAATATAGAAAATTTCGTTGTTTTCCCACTAAATATTTGTTATAATACATTATTTCACTTATATAAAAGTTTACAACATCTCTTCGTAATACTATATATTTTAAATTATGTCTGTTTTAAATTTAAACAGTAATGTTTTAAATAATTTTTTTATTTTGTTGTTAAATAAATGAAATCAATAGTGATGTGTCTTTACACCAAAAATGGTAGCGACTAAATTGCCACCAAAATTGGCGTTTCTTTACACCAGTTGATTTCAGGTATTTCGTTACACCAATTTACTGATATGTTAACCAATATTTTTTACAGAGTAGAAATTCGCATATTGATATAGTTTTTTATAATCACCCTGTATTCAGAAATCTCTATCAATTTTGATTAGTAAACTGCATTTTAATTTGAATAACATAAAACTATCTGCTATGAAAAACAAGTTTTAAACCAGTTTTCACGCCCTCATACAAATACTTCTCTAAATATTTTAATAAATAAATTATATATTGTTCTAATTTAGATAGTAAGAGGATTATCTTACGTTGCTTTCAGAATGCATTTTCTATCTTTCTGGATAAATATTATAAAAAAGGTTTTAGACGACACATACCTAATCTCTTCCGAAAGCGAAGAGAGATTATATGTGATTATTTGAGATCTTATATGCTCAGTGGTGTATTATTTAATATTTCATAATGAAGATTTTAAGCCATTTCAAATATTTTTCCTCGTCTTTTGGTTTTTGTAGCATTTTTTAAGAAACTTTAAGTATAAAAATCTCCTACATAGTACTTTTTTTTAAAAGTAATATTACTTAATTTAAAAAAGTATATGTATTATTAAAAAATATATATATATTTAAAAATCTTTTAATTTTTTTTCACATATTCACTATTTCCCTATATCTTAATAATATCTAATTTATCATTTCTATTTAAACTCATTTTATTTTTAAACGCGTATTATATTATTCTTAGTCCAATTTCTAATATAAAGCATTTCCCTTTCATAAAAATCTTTCTTAGAGCTATTACTTTTCACAATGCTAAAACCGAGACGCCAAAGCATTTCGAATGTTTTTGTTTTACCATTTTCTTTATATTTCTTATTTTATTCTAAACTTCCTTCTTCGCGCACTTTTTAGCAGAGTGACAGACTACGTAATTGATGCGCTTCTCGATAATAAATCCGCACGTTCTAATTGCACTCTTAGTTAGCGACGAGATCTAATTTTTTTCGAATCTAGGACGTGGCGTCAGTAAACTTGCGCGTAGAGTCCCCTTAAATTGGTTTGCGTGAGGTTCGGAACCCACTTTTTGTCGTATTTTTTATTGTTAAAATAAGTTACGGCTGTTTTGAATAAAGTCAGCGTACTGAATTAAACCGATACCCTCTGACGTCGATTTTGTTAGCGCCGTTGTAATGTCTTCAGAAAATGAGTGTATTGTGGAAGGTAGTTCGTGACATGAAACATAAAGAACAAATATTCTTTTCTTCTAAAATGAGTGCAATCTTTTTGGGGGAATTCCTTCTTTGGATTCCATTTCATTATCCCTCATTCGTTGCACGCGAATATTCGATTGCAGCATTGTCTTCAATCAACCTAATTAATGACAACCTTTTAAAATCCGGCAAGACCCATTCAAAGGCCAGTAAAATGATTACATCTATAAAGAACCGGTAAGGCTAAAAGGAATTCATGAGTGTGAGAGTCAGTTAAAACCGACCGCTTCTGGTATTAAAAAAAGCATTTCAGTGGTATTCACTCATTAATGTGTTACTAACGGAGCTAGTGTACCCATCGACAATGTAATTATGAATAATATAAATGGTGAATTACTTCAACAGACATCTCGATTCTCCAAGTAGCTGATTCATCACTTCAGTACAACCGTGTTCCTGAATGTCTACAGGGAAATTTATTACGGAGGCTAGCCATATTTGGACCACCACAGTGGGGCAAAATCCCGAAAAGCTCGCCAAAATATGAAAATGTTATTTAAACGCCTCGAAATTTCATACAAAGGTGTTTTTCAGGATGCTGATATCGATTCTAAAATTAAAATTCCAAAAAACAAAATGGCGGATCCAATATGGTGGACTTAAAATTAAAATGCTTTGAAAGTTATTCAATTTCTATGAAATTTCGTATACAGGTGCTTTTAAGGATGCTAAGTACGATTCAAAAATTAAATTAAAAAATGTCAGATAAAAATGAAAACAATTTAGATAGAAGATTTAAATAAAATATTTCCAGTTTCGAAATAAAAATGTTTCGAGGATGAACATTACAAGGTATTTTCATGGAACTAAGATATTTTTAATCGAAATTAAACGATGAATTGTTATTTGTGAAATACAATTAAGTACATTAATGAAAAATAAAATACTTCACGGTTAAAATTTTTATATTATTAAAATAAAATGAAAAGATATTCTAAAATATTCTGAATCATCTGTAGTATACTAAGTAGACTCTTCAGAACGGGGGGTGTCGAAATATTTTACTGAAGTTTCTATGCCTCTAGGGGCAACATATTAATTTCTTCAATGGTAATTTACGTAAGTTTGCAATGAAGGGATCTGATAACATTAAAAGCCGCAAAAAAATCTTCCATTGTTTACGTCCTACTACATTTTATGGAACAATCCTCTGGACAACTTTTGATCAATTTGTTGTACGATTCTTGCGCGTCCACCGACATTTGCCCAACAGGCAATAATGAGGAAGCTATTATTTCTGTACCATGAATAAGTAGTTTGAGCACTGAAGTTGGAATATAGAACTAGGAATACAATTCGACGAATTTACAAGCTGTTTGTTAGCAATGATCCACGAAATTGATCAAATGAATGTGAAGAAGTTACTTGTAATATGACTTGGAATCGTTTGATCAAATCTTCGTCTACGCTCCTTATGAAAGCAGAAATAGTTGCGTTTTCAAAGAATCGACGAGCTGTATTGTAATAATTTGTGCTTCGAAATCCGAGCTTTGGTTTATCGAGGAGAACTCCTAATTGTAAACGAAATACTTTTTGTAAATTTTGTTTTGAACAAAAGAAACAACTTTAAAAAACTTCAAAATTCCAATTTTCCCATTTACGATTTATCCACAACAACAAACCATCACTTAAAGAAATGTCTTCCCCGTATTACCCCATAAGAAACCTCCCCTCAGCAAGACTCAGTGGCTGAGTGGTTAAGGCGTTTATTTTCTGTCCCTGGGGTCGTCGGATCGAAACCAACCTCTTCCAACGCCGAAATACGCTCACCTGAAATATTAACGAAGATGCATGCCTAGCTGGCGCCATCAAAATAGATTTTTTTTCAATTCATGCTGCTGTCGGGCTGCAGCCGGCATTCGTATGGCTAGCTTGTGGCACAGTATCCTGCCGGAAGTTTCTCCGATCCTGCCGGCACCAGTCCGACCAAGTGCCAGCCCAACGGACCAACTATCGCCCGGGGGACCACAAAAGTGTTGGACCAAACAAGATAAAAATGAGAGAAAACACACAAACTCAAAATAAAATGCTAAAATAGTACATGTCTTAAACGTACGCCTTTATTAGACTAATGATGAACTAAAATTATAACATGGGCAACAGCAAACTAATGATAGTCCATAGTTTCATCTGAATTTATAATAATCCGAAAATTAATCAAAATTAATGAAATAAATTGTAGTTGTCTAATAATAATTGAAGAGCTGAGTGGAAGAACATGTTATGCTACATTTTCTTAAAAATTATTTTATCTTTTGTACGAAGGCGTTATCAGGTATTCTATTACATGGTAACGCTAAAATACCAAAATTCTATTTAGCCTTGAAAATTTAAGACAGTGTTCATTAATTTATTATTGAATAATGTAAATAATATTAATATTTTTTAATATTTAAAAATTAAATATGAATAAGTTTTTTTGATAGAGTTCAGTATCACACCTGTTAATATTTTAAACACATGGTATCAAACAGAAAATAAATCATTAAAATTGACAACAAAAACTTTCATATCAAATTTCTTTAAATGTAATTTTTGTTACTTAACATGTTCTTCCACTTAGCTCTTCAATTCTTCTCAATATAACAGGTGTGTTCTTGAATTGCGTAACAAGGGCATTCTCTTGTTTGAGATTTTTGTTTGATTTAACTTTATGGTGCATGCAAAATTTGATTATTTTGAATCAATATTTCCAATATTGAGTTGAATAAAAAAAAAAGCTAAATTAAATTAAACCAAGCTAAACTTAATTAATTAAATAATGATGATAAAAACATAATAATATTGAGTTATTTATCAAAGGCTTCTTAAAATAATTTTTGAAATCCTAATTTCATTGAGCAAATTATGTTTATCTTGTTTATTTGAAAATAAGATGATTACATACCAACACATTAATTATTTTAAGAAAAAGAAACAACGTATAAGGACACAAATAAAATGTGTTTAAAAGCATACAGCTGTTTCAAAGCGGTTTTGAAACAGCTGCATGCTTTTAAACACATTTTATTTGTGCCCTTATACGTTGTTTCTTTTTCTTAATATATTGGCACAAAGTACAATATTTCCCCACTTTTTATGAAATTAATTATTGTTTACTTTTCGAAAATCTTTATTATTTTATTTGCTTATTTATTTATTTATTATTGTACATTATTTATTTAATTTATTTCTTTACTTTCGCTTGGTTGATATATCATTTCTCATGAATTAGAGAGAGGATAGTTATTACAAATTAAAAACATGTTATATTATTATTGTTACTGTTTATTATTATTTATTTGTTGATATTGAGAAAAACATACGCTACGATACGATATGACAGAAATAAAATTTTTGCTACAAAAAATATGAAAAAAGTATGATTTAAGTACCAAATTGGAGATAAATTAAATACTTATGATATCCACGTAGGTTAACTAAATTGAATATTTTGAGCTTAAGATAATGCGATTATCGATAGTTTACTATCGTTCCACCTCGAAAAAGTATTTATGAATTAAAAATATTAATTTCTTCTGTGAAATAAAAAATGTGCACATAGACTGATCGCACTTATACTTACTTGCGACTGTTTTCTTACAGGACATTTGTAACTGAGGATGATAGTAGCAGTATGGCTAGTGAACTAATATATCTTTAAAACCCATTTAGATTATTGAATGAGTTTATTTATGTTCTCTCTCTTCTTTTTTTACATCATTACATTAATATTATTGTTATTTATATATTTATTTTTATTTTTTTACTTATTATTTCTTTATTACTATTATATATCCTTGTACTAATCCAAATAAGTAGTTTCCTTTGTTTACGAAGTATTTATATTATTTGAATTCCATTTAAAATTGTATTTGTAATATTTAAACGCTTTCCACAATCGCGCGTATTATCACTTTACTAAATTAATTTTGTCCATTCTAAATTTATTAAATTTAGACAGACGTTGACTAATTACATTTCTAAAACAATCTCATGCTTTCTCCTTGTCTGAACTTAGGTCATAAGATCTACCAGATTCATCGGTCTTTTAGGGAAGGTGTATTATTAAAAAAAAAAAGAAAAAACCTATTACAAATCTCTATTAAATTATTTCATATTCACTATTTCCCTGTCTCCTCATAATATATTATTTATTACATCTATTTAAACCCCTTTTATTTTAAAACACATATTATATTATTCGTATTCCAATTTCTAATCTAAAAAGCCTTTTCATTCATAAAAATAATTCTTAAACCTATTACGTTTCCCAGTGCTAAAACTGAGACGCCAAAGCATTTCGAATGTTTTTGTTTTATCATTTTCTTTTTATTTCTTATTTTATTCTAAACTTCTCTCTTCGCGCATTTTTCAGCAGAATGGCAGATTAGTACGAAATTGATGCGCTTCTCGATAATAAATCCTCACGCTCTGATTGGACACTTAGCTAGATCCGAGTTCTGATTTTTTTTTTTTTTTTTTTTTTTCAAATCTAGTATGTTGCGTCGGTAACCTTGCTCGCAGAGTCACCTTAAATTGGCTTGCATGAGGTTCAGAGCACATTTTTGTCGTATTTTGGATTTTAAAATAAGTTACGGCTCTTTGGAGTAAAGTTATTGTACTGAATTGAACGGACCCCCCTCTAACATCGATTTTAATACCGCTGTTATAATGTCTTCAGAAAATGAGCGTATTGTGGAAAGAAGTTCGTTATATGAAACATAAAGAATAAACATCTTTCTCTTCTAAAATATTTGCTTTTTAATTTGGGGAATTCTTTCTGTGGATTCCATTTTATTATGCAGCCCTTCACTGCACGCCAATATTCAATTGTATCCACGTCTGCAATCATCGTAAATAATAACAACCTTTTAAAAACCGACAAGATCCATTTAACCCGGTAAAATCAGCTCATGTATATCATAGATTTTCCATTTTTAAATCAATTAAAACTGAAACAACCATAACCAATGGAAGATCACAATTATTTCACGAAATTAAAAGGCTTAATATTTTCTTAGATTAAAATTGAACAAATTGAAATATATTTGTTTTATTTATAAAATATTATTTTATCTTTCTAGTAAATAAAAACAGTTACGCTATATTTCAGATTTGGAGAATAATTGTAAGTGTTTCTTATCATATTAAATTTCAGTTTATTTCGTAGTCAGATTGTGTGAAATGCTGTTAGTAAAATATTAATAAGAAAAATATTATATGAAATGTATAAGAAGCGTTAATTCAATAAGACTTATTAATTACAATAGCCGAAATATAAATTCAGTTAGCAAGTTCTATTATTTTTCAGCAGTAAAAATAAATCCCTGTCTTCTGAATTAAATTTCATCTTTTATTTTTTTTTTTCAAAAGAAGTCGTCAGAAACAATTAATATTTCTTTTATAATTATATTATTAAATTATGACTTTTTATTCATAAAAGCGATGAAATATCTGTAAGTTCCTAGAGAATAACTGTTTTTTTTGGGGGGGGGGGGTGGGGGTTACACTATTTGTTTTATCTTTTTATATTTTACAAGAATTATATTTAATCTCTTTCCATTGTGATCCGCTATTATTTGTGGGTTCTTTCAGACCATTTGTGCTGAGTCAAAAATTACTCAATTTTCCTCTAAAAATATTAGCCATATCTTTCTTATTTCTGATTAGGATTCATTAGTAATTTTATTTAGGAATTTCTAACAAAATTAATATTACTTGAAATACGAAATCTTATGTTTTATATATTTGTATATACTACTAATAGACTTAAAAATAAAAACGAAAATTTTGAGTTAAATGAAATATAATAAAATAATTACTTTAAAGTTCTGAAAAATATTTATTTAGTTTAAAACCGAAATAGAGGAATTAAATTTTTCCTTAAAGGAAATAATTAGAATTAAAGTTAAATATAAAAATGATTATTTTGATATACTTTATTTACTAATTTTTTAATGGTAAATTGTTAACCCAATAATTTAGAGTTTTATTAATAAAATACTTTTACAAAAAAAAATTATATAATATTGTTCATTAAAAAAGTAAAGGAATTTTTGTTGGCTTTAAAATTTTTAAAAATAAATATTAAAGACATTTCTTCTTAAATGATATTAATGGATTCGGATTAAAAAATAGCACAGGATATATTCTTTATCGTTAGTAAATCCTTTCATTTATAGTTTCTGGGTTTATATATTTAAATTTTTCGTAATTTAAATGTGCCGCTTAAAATGACGTAACTTCGATACTGTATAGACATATAAACTATGCAAATTCAGTAATATTAAACTTGAGAATTTGTTTTAATAAAAGAACAAAAAATCATTCTGAAAATATATTTACAATATGATAATTTTTCTAGAATAAAATTTTTACTTCTATTATTTCATGGCATGTTTTATTCTTCTGTAGAATTATGTTCTCAAACATTTAATTAACTCAATTTTTTAACAAATGTTAAAATACATTTTAAAATGTACATTATTAGGTCATTCAATTTTTATATAAAATCCTAACAGTTAATGGACTACAATATAACATTTTTTTCTGCTCTAGGCAATATTAATTACAAAAATGAATATGAAAAATCATAGTATATTTTTTGTATGCAACCCAAATGCAAGTTTTGGTATTTAAAGAATTTGGGGATTTTGAATATTATGATGTCGTATGAGAAAAGAAAAAAAAAGGACACTTTTATGTCACACACAATTGAACAAGTATTTGTAATAATGAATGAGACAAAGAAAAATTTAAATTATTTGTATAATTTTAACTATTTTTTAATAATTTTAACATGATAATTCACGTATTTAAAATTCAATAATTTCTTGCGTAATTTCACTGCTGAAAATTTATTGAAAATTTAATGAAAATAATCGCATATGTGTTCAGGGCTTTATCTGCGTCATACGTTTAACCGTAGTCAATGCTACTTTTCCATATTGTGCTGGCATTATCGACAAATGTGTGTGAGATAATCAACCCTGCGTATCGTCCTCGTAGCTCAAATGGTAGATTATTGAAGCGTTATTCCAAGGATTCGAGTTCGAGTAACGGCTTGGACAATTTTCACTCTCTTGGTTTTACGCTTTGTAAGCAGTGTGATAATTCACGCATTTAATATTCATTTAAATTATTATTAACTGCAAGATTAAGTTATGATTAAATAACCATTAAAAAAAAAATACTATGGTTAAATAAGTGATTGTTAAATAGTATATTTATGAATTCTCAACATTAATTTTAAATAAAATGCAAAATGTGCATTACATTTACTGTTTGTAAAACATAACATAAAATACTATAAAAAATCTGATTACAATAAATGATTTACAATAAATTTGGCATTACAATAAATGATTCTAAACAATTTGCAACAGTGATTTTACTCGAAGCTTTACTGCTACACGTATGAAGAACTGACGCCAAGGGGTATAAGTGAGAAAATTAAAATAAACTGAGCTAAGTGCACAGGTTATCAAGAAAAAGGGCAATTCGTTTGGACATAAAGAAATATAAGTGATTTTCAAATTATGCGTTGTGTTCTAGAGATCAACTACTTAAACTCTTTAAAGTGCTTAAGTACTTTAATATCTAGTTAAATTAAAAAATATATATATATTGTACTCCACATTTTTTTTCACAGTTATTAAAATAAGAGTATAAAGATCATTTGAAAATAAGCAACAGTTTCAATTTTAATTCTGTCAGTTAATATTGATGTACAAATTTGAACCCAATTTACACAATGTAAATTTTGTCAAATGTATTCCTTGGCTTCTGGGGCCCTAATATTTCATCTAATATTTGTAATAAAGAACGAGACATAGTAACAGTTAAGATAGTTTCACAAAATAATTATGGATTAAATAATATTAAGATTTAATTGTCATTTCAAAATAATAAACAAAATAATAATAATTACTATGTTCACATACATGATTGTTTCCTTGTATATTTTAAAATTATCAAGTTTTAAATTTTGTTTTTAAATGAAACGAAGTAAAAAACGTGAATTTGGCTGTTTAAAAAAACAATCTTAAAATCTCAAAACAAATGTAATATTTTTTTTCGTTTATAATTTAATTTTCTGAACTTTAATAAAATTTCAGGGTTATAATACATAATTCTAAATAATATTCAAAAGTGACTTTACTCGTGTAATATAAACAAGATATTTTTATTAAAATTGTTTTTGTCTAAACTTTAGAAATGACATTTTTTAATAAATTACTTAGAGTAAACAACAAATTTCATATTTCATAAAAGTTTTATTATTACAAACGAAAACAAAATAAAAAGGCCTATAACTTTAAAATTTTCGTGTAATGATTTTTTTTTCTCTAATCCGTTTTATTATATAGGTTCCGTAAAATAAAAATATCAAGGAGTATTCCAAAAATTCTATTTCGATAAGGAAAAACAATCCTTTGAAGATATGCAATTTATTTGGATCATTTTTTTGCAATTTGGTTCAAGACTTTATCGCAAATTTCTTTTTTTATAGTTTTTTAAATAATTTTCAAGAACCTTATTATGTTTTTTTTTTTTTTTTTTTTTTAAATCTATCTCTAGCGCATGCGCACAATTATGGAGGATAAATTTATTTGAACTCAAATTAATATAAATGGTGCAGCATTTTTTTTTCGCGTGCTATTCAATAACGAATTTAAAACTTTATCAATAAAATAAAATAATGTAAATAAAACAGTAATAATGAACGATATGTAATCAAATTACGCTCCTAAACCCTGAAATGATCAGGATAAAAAAGGAACAGTGGGATAAAAAATATAATAATACAGCATTTGTTTCCGGGTGATATTTTATAACGAAGTCAAAACTTCATCAATAAAATAAAATAATGTACATAAAACAATAATTTGATCGACTTGTAATCAAACTATCCTCGTAAACGCTGAAATGATCAGGATAAAAAAGGACTGTTGTAAGTAACGAAATCAAGAATTCCTCGTTTATTAACTCACAGGAGAGTACTGAATTTAATAAATCCCAAAACTTTAATAGAATGCAAAATTGATACTTTAAAAATAAAAATAACTTTTGGTGTTGTTAGTGGGCAATCAAAGAAAAAAAAATTAATATAATTGTATTCCTTTATATCATGTATTCGGTGAGGTCCGTCTTGGACCACTAGTTTATTTCCAAACTAAATGAGACGAATTTTTGTAACGATTTTATGAAACAACTAATACACGATTTCGGAAATATGAATCAAAATTATGAAACCTTTAAATTTACGGTTTGTAGTATAATTTTGATAGATAGAAAAAAAAGGCATATGCAGATATGAGCATAAGATACAGTGATAAAGCGGCATACACAAAGGTATAGAGTAGTCACAATTTGAAAGGCAAAGGCACACAGATGAAGATACACAGAGAGATAATGATGCCTAGATTGATGAAAATATAAGAACAGAGATATAGAGAGGTAAGGTCAGACGAATATAAAGAAACGCAAAATATGAGACAGAGATAATGTTACAGAGATAAAGAGAGATAACATACACAGAAAGAAAAGGGAGACATTTATAAATGGGGCCAAGGGACAGAGAGAGATACAAATACAAAGGTAAAAAGACATAGAAAAATGACAGCGATAAAGGGATACAAATACAAATATAGATAGATAAATAGACAGATAAAATGGCAGGCAGAGATAAAGAGACATACATAAAGAGACAAAGATAAAAGGAGAGACAAATTGGGATAAAGTTAACTAAATGAAATGATATCAACCTCTCGTGGGGAGTCAGCTGTTTAGCACTGAAATCCTATTTGTGGGATTCCGCTTTACTTTTATTTTCCTTAGTCACTTGCACGCCCCTTTCCATAGAAACTAGAACTTTCCTTATATGATAATTAGAACTCCAAACATAGATGTGTCAAAATACAGTTTTAGCCAGTTCGCAAATTATAAACTAGATAGAGTACTAAAATATTTTTCTAAAATTGTTTGGCATCAATAGAGAAAATTCCTTACATTACATAACATTTACGGTTCCTTGTATTTTTATTTATTTTGCTTGACGAGAAACTCTGTCGAGTTTATATGATACTCAGCTCCTAATAAAACGCTATAAACAACACAATATTAGATATAGTATTAAAGCCTTACTTTTTCAAACCAATCTGCACAAAATATATTTCAATTATATCTAAAATATACTGATTTCAAATTGCAATTAACACGTCATTGAATATAAACTTTAAGTTATAATGTTTAAATAATAATTAAGGTATTATAAATTGTACCATGGGATCTTAAGCTTATGCTTCAGAAAAGATACTGTTTACGAGATTAAAAATATAATATCTTGAAAAATACGTATTAACTACTTCAAAGTCAATTTAAAAATATTTCATATTTGTGTATTTTAAACAAACTCATCTAATGCTGATGAGAATTATTGAGAATATAGAAATAATAGCAAAACATTTTAAAATTCCCCTGATATTCATGCATGAAATGAAATGAATTGTTAATAGTTGAGCAAGCAATTAGATGGAAATGAGAGTTACTTATCTTAAATAATCCACACTTTTGTTAACACATTATCCTGATATTCTGAAATGAATTCTACATCACCGTTATTCAACTATTTTTATGCATATATTTTATTTTTTAATGACTTATGTTTTGAATATTAGAATTTCATGATATCTCTACCTGGCAAGAAAAGTAACACAAATAAAAAAAATTGAAATTTTGACGTTATGTCGTTCAAAAGTATATATGAGGTGTACAATGTGCAGGAAAATTCTCGCACCTTTATCTCGTAATTTATTCAACCGACTGATATTGAGTTATGCCAATTTTCTTGCCAAGATGCTATATTGGTATTATTGAATATTTAATATTCGGATGTATTTTATTTGAGAAAATAAATAAGTTAAACAAAATTTGTCTTTATATATATATATATTAACGCTGTTAACTTAAAAAAAAAAAAAAAAAAAAAAAAAAAAAAAAAAAAAAAAGCGGTACTTTTTAGTTATCCCGTCGACCAAATTACTGTTGCCAAATTGTAAGATTAAATGCCAATAAAGACCAATAAAACCATTAATTCGACGTTTTATATGTATTTGTATTAATGTTTTACTAATTTACTCGTTCTTTCGTTATTTAAAATAAAAATTATGTCAATGTGTATAATTTAGCGAGTAGTTTGGAGATTTATATAATTTGGCAAAATTGGTCGACAGGATAACTAAGAAGTACCAAAAAAGCAAGTAATGCCCCGCTAATTGAAGCGTCATCTTATATTTTCCAAGTCCAACCGGATATTTGTCAGCCATTTTTTAAGGGGCTGAAGCAGCTCAAGGCCAAATCGACATTGATCATTTGTTTCTCAATTAGCCTGATATTTCCCCGTCTTATTCCAAAGAGATTGTGCAGTTTTAGGCTAATAAGAAAATAAACACTTTGTTTTCCAAATAGCCTAGTTTAAAAAATTAAAAAAAAAATGTTTATTGCAATAAGTCCAAGGTTGTGAATTGTTATAAATAGTTTTAGCAGAAAAAAAAAATAAAACAAGAAATTGAAATGCTTATAAAATTTTATTCGTAAACTGTCTTTTTTTTTAAATATGTTTTTTAAATAGCGTAAAAAACTTTATTTTTATTTTAAGTGTATATTTTTGTCGAAGAATGAAGTGGATTTATAAAGTTTTCACAGCATTACGTATCAAATATGAGATGTTGTATTAAAATGATCTAAAAATAATTAATATATATGCTAGATCAATGAAATCTGCAAATAAGAGACAGAATTTTAATTTTATACAGCATTACGTTTAGCAGATGAGTTTGTAATAGAAAATAATTATTAAATATACATAAGACAATTTCTGTATTAGTGAAGTTTGCAGATGAAGAAACATTCTAATGTTTTTACGGCATTACGTAGTGAAAAAAAGATTGTTGAGTAAAAATATCTAGGAAAATTGATTTATAAATTAAATATGCAGATAAGTAGATTTTAATGTTTTGTCATTTTTGCGAAGAGAAAATGGATTGATATGTGCAAATTATTATAAAACATATATAATAAAATATGTAAGATAATTTCTGCAGTAATAAAATCTGCATACGAGGCAGATTTTATTTTTGACATCTTTTTAGGTAATAAAGATATAGCAATGTTTAATCTACTTCCCAGCATGAGAACCACTCAGATCGTAGCATGTTTTTGTAGTCCAGTTTCATAGAAGTCCGCTTCCTGGAGAGCCGGCTTGTCACAGTTGTCAACACACGTCTAATCGTCCGTAATGATCCTCGTTGCACTCATCGTAGTATCACTGCCGAAAAAGTTAAAAAAAAAGATAGACGATGCATGATATCATCACGAAACTCATGTTTCGGAAATTGTGTGCCAGTTGGATTTTGAAGAACCTGACACCCCCACACAAAACCTAACACATCGGAGCAGCATCGGCTTTAATCCAGCGATACCACGATGAGGACAAGGAGTGCCTCAAAAGGACCTTTATGGGTAATGAGACGTTGGTTGACAACTGTTACAAACTGTCTCCATTCCCAGGGAGCAAAATTCTATGACACTGGACTACAAAAACTTTTCCAGCAACATGATAAGTGTTAAAATTTCGGTGATTCTTATTTTGAGACGAACCAGAAACATTGGTGCATGTTTTGCAATAAAGTTTCATAGGTAATTATGTTTTTTAGGTGCGTTCGTAATTACATAAATACATATAACCTATAGTCGTCGTTCGATCCGTCTGTCTGTCCGTCCGTCCGTCCGCATATCACAGAGCAAAAACTACCCAATTGAATGGTCTGAAATTTTAAATATATAATCGTTGCAAAATTTTGTCGAGTGATTTCAAATTTTATGAATATTGCAAGTATAGTTTAATTACAAAGACTGTCAAAAATTTTCCATTACATTACGGCCAATGAGAAAGAAATTTTTTCAAGTGCAGTTTAATGATGTTACAGCCTTTGAAACAGAATGAAATTGATACCCATTTATGAAGTGCATTAAAATATACATTCAGTACAATATGCGATGCAAAAAGTATTTATAAAACTGGTTATAGTTCGAACGCACCTCATTTTGCCATGGTTAACGTGCAATTTCCAACATTTTTAAAAAGTGCCTTGGGGCCCACTTAATTGCAAAAAACTATATAAGAAAGCTGTCGTATAGGCAAAGGTGATTTATGCTCCTGAATAGCGAAATTAATATTTAAGGTAACTGAATTATAAGTCGGTTGCGTCTCTTAAAATAAGAGTAAGCTTACAATGAGCCTCAGTGCATGGAATTATTTATTCAACAAATTTTTATGTACGTTATTTCTGCGTATCTTGCCAGCAGATTTCATTTTGCATCCTGCTGTGATGACAAACTTTATCTATAAAATTAAATGTTTATTATATTTAATTAAAAGAAGTTCGGATATTATGGAATGATCGTACAAAATGGAATATTTCAATATCAGGGACATAAGGCTTTTAAGCCGTGCGTATTTCTGCCATACCACTTACTTGTACTCTCTAGAGGAACTGTGCTCACTTGTGTTTGGGTACCTTTTGTTGGAGCTACGTGGTGAAATAAAACTTATTCTCAAATTTTGCATTTTTTTGCTGGTAAATTTCCTAAATTTCGCATTCATTATAAAGTATCATTGTCAGTGATGTTAACCAAGTTCAGTATATGGTTTAAAATGTTATATTTATTGCTGTCTTAGTCAGTTTTCCTCTATACTAACATTTTGACGAGTAAAGAGGTTATGTTTTTCAAGTTGGTTTATCGAGTAATATGTAATATCACCTGGAAAACTGATTCAAGACGAGTTTAAAAATTAAAACAATTTTTCAAAAAATCTGATGTATTAGGGTTTACTCCTTAAATAATTTTGGTTATAAATTGGGGCTTTTTTTTCAATTATGATATTCCTTAAAACCCTATTCCATATTATCCGAATAGCTGCCATTACCCGAAAAGTGTATAAAAAGCTATTGATATGTATTTTTTCCACTTTAAACGGATTAAAAATGTGTTATGAAATAGTCAAAGTTTGTTCTTCTCTAACTTCAAATGTATCTCAATTTTTGTAGGCTGGCTTACGAATAAAAATATAAATTGTATTCCATAATACACTGTTAAAAATTTGTAGCAATCTGTCCAGTTATTTGACCGTTTTTTGAAAAAAACGGTTTCATAACCATAATTTAACTATATTCTGACCATAAAATGGCCAATAATGTGGTCGGAATAGTGTTAAATTACGGTTGTGTAACCGTTTTCGATTAAAACGGTCAAATGACTGGACAGAATGCTGCAAATTTTTAACAGTGTACCAGAACTTCTTCTATCAACCATTTGCATAAATATAGTCAGTCAAAAAAGCGATTTTCTTCTTATTTTTACTTATCGTTATTCCTTTCAAAAATTATCACCAAATTAAAAATATAAATGACATTCAGATATTACAAATAGGACTGCAAAGTATCATTTTTTGCGTGCACTATTAAGCATTCAGTGTAAAAAAAATACTGCAATAAGAATGTTTGTAATTTACCATCAGTCTTCTCCTTCCACAATGTTTCGAGCTTAATCAATTTTATTCTTTTTATTTCTTCTATTTTTAGAGAAATATTTTTAAATTTGAAAATGTTCCAACTTATATATATATGTAGAAGTTATTGTTTGTAAAATGTTAATATATAGATGATTTGAATAAGTAGACGTTTGAATCACAACACGTACACTTTAATACAATTCTATAAGGGTAACTTTACATCACTTCGTTGATACTTTTCTAAATACAGCACCTTTCTTACTTAAAACTTACAATATATTTCTTACGAATAATTTGATTAGGCTTAACAATACCTTCCTTGGCATCTCATAAGCCGCTGCTTCATGCACAACATTATTTTTTAGACTGACACTTTTCTAATTTTTGAATATGTCCAAACCTTGATCTCGTGATCGTGAATTTTTATAACTCGTGCTTTCAAATCATGGATAATAAAAATATCAAAGCGTCAGTTAATTTGCTGATCATACAGGTCATAAAGAAAATAAAGTATGTTTAAATTCAAACCCTACAAATCGGTCATCCTGACATGATGGCGTCCCGACATCATCATCTTGGCTTATTACTATTATTTTTTTATGTTTAAACAGCTACACTCTTGAGACTTTTATACATTTTCTTTCACATAAAATTTTGATTATAGGTCCAATACACATACACGTATATTTAAACTATCCAACTCGTCCAGGAGTTTAACCCATAGACCACGGCGTCATGTATTCGGCCCCGGTTGACGTCTTCCCTGGACCTTCATGATCTCCTACTTTCTTTACTTCATACCGATCATGATTCTTGGATGCAGTTATCTCATATGGCCCCAAATATTTTTCTTTAAGTTTGGTAGTATTGCCAAATTGCGTCCTCTTTATGGCGACGATATCTCCTATTTTGTATTTTCGTGGCTGTTTTCTTTTCTTATCAAACTGCACCTTGTTTTCTTCTTGTATTTTGAGTATTTTTTTCTTTGCTTCTTCTCTCATGTCTTCGCGTTCTTCCATCATACATTCGGTAAATTCTTCTTCCAAAATTTTCTTGATGTTCTGTATGTCACTGTCCTTCATTTTAACTCCTGTCATTAATTCAAAAGGACTATACTTGGTGCTTCGTGTTACTGTGCTATTGATAATTCTTTGTAATTTTGGTACATACTTATACCACTTGGATTCATCATTATATGCTTCATGTTGAATTAAAATTTCGCCTGTAGATCTTTTTGCGTTATTATATTCATTTCTTTAACATTTTTTGTATTATTTTCAATAGGATTATCTGTTATTTTCAGATCAGAATTGTTTTTGGACTTTTTCTTTCTAACTGTTTTTCTTTTAGCCCTTTTTCTACTCTTTTTGTGTTTATTTTCGGTTTCCTTCTCAGTATTAGATGTAAATTTCCAACTGGGCGAAAAATGTCCGGGCCAGGATTCGAACCCGGGACCTCCCTGGCTGAAGCCGCCAGTGCTCTGCCATCTGAGCTATCCCGGACGATTCTGGTCGAACTTTTTCACCCAGCTAACCTTGAAGATTACAGCATTTGGTCTGAAACCTGGTTCAGTTCAACAGAATAAATCTCAGGTAATGGAACTCCAGAAAACGCTGGATACGAAATTACACTAGATTAATTTTCACACAATTATTCTAATTGGTAAACAAATCATATTAGATGTAAATTTCCAACTGGGCGAAAAATGTCCGGACCAGGATTCGAACCCGGGACCTCTCTGGCTGAAGCCGCCAGTGCTCTGCCATCTGAACTATCCCGGACGATTCTGGTCGAACTTTTTCACCCAGCTAACCTTGAAGATTACAGCATCTGGTCTGAAACCTGGTTTAGATCAACAGAATAAATCTCAGGTAATGGAACTCCAGAAAACGCTGGATACGAAATTACACTAGATTAATTTTCACACAATTATTCTAATTGGTAAACAAATCATATTAGATGTAAATTTCCAACTGGGCGAAAAATGTCCGGACCAGGATTCGAACCCGGGACCTCCCTGGCTGAAGCCGCCAGTGCTCTGCCATCTGAGCTATCCCGGACGATTCTGGTCGAACTTTTTCACCCAGCTAACCTTGAAGATTACAGCATCTGGTCTGAAACCTGGTTCAGCTCAACAGAATAAATCTCAGGTAATGGAACTCCAGAAAACGCTGGATACGAAATTACACTAGATTAATTTTCACACAATTATTCTAATTGGTAAACAAATCATATTAGATGTAAATTTCCAACTGGGCGAAAAATGGTCCGGACATTTTTCGCCCAGTTGGAAATTTACATCTAATATGATTTGTTTACCAATTAGAATAATTGTGTGAAAATTAATCTAGTGTTCCTTCTCAGTGTCTTTACTTTCGGATCTCTCCTGTCTAGTGATGATGAATTTCTTATCGGTTTCTTTTTCCTTACTCGGGATCACAGGATCCATAAAATCAGAGGTCCTCCATTTGATAATGTCATTATCTAAATACTGTCGTACTCGTTTATTGATGATTTCCTTCTCAACTGAAGAGAATCTCTTTGGACGTTCGCAGATAGGTTTTCTATCTTTCGGTAGTATTTTTATGTTTAATTCATTATCTTTTGTTTTGTTCGTTTTGCAGGATTTTATTAATCCTCGTATTTCTTCTCTGTTAGCTAAATTTGTAACATGAGTCAAATCCATTCCGCCGTTTTCGAATTCGATATTAACAATATCTTCCCAACCTCGATTATCGTTGCTTATATTTGGTGTGGCTACTTCATCTGTTTTGGAAGGGACTTTATTAATTTTAATATAACCTACTCGTACTTTATTTTCGTTTATTATTCTAACGACATCTTCCTGTACTTTTAACGTCAGGTCTTCGATTGCTTTTCTGCCTATTATTAAATCAAAGTTAGTTTCTTGTACCACATAAAATTTATCTTGTATTTGTATACCATCAACATAAACTTTATGCAAGAAAAAACCCGTTGTCTTAACCCGTTAGTAGTCGCGCGTTGGTCTTTTCCCCGCCAGAAATTCGTTATCTTCCTATAACTCATTTCCCGTTAAAGTTACGATAGCGAAATTCCGTGTAGCTGACCTTGAGTGTTCACACTCTTGTGTAGTAAAATTACAAGTCATTCCTGCTATTTCTTAGCATTTTATCGCATTCTTAAGTTTCAATCGGTCTAAATGACCGTGTTGCGACCACTTGCGTTAGTTGAATTTTTCCCCCTCGTGTTCATCCTTTCCCATTTCCGCGAAATCTGTGGGGGAAAGTTTCTTCGAAGTACCGACTCTCTGCCTGTTGTTATTTCGTTTTTCTTTCTTTCAGCTATTTTACCCGTCCATAGAATACTTTTTTTACTTTTAGAATGTGACTTAAAATTGTTTTATTATATTAGTTGTGAAGTCAGTTCGCACAAAAAACTGATGGATGGTCACTTACATTTTTTTTTTCATTGTCAAGTATTGCTCGAATAAATTCTCAAATTGATAATCGTTTAAATATGGAAAAAAAAGGGAAATTCATCATCATTTTTTGAAAGAACTTGTTTTCCATTTATTACCGGAACATATAAATGAAAGAAAACAGACAATACCACTGCCAAACCATTAAAAAAGAGAGAAGAGAATTTTGTGGGAATCAGTAAAAAAATTGCCGTATCTCCAAAATCTAAAAGTATCGTTTTTGTACAATAAAACAAATTCGAAAGATAAAACAATTTTCTCAGAAATGTAGTATGTATATCTGCGAAGAACATACATATAATTTATTTGTACAATAAGAAAAATAATGAGAATTTTATAATGTAGGTTAGAAATTACGCAAATAAAAATCTGTTTTGGATAATTCAGTGAATGTTTATACTATGATTTTAAAAAATACTTTAAGTATTTTTCTAAAATTTATCTATTGCTAAATTTTCATACTGTAAGTAAAAATACATTTTTTTTTTAACAATGCCGCAGAAAATGTTTTTTTATTATTATTATTGAAATCCAATAGAGGCTTGGGGACGGTATCTGACAAATTTAAATTTGTTGTCCTTTATCAATTGTTCAAACTATTTTTCAGAATAATGTTTTCCAGAATATGAGAGAAAATTCATTTAAATTAAATTATTGCTGCATATTTATAATTTCGGAGAAATTTTTCTTATTGTTTTTATTATTTTAATGAATGTTATTATAAAACAATAAATTATAACATTAATACTTTATTATGAAATGTACAATTGAATATTTATTTTAATTAAATAATTGCTGTAAAATACATCTCTATTAAGATGAACCTTTCAGTGATTCTATTAATTAAAATAATTTATCCATCTTAGGATTTAAATCTACAATTGCAAATGTATTTAAATTAAATATATAATTTCGATAACTTATTTATTATTTGCATTATATAAGCGAAGTTCGTATCCAGAGTTTTTATTCAAGGGCGCTGCTCCCACCCTGAAATAAGTAGAGAAACTACAAATCGTGCATTTTCATTAGAAAAATGCATTTAATCGCAAAATCTCGCGACCCCCCCCTCCTTTACCCCCTCATACACACACAGACACCCCACAAAATAAATAAATAAATAAAACGTAGTTACAACATTTACATTTATAATTTCGAAGTTAAGTATTTTTTACCTTTTTCCTTATTATATATATATATATATATATATATATAATTATACATTTTTAATAATATTTGGTTTATGTGGTGTTTGTGATTTCATAATTATTGGTCATTTTCATTATTTTTCAATGGTATTATTGTATAGAAAGTTTATATATATATATACATATATATTGTCTTTAATTGTTTATTGCATCAAATTTGATGGTTTTTCATATGTTTTAAATGAATTAATCGTCCGCAATATGCTGGTGAATTAGTGGTATTCTATTTGATTTTCTGTTTCATGTCATAGGTTCCATTTTTACTTTCAGTTTAATTGTTCAATTTAATGTCAGTGTAATATATTGATGCTAAATGTATTAATTTTATTTTATTAAATCGATAGAGAGTGCCGGAGTATCATAAAAATCTACCTGACTCTGCTTGTGTCCTTCATAAAAAAAAAAAAAAAAAAAAAAAAAAAAAAAAAAAAACTATCACGAATTTAGATTTATAAATGTAATAAAATGATTCGTAAATGTTTTCCTACTAATTATTGATTCATAGTAACATCAGAAATTCAATCAAATCATTTACTATTTACTTTTAAGTATTTATGCAAAACGAACAAAGAGTTATAAAAACATTCATCTAGATGCCAACTGAATATATACTTAAGCGAAATAAATAATTGCTGTAAAAAGTTGTAAAATGAATAATTGCTGTAATCTTTTAAAGTTCAGTCAATATTTTCCCCCTACGTTATCCGTTTTCGATCATCTGATAACACCGGCAAGTTTCCCCTTCGTTTTCGGCCTGCTGGTAACGGCGGCAAATGGACCGAACGCGACTACTAACGTTCTAAAAAATGTCGCGACTACTCTCGGGTTAATCTCTTCTCCACCTAAGCCCGATATAGATATATTGTCGCTAGTTAACTTTGGCGCGTTTATTGCAGTATGATATCTTGAATTGGCGATTGAAATATCACTCCCTGTATCGATTATTATGTTTGTTTTTATTCCTTGAATATTCAGGATTCTTCCTTTCTTTACATTTAACGTGCCCGTATTAACTACTTTTCTTTGCGTGTTTTGGCTCCAATCTTGGTATTTCGTTTCTCGCCAATTTTCATTACGTTGCGGGTTATAATTTGAATAATTTTGTTGTGTTTTACATCCCATGGTACAATTCTTACTCACGTGATCAGGTCTGCCACAATTATAACATATTATATGTGCCTCGTTTCTTCCATGGTTCACATTGTGCCTATTGTCAACTTGGCGCCTTTTCGAATTGGCGTAGTCAGCCACTCTCGATCGTTTATCCTCAAAACTCCCACTTGTATTCCTTATAGCTTGTTTATTGCAAGCCCTTCGTGCCGTTTCGTAAATATCTAATTTGTTTACTAATTCTTCTATCTTTCTTATTATTAACAATTCCTCTGCAAAATGTGTCTTTGTTTCCGCAGGTAAATTATGCCTAATTTGATTAACTACAATTAATTCCAATAATTCCTCAAAGCTATCTATTTCAAGGCCATCGATCCATTGTTTAAAATATACCTTGATCTCATAAGCGAAATCGCATCAATTAGCCGATGGCTCTTTTTTGAGTGAGAAAAATTTCAGCCTAAACTCTTCTGGCGATAGATTGTACCGTTTTAAAAGAATACTTTTTATATAGTCATAATCTTGTATTTCGGGTTCACTCTCCCTGGTTATTATATTAATCACATCTAATGGCATTAGGTTAATTAAATAGTTGACCCATTCTTTTTTATCAATGCCTGTTTGCGCCATTTGTTTTTCATACATAGCCAAGTATAAACTAATATCATTTGTACTATCGTATTTTGTTAATAATCTAAGCAATTCATATTGCTTACCTGGATTTGTCCTTGTGTCCACATCGACGTGCTGTCTTGAATTTTCTTGTAGTTGTATTTTCTTAATCTCAAATTCTCTTTCGCGATCTTATTCTTCCAATTCTATTCTTCATTTTCTCTCTTCCATTTCCATTTTCAGTTTCTTTTCTTCAAGTTCCGATTGCGCTTTTAGTTTCTTTTCTTCAGTCTCTGCTCTTAATTTCTTTTCTGCAAGTTCCGATTGCGCTTTTAGTTTCTTTTCTAAAGTCTCTGCTCTTAATTTCTTTTCTTCAAGTTCCGAAGCCGCTTGCGCTTTTCTAGCTGCCCCAATTACTTCTAGGCGGTCCTTTATAAAATCTTCATCGTAATCTTCCCAGTTTTTAATTAGCTTCATTAGGACATGGATTGTTGGTTTTTCTGGTGGTTGAATTCCGCATTCCTCACAGAGATCTATTAGATCAATTCTTTTAGCTTTATTTAAGGATCCCATGTTTTCCATTAATATTTGACTAACTATTCCACTACTAGTTGCTTAATATCCCGGCATCGAGCCCCCAAATTTGTAGAAGTTGTTGTTTGTAAAATGTTAATATATAGAGGATTTGAATAAATAGACGTTTGAATCACAACACGTACACTTTATTACAATTCTATTAGGGGAACTTTACATCACTTCGTTGATACTTTTCTAAATACAGCACCTTTCTTACTTATAACTTACAATATATTTCTTACGAATAATTTGATTAGGCTTAACAATACCTTCCTTGGCATCTCATAAGCCGCTGCTTCATGCACAACATTATTTTTTAGACAGACTCTTTTCTAATTTTTGAATATGTCCAAACCTTGATCTCGTGATCGTAAATTTTTATAACTCGTGCTTTCAAATCATGGATAATAAAAATATCAAAGCGTCAGTTAATTTGCTGATCATACAGGTCATGAAGAAAATAAAGTATGTTTAAATTCAAATCCTACAAATATATTCATAATTTGATTATGAATACCTTTAAAATATTTTTAACGATAAATATGCATGATGGATGATAATTATACAACGTTAAAAAAAAAAAATTAACTTTTCACAACATTTTTTAAATAATTAAGGCTTTTAATATAAAAATAATTATAATGAATATTTTATTTAAATTAATAATTTTTATTTGGAAAATGCCAAATATTTTCACTAAACAGTACTTGACCGCATGAACATAAAATCTTAAAAATGAGATAAACTTTTAATATAATTATAGTCGCTAAATATTTAAGCATTTCAAGCAACAAATACCGGAACGAAATTTCCGCATTTAATGCAACTATAGAATTCAGCACATAAAGATGGTTCAACGCAGCACACAATTTTTAACAGCGTATTAATATCTCCGTCTAGTAATTATATGAGTATAGTGTAGATTTCGCATTATTAAAGATCGCCTGACCTAAGTTTAAAAGATTTCCTTCATCCTTTTTTTTTCTTTTTTTCCCATCTTATTATACGATAATCCGGTCGTATACCATTTTAGAATAAATCTATACGTATAAAATATTTTGCCATAGTAACATATATGGAAATTCACATATATTCAACGAAGGAGATTTCTCAATGAGGGATTTTCAGCCATTTGTAGTGATTTTGAATCAACAGTCTTGTTGATGTGGATGACAAGTTTTTAATTTGTGAACATTTTAAACCTTCAGCTATACCGACATAACAAAAGAAAGTGCTTTTATCTAATGAGTATATCGAAGTGTTTTTAAAGATACTTTATTTATAAACCAATATCTCTATTATATTTCAATACATAATTTAATATTTTTTTCAACTAAAATTACTAGGGCAACAAGCCCAGGTTCTTTTAGTACTAGATTACATTTCACGGTGTAAAGAACATTAGTGAAAAACTTTTTTTCTTTTAACATTAAGTATATTTTTACACAGCGCACTAACAACATCAACGACCATTTTGATATAATATACGTAAATTATGCAGTAAAATAAAGATCCGAAATTTATTAAAAGTTATTTTTTATTATTAGTCTGAAGCGGGTAGTTAAAGTAAGTAAAATAAATAGTGAAAAGTATTTATAGATTCGTCTTTAATACTCATTATTCCAGAGTTTAATAGCATATTTAAATTAATAGTGGTTCGGGAGTTGTTTTTTAAACTTGTGTTTTATTTACTTATTTTTAATTTATTTTTGGCGAAGGTGTAATTCGTTAGGGAATAATATTCGGAAAGAAATGTTGAACTATAAAATTAATAATAATAATCTCGAAAATTATTTAAAAACAAATAAAACACATCACTAAATTAAAATATTTTTTAAATACATTTAATTTTCAATCACATTTCTTTTTCTATCCGAGATGCAAAAATTGAAATTGTGCGATATTCAATAGTTAAATAATATACCAATTACAGATAAGGTTATTGGCACACTCGATTGCACATTACTGTTATCTACAAATAAGTTCCAGTTTTATAATACACTGGTGTCCAAAATTAAGGACCAATCACAAAATGCTAATTTTCAAGTACGCGAATACTCAAAAGGAAATAATATAATCGAATAAACTACAGCACAGCTAGTCCATATAACTTCTCATTCATGTCACACATGGTCACAAGTGTCACAGTCACTACCGTGAAGCAAAAAAATAATAAATTCCATACATCTCATTATGAGTCTCAAATGATCACTATATGTGATTCCACTGAGACGTCACTATGATTGCTGCTTTGTGACGATTCACCATGCGACTTTACAATGTGACTGTCAGATAACAGAGAGACTACTGGGAAGTCACCATTGTGCTATTTTGTGAAAAGTCACCATGCGACTATAATGTGATATTATTTGGTGACATCATAATGCAACGTTCATGATGACTTTGAAATTGAGTCTAAAAATGACAGTCACATGAGAGTCACAATGTAACTACTGTGTAAAGTCATCTGGTGACTCGTCACAAAGCAGCAGTCACATTGATGTCTCAGTTGCGTCACACATAGTGGTCATTTGAGACTCATAATGAGACGTGTGGAATTTCGTATTTTTTGTTTCACCATAGTGACTGTGACACTTGTGACCATGTGTGACATGAATGGGATGCTATATGAACTAGATGTGCTGTAGGGGTAGTAATTATTTGAATTATATTATTTCCTTTTGAGTATACGCTTACTTAAAAATTAGCATTTTATGACTGGTCCTTAATTTTGGACACCAGTGTATTTATAGATTATGACATAACGCTCATCTAGAATAAAAATTTATCGTGCATATTTCTCTGTTACCATGGTTCTTTTTTAAACTTTTATATTTGTTTTCTATTATATAAGTGTAATGTAAACAGGCATAACAACATTTTAAAGGTTTTTTTAATTATTATTCTCATATTAAAATATGTTGATATCAATTAATATTATATTCTTGTTGTTTTTCAGTAAAGAAGATAAAAAATATAAAAAATACATATATGAATAAATATTTGTATTAAGAAAGCTTTTCCAAAATCTTGAATTTCTTATACAAGGATTCTATATATACTTTCCACTTATGTTGAGTAAACTTTCTTTTGATATCTCTATGGATATCGTAAATGAATACTGCAGACATTTATGCATGAAACATGAAGTGCATTTCTTCTGGTATAGGGAATGTAGTTTAATGCAACATGGACGAGTTATATTTGTTTTCTGTAAGTATCCTAGATAAAATTAGAAATAACAACGAAACAAAGTTCAGAAAATGAAAAAAAGTCATTCAATCGATTATTAGATATTTATGGCAATGATTTATGACAAATATGCTGTGTAATTCTAGAACGTACAATTATATTTTATTAAAAAAGAAAATTTCATTATCTTCTCTCCAAAGATAACGGTACTTTCGGAGATAAATATTTATTTTATTGTTTTATTCAAATGTACTGAAACTAAAATAATCATATTAAATTCAATTTTTGTATTTCTCGTTAAGTAATATATTATTTAAAAATAGAAATAGTACATATTTTTAATGCATCATATATATATAATTAGAACTTTTTATATTATCTTTGTACAGTAAGTATAGCTTAGAATAAAAAATTACAAAACAAAATCTTTAATTTTCAATAAAATATTTGAGTTCCAAAGTAGAAATAATATTTAATGAGTCACTGGAGAGATAAAATATCGGAAAAAAAATTCTCTAAAAAGGAAAAAAAAAAAAGTTTTTTTTTTTTTTAAATTCTTTTTAAAAAGTAGCGATATCTGAAGTTGGCATAAGCTAAAAGCGAAACATCCCATATCCTTCATTGAAAATGGCTTCCTGAGGTGCGAGAAACCCGATTATAGAAGATTAAATTTAACGCACATATCGATAAACAGGATAACTGTTATAAAATTTTAATAATCATCAGGAAAATGTCTATTTCGGTTTTTTAACAGTTTCCGTAAATTATCTTTATGTAATACAAAAGTTTTAACAGTGTAAAAACTAACAATATAGTAACAGTAAGTATAATAAAATACAATATAACGACAATAGCAGTGAGGTTTTGTCAAGTAACCAAACTGTTGACACTTTGGTAATATTTCGGTAAGTTATACCATTTAACTAATCAGATGATATGTTGAAAAATATCAATAGGTGGCCCGCAATAATTATTAACTCAATGAAAAATAACCTCTAGCACAATTCTCACTATACTTGGTATATCACCAAATTTTGTAAAAAAAAAAAAAAAAAAAAAATCATGTAAAATCTCGCCAAGCCTGCCGATATTTGGTTAAATATCGCCAAATCTGGATACGAAAAATATCTTGTTTATTCTGACGTCATTATTATGCACAGGTATTATGTATTAAACACATATCTATAATATGTATAATGCAATTGTATTATGTATTATATGCATACGTATAATATGTATGATGCATATGCATATGCATAAAGTTCATTAAAAGAACTAAAACCCCTTAAAGGAATAATAATTTTTTTAAAAAACAGCGAATTTTTGACAGATTGACAGTGCTAATGAGATTAGAATCCAAAATTTATAATAATTTTTTGTAAGGAAGTAAAAGATAGAAAAGGGTGTAGAAAAAATGAAAGATTTGCTTTAACGAGGTTTTTGTAAAAGCGTAAAAATTTCATTCAGCTTGAAATTATGTAACACCTTTATATTTCAGGCTAATTTTCTGTAATCGGATTTCCGCGTTAAACATTGCCGCCAAATATGAGCGAGTAAATAATGCTACTGAACCGTTCTTTAAATGTTTATCATTGAACAAAAATCATACGTGATTACAACAATGTAATTAAATATATTTGCTAATTGCGTTTGTAAACGAATTGTATACGGCTAAATCAACTCCTGTTTGAAGGATTTAAAGACGGAAATTCTATGTTTTCAGATTTTTCTTCTTAATTGTGCGACAAAACTTACTTACTTGTCAAATATGTCCATTCTACGACTTTCAGAATTACCTTAGTTATTTGATGATCACCAGTGTGTCTATGATAAAAAAGCCCATTTTCGGAATCGAATATTTCGAAAACCACTACATATAGAAACATGAAATCAAACAGCTTAGTTTATTTTGATCATACTAATATGTATAAAAAAGAAAAAAATTCTATATCTCTTCTCAAAACGAAGTTATTAGGTTGTAAAATGGTACATGAAAAGGTAGTGCCGTGCTCCCAAAAAGGTTCATTCTGAATTATGTTAGGAGATGAGAAACTGCCCACATAACGAATTAATTAGAAATTTTACAAATGATAATATTAAGCAAAATGTTATTCCTGACTTACTTTTGATTTTGTTATGAACGTGATGCTATTAATTATATAAAAAAAATAAGTAAAATATTCAAAGTAGAATATTAGATTTAAAAAAAAAACATTTGTTGAATAGTTTTCGACAGACAAAAATATTCTTCATTTTCTAATGTACTTTTACAGTTTAGCACTAACTGACAACTATGTAAAAGTTTCATTTTTGGTTGTGTTCAATATTATTTTAAATACTTTTATTGGCTCATTCTGTAAGTCATAAAGTTAAGAGAAATTTATTTTAAAATAATGTTTTTAAATGCATTTTCTCGTTTCTGACACTGAAGCATAGTTCATAACTTACGTGTAATACTAAAAAACTATTTTTAAATGATATTTTATTTGTAGCTTCTTTTAAATATATTATAATAATATATCTTGTTTTTTTTAATAAAATGATGAAGTATTACACGATGTGTCACGATTTGAATATTTTCAAAAGTATTATAAGTAATAAAAGTAAATATTTAAAACAATTTAAAAACATTTTTATTTAGTTTAAATGAACTACTTTAATTATTATACATTTGATCACGTTCCATTAATTTTAGATTTTGTTCGATTTCTTCTGATCAATAAAAATAATTAAAAGTAATAAAATAAATAATGTACAAAGTAAAAAATAAAAATAACATCTGAATAAAGGATACAATTTAAAGGAATTTTTTGAAATCCAATTTTATCAGTATCAGTATTTTATTTGTAAGAAGTAAAAATTATGCGTCACAAACATTATTTAACACCTTTCAACACATTCAGTATACTTAAAAAAATTTGGCCGTTTAATAGGGTAAAAATGTGATTGTTGTGTAAATAATTTAGAAAATGCATAGACAATTATCGTCGATATTCGAAAAACAATGAAATTCATTTGTGAATCCCAGTATCTGATCTATAGATTTTATTACGTATGCCTCATGTTATGCTAAAATTTAGTTCAGTTAAGAAACGCATAACGCAGTTGCAAAGTTCCGTATGTTACCTATAAAATTTATACACATCAGACAATATGCAAAAAATTACTTAAATTTAGCACCACCTATCACAATTGAAAACGTACATCCATCAGTTAGCGATAGACAGTATTCCAATAAAAATCCTGTGCGTGCCTGTTAATAAAAGATAATTGCTGTTCCCACTTTATCCTACAGTAACCATCTTTTTGGGGATCTGACTGTTTTTTTATGAATTTCACTTATAGTGTAATCTTTAGGCTAATGTCAGGTGAAGACTTTTTGAATGCTTTTTTCGCTCTTACACCATCCCTACACCTTCTCTAAAATGCGTAGGGATGGTGTAAGAGCGAAAACAGCGTGCTGGCTGAAAAAAAGACTTTCGTCTGACATTACCCTTAAAATGCACTGTTAACGATTATGTAGAGGAATTCTTTTGAGTGGATCTGTAAACGAACTGGGAACGCTACAAACTACATTTTAAATACTGATCATTTGTGACATAGTAAAACTCGTTTGTAAATGATAATAAATACCAATAACATATATGGATTACATGACTGTCCTACTGTATTACGCCCATTAGACATCACACAGACAGAAAATAAGCGACACAAACAGTCAGATGGGCATACAGGCGAACAAACAAAGAGAAAAAAACCGGAAAAGTCATAAAATTTTTCATCTGTGTTTGAAAGAGTAAAAAACTGCGTGCACTTCTAAAGCTTACTGGGGAGTAGGAATCTTACATTTTTCCCGGTTTTTTTTTGTTCAATTAATATGTGAAAAAAGAAACTAAATAGTTTACAATTTTAACATAGTACGGGGTGTTTCTAAATGGATATCGGCGGTTTAACTCTTGGTAGTAATTAGTACACAAAACTTAAAATTATAATTAATACATAAAATGAAAGAGCAACTCAAACAGTTTTACCTACGAGCTTACAAGTGTTCAATGTGAGCACCTTCGTCACACGGCACACATCAATTCGATATCTCAGGTTTCCCCAAACGTTGGTTAGAGTTCGTGAGAACATTGTTGTAACAGCTGCAATGGTCAGCCGGTAGTAGAGGCACATACATAGATCCTTTATGAATACCCACAGGTAGAAATCACATGGCGTTAAATCGGGTGACCGTCTGGATAGAACTTCTTTGCTAATCAACGTTTGGGATGAACTAAGCTATCGACTTGATGTGTGCCGTGTGGCAAAAGGTGCTCACATTGAACACTTGTAAGCTTCTAGGTAAAACTGTTTGAGTTGCTCTTTCATTTTATGTATTAATTGTAATTTTAAGTTTTATGTGCTAAATATTACTAAGCTTCAAAACCTGGATATTCATTTAGAAACACCCCGTATTTATAGATGAAAAGTGCATATTTTTCTTCTTAAAATTTGGCGCAACTTTTAATAACTACATATTCACGTCAATATTGAATCCGCTAGACCAGACATACTGGAAATATCCTTTTTAACACTTTACAACATGGTTTAAAAGTGCTTATGACTTTAGTTTTTCTGTACGTCTGTCCGCGCTCCAACTCTCGTAAATATACTCGGGTTGTCCTACAATTTCTCGATGTTACTGTCGCTTACTATAGCACGTTCCCTATTTCAAATGAAGTTTGTATCATGTTTTGTTTAGTTCATTTACTGGGGCAGTCAAAAGTATTCCTTTACATAACGGGCAATGGCAAAAAATCGTTTCAAATGGTTTTTATAGAGTTTACACGCTTTCAAACATAATAAAATTTATATGCATTTATGAAGTGCACTGAAATATGCATTCAGTAGAATATGCGTTGCAAAGAATAGTTATTATTCATTTACAGGACCACACAAACGAATTACGTTGTATAATGATATAAGGGGGATATAAGTTATTCCATGTATAATACGAAGTGCTTAGCATTTACAGGGACACACAATAGATTTCAGATACTATATTGTATCCGAAGTATTGTACATAAGCGATAATTACTGGTAATGTATTTTAATTATGATATGCGCTTTTATGTTTCACTATATTTATGAATACTATATGGTGTGTATAAATGCTATACTTCATAAACAGAGTTACACAAATCAATTCGTAAGGGTTACCGGGTATGAGCGCAAATCGCTTAAAGATCTTTTTTAAATATGCTATGCATTTTTACGCTGAACTGCATTTACATTACTAAGAAATATTTGTAGAATATAGATAATATTATATACAGGGTCACGCAAAGAATTGGATACATGGCCGTCTATGGATAATAATTTCTGGAAATGTGATTCAATAGTTTTAAGAGTGTTTTAGGTAGAAATAAATTTTATCTAAATAGTGGCGTACAATAAAGGTACTAGGTAAAATATAGGACTATACAAATGTATTCAAGTATGCTTTCATCTATTAGTATAAATTGCTGAAAGAACTTTCAACCTGTTATGCGTTTTCCTGCTTAACTAAATTTCCCCTTTATATTGTATATATATCAACTTACGGATCAAGTACAGGGCTGTTCAAAATGATTGGAATATACATAATTGACTATAGACGGTAACATTTGAAATCAGTTTTTTAAAAGTTTCACGCTTTTCTAAAATGTTTAATTAATTATCTTATTTACCTTATTTCCCTAAATAACGAAACTTTGTTAAAGCATTCAGGATGTGGTGGAAAGTGTTTCATTATCTATACTTAACGCATGATTTTTCTTTTTTGTTTCAAAAATGTATTATTTTTTATATAATAATATCTATTCGGTAATTTTTCAAAATTTTGTTTCTTTTCTATTTTTTGAGAAAGTTAAACATAATTTGAATGTTAATACTTGGAAATTTTTCCAGAGAGAAATATTTGCCTTGCATACAATATTTAAAATGTAAATCAAATTTCAAATTAATTTAAATATCCCATCTCGTGCTGCATTTGTAGCCTTGCCAACATACAGTAGTGATAAATTTTTAGGCTGAGTATCGTTTCATGTGGTTTAGTCGATAGAATGTCACTACACTATACTGATGGACCGGGGTCGAGTCCTGGCCAAGAATCTTTTTCACTATGTTGGCCTTTGCGTCTTTTAAGCAATTAATTTGAAATTTTATTTTCATTTGAAATATAATTTAAATGTTTATGTATTTATTAAAATTTACTTCTATTTTAAAGTAATTTCTTGCCCGCCTATCATTAAAACATTTTAGATATAAGCTCAAAATGTAGGAAATCGTAATAAAATTCACCACAATTTTTACTAGCGCAAACACACACGAGTAAAAAAATAAAGAAATGTTATATATTTATTTTTTATCTGAAATATATAATACGAAATTTTAATAACAATATTTTGAAAAAACATATATGAACGTTTTAATATAATGAATGATATAATAAAGAATAAGAAATAATAACAGATATGGGGAAATATATTCTATTTGGGAAAATGCGTTGCCCAGGGTTTAAATTGTAGAATTTCCACTCTTATCAATTTTCCACATTTTGCTTTAGAATATTTCTTCTTATTATTTTTTATAATCATTTTATTTTGGATAAACATGTCAAACATATCTATCGCATGAAAGAATATACCTAGAATGTACTGAAGGAAATTTATTTACTGTTCGTTATCATCAATCAACACTGCTGACGTCCCCAGAGAAAATGTGATGCAAATAATTTAATTTTCTTTTCTACTTCATTTACTTCAGCTTATTGTAGCCTTTTTTATGAACACAGCGTACATTTAAATAGAATATTCCATACATACTATCTACTATTTATTGCAATAAATCATGTGTATTACGAACAAAATTATTAATTGAAAAGTATATTGAAAATTGTTGTTTTTTTTTTTTTTTTAGGATTTTTTTTTTCAAACACTAGATTATTCGCATTATGCACTTAAAAACATAAAGTGAAACCTTAAACTTTAGTAAATAAAAAAAAAAGAAATGCTTTAATTCTCTTAGTTTATTTACATCAGGACGTATTGTAGACTAATTACTGCATAAAAATACATATATAAGTAAAACATTTATGAAATACTACATTTTTCTTAAATTTCTAAAAATGAAATATTGAAAATAACTTGAAAGAAATGTGTTTGTACATTATTTTTTGGATATCATACATTGTTGCAAACACGCTATTAGTTTTTTCGATTCCTTGAGTGCGATTTATCTCATTTTTTGCCTTCATTAATCGTTCATTAATTTTTGAATGTTCCTTTTCTAGAAAATATTAGCAATAAAATACCCTGAATTAAAAAAAGCAGGACATGCAGCTTAGAGAAAATACGCAAAGCACTAAAATCATATATATTTGGTTATTTAATTATTATAATACGTAATTTACATATGAAGGATTAAAAAAATTATACATACACATAATATATGATGTCATCAATTATATGTGAATCATTTTAACAGTTACTGAATGCTTTCAAAAAATAACTCCTATAACTAGTAAAAATACGATTTATTAATAGGAATATAAATTTACTAAAATTTATAATGTTAATTCATTAAAATATTCTTTGACGAAATGTTTTATGCTGAATATATTTTAGGCTGTTGATTAAATAAAAAAGAAAAGTGACCAGCTAAACTGATGGCATTGAGCTCAGAGGCTATTCACACTAATTGTATATCATACTCTTATTTTAAAGAATAATGCCCCTCAAAAAAAATAAGTGAAGGGGAATTAGCCCCCGTTTCCCCCTTTATACTTAACCAGCGAACCTCCAAATCTAATCAGGGAAGCTCCTTATCATAATAAACCGGTATACCAAATTTGGAGCAAATCGAATAATCCTGCAAAAAAACCATTTATCTAAATTAAGGGGGTGGACAAGCCCCCACCCCCTTTATCCTTAACCAATGAATCTCCAAAACGAATCAGGGAAGCTCCTTAACATAATAAACCGGTATACCAAATTTGGAGCAAAGCGAATAACTCTGCATGAAAAACCCGTTTATATAAATTAAGGGGGTCGGACTAGCCCCCCTTCCCCCTTTATCCTTAACCAATGAACCCCCAAAACTAATCAGGGAAGTTCCTTAACATAATAAACCGGTATACCAACTTCGGAGCAAATCGAATCATTCTGCATGAAAAATCCATTTATCTAATTTAAGAGGGGCGGGCTAACCTCCCTTTTCCCCCTTTATCCTTAACCAATGAACCCCCAAAACTAATCAGGGAAGTTCCTTAACATAATAAACCGGTATACCGAATTCGGAGCAAATCGAATCATTCTGCATGAAAAACCCATTTATCTGAATTAAAAGGGGTGGTCTAACCCCCCTTTTCCCCCTTTATCCTTAACCAATGAATCCTCAAAACTAATCAGGGAAATTGCTTAACATAATAAACCGGTATACCAAATTCGGAGCAAATCGAATTGTTCTGCATGAAAAACCCATTTATCTGAATTAAGGGGGGTGGACTAACCCCGTTTTCCCCCCTTTATCCTTAACCAATGAACTCCCAAAACTAATCAGGGATGTCCCTTAACATAATAAACCGGTATATTAAATTCGGAGACAATCGAATGATTTTGCATGAAAAACCCATTTATCTGAATTAAGGGGGTGGACTAACCCCCCTTTTCCCCCTTTATCCTTAACCAATGAACCCCCAAAACTAATCAGGGAAGTTCCTTAACATAATAAACCGGTATATCAAATTCGGAGCCAATCGAATGATTTTGCATAAAAAAACCCATTAATCTGAATTAAGGGGTTGGACTAACCCCGTTTTCCCCCCTTTATCCTTAACCAATGAACTCCCAAAATTAATCAGGGAAGCGCCTTATCACAAGAAACCTAGAAAAAGTTTTTGAAGCAAATCGGTTGTTTCTATCAAGAGTTATCGCGTTACACATACATACATACATACGTACGTACGTACATTAGGGTGGAACTAAAAAACGAAGTTTCGAATTTTATATTCTAATAGTGATTATTTTTTTCCTTTTTAACTCCATAAACAGAAAATATTTTTCTTTTAATTTTAAAATGATATTTTCCGGTTCCTCAAAGCGCCTGATTTTCCATAAAAAACGAAAAAAAAGCCAATAATTGCATGCAAAGTTTTTTAAGCTTATTGTTAAATTTATATTTTGCAAAATTAAATTAATTAAGTGTTAACGTCCTGTAATAAAGAGAATAATTTAGTTTGAGTGCCTTAGAAAATTCAGCCCCACTTTATTTGACTTTTGTAGAAGCCAGCGTCCTGGGCGTCGGCTTTCATTGTCTCTGATTTATTTGGATGCGACACATAACAAGTTAGTCCGATTTAACGGGTGTTAACAGTTTCTTTAATTATTTTTCGATAAACATTCGGTGTCAAAAGTGACAAAGTCTGTTAGCGTACCTAAATCTAGATAATTGTTGAAGTGTCCTGGATTTCGTGTACCAAAACAATTAACATTAGACTGTCATCTTTGACGAACATATGAAGAAGTTATGAAACATTATTTTTGGGTTCAATTTAACTTAAAATCTGACAGTTGGAATCTGGTACACACTATTTCTAAAATATTTAAAGCTGATGATGATACAATTAAAAGTGTATTGCTGAGACCTTCAATTCCAACAGTTTCTGATACACAAATCATAAAAAATGATTAGAGACTAGTGCGAGAAATGTCAAAATTTGAAGAAAAATATTAAGATTAGAAAGAATAATCCCACATCCAATATAAAATTGCAAAATGTTAGGTAATCCTGTAAAAAACACTAAATATTATCGTGTATCAGAACAAGAACGTCACTTTCTCAAAGACCAAAGAGAGATGGGGTGATGACAATAGGTCAATAGATATAAAAACTACAAAAAATGTGTAGCAAGACTGGAAATGGAAATATCAAGGTAAAAAGTTATTTTAAAACAAAAAAAATGATGTTTTGATTGAATGATCGTCAAGTGTAAAAAACAGTTCGGAAGGAAATAGTTCAATCGGTGGTTTTTCTAAACCTGAATTTGATAATCAACACGGTGAAAGAACCGGAGTATTAGATAGAACTGCAAATATTATTGCAAATGGCGCCTTAGAAGATATGGGTATTTCTGATGGTAATAAAGAAAAGGTAACTGAAAGAAAGACTTGAATATGACAAAGAGAAAAGAAAAGGAAGAATTTGAAAGAACAGGAAAGACGAAATGAGTTAATTTTAGAAGGTAAGTATTTTTATGGCAGAAAGGATAACGCTATGATAACTGAAGCAGAGGGAAAAAAGTATAAAGAATCATTAAAGACAAACATCTGGTCTCAGTTCAAAAACCAGGATAAAAACATATTGGTCATATTTCATTGACATCTTCTTCTTATATTAATATAGCCACTGCAATTTTCGTGTATTTTCAAAATAATAATACAGACATTTCAAGTTTGAGAGTTATTAGGTGAAACAGAAACGCCTATAATGCAGGATGCAAATCTGGAGTTGTTAAAACATAGGAAGCAATACCCTAATAACTTTTTAATAGATAATTTGATTATTACATGCAAATGAACTTTTTTCTTAGATACTTATTTCAACATATTGCTAAAAAACTACGGGTACAAAAGGATTTTCTGGACCAGTAGGAAAGCGACTTGAAAAAATGCGAACATATTGAAATTATAGACTATAAAAACATTGATCCTATCTTGACGGTCTGATCGGATGAAGAACTTAAAAAAAGTACAAACAGGGGATACACCTGAATTTTAGATTTTCCTTGTCATACTCAAACAGTGGAAACGTGTGTCAAAATTGTCCCGCGAGCTGCGTCAACCGTCTTTAAATATTAAGCAAAAGACGGCTTAATCTTGGGAAAGTTGAATTCCCACAATGTAATGACAAAGTTTGCCTAAAAAGACAGTAGGTTGAATATCCAATTTAATTAATTCATAACAAAGGGAGGTAAGGAGGGTGGAAGTCGATATTTAACTACCTCCTCGTGGTGACTTCTGGATAGTATATGATAAATAAAAGTAGATATGAGCTAACAGCTACGTTGTTTACTTTCAGTTACTTTATACTGAAATTTCAAAACTTTGACCTCCTTGAGGAACCAGAAAACAACTTAATTTAAAAAAAACCTTTTCAGCCAAAAGTTTAGACATCCAAAAAGGAAAAAAAGTTTTCACTATTACACATTAAAATACAAAAGTTTTTTTTATTACCCTATACTTAAGTTCCACCCTAACGTACATACATACAGAACGGGCGGGCACATTAGCTCTCAGGCTTTGATAGCCTGTGAGCTAAAAACTAATATTTCTTTTGAAAAACGAGATTTTCGTCTTAGTTTTAAAAAACGGTGAAAATCGTAAAATTAAAAATATAGTAGATCGGTATTTTTCGGTCATTGTTGATTAGGATTTTTACTGTTTTACTTGATAGAGAATACAGAAGTGTTTCCATAAATAACGTTTTGGACCAAGCGAATATCAACAATTTATACTTCATATTTGGAAAATTAACTAACTTGATGGAACTGGTTTTAGGTAGATTTCGTACGAAATACCTTTAAGTAAATTATACAGTTTGAACAATTACGAAAATGTCAAAAATATGAGTCGTAAAAGTTAATCTACACACACTGCAGATATATGCGTTTAGGTGAAAATTTAAAATAAATTATCTGCAAACACTGTTTTTGTGAGACTACAACTTTTTACATGTTTTATTTTTTTAAATCAAAGATAAATAAATTATCTGTAAACTATACCGGAAAGACAAAGCAGTTTTCTTCAATATTTATCAAAATATATGATCCATATTTTCTGTGTATTCATTTCCTGTTTAACAATTAATGTATCATAAAAACGATTCTGATGTCCGCAAAAACCGAATGGCATACGGTATATAATTTTTTCTTAAAGTTAAATATTAATCAAACACCTTTCCGAAGAAATGAACTGTTCATAAATACAAAACGTCCGACAAAAATTAGCAATACCGAAATAAATGTATCATAACCGCAGTAATCGTCTCTCCTTTTCAGAGAACGGGCCTACCCTTCCAGATTTCTTTATGTATGATTTAATGAATTTAGCTTTAAATATTTACCTCGTTTATACGTCAGCGTTGAAAAGTTCTTCGCACTAACGCCCCGACGCAAATTCACAGAAAGGGCAGGCCATTCGGAGGTCATTTTGTTTTCTTAAATGCTGACCAGTGCACCGGAAAAATGCTCTAATTATATACCGCATACCATATCGTGGTTCAGTTATCACAGATTTTAAACACGAAACCTCGCTCTCAAAAACTATTTAGATCTCATGAAATATTTTATGTAAATTTTATTTTAAGAGTATCACCGATCGCAGTAATGTTTTGACATTTTTTTTTCCTTTTACAAACAGCTAACAATTTCAAAATTAACATATATATTTGCGTAAAATTATATTAAAAAATGTGACGAATGAATTTTCTTTATGTACGTGTATTTTAATTCTTTAATTTTTTGTTGTATCATGTATAATCGTGAACAAATAGAAAATGAAATATAAAGTAGTTATGACAATACTAAAATATGGAATCTGTACGGCACAAAACTAGCTGCAAAAATAATTTTGTTGTACAAAATTAAAACTTTAATTATTATTTTTTATAGTTTATCAGATATATATTTCTAAAAAGCAAAATTAAATAAATGCAAAATAAGTAATATTGTAATTTAATTATACTCTTCGTAATCCACGATAAAATATCGGTCGTATTTAAAAAATTTCTGCTTCCCTTCAAATAATCCTTTTTACTTGTAAGTGCATGAATTTGAAATCAAGTTATAGCAATAGAGCAGATTACTTTAGTCATAATTGCACTTAACAGAACCATAGGCATTAAAACATTATGTAGTATATAATCCCAATTCAATAATAAATCGCATGGAAATATTCATTCGGGTTTTTTAATTGTGAATTAAGGTTTACAATATGCAAAATTATGAAGAGACGTTCGATATAACATGAGACCTCACGATATGCGAAATTTTAATTTAAAACTAATAATGAGTTAGGGGGTCTGAGGACACTTACAGCTTTACAATTTTCGAAATGTTATTATTTTTTTTTTTTGTTTGTTTTAGATGTTAAATTCCTAACTTTTCTGAACGTTTTGATATAATTGTTTCCTTGAAATCCCTATTAGAACAGAAGTTATGGCTATTAAATTATCCATGCTCTATAGCTGAAGCGGCCTTTACGAATCTTTGAAGCCATTTTTATCCAATGACGATTTCGGGCATAACGCACAAGATTTCTCAAAAACGGCAGGATATTTTTTCATTAAATTTTCAAAATATATGTTTCGTGTTAGTCCGTATAATCCGAACCTAAAATTTCTTATTTATTTCACAAAATAAATAAATAAATAAATAAATAAATAAATAAAATAGGTAATTATATTGTTGAATTTTTCTAAATTTTGCATTAGCTAAATATAACTTTGTATTAAAAATATAAAAATGCTTTAAATACAAATATATTTAGGTTCAGGTTAATTATTACAATCTGAGGTATATGTAGGCATAAATTTTCATTCTAGTTGCAAAATTTATTTTGTTATCTTGCGCGTAATCTGTTATGCTGATTATCTGACAGCTTGGAGCCCCGTGTAAATTCTAATTTTGCATCTTGCAAATTTTTAAATACATGAAATGAAAGAATATACTTATATCTTCCATTCAAATTAAAATTGTGTCTTAAAATAAAGTACATTTTAAGAAATTAAACGTTGAAAATTGTCTTTTTTTCGTTTTTGTTTCCAATGGAGTCCTGAGACCCTTTAATGAAACTTATCTCATGTATTTTTTTTTAATAAAGTGAAAAATAAAGTTGTGATACATTTAAAAAATAACTTACTATCTGATTTAGAAATAATAAAACGTAAAACATTATAAAAGTTGATTCTCTTAAATTATTTATCATGCATCATAATCTAATTTTTAAGCTATGCTTAATTTATTGCAGAAATTATTGAAATTTCGCATAAAATTTATTCCTATGACTTAGCCAAATTTGTTTGACTTTAAATATTCTTATATTAAGCTTTCGGGATAACAAACTTAAATGTGCTTAATTATTGAGCATACTTTTAGAAACACACGTTTCATGATTAAGCATTCCTTAATATAATCAGATTTCTTCTCGGCAATTAATGGGGTGATTATCCACGTCAAGCCTCATTAATTTTGATTCTTTAATTGACGATCTTTTGACAATTAAGTCAAGTCATTATGGTTTTAGCATAATGACCTCAGAATCATCAAATTAGCACTTAAGTAATGAATTGACTTGAATTATTATTTGATAGGAAATTTTTGTAAAAAAACAGAGAGGAAAATTTTTAAGTGAAATAAATTTAATAAATAGTTTTGGAATGTAATTATGATATAAAAAATAAAGTGACATGTCACAAATATTAGGAGTACATTTATGGAGGGATTTAGAATACGAACAATAGCATAAGTATGTTTGAAAAAAATAAAATATTCTATACTTGCAGATTTAGATAAACGTGTTTTAAGGTAAATTAACACAACAAAAGTTTTTATTTTTTACTTTTTTTTAATCGTATGAAAAAAGAAACTTGACATTCTATGCATCTGAAAAAATAACTAGAATTAATTATATTCTAAATTCTTAGTTATCAAACTTTTATGTCTCTCGCTAAATAACAATAATAATATGTACAATCATCAGTCAACCAATGTGTATGATGCTCTCCAAGAAAAACATATTATAATAACTCTGGCTCAAACTATCTTATAAAAAGTTACTTTTACCAATGGATTACTAATAACGTTTGCTAATTAACGTTTTCTTTAAAATTTGCTTAAGGGGTAATCTTTATTATAAATTGAGAAAAACTTTAACATTTTTGTAATACTATTTTCAGTAAATAAATTTGACATCATATTTCGATTTTTTTTTAATGAACCTTATGTTTCCAATCGATAAAATATGCGACGACATTGATTAAAATTTTAGTCAATGTAACAAATGTAACTGAACAAAAAAAATGTACATCAGTATTTCAATTTTTAATTGTATTAATTTCTTACATGTCACTTCAATGAATACACTGCTGACTGGTATCGGAGGTGACTCTAGATATTTAATTCATGCTTTTAAAATCGAATATACCCAGATTCACTTTTACATATATTTTGCAACAATTGACTCATTGCTGCACACAAAACTGTACGCTGTCGTTCTGTTATAGGTGTCATTGTAATAGATTTTGATAGAGGACACAACTTCAGTCATATCAACTCAACTCCACTCGCACTGTCTACGTGGACTTTTTCTTGCAAGTCAGATGCATTTCGTCTCAACTTCTCCTACGTTTGAAGTCGACAAGAATTATTACGAACTTTTCAGAGAATCTGTACATAACGTTAAGGGATACAAGTAGCCAACACAAATATACAAAATAGTAAATAGTAATGAACGGAATAAAAATGATTATTTTTTTATTAAATAAACTAGAGGGCTCCGCCCCCTATGAGCTACGCTAGCCAACCCCCGTTCAGACACCGCGAACTCTAAAAGCATGCAAATTTTATCGGATTTTAAAGAAAAATTCGGAAGAACCAATTATAATTACAAAAACAGTGCCGATCTCCCTGTTAACGGGTTGTTTTCGTCATTGATTAAATCAGATCAGTGAAACATGTGAAAATAAGCTAATATAAAAGGAATTAAACAAACAGAGTCTTTGTCTCGCCGTATTTTTTAGCAACGCTATAATAAAGTTTATTTATTTTTATTATTATTATTTTTTTTTTTTTAATAAGACATTTTCAATGTATCGTTTTAAATCTGACGTAATTTTCACCAAAGTCTTCTTTCTCTTTTTAATATTAGCGTGAAAAAATTTTTGTTGTTAGAAAGTAAATATTATTTGAGCTGTCTTAGAATCCTCAACAATAGTTTAAAAAGATTGTCGCAAAATATGAAATAAATGCTTCGCTCAAATATATTTAAATTTAAACTGTTTGGCAGTATTATAGTTTGGCAAATTTAAATATGACGTAATTTCCTCCATTTGCGACTTTTAACGCATGTTAATGGATTTATTACTTTGAAATTTTCTTTTTCTTTTAAAATTCACGTGTAAATATAGTTTTTATGACGCAATTAACAATATTGTCCTGCTTTAATACGTAATCATTTAATTCTCATTCGAAAGTTTTTTTTTTGTTTATAATATGCACGTGTAAATAAATTTTTAATTTGAAGGAACTATTATTCTTTGCGGTGTTTTTAAATTCTAAATTTGGCAACAATTTAAAATAATACCCTTTTCTAAAAGTTTCAAAAAAATCTCTCGAAATGCTGAAAATTTGAATTTAAAATAGAAATAAAACCTCAAAAAATGAGTCAAATTAAAATAATAGATGCGACTTCTAATGTATAAAATGATCTAAAAATTATTAAATTCCTTTATTAAATTTTGCTCCTGTAAAACTTTTTTTAATGGAATGATTTTTACCCCTTTACCATTAAATATCTCTGGAAATAATTCTTCGATTTGAAAACTGTCTGCATCAGCGAGATTATCAAACATTTCTCTATAATACCACCGATTTTCATATTTTTGTATGCAATATTTTTCTTGACATTAATGAAGAAAGACCCCGGGTCACCAAAAATTCAAAACAGCATTAGTTACTCCTTTTTAGAATATAGATACTATGTTTTGCATATAAGTATAAAATCGTTGTCACATTTTTAGAGTTAAATGGTGCACATAAAATGTTATTCTGTCGTTCTTTTATAGGTATCATTGTGATAAATTTTAAAAGAGGACACAACTTCGGTCACATCAACTCAACTCCACTAGCAGTGACTAGCAGCTGGAATTTTTCTTACAGGTCAGATGGATTTCTTCGCATCATCTCCTATGCCTGTAATCGACAAGAATTATCGCAAACGTCTCAGACTGTCTGCACTTAAAGTTAACGGATACCAGTAGTCAACATCAGTATACTAAACAATAACAAGTTGGAAATTGCTCGTCAAACGTGGCAAATGAGGTGCGTTCGTACTATAACTAGTTTTATAATTATTTTTTGCACCCCATATTGTACTGAATGTATACTTTTTTGCACTTCATAAAGCGCATAGTCTGATACATCATTAAAATGCACTTCCAATAATTTTTTCCCATTCCCCGTAATGTAACGGAACACTTTTGACTGTCCCTGTAATTAAACTATACATCCGATTTTCCTAAAATTTGAAATAGCTCAACAAAACTTTGCAACAATTATATCTTTAAAATTTCAGACCATTCGGAAGGCTGTAATATCTTTAAAATGCACTTGCAATAATTTTTCCCATTCCCCGTAATGTAACGGAACACTTTCGACTGTCCCTGTAATTAAACTATACATCCGATTTTCCTAAAATTTGAAATAGCTCAACAAAACTTTGCAACAATTATATCTTTAAAATTTCAGACCATTCGGAAGGCTGTAATATCATTAAAATGCACTTGCAATAATTTTTCCCATTGGCCGTAATGTAAAGAAAAACTTTTGACTGTCCCTGTAATTAAACTATGCATCCGATTTTCCTAAAATTTGAAATGGCTCGATAAAATTTTTCAACAGTTATATCTTTAAAATTTCAGATCATTCGGAAGGCTCTAATATCATTAAAATGCACTTGCAATAATTTTTCCCATTGGCCGTAATGTAAAGAAAAACTTTTGACTGTCCCTGTAATTAAACCATACATCCGATTTTCCTAAAATTTGAAATGGCTCGACAAAATTTTGCACCAGTTATATCTTTAAAATTTCAGATCATTCGGAAGGCTCTAATATCATTAAAATGCACTTGCAGTAATTTTTCCCATTGGCCGTAATGTAAAGAAAAACGTTTGACTGTCCCTGTAATTAAACTATACATCCGATTTTCCTAAAATTTGAAATGGCTCGACAAAATTTTGCAACAGTTATATCTTTAAAATTTCAGATCATTCGGAAGGCTCTAATATCATTAAAATGCACTTCCAATAATTTTTCCCAATTGCCGTAATGTAAAGAAAAACTTTTGACTGTCCCTGTAATTAAACTATACATCCGAATTTCCTAAAATTTGAAATGGCTCGACAAAATTTTGCAACAGTTATATCTTTAAAATTTCAGATCATTCGGAAGGCTCTAATATCATTAAAATGCACTTGCAATAATTTTTCCCATTGGCCGTAATGTAAAGAAAAACTTTTGACTGTCCCTGTAATTAAACTATGCATCCGATTTTCCTAAAATTTGAAATGGCTCGACAAAATTTTGCAACAGTTATATCTTTAAAATTTCAGATCATTCGGAAGGCTCTAATATCATTAAAATGCACTTGCAATAATTTTTCCCATTGGCCGTAATGTAAAGAAAAACTTTTGACTGTCCTGTAATTAAACTATACATCCGATTTTCATAAAATTTAAAATGGCTCGACAAAATTTTGCAACAATCATATATTTGAAATTTCAGACCATTCGGTTGGGTAGTTTTTGCTCTGTTACATGCGGACAGACGGACGGACGGACAGACGGACGGACAGACGGACGGACAGACGGACGGACGGACGGACTGAACGACGACTATAGGTGCTACGTATTTATATAATTACGAACGCACCTAAAAATGGATGAAATGAGTAAAAATGATTATTTTTTTCTATTAAATAAATTCTATTCTTTGCATAAAAATTGACAATCGTTGTCACATTTTGTGAGTTATATTTGCATTTTAAAAAAGTGTATTGCAAATTGGTAAAATATACTTAGGTTTATTTATTTGTCCTCGGTACGGTATGCTATTTCTTTCTCCCAGCTTATTTGGTATCCAAAACATAACGTTACATTACAGAAGCCTGCAATAAACAAAACTGATGTACCATTGTATGATTAAATGCTCTATAGCAATTTTTTAAATTTCTAAGCATCGCAAATTTTCAAATTTTATACCGTTTTATACCGCTATTGGGGAAAAAAAGTACTTTTAAATGCAATTTGTTTGAAAACTGTATTTCCATTTATTTTTCAAATATAAATTTTTTTGTAGTTTTCAGCACCATTTGTTTAATTTTGGCAACTCAAGTACTCCTTTTATTTAGAAAGTAAAGGAAAAATAGTTGAAAAATAGCAATTATATCTTTTTGTTGCCATTTTCTCATAACAATCGAAAGAAAATGTAATTAAAATACGTGCTATTTAAAAAAATATGTATAAACAAATAATTTCAGTTAAAACATGGAGCTATTATAAACTATATTTAATGTTAAGTATCAATAGACGCTTTCAGTGTGACGTCAGGCATTGGAAACTGACTCCAAACAGTTGGAAACTGACTCCAAACAAACGGTTGCTATGCGTCATTTCTTTTTAAATATATATCGTGGAAAATGTTACCAGTACATATCAAGTATTAAAACATTTAGATGTGAGATATAGATATAGATATAAGATATAGCTGCATACACAAACAAAATAGAATATATAACATAGCAACCGTTTCTTTCGAGTTTCTTTGGTCGAAACTGACGTCACGACTGAAATCATCTATAATTAATGTTACAAACAAATGAAGGCCTATGAATAATTAGATAGCATTTTTTTGTCGAGTTTCTTTATGACGGCATCTTTTTGCTGCATTTGTGTATTATTTTGCGATAGTGACATCCTATGCATGCTTTACTGTAGATGTTTAAGAGTGGATCGCAAATGTGGAATTCTTAAGCGGATGTGAATGACGCCATTTTACATAAAATAAAAGTGCTTGCTTCAAGTCTTAAAATTGAAATATGTTTTGTACTATTTATATATACATATATTTTTTTTCATCGTGGGCAACACTAAATTCTGAAAAAGCAGAATTGATGTATTCTAGTTTTTTAATATAGTTTATGCCATTTACTGAAAATATTCTTTTTAATATTTTAATAAAATATATTAGTTTCAAATAATTTTAAATAATAATTTCGCCTTACGTTCATTCAATATGAGGGATATTGAGATATTTCTTTTGGTAGTTTTTTTCATATTGAATTGTTCATTGCATTCATTCAATTGTATTCTTTGCGTCAATTCATTGTATCAATTCGCCTATTTTTCAGGTATTCATTCCTTAAAAAATGCACTTCTTATTTTATGTTACATTCTTTTGTTAGATATTTTTAAATGGTTTAAAATTTAAATCAATTAAATATGTTTCCACTGTTCAAGAATTCATTATGTAAATAGATTGTCAATATTTTTTTTTATTTAGTGATATTATTTAATATAAAAACTAATTGATTTACACTTCGTCTTAAATTTAAAACATTTGTTTGTTATTTAGTGTGTACTATGTGATCTACTTTTAAAGCATAGGTTTCAGGTTTTGAGAAATGTAAAATTCAACAGTAAAATTTTTTGCTATGAAATGAAATTTTATGTTCTTTTAAAATTTTCTTAAATTTAACAGAATTTTGAACAATATTTAATTATTGCATAAGCAGAAACGTTTGTTGATATGCCTTACAGTAACGAAAGGAAATGAGAAATAATTAAAATTATTCACATCTGAGTAATAATATATATATATATATATATATATATATTATATTATTATTCTACAATTTTTTATAAAAATATCTAACCCAATGTATTCAACCCCCCCCCCCCCCCACCGAAAAAAAAAGAATTGAAAAATTAACTTGTAGATAAAAATATAGAAAAATTATTCTTAAACAGTTAGTGATATAAATAGTCATTTTTCTTTTAACTAAAAAATTTTGAGACAGATTTTCGGATTATCTTAAATTAGGTGGAAAATATCTTAAATTCCCAGCGATATTCTCCGCGTCATTTATTTCCTTATGTTATTTTTCTATTTCTTTGAGCATATATAAAATGTCTTTTTCTTTGTAGTTTTAGATAGTAAATTTTTCAGTTTAAAACAATTATATATTTATAGCTTTTCTAAATTTTGTGGATCTTATTTAGCAAGAACATTATTGGATTTGAGGTGGGTAATTGGATTTTAATAATTAATATTGTCTCTCATTACATGAATTTCGATTTTGTTTCTTTTCAAATTAAAATTTAACTCCAATTGTTGGAAAAATGAAGTTTTAAAACAAGCGCAAACATAATAAGGAGTAAGAAAAAATATAATATTATTTCTGTTTTTTATTTACAGATTAGGGTTTTAACTTGAAAAATCTAAAATTTTAACGAGTCAGATAATATTTATAAAATATATTTACAAGAATGAAAATGAAAGGCGATTGTGCCAATTCCATAATAACAGTTTGTATTATTTATTAAAATCTGAAATAATAATACATAAATTATAATTGATAATCGTATTTTTTTTAATGGTTTTGGCTGAATTTTATTGTGTCATATGTTTTATTTTACTCATACATACCGAAGAAGAAAAACGTTATTATTACTTTTAATTATTTCATGAAATAAATATGAGGGTTCAAATCGGAATTCGGCCATCCAGGAAAACTGAGATATTTTTTGTGTAAAATAAAAGATTACACAGCATATCTTAGCCATCACATTTGTCTATAATTTGGAATATCATGTGTTCCACGCGGTTGCTGAAAATGTTGATATTAAAAATGAAACAAGATTTATTATCACACATTTTCATGAGATAGAAGAATTAGAATTAATCTCTAAGAAATAATCCATTTTAAACTTATGCAAAGAACGAAATTTATTAAAGCTTTGAAGTTTACCACAAAACGATATTTTTCCACTATTCATTAAATTTCAATTAATTTTATAAACCGTCAGAAAAAAAAAAATGTTAAACCACAGAAAACAATATCTTTCGAGGTCGTATTATAATTTTAAAACGAAAATCCCGTTTCTTGTCCGTAAATTTTGAGATATAGATCATTGTTAATTTAATAAATATAGAGTGTTTATTTATTACGGTTTGTCTATTCCTATCTCGTGACTTTAAAATTAAGAACACGACTAAAATTATTACAAATTCTTAAAATACAACTCAAAACTTTTGGAAAAAAATGTTTTCCGCCAATTTCTTTTGCACGCTACCGGCTTCGCATTGTTGATGTCTGAATCGTGTAAATTAAAAATGACGAATGTAGAAGAGTAATAATATGCGTAATGTTTTTCTATCTATTTAACTAACATTTTATTCATAATTAATTGATCATTTTTTTAAATCTAAAATGAATTATTATTCTTTGATCATAATCATTATTTCATTATTAATGTTTTGAGTTATAACTTCGAGTTACAAAAAATATTTTGTTTAGTTTTACTATATAAATAAGCAATAATATTTATCTTCATGTTTTTATATCAAAAGTTAAGTGAAATGAAACCCTAAACACAATTTATGGACATAGTGTCTATTTTTTCTGAATTTTGTGACACACCATTCCCCTGATTATACAGGTAAACGTAATTCTCAATATGCTTTCTTTGCAGTCAGAAGCCATTTGCTTCATTCAATAACTATAAAAAGAAATATAACCATGAAATTTACAGAAACACATTTTCCAGAAATTATGATAGCAAATCGGCCTTTTTTGTTCCGAAAGTGCCTTAAAGCTGGAAAGCATGTTATTAGCCCCCGATATATTATTTATTTCGACCAGCAATTAAAGTGTCGCCTCTAAAAAATAACGTCCCGTTATATACGCCAGCCGTAAAACAGAGCATATGTATCATTGTACCGGATAATCTCTATTGCATTTTTTTAAACTTCTAAGCATCGAACTTTTTCAATTTTTATACCATCGTATTGGGAAAAAAGTACTTTTTAATGCAATTTGTTTGAAAACTGCATCTGAATTTATTTTTGAAATATTAATTTTCTTGTAGTTTTTAACGATATTTTTTTTTTTATGCTGCCAACTGAAGTACCCCATCTCTGTAGAAAATAAAAGAAAAATAGTTGGAAATTAGTGGACTATTATATATTTTTCTTGCCATTTTTTCATAATAACTGAACAAAATGTAATTAAAATATACGTGCAATAGTGAAAAAATATAAATGAAAAATTTCGGATAAAACATGGAGGTATTATAATTTTAAGGGCGACATCGCTTTTTGCTGGAATTGTATATTATTCTGCGATAGTGACGCCATATACAGACTTTCCTGTAGATGTTCTTTAAGACAGGATTGTAAATGTGGATTTCTTCAGCGGACGCGAATGACGCCATTTTATATAAAATAAAAGTGTATGCTTAAATTTTCTTATACCTATATTTCAGGCATTATAGTAGCCACCAGTATAGACACTTTTACCACATTTGTTTTACATTAATATATAAAGATTCATGACACTTAATTTTCATTTTAAAAAATCCTTTATCTTTCGTTTTGTACATATTAAAATCGAAAATTATAATTTACATTTCTTTACTTTTCTTAAAAAAACAAACCACATTTTTTACTTAAAAAGGACATAAATTCCGGTACATCGTTAAAACTATGCTATTTATAAATATATATTGCATTGTCCATACTCTTTGGCACTTCTCTGAAAAAACGTTTTCGTCCATTCCTTGGACTTCTTCAGTTTCACTTGGCGGCTCGCAGTTTTATTTTCGACCTTTTATCATCTCTCTCTTTCCATTTTTACCCCCTTCTCCCTTTTCACTTTCCCCTTCTTTCCAGCATTTTTAGCCAACGGGAGTCAACATTTGCATGCGCCATATCGTTGCATACATTTTTTCTTTCGAGGTCAATCTCGATAGCCTCTCTCATTAGGGTGTTGTGGGGATTATCATATGCAGCTATTTTTTCTATTTTTATTGATTGAGGTATTATGGGGTTTTTTAAATTTGTTCTTGAGAAGGCTGTTGCTTGATTATTATATTTTATGTCGCGGATATGCTCCTTATACCTTTCGCTTATTTTTCGTTTTGTCATCCCGATGTATGTAATTTCCTTATTTTCTGTATTTGAGGCTTTAATTTTATATACTCCTGCCGTCTGTAATTCGTCATATCTTTCTGCTTCATTTCGTATCGTTTTAAATAGGGAAGGGTTGGGTGTGATTGGGACTATCTTTCCGAGTTTACTAATTTCGCGTTTTATTTTTAGTGCTATCCCGTTCATGTATGGTAGGGGGGGGGGGGGGGGGTATAATCCTTTTTAATTTGTCCTGGTTGGATCCAGTTAATTTTTTCTTTCGCTTTTCTGATTAGCTTGTCTATTGTTTTTCTTGGATGGCCAGCGTTACGTCCTATGTTCTCTATAATCCTTAGTTCTTCTTTTAATAACTTTTCTGTTGAACATATATACAGTGCTCTATAGATGTAGGTATTTAGGGCTGCAAGTTTATAGTTTATTGGTGTATTTGTTTTGCTTGACATTATCGCTAGGTTTGCAGTAGGTTTTCTATAGATTGTTGTTTTTATCTGGTCATTTTCGTATATTATTTTTACGTCAAGGTATGATAGGGATCGGTTCTTTTCTTCTTCTATTGTAAATTGTATATTGCTATCGTATTTATTTATTTCGTTTAAGAGGTTTTTTAAGTTTACTGTTCTGTTTGTTATGATAAATATATCATCTACATACCTTACCCAAAGGCGTATTTCATTTTTATGATCCTGTATTATTCTTTTTTCCATTACTCGCATTTTCCATTCTGAAACCACATTTGAAATGGGGGATCCCATCGGTACACCCCTCAGCTGTTTATATATCTTATTGTTAAATTTAAAATAACTTTCGTTTAGGATTCGTTAGGATTTCGTTTTAAATTTAACAATAAGATATATAAACAGCTGAGGGGTGTACCGATGGGATCCCCCATTTCAAATGTGGTTTCAGAATGGAAAATGCGAGTAATGGAAAAAAGAATAATACAGGATCATAAAAATGAAATACGCCTTTGGGTAAGGTATGTAGATGATATATTTATCATAACAAACAGAACAGTAAAATTAAAAAACCTCTTAAACGAAATAAATAAATACGATAGCAATATACAATTTACAATAGAAGAAGAAAAGAACCGATCCCTATCATACCTTGACGTAAAAATAATATACGAAAATGACCAGATAAAAACAGCAATCTATAGAAAACCTACTGCAAACCTAGCGATAATGTCAAGCAAAACAAATACACCAATAAACTATAAACTTGCAGCCCTAAATACCTACATCTATAGAGCAGTGTATATATGTTCAACAGAAAAGTTATTAAAAGAAGAACTAAGGATTATAGAGAACATAGGACGTAACGCTGGCCATCCAAGAAAAACAATAGACAAGCTAATCAGAAAAGCGAAAGAAAAAATTAACTGGATCCAACCAGGACAAAATAAAAAGGATTATACACCCCCCCCTACCATACATGAACGGGATAGCACTAAAAATAAAACGCGAAATTAGTAAACTCGGAAAGATAGTCCCAATCACACCCAACCCTTCCCTATTTAAAACGATACGAAATGAAGCAGAAAGATATGACAAATTACAGACGGCAGGAGTATATAAAATTAAAGCCTCAAATACAGAAAATAAGGAAATTACATACATCGGGATGACAAAGCGAAAAATAAGCGAAAGGTATAAGGAGCATATCCGCGACATAAAATATAATAATCAAGCAACAGCCTTCTCAAGAACAAATTAAAAAAACCCCATAATACCTCAATCAATAAAAATAGAAAAAATAGCTGCATATGATAATCCCCACAACACCCTAATGAGAGAGGCTATCGAGATTAACCTCGAAAGAAAAAATGTATGCAACGATAAGGCGCATGCAAATGTTGACTCCCGTTGGCTAAAAATGCTGGAAAGAAGGGGAAAGTGAAAAGGGAGAAGGGGGTAAAAATGGAAAGAGAGAGATGATAAAAGGTCGAAAATAAAACTGCGAGCCGCCAAGTGAAACTGAAGAAGTCCAAGGAATGGACGAAAACGTTTTTTCAGAGAAGTGCCAAAGAGTATGGACAATGCAATATATATTTATAAATAGCATAGTTTTAACGATATACCGGAATTTATGTCCTTTTTAAGTAAAAAATGTGGTTTGTTTTTTTAAGAAAAGTAAAGAAATGTAAATTATAATTTTCGATTTTAATATGTACAAAACGAAAGATAAAGGATTTTTTAAAATGAAAATTAAGTGTCATGAATCTTTATATATTAATGTAAAACAAATGTGGTAAAAGTGTCTATACTGGTGGCTACTATAATGCCTGAAATATAGGTATAAGAAAATTTAAGTGTAATATGGGCATTAAGTGAGACAGAAATTACTGTCGAAAACACTGGCTAAATAAAAGTGTATGTTTTAAGTCTTGAATCTGAAATATGTTTTGTACAAAAACATTATTATTTGATCATTATATTATCATTTGATCTATATTAGTCCAGGGGAGATGTACATTTTACCTCTCAAAAGGTCGGGTAGAAGATTTCTTCCCTGTCTTGTTTATAATGATGCCAACATGGAAAAACCAAGTTCTCTAACATAATTTCTTAAGGCTAAATTTTCTGTAGCCAAAAAACAACAAAATTTTGGGATCTTTTTTATTTTTTTTTATTTCGAGACTCTTTGCCGCAGCATATTATTTGTCAATTACAATATTAAAGAAGACAAAATTCTCTACAATTTTTATATTTACAACTTTTTTATACACTCAATAGCAAGCGCGGTACGCTATTTCAAAAATAAGACAATTTTTTCAATTTTCTTAAAAACGTGAAAAACGTAGTTTTGCCCCTGTTCAAATGTCCACCGCGGATTTAATTGTGTATGTCTACTTTTAAAAATTGATAGCAGTAAATTATCTATTATTTGCACACTCATGTCTTTATTTTCATCTCAACAGACATTTTGTATTAAATAAACATTTATAATTTTAAAAGTAGGGCAGAGTTTTTATGAATGAGACAATTTTGAGACGAAAGAATTCTTGTTTAATTTAATTAATTTTAATAATTTTATAATTTTAGTAGTTTTTATAATGCATACATATTTTTCGAGGTATCAGTGGGGTAGATATGAAAATTTGCGAAAAACCTATTTTATTCCATACTACAATGATATATTTTATATACCAATTACTGATAACATATGTTTTAATGTATTAAAGATAGCAATCATTGGATTGTTGTTCCATATAAAAGGGGGAGGGCTCAAAAAATAAATATCTTTTATATAACAAGTACTTTTACCTTATAAAATAGCTAAAATAAAAATGACAACATGTTATTTCACTAACTAATGTTACGCATTTATCTCTTGTAAAATTTAAACATTTTGTCAGTAAAAAATTTGAGATCAATAGTTTCATAAAAATATTTAAAAGATAAATTAAAAAAAATATTGTCAATTTTTTTCTCTACTTATATCAATAAATATAGCAACGGATTATATCATTTTAACATGAAAAACTATATAAAACTTTAAGATTATCTATTAATTGCTCTAAAGCTCAAACAGAAAAACTTACTTTGGTTGTCGAAAAGTATACTTTGTGGAATATTCTAATCTTCTGTAATACGTAACTGTTTTGGAACAATATATATTTAATGATCTCAGTGATACCATTTATCAAATGAAATACCAATTTATTTATGATTGTAGACCATACAAAGATTTTTGTTCTCGTATTGATCACCTGCTTCATTCAACTCGACTTTCTCATCACAATAATGTAAGGCTACGCGATATGACTGCATAAGCTAAATGAAAAAAATGTATTTTAATAATAATAATAATTTTCACAGGCTATTTAACAATATTTTTTTCTCCTTGATGGCACTGTTGTAGGATTATTAGAATCCCGTTTCAAAGGAATATCCTTATCCTGAATAAAACAGATATCTTGATAAACTAGGGGTATAAAGCCTCATACTTCACATTTATCAGCATTTTCCTGCACTTTCTTCCAGTTTCTTCGAGTGACTACTGTAGTTTCAAGCGAAAAAATTTGCACGCTAATGTTAAACCTATGGAGTCATTCTTTTCAGAATTCTTGCTTGAATTTCAATATTTAATTTTTCTTTTCATATATGATACCTGAAATCGATATCTAACGTTGTAAGTTTTTAATTTTTCAAATTTGGTTGCATTTTTTTAATGACGATACTTTAAATTTCTGAACGGGTGCCAAACAGTTTTCCAAAAATGAAAGTGTCCGAATAAATAAATTAAAAAAAAAAAAAAATCAACCAAACCCGAGAACGTACAAAAGCACAACATGAGATATTGATATTAAGTATAAAGCCTTATACTTCACATTTATCAGCATTTTCCTGCACTTTCTTCCAGTTTCTTCGAGTGACTACTGTAGTTTCAAGCGAAAAAATTTGCACGCTAATGTTAAACCTATGGAGTCATTCTTTTCAGAAATCTTGCTTGAATTTCAATATTTAATTTTTCTTTTCATATATGATACCTGAAATCGATATCTAACGTTGTGAGTTTTTAATTTTTCAAATTTGGTTGCATTTTTTTAATGGCGATACTTTAAATTTCTGAACGGGTGCCAAACAGTTTTCCAAAAATGAAAGTGTCCGAATAAATAAATTAAAAAAAAAAAAAATCAACCAAACCCGAGAACGTACAAAAGCACAACATGAGATATTGATCTCAGGTATTCCGTGAAAAAATATATTTAAAAGTAATAAAATGCAAGCAGATATTTGTCAAGAACGCTTCCTTAGGTTTAATATTACCTTGCGAATGTCTCCGTTTGACTAATTTAGTATCATAATTCATATAACTGTGACTTTAAACGCCTCAATTTTAATACTACAAGTACAGTAAAATCTTTGAAAATGAAATCTGTATTTACGGAATCCGGTCTTTAAAAAAAATTATATTTTTTCAAGAGAAAGAATATGAACAATTATACCTTTTACGATGAAAACCTGTATAAAACGGAATATATTTCGGTTCCTATCGGTTCGGTTTACAAAGGTTTTAATTAATCAATATTTGACAAAGCTGGTAACGTAGTTCAGCATTACGTATTTAATCATTACACACTTAAAATATTCAAAATCCGGCTATTAAAGAATTATTAAAATTCTCGAAATTTTCTTTTTAAAGGAAGGGGGGGGGGGCTGAAACACAGAATTTTGGCCCTGAAACACATAATTTACTGCTCCCAATATATAGAAGTTTAAATACGATTAAATCCATGGGAAACATGAGTAATCGGGACAGAACTACGTTTTTCACGGTTTTTAAGAAAATGGGAAAAATTGTCCTATTTTTGAAATTGCGTACTGCTCTTGCTATTGAGTGTAAAAAAAAACAGTAAGTATGAAAGTTGTAGAGAATTTTATGTTCTTTAATATTGTAACTGACAAATAAAAAGCTACGGCAACGGGTGTCGAGATATTAAAAAAAAAAAAAAAAGCCCAAAATTTTATTGTTTTTTGCCCATAGGAAATTTAGCCTTGAGAAATTTTGTTGGAAAACTTGGTTTTACTATGTTGGCATCATTATAAACAATTCAGAATAAAAAATCTTCTACCCAACCGTTTGCAAGGTTAACCTTCTTTTTAGGCACATTTCTCCTGACGATATTTATATACGTTATTTTTTTATCGGGGGGGGGGGGGCGACACTAAATTTTGAAAAAGCAGATATCCTGTTTGCTAGTTTTATATTGTTTATGATTCATTCTTCCACTATGTGTTTTCTGATTATATAGACACAGTTTTGAGAAAGGTTGTAAACTACGAATTTTAAATTAATTTTCAAAGCATTATAAAACTTCATTCTTCATAAAACGTTTACGCAAAAGTATATTTATTTATAATAATTATATAGCAGAAAATAATTTATCTTTTAATTTCTAGTAAAATCAAAAAAACAATCAAATTATATATTTGGTGATTGTTAGAATAAAAAAAGCTGTTTAGGGATTAATTCAATTAAAATTATATTGCAGTAATAATAAGTTTTCATTAGAAGGTAAAATTGAGTTTCAGATTTAGAAATATATATCCAGATTCAGTTCTTTATTTTTAGCATAATAATAATATTTATGATGAGGTTCGATTAAAAAATAATAAAAATAACTTTTTTATTAGATTTTGACTTTTAAGTGAGTCAGGCGCATTTTTATGAAAATTTGCAGCACGTTAAAATTTTGATATTTCATCTATTACAGAATGCTTTATTCGTTGGCCTACAAAGAAAGTACACTTAACATAAATGCATAGCAATCAAGAAAAGGAGTGATAAATAAAATTAAAATGTTTATTTATAGTTAAAAAGCTTAACAATGCATTAAATGCTACTGGATAATTGTGGGTTAAATATGGTTGAATGTGTGTAAAATATGGTTAAATTAGAATTTTTATCTTCGTTATTCATTAAAAACTGTTCTTTACTCACTGAATGTTTCTATAGTTTTCATGATTTTAAAATGTGCTATGCGCATTTGATTTTGCACAATGCTATTGAAATTTCTCACTGATGCCCCATATATACATATAAATATATACACACTGGCCTATAAAAGTTAAAGTACACAGACTGGATGCTTTCGATTGTAAATTGTTTTTTCGAATATCTACGAAAATTATTGGCGAATTGTTCTTGAACTTCTAGTACGTAAAGAACTTGTTTGATTTCATATTTATCGGCGAAGATTCAGGCGGAAGGACAATTAGGGAGCTAATAATAACTTTAATAATAAAATAGCATTTGCGGTCACCTATGTAACAGAAAATGTTGAAAATGGTTTGTCACTGGATTAATGAATATTTGGGTCCTGTTTAACGTTTGTGTGCATTTGTGTAAGCATGGAACGTATATTCGCTAAGATGTTATTATGTCTGTGTAAAATTCATAAGTTTTTTCTTTACAGCATGCAGAGTTTTCAACCAAATTTAAGACAACTTTCCGAAAAACTGATAGAGAACAGTAGCACCAGTATACTGCAATTAAACCATGAATATATTGAATATTTGATGAGATATTGGAATTTGTATGAAATAACTTTAACTGATCATGCGTGGAAAATCTAAAAATTTTTATTTCATAATTTAGTAGTCAGCTATTTTAGGCAACTTCTATAAAAAGCCGAGTCAAATATTGCGAAAACTCAGGAAGATATAGTGATCTGATTGAAGAATTGTGAAAAATCCCTTATAATAAAGATATTTTTAGAAAGCAACCTATTATATAGCCCCTATCTTTATTTAATATGTAACCTCGAATATTTTACCATTTCTTATTGCTGGATATAATAGTGACCAGAACTTTTCAAAATATTGGGTGGGATCAAGAATGTTTGAGTAAAATAACGCGTACAATTTCTTTCCTTTGGTACTTCAATGTGCGGAGAGAGATAAGGGGGGAGAGCGAATAAATATAAATGGTAATTCGAAGTTAAATTACAGTCAATCAGGGTAACTTTGATCCGCATTTTCTCTATTTTCATATGCCGCACTGTTATTTGAAAAATATTGTTGCAACTAGGGGAATAAAAGAGAAGAAATGATACTAAATTATTGTTTGACTATAAAAAATTAAGGAATAATAAGGATAAAAGCAATAAAAAATGGATTTTTAGCCTGTTTCAAAGTTACCCAGCCATTTCGGGTAACTTTGCACCATATGATACATTTTTATATAAAATAATTAATTATAAAAAAAGTGTGTTATCAGGACAACTTTAAACACCAAAAAATGTTTTCAGATGTGTAAAGACTGCGAATTTACATTTCCCAACATCACTAGATTTGTATAATTTATGATATTACAACAAATATCAGGCATAAGAAAAGTGGAAGAAGGGAACCATGAACATTTAGAAATAAAAAAAAAACTGTTTATTGTTCATATAAAACATAAAAATGCAGTGAAAAACAATTTTCAATGTTTTAACTCTATAATATATCCATAGTTACAGTAATACATACAAGTACTAGTATTATTCAAACAAAAATAAAAAACATCGAACGTATGAAATGTTAAATTTGAGTAGCTCCGCCCCTAATCACGCCTCTAAATGAATTTTATGTATTTTACACATATTTGTAAAAATATTTACATGTCATATCTAATGCACACTTTCGACATTTATATAAAATATACTTGCAAATATGGGAAATTTTCGGCAGTAGCACCTATAATCAGTAAATTATAAGCATCAGTGTGACTTTGAGCCGGCTCAAAGTTACCCTGGAAATGCGGTAAAATGCTACTGCCTTCTTATTTTACATTTTTATTAACTATTAGTAAATAAATAATCACAAAATATTAACATATTTACAACATTTAGATAATAATATGTCTCATAAATGAGTATATTGTTACTTACTATGAAAATGTAATTGGATTACAACAACTTCAAAACAACATTCAAAATTAACTTGAAAACAGTACTTTACAAAAATAGTTAGATAATGCAATTAATTGCGCATAATGTTGCTAATTTATTTTCTAAAATAACGAGTAGAAATCCCAGTTTAGAATCTTGCCAACAGAGCACATTTCTGGAGTTTATTTAGTCTTTTAGAGTCAAAAATATTGAAAAATAGGAGGTGGTGCAAAGTTATACCCCATGCTTTAAAGTTACCCTGATTGACTGTATGTTTTTTGTTCCAAGGAAAATATAAAATTATTATAGTGTTTCTAGAAAAACATAGATTTTAGTCACTTAAATCTTTAGCAATTAGAGGCATTAAAACAGATGGCAAAATATGCATGGAATTCATTTTTCAGAGAAAATTATACATTTGCTAAAGGTCTTTCCTAGTTCCTATAAATCTAACTGACGCTCTTACTATTTTTTAAACAAAATTATTTTGAGAAAGTCAATAAAACCAAGTTTCATTTCTGAGTTTAAGTAAGTAAATACATAACGAATTAAATTAAATTAAATTGGGTGGGCGGATAGATCAAATTATTGGGTGGGCTCGCGCCCCACGTGCCCATTAAGTTTGCGCCTCTGATAGTGACAACATAATTAGTTTTGTATATAGATAATAAATAATGAAATAAAGTTTATAAAAATATTACATGATTTCGGTTATTTTTTTTTTTTGTATAGTCAATAAATTGCAAATCTTTAGTTATATTTCCGTTATACAAAGTAAATTAAAAACTTTTTCCTGTGTAGATATCGATATTTTCAAATTTCCAATATAAAGTACCATTACACCTGTTCCCTAGTATCAAGGCAATTATGTACTTCTTTATTTAAGAAAATATTTTGAAAACCATTGTTTATAGTATAAAATATACTTTCAAATATATTCTTTCGAAAATGAATTTTGCTTAAATATGAATTTTGCTATGAAAAATCTATCTAACTATTAGTACAAACAAAGAACTTTTGCAAAATTCACACTTTTGTTTTGAATTACTCATAAAAAATAATATTTAATATGCAATTATTGAATATTTAATAATAAGAAATAGAAATTTTCTCTTATTCAATTTGTTTCGGCATACTTTTAGAGCAGCAGATGCATCATACATATATATATATAAAAAAAAACTGATAAAACTTTATTCAAAGGATGTTTCACATATTTTCGACAAATTACACGTGTGAATTTGCTGATCATTAGAATTGACATAAAGAGGAACAAAATAAAAACACTGTTTTGGGTGCAGTTTTTATTAAATTGTTAAACTGAATCAGCAAACAAAAGATATGTCAGATATTTGTTTAAATTCTGTCAATAATGAAACCTTATTTCTGCAACGTAGTCTCTTTTATTGTTTAAATTCTAGACATACAGTTGGAGTTGTAATTAAATTTGAGGGTTTCATAAGTTATCTGACATTGATGCTAGACATTTTGATTACAAATAAATAAATAAATAAATAAATAAATAAATAATAAAAAAAAAAATATTCCAGTGAAAACAATAACACAATGTTTCCAAATGTATATAAACTCAATTTTATCAAATCAGTACAAAATAATATAAACAAAAACCGTAAAGTAGTACAAACTAGAAAATTCTTAAGCAGCATTTAACTTTGTATTAATATATATTTTTTTAGAATTACGTTTTAACACACGTTTTGATATATTAGAATTATGATATAAGCTATATATATAAACATGAATGTTTCTGATTATAATACAGCAATTTTATATTTTTAAAACTTAAACATAAGTAATAAAAATATTTTTAACGTTTTTATAAATTTCCTAGGCTAGCGTGATAAATTGCGAAATATTCTATGAATTACGTTACTGATTACATTTAAAATACAAAATTTCAATCTGATTCAATGTAAGGAAGTTAAAAACCAAAACATATATGCATAACGTATTTAACAATAAATGTCATTAGAAATAATTTATATGTAAAACAAAAAGCATTTTAATTCAACATGAAATCACAGTTTCTTATGTACACAATCAAAACAATAAAAGCGCTTCCGCAGTTCTTCATCCATTTAAAGGAAATGTACGAATTTATTTAAATTTTACATATAACGTTGATGAAACGATAGGGGTACAGCTGTATACAAATTACAACAATAGAGTTGCAATGCGCCAATCACGCCTGCTTTAATGGGCTATGATACAATACTAACATACTGTAAACCCTAAATGTAGAAAATACTTAATACAGAATAAATAAAGAATATAATATTAAAAAACCGCTTTTTATATACAAAATTGGGTGTACATAGAGTAAAATAAAATAACCATGTGACATTATTTCTTTTTCCTCAAAAAAACAGTCATTTACAACCGTAGGATGTTTTCTCCAAAACATGCGGTTATTTATCATATCCATGTGCCTGTATTTCTTAACAAATGGATGGTATTCTAAATTTTGATGGCACGTTTTGTCATATTTGTTACAGATTTCAAAATGGAATCTTTGTTTTAGGGATTTATCGAAATAGACATTAACAGAGACCTCGACGTGTAACTTACGCTCATTTTTACTATACCTAAATGTCACATATATGGCTGTCGTTATCATATTTCTCCAGTTGTTTATTGAAAGTAACATAATATTCTGTAAAAAGCTAATCGCAAACTACCTTTACTAGATTAAATGTGTGATATTACCCACTAAAACGAAAACAAAAAATGTATAGGAAACGAATATAGCAATAACTTATCTCTATATTCTAAAAGAAGTAACTAACACTGTCACCCTCGCAGTTTTTGAAATTTTTGTGACCGAGGGTCTTTCTTCGTTAATATTAAGAAAACTACTGCGTACAAAAATATGAAAATTGATGGTATTACAGAGAAATTTTTAATAAACATTCTGATGCAGACAATTTTCAAATGAAAGAATTACTTTAAGAGATATTTAATGTTAAATTTGGTCAAAATCGTTACATTAAAAAAATTTTATAGGAGCAAAAACTATACATAGGAATTTAATCATTTTTAGATCGTTTTACACAGTGGAAGTTCTCGGTGTGCAGACTGCATTTATTGTTTTTAATTTGACTAATTTTTTGAGGATTTTTCCCATTTTAAATTCGAATTTTCAGCATTTCTAGAGATGATTTTTCACATATTTTAGAAAAGCTTATTATATTAAATTTTTGACAAACTTGTAAAAACTTCTCAAATAAAAATATATTTACACGTAAGTATCCTAAGCCAAAAAAAAAAAAAAAAAAGAAAAGAACCCCCCCCCCCCCCCCCCAAAAAAAAAAAAAAAAAAAAAAAAACTTTCAAATTAGTGTTAAAGGATTGAGTGTTAAAAGCAGGAAAATATTAAAAAATAGACCATGAAAATTGTTTATACATGTGAATATAAAAAAATATATATAAAACAATTAATTATTTAATATGTGTTAAATGCAGTAAATGCAGTTCATTGCGTCCTAATTCAAATAGCTAAATGATATTTTCAAACAGTTTAAATTAAAATATAGGGCAAATTGTGTGAAGATGCCGTAATTTTTTACTTTATTGTTTTAAGAATGTGGTTTTTATTTGTTATTCATTGATTTCTTGTTGAAGGATGCATCCTTATGTATCATTTAAAACCTTATTTCATTTTACAGATGTTATATAAAGCAACAAAAATTTTGTTTTCGTAAACACTTTCATTTCGGCATCTTACCCATACCTATGGGTAAGGTGGCCAACTATCTAGGGGTAAGATGCCTTTGGAGTTTCAATGTACAGGTAAACAATAATTTTTCTGAAGCAGTATAAAGCATTTTGGGACGAATAAAAGTAACTTTAATATTTTAGTTATACTAAAGTTGTTAACTTAGTTAATATTATAAAATGGCAAAAATATGAATGTAACAAACGTTGGAAATTTAATAAAAAGACAAACTAATATATTTTTTTTAAGTTATGTTCTATTTCACATTTAAAAGAATTATGGCTCTTATGTCTCTATTTTAACATTATAATAAGTTTAAATACCATAAAGCCAATGTGATTAAGTGCTTTAGAGTACAGATTTTTTGTTGGTGTTCTTCATATGCCCCCTTGTTCTTTTCAGCTATAACTAAGATCTGCCACGGACTGCACATTTCCTTAGGCACTATTAGCAAATTTTATATAACCAACAGTTTCACTGAATGCATTTGATCCAATCATATTTTCCAGAGGTTTTATTGCACTCTGTTAGACACTCTTAACACAGATTCCTATTCACTTAAAAATCCTTACTATCTTCTGAATCTTGGTAGAACATTTAATCCGTTATCTTTTCATAGCAGATCCAATTAGCGTGTTTTTAGAGTCTGCGGTGTCTTGATGGAGGTTGAGGAGCGTAGCTCGTAGGGGGCAGAAGAACCTAGTTATCTAAAATATATTATATACTAACGATATTTACATTTATTAAAATTATTTATAACTGCATTTAACATCAAATTTTGAACAATGATTAAAATTAATAATTATTAAACAAGTATTTATAAAGCCAATAAAGTTTATTTATAAGGCAGAATACATATAGAAACCTTTAAAATAATGTTCACCTTAGATTTCAATATTTCTTTATGTCATTTTAAACATTTAGAAAATTTATAATTTTAACTAATGATTTTTTTAAGCAGTTGATTAAAATCACGATTTAATCACTGATTTAAATTATCTGATTAAAATAGTTGACAAGTTAGTTAATATACAAGAGAAATTTATACAATGATTGAATGAAGAAACAACCAGCTATTTGACCGCGACAGAAAATAACCGTCTCCTTATCCCAATGGAAAACAACAGGCATCTTACCCTTAAAAATTTTCGTCGTCTGACCCCAAAGTATTGGGTAAGGCGCCGGTGCCCTCCCCCACCCCCTGATGAGAATAAGTGGGAGAAGTTATGCTTTGAAGAAAGGCCAAGTATTATTGAAGGCCAAGTGTTTAACTAATCTGAATTAATCAAGCATGAAAACAGCAATTGACTGCAGCTTATTTGACTTTAAAATCCTTCATTAAAAGAGAAATAAATGGAAGCCCTTTTACAGGGATGTCACCACTGGTTTTTTAATCATAATTCAATCTTCCGCAATCTTTTGTAAACCGATCAAATTAACAGATTTTCAGAATCTGAACGGGGATTCGCAGGGTAGAGTGGTTTAAGGGGTAGAGCCTCCTAGTTTTGTGAAAAAATGTCGCATATTTCACTTCTAGCTAAACCTGTACTTTCGTAGATAACTCTCACAAAAATGAAGATTGTTTATAGAAAATTTCCAAAAAGGATTAATATTTTCATTATGAAAAATGTGATAAGGAGAAGTGGCAAATCTGTATTTTAAATCGTATTAATACATTGCACGTACTATCAGTCACATTATGAATTATAGGATGTCTAATTCTGTGTTATTTAGAGCGAATGGTGTTAAATTTCAGATCTTCTCGTGACGACATAATATTTCACACGAAGCAATGATGCTGTTTTGAAAATTTTACAAAAATATCTTTGTTTTCCGATTATTGCCGTATCAATGTTCAGATGTTTACCTTGGACTTTTGGATCAGAACCTTTATCCGTTTGGGACATACAAAATCAGTACCTAGCTAGCTTGGGAACTAAACACTAGGATTATGTGTAAGGTTTTTCGCTTTATTGCCAGATATGCTAGGCCTATGGGTCCGATGGTAAAAATACCTCAGTGCCAATTCTAAAAACTGCTAGTGAAGCACCGCTAGCAATGAACTTTATTGCACGGTTGCGAACGAAGTTTCTTTTAATTAAGATTGGGTAAATTTTAGCCGTTTAATGGCAAATAAGCGTTAGTTACAAATATTTTAAAAACGTGTTACGTGCATGGATCTTGACATGTCAATATTTAAATGGAATAGCGGCAAATAAGATAATACCACAAAATTTGCCAGTAAACATTACTTGAAAGTATTCTACTCCAAAAGAAACCATTCTAGTGCGCCCAGAAATTAAAGGTCTTTAAATTTTTATGAAAAGGTAACTTATCCAAATCTGATTTTAAACAGTTCAAAAGGCTTGATTTAGAAAAATGGCAACATTACATACAATCTTAATTAAAATTAATATATTCTATAAATGAAAGCTTCTGTTCTGATTGTGGAATACTATTCTTCACCAATAGTAACGTTTTGCTATTATGGGATTCATACCCAATGAATTTAAAGCAGAGAAAAAAATAGAACCGCTTGGGACATACTAAATCGAGGAAATATTTGTTATTTTAATGCAGCCGAATTCTTTTTATGAATTAATGTTTATTTTTGAAAATGTAAATTTCTGTAATTAAATAAAAAAAGGGCATCCTTGTAAAATAAGTAATAATATGTTTTTATGAGCAAAACATGGACTTGTTTTAGTAACTTAAGTTATTTTTATATGTAAGTACTATTTTCATTCTAATTTGTGGAATCTCCTCACTTTTGCATGTGCTTTTTTGTATGGGATCAATATTATGAATTTTCACTGGTTCGGGGACTCTGTAGGAAAGGTCACATTATGTTCCATAATTATTGTACTACTGTTAGACATTTCATCGAAAATTGAGTTTTATCTATCAATGATTGCTTGAATGTTTTAGGACTTTATACCCGTATAAGAAAAATTTTATATGTTAATTTTCTTTTATCTTAAGAAAAATTATTGTTTAGATTTCGAGTCTTTTTATATTTAATACAACGACTAAAAACAGGATGTATGATGCCGTCCTTGGCATTCCTCGCAAATCCCAATTTATTTTCTGAATTATTAAGAACATTTCAGATTCTCAAATTTGATGTTGAAGATAATTTCTAACCGAAGTTTCTTAAGCCTTTATGTACTGAATTATGAATTCATGAAAATTTTAACTTCTAAACCATATTTCGTGAGTTGTTGAAGCTACATAAGGAGATTTATATATCATTTAATAAATGCAGTATTAGAAGGATTTTAGAATGATTGAAGGATTTAGAAGGATTAATTAAAATTGAATTTATAGGGATTTTGTACAATATTTATAACGACACTGAAATCTTTTATTTTAAATATTTTTCTTAGTATTTTGTAGAATTAGGAAATGTCCAAATACAATGTCCTTTCAATTGAAATATAGAAATATTTCCGAATTGAAAAATACCCCCCTTCTTCCCAATGCCGAGAAAGTTGAAAAGATGCAAAGGCAAAACAAGTCATCCTTTTAAAATATTTTTGTTTCTGTAACCAATAATGCTTTTGAAACAAGATCAAGTAATATATCTATAACTCATTCTAAACTGTATTACAACTAATCGAATTTTATAACAAGTTATTTTAATGGTATATACGTCAGTAGATAAAGGGTTAAACATATATTTTTTTACGTATACATATGTTTATGTATTAGTGCCTGTAATCAAATTGTTTAATTAATCAGAGAATCGCTCGAATGCTGTACCATGTGTTTAGAGCCACAAGAATCTTTCATCGTTGTAACACAATTTCTTACAAAAATTAATTTATAATGTTTATTCATGAAACCATTACGTTTTCCACAAATTAGTTAAAAGTTGAGTTATTTTTTATTTCTGAATTAAAAAAAAAAAAAAAAAAAACTCATATTCACACTTTGTTAACCACTTTTTTTTTTTTTTTTTTTAAATGAGTGCAATATTGATATATACAAATACATATTCTGCATAAAATGACAGAAAAAGTACATATATAGGCATTCAGTTATGCGTTACTGATACTGTTTTTTCAAACGTTTTTTATAACTTTTATAGAAAGAACTTAAATCTAATATATAAAAGTCCTTCACTGTATAAATACTCTTTCACGAGATTGTGAATACATTGCCTACAGCTGAAGGAAATAATTACTGCTTGTAATGCCTGGGAAAATTTTATTTCGACCACAAGTCAGAAAATTCTTTTATATGGGACCAGAAGTCTTGCCTTTTATATATTTTTCGGGAGAAAACTATGATAAAAAATATATTACGTAAAAGATACATAGCTATTTCGTACGATGAAAGGAAATAATTTTAAGTGTTAAATATTTACAGTAAGTAAATGTGTATATATATATATATATATATATAACCAATAATTAAACATAACCTACACCATCAAAAACCGTAATATTATGAATTAAAGCTGTAAGTACATATATATATATATATATATATAAAAAAAAAAAAAAAAAAAAAAAAAAAAAAGGAAGATTAAATTAATTATAAGGATTATTATGGAAGAAAAATAAGAAAGTGGACACCGACAAATAATGGAAATGCTTATATATTGAATTACGTTTTCAAGGGCACAGAATTCAATGATATAAGCAAAATGGTTGTTTTCTGTGGGAAAAATAAGCTAAAGCTAAAAATTATTTTCCCCTGTGCCCAAACAACCATTAAAATCAAGTGAATTGATTAAAAATGAAAACAGAATAGAAACAAATAATATGAAATGGAAAAATCAATAAAACCTATTAAAATATTTATAGGATATAAAATGAAATAATAAACACCATACCGATTAATATTTTAGAATAAATCCATGCGCACGTGGCACCCATAATATCGTAAAGATTAAGGTGAATAAAACAGTTAAGAAATCACAGTAATTGATACCATAGGATGCAGTTAATACATATTGAAATAAATGTTAAATAACTTTTAATATAATATAAAATAATATAAATAGAAAGTAATTACATAATTAAAATGCACTATTAAATTAATTAAAAACCGTTAAACAATATCGTCAAAATTTAGCTAAAAATTCCCCCTGGTGTAGTAAATTATAACTGAAATGTAGCTGGAAAAAGTAAATCTAGAACTTATCGAAAAAAAAAAACACAAATTGTGGTGCTGCAATCTAGTATTACTTTTATGATTTAATTGTCAAAAGACAAACAGTTGTAAGCAATTATATATATATATATATATATATACAGTGCGCCCATTAAAGTCCCTTGCCACCCTCTTCACTTCAGAACAGCTGCTGCTATATTCATAAAAGTGGTATCTAGGTATAGTAAATTAGCCATGCACTACTGAATGAAACCGCCTATGGCGTCACCTGGTGGAGAGCTGCGTAGTTAGCCTTCCTATCTCGAAAACGGAAAGAGATGGGTGGAAAAGTGTTTTACAAAGATGTAGAGCATCATCTATTTAGAATGAAACGTCATCTTGTGGACATTAATGAGAAGAATAGAATGGTTAAAATGCGCACTTGTTTTCTCGTGATTTCCTACACTGTGACGTCGCGAAACTTGAATGTAAAGAGAAATGACGACAAAAAAATTTCGGAAAAAACACGACACCACAGGTGTATGCGAGACCTCCACAAACATTGCAGGACCTGAGACGGCGCATTACGAACGCTTGTGCCAACGTGTCACCCTATATGCTCCAACTTGTGCAATGTCAAATTCATACAAGGATCCAAATGTGCATTGCAGCTGACGGTGAGAAGTTTCAACATCTCAAAAAAGGTATATCGTTATAACTAGTTGTTTTTCTAAGATCGTTTTGTCACGTCACAGAGGGGAAAAAATCACGAAAAAACAAATTCACGCTTCAACCTTTCTATTCTTTGCATTAATGTCCACAAAGTGTTCTTTCATATTAAATCGAAAATGCTCTATATCTTTGTAAATCATCTTTTTTTCTATATCTCTTTCCGTTTTTGAGATAGGAATGCTAACTCCGCTGTTTATCACCAGGTGGCGACGTAGACCGTTTCATTCATTAGCGCATGGCTACTTTACTATAACTAGACACCCCTTTTGTGAATATAGCAGCAGTTCTTCTGAAGTCAAACCGGGACATTAAGGATACTAAGGGATTTTATTGAGAATAATGTATATACATATATATATATATATATATTAGGGCGTATCGAAAAAATCGAAATTTCTCAAATCTTTTAGCGGTAGTGCGGAAAATTTGTGAACTCCCTTCACTAAAAATTTTGCGGAATCTTAAAGCCGTGATATCTTCTGTCGCCTCAGTGGGCCGAAAGTTCCAAAAATTGGACTAAAAATGATTAAAATACAAAAATTAATAAATGATCACAGATTTCGTTGATCGGTTTGAGATAGTGCTTAAAAGGTACTATGTTTGAACAACAACAACCAAAATTTTTTTTTTAGAATTATAGGTTAATATCTTCTGCTGCCTCATCAGCATCGAATTTTGGAAATTTTGGCGCAATTTGGTACTTTTCTGCATAACGGTTTACTGCTTGCTTAATGCACAATCCAGACAGACTGGGTTTGGCACTCTGCCAAAAAAGTGGAAGACCCCTATTTTCATGTCCAGGAACAAATCAGAGCGACCAGTAAATCACCTGACCACTCTCTTTCATCCGGCTGGGCGATATAAGGATAGGCGCTACAAGCATCTGCGAGTAGCAACCGATTTTAACTCGTTTAAAGCAGTATACTTTTAATTAGTGTGCGGTGTTTATAATTGCTTGCACTGCAGTTGTTTTAAAAGGAATTTGTGTTTTGTTTTTTTGAATTTCGTCTTCATTTTCTAAGATGAGATATGGGTAAATATTTGATACAAGCAGATAAGCAGAAATAAAGATAATCCATTGGACTGGTGTCTGACGTTTCAATTCAAGCCTGCGAATTACACCATTAGACACACCTGTGTTCACTACAGTGCCGTTACACCCGAGAACAATAAGGTTGCTAAAATCATCCAACAAAGCACCCTTTACGTGTCTGTAAGTGCTATTAGATATATCAAGACTACACCCACTTTCAGGTGTAATATGTCCCATGTACGTAGAACCAGGTCCCGATACAATACAATAATGCGCTTCTACAATTGTTCTTTGGAACTGTTTGGCCTCCAGTGTTTCTGATACTAAAGTTTTGTCATGCCGTCTATCAAAAGAAAGACCAGATAGAGTGGAACAATTTTCATTTTATTTTCAGACCGATTTTTTGTAAATTCTCGATTTTTCCCTTCATATTTTATTTTCGTCTGTGACGAGCCTGGTATATGATTCCGATATTAAACCCAAATCTTGCATAAAACTCTATGCAATAGCAGTCGTGGCTCTGTTGGATACCCCATATCTTGTACCGACAAGAACCATCAACCGACAAGTTATTCAATTTTAAACGCATTTGAACGCTCCCAGTTGACTGCTGAAGAGACGTTGTATAGGACCTGTGTGCCCATCCCCCCCGCTATCTTCACCTCCATTATCTATCTTCTATTTTATTTTCCATTTCATTCTCCACTGAATAGCTTAAAGCAGAAGCAAGAGACGCCTGTTTTGCAGATCGAATAGTATACTGTTCCTTTAAAATTTGACGTTTTTAGAGCCGTATTGTTTCTGGAACGTTAACACTTCCAACGAACATTTTTGTTTCTGTTCATTTTCAATGAGGAACACCTGTTCTTTTGCATAAACTTTCCTTTCTTTCGAAGAGATACACTCCTTAAAAATTGCTCTTTTACAGGCAGATATGTTAAAAGATATTTTTGCTTTCACTTTAACGTTTTCAATATTTTCGAGAGTAGTTTTGCTTTTTCCAAGACGTTTTATATTTTTCATAATTGGTCGACATTTTCCATGGTATGTGCGTATCATATAACTAACACGTTTATGTAAAACTGAAGCAATGGATGTATCGATGTATAAATTTTCCATCTTCAAACCAACAATTTCTGAAATAACTGAAAAACATGGTAGCGCCGCCTACCTACTGCGCTTAGCCGGACGAAAGAGAGTGATCAAGTGATTTACTGGTCGCTATGATTTGTTTCCCGGCATAAAAATAGGGGTCTTCCACTTTTTTGGTAGAGTGCCAAACCCAGTCTGTCTGGATTATGCATTGAGCAAGCAGTAAACCGTTATACAGCAAAGTACCAAAACACGTCAAAATTTCCAAAATTCGATGCCGAGGAGGCGACAGAAGATATTAACCTATAAATCTAAAAAAAAATTTGGTTGTTGTTTTTCAAAAATAGTACCTTTTAAACACTACCTCAAACCAATGATCAAAATCTGTGATAATTTACTAATTTTTGTATTTTAATCATTTTTAATTCAATTTTCGGAACTTTCGGCCCAATGAGGCGACAGAAGATATCAACCCACTGCTTTAAGATTCCGCAAAATTTTTAATGAAGGGAGTTCACAAATTTTCCGCACTACCGCTAAAAGATTTGAGAAATTTCGATTTTTTCGATACGCCCTAATATATATATATATATATATACTGTATAAGTACAGAAAATGGCTTTTAATGGCTGTTTAAAATAAATATTATTTAAGTACAAATTAGGTATAACTAAAACCAATAAATATTAAATATATTGAATTAATTAAAATTGTTACACACTTTTCAAAAATGTAATTTTACAAATTATAATTGCGCTATATAATAACACTTGATAATTGTATAAATGTCATGCACAATACTTAAAGAGTTATTTTGCAAGAATTCGTGTGATGTTGTAAAGCAAACATTGATTATTTTGTTTCTTTTAATATCGGAAAAAAAGATAAGTTTGTAATAAAACATTTAAGCAACCATTGGCTCACTGCATTTGTAAATGAAGATGATTCCCATATTCCAAATATCAAATATTGTAACTAATTTAAATAAATACGAGTAGGGTATTAGATTAACAATATTTCAAAATTAACTGCCGATAAAAATATGAAATGTCACCAAATTTATTTTTACAAAAATCGTTTTCAGGACGCTTTAAAGTGCGAATCTAAACTGAAAGCCCATTGTGGCAAGTAGTATTCGAATTATGCTTTAAAATCTACATGATTTGCAATCACTTTGACAACGAATGATATGTAATTTAGCAGTAGGATTTCTTAATTTAAAACCTGATTTAATCCTAAACTCTTGGACAAAATAACATTTGATTTAGCATTCGATAATAAACTTTACCTAAAGATTCAACAATGATATTTGATTTAGGTCTGTATGAATATTAAGAAAGATGCAAAAGTGATAGTCCGACGGCTTCCGAGTTCCTTCCAAATTTTCGATGTCTTTAATGTAATGAATTTAGCTTTCTTCTTTTTCCGTGTACTGGTAAGTGTTAAAAAAAAGCAGTCAGTGTTTAAAAGAAAGAAAGTGGAACTCTGGATGAACGCAAGAGCACAATGTGGAATGTTAATTAACAGTGTATTGAAAAAAATTAGAATTTGGTATGATTTCTTTAACATTAAGAGTTCAAAATTTAATTAAACACCTGATTTCCTCTTAAATGTTTACCAGAATAACATTTCACTTGAATAGCGTCTTGCATTCATTGGAAAATAAACTACACCTAAGGATCCAGCTATGGTTGTTTAATATATGTGATTTCATTGAAAAAGAATTTGGTCTGAAATTCTGCATGTAGATAAACCTTAGTAAATTATTGTGTATAACAGTAATTAGAAGACATCATTCATCTAATGTCCCTAAGCACATTGTTATATGACAAAGTTTGACATAGTTAGTAAGAGGTGTTTTCTTTTCTTTCTACTATTGTAGATATTCTTTTATATATATATATATATATATATATATATATATTATATTGCACTCCTTTGAATGAAAAGTATTTTCGTATTATACTACTTTCACATTCTAAAAATTTTGAAGAGTATAGAAGGAATCAAATAATTATTTTGTTCATTTATTCTGAGACGAATTAAATATCATCACTGTCAAGTTGAGTGATTATTACATTTTGTAAATTTTGTATTCCTCTGCTACTATATTTTTCAGTGAAACATATTTTAAAAGAAAATGAAGAATTTTAATTTCCAATAAAAAGTAATTCCTCAGAAAACACTTATAAAAATTAAAATGTGTGATGTCTTGTTTCTCTTAATTTTGTTATGTTTTAATTCTATTCGATTAGAAGTAAAATTTTAAATTAAACTTTGATTAAAGGGCGGGGGTTGGGGGTTGTGCGTAGTATAATTTCAAAACATTTTTCAACAGTTTTTGTTTTCCTGAGAGTTTTTGTTTTATCGCAGTGTTTGAAAGAAATAATGCGTTAATAATATTTTTTTTTTTTTTTTTTAAGTTTTGCAGAACAGTTTCTGATTTCTCGTAATATTCTAGATCTTAATTCTAGATCCCTACAGTTTTACTACAATGTCTAAACGTAACCTATAGCCATATTTAATCACACAAAAATGTTACATATTCTACTGTTAAGCGTCAGAATTGCAAGTCTTTGTTTTAGTTTATTAATTAGAAATTTTTCAATCTGAGATAGTGGTGGCATCTCCATGCAGCTTGCTTGGATTTCAATTGAACCTTTTTAAAAGGGGGATATCTGTTATTATATTGGTATAAAATATTCATGCATAATCTAAACACATATACAAAACATGAACAGTCGTGGGAAAAAAAAAGTAAACAACCCTACTAACTCCTCAACAAATTCTAGTAGAAGAAAGTTACTGGTGTCAAACGATTGGAAATAAAGTCTACTTTTAAATGATGTATATAAATTTGCTTAGGGGGGCATCTACATATTAAAACGAATCCAAACTTCATTTTTTTCAATAGCAATACCCGATTTTAATAAGATATTTCAAAGTTTCGGTTCAAACTATTCCTAGAAGTCAAATTTCAAGTCATTTGAATGATAAGTGTTTGAATTATAAATATTCAAAATTTAGTGCTTCTAATGTTAAATTGCATTTTCATATTTTTATTAATATCTCTTCAAATTGTACTCCTAATGTGCTATTTTTTGTGTAGAAATAATACTAAAATACCGAAACATAAATACGTTGACTTAGCAATTTTTTATAATTTTATGATATGAATTATGAATTATGAAGTTAATATTAGAAAAAATTATGAATTGCAACCTACAATTTTTTTGATGAATTTAGATTTATTAATTCCAGCTTTATGGAAATCCAAAATTTAAAATTTTCCTTCCAAATTATGCTCAAAATACGACAAAATGATGGTTTAAGGGGCCTGGGTGGAATGGTCTAAGGATAGAAGTGACTAGATATTTTGAAATTTCTTATGCTATTCTGTAATCTAGCAATTTTCAATCAATGCTTGAGTAACACTTAAGATGCCTTGAACAACAAGGGGACTCACCCTGTCAATAATCAAGTATCGAACTTCAATTTGGATACATCCCCTAAAATAAGTTCTTTTGCTCTTTTTAAAATAATTAATTTATACGAAACTTATCGTACGAATATCATAAAAATTGGTTTTTAGGCTAATTGAAGAGTGTAGAGTTCATTAATGCTGTCAGAAGTGTGTACTACTGCTGTTGAAAAAAAAAGTTATCGTTCGTTTTAATATGTAGATGGTCCCCTAAGCAAATTTTATATAAATCACTTAAAAGTAGACCTTAATACCAATCGTTTGGTGCAAATAAACTTTTTTTACGATAATTTTTTGCAGAGTTAGTAAGGGGTGTTTACTTTATTTTTTTCCGCCACTGAACATTTTCTTTAAGGGTATGTGAATAAAACTCTATGATTAAATTTTTGGATGATTTATTGATCCGTTCATTATTTCCTCCAATAAATCAAATTCTCTAAAAAGCTAATCGGACACATTTTCTTGGAGGAAATGCAGAAAAAAAGAACACAATTTTTAAATTACGCAATTAGATAAGGAAATAAATCACGAGCAAACCAGTTACAAACCTCATAGAAAAAAAGTATATACAAAACACTTTCAGGAGAAAAAACATCAAATATACGAAATAAGAATTGTTTCATTTTTTAACTAGTACTATACTTTTTATTACAGAATGGCAGGAACTAAAATTTTATGAGCGAATATAACAAAATTATACTAAATTTGATAACATTAATTTAGAAAAAGTATTTTTCTTTTCCATTTTTATTTAATATATCACCTGTATCAGTGGCGTGGCGTGAAAAATTTCGGTGGTCATCGCAATTATTTAAGTTTGTGGTGAAAAATTATTAACTCTAAAATTCAATGGTTGAATGTTCAAAAAAGAAACTTTAAATCTTACCTTCACTTATACATGAACTCCAAATGTTCTGCTAAAACTGGATCGTAGAGTTTTAAAAGCTTATTAAGAGTTTTAAAATATTGCTTGGTCATCGCCGCATCCCGCGATGACCGGACGCCACGCCACTGACCTGTATGTATTTTTTAAGCATTTATGGAGGAACTTTTATAATTTTCAACTATATTGATTGTTTACAGATTGGAAAGACTGCAAGAAAGAAATCTAGGTCCACATAAAATAAGAACTGTTCAATCATTATAGCTTCATAATAATACTTTTTAATACAAAATACTATATATATATATATATATATATTCGGTACTATCAATATACAGAGTTAGCCTAAAAGATTCATTGGGATTTAAAACACCGTTTATTTACAAGTATACGGCTTACAAAGACGGGTGATACATCAAAAGATACATACACACACCGAGTTTCTGCTACAAACTACGTATGTTCAATATGTTTGCCTTATTTACCAGGCACACATAGTTATGGTAATCCAGTTTCGTTCATACATTAAATATCACGTTTCTACTAATGTTGTCACAGCAGCATCGTGCGTTCCTGCACAGACGTCACAAGGATGGCTTTTAAACAAGTTGAGTGTATGTATCTTCTCATGTATCACTCGTCATTGTAGGTCGTATAAGTCTCAATATTTTGAAACCCAATGAATAATATAGGCTACCCTATATTAAACAAAAAATCCAGTATTTCAAATGCAGCGTATTATCAAATAAACTTCCATACAAAGTTTATGTTCATCATAAAATTAAATAAATATTTTTATGGCAAGATTTCATTTACCTTCAAAATATTTTGTTTTCGGTTTATCTTCCGTAATAAATTCCATACTTAAATTAAACAAATTGAGCAAACGAATCCTGTCTAAAGAATACTTTTTAAATCCTTAAATATAATTACATTATTTTTATTGATCATTGTAACACTGTGCCAGTGTTATAATGTGCCAGTGTTACACTGTGCCAGTGTTCACTGTGCCAGTGCGTGGAAACGCCTCCGATTACCAAAGGTCCGGGTGTTGAAGAAAAAGGAAAACGATTTTATTATTATTTTTATTATTCTCACTACTGATGACAATTCATTGCAATTGTGCTAACTCTGCCATTTTAACCTTATTATTTTAATATGGTAGGAAATTAAAATTAATTTAAAGATACAGTTTAAAAATATCTTGTTGAAGTATATTTAAAATGTCATGGGACATCAGTAATTTGAGTTACATTTTTTAATTCTTCATTTATAAGTATTTTTTGATAATGCAAAAATTGAAATTATGTGGTATTTGGAATTGAATGTTTAAAAAATAAAACCAAAAGTGATAGCGCATATATTTTCTATAGGCTTAGATCCACCGGCGGACTGTGCAAGTTTTTAATAACTGAAATGTACTTAATGATCTCTAATAAACTGACGAATCTCTCGGCCGTGAAATACACTTGCCTTTATTTTTTCAAAAGACAGGTTTGAAAATTTCGAAATGAAATACTTGAAACAGTGTCCTTCAATTGACAAAGTTTTCACGAACTGCTTCATTAGATGCAGTTTATATTCAGAGAAGGAAATATGATGATCTTTCTGTCGGCAAGTGGTTGATGGAAAATATTTGGATCTCCAGGTCTGAGGTGAGATCTTGGAGGCCAATTCGGCTGGAAACAATGCTACTGACGAGCTGTGCTGTCCCGCATACACAAAAAACATGGTTACTTGGTTATCCACGTTGCTGGCCAGAAGGCCATTTTGAGGTCAACACAGATGATCCACTCGTGAATGTGATAGTGCAATAAAAAAAGTCTCTCTTTATGTCCTCATATTCTTCGCGCAATAAACTGAGTGGCTTATTGGAACTGCTCCAAATAAATTTTTGTTGTGAAGGAGTACGCATTTCAAACCCTCTTTGAGGTATCAATGAACAGTCGCCATTCAGTTGCGGTATAGGATGAAATTCCCAACTCCTCCATTAAATCATGTACTCTATGGCAAAAAACAAATCCACCGTTATTTCGAAAGTATTGAAGACATTCACCTTCTCTTGATCGAAAGTAGGATACATTATCTCCCTTTTCAAGCAAAAATTCTTGTGCAGACGTGATGCTAAGAGTTCTGAAGCTCTTTTCTTCCTATGACTAACGCCCGATTCAGCATAGAGTGGTCACATTAATATAAGCTGTAGAGAAAAAACTTGACGTGAAAGAAGAAAACTAATTGCAGTTTTGAAATCAGTAAGGATTTTTGACTTAAAAAAGAGCTTAAAATCGAAGTCAACAGAAATTAAGTTAAAAATTGTTCCCCAGTGTTAGTAATGGACGTAATTTTGATTTACTACTCGCACTTATTTACGTAAGTAGTACCGTATTATTTAATTATTTTCTATTATTTTCAAAAGTAAATAACAAAAAAATAATAACTATAGAACAAAATAATTTATATAATTTTCAAAAAGAAATAAAAGTAAAAGATTTATTATTAAATAAACAACAATAGCCGGGTTACCATGTCAATCAAAATAATGCCATTTTGGCGCCAATCAGAATCTTTCAATTTGGCGAAAGATTGTTCAAGTAAATTGAATTATAAATAAAAGTAGCACGATACATTTCTTAGCATATATTTAAGGGGGGCCAAACTGGTCGCCAAATTAATTTAAAATAACATTTTCTGAAATTTGAAAAAAACAATATCTGTTCTGATTAAAATTTTAGTTGCCATCATTAGAAAAATGTACTTAAAAGTAGAAAAAAAAATAATATTTCGAAAACTAATTCGAATTTTAAAATTCTAATACCAGTTTTGAGATCTGCAGATTAATACGGATTTTTGGTGTTAATTTCATCGCAAAGTATTCCATATTTTAGGAGAAATTGCCGTGAAACATAATCACTTGTTTAATCAGTCGTTTCAAAGAATCGTTTCATAAATTCGTTTCATTAGGATTTTATATATATAGGGTAGATATGTATTATAAAGGGCAAACAAGTCATTTTGCGAATGGCAACACTTTGAAATTTGAAATACAGTTTTGTTTTTCAAATTTTCTCTACTGCAAATTTTTAAACTTCTAAACATCGCACATTTAAAATTTTTACACCATCGTATAATGAAAATAAATGCTCTTTTAAATGAAATTTGTTTGAAATCTGTATCTCAATTTGATTTTAATATATAAATTTTTTTGTAGGTTTTATTACTTTTTTTGTAATTGTGGCAACTGAAGTACTCCATTTCTGTTAAAATTTAGGATTCCTCCATGGTTATAATCAAAGGGGGAAAAAAGAAAAATAGTAAATTGCTGTATCATGTTGCCATTTTCTCATAAAAACTGAAAAAAAAATCGAAATTAAAATACGTAATATATCAAGAATATCGTCTGTTATAAAACCTGGTGAGTTTTGACTTTTTTTCGTTGCCATTTTCTCATAAAAACTGAAAATAAAATTGAGATTAAAATATGTCCTATGTCAAGAATATCGTCTGTTATAAAACCCGGTAAATGTTGGCGTTATTTCGTTTTTATTTATCAATTAAATGATTTTTAGTTTATTGCGATTTAACTTTAAAAACGATACAGCACTTTCTCTTTAAAAAATGCATTTTAATAATTTAATTCATATCAAAATCTGAAAGCATGCAATTTTATTAATCCGTGCGTAATTACATTTTCAGAATTTTGAAAAAATATAAATGAATGGCTTCTGATAAAGCATATTATTAAAAAAAATGAACTCATATAAATCATTAGATACCCCATATTGTTTTTCCGAGCTTCTTAAATGACATCATAGCTTTCTGCTGGGTTTGTGTATTATTTCGCAATAATGATGCCATTTGCATATTGTTCTATACATGTTGTTTAAGACGGGATCGTAAAAGATGCTTTAGTGGATGCAATTAATGTCATTTTGTGTATTTTAATTCTTAAAACTGAAATATGTTTTGTAGAAGTATATCATTTTCACCCCCAGATGCTTTGAAACTCTTCACAGGTGAAAATGCTTTATCTTTGAAAATTACACAATCGAAATCACGCCCTGATAAAACGCAATGTTTTATAAACATTTAGTGTAACATTATGAAAGAGCAATAACATACAGGTGCATGCACTTTTCCCGAAAAATAGAGTTTTATATTTCAGAACTTGATGATTCTCTCTTGGATGAATTCGCTTCGCCGAGTTAGAAAATCAATCAGGGCAGTAATCCTGGCAGTAATTCGAGGTATAAAATAATATCATTTTCCTCAAGTTTTGTGAAAAATTCTCTCTACTAATAAATTTTATTGCTATTCTTCAAGACATGTTACTGTAATTTTATCATAATAACATAATTTGCTTAATTTAATTTTTTCCAATTTTACATAATCTATATATTTAAAACACAAGAATGTTTTTAGCTCACAGGCTATCAAAGCCTGAGAGCTAATGTGGCCGCAGGTTCTCTATGTACAGTCGTAGGGGAAAAAAGTAAACACCCCCGACTAACTCCTCAACAAATTATCGTAGAAGAAAGTTACTGGTACAGAACGATTGGAAATAAAGTCTACTTTTAAATGATGTACATAAAATTGGCTTAGTGGACATCTATATATTAAAACAAACCATAACTTTGTTTTTTCAGTAGCAGTATACAACTTTGACAGCATAAATGAACTCTACATTCTTCAATTAGTCCAAAAACAAATTTTTATGCAATTCGTACCATAAGTTTCCGAGAAATTAATTATTTTAAAAAGAGCGTATTTTAAGGGCTGTATCCAAATTGAAGTTCGGTACTCGATTGTTAACCACGGAGAGAGCTCCCTTCTTGATCAAGGCACCGGAAGCAGTCAATGAAGCCTGTTAGATTACAGGATAGCATAAGAAATTTCAAAATATTCTGTCACTTCTATCATAGACGGCCCCTTAAACCATCATTTTGCCGTTTTTTAAGCATAATTTGAAAACTACTTGGAAGAAAAATTTGAAATTTTGGATTTCCATAAAGCAGGACTTAATAAATATGAATCCATAAAAAAAAAATGTAGGTTGCAATTCATAATTTTTTTATTATTAATTTCATAATTCATAATTCATATCAGAAAATTATAAAAATTGCAAATTCAACGTATTTATGTTTGGGTATATTAGTATTATTGCTACAAAAAATTAGCACATTAGGAGCATAATTTCAGAAGATTTAAATAAAAATATGAAAATGTAATTTAACATTAGAAGCACTAAATTTTGAATGTTTATAATTCAAAAACTTATCATTCAAATGACTTGAAATTTGGAGTCTAGGCATAGTTTGAACCGAAGATTAGAAATATCTCGTTAAAATTGGGTATTGCCTTTGAAAAAAAAAATAAAATTTCGATTCGTTTTAATATGTAGATGGCCCACTAAATAAATTTTATATACATCATTTAAAAGTAGACTTTATTTCCAATCGTTCGGTACCAGTAACTTTCGTCTACGATAATTTGTTGAGAAGTTAGTAGGGGGTGTTTACTTTTTTTTTCCACGACTGTACGTACGTCACGCGACAACTATTGATAGAAATATCCGATTTGCTTCATTTTGGTATATCGGTTAATTCTGTTAAAGCGCATTTCTGATTAGATTTGGAGGTTCATTGTTTAAGTATAAAGGGGGTGATCGGGGGGAATAACCCGTTAATTTATATAAATGGGTATCTCATCCGATTTACTTGAAATTTGGTATACCAGTTTATTATGATATGGCTCTGCCCTGATTACATTTGTAGGTTCATTGGTTAAGTATAAAGGGGTGAACGCTGGAGAAACCCCCTTAATTTAGATAAATGGGTTTTTCTATCCGATTTGCTTCAAAATTGGTATACCGGCTTATTCCGATAAGGCGCTTCCATGATTAGATTTGTAGGTTCATTGGTTAAGTATGAAGGGGGAAAACGGGGTTAATATTCTCCTTAATTTAGATAAATGGGTTTTTCTATCCGATTTCCTTCAAATTTGGTATACCAGTTTATTCTGATAAGACGCTTCCCTGATGAGATTTGGTGGCTCATTGGTTAAATATAAAGATGTGAAAAAAGGGGGAGGCTAATCCCCCCTTAATTTATTTTTCGAAAGGCATTATTCTTTGAAGTAAGAGTATAATATACAATTAGTGTGAATAGATTGTGAGCTCAATGCCACCAGTTTAACTGGGCGCTTTCCTTTTTAGATAGTCATCTGCTCTGAGCTTTCTGCTGAAACAAAATTACTAATAAATATTTTAACTGAAAGCTATTCATCTGTAGATGTGCCCGCACTAGCTGTATTTTTAAATCATTGTTATATTTTAATTTTAAAATTATTCTACGAAACTTCTTCGAAATGATGGTAATGAGATAGCTTTCATTATTGCAGAGAAGAGAGAAATAATGAGGTTTATTTATCTTTATTTATGTGATTTCTGATAAAAATTAAAAATTGTTTATAAAAATTGTCGTATAGTGTTTAATGGCGCAAAATCCCATTAGGGACATAATATTTTGAACGGAATATACGTACTGGTTTTGAATGATTCTGTATGTGTACAGAGTGTAAATTTAGTATGTGTACGATACTAAGTTTCCGACTCTAGGTGAAGTGCTTACGTAAGTGGAAATGACTTCATATTATAAAAACAAATACAATCATTTTCTTAGATAAAACTAAACTTTTTAACACAAATACTCAAAATACATAAATTACGGCAATTTTTCTCCCCGATACTGAGATTAGAATCTCGAGTTAAGAATGCGACAGTTCACATGCAAAGATTTTGCTGGCAATCGTGATTTCACGTTTTGAGTTAAAATGATTTTAAAATGAACAAATTAAAATGTCAATTTTTTAAAAAGGGTAACTGTGGGTATAAGGATTAATTTTTAAATTTCTCTCTATCGTGTGGAGCTCTATTCAGAAAAATTTACCCGTTTGCGCTTAAAACAAAAGAGTTCATCTTTTCTTACGACTAATATTCCGTAAAAAAAATAAAAGGTCATCTAAGATTAAATAAATTAATTAATATTAAAAAAAAACACAAATTTAACATACATGTAACTGAACTACGCGTTTAAAGCTCTGAAGTTATCAGTAAAAAAGGATGCCGTAAGCAGCAAACGTTTTGGCTAATAACTCTTAGCATGTGGCTAATACGAAAAAACCGCTTTTAATAAATTTCAAAAGTCCATTTGATTGTATAATTCATATTTTTCAGATGAAAAATGCTTTTTTTTATTTTTAGTGGGCAATCGAAACAATATATTGCATGAAAAAAAAAAAATATTACTTTTCAATGAAAAAAAAATTGTTTTTCACCTATATTCTGTAACGCTGGAAGCTCGCGTACGATTCCCTAGTATCAGTAAAAAATTTTAGTTATAAAAAATGTATTTTCAAATTTTCAACGAATGATTAATTTGATCTCTTGAAGCTTTAATCTAATGTTACTAATTTATTTTTTTTACTATTTTCTTTGTTCATATTTAAAAGATCTATTAGTTTAATTTCTATTCGGTTTCGGATATAAGAATCTTTGGTCTGGGGCGGATGACTGGTTTACTTCAAAATGGATTTTTTGATTTTGTGTCGGAAACAAATTAACCAGCGCAGGATTCTGCTTTTCATTTAGTTCGCTATTCAGATGATGACATTATTAGATTTTAATAGCTCACAAATATATAAGTTTTAGAAATTGAAAACGATTTCGCCAAATAAAGATATTCACTTTGGCGGAGTGTCCGTTATGGAGTTTTAATTCTGTATATTTCTTTGACCTTAAAAGTTTTTCACTTAAAAATCAATTAATTTTCTTTTGTTTAGTGTTCGGGGTGAACCATTTTAGGTTCAGACTGAAATATATCCGGTTCGTGTCGATTTACTTGTAGACAAAAATTATTGTGTCTAATTCGGATAGGGTTGCGGTTCGAAATTTTTATTTCTTGGTTTGGGTTGATCTAGGATTATATTCAAAGGAAATGTTTAAGGTTCGTGTCAAATTGCGTGCCGACAGAAATTATTTAGTCGTGTACGGAGCGAGTTGTGTTTCGATGAAATTTGTATTATCGGGTTGGCTTCAAATGGAAATTTCAGGTTCAGGTCAAGTTGCGTGACGACGCAAATTATTTGACGTGTTTGGATCGGGTTGCGGTTGGATAGCATTTTTGTCGGGTTCGGGTCAGCTACAATGCGATATTTGGACAAACAGCTGGTAATTTAATAATTAGAGTAAAACTGCTCAGGCTCATTGCAATAAGCTTGAAAAAAAAATCCGCCTGATGGAGAAACAAGTGATAACTTTTTACTTAGCACAGAGCTATCTACATTGTTAAAAATCTGTAGCTTTTGCTGCATAGTCACTCCACCGCTTTTATTGAAAACAATTACTTGACTATACTATAGAGCATTCTCATTAGTCAGAACAGAGGTATTCTATAAAAGCGGTGGAGTGAGCTATGCAGATAAGGCTACAGATTTTTAACAGTGTTGTATCTGTGAAATAAGCCTAAATATGGCTGTTTCAGAAATTAATGGTCATATGCAAATTTCCCGAAATCTCTCTAGGCCCTTTGCAATAAGCCCGAAAATATCAAACCTAAAATTAAACCAAAACCGAAAATATCAAACCGAAAATATTACCTTTGCAAACCGCTTAGGCTCTTTGAAATGAGCCAGATTTGTCAGTTAGCCCACTATATATACATATCCATTAATGAATGTAAATACACTATAATTTTTGAAAAGATTTAAAGAGACACAAGTTCACTAAAAACCAAGATAAATATATCAAAAAATGCATGACAGAAAGTGCTTATTGTGCATACGCATAAGTGTATGTACAGTGCATAAGTGGAAGTGTATATGTATAGTGTGGCCGTATTCTAGTCGACAGACAGATACCATACCAATATGTGCATATGAAAATCTGTCAGTAAAAAGTGAAGCTGAGTGCAAGGGCTGGTTATGTAAGATTGCATGAGGTTCGTTATTCTAATTTTACTAAAAAACTAATTCCATGTCTCGAACAAAGTTTGCAATTTTTTGCTTGGGCTAAAACACATCAGAAAATATAAATCGGTATTTTGAGTCATGATGCAAAAACCTCTCTTTTCGGAAATGATCGTATAAAATATACAAAACAAAAGAATCGAAAAACATTCTCGTTTTCAATTGCATTATTTAAAAAGAGAAACAAAACAGTTAGCGCTTCCATGTGAATTTGTTTGAAATAAAACGTTATAGACAGAATTTTCACATTTTAAGTTAATATTAATACACAAAACTTTATTAATGCGATACGTAAACACAAAACAAGGCATTTAATATGCTTTGTAGTCTAGTGTAATACAGTTTTCCATACAGCAGGACTGAACAGGATACTATACAGAAATGTGATATCGTTGTTTTAAACAAAATGTGTATTCAACGGAATCAAACCTTGGAGAAGCCCGGTAATTCCATTAGCGAAGCATGTTCTTAAATTAAATGTAAAAATACACAGCTGAATAAAGAAAAAATTTAGTCGGATGCAACGGTAACATAAGGTCAATAAATAAAAGCCATAATTTAATCTTTATTTCGTATAATAATATGCACACAAATAAAATATTTGCTTTACTTCAATGGCAGACGTTAGATTTCTGTAATTAAATCCTAGAGGATTTAATCAAACGTACTACAAAACGTATCAAACGTACAACAAAATAACATCGTGAATTATTTTGTAAACCTAAATTTATTCCGATATTCAAATTTTCTTCTTAATAACTGTTATTAAAGTTAATTATTTCAGATATTTATTGAAAAATATTCTTGATTATCCTCAATATAATATTATGTTTATTTGATGTGTAGTTTTAAAATTTCAATAAAAAAAAAAATGAATTTTATTAACTTTTAAACATTAAAAACAGATGTTTTTTTTAAATACTTCCAAAATGTCAACAGCGACTGTATAGATATAAATAACATAATATTATACATGTTTTACTTTATCAATATAAATAGATGTCTTCATTTTTTTTTTCAGTTTCTGACAGAAAAATGAAAATAGATTTAGTAAACTAGCGCATAAAATTATTATGTTATAACAATAACATCAAAAATAGATAATTTATAACATATGCAATAACAATAATAGTAGATCTCTAATTTATATTAGTGGTATAGACACTTTACACGATTACAAGATAGAAACAGTTATAAATAAATATTTTAAACTTAATACCACATGATATATCAAGCGTACATGTCTTCTGCACTATTAATCAAGATATACAAGTACATATCTTACATATTCTTGGAAACATCTCAAAGGAAATGATACTTCAAAGAAATATGAAAAATTTTTAATCCCCTCTGGGAAATAAAGTTTAATGTAACATGGATTTGGTCGCTTTTTAATTAAGTTTTTATGTTACATATCCCAAGTGATATATCAAAATATCTCAGAGTAAACTAAATGAAATAAAGTAAATTAAAATCAAATATTGAATCTTAAAAAAAAAGAACTTAGTATAGCACACATTTTAATTTATGTTTTAAAAAACTTTCATATATTAGCAAATAAAAAAGCCCTATATTTACAGACTTTGCATTTAAGTAAATAACTTTTTTACATGTGCAAAGTGGTATTGATTTTTGTAGAACACCGTAATCCAAAAAATAAGTATAATATTATATTTTTTTTCCAGTGAGAAATCATTACATATACAGCATGAAATTTAATTACATTTCCATACACACACACAGAAACAACAACAACAACAAAGATAATTCAAAGTTTGGGAAACGTTTTAAAATATTTCTCAAACTGACAAAAGGTAAAGAACTTTTTAAGAAATAGCGTAACTAATCGTAATGAAAAGGTTATTTTTTGTTTAAAAAAATATTTCTAGAGTAAAAAGTTTATTTCATAAACATGAGCGAATATAGTATATTAGGGACAAAACTCTACGGCATTTCGTAATGTGTGTGTTTAAATGACAACTCTATTCCCAGGGCGGAATTAGAGATCTGTATGTTTTCACAGTTATGCAAGTGTACGTTCGGTTGATCTTCTTAATTAATTAATGAACCCGTTCAACAACCCATTATCTCAACATTTAAACTGAATTTGCACTGAAAACAATGCGCAACATTTCAACAAAGAGTGGATTCAGCTGTGATACCCATTAATTTTGTGTAAAGCACCACTCCCTGAATACTAGTCCAGAGCGCTGACACAAAAATGGTAGCTTCTGAAGGCTGTTTTTTTTCAGCCTGACTACGGCCCCTTCCATTTTGGTACAAAAATTATTTTTAAAGTTTTGTTCGCGTTACATTTATGAGATTAAACAAGTCTTTTTAAAATACTGGTGTCTAAATTTAGGACACCATACATACGTTAAAAAAAAAAAAAACGACTTCGGCAGCCGCCATTTTGTTGTCCGTCCTGAAATCTAGTATTCAGGGGGTGGTGTGTAAAACATAAATAAGGTAGTGTATGACTCTGAGTTATGTTTGACTTACAAGATTCGCGTAACTTTCCACTTCCTGTTCAAGTATGCAACTACACACGCAAACATCACACAATGTTCCCCTAAAGATATTCTATAACGTTGGATACAAAATAGGCTGGATGTTTCAATAAAGCATAAATAGCCTGACAATTGCATAATATGCGTACTTAAACCAACCAGCAACCGAAATGGTTGATAAATTTAGATCTGTGTTTAATTGCATTATCCTGTAAGAAATACATTATTGCACTGCAAATAGAGGCGTCTTAAATTCAGACACATATGTGACTGAAAGAGAAATTCACACACTTAAACGTCTGAATATGAAATTTCAGACATCATAAGTGTCTAAATTTAAGGCACGTAAGTGTCTTACTGTCATCATGGTATAAATGAACTGAGAAAAATGTCTGAATAATGACCATGTGTCTGAAATTAAGACATGTAGAAATTCAGACACTTATATGTCTGAATGTAATACAATTGTATATAGGATGAAACAACGATTGTATATGAGGACCCCAGAGGCCAAGGGATACAAGTGACAAACTTTAGATTCGGAGTAAACTGAATTTAAAGATGAACATCAATAGTATGTGTCTGACTTAAAATATGAAGCTGTTCCTAATTTCATAGCGGTCTTTGAACTCTTATTTCAATAACTGTGGAAGAAAAGTGGAGTAGAATAAATTTGTAAATTTTAAGTAGAGATTAAGGAGGTTAAGTAATTTATAGAGCTTGAGTAGGTGACCTCTAGAACGCAACAAATAATTAGAAAATCTCTCATATTTTGCATTTTAGTTTGGCGAACTAGGCAAGGGACTCCAGGCACATCTGTCCAACGTTTCCCATCCTACATTTTTTTTTCTGAGAGCAATCATAAAACAAATAGCAATATTTCCAAATATCCTGTGTACTTATCTCAGTTTTTTTTCAATTTTTTGACTTATACCCCTTCGCTTCTGGTGTCCTAATATGCAATTGTATCGCAATATATCTGGCAGCACCATCAGAAAATGTTTTCGAATGGATGAAATGCATTGCCATCCACTAAATTTGGTATTAGTGTAAGATATAAGCAGCTTGATTAGACCATGAGGACGTCTACCAAAATTGTAAATGCCCGTTTACTAACTTTCGAACTAAATTATGTTTTGTGCAAAAGTACAAGCTAAAGAAACTTTTCACAAAATATAAAGTTTATCAAAAACTACTTCCACTCATCTGTATATGTAAAGGCCGCTCCCTAAATACAAAGATATATGATAGCTCTCAGAAAAAATGTATGGAGGGGAAAGGTTGAACAGATGTGCCTTGAGCCCCCTGCATAGTTCGCCTAGCTAAAACGCAAAATATGAACATGAAATAAGCTAAACTAAGAATCTTTTGTCAGAACACCTCGTACAAGAATGTTTATATAAAAGAAATATAAAAAAAATTAAGAAGTAAGATGTATTAAATATTCAAAAATAAATTTCTAACAACACTTTTCAAAATGCAGAACATTTCCTTCCTTCTGGTGGAGGGTATTGCCCTTATGAACACCCCTTATCTTCCAATTTAAGATAAATTAAAATATATGAACGTCAAAAGGAAATAATTAAAAATTTATTTCTATTAGTAGTTGAGGAAGGGAGGGGGAGGGGGGAGGTGTTTCTCTTACAAAAATTTATTAGTTCTTTTTTGTCTTAGTCTTTAATTATGTAATAGCTTGGAAGAACACATATTATTATTATTTTTAAATATAAAGACAATTTAAATCAGTAAATTTCAAAATACAGGGAAGGGAAATGGCCCGCAACCGCCTTCCTGTCTGTGATTATGCATAATAAAATGTATTATTTAGAAGCGTTAGGGGCTATGCATATATAACGTTATCATTTTAGGAGAGAGGAGGGGGGTCTGGCACATGATATTTTAAGATATCTCTAGGGGGAGGGGGAGTTTGTCTTTTGATAGCGTTACCATTTTTGATCCAACCAAAATTTTCTCTTTTTATTTGTAACTTGGTCTTTACTTCAAAATAGTATGTTATCTTTCTTAGTATGTTATCTGTTTTTATGAAAATACAAAGTTAATATTAAAATCATGAAATGATTATAAAATTATTCAATTCCAAAATATGGAATACTCCAATGTTTGGATTTCATATTCTTCTGTCATACCCGTAGGCATATATAATCCGCTGTTCGACAAACCATATGTGAAGTATGTATGAAATGATTCTTGTGTTAAAGAAGTGAATAAAAGAGGATATGTTGCACACCTGTTTTGTTGATAATAAGTTCTGTCTGCCCCAACCCGTGCGGGGCAAACATACATTATTACTGTTGAGTGCATTATGCAACAAAAAACTTATTAAATACTTTTAAACAATAACTGTTTCTTTTAAATGTTATTTGAGATACAGTTATTTCATATATTAACTCATATTTTATTGATTTCTATTCATTTTAATCAATAAAGTATGCGAAAAATAAATGTAACCCTATCTGTATATCACTCCTAACAAAAGAAAAATAAATTAAAAAAAACTAAAGAATTTTTACACATTGATAACGATATCATTACCGGGGGATGGAGGGAGTCCAGGGATGATAACGAATGATATCGTAACAGGGGGAGGGGGTTAAAAATTACCAAAAAGTTGATAACGTTATATATACACAGCCCCTTACGACGATTTTTTTAATTTATCATATGTTTTTCAAAAACTGTAATAATTATATTCAGATAATTTATAAGTGTAAGCATTACGAAAAATGCCAAATAAAAAAAATAAAATTCTTCTGATTTCTTCTTGTACAACGTTCCATTTCCCGCTAATAAAAAAGTTTTAATGAGCTTATACTGTAAACCGTATGCTGACGTAATGACTGACGTAATGCTATCTTTTTTTCCTTTGTCAGCCGATTTCGAGTTCTGAGTCCAATGTCGCTTTCAAATGTAAAAGTTCTCCAACAGTTCTCATCTTTAACCGATCCTATTTTTACTATGAAAAGTTTTGTCATTATAATTCTACTGTGGCTGCGTCATTTCTGGAAGTGTTATATTTAGAGTTTCTTGCATTTTGGATTTCTGCGTGAATCATATTTGTTTCAGATATTGATATAACAACGGAAAAGATACTTGAAAATTACATCCAAGAATTCTACAAAGAGCGCGCAACAGAGATAGTATTATTTTTCATTGCTTTTCATCGATAATATAGGGTTATTCATCTCGATAAAACTTTGTGAATAAGAACTAGCCCCAGACTTACAAACTAGTCTCGCGGGTTGTGTTTTAAGAATGGAAATTTTTCATTATTTTAACATAGCTAGCAGGATATATGAAGGAGTTTCTTTTAAAAAGATGCAAGTATTTTGTTACTCATTCACTATCACAGTTCTTTTAAATCAAGTCAAGGATATTGATAACAGTAAGTGGTTTTGATATTTTGTTTATAGTACCACATAAAGTATTGCATGGATTATAAGTTAGGTGTGAATCTGTTTGCGAAAAAACAGCTAGTTCTATAAATATATATTGTTACATTCATGTAATTATGCACGTTACTCTAACTTAAAAATCCTTAAAGATATACTTATTCATTTGAAATCAATTTTAATATTGATTCTTAATTATTTTTAGCAAAAAAATAATTTGAAATTTGAAAAGCTAGAGTTATATACATTTACTTTCATAACTAGTTTTGATTAAAATTGCGGTTTTTATCATTTAATTTATCATCACTTACATGAAATATTTAAAAAATGACAATTAGATATTAAATTGTATGTTTAAGACAAAAGAAGTATAGAAATTAGAAGTAATTTTTTCTGCATGTTATTTAAAATAGAATATTTATTTATTTTTTATTTATTATTAAATAAATAGCTCTTGAGATTCTCATCTGATGTATAAAAAAACTCGTCTATGTAGCAATACAAATTTAAAAGAAGAATTTAATTTTTAAATGATATGAATTTTCTTTTTTTTCTGAGGGGGCAGGGGGATTTTTTGTGCAATTTTGTAAAGCTGATATTTTAAATCTCTTTCGACATTGCTCTGTTTATAATGAATATTTCGAACTTTTAGAACAGGATAAGATTAGAAACAAATATATATATATATCCGAATACCGTAAAGGCCCTGCCTTCAATAGTGGACACTATGGGACTGTGGAATTTGTTCGATAATCACTGGTCGGCAAAAAAATTAAAATTTTTCTCCCTGCAAACTAAATATGTAAAGTGTCTAAATATGTTAATCAAAATGCTCCAGCACGTACCATTTTTCCTAGAAACAGTTTTATAATAATAACAAACATGGAAGGATTATTATATTAATTTGCAATGCTAGACAAAATTGAAATCATGAAAGTAATGTTTCCACTGTCTTAGATATCAAAGTGACAAAATTTAGCATGGAAATTTTATTTGTTGATACTTGTGTAAAGAATTTTTTTATCAACCCCTCCCTTTTCCGTGTCCAAATTTACTATTTGCTATCCACTAATATATTTTCATTCCTTATGCCGCTGTAAATCTGGTAATCATATTTATACATTTATTTGCAGGTAATTTACCTATTATTATCTATATTTTATGGTTTAAATAAATTTCACTCATGTTTTAGCAAGATATAAAATATCTTAATTTTAAATTTAAAAGCAAAACTCTCCTACCAAAAAATTGGTATGTGATACAGTAATTTCGTTACCATTTTTTATTTAGAAGAGTAAAATCTATAAGAATCAACTATTATTTTTTACAGATAGGATTTTGGTGCCGACGAGTGAATCGAACATGTCTGTTTCTTTAGGTAAAAATTCTACTCTAGAATTTCAAAATACTGATTATAATGTACATTGTTGAAAAAGATTTAAATTATCAGCTTTAAGAAAATTGCATACCAACTTTCAGAGACCCTAAAATCGCACTGTATGTTGGGGATGGAGGGGGCAGGACCATGGCCAAAATTTTTTCTAGGATTCAACGTGGTCAAACATGGCTGCGTATAATGCTTAAAAAAATGGCTCAAATTAAGACATTTGAAGTGTCTGAAATTCAGACTCTTGAAGTGTCTGAAAAAATTCAGACATTTTAAAATGTCTGAAAATTGAACACTCCGTTTCAGACACTTAAGTGTCTGAATTTCATACATTTCAATTTGCAGTGTGCATATTTTTGTTTATAATATAGAACAAATAATTTGAAAGAAATGACGGAACTGAATTTCGTGAAAGGCCAATAAGCATTCCATAGTACAAAAACAACCTCGTTTTAAGTAACAATGAAGAAAAATTATATATATAGTAAACATAATTATACTAGTATTTAAAAATGCTCTGACGAGCTACAAAAAAGGCTAATATGTTTTTAAGTATGAAAAAGGGTTTGACAAGTGCTTCTAATTGAGCATGAAAAAGGACAAGGGTTGCACCTTCTTGGCTGCACCTCACTGTCAATGCCAACTTTTAAAAAAATCATATTTACATATAAAATTTGCATATTTACATATAATATCATTTACATATAAAATAAATTCGCGCTACTTTAGTAAAACTTTCCGTCGTGCTTTACATGTTAACTGCACTGTTCCATTGTTGTACTGCGCATGCGTCTGCGATGCAAATTTGTACAGTACACTTTGTACCATTATTTCTCTAAAAATTATACTACAGTGTACATTCCTATTATGCTTTTGAACCTCAGCGCACACACACACTGTGCATTTGTACTTCTGTATTAAAGGTGTATGTGCTTAATGTCCGTTTATAATTTACATATGCATTGCTGTACTGCATAGTACATTGTACAGCCACAGCCACTTGCATATAATTTCAACAATCAATGAATGCATTATACTGTTATGCGTGCACATGTGGAATTTTTCTTGTGTAGAATGCTGCAACAGACTGCACCGCACTACAAAACAGTTTTCTGTACAGTTCTATACTGCGAGCGTGTTTGGTGGCACTGCATGTGTGTGATACGCTGCAGGAACTAAGGTTTTTGGTACTATGTCGCCTTACATTCATGTTAAATCAGGCTGCGTTTTTTCTGGCTGCGTTTTTACACTGCATATTTTTATCGTAACTGTGGCTGATTTTTTTTATATGGAAAAAGCGCAAAAATGATTTTTTCAAAGTTGTCATTGACAGTGAGCTGCAGCCAAGAAAGCCCCTTGTCCTTTTTCATGCTAAATTAGAAGCACTTGTCAAACCCTTTTTCATACTTAAAAACATATTAGCCTTTTTTGGTGCTCGTCAGAGCATTTTTAAATACTAGTCATTTAAATTTTTTGATAATTATTTATTGAATATAAATAAACCTTCGATGCTTTTAAATATACCCAATACTTTTTTCTTATTTTGCACAATAATGCACTATTTAACCAAGTAATGCACACTGTTTTAAGATGTTCAAGGCTTTTTAATCAAATTCACGTTATTTTTATTCATAATTTAATTTACTTGGACTTCCTTAAATATAATTTATATAATTCCTTAAACTGATATTAGTTTTTGTTGCATTAAAATATCTCAATTTGTTGATTCTCTGTAAACAAGTAAACACTATTGGTTTACAATGGAAGTCTATAGGAATTTGGCGAAATATTAGAGATATCAAAAAGCTGGCGTCACTTTTGGCGAATAATTTTGTGTGCCAAATTTGGCGATATATCGCCAAGTTCGCGACAAACTTGGCGGTATTTGGCGACAGAACAGGGTCCCACCTATGGTAACTCCATTTATAGGTATGGAGATGCATTAAATGCTGTTCTATAACCAATGAGATGCGTTTCATTCGAGCGTTGCCATTAAACAATTAACAAATAATAGCGATTTCTGTGACACATACGTTAGCATAATAAATACATAGATTATCGTAGAAATCAAAGGTTTAGGCCACATCATATTGTTTAGCTAGACCGGTTATACTAACATCGTTCTAATGTTTTGCTACAATTTCTTTTATTGCACAGTAATTCGCTTAAGTTTCTTACTACTGCTATCACTAAGCACTTTTTCATTCTTAGAAGCCACAATGAGAGCTAAAATTAGCGCAAACCTGAGTAAAAGTAAAACAAAAAGTTATTTTTTTTACAGTAATAAAGGTACACAAAGCACTCTGGTATGCACACCTTACTCCAAACTTGACTAATAACAAGAGTTATGTGAGGGTTGCCAACTGAACTATTCGGCAGTCTTGGTCGTGAACCGAGATATTGCACGCCAATCGTGTCAAATTTTGATCACCGAAGTTGGACCGAACTGGTCATAAACAGAGGCGGTCGTGAACCGAGGTACTACTATATTGTGACCTATAAGTTTTCAAATATGGCATTATTTATATATTTAATGACGATGATCATTAAGCATCTTGGCGATTTTGGCGATGAAACTCACCGATTTCAAAGTAACGTTCCGAAGTGTACTTGAACCCCCACAGATGTCATATACGCATCAAGTTGACGCGATTATTTTCTGACGCCAATGTCATATACGCACCGGGGTACTTAATTGGCACCAAATTTTTATTATTTTGCTTGATATGGTAACCCGGATGTTGTTGTTTATTTATTAATAAATTGTTTATTTACTTTTATTTTCTTCTTTTAAAATTGTATAAATTGTTTTGTTCTATTGCTATTAAATTTTTTTTTAATTTATTGTCATTCCCTTTTTAAAAATATATATGTAACTGTTATTCGAAAACGAGGTTTTAGCCGAATTGGCGTCAGAAAAAATATCGCGCCAACATGGTGCGTATATGACATCTGTACCATACTTGGTACAACTTCATTATTCTGTCGACCAAAAAATTATCGCCAAACTAAGATTAAATTACAATAATGGAGGATAGTAAATGTTACATTCACTTGACATTAAACACGATACACGTGTTTGTTACGTCATCAAGTGATTTTTAATTCAAGTTATGGCACAGATGTCATATATTGGCGCGATTTTTTTGACGAGAATGTCATATACGCATCGGGTACTTAACAGGTGCCAAAGTGTTGTTATTTTGCTTGATATGGTAACCCGGATATAGATGATATGTTAACGAGGTTTTCGCCAAATTGGCTTCGACAAAAAATCGCGATAACATTGTACGGGGGCCAATATATAGGGGCGTACATGACATGTTTATAAGTTTTTATTAGTATTTTTATTAATGTTTTACTAATTTATTTGTTCTCCCGTTATTTAAAATGAAAATTATGTCAGTTTGTATCATTTGGCGAAATTGGTCGACGGGATAATCAAGTAGTACCGTGTATTTTTGCTGTACATTTTCGACAATATCTCAAGCAAATATACCTAAACTTAAACAAAACCCTACGTTATTTATAGGCCAGTAAAAATAGGATTTTTCTAACTGAAAATTCGCGGAAAGCTGGAAATTGTTTTAATCACTTTGTTTTACATCCAAATGAAGGGATTTGAAGTTTGTCCCATTTTTCCTGTTGAGCTTTAGACGTGGCACCACAAAAAACTAAAAATTTTCGGACTTTTTTCAGTATTTCACAAATAACTCAAAAACCGTTCACTCTACAGAAACAGTTCCAGTTTATAAATTATAGACCATAAAATTTTGCGTCTATTGAGTATCCCAGACTAAAACTTCCGCAAAAAATAAGCGAGATATGATAGATCAAAAAAGTACTTTTTTCCAATTTTTTTCTAAAAAATCTCATAAAATTGGTTTTTTGAAGTTCTCATGTATAAAATGTTAGAGAACAATATAATAGTAACAGAAAATCAAGAAAAAATAATTTATTTAAAATGATTAGTATATAAGAAATGGTGATAAAATCAACTCAAATTACTTGAGGGAATACAGGAACAAACCTTAAAATGCCGACTTTCGCGTTTTTCTCATCGCAAAGTTATCAAACAGAGAAGTCGGAAATGGAGCCAATTCATACTCGAAGAATTTTCTAAGTTCTTTCTCTAATTTATTGTGGAAAGAAATTTGGCGAAAAATAGTATATGGATCGACGAATCCTCCTCATCATGGATTTTAACAGCACACGTGAAGCTTTTCATTAGAGTTACTCGATTGGATCTCTTGAATTTCACATGGCCAAAATCACCACCAATGACACTTTTTATACTTGCAACTCCAATCTCTTTGGCTAGATGACAATTTATTTTATCGCCACCAATATCTTCTGTACTCAGACGCTATTAGTGTTTGTTTAATGTAACACTAGGATTGGGTTAAGGTTTCAAAATTGTAATCATAAGCGCAAATATATGTGTGAGTACATTTCGTTTGGTTACATGAGCACTTCAAAAAACCAATTTTCTGAGATTTTTTAGAAAAAATTGGAAAAATGCTCTTTTTGATCTATTATATCTCGCTTATTTTTGATGGAATTTTTAGTCTGTGGTACTAAATCGACGCAGAATTTTATGGTCTACAATTTATGAATTAAAACTGTTTCTTTAGAGTGAACGGTTTTTGAGTTATTTGCCAAATACTGAAAAAAGTCCGAATTTTTTTAGGTTTTTGTGGTGCCATGTCTGAAGCTCACCAGGAAAAATGGGACAAACTTGAAATCCCTTCATTTGGATGAAAACAAAGTGATTAAAATGATTTCCAGCTTTCCGCGAATTTTTGCATAAAACGGCTAATGGCATAAAACGGCTTTTTGAGCTAATTTTACTGGACTATTAAGGCACAGATGTCATATACACAACCGGTTTGGCGCGGTATTTTACGCCAATTTGACGAAAACCTTGTTTTCGAATAGCAGTTACATATGTACTTTTAAATTACTTTCCATTATTTTAAAAAGGAAATAAAAATAAAAAACAATTAATATGAATACAAATGTTAGATATATCGTTGCAGAAAAAAATGTCTTAAAATTTTCTCTTTCTGATAAGAAAGCTGAAATAACTTATTTAAAGTTAACTGGACCACGAAAATTAATTTACGAAACAGTTAAAGAAAAGCAATTTAACAAATTACAACGACCATTTGGAAAATGAATTTTTCAAAGACTAAAATTTAAGACATAAAAAATCGCACGGAGTTGATCATACATTACGTAAGCCATGAATTAAACATTAATAGTGTTATTACACGTAAAAATTGTAAGCGACAAAAATGGCCTGCGACTCGTCAAATTTCCTGAAACTTACGTATTATCCAAGCATTTCATTGGCTGTTCGGGTAAAAGCTTTTGCATCGTCAGATTTCCAAGAAATCTGACAACCAATTTTAAATGAAATTTCATTCTTAAACTTCTAAACATCCCACAATATTACTTTTTACACCGTCGTATAGAGAACAAAATATACTTTTAAATGCAATTTGTTTGAAAGCTGTATCTCAATTTGTTTTTGAGTTATTAATTTTTTTTTTGTAGTTCTTTTTTCTTTTTTGTCATAGTGGCAACAGAAGTATCCATCTCTGTTGAAAGTAAAGGAAAATACAGATTACTGTATAAAATAATCAGAAAACGAATAAAATGCGGATTAAACCAACAAAACGCTTCAGATACGTTTTTGATTTCCTACCCTGACAGAGAACAATAACCATTATTCCAAATGGTTAATAATGAAGCGTTTAGTTAATAACTATAGAACAAAACAATTTATATTATTTTTAAAAAATAAAATAAATGGAAATAAAAGAATAATTAATAAATAAACAACAATAGCTCAGTTACCGTATCAGGCAAAATAACGCCATTTTCCAGTTATGTACTCTGGTGCGTATATGGCATCTCTTCCTTAATTAAAATAGATGGAAAGATATTTAAGGTATGCATAGAATGTTAAGTATTTATATTACTGCATACCTATCGCTTGTGTAAGTCAAGATGTTTTGATTAAAAAAAAAAAAACCTTACATTCAGCTCCTGAACAGAAAGAAGCTTGGGATTTACCATGTTTTTTTTTTTTTTTTTTTTTTTTTTTTTTTTTTTTTTTTTTTTCTCGCACCAATTCGTTTGTGCTCCATTGTGTCTATTACTCCAGTTCAAAATATTAGAATAACCAATAAAGTTTAAATATATATTTATGAATATTACGCATTATCTGCTAAGACTGACGCCAAGTTCAAAACGTCCTTCCGGCCAGTGCCAAGAGGAAGAGGTAGCTTTCATATTCCTCATTTAAAAAAAGCCAACTAATATTATTCAAACACACGAAGCTCAATTTAGTGGAAAGAGAATATAGGAGATTCAATACTAATTTTTATCAATACTAAATTATAATGAATGAGAATTTCGCGAAATTAGTCAGATTTATCCAAGCTGCTTTTATTTAAAGTAACTTATATTTGTCTGCCAAATTCGGCGATTTCTTAAAGTGCCAGCCATTTTAAGACAACATGGTGGATGAGGCTAACCATTGAACTTGGTCGAGACCTTAGTAATTGCTGTGCACATGCTCACTCACATATGAATCGGTTGTATATACGAGTGCTGTCGCACGCAAAAAATCAGATTTTTCAAAATGTCAACCACGTTAGAAATTGAAACTGCTATATCTGAGCCATTTTTTAAGATAAAGACAAACAAAAAATGCTCCTGAATCCTTATATCAGGGTCAAATACTTAAGAAAGGCCCCTTTTTCAATTTCTAATTTTTTTGCACCTCACTTTAAATATATATTTTTTTAATTTAATGGCCGCCATTTTGAAAAAAGATGGCTGATGAAGCTGGCCAGCGAACTTGTTCGAGATATTGCTGTATACTATCCACATGCCTTCTTACATTGAAATAGGCGAATACATGTGTTATCGCATGACAAATACAAGATCGTTTCCAAATGTTAGCCATGCTAGAAATTCAAAGAGCTATAATTCAACCATTTTTTAAGATATAAACAAAAGAACAAATTTTCAGAAACAAAAACTACTCCGGAATGTTTGTATCAAGGCCAAACATATAAAAAAAATCTTTTTCAGTTTTCAATTTTTTAATACCTCATTTTAAATTTTAAATTTAATTTTTTTAAATGGCAACCCTTTTGAAACGAGATGGCGAATGAAGCTGGCCAACGAACTCGGTCGACACATTGGTATGTACTATGTACAGACCAAGTTACATCCAAATCGGCTCATAAATACGCCTGATATCGCGTGACAAAAATCAGGTCGTTTTAAAATGTGAGCCACAATAGAAATTCAAAATGCCATAACTCAGCCATTTTTTTAGATATAGACGAAACAAATTCTGTTCCGAAATCTTTGTACTAAGGTCAAAAACATGCGAGAAAAATCTTTTTCATTTTTCAATTTTTTGGTATCTCATTTTAAATTTTAATTTTTTTAAATGGCCGCCATTTTGAAACAAGATGGCGGATGAAGCTCGACAACGAACTCGGTCGAGATATTTGTATGTACTATGTAGACACCAAGGTACATCCAAATCGGTTCATAAATACGCCCGTTATCACGTGACAAAAATCAGTACGTTTCAAAATGTCAGCCACGCTAGAAATTCAAAATGCTATAACTCAGCCATTTTTTAAGATATAGACGATACAAAAACTGCTCCTGAATCTTTTTATCCAGATCAAACACATAAAAAAAATATTTTTTCAAAATTCAATTTTTTGGTACCACATTTCAAATTAAAATTTTTCTTAAAAATTTAAATGGCCGCCATTTTTAAACAAGATGGCTGATGAAGCTTGCCAACGAACTCGGTCGAGACACTGGTATGTACTATGTATAAACGAAGTTACATCCAAATCGGTTCATAAATACGCCTTTTATCGCGTGACAAAATTCAGGACGTTTCAAAATGTCAGCCACGCTAGAAATTCAAAATGCTATATGCTGGACAGATAATTACACCTTTTTATTTTTTTATTAAATATATTCAAAATTGTTAATTGGTCCAAATCATCCAAGCAACCTCATAGCAAATTGGTATATAGTTTTATATACCTTAGATAAATTTAAATAATATAAGTGATCGTACTTACCTAAATTCTAGTAGAAGAGCAACGCGAAGCATTAATAAGATTAAATGATAATTCGCGTCAAAAAGTAATTATTAAATTTGAACAATTACGAATAAAACTAAGAGTTTGCGTTGTGTATTATTTAGACGAACTCTTCCACATATGAATTAAACTAAAATTTAAGCTGTAAAAAAAAAGAATTGACACACTTTAAATATTATTAATTAAATAATTACAGAAACTTTTTAAAACTTGATTAAATTATTTATTTACATTGACAAATCTATTTACAGAAAAACATAATATTAATTCAAAAAATAGAAAGCAACACTTTTGTTTGCTTCTCATTATTTTAAGTATGTTTAATCCTTTTTAAAAAAAAAGACAATATTTTCACGTACTCTAATTATTATAATTGTTTCTTTTTGCTAAAAGAAATACTCTCTTTCATTTTTAAAATTACCTTAATCTTATTTAATTATTGGTTTGGTCGGATCTCAGATAACTCTCTACCATAAAATATCAGAAAAGTATTTTTTTAGATTTTTCATATGAACTTATGTGGTAAAAGAAAATGTGTAAAATAGTACCTTCTTTTAATATACGGGATGGTGGCCTTTATTTGTCAAATTCCGAGTTGTTGCGTTGCTAGGGATCATGGCAATGTGTCATGAGGAACGCATCCTCAATTTGGCTTGTTTAGGATCACTCCGATAGGTACCTCAGGAAGACATCCTCAATTAGGCTTGATTAGGCTGGATTAGGCTCGCTCCGCTAGGTCCATCTCGCCTGGGCTTTACTAGGGCTTGCGGGACTCATTGCACGGGCTTTCAGGAGAGCTCTTGCATCCTCTACATCTTTTTTCAGACTATATTTTTTTAAAACTTATTCTTCTTGCACACCAGTTCCTGCAGTGGGTGGAGCTATTTTTGTCTAGTCCACTGTTATTGGATGTGAGAAGATTTTTTATTATACTTTGATAGGCCTATTAGCTAGCAGTCTGCAAATGGCCCCTAACATATACTTTAATATTATTATCTGCCTTAAAGTTTGGGTGGTCTGAAAAGTTATAAATTTATCCCAACACTTTTATTGAGGCCATAAATTGATTCCAACGTTTTTATGATTTTACGACTTCTAATTATACACCACTTTCCATTGGCTTGTCATAAAACGACACCGTGGCGTCTGCGTATTGTTCTCGTCTGAGATCCGAACTCCATTCAATATTATACATTCATTTTACAATACAACAATTTTTAAAAATATATATTTACTATTTAAAATCAACTTAATAATTTTTGTATGAACTTACACTCTTATTTTACTTAAATATATAAACATTATAATTTTACACTCATAATTATATTTTATAAAAAAATATTTATACCAACAGAAATAACAAATTACGCAATTTTACTTTGATTTCACCAACATGGTGCGGGAACATATCATAGTTATATGTTGCCCAGCACTATAACACAGCCATTTTTTAAGATATAGACGAAACAAAAACTGCTCTTTGCTGCTGAAACTGCTGAATCTTTGTATAAAGGTCAAATACATAAGAAAAAAATATTTTTCCATTTTCAACTTTCTGGAACCACATTTCAAATTTTATTATTTTTTTTAATTTTAAATGGCCGCCATTTTGAAACAAAATGGCGGATGAAGCTGGCCAACGAACTCGGTAGAGACATTGGTATGTACTATGTACACACCGAATTACATCCAAATCGGTTCATAAATACGAGAGTTACAGTGTGACAAAGGTCATATATTCATATATATATATATATATATGGATATATATGTATGTCAATTTTGAACGGAGGGTGGTTTCGGGGTCTGGGGGTCATGATCGATGAAAATATATCAAATTTTTTTTGAAATCGCTTTCCTAGCTTTTTGTAATGAAAGCTACCTAAAAGGTTCGGATATTCTTTTCCCTAATCAATAACCCCCATTTACTTAAAATCTATGGTACTCATGACATGAGGCTAAAAAATATATTTATCACATTTTATCACATTTATTCAGATATACTACTTACAATAATCATAACCTTGCAAAAAGGCATCAAGTATTTATATCACAACACCATTTCTTATCATTTTTGTTAATTTCGGTATTTTTATGTTAAAAACAAATATGAAAGTTAATTGACTTTGAATTTCTTTACAATTAGTTATTTTGAAATTTTTAATTATTTTAAACCGAAAAGTATTTTAAATGAATATGCATTTATTTCTATTGGCATAAATGAACAAAATATTGAGTATATCTTATTATAGTAGAACATAAATGTCACATTTTACAGAATTTTTAATGTATATTTACTGGAATTATAAATACAAAACTTACACATTTAAATCTTTAAAAAACCTATTAGTAGTATTTTTCAGGATATTCCTCTTTAAAACATCCTAGATGTAGCAAAAGTTTAACTTTATTAATGTAACTTTATATGTTAAATATTATTAAATTTATTCAAATAACTATGAATACTATGTTAATTTTATTAACTTTATTAAAATAACTATGGGAAACGATGCTACATTGTAATGAATATTTATAAAATGTATATTAAAATACATTTTTATAATAATGGGTACTACACGCATCTACTCTGTCTCGCTGCTTAATAGATGCTGAATTAATGTGACATTCTGACGTTTAAAACGTCAAACACGGACAGCCTTTTCTGTGTGTGTTAGAAATGATTTATTATAAACATAGCTTATACGCTTCTGAAGTAAGAAAATTTGCATTTTGTTTTAATTTTACATTTACTTTTTTTATAAAAAGAAAAAAAAAATATGAAAGATAATAAATCAGTGTATTTTCCTCTGGTGTTTTTCTTTAATTTATTTTTTAAAGACTAGGGGGCTCTGCCCCCTACGAGCTACGCTCGTCAACTCCCGTTCAGACACCGCAGACTCTAACAGCACGCTAATTTGACCGCCTTTAAAAAGATTTCGGAAGATTGAATTATAATTTGAATCTGACAATTATAATGTGACGTAATTTTCACAAAATTTTTCTTTCTCTTTTTAATATTCACGTCAAAATATTTTTGTTAGAAATGAAATATTATGATCATCTTAAAATGTCAAGTAAATGTCTCGCGCAATTTTTAAATTAAAACTGTTTTGCAATATTATTTTTTGTTCATTTTACGTAATAAGTGTAATATGACGTAAATTCTCCTATTTAGGACTTCTAACGCATGTTACTGAATTTATTATTTTACAATATTCTTTCTCATTTAAAATTCACGTCTAACAATAATTTTTATAACGTAATTTTCAATGAGTTTCTGCTTTTTATATTTTTTGTTTATAATAGTCACGTGTAAAATAGATTTTTAATTTGAAGCAAACATTATTGGTTGCGCTTTTTATACAGTTGGCAACAGTTTAAATTAATACAATTTTCTAAAATTTGTAAAAAATATCTCTCGAAATGCTGAAAATTTGATTTTAAAATAGAAATAAAACCCCGAAAAATTATTCAAATTAAACAACTAACTGCAATCTGCACACCGGGAAATTCTGACGCATAAAATGATCTAAAAATGATTAAATTCCTATGTACAGTACATTTGCTCCTATAAAACATTTTTAATGAACGATTTTGTCCAACTTTGGCATTAAATATCTCTTAAAATAATTCTTCGATTTGAAAACTGTCTGCATCAGCGTATTTATCAAACATTTTTCTATAAAACTACCGATTTTCATGTTTTTGTATGCAAGAGTTTTTTTAATATTAACGAAGAAAGACATCCGGTCACAAAAAATTCAAAACCGGCGGCGGCGGTGACAGCGGTAGTTACTTTTTTTTAGAATAGAGAGATTTGTGATATAGATGAAATATTGATTTCATTGATATGGTATTTAAAATATAAAATACTTTTAAAATAAGTTCAGTATATTGTATTTGTAAAGGAAAAATATCATCGTAACGTATATTTCATTTAGGTTTATTTCGCTTCATAAATAAATTAATGACCACAACCTTACTCCTTTATAGAAGTATTATCGGGCAAATTTGGTGTACTTAACATTTGGAAATAACGGTATTATATTTTCATGGATTTCTAGGTAACACTTCTATCCTTTTTCAAAAACCTCGGATATATTTTATTTTGTGTTGTCATAAATATATTGCAATTTATTTTCGAATCATTTTATGAAAATTGACATTGCTGATGTAGACATATTAGATAAAACAATGCATTTAGATACTGAATATGGAAAATGTATATTTACTAGAAATGAAGCTTCATACATTACACAATATCTAGATGGAGGAGAAATTAAACAGAGTACAAAATAGGAGTTACTATTAAAATTTTACAAATATTACAAATGCATATTTGCAGGTTGCCTCAATCGAATAAAAAAATCCCTGCCGGCCCGCCCTACAGGCAGAGGTAGATTTCGAAGTCAAATATACCAATTTCACAAACAAAAACTAAATCATGATTAGAAATAAATCGACTTTAACAATTTTATCTGGCCACTTTTGTCGAGTTTTTATTTCATTTTTATATAATAGCCAGTTTTATCAGAATACTGTTAGGGCGGTATTAAAAGAAAAATACTTTTCCATGCTCAACAACTCGAAATTTTCTGGCATAATTCCATATTCATTTTTAATAAAAAAAATATATAAAACTTGCTGACGTGATTTTTGAAGAGATTTATAAGCGACCTGTGTTTTTATTTTTTGTTCAATTAATTAAAACTTCATATATAAACAATTATTTTCTCAGAAGGACAATATCTTTCGTTTCTAACACAATCGCTTCGGGAAATTCCGTTCAAAATGCCCACTTTGACATCATTTTTTGAAATATATTCTGCCTCTATCAAAATATCGTTTATTACGGTACATTGTATAGTTTCTGAATAAGCGAATCTACCAATTAAATGCGTTTGAAAGCAAAAATGAATTTAAAAATGAGTCAGAAAATAAGCAGTTTGGATTTGAGTACACCTTAATACAATGATTTTTCCAACACAATCCGCTTCGGTAAATTCAGTTCAAAATGCCCTTTTTAACAGCATTTTAAAAAATATATTCTGCCTCTATCAAAAAATCGACCATTACGGTACATTATATAGTTTCTGAGTAAGAAAACGTACCAATTGGAAGCCTTTGAGAGCAAAAATGAATTGTAAAATGAGTCAGAAAATAAGCAGTTTTGATTTGAATACACCCTTACTAAGATGATTTTTTTCTTCAACCGCTATGTATTTTTAATTTGTTTTTGCTGTAAGAATTGGTTCTATCCAAAACTTGTCTATATAGATATTGTAGACAATATTAAGAAGATATATGATAAATTCATGGGGATTTTGTATCTTTTGAATTGACGGAGTTATGGATTTTTTTCTTCTTCAAACACCCTTTTTGTTTTCGTTTTAAATTTGTTTTGCGGTACGAATTGCTCCTATCAAACACTTCTGAATGTAAAAGTTGTAGATAATGTTAAGGAGATTTATAATAAAATTTATTGGATTTGATATCTTTAGAATTGACGAAGTTATGGATTTTTTTCTCCCCAAAACCCTATTTTTGCGCCCCTTGAGCCCATTTTTAACTTTATCAAATATCTGTGATATATAAATTTTTGGCCCTATTTTAAGAAGTAATAAAAACTTTAAACTGATTTGATATGTACAAAAATTAAGAAGTTATGGGGTTTTTTCTGTTTTCACAAAACCCCTCCCTATTTCCATCCCCTTGGTCTGATTTTGCCCATTAATGAACTTGACCGAGATTTTATGCCCATTGATTTTATGTATCAGTTTGGAAGAGATTGGTGCAGAATTACGAAAGTTATCGTGTCCAGAAGAAAGTGATATATATATATATATAGAGAGAGAGAGATAGATAGATAGATAGATAGATAGATAAAGTTTTTTACTGAGGGTGGTTTTGGGATCTAGGGGTCATGATCGGTGTAGACCTGCAAAAAGTTTTCAGAAATTCCAACATAGGAACAATCCCAATAGGTAGTATTTCATACGAAATCTACCTAAAATAAATATAACGATAACAAAATCGCGAAAGTAATTATATTTTTAGAAAGCATTGTACATTGTAGATAGTATAGTCGGACCTCTATTTAACGAAGTCGCTAAATCCCGAAAAAAAGTTCGTTATATGGAAAATTCGTTAAATAGAGAGTCATCCTTTAAAATACTTTAAACTACGTAAACCACATTTTAAGTGCATAAACACTAAATATAATTTTAAAAAAGTAATTACTCACACTTTTTTTATAAATTATATCTATTTGTTTTACTTATTTTACCCATCAAAAAGAAATCTGCAAGGGAAATAAGAATGAAACAAAACATTATCTGGAAATGCATTGTATTTTCAGTTAAAAAAATAATTTTACATTAAAAACACGATTTTTTATTATGGTTGATAAGCTGTTTGGAAGAATACTACATTTTGAAGCAGTATTCTTTTTCTTCATGCCTTTATCCACCTCATCAAGAACATTTTTTTTTCTTTCCTGCTCAAGCACTTTCGCTTTGATATTTTCGAGCTACAAGAACCGAAATTACCAACACGATTGATCATGATCAACAATCTAGAAAGCGGGAAACTATAGTTTAAGGACACAGGGCAGCTCCATAAAGGATTAAAAGGAAATATTGAAAGTTTGCTCTTCTTGGATGGGAAGCAAAGTATCACAACGATTTTACTGCTCTCGGTGAGTTAGGTGCCTGGTAAGACCTGTTCATGGTCACTGATCATCATAAAATGTGTTAAAGGAAAGAATAAGTTTGAAATGTTCAATAATATTTTAAGAAATAGAAAGAAAAAAATTTTAGAGCCCAAGGAAATGTTCGTTAAATAGAGAATACACTTCGCTATTTGGAGGTTATTTTACGAAGAAATTTGCAAAATGTTCTTGGTTCCAAGTAAAAGTTCGCAAAATAGAGAAATTCGCAAAATAGAGGTTCGTTAAATAGAGGTCCGACTGTAATACGATTTAAGTTTAGTACACGTTTATGTTTCGGTTGCAAAACGGCTCTCTATTATACATATATCTTATTTTTTATTTCATTTTTTTTTATTATTTCTTTATTTTATTTAAGAAAGATTTTACGATGGATTTTATGCAAATTATCGATCTATAATATAACGGTAACTGAATGTGCACACATCAATAAAGAGGTTCTGAAAATGTAAATTGTTTTACAATTGTATGAAAATGCTTCAACATTATCTGGAATATTTATTTTACATATGCCTGAAAACCTTGGCAAACATTACTTTTTAGCATGTAACATACTGGTAGTCACAGTTCTTAATGTAGAGCGTCAAAGCGTATAATGGGAACTTATACCACTTTTATTTTATATTATCACATTTACAACAAAGGTGAGAATATCTATTGAAAGTTTTATTATAATAGACTTCAGTTTTTGAAAGTTATTATCGTGAAGCCAAATTGAGTTATCGTAGAACACTCTATATTTTTGATTAAATTTGTGGTTTGTAACCTCGTGTTCTATGATAATTTTTCTTCTACTTGTTGTCCTCTTGAAAGTTTGAATTTGTCGGTCGAATTTGGCAACATCTTGTATATTTATGTTTTAAGAAAATTTCTGTGATTGCTTATTTTGTAATGCTTTTCCGGCCAACTGTGATGAGATACCAGATTTGGAAGGAGACAAATATGAATTTTGTGGCAATACAAAATATCAGATATTTCGTGTTTCGATTTGAATTACAAAAGTACAGTAGAGTCTCTTTTATCCGAACCTTTTTCAACCAAAACTCTCCGTTAACCGAAATCCCTTTTTAAAGCTTTTCTTTTTTTAATATCACATTCCTTGTATGCAAAATCCATTTTGAAATCTTCCCCCCCCCCCCCTTTCTTTTAGCTATCGTATTCATTGTGTGCAAGCGGTCTTATCCGAACTATGAGTACATATAAATATTTTCGATCTCCTTTCTTAGAATTCCTTTGAATTTAATTTGAGCTCCCGTAAGCTGTGGAGTAGAACGGAAAAAACAAGCAAATTACCAATTATGAAGCTTTTAAATGTTTTCCAAAAGGTTTGGCGTAGCTGGAGCAGCAGAAAGACTGTAATACTAGTGAACTCATAATATTAAAAACACCGTGATAGAGCTTCAAAGAAAAGGCACTCAAAACTGCAATAAACAAAACTTATTAATACAGAGTGACTTCAAAAATCCGGTATTCAGAAATTCGGCAACTTCAAAATTCCGGCATTAAAACCACTTGTTCCCTTCCCTTTTCTGTTACACTCTAAAGTTATGAAAGAAGAAAAATAACAATTCTTCATGAATTAAAAATTTCAAGATCGATAGTAAAAAAAAAAAAAAAAAAAAAAAAAAAAAAAAAAATATTAGTCTTTTCTTTCACTTGTCAGAAGCGATCATTTTCTGAACAATTTTCCTGGGAACATCACCGTTGCTTAGCAACGCAGACAACTTTAGCGAATGTATGGCACAATATATGACCGGGACGAATTTACGGAAACAGCGACTTAATGATGAGAAAGAATTTTCAGGCTATCATACTTCCCGTGAAAAGTCCGCAATTTTTGAACTGATTGAACGTGCAAAATCTGAAAATAAATTAGGTGTCGAAAAAAGGGATATAGATGGTTCGCTAAATATTGACGAAAATGCATCAGCAATGAACAATTTAACGGACAGCGAGATCGCCGACGCTGTGCTAAATAGAACCACCGATAATGCTAGTAGCAGCTCAGAAGACGAAAATGGCGAACCGGCTGCAGAAAAGGTGACATTGGTAAAATGCATAAATTTGACTGGAAAATTAATACATGCTTTATAGAAGCTAGACTGTATTTCCAAAGTAGATATTCTTCATTTGTATATTCATTTGTTTTGTTCCTGTTTTTTTTTTTGTTTTTTTTTTTTTTGTAACGTAGAAAACATCAATTTAAGTAATATATATATATATATATATATATATGTGTGTGTGTGTATTTAATTTTATCTTTTTCTTGCATAATAATCACTTAATGAGGAATAAATTATGGCTAAAGGCACCATTAAGAATACTTTTTATATTCCTTCAAAAATCGGGAATTTCCAAAAATCCGGCATAGTCCCGGTACCGATGATGGCGAATTTGTGAAGTTATACTGTATATGTAAAAGGTACTTAATTTCAAAATTAAAAATCAGATAATTTATTCTTGTTCCTATTTTGCTATTGCTTTATTTTTATTAAGCACTTGTTACCATAATAAGAAATATTGCCTATATTTCTCCTGAATCTTAAAATTGGAACATTCTCGATTATCCAAGAATTTCAAATTTTCGAAAGATGGTCGGTCCCAATTACTTCGGATAATCGAGGTTCTACTGTATTTGCAAATATAATCCTATTAAACAAGAAAATCATTTACCCAAATTTTAACATTTATTACAATATAATATACTATACAATATAATATACTAGTAGGCATGTACACCTCCTTTGAGACAAAGTTTTTTTTTGTTATTATTTCTTTGTTTCGATATATAAACTAAATTATAGCAATAAATGCCAATACAATTTTGTTTTATCATTACGCCAAATAAGCTTACACTGGACATTTAAGATAACTGTATTTGTTATTTTTTCACGAAAGCAACTAGTTTTTCAACGACATTAATCAAAAGATACTTCCTTTGGCAGACCATCAGAAGCAACATGAAATGTTTTTTTCCCAACACGCACGGCAAATTATTCGAGTTGCCGCAGTGTGTGGCAAGCCTTTGGGAAAAATTTTAATTCACTTTTTTCATTATTTTAATATATTCAGAAATTTACATTATTTTTACAAATTATTTTATATATTTTTTTTATTATTTTAAAAATTATTTGAAATTATTTATATTACAAATTATTTTAACATATTCAGAAATTTACAAAATATTTTTTTTTAATTAAAATTTCGAATATATATTTTAGTCTGTTATTTCATCCAGCATTAAATATGTTACATCACAGGAGAAATTATAAAAGAAAAATTAAATATATTAATTATACAATTAAAATGTATGTTTACATAGCAAATTAATATTTTTTTTATTTATAAAAATATTTATTCCGGTCTTCGAAAATCAATATAGAAATCTTACCCGATGAGATTTAAGGAAAATATTTACGAAATATTACGCTGTATGATATTCATAATATATTTAGTAAATTAATTATAAAAACAGAATGTGGTATCAGAGATTTTCTTTTTCTATAATATCACTTTTTAAGTTGATAGAAAAACTTTATTTAAAAGTTTTAAAGAACACGCTTAATCTCTTTTATAAGCGAATAATTATAATATTTGGATTATTTAGGATCTCCGATGGTCATTTCCTTTTCAAAAACTTTTATCCTCCTCATAATTTATCATGGAAGACGGTAGTATTCCGAGTTACGCAGCCTTAAGCCTAAAATCGTATCGTATCGTATCGTAGAATTCGTAGATGGCGGAACTCATATATACAGCTAACTCGACATCAAAGAAAACGCGAAAAGCCGCCTTTTAATAACTCAGCAGATATAGGTCCTATTGTTCTGATTTTTCTAGAACAGTCTCATATCTGCAGTCTAATCGTATACTGAAATTTTTACATTTCTACGTGCAGTATATTTTGAGATCTAAATAGCCATTTTTAAAGCGAAAGCGTTGGTACGGTATGTAAGAAGTTCCTAATTTCAAAATCTCGAAAACGGTACTAACGATTTTTTTAAATTGATATATAATATAAATCTGATTAAGACGGAGTGAATAACACTTTTCTTTTTTTCTGGGAAAACTCGTTTTATTTTTAAAAATCGGTTTTTTTGTTTTTCTCGTCTGTGATTGGTGAATAATCAGAAACGAAATTTGGAAAGTCATTTTAGATATTCTAAGTTGAGTTAACAATCTGAATCTAGGCAGTAATTTTTTTTTTAAATATTAAAATGTTAATTATTATGTGTTTTAAAATATTAAATATATTAAATGGAATTTCGATTCATAATCGATCTTTCTCTTTTGTTAAGAAGAAATTATTATTTCACATGTCTGCTTTTTGTCGAAAAAATATTTCGATTCATTTTTAAAAATGGAGATTTTTTTTTTTTTTGTATGTATTCAATATAATTGTTATTTATATATATTTTTTTTTCAATTTTCAAAAAAAAAATATTTTCAATTTCTTGTTTATGAGCGTAGCTCGCGTTTTTAATCGTTTATTGAATCCATAAGATTGAATCTTGTTGAATTGAATCCTAAACCACGTTTGTTTGTTTACTTGTTAACGGGCAGAAATTCGCTATAATGATGGATTTAATGTTTAAATTCGTCGTTTCCGTAACGATTCGTCGGTGCGTAGCGACATATATTTATTGGGGAGGGGGGGATTAAAAAATTTCCCAACTTGAAACAAACTAATTTTAAACTCCGATGATATGTGCAATGGATGTTCAACTTACTTGATTTCTATTTGAGATCAAAATGAAGGGGAAAGAGACATCGTGTTTTTCTTTTGTAGTGTTAGAATAGAATGCTATTTTAAAAGAAAATTTGTGATATTTGCAGATTATGTCGGGCAGGAAACGACCTATTGCTATAACGCCAATCGGAAGAAACGTGAATAATTTGTTCAGAGCACACGATTAACTCAAAATGAATCATATTATTCCGGCTAGTTGTTTTGAGTTTCTAAAAGTAAAAATTTCCTTCAAGTTATTTTTGTTTATTTAGTAATTAAAGGTTATAGGTAAATAAGAGATATAATAGCTTTTTTTGCAAAGGTAAGGTACTTGTTTTTATTTAATTCTAAAGTTAATATTCTTAAAAGAAAGCTTTAAATAATTTTCTTTTGATTTTTTTTCATATCCTGCTTCAAAGTTCGTTTTTTACAATCATGTTGTCAAAATGTATTTTTGCTAGCAATGAATATGTAAACAACGCTCTCATAGGACTAACATTAACTTGAAGGTGAGGAACCTGCACTAGTCATGAGAAGAAACTGGAATTGCTGACGGGGCCTATGGGAGCGTACATTTAAAAATTTCTCCCTTGCATATTAATAGTTTTTAAATTATTATTTTTCTTGCTTAGAATAGCTGAGATTGAATTCTAACTGGGTTAGTGTTTAATTTTTCGATTTTGGTTGCAGATTTTTTTTTTTTTTTTTTTTTTTAAGTTACTTTCAATTTCACAAATTTGAAAAGAACGCTCCCATAAGTTTAACATGAGCTTGCGAGTGTCTTGTTACTTCATATATACATACATTTTTGTATGAAACTATAAACAATCAATATCTTCATTTGTCACCAATCCCTCTCCCCCTGAAGTATGTGCTGGGTAGCATTGTTTTGTTTATAGGATATGTTTTATTCACTTTTACATAATAATATAAATTTTGCTTGAAATTTCATGAACATTCTATTTTTGGGTGTAATTCTACTTCTGGGCTGCTCTGTCAAGCTTGTCGATAAATGTATAAGTAATTTGGAAAACACATATAATTTTCAGACATGTTACTTTTCCGCGAAAACGCGGAATTCCGCTTTTTCGGCAGTGAATTTTATTATCTCTGGGATCGATGCAAATATGCATTAAAATTTGTTGACATTTTTAATAGAGCGGGGGGGGGGAGGATTAGCGGGAATGGATATAATACAACAAAAACGCGAGTATGAACCGTGCCAAATTGAGCAAATTTCTTCAACCGATCGCGGGAAAATGCAAATTTCTTCAAGGAATCGCGGGAAAAGCGCAAATTTCTTCAAAGGATCGCGGGAAAAAGGCGATTTTCGTCAAAGGATTGCAGAAAAAAAGCGTATTTTGCCAAAGGATCTTGCAAAATATGCAAATTTCGGCGAAAGATCGTGCAAAATACGCGAAATTCGTCGAAGGATCGCGAAAAAAGAATGTGAATTTCGTCAAAGAATTGCAAAAAAAATGCGATTTTTGTCGGATGATAAAAAATGTGAATTTTGTTAAAAGATCGTGAAAAATGCATGAATTTTTGCGAAAGATCGTGGAAAATGCACGAATTTTGGCGAAAGATCGTGGAAAATGCGCAAATTTTTGGCAAAAGATCGTGGAAAACGTGCTATTTTTGACGAAAGATCGTGGTAAATGCGTGAATTTCTTCGAAATATTGCACAAAAAACACGATTTTGGCGAAAGATCGTGAGAAAAAAACACGAATTTCTTCGAAAGATTACAGAAAAAACGCGATCTCCGTCAAGTGGTCGGGGGAAAACGCTAATTTCGTCAATGTATCGCAGAAAAAGCGCAAATTTCATCTGAACGCTGCGGAAAAATGTGAATTTCGTCAAAATTCCATGAGGCCATAAAAGTTCAGCTTTTTTATTTTTGCTGAGCCTGTACCATGTCTGAATTTTGGACTGACAACCTTGGCGTAGAAAGTGATTGCATGCCAAATCGGCACCGACTGGCCTAGATACAGAAGACGAGTTCTATTTTTTTTCATTATTTACCTGTAAAATTACATAATATTGGATTATACATGAAATTAAAAAGTATTGAATAAACCATAAACAATCCAAGTCTCTTAAAACTGAAGAACATTGTGTTTTCGATAACGGTTACATCGATGAGAAACTTCATCTCTTGCTTTGTTGAAGAACCGGGAGGGGGGGGGGGGATATGACCTTCTAAAGATAAAGAAAGGGTCAGTACTTAAAAAAAATGAGTATGACTTGTAGAAACAGTGAAATTTGGATGTATAGTACTGTAAATTCTTGTTAAAGCATAAATCTAAACTTTAAGTGCATTTTTTTGGAAAAGTTATTTTCGGTCAAAATTCCATACGCAAAACATGATTTCTCAAAAATTTATTGGAATATCATTATGAAATTTAAAATAGGTTTAAATTTAGAAGAAATATTTTTTGTCTTATGGGTGTTTTTGTGGAATGATATGAATGAAATGGCGTAGAAAGTGATCGTGTACCAAATCTCCATAGCAGAAACTGTGCAGCACGGCAGCAGCGCTGCAGATTATTTTAGACCTTGCAGATCAATCTACCAGCTTAAAAATAAATATTGAGCTTAAAAAAAAAATCACAAATTTATTTTGTTTTAGGAGTTATTGTGTTTTTTATTAATTTTCTTTGTAAAATGTAAATTTTGCTTATTTTATGGGTTACTGTGAGTATTTATTATAGTAGCTTGGTTCAGTATTGTTGGGTCGCAGATAAATTTTGGTTTGCTGCAGATTGATACTGAAAATTCTGCTTCTGGATGCCAAATCATCACTGACTAGCCTAGATACAGAAGACGAGCTCTGTTTTTTTATTATTTACCTGTAAAATTGTATAATATTGAATTATAACTGAAATTAAAGGTATGTGATAACGGTCGCATCTTTGATGTGAAATGTCATGCTTTGCTTTGTTAAAAAACTGGGGGGGGGTGCAAAATATGGCCTTCTAGAGATTAAAAAAGGGTCAGTACTTTTAAATTAATGAGTAACTTATAAAAACAGTGAAGTTTAGCTGTATAATTACTGAAATTCTTGTAGTAAAACAAAAATCTAAACTTTAAATGCATTTTTTGGATAGTGTAATTTTCGGTGAAAATTCCATACGCAAAACATTATTCCTCAGAAAATTATTGGAATATCACTATGAAATTTAAAATATTATGTTATATTATGTCACTATTGTGAAGGCAATGAACTAAAGATTTAAATTTAAAATAAATATTTTTTTTGTTTTATGGATGTTTTTGTGGAATGACATTGATGAATTTTATGAAAATTAACATGTAAACAAGTGCAATATGCTATAAGTTTTGAAACATTTAAAACGTTTCGTAGATTTTAGTTCATTGCCTTCACCAATGTCATAAATATGAAATGTACAAAGGAAACTAACATACAGTAAAATTTTCGGTACTTTTCGGTTAGCCGGGCGCCAGTGTTATAAATACATGGACATACATACATATATATGTATATATACATATATTGTATATTGTATATATACACATATATGCATGTGTATGCACATATTTGTATATGTATATAGATGTATATATATACATCTGTATATACATATTCATGTATATATTATAACACTGGCACCCGGCTAACCGAAAAGTACCAAATTTTCTTTAGAGCATTTTGGGCCAAATTTCACTAAATTTTACTATAAATTCCTCCATTAACAAAAATTTTATCAATGAAGGAAATATTTTTTTTTCACATTTTCTAGTCATAATCTTAATAAAAATACGTTTAAAAAATAATTAAATAGCACACCTGAAATGTTGGATAAAAAAGTGTCTGTTAGATAAGTTATTTCTATTATGTTTATGACCAGGGATGGAGAATTTCTAGAAAATCTTACCAGCCAAGGATTTATTTCAACAGCCAGTAAAATGCAATGTACAGTTAAAACATTTTATGACAAAATTACGCAACTCAAAATAGTTGGTTACTATTACTGTCAGAGACCTGACCTGGTGCTGGAACCGTAGCCCGGAGCCGGAGGGCTCCGGAGCTGTATTTTCCCTAGAGCTAGAGCTCTAAAATTTACTCTGCTCCAGGGCTCCTTTAATTTATTATTATTTTTTTTAAATCTTTTTTTTCAGTCATTTAAATGTCCAGGTTTAAAATATTTTAATTACATCATTATTCAGTATTTTAATTACATCATTTTTAAGGGTTTTTTTCTTTAAATTAAAGATGTAAAACTCCTCACAAAAATATGGTAACTCTACTTCACTTCTACTTGAGCTAAGTGGCAACACTATTTGAAAACAAATATGACTGCTTGTTGCTTACACGTACAGTTTTGGTTGTTTGAAAAGCGTAGAAGAAATTTAAGATTTTTGTGTTTAAAATTCCACCAAACTTTCTATTTTAAAAGCAAAAGCTAAAAGATGTCATATTTTCTGAATAAGCATTTCAAGTTTGCTGAGAAGAAAAATGCATTTTGTCAGATCTTTAATGAAAGTAAAGAAAGAAAGAATTTGTAAGCAAAAAATTAAATGTGTAAATTAAAATCTGCAACTAAGAAGTGCGAAGTCGGCGCCGAGTTGGAGCAGTTCCCGGAGCCGCAGCCACATTAGTTTATCTCGGAGCGGGGCTGGAGCATCAAAAATTTTCCGGCTTCAGGTCACTGATTACTGTAATGCATTTTCATATATTTCTTTTCTATAAAATTGAGAAATATAAACAAGAGATGAAAGTTTAATATAAAATAGAATTTTGTACCATGTTTACATCGCAGTAATTAGGAAAGCTGAAAAATATAGCTAGCTACTTATTAAAAAAACGTTTTCGGGATACCTGTATAGTTTGCAGTTTTCAATAACTACCTAAAAATTCACTCATCCTGTCAGAAAATTCACTCGCCAGTGGCTAGTAAAATGATGCATTTTCCTACCCCTGAGCACGATATTGTTATTTTATTTTGATGTCATAAACACACTTCTCAGACTTATGGCAAATTATTTCACAAAATAATTCACTGATGATCTAGCAACCAATTTTTTGCTCATTTGTACCTATTGAACAATGTAAAACCACTGCATGAATCGTGATTCTTGTTAGTCCAGACATAATGCCTTAGAATAATCATATATGTGGCATTCAAAAGTAGGTATAGGTACATTAGCAGAAATTTTGCTAAAGGAAATATTCATGTGTATTTTAAAAGAAACTAGAACTTTGTTGAGATATAATTAGATATTGTTAAAGTTTCATCGGAGCTTGAGCAAAGCATAGGTTTGCATTAAGCCTAACCAAAGAAACAAAGGTCAAGCTCAAATTGTTATTTTCGAGTGCTGGGTACAAAATGTATGAATTTTTTTAAATCACAGTTTATTTCAAGGAAAAATTGTTATTTAGTGAAAATTAACACATCATTTAAATTCAGCTATGAATTTAAATGTTAAAATGAGTTTCATTACTTGCGTTCCACGTAGTGCAGATAATTGATGTTTGCACATTATGATTTTGCGGAGTTCACAGAGTTTACTGTATTTCACTTTATTATAAGCATTCATTATGATTTCTAGTCCATTATTACATTGTTGCTCAAGAAAATTTAAACATTTATATCTCATTTATGTTTATTTCTGCATTTGAATCACTTTCAGCATGCTATTGTGTTATTTTATTTTCATGTCATAAACACATTGCTCAGATTTATGTCAAATTATTTCACAAGAAAATTTACTGGCTGTCTAGCATCCAATTTTTTGATCATTTTTACCATTTGAACAGTTGAAAGCGCTACATGGATCATGATTTTTTTTTATTCCACACATAATTTCTTGGAATAATCACATATAGCATGCAGAAGTAGGTATAAATACATTAGCAATAATTTTACTGAAGGAAATATTCCTGTGTATTGTAAAACAAACAAAAACTTTATTGAGATAAAATAAGTTATTGTTAAAGTTTCATCGGTGCTTGAGCAAAGCATAGGTTTGCATTAAGCATAACCAAACAAACGTCAATGCTTAGCTGAAATTATTATTTTCAAATGCACGGTACAAAACTCACCAATTTCAATATATTTCATACAATGTTGAAAAAATTTAAGACTTTTTGTGTATTGCAATGCAAAAGTTCAAGCAATTAGCAATATAAAGCAGAAATGAAATATTTTTATAATAACTGTGTGCTTTTCATAGAAACATGTAAAAAGGAAACGTAAAATCTTAAAAACATGGAACGCTTAAATTTACAAATATAGTTTGTTTTACACTTACTGATTGAAATTTTGGCTAAAACGGTTTCAGTTAGATAAATTATTTTTCTATTTTCAAGGTTTAAAAAGTTCAAATTTTAAAAGATTTCTTTAACTCGATTTTAGTTAATGAAATCTTGGAATAATGCACAGACATTGTTTTCATAAATTCTTGGACACTTTGATTCGTTTTATTTATTTATAGCTGTATAATAAACCTAAGGTGGATCATAATGTGAAAAAGCTTTATTTTACATGCATTTATATATAAAAATATATGTATATGTTGTCAATTTTAGCATATTTCATACCATGTTGAAAAATGTTAACACTTTTGGTGTATTACAGTGCAAGAGTTCAAGACATTAAAAATATAAAGTAAAAATGAAATTCTTTAATAATAACTGTCTGCGTTTTCATAGAAACATGTGAAAAGGAAACGTAAAATCTTAACAACATGGAACGCTTAAATTTCCAAATATCTCTTATTTTACACTTGATAATTGAAATGTTGGCTGAAACAGTTTCAGTTAGATAAATTATTTCGATTTGTATCATATTTATGAGTAATCTATAGTGTTAAAAAGTTCAAATTTTAAAAGATTTCCTTAACTCGATTTTAGTTAATGAAATCTTGGAATATGCACACACAAATTGTTTTCATAAATTCTTGTGACACTTTGATTCGTTTTAGATGGAGAATTGTAAAGGTCAAATCACGACTATGAATTTATTGCATTGGTCTTTAATTTTTTTTGTGGTTTTATCTTTTTATCACTAACCTAAAAAAAGTAATGATATCAATACAAAAACCCTTAACGGGTTAAAAGTTTGTGACGCAGCACTTTATCTTTAGCTCTAAGAATTTTAAATTTGGAACTTAAAAATAATGATATCAAATTTTGAATGACGCAATGCTATTAATTTACCTATACATATATATATCAAAATTTATTCATTCTATCCAAACTAAGTTAGATGTATGCAAATGGATAATATGACCAAAAAACTATTTACATAAATTTTACTTTTGATTTTTGGATTGCGTGGAACAAAAGATTAATCAATTTATTCAAATGAATACAATTCAGTGCATTATATAGATTCAGTGAAAGTAATATATTCAACAGTGCATTTGAAAATGAAAAATATTGTGTAGTTGTGTAAATGTATTTAGCCAAAAGAAAATTTAAATTGGATTTTAAAACTAATCGTTTTAAGCAACATCAAGGCGTCACTTAAATTTTCATATCATATCTTTTAAAATTCATAATTCGAATTTATGAGATGTAAATGATAAAGCATCAATGAATAAATTTTGATATATGTATGTATAGGTAAATTAATAGCATTGCGTCACTCAAAATTTGATATCATTATTTTTAAGTTCCAAATTTAAAATTCTTAGAGCTAAAGATAAAGTGCTGCGTCACAAACTTTTAACCCGTTAAGTTTTTTTGTATTGATTAATTATACTCCTAAAAATTAGCCTGCGCGAGGACTCGAACCTGTATCTAGGTTAATTTTTTTACTCCAGTCGTATTAATTGGGTTTAAAGTCTGTCTTAATATATGTGTATCTTTAACATAAAAAAAAACAGAATTCAGACTTTAATTTATGCGCTTTAATACAAATATTTTTATGTTTGGAAATTGCATTTGCCAGTTAAAAGCAATTATCTTACAAAAATTACAGATAAAAAGAAATACGAGTACTTTGGTAATGAACAGTATTCCTTTAAGAAAAAAATAGAGCATGCATTTTTTTAAGTAACAATTTATACATGAAATTTCTTTTGACTATAAAATGGTTAAATTAGTCATTTGAAAAATTCAAGTAAAATGAAGCTTACTTATGAAGCAAAATGAAGTAAAATGAAGTAAAATGAAGCTTATCTTTATCTTAAAATAAGCTTGAGAAGAAAAAACAGACAGAAATACTTTAATGTTTCTTTAGAAACACCAATGGCTCTCAAAAATAATTAATACTTTTTGACAATTATTATTTTTCTAGTAATCGATGAAAATATAGAGTAACAGAATTATTGAAACGTTTTAATCTTAAAAGTAATTATCTTACAAAAAGGTTTAGATAATCAAAATAAAAGGTGATGCACAGTATATATATTTTTTAATTAAAGCATTTATTTTTTATCTTATAATTCGTAAATGCAAATTCTTCTGGCTGTATAAAAGTTAAATTAAGCATTTGAAAATGGAAAAAAAAAATGTTTACTGATATATTTTTATCTTAAAACAACTTTGAGAAAAAACATAAATACTGATAATCGTATCAAGAAATTTATTCGGTTAAGTAACAACAGTATTTTCCTAAATGGTAAGTTTCTCTAATTTTATTTTATTTCTTCAGGAACAATAACGTTTTTCAAATGACAATAATTAATAATATTTGCAAATTATATTTTTTTTCCTGCAGCAGAATCATTGAATAATAGAATTATTGATACGTTTCACTATTAAATACCAAAATAAGCTGATTATTATTCAACTTTTAAATTATAAAAAAAATATTTGGAAAATAATTCCAGATAAATATTGATTCGTTTGAAACTTGATAGATGAAAACAACGTCATATTTGTATATCAATTACGAAAACACTTTTGAAAACTTTTTTTAAAGCATCATATCTTTTATTTTATAGTGTAATATAGGTTTTATATGAAATATTGCTTTATTTGCTTTATTTACGGTAATGTAAAATAATAAAATCTACTAATAAATGATTTACTTTTGTTTGTCAAATATTGCAAGATGTTGCGATTTGTTCATTGCATCAAATAAATAAATAAATAAATAAATAAATAAATATATATATATATATATATATATATATATATATATAAATAAAGTCATAAAATATAATATTTTATTTAATTAATAAATATTTAATACTTAATTAAATTATATAATTAACAAAACTTAAAAAATAATAAAATAAAATAAAATAAATGAAGTAAGAAACAAAATAGTGAGGAAGGAAATAGTAATGCTTCTTCTAGAGATAATCAATAAACACTTGTAATTAAATAATTGTGGTTGATCGATCTCAATATGGTCAAAGGTCTAAAGTTTCCACTGTACTTTTTATCACATAATATTTTTATATTGCATGTTATTTTTGTATTAAAACAGCATATCTATACATTCACAAAAGGGAGTACAAAGTTCTTTACATAATACTGATTTCAGTATTAGGTAAAAATGTGAAAAAAAAATATCTATAACGTTTATCAGATTAACGAAACGCATTTTAGCCTCATTTATGCCTCAAAATAGGGTTCAACATTTATTCCATTACAAATAAAATGTAGAGTTACTTTTTCTAAAGGTTTCTTGTGTTAAACTGATTTATGCCATTATTAAATGCGCAATGAGAAAGCAGGTGTTTAAATAAAATTTTAAAATGTATATTAAACTAATATCTAAAATTATCTTACACATATCTTTTTTAAATATCTAAGAAAAATCACGCATATAATATATAGCGTATAGTCGCTATTAATTTAACTTTTAGCGGTGCATTAAAATAATATTTCTTTAAACAATGCCACAGATATTTGCGTATATAATATATGTAACTGATAAACATTCTTTATACCAAATTTTTAATTCATTTTGGATACTTGATAAATCATTTTTTTTCTTTTCTGAGTTATGTCATACAGCTATCTTTCAGCTGCGTTTTCACTGAGAAATGATTAATGACATGTGATGTCATTATGTAGATTAAGATTTAACATATTATGATTAAGCGGAGTGTCGTGTAACCTACATTTTTAATAAATAGTTTTTTTTAATAAATATTTACAGAACATCGTAAATTTCATCGCAACATGTTTACATTTTATTATAACTTTAGAATATTTTTAATTATATTTCAACTTGCAAATATAACAACTTACTTCGGCTACGGCGTATTATTAGTAGTAATTTTTTTTTCATTGAGTACTATTTTGTCTTAGCAATTTTTTTATTATTATCTGCAATTTTGCACAATGTATCAAACATTAAATTTCCTATTTTAATTATCATTTCTAAATAAAATGTCAGGAATTATATATTATAATTGAAATGTAATTTTCAGTTAATAATAAATTATACATATCTATTGAAATGAAAAAAAAAACATACCATCATTTATAAGGTTAAAGGCTTTCTTTAATAAAAGCGTTTGAGTTTATTCTCATGATTTATTTATTTATTATGATCAGAGATGATCTTACACTTTCAAAATGCATTTCTCTTAATAATATTTCATGAAACATATTTATACTTTTGGTGGCTTCATCTAATATGTAATAACTTACGCTTAAAGATATAAGCTATTTGTAAAAACATGTTTTCTCTTTATTGAGGTGATAAATAAAAAGCAGCCAGCCTTGTGTCACTTTAAAATGCCGTATGTGTTTATTTCATATTAACGGTATTTACAAATTTATCAGGTTAATGTAAAATTACACTTAGAAATCTTTTTCAAAACTTATTTCGATAATCACTCAAGTATAAAACTTCGAAGTAAATAAACAAAAGATGCTAGTTATTTGTGAAAGAAACGTAGTTAAATATTCTTTTAAATCTATGATAACAATGTATTAAAAATACAGTTATTGAATTTTCTTTTAATTAGGATGGAAAAATTCCCAAATGATATGCATTAAATAAAGTCATTTTAAAACTTATAAGACAACAGTAACTTTATGATAATATTCACTAACTTAGTTTAGAAAGGATCATCCTTTAATAAATGGTGAATTAATATGACATTCTGATGTTGTAAACGTCGAACGGTTCAACCTTTTCTGTGTATCAGAGCATTGATTTATAATGCACATGGTTAAGGCGTTTCTGATTAATGGAGGATTTATATTTCGTTGTATGAAAGCAAATTGCATTATTCATAAAACAACAAATTTGATGGTAATTTCAATAATATCTATGAAATGCTATGCTATTTTTATATTTTAAATGTTATTCAGTCGAATGGAAGATGCGTGTTTTATTTATAAGTCATATATTCGAATTGTCAAATCAAACAAAATAATGTCACTTATAAATACAACTGTTGATGTAAGTGCCGTAAAATAATTTTTTTGAAATATTTTTTAGTTAATCAAAGAACTGTATATATTTTGTATAAAAAAAATGTATTTTTTCAACTAATACAGAGGCACAAATATAATATACGATTATTATATTACTAGCTAACTTGCCTGTCGTTGCCCGGTTACGTTAAAAAACAGTACGAATTGCGAAAAATCTCTGAAAATCACAATAAGATTTGCGAAAAAATTTTAAATCGCTGCACAAATTTCGAAAAGAGAAAAAAATTATATATTGTGTTCGAAGACTGAAAGTTGGTTCCTTTCACAAATGTGGAAAAATGGTAGGAAATCCCTAAAATATACTAAAAATCACGCAAAAAATTCGAAAATTGCTATGCGAAATCCGAATAAACTTCATTTAAATGAGGGCAGAAATTAGTTTAGTGTTATAGGTCAAAAATCGAATATCAAAAAATTGCAGTAGATCGCGAAGAAAGATAAATACCGAATTAAAAATCACAAAAAGTTAAAAAATCACGAAAGTCATAAATTACTATAATTGGATAAAAGTTTCAAATCTAATTCCTTTGACCTGCGGCTCTCTTAAAATTTATGTTTTGGGAAGAATGCTAAGCATTGTATCATTTTACTTTTATTCATAATTTAATTCATAAAAATCGAATTAAAAATCACAAAGTTCAAAAATCACGAAAGTCAAAATTTACTATAATTGGATAAAAGTTTCAAATCTAATTCCTTTGACCTGCGGGCTCTCTTAAAATTTATGTTTGGGAAAGCATGCTAAGCATTGTATCATGTTACTTTTATTCAGAATTTAATTTACTTGGATTCCCTTAAATAAAATTAATATAATCCCTTAAGTTAATATTAGTTTTTGTTGCATTAAAATATCTGAATTTGTTGATTTTCTGTAAGCAAGAAATCCCTATAGGTTTACAATGGAAGTCTATGGGGATTTGGCAAAATATTAGAGATATCGCCAAGTTGGCGTCACTTTTGGCGACTAATTTTTGTCGCCAAATCTGCAATATATCGCCAAGTTGACGACAAACTTGGCCGAATTTGGCGACAGAACTGTGTCCCCCCTACGGTAACCCCCTTATAGGTATGGAGATGCATTAAATGCTGTTCAATAATCGTCTAAAACATTCACTAAAAATTCAGAAATCACTGTACAAATTCCGAATAAGCTTTTTTGAAAAAGAGAACAACATTTACTATATTGTGTTAAAAGAAAGAAATGTATTCTTTTCGCCTCGAGAATCGAAAAAATCGTCTCGAAACTAAAAAAGCGCTAAAAATCGCATAAAAAAATAAATGAAAAAAATCAAATCAAAAAATCGAAAATCGGGATTAGGGGAGAAAAACTTCATATATAGGTATACCTTTTCCCCCAAATTTTGTAGCTCTACGTGCAGCGGTCTCTTACGAACACCGTCGATACACTGACACACTCACACACAAACTTCTTTCCTTATTATTATAGATTACAATAGTTAAAATCTCACCCTTATGTACAATATTTTAAAATAACTTTATAAATGAATTAAATAGCAGATGAAAGAATATAACAAGCAATAATAAATAAATAATAATATATAGATGCAAAATAATATATAACTGCAAATGTTGTCAGAATATAAGCTTACAACTTTTTAAAATTTCAATTAAAACTTATTAGTTTAATAAATTAAACGAATACACACAGAAAATACAACTGCTTGTTAAATATATATATATATATATATATATATATATATATATATATATATATATATATATATATATATATATATATATATATATATATATATATATATATTATATGTGTTGTTCTGTCAAGATTGAATAAACTGTACAGAATGAGAATGTATGTTTGAAGTACATAAAATTTGACACAAAACAATAAACAGGGTTTGTACGGGTCAGGGATTTTTTCCAGGAGTACTACCAGGATATTTTTAGGGAGAAACAAATCTAGGTTAAACATGCGAAATTTCACCCTCTTTAAAGGAGAGATTTTCTATTAGAAAATACTGGTGCTGGAATATTTTCTGTTTTGAAAATTTCCAGGAGGAGCATGAACCCTGATATCTGCGTAGCGTATTTTGTCCAAGAAAAATGCAAAAAGACGCCACATTCTGTTCAGAAAAATTCGGCTTATTGGAATCATGAACATCGTACTATGATGCGTATGTTTACGTGGCAGTATACCCGAAACAATATACGTGCGTAGTTAAATATACTAGCATGCGTCGCTAAATACAATGGGTACTAGATTAAACAGAGAAGCTTGTGTGCACTTTTATCGACCCCACGATGATGTATTGTATTCAAATTTGTTATTTTATCCAAATTTTATGGTATTTTATGTTGCTCTCATATATTCCTCGGCATCCTACGTGGTTATTTTCTACATCTGCACTCATGAAGATCATATTATATCTAGTATTCATTTAACACTATATATATTCCCAACAAAGTTTGTTGTATTTGCAAGAGATCTGGCGTCAACGTTTCTCTTTGGCTTTTTGCACAAAAACTATTGACCTTTGTATTACGTATATTTCGCATTATTATCTGTACACTTAAGCATGGAATAACGTTCTTCCCAGTTTCTTGGGAAAATAACCTCAGAATTACTTTGATACAATTTACTAAACTACACATGATTTTGTATAGCCCATTTACTGGCCTTTAATGAATTTCTGAGGTGCACATTTGGAAATGTAGCAACATAAACTAAATACATAACATCCAACTCTTCGTTCTTTTAAATAAAATAACAATGCGTTGAATAAGAAAAAATATTTAATAAAATGTATATTTTTTATTTCCTTATTTAATTTCCTTTCACGTAAAATTCATTCTGCAAAATTGGTGTATTTTACTTGAAAAAACAAACTCAGAAGTTGGCTATTATGAAACTATAGTTCACAAATGACAAAAATAATTGAACAGTACTAAAGCAAAAATTATGAATAAGCAAAAAGTTAATTTGTTTTATTTTTTATTAGAACATGTTTTCTGGACTTTATTTTTCAGTAATATTATTGAATGCCATATACATGAGAATTTTTTTTTTTTTTTTTAAGCTTTGATTAAAAGTGAGTGCAAATGTTATTTTAATTCATATTTAAGGTAATCATGGTTAAACACTTCTCTCTCGTAGGCAAAACGTTGTTGCTCAATCATTCTTGCAGTGATGGAACAGTGGCGCAGCAATTGTCCGATTGCCACCACTAAATTTTAATAGTATTCTTCAGCTTGAAGGATCTCAGAAATTCTGTCCTAAAATAAGACGAAGAATACCATTAAAATTTAGCGGTGTCAATTGATTCTCTGCTGCTACACTGTTCCATCTCTGTTCTTGTTATAAGCACGTTTTGAAATAACACAGTAAAACCTTTAAAACTGATACTCCCAAAAAGCAGATAAGTCTGTCTATCAAGCACTTGTTAGAGAGGGCAAAGTTTTAATAAAGGTTCCGGTAGTAATGCTTTTTTTACATTTGAAATTGTATTTCATACACAATTTGCACCCTTTTAAAAAATATAAAATCTTTAAATACAAATGATTTATATCTCTACACAGCTGTTTACCGTAAATATTTTTCTTTCATTAAATAAAAACAATTAAGCTTATTCTTTGGAAAAACCCATTTTTACAGTTGCACGAAAAATCCATTATATATTCAAGATATTTTGAAAGATAACATTAGGCAGAAGTTTTCATAAAAAATGTTTGCGTTTGATTCGATTAAAAGCATTCCAGATAGTACCATACACATGTCTTGTAGAGAGGAAATTAAGTATTTAAAAAATCATTTTTTTATGCTGCTTCATTGTGAAACTAAATGGAGGAATTGTGTCATTTATAAATAAATCATTTGTATTATAAAAATTCTTCACTAAAAAACAAACATATAGTATTTTAACTTATTCTTTCATATTTGTATTGAATAATTTATCATTTTAAACATTTTTGTTTTATTTCATTTTATTATCTCATTATATAGAATATTTTTTTATATTTTTTCAAAAAAAGGGGGCGGTGATATTCCATATAAACTGACCTAGAGTCTCCGGTTCGATGCCCTTTAATTTTTAGTAATTGCTACAAGACACACAAGTCTAGGATGGAGTCGAATGCAGTATGTTTGGACATCGGGGCTACTGTAAAGTTCACTTTTCACAGTCGCAGAAAAACGATCAAATCACATACATGAAGATAAAGTTAAAAAATGCTATAAAAAGTGATAGAAAATCTTTATTAAGATTGACGATCGTTTCGTTGCACAAACGGTAACATTTTCAAAATCATTCAACGATAGAAAATATTTTCACATAATTTAAAAACAATAAACATAGTAAAAAATGTCACGCGACATGATGCATAATGAAAAACATTGTAAACATAAAATTAATTTAAAAGATTAGATTAGCTATTGGTGAGCGTGGATTAATTTTCAAAACAATAACATGGTAAACAATGTCACGAGACAACATGCATAATGAAAAGCATTGCAAAATATAAAATAAAAATAAAATTATCTTGGCTATTTGCGAGTGTGGATTAATTTCTACTATTGTTACTAAAATTACATAGCATCTCTTTCCAAATTTTAGGTAATTCTATGGACACTGAATCATTGCAAATATACTTGTTGCGTAAAAATATCTCTATTGATTCGCGGATTATGGATGGTAAATAAAATCTTGATGTATAAATTAACTTGCTATTTTAAAAATCGATCTGTAAAGGTTCTTCGCTGTATAATCTGGCCAAAGCTATGGTTCTTCTGTTGTATTTGATGTCTGCTATATGTTCTTTGATTCTAGTTTTAAGTTTTCTACTTGTCATACCTATACAAAACTGCTTGGTTCCATCTTCTTTGGTGAAAGGTATTTCGTATACTCCCGATAACTGGTTTGATTCTATTGGATCTATTTTCTTGCATACTATATTTCTTAATTTCATAGAAGGTTTTGCGACTAGCGATGTGCATAATAGGGCAAACATAAATGTCGCGTGACATTTATGTTTACAATGTTTTTCATTATGTATCATGTCGCGTGACATTTTTTACAATGTTTATTGTTTTTAAATTATGTGAAAATATTTTCTATCGTTGAATGATTTTGAAAATGTTGCCGTTTGTGCAACGAAACGATCGTCAATCTTAATAAAGATTTTCTATCACTTTTTATAGCATTTTTTAACTTTATCTGTTTATAAGTGATTATTATACATGTGTTTGTCACATACATGAAATTTTACTGATTGCATGTATGTCATATAGTACCAATTTGTATGCTGGAAAACGTAATTGCACTAATAATTATAATAAGTCAATACATTTCTCATTACTGAGCCTCAAAGTGGGCGATACTTCCTCTTGATGCGAATTCAATTCATATCTTAACAAGTTGTAACTACAAAATTAATTACTTTAAAAAATTTTTACTTTACAAATTTCCATATGTTTATGTCATATAGTTTTAATTGTGGGGTTACATTGTCTTACAAGGTTTTTAAAGCTTGCTCAGCGAGTTTGTAGTGTTGAGACAAAGCCACCCTTATCCAAAATTTACGTTGTCCCTTAATTTTTTTTTTTTTTTTTTTTTTTTTTTTTTTAAGAAATAGAATTCTTTAAACGTGCTAAATATGAAATTGAAATTTTACAAATGATATCTTGGATATATAAAAAAATATATATATAATAATTGTTTAAATTTAAATTTCAATGATTTCGGGATCATTAAATTCAACTAGAGATAAGGAATGTAGGCCATGGAATTGCATGTAAAAGTATAAATACCTGCATAAAATATTATATATTTTACTTATAAAAACTATTTCATTTTCGTAACAATAATATATATATATATATATATTAGTTTTTGTCGTAGTCGATTACTTAACGAGGGAGTAGAGATAAATCAGTCAAACAACCATAACATCTTTAAAAAAAATAACTTTACTAATCATATTAATTAAATAGGACCAAAAAAACATTTAAAAAATTAATTACTGAAATATGATTTATTAACTATTTCGCTCCCATGAAGTCTGCGCTTATGTATTATTCTAAAGTTTATTAAAAATAAATACAGAAATATCACAAATTTTGGAAGAAATTTGAATACATTTTACATATATTTTCTTCTTGAGTCTTCACAGACACATACTTGTCAGCTGATGTTTCAATGAAAAATGATTAATGTTCTATGATGTCATGAACTAGAACAATGTTGAAGATATTCAAGTAATGCGTATTATCATTTATGTTTATAATAAATATGTATATATATGTGTGTGTGTGTGTGTGTGTGCGTGTGTGTTTCAATATAAATTTTCTTATATATGTAATTAAAATATAACAGATAATGTTAATATCACTTTATTAAACACTGAATGTACATTTAAATAAAGTTTTTCAATTATTGATATCTAAAAAATATGTTGCATTTTATTTAGGATTTTTCAATACGCTTATGTTTTCTACAATGTTCACATTAAGAGATGCTGAATTGAAAAAATATCCATAATGAATAAACAAAATTTAAGGTTACTTTGAAAGTTTAATAAATTGACAATTACTAGCTATTTCTCAAATACAGAAATAACTATTTAATTAACGATTTGGAATTCTATATTATTTGACGAAGTGTATGTAACAGTAGGGCATTTAAATATTTGTTTTATGTTAAAACAGTTGGTTAACGAAATTACACAGATTTTTGCCCCATGCTCTTTAGGCTGAAACAGTCTTTTAAAATGTCAATTTATAGTACAGTGAACATTTGAAAAACATATGAAAATTCATTTTTATGTATTATTCATTTACATTATTCAACAATTATCAATTATTCATTTAAATTAATTTAAATATGCGTAATAATTTACATCCGTAAATTAATAATAATATTCTTTAAAATTATGGTTATGGAAAGGATGCATGGTTTTTAACATTTAATTGATTAATTATTTAATTATTCTTTAACGATTTTATTCCTCTCACGAAGGGATTACAATAATACTGAACTTAAAACAAAATTTCTGGAATTAAATTTACTTCATAGCGCTTTTGAATAAAATCACAATGTTTATATCCCATGATATCCGTCTAAAAAGTTTTTTATTTATTTAAATTAATTGTGTACTTATAATACTTATTTACCCGCCCCTCCCCCCCCCCATCCACACACACACACACTTGTGCTTTAACACTAGTCGGCTTATGATTGATTCACAGTGAATATCTCGCTTTCAAGGAGATACACCCGGGATTGATTTATAAGGCAGAGAGTAGACAGGGCTACAAGAGTTCTTAAAATTTCCTACATCCCTTACCACTATTTAAAATAAGAAATAATCATTGTAGATCCCTTTAGCATATACAATAGAAGCCTACAATATATATATATATATATATATAATATTATGTGTATATATATATGTTCAATATATATACATCATATATATATTATTATATATATTATATCTATATCTATCTATCTATCTATCTATCTATCTATCTATCTATCTATATCTATCTATCTATCTATATATATATATATATATATATATATATATATATATATATATATATATATATATATACATTAAACAGTTGTAGCAATTGGGTAAAATTAATTTCAAAAAATCCGCCAGTCCTAAGTTTACATTAAACGAACATTCGTGATTATTTCAGAGTGACAAAGATATATAAATTTACAGTGAGGTGAATTTTTCGTACTTTTTTTTTCTTTTTAATAAGAAAATCAAATTAATAATTGTTCATTTTTTTGCATGAGTGAATTGTAATTCGAACTATACGAATATTTTCATCCAACATTATTACTGTTTTAAAGAACCCTTGTTGCTTACTTTTAACTTATAATTTTGAATACATTATAAATGTAATTTTATATGATGCCTTTAAGTAGAACCTGATAGAGGAATGTTTTATGTTCATAATATGTTACTTAATGTGATTGGACTCCCGTTTCTTATATTTGAATCAAAATAAAATATTTTATTAATTATCAGCAAATAGTTTAAAAGGACTCACTAATATAAATTTAAAAAATCATGACGGAAACATAATTATTTGAGTTATTTTCTTAAAAGGTATTTAGACATCTCCAGTATATTCCGCTAAAGATAAGTAAATGTTTAAAATTATGTGGAAAAAAAAAAAAAATCTGCGAGCATTTCCCTTTAAATGATTCAAAGATACAACTTATTATTATTTTCTTTTTTTTAATATATCACTATATGCAGTGAGCAAAACATTTTATATATATTACTTAATTTCTTAATCTATTTTATTTTTATTTCGCCTTTTTTTTTATATATTTCGTTTCCTGACATTAAGTATCAAAATTAAATAATATAGATACTTGATTTAAATATATATATATGTACATTACTTTTATAACTATTTTATAAATAAGTTATAAATTTATTATTAACTTATTAATTTATCAATAAGTTTTATAAATTTTATAAAAATGTTATAAATAAGTTATAGGATAATATTTAACTTATAAACTTTTTTCCCCTGGAAATCTAATACTTGGGGTTATCGGCTACAACTGTAAGTAAAATAAGAACATAACAAGTTGAAAAAAATTATAAATTGATGAATATATGGCATTTAAACAAATTCTTAAATGTATTTTGTAAATATTATTTTTTATTTTATCTACTTTTCCTTTTGACTAAATCAGTATTAATCCTAAATTCATTTAATAAAATGTTAAAATGTTAATACACGATATTCGATGCGATATACTTCAAAGGGGTACAGACTCTGCTCAGTTGAGCATATTTTACTGATATCGTTAAATACATCTGAATTTACACAACCCTACCAAATACTGTTATTAGAAACAGAAAATCTATTACTGAAGATAAACTAGATTTGTCAGTAAATAATTAAAGACCCTATTATTCACATGCTCAACATTTTATTACACCTTTAAAGCCATTAGCAATTTTTGTCAGATACATTCCTCTTTATTTTATACTAATTTAAGGTATTTTGAATCTTACTTATAAGAGAATAAATTTCGTAAATGACTCTCTAAATTATAATTACTACAGATGTCCCTTCAGGTTAATTAATTGGAAAATGATCCTATTTTAATTAAAAGGAGTATAGTCTTTATAAACTAAATGAATAAAATATTGTTTTAGAAACATTCCTGTTTTCGAAGAACTAGCTATAAATTTCTTAATTTACAATCAGAATATAAAAATGATATAATGTAATTTCAACATTTTGAATTTATCATTTGTACGTAATATTTTAATCTGGAATTTTATTTATTAAGTAATATATTATTGAAATTACATTTTTGAAGTTTAAATAATGTTGTTTCAAATACATTACATTTTATGAAGTTTTTATGATTTACACATTTGAGTACCTTTTATGATTCTGAAGTTAAAAATGCATTTATTTTCGTTGATTAAAACCGGATTTTTAAAAATACAGGATAATTCCATGCTTATTGAAAATTGTCTTGTTAAGTAGTGTATACTGACGATAACGTCTGATCACTTTTGGAGCTAGTAAATCGTCGCCTCGGACATCTAGTAATAATCTAAAATGAAATGTCTGGCTTACTGCTATGGAGAACTGTGTCTACATCTACTGGAACAGTAGGTAATTTTTATAAAACACATCTGAGATATAGTATTAAACATACCTTTGTGCTTCACAAGTTCTTCCACTACATTCAAACACAGTTTGCTCGTAGCAGTAATTCAGACATCTCATTTCTTTAATTACTGGATATCATACTGTGGCTCTGCGGCGACGAAATGTAGACTAATAAATCTAAAATTAAACTAACAAGCTAAGCATATTGTCAAAAAAATATTTTCTCTATTATCCATAATGCTACTACAGGGGTACATAATAAAATTTTAGTGGTATTTTTTTAATGTATTATTTTAATTAATCTCTGAAGAAGAGAATAATATCTTAAATCTCCCAAAATCTCAACAATAATTAATAACTGTACTTACCTCCAAATCGTAATCCAAGTTTAAGTTTATAAAAAAAAATCAAATCAAATTTAGTGATATAATTAAAATGTTAAGTAATTGTATGTATGTTTACATAGCTTTTCTCTACCACAATTATTGAAACATTCGTACCAAATTTGTTATCAGGTACTTTACACATCTATCAGTCATTCGTATATAATAAAAAAAAGTTTTAAATTATATTTTTTTGTTTTATTTTACGTAGATTATCTTAATAATGATTATACATATCTATTCTTATAAAATATTTATATCCTTCTTCATAAACCTAAATGAATAATTTCCGTAGCAGCGAGCACTTTCTTGTGAATTATTTAGAATAACATGGGATGATCTTTAATTTTCAATAACATATTATTAACTAGCTGACCCGCCCGCAATTATCCGGGCCCGTGATGAATGACTCTTAAATGAACCTCAAATTTGTATGATTTTATATCTTTAACTCCATTTTGTCTGAATTTATATCTTTAAATGAAAAAATATTGAATTAAAAGTACATAGTATTTGGTATTTTATTTTCTGCGTAATTTTATTTTGGAGTCTATGCTGAGTCTCAGATGTATCAGAAGAGGCCTTGGACTACCCTCACAAAACAATTTCCGGTTTATGCGTGCGGTAGATTTCGCTAGTCATCGCGAATACACATACACAGAACGAAATTTTCTTTTATTAGTATTGATTATAAATTTACCCAATTTTTCAAGATGGAAGGGCCCCAAAAGGTTCCATTGAGAGGGGCCTCTTACTTCATAATTTCGCCCCTGGATATAGTTACGAATGTAACGGAGTTAGTTACAAAACAGAGTTAATTACGGCGAAACTACTTTACATTACATTATGTCAAATTGATATTGACACAATTATAGATTTTTTACCAACAAAATCCATACCTTAAACAGAACTGACAATGATAAATAGCGTTAGTATTACACATTTTTTAGTAAAAACCTTTATGTTGAATACTTGAACCGAAGATTTCCTTTGCATTTTTCTAATGAGTACAAAAACACAGAGAGGTAAATAGGTTTATTATTTCCTTTATATTTAAGATTAAATTATTCCACAATTTGTTGCCTAAGTAACACCGAGATTGAAAATAATCGTTAATTTGTGACTAACAGTAATTGATAACACTATGTGTCAGACGAAATTGCTTTATAATGATCTAAATTTTATCTGATTAGAATTGTATGTATTTTCCTTATGTAGGATAACTGATGAATTGACAAATATTTTCCCATGCATTGCTAATACAAAGTTTTTCTGTAATTGCAATTATTGCTTTTCTCGTGATATTGCAATAACAGAAGATGACAAATATATAATACTGATTTTTGTTCGTTTACTTTATAATAAAAAACATAACTATAATAATAGCTAATTACAAAATCCGTCTAATATTCCGTAATCGGGTTCACCCTCCACAGTCTTCAAATATAAATGAATCTTACAACATTATAGAAAAATACTCCATTTGGCATGCGACACGATTACGGAAAATTAGTTCAATATCTTTTAAAAACCTTCCTAAAAAAATAAGTAGCTACTTGATTATCCCGACAAACAAAAAACTGTCTCCAAACTGTAAGATTAAATGCCAATAATGGGTGATGGTAAATGTCACATTCACATGTTACCCGTGTTTGTTACGTCATCAAGTCTTTTTAATCCGACGTTTTATTTTTACTTTTATTACTGTTTTACAAATTTATTTGTCATTTCGTTATTTAAAATTACTGGAAATTCAGATCCCCATCCCCCCTGCTTCGAGCCTATATCTAATTTTTACATAAATTTTTAAAGTTATATCCGTCTACGTTTCCCGACTAAATAAAGATTATAAGGTTCCTTAAAATTTCCGATTATCATTGATATTTATTGTGTCTCTTAATAAATTAGATTATTACATTTAAAATAATTACATGTTATTCACAAATAAATATGTGTTAGTTTATGGTTTAATTTATAATTCTGCATGTAAATACTTAAACTACTAGTACATGGTTCTACTTAGTTACCGGTTGACCAATTTCGTCAAATTATATAAATCTCCAAATCACTCGCCAAATTATACAAATTGACATAATTTTTATTTTAAATAACGAAAGGAAAAATAAATTAGTTAACATTAATGAAAATACAAAACACTTTTTTCCGAAATTATCTAAATAAATCAAATTTTATATTTGGTATGTCGCGACGCCATAAGTGAACGTCATCATAGTAGTAACCGTATTCTTTAGTGATTTTTTAAATTTAAAATCATCAATTATCCTATCTTAAAATTTCAGAATAACAACATTCTTCAATTTCTATAATTTAGCGAAATTGGTTGCCGGGATAATTAAGTAGTACGAAGAATAGAAGATATGCAGAAAACATTAAAAAGAAATGACGAATTAAGAATAATATAAAAAATTTATTTCAGCATGCAGTTTTTTTTTCAAAATGTTCAGTTTATTTTATAGTAATAACGAATAATTGCATAAATCCCTTTATGAAAACTTTAGTCCGTAACTTATGAAGCAGTGAATATTTCTAGAAACGAAATTGGCGATATTGTAAAAGAAAAGTAAAAGGGTCAATATTTCGGTAATCTGAGTTCGAGTCAATAAAATTCATATGTTTCGAAGAAAACAAACCGTCATTTTTCCGTTGAAAAATATGGTGATTTTGTTTAATATGTGAAATTAAATATCTTTTACAATATGTGTGTGTGTAAGAAACATTTACATTGAAATTTAAATATTTGAATCGATTTTTATAATATTAACTGCTATTTATGTAATTTACATTGGAATATAAAAAGTTACCCCTAAAAATGCTCTCATAACTTACAAGAACACCATTATTGCTCCGGCTAAAGTCACGTTTATGTTTTTTTTTTTTTTTTTTTTTTTTTTTTTTTGCTTAAAATTGCATTATTTGGCGACAAATTAATAAAGTAAAAATCAAAATAGAAAATAACAAATAACTTGCAGCTCACAAGTACAGACATTTTTAGAATTATTTCTGTTAGTTTCTCTTGTAAGACACATAATGGGAGATTGAGTTAAAAAAATATTTTAAAAAAATACTGAGATTTTATATAATCAAATTTTTGAGCTGCATTTTTCATAACCTGGCGCGAGCGATAAATTGCTAAATATTGTATCACTGGAAATAGTTCATATTAAAATTCATTTTTAAGCATTAAGAATATTTCTTTCACGTTTAAATTAAATATTTTCGTTTTATAAATTTCTCTCATTATAAGTTTTTTTAAGTTAAATAAATAACAGTTTTTTTTTATTTTATTTTGCGAGATGTTTACATTATTTTCTAACTGATATAGCCGCTTCCATTCTTTAATCAACAATAATATCGCCAAAATATCAATAAAATACGAAATTTATTACCAAAAATCATAGTTATCCCTGTATATTTGACTCATAAACCACCGGAGGAATATTCTCAATCGAATGATAGAATTTGCAAAGAAATCCAACAGGTAGTTTATGAAAACACTCGAGCAGAACATTTAGAGCTTACTGTTTTATAATATGTACTAGCAGGCTATGCCCGCTGCGCTGGTCAATATTTCCAAATGAACTTTGGATTAAACTAAATGGTGAATTTGAACTTGTATTTTAAACAATATGAATCTTCAGCTTGACCTTGCTCATTACTGAAAACGATGCGAACGCCATTGCGATATAATGTTATCTTAAGCGTTGTACAAAATTTAGCAATTAAGAAGTAATTGTTTTAGTTGATTATAAACAGCGCACTTATGGTCGGGTAATGAGACCGTTATGACAACAGGAATTAATACCTCTGTAACTAATCAACATATAAAGAAATCGTATATACTAACACCATTCCTAAAAGTCATGCAACAGGGCCACTTGTAACAAAATATGTTCTGTAGATTTTTTTTAAAAAGGCTAAACTTTCATAATCAGGTTCACTTAATTTTTGAACTTTTACTGTTTCTCTATAATTAAGTACCCTTGAACAATATGTATACACTAAAACCTTTCCAAAATTATTACCTAACTAATTGTGGTATATCCTACGAAAGTATTATACACAATGGGAATGAAATACAAATTTCCGTTGTAAATATATAGTAGATGATGATGATGCGATTTTTGTGTAATAGAATTCATAGTAAAGTTTTCGCTTCAAACAAAAACGATGCTTTCAACATTAAAGCTAATACACCAATATGTGAAGTATCCGATTACGGAAGATATACCGATTAACTTGAATTCTCATGAGCAACTACTCAAAGAAAAGTGAATATGTGGCTTTTGTGATACTTTTATGTCAGCCGGGCGCAGGTAATAAATCAATAAAGATTGTTTTCATAGCATATTCTTATTTTATTATTTTCATTTAAAACACAAACCTTTCACTCATTTAATTTAAAATGCATGCCTTATACTAATTTCATTTAAAAAACTGAAAAGATAAACAATAACAGGAAATAATGCCATAATTAAAAGCAAAAAAGTATTTTTAATTTACATACGCAAAATGTAATTACTGCTACTGGGAATTTTAAAAATGCTATCAGCGAGATGTGCGCACGGTTGTTATAAATGTACCCATTTTTTCTTCTTATCGAGGAGCAATTTATAAATCGCACAATATTATTCCAATTCCAATTTCTTTCATTGAGGAACCTATGACCGGAAAAAATGGAAAAAGACTCTTGTAGATTCTTCGGATGACGGCATCTGACGCCATAAACCGAGTTTATATATATGAAAATAATTTTTAAGTCGTTACAAACATTGCTTTCATACTTAAATATTTTCATTGGTACTACTTGTTATCCCGTCGACCAATTTCGCCAAATTATATAAATCGCCAAACCATTCTCCAAATTATATAAATTGACATAATCTTTATTTTAAATAACGAAATAACAAATAAATTAGTATAACATTAATAAAAATACAAATAAAACGTCGAAATTAAAATCACTTGATGACGTAAACACGTGTAGTTTGTTTAAATTCAAGTGAATTTGATATTTACGATCAACCATTATTGGTATTTAATCTTATAGTTTGACGATAGATTTTTGGTCGACGGAATATCTAAGTAGTACCTTTTCCATTTTTGTTTTATAACGCTAAATTCTCAGTAATTTTTTCCCTTTTATTTTACATAAAATCACTATTTTTTTAAAAAATTAAGATGCTTGCATTTTTATTTCAAACTCATAGAGCCGTTTTTATTTTTTAGCCAAAAGGGTTGATTTGAATTTTTTCCGTTGCTAGAGTAACGGATGTAATGATAGATATTTTGAGGCTTAGATGCCAAATTAGAAAAATATGAAATGTGTCATGAACTGTTGGACTTATAAAAATTTATTTGGTAGCATTCGATTCAGCATACAAAACTACATTAAAATATGCTATCATTTGACGCATAATTTTGATATTCGATTTTTTCCCCCTACCCGTGCAAAAACCATTAGGGGTGACACTTTAGAAAATCCTTTCTTAGCAGAAGTTTATGTCATAAGATGTATTTTTACCACGATTTTCAAGATTTTAGGTTCAGTAGTTTGCGCTGTGCGTTAATTAGTCCCCTAATCCAGACTTTATTTTATATACTATATTAGATATGCGATTTTGCGGTGAATCGATGATCGAAAATTAGTCCAATATCATTTGAAATATTACATAACAGAGGAGAATGTACGAAGAAATACGAAGAAGAAATGACGAATTACAAAAGACTTGTAATTTTTTTTTTTTCAAAAAGTTGAATTTTTCCATAGTAATAACGTATTAAAACATAAATTTCCTTAAAAATTATCTTTATTTCCTAGATTTCGAATCTGTGAATTTTCCTATAAATGAAATTGGCGATATGACTTGAGAAAATAGATAATATTTGCTTAAATAAAATGGGTAATATTCGTTGATCTGAGTTCGAGTTTATAAATATCACATGCTTTCGGAATTACGGCGAAAAACATTTTAAAAAGTATGAAATTATTTTACAATATGTATGTGTGGCAGAAATTCACACTGAAATTTAAGTATTCGATTCCATTTTTAAAATATTAACTGATATCTATATAAGTTACAATTGAATATGAAAATGTACTCAAAAAATGATCTCTTTCACCTAAAAAAACACCATTTGTGAGAACATCCCCAAGCTAATGTCACGCTTATGCATTTTTGGCTTAAAATCACATTGTTTGGCGACAAAAGAAAAATTAAAAATTGTAAAGAAACAAATAGCAATTACACATGTGACTCACAATTACATCTGCTTGTTTCTTCTATAAGTCACGTGATGGGACAATTAGATATAAAAAAAAAAAGAAAAGAACAGAACAGAAAGAAAATGTCGTTAAAATTTCATCTAATCAAATTTTCAGATTCGTTTCCATATCTAACGCAAGCGATAAAGAGCCAAATATTGCGTATCAAGTGTAATATTTCTTATTAAATTAATTTTTAAGCATTACAAATATTTCTTTCAGGTTTTGATTAAATGTTTCCGTTTTTTAATATTATCACTCATTAAAACGGATTTTCTTCTTCTTTTTTTCTTTTTTTTTTATTTAAATGAAATTAGTAACAGTTTTTCTTTTATTTTTCGAGGTTTAATAGCCGTTTCAATTTTTTTTTATCAACGATGAATTTCGCCAAGAAATAAAATGGTAACCTTATCGCCCAAAATAACAGAATTTTCCGTCATAATTCTAAAACTAATATAGGTAGAATAATGTGTTATAGCTTAAAACCTTCCCTAAAACGATACCTATCTAACGGTATAAGTTCCGTCAAAATACATGCAGTAGAACTCGAAATCTCGGCGTTCGGAACGAAATTTACGTTTGGATTTTATATATATAATAGATAATAGAATAGAGAATAGATTTTATATATATATATAACAGAATAGATAATAGATTATGTGTTATGAACTATCTCAAAGTTTAAAACAGATCGCATTGTTAGATTTCCTAATTTTAACAATATCGCGTTATGTTAGTTCCACATTCCACCACCAGGGAGCGCACTCTATTCTCAACGAAAGCGTATCTGAACGAAACTCCTTCATGCAACCTTTCCGTAGATACATGAATCGGGAGGGTGGCGGTCTTAACCAATAATTTAAGATAATTGCTGAAATTACTACGAAAAATATTTTAAAGGGGCCCTACGCGGGCCCCTAATAGAGTTAGAGGAAATCGGAAGACGGCAAAATAATCGCGGGGAAAAGTTTGCTTGGGTGCTTTGGAGCTACTTTTGGCGCGAGATCTAAGCTCTACGACCAATAGGAGCCCAGATATTTAAGGAAATATGAAGTAACAAAGTTCAAAATAATAGAATTTTCCGTACCAATTCTATAACCAATCTAGGTAGAATGATGTGTTATAGCTTAAAACCTTCCCTGGAACGATACCTATCTAACGGTATAAGTTCCGTAAAAATCCATGCGGTAGAACTCGAAATCTCGGCGTTCGGAACGAAATTTCCGTTTGGATTATATATATATAATAGATGATATGATATAACATATTTTTAATAACATATGGAACTAAAAACATGGAACATATTTAGCCATTGGGTTATTTATTAAATTATTAAGCAGCATATTATCTTTAGTCATATTTGGAATCATTGTTGCATTCTTATTCAACAGAAATTGTTTAAAAATCACAAAATTTATAAAATTTCAAACAAATATGTATAATGCAGAAATGTTTCAGAAGAAGTGACTGCAAAACAGAAAATAAATAGAAATACATACTAATAACCATACTGTCTCCTACGGGAAGAGGTGGGGCATACACGAATGGTGTTCGTGTAGAATTCATTAAGTAAAATTTCGAGTAAGACCATGTAAGTAAAGTTTAAAATTGTGTAAGACAAAAACACTGTAAAACAGAATGGAGAAAAATAGAATTAAATATTTGTCATATTTTTTTCCTGCGAACTCACTAAATAGGGAACCTAAAAATGTATATCAAATAATCCTTTAACAAACTGTTTCAATAAAAGTTATTTAGCTAATGTCATTTTTTTGTGATATTTCATATGTAATAAACGCATATAAAAATAATCTACATATCTACTCTATTATCTATAATCTAAAATAATCTATAAATCTCACTTTCTGATTGTTCTGGTTTCTGTTCTATTTCATAGATTTAACTGAATTATAATCGGTATACGCATTTATGTGTATGGTATATAATATTATTGTATATATTTTTAAAATTTTAGTTTATGTTAAAAAAAAATCTTTATAAAAAATATTATTTCAAGGCATTACCACAAATGATTTGTATATTAGTAAATTTACTGTTTTATCGATGCAAGATGTTAAGTAGATTAAAAATCTAGATCTCAATTGAGTTCATAATCTGCATAAATGAATTCATTTTATACATGCTCATTTTTCTATTCAGAAAGTACTTGTACTCGTAGTTCTTTTCAGTTAAAAATCCTCCAAAAAAGTTAAAAAAGAGGAAAAAATTGCGTAAGTAATCTCAGACTATAAAAAACAACAGTAACTGTCTATTTTAGTACATGGACAAGTGGTTTACTTTTCTGAAAATATTAGGTTGAGCAAAAAGTTCTGGGATATTTTTAATCTAATAGTTACCAAAATTTGTATCGTTCCAAATGGTTGTGCCATCAATACCGAGCTCTATTTTCAGAAGTTGGATCGCGTCTACAACAATTTGGTGCAGAAGTATCCAAGATTGGTCCGCCGAAAGCGCGCTTTGTTTCAGCAGGACAATGCCAAACCGCACGTGGCCCAGAGAACCAAGGGCGAGTTTGCACAGTTAGACGGCGTCGAAATTCTTCCTTTCCTACCTACAGTCCATACAATGCTCCATCCGATTGTGGCCTCTTTTGATCAATGCAACATTTTTTTTTAAGGGCCGTCGATTTGAATCCTTTAACATAGTTGAAGAAGCATGTCAAGAGTTTCTCGATTCCAAGGATCCGTCATGGTACTTCCAGCAAATCCGGAATCTGGTGGAACGATTGCAGAAAGACTTGGACTATGATGGTCTTTACTTTGAAGAATAGTCTTTGTTGATTTTGTTGTTAATTTGGGCGTAACAACGAAAATTTCCCCGAACTTTTTGCTCAACATAGTAGCATGAAGATGATTTAATTAAATATATTTATTTAATGCGAATGTAGTAAATTATAAATTTTATCTCTAGAATAATGCAAACACATGCGTTCAACAATTTTGCAATTATGTTCAAAACACGCAGACACTTTTAGTAAATTATACAAGCTAATCAAAATCAAATGTATGAAGAAATGTATAACAAAATTATTCTTAAAAACACAGTTTAAAGACATTTTATGCCAATGAAATCTATAATATTTTATGAAGAATAATCTATTGACAATTTCAGAAATTATCAGAAATGATGATATTCCTAAAAATCTTACGTTACTCCTCTATCTTGTATTGAGCATATCATTTATATTTTACATTTGTAAGGGGTTGCACATTAACGAAACACAATTCTGATCCGCAAGAAATGTGACACATCTCGGCAGAAACCAGTTTCACAGGAGAGCCAAAAAAAATTGCATGATTTTTCTGTTACATGAAATTAAAGTAGCTCTGCATGCAGGAATAAAAACGTGCATAAAAGCATAAAACCCTTAATTAAAAAGACGTAGAATGAGCTTTGGTGGGTTGGGTAATTTTAACTACCCACATAATCTACACCTCTTCTGAGGTCACAAATGCACATATAGCGTATTAGACTGATTTTACACATAACTACACCTTTAAAACTGTTTGTCTAGCAAGACGCGCTTATGATAGACCAATTAGTGGAATAAAACGCAATATGATATTTTGCGAGATGCGTCAATTTTCTTGAGGGTGAGGGATATATAGTTTATCATATGAAAGGAAGTGCACATGCATCATTGACTAAATCAATGGAGATCGTGCGGGGCACCCCATTCATAGAAAAACATGAGTCCGAGGGGGATATGTTTATCTGTAATACATCATCATTTAAATAACCTGCTGCCCCACCCACCTTGGCAGGTGTACTGTTGTTTTTACTTGCGTTTCCATTCTTCGCGTTACACAACTATTTCTTCGAATACATGTGGTAACGGGGTGACTTTGTCTCCCCACACGACCGTTATTTCTTCAAAATTTCTTAGTCTAAGCAGTGTAGTTTTCTGTTTGAAGAGTTTCTGTTGTTTTGTGAGCTGAAATATTTAATAAATTTACGGACTATGGAAAAGAAATGGGACGTTTGATAATTCTGTTACATGAAGTTGAGTCTTCTAAAGAAGAATTTGATCCAGCTACACTGTTAAAAATTTGCAGCATTCTGGAAGGTCATTTGACCGTTTTATCCGAAAACGGTTACACAACCGTAATTTTAACACTATTATGACCATATTGTTGGCCATTTTAAGGTCAAAATATAGTTAAATTATGGTTATGAAACTGTTTTTTCAAAAAACGGTCGAATGACCTGTCAGAATGCTGCAAAAATTTTAACAGTGTAGCGAAAATAAACCCGAAGAAGAAATATACAATTCTTGACGACAGCGAAAGTTAGTTTGAGGAGTATGATTAAGATTACACAAATTCTGATTCAACAGAAAGTGTTTTGTTAGCAAAAATAAAAATGTTTGTCAAAAAGAAATAAACAAATCAAAAAGAGAAAACATGTTCTCAAAATATGATAACTCTTTTACTTGGAGTGAAAGGTATCGCACTCAATTTAACATAACCTCTTGAAAGTGGGGAATTGCTTTTAACGCTACAATCATATAATCTATAGTAGAATGGACAAAAATTTATATTGAGAAGATATCAGTAAATTGTATCAGGGATCGAGACGCCAAAAAGACCAATGAAGGGAAGTGAGAGCACTTTTTGGACTTTTAGATCTCTGCGGCTTGCATAAATCCTTACATATAAATGTGCATAAATTGTGTGGCTAATGCTGGATAAGGCGTTGAAATTTCAAGGAACAAAATGCCATATAAAATATTTTATTTCCCACTAAGGTGTCTAGGCTTAGATAATGTGACCGATCGTGAAACTCGAAAGAAAGTAAGCAAACTGGCAGCTGTGAGAGAATTTTTTCCCAATTTCAATAAAAAATTTCAAAAGACTTATATTGTGGGTGAATATCTCACTATCGACGAAAACGTAGAGATGTTTCGCCGGCGGTGTTCCTTTCGCCAATATTTGCCGAACAAATCAGCGAAGTATGGAATCAAAATCTCCGCCTGAAGGATTCCAAGGTTTTTTACAGCTACAATATGGAGATATACGCAGGGCAACAACCGGAAGACACTTTCAATGTCGGAAATTCGCCATTTGACAAAAACGTTTGTGCACTCCTGTGTATGTATCAAGCAGAAACGCGACAATTGATAATTAGTATACAAGTTATCTCTAGTTAAAAACCTCTTATCAAAGACGTACACCACTGTAAAACTCTGCAGAGAAACACGGCTGCAATTCCTATCGAGGTCATAGAAACTAAAAATAGGAATGTTTATTCCTCTGTATTTGGATTTCAAAAGAATATGACACTAGTATCCTATGTGCCTAAGAAATCAAAATGTCTAGTCACGTTATCTACTATGCGATGATGCCATTGATGAAAGTTATGATAAGAAAAAGCCAGAAATAATTCAATTTTATAATGCAATAAAAGGGTGTGTAGACACTTTTGATGAAATGTCATCATATTCAACAGCTTCAAAAATGAAAAGATGGCCGATGGTAGTATTTTATTGCGTGTTGAACGTAGCCGCAATAAATGCCCGAGTGGTTCTAATGTCAACAAAGACCCCGTTGCAATATATATATATATAGGAGGAAAATCCTAAATCCATAGAAGTTATCTTATAGAGCCACACAAAAGATAAGGAAAAATAATATACTAATGTCTCCTAAAACGATCCGTTAAAGTATGAATGAAGCCACTTCTAGTGGATAAGATGAGATCCCATAAAAAAGAAAAAAAAAATAATATGACAAAGTCCGATGTGTTACATGTTCAAGATCTAAGGCTAAGAAACTACAATTTACTGCATAAAATGTGATAATTGTACCTGTAAAATCATTCTTCTTATAGTTGTCAGAAGAGTATGTATATTTAAAACTTCTGATAAAAGTATGTAAAGTTTCCGTAAACATTAAACAAAATTCTCAACTAAAGAATTACTCGTATACTTTCTTAATGAATTAATGCACATATTGTTTTTAATCAAAAATCTTTTTTTTTTCTAATTTATAGTACAGTTTTTCTATAAAATGATTGGAGGATCCAGTCACACCGCAAAATCTTCACCGTCACAGTTGGGAGCGCCTTCTGCCGGTTAAAACGGAAGATTAATTATTTTGAAATCCATTCTGTTTTTTTCCACAAAAAAATCATCTTCCTTTTTATAATCTTCATCGTTTATTAGTGAAGAGACACGTACTATTTAAATTCTTAAAATGCTCTTAATCTTAATTTACATAATCTTTCATGCACATTATAACATGCTGTAAGACATTTTCTTATCAATCACACAGCACCATGTGTATTTTAACCGGTGATTCCAGTATGCAAAATTTAAAAATTACTAATACTTCTCATCCAACTGTCCTTCCATTCAATTTCATGAAGGCCAATATATCTATGACTTCAATAGCTTCACTGAACTAGATTGATATAAAAATAAAATATTGCAACCTCCAATTTTTAAGTAAAACAAATGTTTCCCTATTCCAGTCCCTTTTACCGTAGATCTCTGTGTCTAACATTTGCATTTATGCATTTAAGGAGTTCACAAGGCATGTACTATATAATGTATATATTTAAAGGTTTAAGTTTTAAGCATTTCGTCCAACATATTTTAGCCACTTTTTACGGCATGCATGGGGAATATTATTTAATGGCTGCCATTAGCATTGTTACTTAATACTGCTCAGAGCAAAAAAATTCAAAAGAAAGTTTTTTTTTTGAAAAAAACAAAACAAAAACAAAACAAAAAAAATTATAAAGAAATTTATAAATGCTAATATTATAAATCATGAGTTATCCTAAATATTTAATCCTTAAAATATTTCCTGCTTTAACTATATTTTATTACTTAATTACTAAGGACTATTCTTTGATGTTTTTAAACTCGTTATAAAAAATTTAAAAATTTCATTAAAAATTAAGTACAAAAATATTGTTTGACTTAATTTAAACAAGAATCTTAACAAATAGGCTAGAAAATATTCCTTTATAACTTGAAATATTCTACTTTTATATACCTTACAAACTAATTGTAAACTTTGAATTTTATTAATGTTTAATAATCTTATATTCCAGGAAAAAGTTCCTTACGTCTGTGTTTAATTATACAGCCCTGTTATATATTTTTCATAAGATAAGAGTAGCGTAGATAATCTCTCCAACAGCAAAAAAGGGATTATATGTGGAATCTATGGCATCTGATTTCAAGGGAGATAAATTACGCATCAAGATAGTTTAGGATGGTTTTAGTGTTGTTACTTTTTTCTTCTGAATGATTTTGTACAGTAAATACGAAGATTTGTATTAGATATACATTTATGAATAGTTCTTTCTAAATGGATAACAGTTAAAGAAAAATATATATTGTAAATTTTTCTATTTTATTCTAATTTGAATAAAAAAATATTTTTACCCTATTTTACCTGGCATTTTTCAAATTGAATCAAACATAAGTTTAGTTATTTAAATATTTATATTATTCCATGCTGTGTATTTTGTTCCTATAGTTATTGGGGAATAGGCTCTGTGTTAATATAATGCCAGAAGAATTACATGAAATTTTTCAATAATCATTTAACTACTAATAAATGTTAGTCATTGTAAATTTAATTGCTTTGCAATAATTTTTTCTAGATTTCTTTAATTTATTTCTTTGATGTAGAATTCTTTATAAAACCAAATACATATTATTGACATTTAAATTTTACAGGATAGTATGTTCAGTATTGGCATGGTATATAATTTTTTTAAGTACATTTGGATTATTTCAGTTACCGTTGTTTTTTATCTATGAAAATCTCAAATTTGCATAAGTAGATGTATTTTTGAACTAGAGATTATATTTTTATGCATGCGAAAGGAGATATTTTTATATCTCTGTCTGTTATGTACGGTTTCATTTATTTTTAAAGTATAATGAAATTTATCGTTAATTTTTTTTTAAAGGATTTGTATATTTAATGTATTTTCTTAGAAATTGAAACCATGTTTGATATATTTTTAAGCTATAAGTATAATTTAGGATTGCTGACTCATTATAGGATATGTTTTGTAAAGTTGCGACAAAATTTAATACTTACAAAATTTTGAAAGTATCATCTTTAAAATTATTTTAAAGACCTAATCGTTAAAATATTTAAAGTATCCAAATATTTATAAATATTGTTATAGTCAGAAAAATATGTTTTACCAAATTACGTATAATTTTGAATAATGTAGTTTCTCGTTTAAAAAAAAAAAAAAAGTTTAAGGAAGGCACAGTTTAATGCATTTCCTTAGAAAGTGAATCCACGATAGATATATTTTTAAACTATAGATATGATTTAAGATTGCTGCCATATCACAGGATTTATTTTTAAAAGGTTTGACAAAATTTAGTGCTAATTTCGGAGTTCTTATTTAAAATATATAAACCTTGCAAATATTAGAAAATATTGTTATAGTCAGAAATTTGTTTTATCAGGTTACTTGAAATTTAGAATTATGAAGTTTCTCGTTAACAAAATTGTTTAAGGGGTCAAGAAAAATTAAACTCATTTTTTTTTATTGCACCTTAAATACTATTCAGGAATACCTAATTACTTTTCAAGAGATATGTCTATAGGAATTATGGCATATAGTTATCACAGAATAAATTTAAAAAAAAAATGCATTGGAGAAAAATAAGGAATTTTCATGAATATTTTAAGCTTTATCAAGAACTTTCAAAATGTCTCAGCCTCGCTTCATGTCAAATAAAATCCCCAATATATATATATATATATATATATATATATATATTATGCCAGTTTAGTTACAGATGCAAATAAAACTGTGTATAGTTTTTTTTTTTTTTTTTTTTTTTTTTTTTTTTTTTTTAATTAAATATAATTGAAAAGTTAAATGTTTAAAGTTAAGTGCCGAAATATGATGTAAAAATGCTGAAAATTTCATAAAATACAGAAAATGTTTTGTTCGTACCTTTATACTCAGACATATGAAATTCGATGCACAGTTTTATTTGTATACTAGCAGACCCACCTGGCGTTGCCCGGGTTTTGTAAATAATAACCTTAATTAAAATTTAAGTTTGCATGATTTTACTCGTATATCTTTGAAAATTCCTTTAAGTGAACCTAATTTCGGAGGCCTCATTGCCTTCCGCAGCGTCTAGTTTGTTCCCATCAAACTTCTTTCCGAATTAACCTGTAATCTAGATCCCTGATACCTATGGCAGCATTTACCGGAAGTGCCCGCACGTGCTGGAGACAATCAGAAACCCAGTTGAGTGAGCCAATCCCCGTAGGAATCAAGCCCATAGAATAAGAAAAAAAAAAAAAAGAGAATGCACCATTAATGTTAGAAAATGTTGGTAACTAAAGTCTAAGATAAAATTTCATAATGGAAAAACTAGCTGAATTGTAATCTAAGTTGAAGGAAGCAAATCCCGTTGTAATTGGGTCATTATATACCCGAGGAAACAACGCCCCCCAAGCTGTGGAAGATGCCCATTCCCCTTGTTAATTTCATGAATTACTGTTAGCATTAACATTTAATAAACGGATGAAATCCCTTATCTAATGTTATCTTTAAAGTAACGCGATTTTTAATTTACGGCTGTAGTGAGTAGTCGAAAGTTGATGCTGAAAAAGAAGATTAATGTTCGAAAAAGGTTGTAGCTGAGGTATAAAGAAAGACTGGGCCATGGGAGCCAAGGTCTTAACTGGAATGTAGTTGAGTATAAGAAAATTTTTTAGTGGTTTTAAAATAGTTGGAATACGCAAAAACTATGTTAAAGAAATTTGCAATAGATTAGGATCATTTTTAAAGAAGCTGCAAAAAAGGCCCCAAGAAGACGATTAATACTCAAAATTGGTGGTAGTTGAAATCTGCATTTTTTTTTTTTTTTTTTTTTTTTTTTTTTTTTTTTTTTTTGTCGTTCATGTAGTAGTTGAAGAACCTAACATGTTGTTAGAGAAAAAAGTTCGTGAATCGGACCATTTTTAAGGGAGCTATAACAGGGGGCACAAAAGGGTCCAACTGACATTTGAGAGCAGGGCCTAACATGAAAAAATGTTTAAATGTTTTAGTACTTAGCGTTTTATATCTTCAATTAATCAAAATTAATCATAGGGTATGAAATAATCATTAAAATAATATTTTAAAGAAATGCGCAAAAAAGTTATAAATGCTTAAAAAGGGGCCCTATCACCCCTATAAAAATATGAGCGTGTTGGTCTAAGGATAAGAGTCCAAGATCCAAAATTATGCAATGAGAAGGTGAGAAAATTAGAGTGTAACGAAAGCAAGGCACACAAAAAGTTCAAGGGGCCCCGGATCGGGCCCTAATGGACCCTAAGATGCCCCAGGATTTTAACTGGAATATAGAAACAGGAGAATAAGAAAATGAAAAAAAGGTTCCAAAAATGAAGATCGAATTAAGAGGGACAATTTATTGACAATTTCTGATGCAAAAGCTTCAAGGGGCCTTGTACCGGGTCCCAAGGGGGAAAAGACTTAAGTGGCATGTAGTTTGGTATAAAGACACTTTTTAGTAGTTTTTAAAGTAATCAAAGGATGCTAGAACTATGGCAAAGAAAATTGCAAGGAATTATGATCATTTTTAAAGAAGCAATTTATCAACAATTTAGTGCACTAAAACTTCAAGGGCTCATGTACAGGGCTCCTTGCAAGGGTGCCAGGTTCTTAACTGCAATGTAGAAAATGGGGTAGAATTGAAAGGAGAATTCACCCCAAAAACGAAGAAGATGGGATAGAAAAGAGGCATGTTATTAACAATTTAGTGCATAAAAACTTAAAGGGGTTCATGGGCCCGGGCCCTTAAAAAATTTAAAATCTCAGTCTCAGGTGCATCAGGACCTGTCTTGGATTAATTACTCCTGAATTTGCAGACATCTACTTTCTGTAGATTTCGCTAGCTATCGCACACAGAAGTTCTTGATAAAGCTTAAAATATTCAGAAAAGTTCCCTTTTCTTTCGCATTATTTTCTTTAAAATAATTTCTCGTGTGATAAATATATGTCATGACTGATATAGTGTACTCTTGAATAGTATTTATGGTAAAAAAAAAAAAAAAAAAAAAAAAAAAAAAAAAAAAAATATATATATATATATATATATATATATATAGATATATATATATATATATATATATTTTTTTTTTTTTTTTTTTTTTTTTTTTTTTTTTTTTTTGAAGGTACCTTGTTCCTTTAATGATTTGTTCGTTTTAATGTATATTCTTGAAAAGTGAATTCACGTTTGATATATTTTTAAAGTTTCTGTTTCATTTAGGATTGCTGAAACATTACAGGATTTATTTTTCAAAAGATACGGCAAAATATAATACTAACAACAGAGCTTATATTTAAAATATCTAAACCATGTTAATAATTATATATATTGTTATGGTCAGAAAAAAAAGTTTTGTCCAATTACTTAATGATTTAAATAATGAAGCTTGTCATTAATTCATTTGTATATGGAGTTGTAATTTTTGATGTATCTTCATAGAAAATTAATTTTATTTGTGCATACATTTTTAAGTTCAAATCGGTATAAATTGAATTTTACTGTTTTGAATGGTAATCTTAAACCGTGGTTTATTACGTCAAATGTAGAAATCGAGCTTGATGAATATATGATACAAACTTTTAAAAATAAATTATTTTATTTGTATTGACTGAAATGATATAAACACTCTCGAACATGATAGGTTGCACATATAAACTACACAGAGTACACTTTCCATTAACAAAATCTAGTTTAAACGGAAACATATAAAACAAAAACTTTCCCCTTTAAGATATTAATTATTTAGTATAATTTGTTTTTAAAGAGTTTTTCTCTAAATATGGACATAGGAGACTTTTAAAATAGTTTTTTGCTTATTCCTTGATATCATTAATATTTAAATCGATATACTTCATAATTAATCGCTTTATAACAAAGAGAAAAAAGCAATGACAAACATGTTTGCACTAGAAGGTCGTATAAAGGCTGCTGTTTCAATTTAAATTATTAAATTATAAAATAAAATATATTTAAACACTAAATATACCAACAACAGTTCATTTAAACGATACCATATCAAAATACTTCAATTCGAACCAGAAATGTCTTCATAAAGTAAGTAAAATAGAAATCACACTTAACAAATTAAGAAATAAGTATCTTCTTGGATTACCTAGTTTCTGTACAACTTAACAACCAGCAGAACAAAAAGAGAGTTGCAGAGGCAATACATCCAAAAATAATTAAATATCGTAAAAACTACATATAAATAACAATAATAACAATAACAAAACGAAAATAAAAAGTATATTAAATAGCTTAAATACTTTAACAATTTAAAATTCAATGAAGAAAAAAGGTAAATAAGAAGAAAAAATCATTACTTCAAAAAAAAGAAGAAATACTACTAAGGCTGGAACATATCTCATAAAAAAAAAGACTTTTACAGAGACCATACATTTAAATATAACAGATAAAATTGATACTACAGCAGAATACATAAATGGATTTTTATTACATAATATATACGGACAGAACAGACAAATTAAAGTTTAATTAAGAGAGAGGAAAACTCATTTATCAATTAAGAAAGCATACCTAGGGCGTTTGTGATCAGCGGAATCGTTGGCATCGTAGCCTGCCAACACAATGAAGATTTCGTTAAGAATGTTATAGATTTTTTTAGAGTGGCCTGATACGTTTTTTAAGTTAAGTGGCACAGATATCTCTACGATTAGTAGTTTTCATGAGGTGTAAAGATTACCGTTCCTGATAATTCGAAAATTCTTGTTATGTGCTCTGTGTCGGTAATTTTTTTTTTTTTTTTTTTTTTTTTTTTTTTTTGCAAATACCTATATTGGACAAGCATCAGTAAGAATAGTGTGAATAAAAATATTATAGAGAAGTACTTTATTTTTAATAGAGAAATTTAAGATGCCAGCGACTTTGCCTGTAATTTATTTTTTTATTTTTTTTTATAAGTAAGTTTCCTGTCGACGATAAGACCCAAATATTTAGTTCGATTAGTCCAGGGAATAGTACTATTATGAATAGCAATACGGTTAGTATAAGCTAAATATTTAGAGGTATAGATTGCAGCAGTTTTCTGCTCATTATGTTTATCATGTCATTGAGTTCACCAGTTAGTGAAATCGTCTATGCTTTTAAGAAAAATTTTGTAAAGAGTGTATGGGTGTTGTGCAGAGGAGTACATTACCGTGTGTTCAGCGTACAGAGCAAGACAAGTCCTCAGGGTTCGAGAAAAACCTTTAGAAAAAATCCCTGCCGGCTGCGCATACAGGCACAAATAGATTTCGAAGTTAGATAGTATTTTCACCAACATAAACTATACCAGGATTAGAGATAAAACGAGTTTAAAAATTTTATATAACCGCTTTTGAAGAGTTTTAATTTCATTTTCCTGTAAGAGTTGCTTTTTGTCAGAATCAGGTTAATATGATATTTTTTTCTTCTACAACTATTTTTTTTTTATCCCTTGTGAAAAATTTTAATAATATCACCCATTAGTAATGTTCATTTAATCAAAAACTTGTTACTACAAAAGTTATACGTAATTTTACGAATATTTATATATTAAATTTAAACCGAATTAGATTGTTTCAATGAATGAAAAACACGCTATATTTTTACTTCTGGATTTCGAGTTTATTAAGCCACGTGCGCGTTAAATAGCGTAACACTCTATACAGCCTATATGAGGCTTGCCAAAAATTTTCATCACGCAAATGATACTTTTTGTATGTGTTTTTTTTTTATTCTACAACCCCCCTTTTTTTGGCTATAAGAATTTGTCTGATCAAAATCTTGCCATCATAAATATTGTAGATAATATTAAGAAGATTTATAATAAATTTAAGTGGGTTTCATATCTTGTGAATTGACGAATTTATGATTTTTTTCTTCTTAAAATTCTATTTTTTCGCGCCTTGAGGCCATTACCAAAATTCCCCCATATTGATAAAAATTTCAATTATATAATAATATGCTTATTAAAAAATAAACTTTTAAGTCAAATTATTGTAAACAAATCCAATGCAAACATGCAGATATTTGTGTAACAATAAGTTTGTGATGTTAATATTTCTGTTCGAAGACAGGAAATCAACAAATACCAGTTATTTTTATTTTTTTTTTATTTTTTTTTAGCGCGTAATCTGAATCATCTCAAATATTTCCACACCGAAATTTTGAGAAACATGGTATAAACCTGTAGTATATAATAAATAATTCTAAAGAGTAACATTTGGACATAAAAGTACATAAAAAATATAACTCATGTCTATCTTTTCAAATGAGAAAACTTTTATTTTTAGGTATATTTTTTTAAAATGATTACCATTTTGCTTAAAATATATCTGATTAGATTATGTTTTATGTCTTTGTTGCTATTGTGTTGCAAAAGTATTAAATTCTCAATGTTCATGGTAGGAAAGTTTAAATACTAAAATGTTTAATAATAAAAAAAATGCATAGTATACATTATTTTTAAAATACTTAGCTATTATCTATAAATTCACGTATATTTTTTTGTAGTCTAAACACAAAAAAAACTGAAATGCTCATTACATGATTATTATCATAATATAAAACTAACTTTTTCAATCAAAGCACCCAGTTTTTCAAATCATTTTAATGCGTTTTAAAATAAGTAAAAAAATAGAGTGAAAAAACGGTAATACATGTCTATTATATTAACTGCAACTTACCGCATTAGAATTGTAAATAATGAATAGTAAATCGAATTTAAATTTAGGATGCATTTAAAAAATTAAATACTTTAAAACAATATGTCCTCATTTTCTTCTTTCTTTGTTTTCAATACGATCTTTTGAAGTTAAACACGATATTATGGCTATTAATTAAGTTTAAATATCTTCTACAACAAATGTAACTGATATATTCATTTACGAAATTTATTAGCTTCATAATTAAGCTTTTAAAGACTTTAAATTTGCATTAAATAGCGAGGAACGAGACTGACTGAAAACGTTAATGATCTTAAAGTCATAGTAAAATGTTAAACACGGAAATATATTATGCGGCTTTATATTATCAGGAGTAAGATGTAAAGAATTATCAGCAATAAAATATGGGATCGTAATTGAACTATTTGACATATTTAAGTACTTTCCTAATTATGTAAGTCTATAGATAGCTCTGTTGTAGTATAAATATAGTTTTAAAAATTATATACTATTAAAAATTATTTAAAAAATTAACAAATGCATTTGGTTTCCGAAATTTACATTAATTTCATCGAACTGTAACGACTACAGTTTTTAATTTATGTTTAAAATGGATCCCCTTAAGTTACATTTAATTAAATTTAAATTTTCAGATTTTTCAATAAATAATAATAATGCACGATATGTAAAAAGGAAAATTACTATTAAAAAGACTGAAAATCAACCTAGCAGGATAAAGGAGAATATCACAGTATTTTGTAATAATTTTATAATTTCTAATTTGATAAATTTCCTCTTGAAAATTTTCCTGATATTAGAGCAAAGAAATGGGAGCACGCAAATACCAGCAATAAAAAATAAAAAAGAACGTTATTGACTTAAATTATGTAGAGTCACGGACGTTGTACTGATAACATTTCTTTGTTCATTTAGGAATTCGATTACTGTTATAATTTTTTGCACAAAATACAAAAATCACTTTTAACTGTCTTCCCAAAGGTCTATTGCACAAAATGCAATAGTTTATTTACACTGTCTTCGTTAGTGCTTATCTTACATATCTAACGTAGTTTTGGATTGGTGGGTAATACGAATAATTTTTTGATTTAAAACCCATACCTCTGAAATTACAGACAAAATGGCCCTCGATCCTAAAGAGATACGTTCATATTTCACTTTTGAATGTCGTATTCTAGAAGTAATAAATATATTTTTTATTTATATTCTTAAAAGTTATTATTAGAGTAAATTTGGTATTTAATAAAAATGAAAATTACTTCCAAAATCCGGTATATAATTTCTCGTTAAAGTTGCTGTTTCAAGTATACACCGTAAAGCGTCGATGATGCTGTCACAGATGTAATTGTTAACACGTATCGTAAAAATGCAAATGAATATTGAAATAAAAAATCACGACAGGTATAGTAAATTGTTTTCAAATGTTTTTTAAACGACAAAAGTTAAACTTGCATACTTAAAATGCGTTTATGGACGATTCGTTTGCATGTGTGACATCTTCTTGCCTTCATTCCAATTTCCAAATCACATGAAGAGACTATAATTTTCTTTCTGGGTTCTATCTAACTTGTTTAATATCTTTTCCTGCGAACCTTGTTCAGAGATTTTCAATTGTGTCTATTTGTTATTTTATTAATTTCCCATGGAATTCTACATCAAAAAAGAAAATTATTCCTACACGAATTTTGTTTTATCCGTTAAAGTAGAGAAGATACTTTCATTTTTTTTAAAACCATTATTCATTTTTTTTCATTTGTATGTACAGTTCATTAGATGACACGCTTTGAATTTTGTTTGGAATACGATGTACAAGAGCTGTGTCCTTAATGTACCTGGAAAGTTATTAATAAATTTATGTGAAAAATGTACAATTAGCTATGTTTAATATCAGTCATTTAGTATTAATAAATTTTAAGTTAATTACTGTTTAATTCAGGATTAAAGCATAATTAATTCAACCCTATTTATTCATTTAAACCGAAAATTAATTCAATTTTAAATTAATAAATAATATTAACCATCCAAGTTGGCATATTTTACTTAATATGAAAGAAATGAATCTTAAGCTTAATCACATGAAGAATTTTAAAATTTTGACGCTATATGCGTAACTGCACCACAAAAAGAAAAAAAAATCTTTTTGTCTGCCCCCAATGAACATGTATAATAGGGTTGGCGGAAAAAAGGCTTTTTTTCGATTTTCGATGATGGGTACTGCGAAAAAGTTGCCACTGGTGGCAACTTTTACACAAAAAATTGTTTACACAACATTTACACAAAAAATTGAGATTTTTCGGACAATTCCTTCATTTGCCGCAAATGGCTTGAGCTTTTGCTCAAAACCTGATTTTTGAACTTTTTTAGCAAAATTTTTTAAAACGTTAAATAAAATGTATTTTTGCTAAATTTACTTGAAATGTCATGTTTAGTGTACGAAATGTTTAAATTAGCTCTGATTATCTATTATTTATCACTTATGTGCATTTTTAATTTGGCGATTTTTATATCCTTTTCGCGGATAACTGGGCAAAAATTGCAAGTATCGTTTGGTTCGTTCGTCGTTTTCGCTCTTCTTCCTTTATTATGTTCCTTGCTCTTCCTTCGGCTTTTCTAGGTGTTCAGAGTCACATATTAGAATGACGGAACACAGCATGTCTTGACTGCAATTCAGGAAGGAGAGGAGAATGGGAAGTATAAACCAATGAAAACGCAACCAGTCATTATGACGATGATGTAAGAAATAGAAGATGGAAGTCACTGCGAGATGGGAGGTTAATTATTATTTTTCAGCGCTAAAATACAGCTGTTGTGAGAAGATTAAAACAGTGGGAACTTTGAAGCAGGCAGTTCACCTGAATCAGAATTTGAACCAGCGCCTTCAACGCATCAGCCCAACTTCCCAAACGCATATCTCTTTCTCACATAGCGTTCGCCGGATTTAGAATTGGTATATCATATAGGTAAATTGCGTTAAGAGCTTTATCTGTGCTTCAGGATGCAGGAATTGAGACAACCAGCAATAAGAATCACGTCATCGATAAAGACTTGGCCAGGAGACAGAAAAAAAAAAAAAAAAAAAAAAACTTGAAAAGGAGATGCAGGAGGAGGAATATCTTGAAGGATGAAAAATTATAACCATATTTTCTGGTAGTAGAAATACGAGAGAAATACGGAGTACATATCACTAATGGCGTGCGAAAATGTACGTGTCCATTTATACGAGCCTATCCCTGTTTCATGTACATCAGAAATACAAAAGGCTGAAGATTTGAGTACTCTGTTAATCTAACTCCTTTTGTGTAGGTAAAAGTATTAGGTCAAGTAGTTCTATCGCCTAGTTTAGACAGCTGATGTCGCTGTCAGAGTGGAAGCTTGTTCGTATGAAGAATACATATCGAATGTTGCAGTTCTCTTCTTGATTTTTTCCAAAGCAGAATTTATTCTGGCTTAGAAAATTATATAATGATTTTGCTATATCTCCGCAGTGATCAGAAGGAGATGTCAAGTGACCCAAATATTCCGAACCAAGTTTAGACAATATGGTAATATTTGTTTCGTTTTTCTGTCGACGGTGCTGCTAGTCCCCTTTTTTTTCTATGAAGATCGTTTTATTTTTTCTATTATCAAAAAATATTCTTGTAATTTTTCTTCCTCCAAGATCTTCTTCCTTATGCATCTTCTTTTTCTGCCTCCTGACCAAGCCTTTATCGATGGCGATATCCTTATTCCCTGTTGTCACAATTCCTGAAATTTTTGCTCACTTATACGCGAAAAAGCTATAAAAGTTACCTAATTCAAAATTATATGTCTATTAAATAATATATAATCAGAGCTTGTTTAAAAATTTTGTGCACTAAACATGACATTTCAAGTAAATTCAGCTAAAATAACTTAATACTTAATAGAGTACTTAATACCCTAATGTATAATTTAGGTAAATTCTTATGTGAAGATTTGAGAGATAAATTCAGATTAGAGCAGCTCAAATATATAATTACTGTAATGATACTTCGCAATAATTGAACTGTTGATTATTTTTCAATAAATATAAGTAAAAATAAACGTTGTATAATATGAACGTAAATAAATAAATATATACATCTATATACAGTTTTTTTAGTGTAAAAAATAAAATACTAAGACAATAAAATGCAAGAAAGTAAAAAATATATATATGGTTCAAAACAGGTTTCTATTTTAGAAGATGCACAGATAATATAATCGTACTTGTATTGTTGGACGGTGCGGTTTTCTATTTAAAGAAATATCTACGTTTTATTAAGTAAATTTACTTTTCATTTACCTATTGAAAAAAACTAGAAGAAAAAAAAGCAAAATTATTGAAATAGATTTTTAATTAATAATTTTATTTGAATTCGATTTATTGTTATACATTTATTCACAATATTTGAAAATTATATAACTTCAAAATTTATTATATGTATGCTAAATATTTTACATTTCTATAGAAAATATTTTCTTTTAAATTTCATGTCAATTTAATTATAAGTAATTCTTTCACTAAATTTTTAAATCAATTAATTAATTACTCTTAAGTATGTATTTTATTTCCAAAACAATAAATCTAATAAAATATTTTACAAAAGAGATTTTCTTTTCATATTTTTTCTTGTAGTTAATTTTCATTTGAAAAAAAGAATAAATCATATCTGTTTGTATTCACCTGCTAATTAATCCATAAAAGATGTTAGTACATCATTGTATTTTATTGCACTTTATAAAGCTTACAACTCGAATAAAACTAACAACATAATTACATTTATAAATAAAATAAAATTATATGTCATTGTTTTAAAATCTAATTAAAATAAAACAGATAAATGGTATTCACCTTTGTCTACATTTATCTTTAATTTAACCCGTCAATAAAATTCTGCTATCAATTTCAAGATAAACTAAAAAAAAGCTTAATAACATGAAAAGGGCGGAAGTACAAACAAGTGCTTTTACGTTTAAAGATAGCATGATAAATTTACGAAGGCAGTAATGGCAGTTAAAAATTAATTACCTTAAGGAAAGATTTAGATAATAAAAATTTATATGGGATTCATAGCTATTATTTAAAAAAAGATAGGTAATATTATTTAAGAAAACTTTCTGTACATAATTAACATTTATATATAAAAATTAAATATAAATAAGACAAAGGCGCATAAATACTGATAGAGGCAAAATAAGGTTACAAGGGAAATGAAAAATATTTATTAACAATAGAAAGGAAATAGAAAATGAAATTACGAAGCATACTTGCCGGTCTGTTTTCGACATAATATCTGGATTTATTTAAGCAATTATCTGAACGCAGTATCAACTTCTTTAATCATGCATTGTAGAAATCATGTCCCTGCCAATAAAGCTAGTTCTCGGCAGCCATTTTCGAATCACCGTCTGAAGAGAAGTTTTTTCCTGGTCCATTTTTCGTTCAATAGAAAAAGACAATTCAATGCTCCATGGGGAGGAGGATCCAGACTTCCCACTTGATCATTTGCAGCACTTCGCGAGTTTGCCGAAAAGTACGGGACATTGCATTGTCATGTTGGAGGATGACACAATCGCGCTACATGACAGTGCGTTTGCGTCGGATGACTTCAAGTAACCATGTGAATGTGGCACAATAACGACAAGCAGTAATGTTATGTACACGCAGAATTACACCAGTCATGACTCCCAGACAGAATGTAGTTGACATAACTTTAGAGGCAGACTGTGTAATATTAAACTGGTTTTGTTGGTGATTGAGAGTGTTTCAGATCTATAATGGCTCTTTGCTTTTGGGGAGGAAAATATAAAGGTTTCGTCATCAGAACGTCTTGCCTTTTTAATCAATCTGACAAATTACACAACCTACCATCCCAACCACTGTAAAACAAAAAATGCTATGTGTCTCCACTCTATGGAAAATATATTTGCTCCAAAATTATTACATTTAAAATACTGCTGTTGTATCATTTTTTAAATTATACTATATTATCATATCCTTTTGCAATTACTTAAAGGTCTATCTCCTTAATGAATGCATAATTCATAGGGTGTTCAATACGTTCGTATATTGAAACATATAATAAACTGTTTCTTAATTTTTTCATAACGTTAGTTACATTGAACGTAACATTTAATCCGCAAGGGTACACTATACCGAATTCAATCATTATGTCACTTTCACTTATTAATCTTTCCCTTTTGTTAGAGACAATCTTTAAAATCGTTAATTCATATTTTCAATACCATGTTTGTTTAAATGTCCGTTTTCAATCTCTTGTTCTTCTTTATTAGTGTTGCAATGTCTGATGTCAGACTTATGGTTGTTGAAGCGCTTATTAATCTGATCAGAAGTTTGACCTATGTATGAGATTCCACATATCTTGCAACTAAGTTTGTAAACACTGTTGTATACCTTACATACTTTTAAACACCTAATGTACTCGATAGTGTTATACTCAGCGCTCACACTCGGACATACTTTACATCGTTTATCACTACATTTATTTACTTTAAGATTACTGAAACTCATCTCCTTTTTTAAGTTTGTCTTATAAAACGCTATAGTTTTATATTTTACTTCGATATCTCTACCTTCACCTCCATCGTAATCCTCATTCATTAAATCACTATTATAAATATACCTGGTATTATACCTGATCGAATTCCTTTTTTGTATCCTTCAACCTCCCCTCTTTCCAAACAAATATCAAACTCTTAATTTTTCCACAACATTCATTATTTATATATATTTTTTCCTCAAAAACCAAACTGTACATACACTTAAAAAAAAAAAATATATATATATATATATATATATATATATATAACAATTTTACTCTCATAGCCATTCCTATCACCAACCAAATCCGAATCCAAATCTAAAATAAGGTTACTTTTTAACGATGCGTTCCTTACCATGTTATCAGGAACCGACCGAGCACAATAGTCCTAAAATGAATTCCATTTTTTGTCGGTATCTAAAATTCGATTTTTTATATATGTCATAATTATAAATCTATATTCACAGTTAATACATTTTTTTAAACTAACCAAAATGAAAACAACTGATTAAAACCAACACTTTAAACAGAACTATAAAATTTAAAAAATAAACATGAACGAATAATATATAACTAATTTAAACTGATTTAAATATGCTAAACTGAAGAAAATCCCTGCCGGCTCGGGCCTACAGGCGGAGGTAGATTTCGAAGTTAAGTACTAAATTCTCCAACAAAACAAATCAAGATTAGAGATAAACCCAGTTTCTTCACAAAGAGTGAGCTGTAGGGAGCTAAACTTTTTGGTAAAATTATAATATACACGAATACACACACACATGTATATATAATAGGTTTAAAAAATGGCTACAAAAAATCAAGATTAGATATAAACCCAGTTTCTTCAGAAAGAGTGAGCTGTAGGGAGTTAAACTTTTTGTGAAAATTATAATATACACGAATACACACACACATGTATACGGAATAGGTTTAAAAAATGGCTACAAAAAATTCAGAGAACCTTAAAGTGTTATAATATGTTAATATTTCCATAGTCGGGTTTTTATCATGTTTTAATACGTTTCTTCAAACTCACATGGCGTTACATATTCACCTGCTGAGGTCCATTATATTTCCAATATCACGCAATATACATATTTTTTTAATTCGTCAAACTATTTATTTTATTTTTAGTTTTCATGCTGAAATCTTGCTCTAGAAAACTTATGACGTAATATTCAATTTGTTTTCAATTTGTCAAACTGTTTAATTTTACACGTGAAAATTTTGCATTAGAAAAGTAATTGTTGTGGTGAGAATTTTATTGTTTTTTTTTAATTTTTATTGTTGGCAACTGCTATAATGAAAAACTTTTATTTTTTTCCTGCCATTGTTGTGTAAGAGCTGGTTTTATCAGAATCATGTTAAGAGAGTATTCAAAATTTTGAACCCTCCCCATTTCCACCCTCTTGGGCCGATTTCGCCCATTTTCAATCCCCGCCGAGATATTAGCCATATCAAAGTTGTTGGCGAGTTTGAGGACAATCCGTGCATAATTGCGACTTTTATTGTGCGGACAAAATTTAGTACATACATACATACATATATATATATATATATATATATATATATATATATATATATATATATATATATATATATAAACTTTTTAGGTGGGGGTGGTTTTGGGTTCTTGGGGTCCTATAATGAAAAGTTATGAAGGAATTTTTCAAAAGTCGCACCATGGTAACGACTGCAATAGGTAGTATTTCTTACGAATTCCACCTAAAACTATATTAATCTATAATAAACAAATTTGGAAACCCATATAAGGAATAATTACAAAGTCGTAATATGTCTGACTATTGCCTAAAACATATCCAAAACGTTTATCTAATCGATTCATAAAATCCAAAACCAATCTTAAACTGAACCACTTGAAGACGTAGCAATGCCACCGAACTACAAAGGTTAAAATAGTACCAAAATCACATATTATACTTCTAATACCAAAACTCCTTAACAACATAGAAAAATTAACAAAATAACCATGGAAAACTCATACTAACTAAACTATAAACAAAAAGAACACATCCAATGCAGACTGGATGCAAGGCTAAAGACTTACATGCTGGGTTATGCCCGTAATTACTCATGAAACGTCCCCCATGCCTGTCGCAACCAAACTGACCAAAGAAAGCATTAAACTGACCGTAGAAAGAACCAACCCAATTCGAAAAAAACGATACATCCAGACAGGGCTCCTTATAAAACCTACAATTATTTGACGATTTTTTTAATCGCCAAAAGGAGAATTTCACTGTTATCTTTATATTGGACGAAATTGTTTGTCAAACTATTTAACAAATTTTTAGGATAATTCTGAACCATTGCATAGTGATAGAGATTTATAATGTCACTTATTATACTATTATGATTAGAATTTAACTTTGCTATCCTTATTAAACAATTGATAATTATATTTCTGAAAACAGAAATATGTACATTCGAATTAAAATTTAATATATTTATTGTTTCAAAGTTCTAATCCCTTCTCTTATGATAAATGTAAGTACTCAAGACACCACTATCGATGTTGATTGTAAGGTCTAAATAATTTACATGTTTTTCGTCATATGAAGCTTTTTTTAATGTCAAACCTTGGGGATAATAATTTAAATTTAATTCGCTATTGGAATCGTTAATTCTTACCAACAAAATATCATTAATATATCTAAAACTTAAAACATCCTTATTTAATGTTTCATTATCCTAGTATAAAAATAAATATACATCTGCAAGTACCAAGCTGCAACTATCCCTCACCCCCCTAGGCATACCCCTTATCTGTTGATACGCATGCTTACAATCGAATAAATAATTTTTATTAACTACAAAATTAAATACATTTGTTAAATGATCTAAATTTTTATACAGAGTATTGTACTGCATAAAAAATTGAAAAATTTTATTTTTAAGATAAATTAAATCAATACTATTATATAAATCTTCAAAATCATAAACATATAAGCTTTTTATATTGCTCAATCCTTTCAATCCATTAAGTAACTCAAAACTATTTTTTATTATACATGTGTTATTTTGTTTTAATGCCGCTTCAAATGAACTTTATCCAAAAACTTTTTATTAGCAACTTCTAAATCAGTGCCAAAACCACATGTAATTATACGAAAGGCGACGGCTTCCTTGTGAAATTTATGAACCAAAACCATATAAGGTAATTCCTTACTACGTTGTGTGTATTTTAACATTTTGTAAAAAAGCACCAGTTCTACTCTCTGTCTCGTTTACACTGGTATTTGACAACCTACAATTATGTATATTATTGTAACGTTGTCTCAGTTGGACTGTATAGCTTTTTACAAATAATTGCAAAATTTGTATTAGCCTTATCAATATATGTTATAAAAAATTATTCTGTAAATCCTTAATAGAATCTTTTAATAATTTATAAACTTCTATCGAAATCACCCCCTGTTTTACCGCAGTAAATTGAATTCAAATCCTTCAATGCATTATAGTCCAGGCAATAGAGACCGTATTGGGGCTCTACCTAGCAAAATTCATGGTAGTTCTGGAAAAAGGCTTACTATATGTTTTCTGGGTCGCTGAATCCGAATTTCTAACTTCCCACCAAAATTTCTCCCGGCACCCCCCCCCCCAAATTTTGGTAAAATGCCCCCAAAAAAGGTTTTTATTAAAAAAATTAATTTTTTTATTGTTTTAGAGAAAAAGTATAAAGAAATTCAGAAAGTAGACAAAATTTGCAACAAATTAGACATATGACATTATGACTTAGGATGAAGGGGAAGGGGGTATCTGCCTCGGAACATGCGCGCGGTGCTGCGTGAGAACTAAGTTGCGCAATTCCACTTAACCACTCACACGTTTACATTCCCCCATCCATCTCCCCTCCGAACTTTCTCTATAAGGTTTACTTGGGTCGCTGAATCCGAATTTTTAACTTACCCCCAAAATTCTCCCCCCCCGAACCCCCCCCCCCCTCCAATAGTTGTTTTCAACTTAAATTTTTTATTGTTTTAGGAGAAAAGCATTACGAAAATCAAAAACTAGACAAAATTTGCAACAAATAGGATACATGACATTATGACGTAGGATGAACGGGGAGGGGGACGTCTGCCTCTGAACATGCACTGCGGCGCTACGTGCACTAAGTTATGAAGTCCAGGCAATAGGGGATTTTACCTGGAAAAAATTAATACTTGTTCTGGATTTCGACTCACTTTATGTTTTTTGTATCGCTGAATCCAAATCTGTAACTTCTCACTTAAATTTCACCCGGCAACCCCCCAAAAAATTGATTTTTTGAAAAAATTTGGTTTTTGAGAAAAGCGCGCGGGGAATGTTCCGAGGCAGCCCCCTCTCTCCCCGTTTATACTACGTCATAATGTTATATATCCTATTTGTAGCAAATTTTATCTAGTTTCTGATTTTTGTAATAAACTGTTTCTTAATTTTTTAATAACGTTAGTTCCATTGAACATAACATTTAACCCGTAAGAAAACACAGTACCGCATTTAATCATCATGTCACTTTCACTTATCGATATCATATATATGTATATATATATTTATATATATATATGCCAGGATTATTCATTACATTCTGATGAAATTGCAGGTGTTTTCTTACTCCATCTTATAACTGATTGAAACTCTTCTTCAAACCAACTCACAATTCCAAATAAAGCAATTTCTCTCGCAGATTATCAATTTTTCTCCAGTAGATACCGGCTGAAGTACAAGTTTTTTACAAAAGCTGATTGCAGTCGAGTAGTCGTTCATATATGGATTCGAAAATCATTCGGACTGCCGCAGAAAGAAAAAAAAACATGGTTCGTTGAAAGAAATTTATTAAATATCAGTCACATTTTACATAGATGGACGTCCTCCACCGTTGAAAATTTACTTGAACACTTTCATTATTAAAATAACAGGTGGTCATGCCATAGTATTTCCATTACATTTATAAAGATATTCGTTAGAAAGATTATAGTTTATACTGCAGGGATTTTTGTATTCACCGATTGCTTTGTAATTTATGAATAATTTTGGTTTTGTACTTTTTAACGTTTTTCCTTTAGGTATTTCAGCATTTTTCAAATTAAAATTATAGACTTTTCTGAGCATAAACGGATAAACGGTATAATAATTTATTCTTAAAAAAAAAAACTTAAGAAATTTATGACTTTGTCCACTATAGTACATCAATTCATTTTATAGAGAGTTCGACCAAAAGTAATTAAAAAATTCCTGCACTTTTACCGAGCTCATAACAAAACTAATTTTATAACTATTTTAAGTATGGTGCTATGTACTTTATATAGTATCGTAAAATTTGTTATTCAAAACGACGTAAAATCCCCCTATTATATTTAAAAGAGAAAAATGACTTATACTGAATATCTTCGTAGATATAGATATATTTTACAGTTTGAATTTATCAAAGAAAATGTCAAACTTTTATATCCATGCATATATTTTTCAACCAGGTATTAGATTTTCTGTGCATACGAAACGATCTTAAATCCCGGATCTCTTTAATATATATTAAAGATAGATGAATGACATACAAATGGATATATTTCTTAAATATGTCTTCAAAATTTATACTTAAAAGAGACTTTATATTTAATACATATAAAAATGATTTTGTTTTATATATTTAGTAACAAAAGAACTGTTTGTCGATTGATTTAAATGTTCGTTAATTAAGACTTTATCAAAAACTATGAGTTTTTTGAATGATGGAAGAAAGAAAAGATGAATAAAACATTTCAAAGTACCATTAATATTTTAAGTTTTAATTACTGAAGATATATTCTTGCGGACAGTACCTGTGAATTTTGTTTTCGAAAAATAAAAATCATTAATCCGCTCACTGTAAAGCCCGTGTTAATACGTTCACTAACCTCGAGGTTTCACTGCAATACAAGCAATGTTTAAAGTAATATAATTCTACTGATAAAATGTATTTTTAATACATTGAACAATGATTAATACTTCCAAGGATTGCATTCATATTCGTTATTAAGATTTTTTTAACCATTTGGGAAAATGGTTATTGTCCTCTGTCAGGGTAGGAAATCAAAAACATATCTGAAGCGTTTTATTGGTTGAATCCGCATTTTATTAGTTTTCTGATTGGTCTATACACTAATCTGTATTTCCCCTTTACTTTCAACAGAGAATATACTTATGTTGCCACTATGACCAAAAAGTAATAAAAACTACAAAAAAAAGTAATAACTCAGAAACAAATTGAGATACAGCTTTCAAACAAATTGCATTTAAAAGTACATTTTTTTTCTCTATACGACGGTGTAAAAAGTAATATTTTGGGATGTTTGGAAGTTTTAAAATGAAATTTCATTTAAAATTGGTCCAGAAATATTAATGTTTCACCCATGGCGTACGTAATGTATGACCAGTTCTGTAGAAGTTTAAAAATTTACAGTACCGAAAATTGTAAAACTGAAATATCTTTTAAAATTTGTTCATGATGGGTCCAGGAAAGCTAATGTTTAATTCATGGCGTACGTAATGTATGATCAACTCCGTGCGATTTTTTATGTCTTAAATTTTAGTCTTCGAAAAAATCATTTTCCAAATGGTCGTTGTAATTTGTTATCCAAATGGTCGTTGTAATTTGTTAAATTACTTTTTATTTATTTATTTATCTATTTTTTTTTTAAATGTTGAAATAATTATCTTTTTTTAACATTTAGAACTAAATACATAGAAAACTTCATTACAAATTGCCCTTTTCCAAGACTGTCAGAGGGTTAAATGAAACTTTGTTTCAAACATTTTCATCCCATGACATTTACACTAAATATTTTGTATTATTTATCTTACTTTTAAAGTTATTAGTATTTGCGTTCAGATTGCTCTTCGCGCATTTGCAGAAAGTTGTTTCGACACAGCCTTCATATGCTCTCTTAAAAATAAATGTAGTAAAAATAAATGTAAACTTAAAAAATAAACAGTATTAAACATCACGTCAATAATCAATAACCCAGATTTGGAAGTAATCAGGCTTCCTTTTGGATGCACCATACTTAATTTATTAAGGAAGTTAAATGTAATTTATAAATTTTATTAAAATTCTAAAAAAAAGTAACTAACGCTGTCACCGCCGCCGGTTTTTGAATTTTTTGTGACCGGAAGTCTTTCATCGTTGATATTAAGAAAAATATTGCATACAAAAATATGAAAATCGGTGGTATTATAGTAAAATGTTTTATAAACACGCTGATGCAGACAGTTTTCAAATCGAAGAATTATTTTAAGAGATATTTAATGCTAAATTTGGACAAAATGGTTCCATTAAAAAAGTTTTATAGGAGCAAAAACTATACATGGGAATTTAATCATTTTTAGATCATATTATACATTAGAATTTTCGCGGTGTGCAGACTGCATTTATTTCTTTAATTTGACACATTTTTTGAGGTTTAATTTTTATTTTAAATTCAAATTTTCAGCATTTCGAGAGATATTTTTTACATATTTTAGAAAATGGTATTAATTTAAACTGTTGCACACTGTATAAGCAGCGCAATAAAAATGTATTTACACATGATTATTATAAACAGAAAATTTAAAAAGCAGGAACTCATTGAAAATTACGTCATAAAAACTATATTTACACGTAAATTTTAAAAAGAGAAAGAATATTGTAAAATAATAAATTCATTAACATGCGTTAGAAATCTTAAATAGGATAAATCACGTCACATTATACTTATTACGTAAAATGAACAAAATATAATATTGAAAAGCAGTTTAAATTTAAAAATTGCGCGAGACATTTATTTGATATATTGAGATGATATTTTCGACTATTTTTGTTAGCACAGCGCAGATAATATTTCATTTCTAGCAAAAGTATTTTCATGTGAATATTAAAAAGAGAAAAAAAAGTTTGATGAAAATTACGTCAGATTAAAAACGATCCATTTAAAATGTCTTATTTAAAAAAAACTTTCTTTTCGCTTTTTTAAAAAATACCGGGAGACAAAGACTCTGTTTACTTAATTCATTTTATATTAGCTTATTTTGAAATGTTTAACTGATTTGATTTTATCAAAGACGGAAACAGCCATTGTATATTTTAATAGCAGCTGATTTGGTTAGAATGACCTAATTTGGTTTTAAAATTCCCCAATCAATTAGAAGTGAATAGAAACCCGTTTATAGGGAGATCACCACTGATTTCTTCCGAAATATGTTTAAAGCCGGTCAAATTAGCATGCTTTTAAAGTCTGCGGTGTCTGCGGTTTGGCGAGCGTAGCCTCCTAGTATTAAAAAAAATTTGAGAAATTTACGACTTTGTCTAGTAACATTTTAATTCATATTAATTAGAGTGCAACGAAAAGCAATTTAAAATTTCCTTCGCTTATACTGAACATTTAACATTAGTTTTTTTCAAAGTTTTATATCTGTTTTAAGTATGCCACTTTGTCCTTTACACACTATCCTAAAATTTGTTATTCGCCACGACATAAAATCCTCTATTATAGTTAAAAGAGAAAAATGACTTTTCCCGAATATCCTCCGAGATATAGGTATATTTAACTGTTAGAATTTATCATACGAAATGTCAAACTTTTATGTCTTGAAATATATTTTTCAACGAGGTATTACTTTTTATGTGCATACCAAACGAGGTATCTTAAATCCCGGATCTCTTTAATATATATTAAAGATACATGAATGACATATCAATGGATCTATCTTCTAAGCTAACAATTTTCAATAATAAAATCTAACTTTGTCATCATATTTGAATTCTCAGGTAAATTTTATAATCGAACGCCAATATTTTAGTAAATCAGCAAGTAGTTTGATTTTATACAGGTCTTATTTTGTTAATTTCCAATGTTAAATTCATTTTTAATTGTTGAGATTCAGATCGCAAATCTGTTTGTTTTTCCAATAACTTAAACTTAACTAAACTTACTAAACTTACAGTTAATTAACTTTTCAAAAACTATTTCCTATTACTTAAACACAGTAATTGGCGAATGTTAATGCATATACCAGATGTCCCAAAAATGACTGATGGATTTTAAAATTCAATAACTTACAAACGGTGACATATATTTAAAAAATTCTTGAAAGAGGTTTATGTATAACGTCAGGGTTTTGTTTACTGTGATTCTTGATTTTAGTTCAAATTTCAAACAATAGATGGCAGTGAGAGCAATAGGTGCTCAGTCCAAGCCCCATTTATGGTACTTCGGGATCCATTCAATGCATTTTAATCTCCTCTTTTTGCATTGAAGAAGAGATAGGTCGAAAAATCCAGCCTGGAGTTAGCGGTTATTACTTGCAGCGCCATCTATCGATTCTATTAACTAAAACTGAGAATCGCAGCATAAAAACTCCTGACATCTTACATAACACTCCTGCAAGAATTTTTTAAATATCTGTTACCGATTCCAAATTTCCGAATTTTTTCCAAATTTCCAAATTCCAAATTTCCAAGTTACCGATTCCGAATTTTAAAATCCGTATAATATATATATATATATATATATATATATATATGCATGTTACATAAAAATTTTACCTTTTACTATTCATTTAAATTATTCTAAATTGCCGGCCTATTCATTATTTCCTTTTTTTTAATACGCTCTATTATTTATTTCTAGCTAAATTCCTCTATTTTTAAAACGCGTATCTTAATAATAGATTTATTCCAAAACGTAATCTAAACTTTTAATCCCTTCATTCATTTTTATCGTCTACCAAACTGTAAAGTTCTGAATGCAGCTACTTATTTTTCGAATATTTATCAAAGCCATTTTTACTTTTTTATTCTATTTCATCACATTTTCCCGCCGCGAGGCATCAGCCTTTTCACATCAAAATCGTTCCATTAGCGGCGCTGGGATTCTTTCCTGTGACGTTTCTTGATCGCTCTCCATTGGCTGAGTGTCGGATCCCAGTTTCACTTCGAGGCTCGTTCGTGATTTTCGTTGGTTTAGCTTGACGTTTTCATTTCAATCGGAATTCCTCCGCGCATTCTCATAAATAGCGAGAGCATAATCTCAGAACGAGAGATTTTTTTGTGCTGTGATTGTTTACATAACCTGTTACCCGGTGTCCTTAGCCATGTAGAATATTCATTTCGTAAATTAACATCTATTTAGCATGAGTAACTAGTTTATGCTTGAGTGGAATGCTCTGATTTCTCATCTGCGGGAATTGTTTAGTGTTGGTGTTTTCTGATGGAATAAACAGTTGTTCTATGACTACGTTTCCATGTGTTTAATTGGGAAAGCCCCATGTTTCTTCATACGCCTTTTTTCACCACTTACGCTGCCTTGTTTTCATAATGAAATAATAAGTGTTTGATTGGACTATACCAATATTATCATCGCTCTACAGCTGCTATATTTTCATAGAGTTGATACCTCCGCTAGCACTTCTTGTGCTAAGGAGTAGGATTGCTTACAACATCACCAACGGCTGATTAAAATGTGGTATGACTCCAGTAATACGTAACAAGCACGATGTGATATTTCAACTACACACATTAAATCGTTTCGTAACATGTATATACACATATGTATATATCCGAATAAAATTTTTGAAAACAATATGAATCTTTATTCTACCATTTTAAAAATCATGCCGCCGAGCCGCGTTTGATGTATGCTTAAAAAATTGCTTCAAAACCATTTTTTTTTAACTAGCTGACTATTTTCTCGAAAACGTTTCGCCTGATTTCCTTACTTTTTTTTCTCAAAAATCTAAATATTTTTCCTAAAGCTTATACAATAGGGTGGAACTTAAGTATAGGGTAAAAAAAAAACTTTTTTATTTTAATGTGTAATAGTGAAAACTTTTTTCCTTTTTGGATGCCTAAACTTTTGGCTGAAAAGGTTTTTTTAAATTAAATTGTTTTCCGGTTCCTCAAGGAGGTCAAAGTTTTGAAATTTCAGTATAAAGTAACTGAAAGTAAACAACGTAGCTGTTAGCTCATATCTACTTTTATTTAGCAAATACTATCCATAAGTCACCACGAGGAGGTGGTTAAATATCGACTTCCACCCTCTTTATCCCCTTTTGTTATGAATTAATTAAATTGGATATTCAACCTACTGCCTTTTTAGGCAAACTTTGTCATTACATTGTGGGAATTCAACTTTCCCAAGATTAAACCGTCTTTTGCTTAATATTTAAAGACGGTTGACGCAGCTCGCGGGACAATTTTGACACACGTTTCCACTGTTTGAGTATGACAAGGAAAATCTAAAATTCAGGTGTATCCCCTGTTTGTACTTTTTTTAAGTTCTTCATCCGATCAGACCGTCAAGATAGGATCAATGCTTTTATAGTCTATAATTTCAATATTTTCATTTTTTCAAGTCGCTTTCCTACTGGTCCAGAAAATCCTTTTGTACCCGTAGTTTTTCAGCAAGATGTTGAAATAAGTATCTAAGAAAAAAGTTCATTTGCATGTAATAATCAAATTATCCATTATAAAGTTTTTAGGGTATTGCTTCCGATGTTTTAACAACTCCAGATTTGCATCCTGCATTAAAGGCGTTTCTGTTTCACCTAATAACTCTCAAACTTGAAATGTCTGTATTATTATTTTGAAAATACACCAAAATTCAGTGGCTATATTTATATAAGAAGATGTCAATGAAATATGACCAATATTTTTTTATCCTGGTTTATGAACTGAGACCAGATGTTCGTCTTTAATGATTCTTTATACTTTTTTCCCTCTGCTTCAGTTATCATAGCGTTATTCTTTTTGCCATCAAAATACTAACCTTCTAAAATTAATTCATTTCGTCTTTCCTGTTCTTTCAAATTCTTCCTTTTCTTTTCTCTTTGTCGTCTTCAAGTCCGTCTTTCAGTTACCTTTTCTTTATTATCATCAGAAATACCCATATCTTCTAAGGTGCCATTTGCAATAATATTTGCAGTTCTGTCTAATACTCCGGTTCTTTCACCGTGTTGATTATCAAATTCAGGTTTAGAAAAACAGCTGATTGAACTATTTCCTTCCGAACTGTTTTTTTTACACTTGACGATCATTCAATCAAAACATCATTTTTTTGTTTTAAAATAACTTTTTTCCTTGATCCCATTTCCAGTCTTGCTACACATTTTTTGTAGTTTTTATATCTATTGATCCTATTGTCATCACCCCATCTCTCTTTGGTCTTTGAGAAAGTGATGTTCTTGTTCTGATACACGATAATATTTAGTGCTTTTACACAAAGAAATGTTTTTTACAGGATTACCTAACATTTTGCAATTTTATATTGGATGTGGGATTATTCTTTCTAATCTTAATATTTTTCTTCAAATTTTGACATTTCTCGCACTAGTCTCTAATCATTTTTTATGATTTGTGTATCAGAAACCGTTGGAATTGAAGGTCTCAGCAATACACTTTTAATTGTATCACCAACAGCTTTAGATATTTTAGAAATAGTGTGTACCAGATTCCAGCTGTCAGATTTTAAGTTAAATTGAACCCAAAAATAATGTTTCATAACTTCTTCATATGTTCGTCAAAGATGACAATCTAATGTTAATTGTTTTGGTTTACGAAATACAGGACACTTCAACAATTATCTAGATTTAGGTACATTAACAGACTTTGTCACTTTTGACACCGAATGTTTATCGAAAAATAATTAAAGAAACTGTTAACACCCGTTAAATCGGACTAACTTGTTATGTGTCGCAGCCAAATAAATCAGAGACAATGAAAGCCGACGCCCATGACGCTGGCTTCTACAAAAGTCAAATAAAGTGGGGCTAACTTTTCTAAGGCACTCAAACTAAATTATTATCTTTATTACAGGACATTAACACTTAATTAATTTAATTTTGCAAAATATAAATTTAACAATAAGCTTAAAAAACTTTTCATGCAATTATTGGCTTTTTTCCTTTTTTTATGGAAAATCAGGCGCTTTGAGGAACCGGAAAATATCATTTTAAAATTAAAAGAAAAATATTTTCTTTTTATGGAGTTAAAAAGGAAAAAAATAATCACTATTAAAATATAAAATTCAAAACTTCGTTTTTTAGTTCCACCCTATTATACAACTGAAATGTATAATTTTCATTTATTAAATATATTTCAAAACTTGCCAAAAAAGGATAAATAGAGACCTTTTCGTTCAAATATTCTATTTTGTCTAAAACCAACTTTTAAAAATAAAAGTCTGTATAATCTCCAGAAAACTTAAAGGCGTTTCATAATATGTTTATCAACTTTTTTTTTTTTTTTTTTTTTTTTTTCCAGATGCATGTAATTGGGGAAAAAAACAGTTACGTGATTTTAATTCCAGGGCCCGAATCTGCAGTCGCACAAGATATAATATTATTTTTTCACACAAAAGTAAAATAAATATATATAATTTAATCCCAATAAATAAAATGCAAAATGTCCGAAGGTGAAATGTCTTTTCTTTTTAACCGATTTCAAACCACAAAAATATGTCAATTATAGGCGAAAGAAGTAGAACAGTCTTTTTAACCTATATAAATTTCTTAACTACTTAGCAAATGTCTCTACATCTAGCATGCGAGAGTATAATTTATCGAATAATCGAAACTTAATATCAAATTCGTATTGGAAAATTTCATTTTCTCTACAATGTCTAATAATAGTCAATAATTAAACAAAATTTTTGCATATTTATAAGTCGTGTAAGTTATAACCAGGGAAATGATAAAAGGGACATTTTTATAGGATCATATCTGTTACAGTAGAGAGTTTTTAGTTGCGTCCATAAATATATAAATACGTATCACCTATAGTCGTCGTATGGTCCGTCTTTCTGTATGTCTATCCATCTGGCCAGAAATAACAGCGTAAAAACTACCCAACCGGTCGTTTGAAATTTAATTTATGAAAATGTTGCAGAATTTTTTCGAGCCGTTTTAAATTTTATTAATCTCGAATAAAAAATAACAAATATTTTAATAAAAGTTTCTACATTATATTAAATCCTATCATAAGTAATTAATTTAATAATATCCCATGATAGGTAATGCGTCTATGTTGCATTGGTGATTATGTCATATTTAAGATGGAGTAATATTATTTCGTTTTACCGAATTTACTATATTTAATCGTAAGGAATTTTATATTCATGCATTTTCACATAACGGTGCAACTGCTATTGCACCAAGATCTTAATATTTATAATACTAGTTATATTAAAAGACAGAATTTCAATGTTTAAAACTGCACAAATAATACACAAAGGGAACAAACAGCTGTTTAGAATCTACAAACTATTCTCTTCTTCTGTGCAAAATAGAACTCAGCGTGCTAGAAAATATCAAAGCTGAGCAAAACGACAGAAAAGCGCTGGCTTTTATAACTGATACGGGAAGAGAACGCGCGAAAACAACCAATGAGAGAAAAGCAGCATGAAACAACTGAGTTGACAAGTAGAGACATCTACCGGAGAACGAAAGAAAAAAAAAAGAGAGATTTAATTAATGCTTTCCAAATATACTTACAAAATCAGGATTTTTAATACTAGTTATAGTACGAAAGCACCTCATTTACCACGTTTGACGTGCAATTTCGGACTTGTTTAATATATAACTGTATGCATTCCTCAAATTCCTCACACATACCAACATGCATACATTTATATGTGTTTTTGAAAAAAAAAGATATATTTGAAACCTAATACCTAAATTGATGGTTATTCTCTGCATCCTTACTATTTTTTTTTTATAATTTTTAAATATTTTCTAAAATTATTATTTTTTAATCTATGTGCACGTGAATGATCAAAATATATTTAATTTCTGTAATCATTAATGGAATCGTTGCAGCAGAATGAGGATTATAGAACTTCAACGAAATATGGGATAAGAGCGAGCAACTAGATAGGTTACACAACATGAAAATAGATTTTGCCCCATCTTGGCGAGATCTTCTTTGTGTTAATTTGAAATGTACATAATAATGTTAATTATTCCAACGAAAGTACACCTTAAAATCGAGATAACAAATGATATATATATTTTATATATCTTAGAATATTATATAATTCTAATGTAAAAATAATCTTTATTTCTAAAAAAAAAAATCTTACTATATACATCATATGAAATTTGTATTTATTTTTATTACTGTGAGGAAAACAAAATACGTATAAATTATATTTCAAAAGTTTTATAACTGGAAATCTTTTTCAGCTCGTCACGTTCAGCCAATAAAATTAAATGCATGACTAGTTTCAACATATTTTTTTAATAAATGTATTTTTTGTAAGTTATGAATAAGGAATGTAATGTTACTTTTAAAGATTTCATTTATAAATTTCAAAATGCGTGACTATGATGTATTTTGAAATTGTTTCGTTATATATTTTTGGATAAGCTGAATCTAGTTCGACAGAAATGCATGTTGAACCTTATTCTTATTTTGACAATAAAAATGTTGTACAAGTTTAAAAAATTAAAAAATATATATATTTTTTTTTCAGCAGAAAATTGCCTGGATTATTTTTAGTATATCCATTTTATTTTGTTAAAAGTGGAGTATTTATATTACTTAAATCCGATTATTGAAACACTTAAATTAAAGTTTCTTATGTGCTTTTACTATTAGCATTCTCAAATTTATTATTTTATATATCAATGGTAATTTTATCAAACCTAATAAACCTTGTAAATTCTCGTGTACATTTAATAAAAGAGACACGAAGAAAGTATCCAAAGCGGTTGTTATAATTTCAAGAAAGAAATATGGAGCTATATATTATACAGGGTCATTCAAAACTGGAGGAAGAAACTTCTAGAGGAGGTAAGGTATGGCTAGATGACTCGGAGTCACATTGTAATGCATGGTCGGAAATGAAACTCAGAACATAAGGGGATTTGTTAGGGGTTGAATAATCGATATAGAAAATGTCATTTAAAGAATATATGCTTAAAATATGTCATAACTTTCTTGATAATGAAGTTCCCCGAAGTTTTTTAACTTGGAATGTCGGATATTTTGAAATACGCCGAATAGCGGTCGGAAGTTTGCGGTAAAAATCATCTATTACACAACATAATTATATTGGCGTTGCTATACCGCGTTGGTTGTTACGCAGTAACAACATCTCAGAATACTCATTTTACCTTAAACTTGAAAAACTGTAGATGGTAACAATCATGCATGCACGTCAACAATCATGCACACCAACCTATGGTAGATGTTTTCCACCATAGATAGAAAACTTCGGGAAACTTCATTATCAGGAAACGCATGACTTATTTAAAGCTTGTTATTTTTTAAAAGTCAGTTTAGTATCACGATGATTCAGACCTTAACAACCAAGGCTATATCGTTAGGATTGCATTTCCGACCCTGCACTGCAATGTGATTCCGAATCGGGTAGATGTTTTCCACCCATCCTAGAAGTTAGTTCTTCCAGTTTTGAATGACCACGTATGATCAACCCCTATAAATTTTTTTCTACGTAGCATTAAAAATTATGTATAAGTTTCTGGTGAACGATGACTAAATTTTTATATGATTATTCATACAGGAGCAAGAAAGTACGTGAACTTTGTTTTCAGGTAAAATTGTATGTGTTTGAAAAAGAGGGAACACAAACGCTGGTTCGATAGTGTTGAAAAATCTTTGGAGTGTTTCAGGCGAAGTTCTTAATGTAGAGTGTAGATCTGATTACATATTGGACAATCGGTTTGACAGATATCAATATCGGTTTGGGTGTTTGCTCAAATATCAAAGAAATGAGATTGAGGAAAAAATTTAAATATTTTCACATTAATAAGATTTTGTAGGTCAAACATAATATCTTACAAGGAGAGGGCCAACCTTGTTAATCACAGATTTTGATTATTTTAATATATGTTGTAGGGTAGAGACCCCATAGTCTCAGGTTCAACGGATTTTATCCAACGCTCCTTAGTTCTTGAGAAACCGGGGGGGGGGGGGGGGGTAATAGTAGTACACAACTTAAATACTTACTTTGTAGCAAAAAGGATAGATTGGTCGTAGCTCAGTTGGTACGGCGTTTGCTGGCCGATCTACGGGTCCAGGTTCGATACTCGAACGCGCTACATTTGTTTTTCTCAATTTTTGTTTTATAAATATACTTGTAATTATAATTTAATAATTTTAATTACGAATTTTAATATCATACATTAATTATAATGTTTGCAAACTGAAATTTATCAATTTTTATTTTTAAACTATTATTTCTCATCCTTTAAAGAGGTTTAAAAAGAAATTGGATCTATTATTGAATGATGGAAATTCCAAAATCGTGACAAAACCTGTTGTGTCGCCATCTACCCGTAAGACATGGTGACGTCACGGCGACGTCGTTGTGAAGTCACACTGTGATTTTGTGACCGTCGATGTGACGTCACGTGACGTCGATGTGACGTGATAGTGACTAGAATGCGAGGTCGTTATGGCCGCATTAGAGGTCGTTTGTGACGTCACATTGTGACCACTCTGTGAAGTCACGGTGTGACAAATTTGTGAAAAGTGTGTCATTTGTGACTACTTTGGCATTGACTTTGTGACGAACCTGTGACGAAAGCGACATTTCTTTGAAGTCACACTGTGACCAATTTGTGAAATCTGTGTCATTTGTGACGAACCTGTGACGAAAGCGACATTTTTTTGAAGTCACACTGTAAGTAATTTGTGAAATATGTGTCATTTGTGACGAACTTGTCATAAACACTGTGACGATTTCAAATGAAAATCAAATTTTGAAATTAATTGCTTAAAAGGCGCAAAGGCGAACATAGTGAAAAAGATCCCATGCTGGGACTCGAACCCGGGCCATCAGTATAGCACACTGACATTCTACCGACTAAACCACATGGAACGATACCCAGCCTGGAAATTTTCTCACTATTACATGTTGGCAAAACTACAAACGCAGCACGAGATGGAATATTTATCGTGAGCCACCGACATGGGGCAAACACAAAACTTAATTAAATCCAGCATCGATGGAAACTATATTAATACTTAGAAATTTTTCCAGAGAGAACCATTTGTCTTGCATACAATATTTCAAATGAAAATCAAATTTCAAATTAATTGCTCAAAAGGTAATTTTAATTTGAAATATTGTATTCTTCCTGGAAAAATTTCCAAGTATTGATATAGTTTCAACCGATGCTGGATTTAATTAAGTTTCGTGTTTACCCAATGTCGGTGGCTCACGATAAATATTCCATCTTGTGCTGCGTTTGTAGCCTTGCCAACAGGTAATAGTAAGAAATTTTACAGGCTGAGTGTCGTTCCATGTGGTTTCGTCAGTAGTCAGTAGTCACAATGTATTTTACCTTTTCTTTTTATCAGTACCAAATATTTATGTTAAAATGTATTGTAAAGTTTCTTTCTTGTAAATAATAATAATAATAATAATATTCATAAATAGAGTTTATTACATAAAATACTGTTTAAATTTTTATAATGTGTAAAAATCCATTTAATGGTAATAATGAAACCCAAGCCCCCTCTTTTTAAAGTAAAGTTTGTTTCACACGTTTTCTGTAAAATAAAACAATTTGTAAAATAACTTTTTTTTTTTAAAGCCATATCTCTAAAATACAAATTTGAAATACGAATAATTAATTATATCGTAGTTTTTGCATAAATTTTGTGTATTTCTTTTATTTTTGGAAAATATTAATTTTATTTAAAAAGTCTGAAAGAAGTAAAATTTTTGAAAAAATAGTTACTTAAAATAGTTAAACACTAAACGGAAAAAATATGACTTGAATGGAAATTATAAAGCAAGAAATGCATATATGACTAAACTCTGAACACTCTTTCTACGTGCTCATTAAAAGCTGCAGACTTAACTGTGACAGAAAATTTTTAGTTTGAAACCACAGAAGTGTTTCGAATACCACTGATTGGCAAAAAAATAAAATAAAAATTCCTCCCTGCAAACTTAATATGTAACGTGTACAGATTTAATTCTTCTAATTCTAAATATGTTATCCAAATTGCTCCAGCACGTACAATTTTTCCGAGAAACACTTTTATAACAATAACAATCAGTGAGGGATTATTATATTAAATTGCAATGCTAGATAAAATTGAAATCATGAAAAAAGTATAGTTTCACTGTCTTAGATATCAAATTGATAAAATATAGCATGAAAATTTAGTTCTTTAATGCTTGTATCGTGCACTTTATATATTATGCCCCCCCCCCCCTTTCGTAACAGAATTTACCATTTGTTATACACTAATATATTTTCATTCCTTATGCCGCTGTAACTCGGGACTGTTTAAAATACTGTTTAAAATATTTCTCTTCATTTTCAAAGATTTTAAATGTTCATATTTTTGTCGCACTACGACTTACAATATGGTGGTTTTTTTGTCACATATATGACGTGACGTACGTTACATGCAATGACATAACAATGACGTCACAAATTTTTAACTGCTAGAAAAATGTAATTTTGCAGTAAATAATATGTTTTGAAGAATTTTCGTAATATTTTAAAGTTTTCTAAGAAGTTCACATCTCAGTCACAATGTGACATCACTGAGTGGTGGCATTTTGGTCACAGATGTGACGTGACCACAGTGACTTACAGTGACGTCACAACGACGTCACCGTGACCATGCATGCTATGAGGGTAGTTATGATAAAATAAAAGAATATTCAAATAAAATAAAAATAAAAGCAGAAAGAAGATAAAGAAGAAAACAAAATAATTGAAAGCGCAAGCATACGTATTACAAATTTAAAAATCTTTAATATGCAAAAAATCGGTTGTAATTTAATTCTGATGCTAATTTTTAATATAATTATGCTTGTCACTTTAAAAACAGAATAATTATATTATCACATTGACTTCCTTTGTTAAAGCAATCCGTAAGTGATGTTTCTTTAATTGATATAATTGCTCAATATAATTGCATCGATAAAGAATATATGAAATACATTTTAAAAGTGATTAAAAAAATTAACTGTTTTATGATGTTTTATAAAACTATTTAGTTAAAAGTAAAAAATTAAATACGTTAAAATTATAATTGATATACAATAATATAAATTTTAATTGACAATGAGATTATTAAGTTATACTTACAAGTATATTTATAAAACAAAAAAGGAGAAAAATAAATGCAGCGCGTTAAGGCATCGAACCCGGGCCCGCGAATCTCGCTGCAAAAGCTATACCAACGGAGCTACGACCAACCTATCGCTTTGGTTACAAAGTAAGTATTTACGTTGTGTACTACTATTAGACCCCCCTCCGTTTCTCAAGAACTAAGGAGCGTTGGATAAAATCCATTGAACCTGACACTAAGGGGTCTCTACCCTACAACATATATTAAAATAATCAAAATCTGTTATTAACAAGGTTGGCCCTCTCCTTGTTAGTCTCAGAGATAATAACGTCAAAAACACGTCATTTTATCAAGGCTCATTTTCCTATATGTTCTTCCGTTTTATGGTGTAGTACGTTTGCGGACGGTCTAGCTGTCGGGAGACGTTGCGTTTACCAGCGGGAGAAGGGGTTATGCAGGTCAAAAAAATTCAAAAATACGTCATTTTATCAGGGCTAATTTTTCTGTATGTTCTTCCGTTTTATGGTGTAGTACGTAGGCGGGAGGCCTGGCTACCGGAGACCTTGTGTTTACCTGCGGGAGAAGGGGTTATGCAGGTCAAAAAACTTCAGAATTACGTCATTTTAACATGATTTTTGTTTATGATATATGTTTCTACTAACTATCTGTGATATTAATCCATTATTGCCAGACGTTACCAATGTCGATAAGACTCTGCCAGATCCACATTTATAGGTAACATATTACTCTTTGTTTAATGGACAACCAACAATTAATTTGCCAGACACAAATTCGGCTGCACAGTAATGCCAGACGACTTTAAATATTGCAACGAAAGTGCCTGTTTCAAGAGTGGCTTATAGTTTAAAAACTATAAGTCCTTTTTACGTCATTTTATCAAGCTTAAAAATAACAAGATATTACTCTTTGACTGTCAAACAACGTATAAATAATTTGCCAGACGAAAATTCGGTTGCAAAGTTAATGTCAGACGGCTTTAAATATAGCAACGAAAATGCCTGATTCAAGAGTGGTTTGTAGTACAAAAATAGCACACAATCTATAATTAATTTCCCAGACTCAAATTTGGTTGCAAAGTTAATGTCAGACGGCTTTAAATATGGCAACGAGAGTGCCTGTTTCAAGAAAAGTTTTATAGTTTAAAAATTATAAGTCATCTTTAAGTCATTTTATCAAGCTTAAAAATAAAAAGATATTACTCTTTGGCTAGCACACAGCCTATAATTAATTCACCAGACATAAATTAGGTTGCACAATTAATGCCAATCGGTTTTAAATATGGCAGCGAAAGTGCCTGTTTCAAGAATGGTTTATAGTTTAAACATTATGTCATCTTTACGTCATTTTATCAAGCTTAAAAATAAATAGATATTACTCTTTGGCTGTCAGACAAACTATAAAAAATTTGCCAAGAGCAAATTCGGATGCAAAGTTAATACCAGACGCTTTTAAATATGGGAAATAAATTTCCAGATTCAAGGGGGGTTTATAGTTTAAAAATAGCACACAACCTATAATTAATTTGCCAGACTCAAATTCGGTTCAGAGTTAATGCGAGACGGCTTTGAAAATGGCAACGAAAGTGCCTGTTTCAAGAGTGTTTTATAGCTTAAATATTATAAGTAATCTTTATGTCATTTTATCAAGCTTAAAAATAACAAGATATTACTCTTTGGCTATCACACAACGTATAATTAATTTGCCAGGCATAAATTTGGTTGCAAAAATAATGCCAGTCGGCATTAAATATGGCTTCAAACCGGTTTTATAGTTAAAAATTATAAGTCATCTTTACGTCATTTTATCCAGCTTAAAAATAACAATTCATTACTCTTTGGCTAACAGACAACTTATAATTAATTTGCCGCACACAAATTCGGTTGCAATGTTAATGCCAGTCGGTTTTAAATATGGCAACGAAAGTGCATGTTTCAAGAAAGATTTATAGATTAAACATTATACGTCATCTTTACGAAACTTTATCAAGCTTAAAACTAACATGATATTAATATTTGGCTAGCACACAACCTATAATTAATTTCCCAGACACAAATTCTGTTGCAAAGTTAATGCCAGACGGCTTTAATATTGCAACGTAAGTACCTGTTTCAAGACTGTTTTACAGTTTAAAAAATATAATTCATATTTACGTCATTTTCTCAAGCTTAAAAATAACAAAATATTACACTTTGGCTAGCAGAAAACCTATAATTAATTTGCAGACACAAATTCGATTGCAAAGTAATGACAGACGGCTTTAAATATTGCAACGAAAGTGCCTGTTTCAAGAAAGGTTTATAGTTTAAAAACTATAAGTCATTTTTACGTCATTTTATCAAGCTTAAAATAACAAGATATTACTCTTTGGCTGTCAGACAACCTATAAATAATTTGCCAGACGAAATTTCAGTTGCAAAGTTAATGTCAGACGGCTTTAAATATGGCAACGAAAGTGCCTGTTTCAAGAAAAGTTTTATAGTTTAAAAATTATAAGTCATCTTTAAGTCATTTTATCAAGCTTAAAAATAAAAAGATATTACTCTTCGTCTAGCACACAACCTATAATTAATTCGCCAGATATAAATTCGGTTGCACAATTAATGACAAACGGTTTTAAATATGGCAACGAAAGTGCCTGTTTTAAGAATGGTTTATAGTTAAAACATTACGTCACATTTACGTCATTTTATCTAGCTTAAAAATAAATAGATATTACTCTTTGGCTGTCAGACAAACTATAAATAATTTGCCAGAAGCAAATTCGGTTGCAAAGTGAATGCCAGACGCCTTTAAATATGGGAAATAAATTTCCAGATTCAAGAGGGGTTTATAGTTTAAAAATAGCACACAACCTATAATTAATTTGCCAGTCAAAAATTCGGTTTCAACGTTAATGCGAGACGGCTTTAAATATGGCAACGAAAGCGCCTGTTTCAAGAAAAGTTTTATAGTTAAAAAATTATAAGTCATCTTTACGTCATTTTATCAAGCTTAAAAATAACAAGATATTACACTTTCGCTATCAGACAATCTATAAAATATTTGCCAAACACAAATTTGGTTGCAATGTTAATGCCAGACGGCATTGAAATTGGCAACGAAAGTGCCTGTTTCAAAACGGTTTTATAGTTAAAAATTATAAGTCATCTTTACGTTCTTTTATCAAGTTTAAAAATAACATGTTATTACTCTTTGGCTAACAGACAACGTATAATTAATTTGCCGCACGCAAATTCAGTTGCGATGTTAATGCCAGTCGGCTTTAAATACGGCAACGAAAGTGCCTGTTTCAAGAAAGTTTTATAGATTAAACATTATACGTCAACTTTACGTAATTTAATCAAGCTTAAAAATAACATGATATTACATTTTGGCTAGCACACAACCTATAATTAATTTCTGAGACACAAATTCTGTTGCAAAGTTAATGCCAGACGGGTTTAATATTGCAATGAAAGTACCTGTTTCAAGTCTGTTTTATAGTTTAAAAAATATAATTCATCTTTACGTCATTTTTCCAAGCTTAAAAATAACAAAATATTGCACTTTGGCCAGCAGACAACCTATAATTAATTTTCCAGACACAAATTCGATTGCAAAGTTAATGCCAGACGGCTTCATATTTGGCGACCAAAGTGCCTGTTTCAAGAGCGGTTTATAGTTTAAAAATTATAAGACATCTTTACGTCATTTTATCAAGCTTAAAAATAACATGTCACTACTCTTTGGCTAACAGACAACTTATACTTAATTTGCCGCACGCAAATTCAGTTGCGATGTTAATGCCAGTCGGCTTTAAATATGGCAACGAAAGTGCCTGTTTCAAGAATGTTTTATAGTTTAAAAATTGTAAGTCATCTTTACGTCATTTTATCAAGCTTAAATATAACAAGATATTACGTTACCTTACTCCATTTTTAAACTATAAACCATTCTTGAAACAGGCACTTTCGTTGCCATATATTAAAGCCGTCTGGTATTAACTTTGCAACCGTATTTGTGTGTGGCAAATTAATTATAGGTTATGTCCTATCCAAAGAGCATCTTGTTATTTTTAAGCTTGATAAAATGACGTAAAAATGACATAATTTTTAAACTATAAAAGTGACTTGAAACAGTCACTTTCGTTACCATATTTAAAGTCATCTGGCATTAACTCTGCAACCGAATTTGTGTCTGGCAATTTAATTATACGTTGCCTGCTAGCCAAAGAGTAATATCTTGTTATTTTTAAGCTTGATAAAATGACGTAAATATGACTTATAATTTTAAACTATAAACCACTTTTGAAATAGGCACTTTCGTTGCCATATTTAAAGCCGTCTGGCTTTAACTTTGCAACCAAAATTGTTACTTGCAAATTAATTATTGGTTGTCTGATAGCCAAAGAGTAATATATTACTTATAAATGTGTAACTGGCAGTGTCTTAGCAACACTGGCAACGTCTGGCAATATGGATTAATGTCACAAATACTTAGTAGAATCAGATGTTATAAACACAAAGCATGCTAAAATGGCGTAATTTTGATATTTTTTCACCTGCATAACTCCTTTTCCCTCAGGTAAACTAAACGTCTCCCAAAAGACAGACCTCCCGCATACGTACTACGCCATACAACGGAAGAACATATAGAAAAATGAGCTTTTAAAAAATGACCTAATTTTGAAGTTTTTTAACTGCATAATTTTTTTGAGCTGCATAACCCCTTCTCTCGCAGGTAAACGCAACGTCTTTTGACATCCTAACCGCCCGCATACGTACTACACATAAAACGGAAGAACATATGGAAAAATGAGCCTTGATAAAATGACGTAATTTTGAATTTTTTTTACTTGCATAACCCCTTCTCTCACAGGTAAACGCAACGTCTCGTGACAGCCAAATAGCCCGCAAACGTATTACACTATAAACCGAAGAACATATAGAAAAATGAGCTTTGATAAAATGATGTAATTCTGAAGTTTTTTGAACTGCATAACACCTTCTCCTGCAGGTAAACGCAACGTCTCAGGACAGCCAGACCGTCCGCAATCGTACTACACCATAAATCGGAAGAACATATAGAATAAACGGTCAAGTGCGAGCATTACTCGCGCACAGAGGGTTCAGTAGAATAAATATATGAATTGTATTATAAAAAAAAACAAAAAAAAAGTTGCTAAAAGAATACTAAGACTTAGTAAAAAACTATACAACATATCGTTGGGTATAACTCTATATATTAGAAAAGTTTAAATGGGTATACCATGAAAGTTCAAAGAGATACGGAACCTAAATAATATGAAATATAGTTATTCATATAACTCTTTTTTTAATATTATCCTAATCTGTTTATGATGAACTTAATTCGGTACTGACAATAAAAGCAGTGCATAGTTAAACTTCATTTGGCATTTCATGAAACTAAATTCAGCGTAGTAATAACCTTTATTTCTACAGTGTAGCTAAAACAAAACCTTTGTTCAAAATTTAAATTTGGCATTGTGCTAAGCGCGATTCGAATTGAGGTCTCAAAGTTGCAACGCCGCCTTGGTCAGTGCCGCGTTTTTCGAGATAGGTTTTTAATTAACTTTTAAAGTCACTCGAGGCGTATTGAGAAATACAATCAATGCAAACTATCTTGAATCCCATAGTATTTATGCGATTCCTTCTAATTAAATCTTTCGAGGGCGGTGCCGTTAAAAAACGGACACCTAATTTTAATTCCAAAACAGACAAACGGCACCAATAATATTTCATTAAAATTTTCCTTTTATCATGTACGTGAAAATATGCAAATTCGCATTTTCTGATAAATTCGTTTATACATTCTGGTGTCAGTTCATTATTTCATAAGTTTATAAATAGAATTACTCCTTGCCGGAAAGGATTAAGTGGTCGCAAGACTCTTAAAGCTTCAAAATTTAAGAAATTTTAATTTTTTTAGATGTTAAACTCCAATCTTTTCTGAATATTTTGATATAGTTGTTTCCTTGAAATTCCCATTAGAACAGATTTTTTTACTTTTAGAATTATACCCGCTCAATAGCTGAAGCGGCGTTTCCGAAACTTTAATGTCATTATTTTCCAAATGGTGTTTTTGGGTATAACGCGCAGGATACTTAAAAAACATCTGAATATTTTTTCATGAAATTTTCAAAATATATATTTCATGTTAGTCTGTATAAACTGAACCTATATTTCCTTTTTATTGTTCAAAAAAATATTTTTTTAGGTGATTTTACTGTTGAATTTTTCAAACTTTTGTATTATCTAAATGCAACATTGCATTAAAAATATAAAAATGCTTTAAATATAAATTTATTTAAGTTCAGGGAAATTATTATAACCTGAAATATAAGTAAGCACCAAAATTTCCATTCTAGTTGCAATATTTATTATGTAATCCTACGCGTAAACTTTTATGCCATTTTTTTTTTCGACAAATGTCTAACAGTTTCTAGCCTCCTATAAATACTAATTCTGTATCTTGCAGTTTTTTAAATACATGAAACGAAAGAACATACTTACATCTTTCATCCCAATTAAAATTGTGTTTTAAAATGATATACATTTTAAGACACATTAAATGATGAAAATGGTCTTTTTTCATTTTTCCAATTTTACAGTCCCGAGACCCCTTAAATTAGTATGTATTTAACAATTTGACGTTTATTGCTTTTATACTGTTACTGGACTTTACATTACACATATTTATCATTAATAGTTGTTAACTAGGTATAGAGTACGCCGCCCCTGTCGTTGTGTATGTCCAAACTGACCGTACCTTTAAGGGTTAATATCTCGGCTAATTACAGATGGTTTTTTCGAAAATCATTATCAACAATACTTTTATTCCTCTGCAACGATAGGTATATTCAGCGATGCTCAACAATTTTTCTGAATGCCCGTAAATCGAAATTTGTGTATAACAGAAAAATGCTAATCACTCAAAAACTATGTGATCTAAGGCAATCGCTATAATTTTCTGGCAAGGTTTATATTAACATCTACTACCTCTAATTCTTTCATAATTTTAGTTTCAGTAGATTCGGAATTAGATGGGGGGGGGGGGACATAATTTTGCGCTACATTTTCAACAATATCTTTGAAAATATAATACCTAAAATTAAAAGGAATGTATTTTTCAGTTCAGCGTTACTAAAGCTTTCACAGGATACCCCACATGATATAAAAAGAAAAGTTTTTTTTTTCAAGTAGCATAATTAGCCCCTCTACTTTTTTACTAAATATATTTATGAATGTTTATTAATCTGAAAATATGTGGGTCAATGGTCTTTATTACTTTCCCGAATTTGAACTTTCCACGTTCAATAGTTTACGAGTAAAATGGCTGTGACAGACAGACAGACAGACGGGCGGACAGACACAGGAGTGATCTTATAATGGTTCCGTTTTTACTTTTTAAGTACGGAACCCTAAAAATGAGCCTTGATAAAATCAGATGTCGAAAACGTTGCTAGCTCTTAGACTACCTGTAGTTTCAAAACTGAATTTGCTTTTCCCTTATGTTAGAAATATATTTTAAAGTACTATATATATAACAATTCCCGAATGTTTGACTGTATGTTATCAAAAAAGAAGCAAATATAGAAGTATATTATTGCATACAAATAAGGTGTAAGAGAAAATCAACATAAACGAATTTAACTTGAGGTCACACACGAAGCAATGCTCAAAAACAAATATAAAAAAGTCCTTCCGGCCAGTGCCGGGAGGAAGAGGTAGCTTTCATAATCCTTATTTTAAAAAAGCCAACTTATATCATGCAAACACACGAAGCTCAATTTAGTGGAAACCGAATATAGGAGATTCAATACTAATTTTTATCAATATAATGAATGAGAATTTCGCGAAATTAGTCAGCTTTATCCAAGCTGCTTTTCTTTAAAGTAACTTATATTTGGCTGCCAAATTCGGCAATTTCTTAAAGTGCCTGTCATTTTAAGACAACATGGTGGATGAGGCTAAGCAGTGAACTTGGTCGAGACCTTAGTAATTGCTGTGCATATGCTCACTCACATCGGAATCGGTTAATATATAGGAGTGCTGTCGCATGCAAAAAATCAGATTTTTCAAAATGTCACCCACAATAGAAATTGAAACTGCTATATCTGAGCCATTTTTTAAGGTAAAGACAAACAAAAAATGCTCCTGAATCCTTATATCAAGATCAAATACTTAAGAAAGAAACCTTTTTCAATTTCTAATTTTTTTGCACCTCACTTTAAATATATATATATTTTTTAATTTAATGGCCGCCATTTTGAAACAAGATGGCTGATGAATCTGGCCAGCGAACTTGGTCGAGGTGTTGATGTATACTATCCACATGCCTTCTTACATCGAAATAGGCGAATACGTGTGTTATCGCGTGACAAATACAAGATCGTTTCAAAATGTTAGCCATGCTAGAAATTCAAAGTGCTATAAATCAACCATTTTTTAAGATATCAACAAAAGAACAAATTTTCAGAAACAAAACCTGCTCCGGAATCTTTGTATCAAGGCCAAACCCATAAAAAAAATCTTTTTCATTTTCCAATTTTTTAATACCTCATTTTGAATTTTAAATTTAATTTTTTTTAAATGGCAACCCTTTTGAAACAAGATGGCGAATGAAGCTGGCCAACGAACTCGGTCGAGACTTTGGTATGTACTATGTACAGACCAAGTTACATCCAAATAGGTTCATAAATACGCCTGTTATCGTGTGACAAAAATCAGGTCGTTTTAAAATGTCAGCCACAAGAGAAATTCAAAATGCTATTACTCAGCCATTTTTTTTTAGATATAGACGAAAGAAAAACTGTTCCGGAATCTTTGTATTAAGGTCAAACACATACAAAAAAAATCATTATCATTTTCCAATTTTTTGGTATCTCATTTAATTTTTTTTTATTTTTTAATTTTTTTAAATGGCCGCCATTTTGAAACAAGATGGCGGATGAAGCTGGCCAACGAACTCGGTCGAGATATTTCTATGTACTATGTACACACCAAAGTACATCCAAGTCGGTTCATAAATACGCCTGTTATTACGTGAGAAAAATCAGGATGTTTCAAAATGTCAGCCGCGCTAGAAATTCAAAATGCTATAACTCAGCCATTTCTTAAGATATAGACGAAACAAAAACTGCTCCCGAATCTTTTTATCAAGGTCAAACACATAAGAAGAAAATATTTTTTCAATTTTCAATTTTTGGTACCACATTTCAAATTTAAATTTTTCTTAAAAATTTAAATGGCCGCCATTTTTAAACAAGATGGCGGGTGAAGCTGGCCAACGAACCCGGTCGAGACATTGGTATGTACTATGTATAAACGAAGTTACATCCAAACCGGTTCATAAATACGCCTTTTATCGCGTGACAAAAATCAGGATGTTTCAAAATGTCAGCCGCGCTAGAAATTCAAAATGCTATAACTCAGCCATTTTTTAAGATATAGACGAAACAAAAACTGCTCCGAAATCTTTGTATAAAGGTAAAATACATAAGAAAAAAATATTTTTCCATTTTCAAATTTTTGGTACCACATTTCAAATTTTAAATTTTTAAAAAAATTTTAAATGGCCGCCATTTTGAAACAAAATGGCGGATGAAGCTGGACAACGAACTTGATCGAGAGATTGGTATGTACTATGTACACACCGAATTACATCCAAATCGGTTCATAAATACGCGTTTTATCGCGTGACAAAATTCAGGACGTTTCAAAATGTCAGCCACGCTAGAAATTCAAAATGCTATAACTCAGCCATTTTTTAAGATATAGACGAAACAAAAACTGCTCCGGAATCTTTGTATAAAGGTCAAATACATAAGAAAAAAATATTTTTCCATTTTTAATTTTTTGGTACCACATTTCAAGTTTTAAATTTTTTTAAAAATTTTAAATGGCCGCCATTTTGAAACAAAACGGCGGATGAAGCTGGCCAACGAACTCGGTCGAGACATTGGTATGTACTATGTACACACCGAATTACATCGAAATCGGTTCATAATTACGGGAGTTACAATATATATATATATATCAATTTTGAACGGAGGGTGGTTTCGGGGTCTGGGGGTCATGATCGATGAAAATATACCAAAATTTTTTGAAATCGCTTTCCTCCGAACGGCTGCAATAGGTAGCTTTTTTGTAAAGAAAGCTACCTAAAAATCACATTTAGTGTAAAGACAGCTAATCAAAATAGTCGGCCATTCAGTTCAAATATATATATTACCAGTGTATCTTTTTGATGAATGATACACGGGATCCAATGTAAAATGTATTTTTATGAGTTTACACGACAATTTCTGCTTGATGTATAAGTGTTTTTAGATGGACAAAGGGTAAATCAATATAGTAAAGCGAGGAGAGTTTGCGCGGTATGAGAGATTGCGCACAAAGGGATTCGACGGGAAGGAGTAGAGTGCGCGCCCAGCGACTCCAGGTAGTTGTACAGCAGCATTAGTGCAGTGTCTACATGAATGTGCATATTTATTGTTCCAAGCGTCTTGGTTAAAGCAGTGCTATTTTGGTATTTTTTCCAAAGTAAGTGCTTGAATTTTCATAACTGTTCGTCAGAATTTTTATAGAGCGTCAATAATACAAAATATTTTGAACTTAAACATTTTCTTATAAGCTGCTAACCTGGACTAAGTATGCGAACACCAGAAATTCATTTTAGAAGTGGCCGTATTTAAATAAAAGACCGCGCAATCTCTCCTATCAAAATAGGAGAGTTTGCGCATCTGCTACTTAGGAGAGATGGCGCATTTCCCCATAAGTTTAAGTGCTAGGAGAGATAGCACAGCTTATTGATAAATTTGTATGAATTTCAAATTACGCGTAAAACACATGAATGAATCAATTTTGAAATAATTTCGGAAAAACAATAATTATCAAAACTAAATTTGGCAATAAATTAATTTGCAAAAAAAAAAAAAAACAAAAAAAAAAAACAAAAAAAACTTTTGCAGATAAAATTTTTATTAATAAATTAATAATACAGTTGTTATATACTCATAAATAAATTTTATGTAATTATTTTTGTTAATAAATTAATAATATATTTGTTAATAATTTAATTAAATATATATATATATATATTTAATTTATGAGCAATTAATTTGCTAATAAATTAATTTTGTTAACTAAAATAAATTTTCTAATGCAATGTTTTGGAAAAGCTTTCACCCATTCCAAGTAGTGTAATGCCATCGAAATCAAAAGGAAACAGAGTTCGAGTAATGTTACTGGTCCAAAAAATATATATGAAAAAAGGTTTAAGAAGGATGCCGCTACAAAAATGAAAAAAAAAGAAAAAAAAAAGGCTGAAGATAAGGTGCTTTTACAAAAAGTGGGATAAAAATACTCAAGGGGAAAAAAAACGAAGGTCAATGAGGATGAGTGCACTGAGTATCAGGAACTGTACCAGGAGACAATTTCGACAACTGACTGGATTCAATGTATTGCTTGTTGCAGGTGATTGCACGAAAGATGCACGTTTTACAATAATAAGTGCATCGATTGTGGACGACGACAACTTCGGTTAGCAAACAAAATACAATGAAACTGTGGAAATCGAAATGAAGTAATTTTCAAGTTAAACATGTTATCTACTAGGTGAATGTTTTTTTTTTTGTAATCTTAGTAAGTCTTGCTTTTTCTGATATTTTAATCTTTTTAAATTAAAAATTTGAACTGGTTAAAATTATTTCTTTTATTTATTATTTAAACATTTGGTTGAAATATTCACTCCTAATACAAAAATATTTACTCACAAAATGTCAATTAAGTGTAATTATTATTGTTAAAAAATTAATTGTAGTTATTAATAATAACAATCTCTTCTACCTATGTGCGCAATCTCTCCTACCCATGTGCGCGTTCTCTCCTACCCTGTAAGGAGAGATTGCGCAAAATAGTTTTCTTGGTTTTGTTACTGCTGTTCCATTAATTTACAGTATAACAACAAAATAACAATGGAAATGCATAAAAAAACAAATGAAGTCAAAATTATTCATGCATAGTTTAGCAAAATATTAATATTTAGATTTTTTATTATTATTCTTTTGAAAGGTGCGCAGACTCTCCTCGCTTTACTATAAAAAGTTGAATTAATTAATACCCGTACATGAGGAATATATACAAAAAGCTATTGTTCTCATAAATCAATATATGTTAGGTAGATAATGAAGTTGACAGTGATTTTATAAAAAAAAATCAAATTAAAAATATTAAAAATTATCTAACATTATTTTAACTTCTTTTTATCATCATCATGGCGTATGTCATAAATTTGCAAATTTACAACTATTTGACTTTTTATATTGAAAACATTTTTATGTTGATTGATAAGTATGAATATTAAAAATCACCTGATTTGAGTTTTTTAAAAAGAGCATTTAAACTGAGTAATTTGAACCATCAGATATAATAAAATTTATGTAATAGACAGATATAATAAAGCAGATATAATAAACAGATCTATATCAGTCACAAACATATTTTGATATATTTTATTTGTTGCTATTTCTAAATTCCATCGTTTCCCGTAACATTGGAATTTGATGTTTCAGTGAAAAAAAGTTTCATAGCCGCATAAACTTTCGAACGTAATTTTTGCTGATCTAAGTATTTCTCTATCTATTTTTTCACCTATTATTAAAATATTACATACTATGCGCTTGAAAGTTTGGTATTATTACATTTTATTCCAATTACCGAATTTAAGAAACTAAGCCAAGTACGTTAAAGTTTCACATTGAATTGAACTTACTGGTCAGATAATATAACAGCATAAGATATGGTTGAATAATTCTTAGAACTATATTGTTGAAATATTTCTTTATTTTTAATAAATTCAGTACTCCAAGCCTTCTAACCAGGTTAAACGTGGCCAATATTAAATTAAAAATTGAAATATAATTTTATTGGAAAAACATGAATTTCCTTCACGAAATTAAGCGAGATTGTTAAGATAGAATTTTAACCCATTAATGCCGGTTGGTAATTTTTTAAGTAATTGCCATTTAAGTAATACGAAAATTTTAAATAGGGAAACCAGTATTTTATTAAGGAAATTTTCATATTACATAATCTCGAACTCTGAGAGATCAAATAACTTAAAATTACAATATGGGAAAACTCGTGTGAACTATTACCTAGGTATTAAAACTGTGCAAAAGAAATTCGTCATTAATGGGTTAATGTTTATAAAAGAAAGTTTTAAAAATTATTACTATTAATTAATTTAATAAACTAAAGTTTCTAACTGCAGTTAATTTTTCTGCAGTCTACAACACATTAAATTCCTCATGACAGTATTTTCATGAATGTCTAAATCTAAAGAAAAGTCATCATATGTTAATAAATATGTTTTTCATTTATTTCTCTAGTTAATTTTATCAAATGCGTTTTATTGAACACAACATATAATATTTATTAGTAATTTAAATACAGTACAACCCCGTTAATCCGAACTAATTGGGTCAGGTGCCTGTTCGGATTACAAAATATTCGGATTACCCGAAATTCCGGTAAAAATAGAAAAGGAAAAGATTTTGTGCTAAAAAAATGTAAGTTATAGGTATTCAGTAGTACAGTAAACATTCTCTAACCCGGCATCCTAAGGTCCGGTATTCACGACTTTTGGAAAAAAAATGATATTCCTTGTTTAATATCACTCTTAAAGATCTTTATAATAATCCAATGGAACTTCAGAATGATGAATTATGTAACAACCCACTACAAACGGTTCAAAACCGAGAATCTATATATAGCTTAGTCTCCACGTCGACGAGGTGGGAAGTAAAAAACATTTCTGCAGATAATTTACGAAATAAAAAATATTGAAAGGAAAAATGATTTTTTATCATCTGATTTAAATACTTTTTGCATTTTGCAAAAGAAGTTTATACTGACTGGTGAACAAACTGATATTCGAGATTTTTTAAAGATGGCTTCTTAGAGTAGGCCTACAGTGCACTTTTACATTTTATATTCGTGTACAATGTTGTACTTTTATATTATTGAGTATTTTTTTTTATTATTATTCAAGCTGTTTAAAGAATAAACAACGTGCTCTATTTCCATTTTTGTTTAATCTAATTTCTACATGTTTTTAACGGCATTCATCATGTAATCACGAAACTTTCGTAAGTTAACCTTTTTAATTGATCTATTTAATTTTCGAAAATAAAATAGATTCGGATTAACTGGAATTTCGGATGAGCGGGGTTCTACTGTACTACATAAATCTGTCAAATAGGTATACATATTTGCATTAAAAGTGAAGTAATATATAAAAAGAAACTCATTTATGTAAAAATAAAATTTTAATTAATTTTATTCAAAATTTGATCTCAAATAGGTATACTTATTTGCATTAAAAGTGAAGTAATATATAAAAAGAAACTCATTTCTGTAAAAATAAAATTTTAATTAATTTTATTCAAAATTTGATTTTATAATTAAAAAAAAATAGTAAGAACACAGGTAAGTGTCATTGTTTAAGAAAAAGTCCTTCCAGCGAACGGTAGCTTTCACATTCATTGTTCTTTGAAATCCAGCTTTTTTTATTCAATTAAACGAAGCTAAAATTAGTGTTCCCTATTACAGAAGATTCAATTTTCGTCGCCCGACCAGTGTTCGATAGGTTCTACTCTCGAAGCTGGTCAACGGGAGATGCTGGGTTCGAACCCAATCACGACCGTTGGCCTAATCGTTCGGAGTTTTCGTGGGTTTTTTTTTTTTTCTAACCTTGGATTTCCATACGTAAATACGGGTTAGTTTCCATTAGAAAGAACCCCACGAAGTGCATCCCCTCCCTCTCGGGACTATATCTTTCGTGTAGATAATCGGTCGTCAAAAATTGACCAACCAACCAACCAGTTTTCGTCAAGAAAGAATATGAAAGAGAATTTCTCAAAATTAGTCAGCTATATTCATGCTGGCTTCAATTAGGGCGATTTATGTTTTGTTGGGAAATATTAAAGTGGCCGACATTTTACACCAACATAGTCCCTGAAGCTAACAAATAAATTTGGTGGAGACCGTGGTAAGACTTGAAAGCTTGCTCAGTCAAAATCGCTCGCTTGCTCACATCAAAATCGGTTAACATATTCGATTGCTCTGTCTATAACAAAAATCGAATAGATCACAATGTCAGACATATTAGAAATTCAAACTGCTGTATTTCAGGCATTTTGCAAGTTAAAAACGAAACAAAAAACGCTATGAAATCCTTGTATAAAGAAATAAAATTATTTTTAAATTTCTAATATTATTGTATATAATTTAAGATATAAAAAAAAAGAAATAGCCGTCATTTCAAAACAAGGTGACTGATGAAGCTGGCTAAGGAACTCAGCCAATGTCTTGGTATGTCCTGTACGCACAGATAGTTACATCGAAATCGGTTAAAACACGTCCATTGCCAAGCTGAAAATTGGAATCTCGTGTGGTGGCCAAAATATTATTATTCTTTTTCTTTAGTTCTTCGGATTTCGAGTCACTTTCAGTATCAACAAATTATTAGTTTATATCATCCACATCAAAAAATTACGTCCACGCGATAACGCACAATCGTCCGTTTGCTAAGAACTCACAACACACGATATCTCGTGATTGGCGATCAACGTTTTAACATATACGTTTGTTATTGCATGAGAATAATCAGACATTTTTAAAATGTCTGTCACCGCAAAAATTCAAACTATTTTATCTCAGTTGTTTAAAATAAAGAAAAAACAAACAATACTCCAGAATCCTTGTACGAAGGTAAAACAAGGGAAAACATGTTTTTTTTTTTTTTGTCATTTTTTTTATTTTTTGTACATGTTTTTAAATTAAAAAAAAAATAATAGTCCACATCTTGTAACAGAATGGCGGATGAAGCTCGTTATCGAACTCTGCCAAGACCTTGGTATATCGTGTACACATGTTTAGTCGATATCCAAATTGATTAATAATTACTTGTGCTATCATGACATAATTAGGATTGTTTTAAAATTTCAACAACCCTAGAAATTCAAACTTCTATATCTGAGTCATTTTTTACGATAAAGATGAAAACATGCTCCAGAATACTTGTATCAAGGTAAAAAGCTTAAGAAAAAGAATTTTTTTTTCAATTTGTAAGGTTTTGTACCTCTTTTTAAATTTAAATATACTTTTATATTTTTCTGTCATTTTGAGACAATATGGCGGAGGAAAATGACAAACGAACTCGGTCGAAATCAAGTATCATCCAAATTTTTATTCATAAATACGACAGTTACAGCATAAGAAAATCAGATATAAATATATACATACATATATAAGGATATACAGTTTGTCCACGTATAAACTGACCGACCTTTATTTTCGCAACCGTTGGTCCTAGATGCATACTTCCAATTGCAAAAATGGTTTAAACAATGGAAAGAATTATTTTTAAAGCGGTTTGGGTCAAGAAACACATTTATTAAAAAATTACGAAATTTAAATTTTTATACGGTCCCCCGGTCCTATAAGTGATATTTAGTAAAAATTTACTGTGACACTAACAAGTAAGATAGAAAAAGTCCCATTCATCTAACATTAAAATTGAACGAGTTATAAAACTTTGAAATGCATGACTTATACCACTTTTTTGCATATCAAAACAGATGATTTCAACCGTGCTTTCAGGGGTCGTATATAAAGTACTTAAACTTATTTCAAGGTATCTGGGGTTTGAAAAATCGTACCACTATTACGATTGAGTTAACTTTATTAGTTCAGTTTCGGATTAGTTAAAATAATTGTATTTTAACACATGTTGTATTTTGTAAGGATTTGAGGATATGATTTCGTTTAACAAAAATTATGTAATTTTCATAAGGTTTTATTTAACTTGCAACGATCGTCTTTCCAGTTTAAAATTTATACTCGTACTTTAACTGACTTTCAAATGTCCGATCGAAGTTAAAATTTTACATACTAACTTAAATCCGATTACAATGTAATATTATTATGATTTTTTATGCTTAGCATCTTATAAATACTTATATTCGAGGATAACACAAAAAAAAATCGGATAGATTACCGTCAACAAGTTTAAGAAATGGTTTTAGATTAGATAATATAAACCTGCGATGGTTGTGTTTTTCAACTTTTTTAATTAATTTTTATGTTTTTTTTTAACGCTAAACAAAAATATTACCTTCACTTTTAACTATCATTTCAGGGTTTTTCGCAAATCATAAGTTTCAAGGGTAAAAAATAGCGAAAAATATGGTACTATAAAATAGATGTAAGACTTTTTATTCAGTTTAATTTTAATTCTATAATTTATTCAATTTTGTGGCTTATACTGAGTTTCTTACAGCTAAACAGCTTAGGGGTCCGATGTGATTGGGAGGGGAAGGGAGATAGATTTTAACTTTGAGCTTTTTAACTTTGAAATTTGCGATTTGAGAAAAATCCTGACGTGATGGTTTAAAATTAATGTCATTTTCGGATTCATAGCTAAAAAATACTCGTGAATCAATTTTCAAAAGCTAAAAAACATGGCACAACCCAAAATTTGAAAGACGGTGTAATCTAACAGCATTTTAAAATATGAATCATTTTTGGAAAGAATTGAGGCTGTTGTTTTTCATACTTCTATTTAACAAAAATTCTGTTATTTTTATCCTCTTATATGTTCAGTACTTTGCAGTAATATATCGCAATGATTAAATATTTCAAATTTATATTGCAATGCTAATTTTACTCCCAACCATTTCTTTAATATATCTGACGAAATTATATTTCTACTAAATTTGTGAATGACCCCTAAATTTCAGCAAAAAATATGCCCAACTTTAAACAGCTATTACTCGGTCAATTTTAATCGTAGAATAACGGGACTTTTTTTGCCTTACTTGTCAGTGTAACAGTTAAATTTTACTAAATATAAGTTATAGGACCGGGAACCGTATAAAAACTTAGATTCTGTAATTCTTCGTTAAATTGTTTTTTCGCTTCAAACTCTTTTAATCTTAACTCTGCACCTAATTTTGACCACTTTTGTAATTGGAAGTATGTATCTAGGACCAACACTTGCGAAAATAAAGGTCGGTCAGGTTATACGTGGACACACTGTATACCAAGTGCCCTAAATTTGACTGACTCATTTTATAATTAAATAACTTGCAATTGGTGGCAGTATTAAAAATAAATTTAGAGGATTATGTAAGATGTCAGTAGTTTTTTTAATGCGATTCCCAATTTTAGTTTAAAATGGAACGGCATATGGGTGCTGCAAGTAATCGACGCTAAATCGGAGTCCAATTTTTAGCCTCTGTCTCCTTTCAGTATTGAGACGTTTGAAGGAGTTTAAATATATGGTGAATTTCTAAATCACCAGTGCAATTACTCCATATATTTAAACTCATTTTTTCTCAGCAATACTAAGAGAAGAGATCGGGGCCAGATTTAACGCCTATTTATTTCAACGCCATCTCTCGCTGCTATTTTAAACTAAAATCGAGAAACGCACTAAAAACCTCGATAATTTTCATATCCCTCACGCAAGATTTTTTTAAATAGCTGTCACCATTTGAAAGTTATAGAATTTTAATTCAGTCAGTCCATTTTAGGACAGCCCGTATATAGAATTAAATATTTGACGGAGGTGGAATTGTGGTCTACGAGTCATGATCAGTAAAAATATATCAAGATTTTCCGCAATTGCTTTCCTACGGAATGCCCAAAGAAGTATATTTTTTACATATTTTGTAAGGAAATCTACCGCATAAACCTTTAAAAATTGCAACATATTTTCCTTTGTTAAAATATTAAATCATATTTTAGATGTGAAACGTTCCTCATCCTATAAAATGACATTTTCAAAAGAAAAAAAATGTATATATATAGTTTCAGTGAGTTGTAGTTACACTGGGTTCTTGCGTTTCATGAAGCTAGGTTTAACATATTTTGATTGTAATATAGTACTACCAATATAATAGTATAAATAATGTCTTTAAATCAGCAAAAATTATTTTTCGAAAATTGCTTTATTAAAATTCAAGGACCATACATTATCTGCGTATATTCAATGATGCACCCGATGTTTTTATTATTGACGATGTGAAAAATAAACATAATTATTTTTTTTTACTTTATTTATATTTAACAATTTATATATTTTTTTATATGTAGTTCCTTTTTAAATATTATATTTAGAGTGACTGCACCAGTAGTTGATACCCCTCCAGTAGTTGATCAAATGTTTGAAATATTGCGCCATTTCAGGCGGAAATGAATTTTACACGTGGTACTAGACCCCCTGTTGTCACATTGTTGACGGCTACTTGCTGTAAGAGAAGCCATTTTATGAATTTTTTTAAATAGAAAATGTAAAAATTTAGTTTTTGATTAGTTGGAGACGATTACGATAAGTTAAAATAATCCACTTCCATCTTGCTTATTTCAAATAATAGTTTTATATGAATTATTGTTAATCTCAACACAATCATAATAATTTAAAGATTCATTTTTGAATTTTCGACTGATTTCTTCGATTGATCAACTACTGGGTAAATGGCAATTAAAGAAACTATTTATTTATAATTTTGTTGCTATTTAATTTCAGCAGATTTCATTTGCGTCCATTATAGGACATTCATCAAGGGTTGTAGCAATCATGTTAGTTTTCTTCTAAAAATTAAAAGGAAGGAAATACAATAAAAACCCCGTAGCACCGACCTCATTTGATCAACTAGTGGCTCAGTCACCCTAGTTACATAAAAGTCATGACTACATTGCATAATCCGTGTATTAAATGCATTACTTTTTCGTTTTATATTTTCTTTCGCTATATTTTATTCTATATTCCAAAACAAAAATACGGTTACTTTTCAAAATCGGACTTCCCTGTCGACACATCGACATTAAGTCCGATATTCCCTTGTCCAGGATATCCTACGCGATCCAGGTTATGCTTCTTTAACTTATTTATTTGGCAATGTATACACGTTTTTTTTTCTTTTTTTGCACAATTCTTAATTAAGCATAATTGTAAAAACTTTTCTAAAATTAAAAAAAAAATACACTGTAGAACACGCACGAGATATTTTTTTTTTCAAAATATGCACAGTATTTTTTTTAAATCGCGGCATTCATGTAGTGTTATGGCGAATCGCAAATCCTTACAAAAATATCATATATCCTCTATAATTTTAGATTTATACAAACTGACGCGAGAATGATATGAAATGCATACTACATCAAAAGTTTTGTTTAATGGTGTTTTGTTGCATAATATATTTCAAATAAGCATTATTTCCATAAATTGATCTTTCAAGTGTAAAACAAATTACAGATTATAGCTAGTAATCGAAAACGTTTGAACATTTATGTCCGAAAAATATTTAAATGCGCTTTATTTTTTTTTTTTTTTACCTGCTGGAATTTCATATGTAATTTAAATTAAAATATAGTTTAAAATAAGGTAAGAATTATATTGATGTGGAAAAATTGTCTTGTCGCTATTTAAAATTTAAATATGCAGTTTTTTTTTATACTGTTCATGAGTTCTATATGTTATAACAGTGTTCTATTATATATTCCCTTATTTTAAAATTTCACACCATTTTACCTGTATTTAATATATCATTTCAAAGCTTGTTCCTATGAAAGATTTGTTTTAAATTATATTTTTGTTTGTTGTATATTGTATATATGTTGATTATATTGTTTTAAAATGGTGGGCAGTTCTTTATTTCTCCATATTTGCGTCGCAATATAAATCACTTTAAATAACACCAGCTTGATAAAGCTCACTAATTTGGCGAAACTCTCATTCATATTCAGTATTGGAAAAAATAGTATTTAATCTTCTATAATCGAGTTCCAATAATTCGAGCTTCGTGGGTTTGGATAATATAAGCTTGCTGTTTAAAAATAAGGAATATGAAAGCTACATCTTTTCCCAAGAACTAGGCGGAAGGATTTTTTTTTTTTTTTTTTTTTTTGTTATAATTTGGATATAGAAAATTACAGTTTTTTTTTTCAGTTGACTGTACAAGTAGTTTTTAGATATTCATAATGCCAAACTTCCAAGGATAGTTTTATTTACTTGATTTACAATACTACTCTTTTATAATAGATTTAAAATGTAAAGTGCTAATAAGATAAAGAGGGTTCGATTCCCGGCTTGGACATTTTTTCACTAAGTTGGTTTACGCTTTGTTAGCAGTGTGATAATTCACATCATTAATATTCAAGATAAAGTGTTTAAAGTTTAATAATAAAAAATTCACCTGTTTGTAAGTGAATAATTAACAAATTAATAAAATATCATTTACTCATGTCTTTATCAAATACAATTTGCAAACCTATAATAAAACTGGTAATTAGTTTATTTAAGTTCTGGATATGTTAGAATAGTTTATAAACACTAAAACAAAATTAAAAAAAAATATATATATGAACTATACTTAACGTAAATATTGTACAAAAATTCTATAATATCCATCATTTTGACATCCTAGTAGCGACTACTGCTGGATGATGAATTGTGTTTTACTTGGCAAAAGAAAGAAATAAAAGAGAAAAAATAATCAATAATAAAGGATAAATTTTCAGTAGGACGTATGAGATTGAGTGAAGAATATATATATTTCATAAAATGTAACAAATTTATCTGAAAAAACTTTAATTTAAAAATATTGCATTTTTATTATTTTTTATGTGGCTCTTTAACATTTCAAAGTAACGATTTCACTTCGGATGAAATATTCAGAAATTTATCGGCATTTCTTTCATTATTTATATAATTGTAAAATTTCATTATAATATTTTCTTTGAATGTATTGATAAATTTAAAGTATAAAATCTAATGTGCTTGTAGAAAAATAATTACATATTTTTTATTATTATTATGCAATAATACGAGCTAAAATACAGCAGTGATGTACAGGGTAAGAAAAAAATTCTCAGACGAGCATTATAGATTATTCTTTGAACCTTCGTAGGGTGTTCGGGTCTTTTTCTCCCAAAACAAATTTATTTATTTTAGATATATTATATTTTTTTGAAAATTTTGAAAAATATTTCGCGACTTTGTTTTTATAGTTATGATAAATGCTCGGTTATGTGTAATGTTTCATTTTAAATGGTAGTTTTTGTTTTCAGTAAGAATTGTACCGCATGTCGCAGGGGATTGGATCAATTTGGACGTTTGTGGAATTTTCAGAGCATAGTATAAATGAACATCGTTTTTTTCAACATGTTATTCAATTATTATTGCTCTGTGAACACCACAGGATTCTCGTTCCTTTCAGTATATGATTTTATTTCCTATTCAGTACAAATATCCACAATATGTGGCTCTATAAGTCCTGTTCTTCTCTCATGATCGACGTGTTTTCTTTTCCTCATTTTTATTACGGCATTCGTAGAGTGTGTAAAGGGACGTAATTCTTTTCACAGTTGATTTTGTTTTAACGTGTTTTGTTATAAACTCTCCTAAGTTTACACGTATTATATGCCTAACCTGAACTTACTATAGAAGAGATTGTGGAATTGATGCGAGCATCGTCAGATGCAGAAGTTGTTTCAGAAATCGACGATCAACGTTTCGGAAAACGAACTATCATCTGATAATGAAGGAAATGACTAAGCCCATCAACCGGCATATCTAACGTTGACTTTATTTAGCAAAGGCAGTAAAATGGAGTAGAAAATCAATAGCCTCATATTGTAGGCGTAAGTCTAAAGATGTTGCGAAAATGGCTCCAGGGTCATCGATTTACGACGCATCCAGAATTAAAGACGAATACTCTGCATTCATGTACTTTTTTTCTCTAGCAGTTTTTCCACACCCCAACTCCCCCTTTCAAGCCTTGTGCGACCTCGCATACCAAAAACGAAAAACATAAATAAGTTAATATAATAGAAAAAGTTCTGAAATTGAGTATATAGGCATCTAAGACTTTAGGCTTCAATATTCCACAATAACCATAGCAGTACAAATATGTTATACACACTCGGGACAACCACCCTCGTAGAGTAAAAAAATAAGGTTCAAATTACGTACTTTGCGGGCGATTCGAAACTATGTCGAGATGCAAAGTATTTTCCTGCTATACAAAAACAACAAAAACATTTCTTTAACGATTACAGTTAGAAACGTGGAACGAGTGTCTCCTTGTAGAGAACGACCAAAATATTCCAAAACTTAAAAATGTATCCAGACCACGAGTCAAAGACACGCATTTTTGGTTATCATACGTAATATTGTATTACGTATTATAAAAAAGAAATTTAATACATATCATTTTAATTCCCTTTCCATTTTTAAATTCAATACTTATGAATTAAATTCTGTAGGATCTGACATAAAATGTATAAAGTGGTTGAGAATAATACATATCGTTAATAACAATATTTTTATAAAATGAGATATTAAAATCAGAATATATTTATATCTATATTATTTTTTATTTAATAAGAAAAATTAGACAGACTTGAATAAGTTTAAAAATTAATTATATTTAAAATATATCCATAAAAACATTTAAATTAACATCAAAATCAGGAAAAGTATAGATTTCGCTATGCCATTGTATAACCTTATCAGAACTAACATCAAACACAACAGCATAACATAGAACATGCACTGGTCTAATTCAAAGAAAGTTAAAGTTTTTCTTTTAGAAACAACAACATTTCTTAGGAATCGTATCTGGATCGTTCAAGATACATGGGTACAACTTATTTTTATTGTTTCATGATTTATAAACCATACTTTGACTACATCTACTATTCTGTTTTATAACATAACACATTTAAAACGATTTTAAAAAACGTAGTTAACGATTTTGAAACACAGTGGGATTTATTATTATTCTTGTTTTAGACGATTATTATCTGTATCTAGAGAATGCAAAGTAATATCATGTACACTCAAGAAAATTTTAAACATGTATAGCTACAATTTAGATAAAGTGTCTGCAAACTGTTTGTGAGCACCTCTAGTAGCATAATTCGAAGTTGAAAACTTTCTACAAATTATCCCGAATACTATGAAATACAATGAAAACAATCCAGTTAAAAATTTACAAAGTTACGCAATTCAGTATGGAATGTCGCAACATATGTAAAAGGAAGATTTATTAGAATCCTTAAAATATTAATATTGTGATAAACGAATACCGAGTTAAATAGATCAATGACGTCTGTGGAATTGTGAGAGTTTAAGAAGTCACATACACATGAACACTCTAAACTTTCAGAATGCATTTTTATTTCGTTGTCTCGTTGAGCTGCTTTAGTGAACATTTTATTTTGTAGGCCAGAATAATGGCTTGAGGATTGTACCAAAATTGGATATTGAGGATTGTACCAAAATTGGATATTGAGGATTGTACCAAAATTGGATATTGAGGATTGTGCCAAAATTGGATATTGAGGATTGTACCAGATTTGGCGACCAAAATTAGTCGTCAAAAGTAATGCCAACTTGGCGCTATTATGAGTATTTCGCCAATTTTTCATGAAATTCATTGACTCCCATTGAAATCCAGTACGTTTTACTTGCTTTCAGAAAATCAATAAATTGATATTTAATGCAACAAAAACTAATATTAGCCAATGAATAGAGCTTCATTGAACTATTTACATTATTTTTAAGCAGAAAAACTAACTATTTACAATATTCGTAACAATATATATATAATTTTACTCATATATGTTTGCGGGAAAAAGGCGGCGAAGTGAAAATTTCAGAGGAGAGGATATTTATATGTTAAGAATATTTACTGTAATTACAAATTATTGAATTCATAGAAAATAAGGGATCACGAACCGACCAAGAATCGAAACACGAAACAATTACGTCCGGGGTTGGCTAGAAAATAGGGATTGCTTCGCGATATCGAATGGAATCGCGAAGCGATTACGCGGTGGGTTGGTTATCGTAGCGAGCAGTGGGACGGAGTCCTTTAGTAGATTTATATGAAAATGTACAGGGGTAATAAGTAATTTCACGATGTGATTATCAGCAGAAAATTTAAAAATAAAAATAAAAATTTTGAATAATGTCGAAACCAAATACGTAGGGGCAGGAAGGATAAAGTGGTAACTATAAGGTTTGATGGCATTTTATGATAACTTTCTAATCACTAAAATTTTGAAAGCAATTATCAGCAGTAACTATTATACCTTTAGTTTCAATCGCTAATTTACTTTTTTTAATTATTATTTTTAAATGTACACGTTACTTTAACAGATTAATTACAAAATTTTCACTTTACACGCTTACGTTGGCTAAATGGGTCAACAGAGATAAAGGAACAAATCACATTGATACAGGATGTATATTTTTTAATCTACGCAAGTTTTAGTAACACACATTAAGAATTAGTAAAATTTTTTGTAATATTTTAAGTTAAATATGTTAAGTTTGTAATATGTTAAGTTAATTTAAATGTTTGTTAAATTCGTGAAAGGCATTGTTATATCCATAACAAACTGATCGATACATTTCCCGGACTAATATTTGGTTTTCCAAAATCTAATGAAATAAATTAACGTATACACTTTCATTAAAATTTTATTGGACTCATTTACTTTTATAAATTGAAATTGTAATTAAAAAAAATAATATTTCATAATTTTGCAGAATATATAATTATACTTTTAAAAGCTTTTTTTTCATAAAAATTTTATTCTAGAGAAAAAGCGTTTTTCAATACATTATATATCTTAAAATAATAACTTAAATGACGTTTGTTTAGCCATTTCAAATTGTGTTATTGTTATCTCCTAAAATTTCAAATATAAATGTTATAATATAACATATATACTCTAATATAATATGTATAGTTAAGATATGATTATTAGCTATTTCTTCACTCTCAGTTAAAAAATATTTAAACTTAGCATTAACACAACAATAGGACACCTTCATGTAAATAATAATTAAAAAAAAAATACTGCACTTGTCTGAAAAAATTTAAATAGCATGACTAGATAGAAACATGCAGGTTTTCTTTAATAAAATTAAAACGTAGATTAATCTCAAAATATCTATTGTAGATTTTAAAATAATTTCTTACTAACACACAAAATCTTCAATGAGAATTATGCAAAATAAATTTTAAAATTTATACAAATATTTATGTCTAACTGGATTTTTTGTTATCCTTAGTTAATTTAAAATAAAAATATTTTTAAAAGATTGAAACGATATTTTAATATAGTAAAATATTGTGGTTAATGCATGCATCGGAATTATCAAGCAAAAAAATAAAATGTAAATAATTGAAACTTTATTTTTATTTTGTAGAATTTTATGTATTCTGACAATAAAGTATTGTTATATATTTTTTAAAATTTGTTAAATTTAAAAAGGTTTTTATACTTAAATAGTTAAAAATAGAAATTTAAACTACACATTTTCTATATGCTATTCAGGTAAAATCTGTATTATCATTCCCAAGAGTAAATAGAACACTTTAAATCTATAAAATAAACTTTTTATTCTAAATTAAAGACTTTTCTACTAAATAAAATATTTTGGAAATATGCAGGAGCATTTTTAAAAAAACAATATGTGACATATTTTCTTTATTAAAATGCTATTTCCATATTTAATTTTATCATATGAAAGATTTCTCAAGCCATGTAATTTATCGTTTTCTACATGAATAAAATATTTTTAAAGATATATTTATGTAATTGTTTCTGCAAAGGAATTATTAATATTGTTTTAGTTAACGGAAAAATTGCATTTTAAAATTATGTACGCAAAGTTTATTAGAATTAAATGCATATATGGAGTTATTAGTGTGTACTAAAAAATATCACAAGTTAAGAAACTTGTTTTAAAATATTAATACTTTAAAATATGAGACATATTTCAACGAAGTATCCTACTGGAAGAAGTATCATACTGCATATAAAAGAAAATAGGATTTTTTTTTTTCTGTATTTTGTTTTGATCTGATGAATCTCAAAATCTTCTAGAAATATTTTAAGTCATACATCAATTCCTTTTACGAAAAATAAGCTGTCACACGAGAATATTTAATGTACAATATATCAAGTTTCTGTCTGATTAATGTTCATTCCCAATATAATATATTTCAGGTAAGCATCATTTTTAAACAATTGTAAATTACATAATATCTTAAAAAATTTTAGATAATGAATGAAAGATACATAATTTTTCTGACGGATACTTTTTAGGTTACATATGAGGGATATTTCATATACAGCCAACAGTTTTTGTTTCTAAATCGTCTGTGGTATAGAAAAAAAATAATCTGGACATTACGACAATTTAGTTCATAATAATTAACTGAAATTTATTATTAGATTTCTTTTGTCTCATATTAGTTTTCTTTTTAAAATTAGCTGAAAATTAGCAATGCTATCAGTTTAACGGGGCACCTTTCTTTTTATTAGTTTGTCTCACTCGTATAATTGAATTCTATCAGGCGAGTATCACCACGTTCTTGAATGATGGTTTGATATAATTTCGACAAAACCGTCTGCTTTAGCACAGTCTCAGGATAAGCATTGTGCATATGTTGCCATTTCATATACAGCCATTACATTACTATATCTTATCATTTTGCATATCTAACAAGAACACATACCTGAGTTATCAGGCAAAGACTCCTTCAGGCTCAAGATCAGGCTCCCAAGCCTCATTCTGACGTATTAGCGCTATCTATTGACACGTTCTTTGATTTTTTGGATCCGATTAGATTTCTTATTTTAGGGAAAAAATGCTTTCTCATCTAAAAGTTAAATACAGATCTTCAACTGGAAATTTAAAGATTTACAGAAATATAATGTATAAGCTAATTGTTATTTTGTGTATTATTATGACTATATAACCTTCATGACTATATATACAACATTAATAACTATATAAACTTAATAATTATTAATACTTAAAAAGCCAGAAATGTAAAAACAACAACAACAACAACAAAAATGTATACGATTTATATTAAAACTTACAGTGAAAAAATGGAAACAATTATAAAATCACACCTTGCAATAAGAATCGATAGCTAATCTTGCAAAATCAGGTCCATGTCAAAGAATGATGCCACACCTAAATGATATTCGTAAGAATATTGTTTTAAATTAATGTATTTATGTTATAATTCAAAAACATAACTGAGTATTGCTAACATTATTTTGATGGTAGCAATGAATTGACATATACATTCTCGTTTACTGCCTTTTTTTTTATTTCTAAACATCATATAATTTAAATCTTTATACTGTCCAAAAACAATTAATTGATTTTGGAAACTGTATTTTAATTTTATTATTATTTTTTCTTAAATTCTCAATAAATAATTTTAAAATCAAATCTGCTTCTATCGCGTTCAGTCCAATTACGAAAGATTAATCAGTTAGCATTTGAAACAATATAAATAGTTAAATATTTATTCGTATCCAGAAAGAAATTAATACTTCGTCAAAATATATTATAAAAAAAATACAATAGAAATAAAATAGAAATTTCACAGACATGTTCTCGAATAAAGCGCTTAAAGAGTGGAAATTATCATAATCAAAAACCTGCAGTATGAAGCGAAAGCTTGGACAATATATACGCAATTTTTTTCTATTAAATCATGACTAATTCATAAGTATTGCTTTAACCAAAATTTTATTTGAATATCTATTGATAATTTTCAAATAAAAATCTTCTTTCGCGTTGTTAATGGATCAGTCTACAAAAATGTATCATTTATAAAAAATCTATTAGAATTAGAAAAAATAATATTTTCGGCTATGTTCTATAACACGAGAAGGCCGGGTAATTATTAATAGTTTTATTAACCGAGATACACTGCAAGAACGTAACCTCTTAAATCATGAACTTCTTTATATTGCATGATTTTTAAATTTTTAAATGAAATTTAAAAGTTGATTACTGAAATTTTTATTTTATTTTTTTTTAAATATGAAGGTTACAAGTCTTAAAAACTGCATATATCATTTTTCATGTTCTTTTGCTTATCTGTGTTTCATTTATCACCAAGAAATAGAATGAAATGAATTTAAACATAAAATTAGTTTTATTTTAATTTAAAAAATATTTCGAAATAAGTATAAACAAAATATACGACCATTAAATATATAGATACAATAACACAATTCAAGTGAATACTTTATGCTGTGTTTTTTACGAGAATGAATAGTTTGATTTCGAAATCCATTATTTTGACATTATTTCAATGATTGTTATAAAAAATGACGGATTGTTGTTAAAAATGAAAAGAAAATGTATCATAAAATGAGTTTGTAAATATATATAACTAAATTATTATTACGAGCATCAAATAATTTTAATTCAAAAACACTGCAGAGTTTTATTATTCCGGAAGTATGTCTCATTAAAAAGAAAAGATTCATTTATTTATTTATTTATTTTTAACTGGTAATTTGCTTAACACATCAACATAAAACTATAAATTGAATAATAGGAATTTATATTTAGTTTTAAATGCTTTACTTAAAAAATATATATATATATATATATATATATATATATATATATGTTTGTTTATAATAAAAAGGTAAAAAAAAAACAAAAAAAAAAACCAATAATAATATTTACATTTGTACCTTGTATAAAACTAACCCAATTTAACCGAATAGCACATGAATTAAGTTTATATATATTGTTGATGAGTACTAATTGGAGAGCAGATAAATTATTTAATAGGTATAAGTGTCTATTTTTATCAACATAGGAACGCAAAGTGTGCTCTATGAGCATTTTAGTACGAAAATCTATTTCTTAATGAACATATATCCTTATTAAGAAAAGTCTGAGATTTTTTTTCTAAGTGAACTTAAAATATTTTTTTGTATTTTTGTCAACTTCTCCTGCGGGATAATTTCTAATATTTTATGAATAACGCAGTATACAACGAAATCTTTTACAATAGATATAGTCAGTTTTTGGTAATTTCTTAACTTTTATATTACATATTTTTGTGCATCATAAGGAAAATTTTATATTTTATATGTAAAAAAGTCAATTTCTTCTCATGTGTTCCTTATTATAAATTAAAAGATATTTAATAAATTAAATATACATTTTTTTTTAAAATATATATACATACAAGTAAATTATATTCATAAAAATAAAGGGGAATAAAAAATATAGTCAACATCTATAAAAATAAAAATGAAAATACAAATAAAAATAAAAATATCCAAATATATCCATGTTGAAAGAAATATGCAAATTAAACATAAGAAAATGAATATTTTTCTACATTATGCAATTAACTTCTGCTGAATAAACTATAATATAATGTCCTTTCTTTCATTAAATCCCAATGAAAAAAATGTACAAGGAAATTAAAAAAGAATTGCGTTACTTCTGGACTTTCTTAATGATAGGAAAGTATTTTGCCTAGGGATAAAATAACAAAAATGAACATTACTGTTCTTTATGTTTTCTCTGCAAAATTGCACCTTCTTTCATTTTGAAAGTTAATTTAATTTTCCCTCATCATAAATGGAGTCATTAAGATTTTATCATAATAATTTTTAAAGTATGAAAGTTTATTTAATTAGCTTTCGGGAAACTTAATGATACAGTGTGAATTTTTAAACATAGGCATTCATAATGAATTTTTAAATAAATATTTAGAATTTAATATGTATAAATAAATATTGAAAATATTACTTAGTTATAGATTTGATGAAAAAATAATTGGATATTTCATTTTAATTTTAGATATCGCTGATAAATGCACTGTAATTTAAGTCTTTTACTAAATTTCTAAATTAGAAATATAGATTTCCAAGTAATGCGAATAAGGTAAACAAATAAACTGAATACACTAAATGATCGAGAAATTCTACTCTGTAGTTCTATATCTCTAGGTGATGAAACGATACAATATATTAGGAATCGCACGAATTCTCTCTCGCAAATTGTCTCACTTTATTTCTAGAATCAATTTATAAATTTGAATTATAGTTACTAAAACTCACTTCTGGTGTTCGCATTTATTTGCAGAAATTTTTAAATAAGTTTCACCACGATAATATGGAAAACGCCCTTGAATTTTAATCGAGATAACTAGAACTCTCTTGCAAAGGGAACTAGAATTTATAAGGATGGCATGGGAATATTTTTTAGAGGCGTAATGTATTCCCTAGATGCCACTGGTAGAATTTTTTTCAGTATACAGCTACAGCTGCTAATCCGCCACATTGCTGATTTTGTGTTTGTATGTCCGTTTACCAAGAAATTGCTCTCTAACCTTAAGAAAAAAATTGGAATCAAATTGGAATTTTGCGACTCGTTGAACAGGTGGATCCGCGGATCCCTTCCAATCTATTCGAGGGGGTGACCCGGTCATAGGATATTCCCTCCGGAAACATCTATATGTATTTTAAAAAAATTACAAACAACGGCCATCGGGTACGGGAGTACAGGGACTTTTAATGTATCAATATAATTTTGGAAAATTTTGCAGATAACTTGAGACGTCATTAATCGATTTAGAAATTTTGAAATGTTAATTCCGGTATATTTATTGAACTTTATCTAAAAGCGTAAAAATCAACAGAGTGAAAGGGTCCAAAACACGACTCGAAACAGATTCATTGGCATTACTCACCATTGATCTACCACACACTGAAAAAAAAAAAAAAAAATAGTTCTGAAAAAAATAAACGGAAATTCTACTAGCAATCGAAACGCCAGTACTATTTCCGAATTTCAACGATAATTTCCCCCCCATAAATTCCAGAAAAACGGAAAATTTTCTGTAATTTATGGGAAAAAATTCCTTAAAAATACGGATTTCTGAAATTCATGGGGGAAATGCCCGTTTAAATACGGAAATAATACTGGCCTTCTCGATTGCCAGTAAAATCTCCGGTTTTTATACCCCTTTTTTTTACAGTGCAGAACTACCTGGACGATACCAGGCCTAGCTTATCTGATGGGAAGTCTGCAACCGCAGCAGACGATGGGATATTTGCATGAACCAACACGAGACAAAGAAGAAATGAAATAGAAACAAGCCTCGATGAAATTGAATATGCATATGTATAATTTTTTGTAGAAAATTTCACACGCCTTTAATTTTTTAACATTTTAAAATTTTAATTGTTGAATTTTTATTCAATTTATAAATTTTCTGCCAGACCTAGGTTTTAACGCATTTTCACTGCGTTAATTATTACGCCTTAATCAAAGTTCAATAAAAATTCAGCAATTAAAATTTCAAAATTAGTTTTAATATATCTTTTCACCGTTCACATTTCGAGTATATTAAACTTCGGCGTGCAGAACGAACTTTTCTGAATAAATTTGATCGTGATAACGATTATCCGTATTTACTTAGGTTGAAGGCCAGTCGTTATTGTTTTGACCCGGTGAGTTTACCTTCTTGTCGTGTAATTTGTGTAATTCAAACACTTAATGCACTGTTGAATTAGTTAGGTATTCTATTGTCCTTGAATGATATGTAATGGTTTTGGTTTAGATATGATTCTTTCACAAGAGATGTCACAAATTTAAATAAGGGATAATTCCATGAAAACCTGTCATGTCTGTCACCGAGCTGAAAATCGCTATGCTTGTTGACCACCGTTATTTTCGAAAACTTTGCTTCACGTTATTCAATTGATGAGATATCTCCGATAAAAATAGTCGCATTTTTCCGTTCTAAAATAGTGGTAGCCACCAAGCATATCGATTTTCATCTGTGTGACAGACATGAAAAATTTTCATGGATTACCCTAAGATAAAAACAGACAGTACGAACAAATAAAGACAAAATAATTTTTCTTTGCTAAGATTGAGAATTTTGAAAAATCATAACACTTTCGTGTCACTTTAATTTGGAATTTAGTTAGGGATATGAAATACTTTAACTTCACTGCAAGCATCCCAATTTTAGTTTGAAAAAAACGGCATTATTACATTCAATTATCTTACAATTTTTCGAAAGAAGGATTTTTCAAAAACTGAAAATAATTGCTAAATCTAACTCGTAATATAATTTAGAAATGAATGAAGAAAACCATTGAAGACAAAACTCATTCAACAAGAAGTTCCTGATCATGGCAATAAAAATAAAACTTTTTTTTTTTTTTTTTTTTTTTTTTTTTTTTTTTTTTTTAACCATATACAATTAGGCGCATAAATTTAAAACTCATTTTTAAATGTAAAAATTAAAATCTTGTTCAGAAATAAAAGGAAAAATAATACATGAAGAAAAAGTAATACGTCATTGAGTAAATTATAATAATCGAGTAAATTATAAATAATACGTCATTGAAGAAAAAGTAATACGTCATACGTCAATAATAAAAAGTTTTCTTCGACATCTTATACAAATTTTCAAATACGTAAAATTTAATATACTTAAATTGTACAATTCCGATTCAAGCTTAATATGTACTAAGGACATTATGATTTTCGTTTTCAATTTAATTTATATTAACATATTTTGAAGTCTAAACGAATAATGTTTGTTTTAAATTTTTAATTAAAAAAAAAATTATTTAAAACCATTAATATTTAAAAATTATATTGGAAACCAGTCTGAGTATCCCAAAAATTGAGAAACATAAACTTGAAAAGTCTTTAAATATTTTTAATCCAGAATTAAGAATATTCTACCTGTCGTTTTCACTGTACCATTTGTGAACACTTTTCATGAAAGTTAGTAATATAGGCTCTGCATGTCGAGCAGAGGTTTGTAGCACTCTTAAAATTATCGACACAACAGAATAGTTTGAAATAATGCAATACAGTTTTGTGTTCTTTTTTAGGTGAGTTCTTAATTATATAAATATGTAGCACCATTAGTCGTCGTTCAGTGGGTCTGTCCGTCTGTTTTTTCGTCCGTCCGTCCGCATAGAACAGCGCAAAAACTAGCCAACCAAATCGTTTGAAATTTAAAATATATAATTGTTGCATAATTTTGTCGAGTCATTTCAAAGTTTATGAAAATCGGATGTATAGTTTAATTACATGGACAGTCAAAAGTTTTCCGATACATTACTACAAATGGGAAAAAATTATTTCAAGTGCATTTTAATGATGTTAAAGACTTTCGAACAGAATGAAATTTATATGCACATATGAAGTGTACTAAAATATATATTCATTACAATATGCAGTTCAAAAATATTTATAAACCTATTTATAGTACGATCGCATTTCATTTGCCACGTTTGACGTGCAATTTCCAACTTGTTGTGCTTTCAATGAAAAAACTGTCTTGTAGAATTTTCAATGTGTTACAATTAAGTAATATTAAAGGTTAGTCATACATTGTCATATTTGTATGCAGAATTCATTGACTATCAATGATGTATCATTATCAGAATTCATTGAAAGTAACCTGAATGGAGTAGTAACAATGGTCAAAAATCAAAACCCAAAAAAGCAATTTGTTATTTTCATGAGTTCTTTAGAGGAAAAGAATTTTATACTTGCTTGTTTTATCCAACTATTGAGTATATATATTATTCCAAGCTATTGGATTAAAAGTATTATTAGAAAACACAGATTTCGGGTTTTATCTGAATTTATTGAATGATTATTTTATTTTTTATTTTGTCTTTCAGTGTCTGATTGGTTTTTTTTCTATCATTCAATATATATTTCTTATAATATATTTTATATAATGATGCTGATAAATTTTAATGCAATGTACACTGGCTTCCAAAAGTTGAGGAACAGGGACCGGATGCTTTAAAAAAATATTGGCGAATTGTTCTTGAATTTCTGAGATGTAAAGAACGTGTTTTTTTTTTTCATATTTCTCGGTGGAGATTTAGTCAGGAGTACAATTAGGCGGCTAATAATAAAGTTAATAATAAAGCAATATTTGGGATCATCTATGTAACAGAAAAAGCTGAAAATAGTTTCTCACTGTATTATATGACTATATGGTTCCTGTTCAACGTTTTTGCGCATTTTTGTAAGCATATCACTCATATTCGTAAAGATGTTATTATGTCTGTAAAAAATTCAAAAGTTGTTTGTTTACAGCTTGCAGAGTTTTCAACGAAATTTAACTTAACTTTCCTAAAAACCTGGCAAATAACAGTAGCAACAGGATACTGCAATTAAAGTATGAATATATTGAATATTTGATGAGATGAATTATGAAATGGAAATTTTAGAATATTTCACGCATGCAGAGTTAAAAATTATTCCACGAAAATGCCCAAATCTCATCAAATATTCAATATATTAATGTTTTAATTGCAGTATACTGTTGATACTGTTCTTTGTACTATTTTCGCAAAGTTGTGTTAAATTTGGTTAAAAATTCTGTATGCTAAAAACGAAAAGCTTTTGAATTTTTCACAGGCACAATAACATCTTCACGAATATGAATGTTATGCTTACAAAAAGCACATAAACGTTGAACAAGACCCAAGTAATCATTTAACACAGTGATCAACCATTTTCAACATTTTACGTAGGTGATCGGAAATATTTTTTGTTATTAATTTTATTATTAGAACCCGAATTGTCTTCCCGACAAAATCTTCACAGAGAAATATGAAATCAAACATGTTCTTTACATCCCAGAAGTTCAAGAACAATTCACCAATCATTTTCGTAGTTATTCAACAAACCGTATACAATTTGAAGCATCGAGTCCCTGTTCCTCAACTGGCCAGTGTAATTCTGTTATATCGAATAGACTTTAAGGTTTTCACAAACAGCAATTACTTAAAAATTAGAACAACGCAGATAGAAGATGTCCGTGTTCTATAAACATATTTAATAACGTACTTTTTTATTATATAACATTGTAAATTCTAAATATGATTAGGTACATATTATATTTCAATGTTATAGTACTACGTAACACTATGTACGGTTTACGTGGGTTAATTAATTACTTATTTCGTAAACTCATTAGGGGTTCTGAGGACACTTAAAAAGCTTTGATAATTTCGATTTTTTTTTTTTTTTTTTTTTTTTAGATCTCATACTGTAATCTTTTCTGAACAGTTTAATTAATTGTTTCTTTGAAATTCCCATTAAAACAAAATTTATGGCTTTTAGAATTATACCCGCCCAATAGCTGAAGTGGCATTTTCGAAACTTTGAAGTGATTTTTCTCCAAATGATATTTTGGTGCATAACGCGCAGGATATCTCAAAAACTTCTGATTTTTTTTTGCATGAAATTTTCAAAATATATGTTTCATGTTAGTCTGTTAAACTTAACGTAAACTTTAATTTTTATTGTTCTAAAAAAATGTTTTAGGAGATTATACTGTTGAAATTTTCTAAATTTTACATGAACTAAATACAACTTTTGTATTAAAAACATAAAAATACTTTAAATGCGAATTTATTTAGGTTCAGAGTAATTATTATAATGGGAAGCATACGTGAGCACCAAAATTTTAATAGTCTTTTTTATTATTATATTCTAGTTGCAAAATGTATTTTCTAATCCTGCACGTAATCTGTTATGCCATTTTTATACTCATCAAATGTCTGATAGTTTGGTGCCCCCTGTAAATGCTAATTCTGCATCTTGCAATTTTTTAAATACATGAAATGAAAGAAAATATTTTTATCTTTCATTCCAATAAAAATTGTGTCTTAAAATCAAATACATTTTAAGATATTAAATGTTGAAAATGGTATTTTTTTCTTCGATTTTTCCAATTTTAAGAGTCTTGAGACATCTTAATTTGAAACAAGAGAGTTTCCGCAAAAATACGTGCATCCATTTTCCATTGATTGGTTTTTTTACCAACAATCGTATTACATTTTTTTATTAATATAAGTCATATTTTACATATTTTCCTAGCAATTTTGTGATTCTTTAAAATAATTGGAATATAAAAGAATTTATATTTCATTCAAATGGATGTTATTGAATGGAATTGTGTGTAATTCGGTGACTGTTTGTATTCTAAATACTCCATGTACTGTAATACATCAAAATACTTGGTATTTTCAAAAATTTGAAATATATGTACTTTAAAAATGTAGTGTGTTAAATGGACCAATTTTTATGAAAATGTTAATTAGTTTTGTAATCATTTTATTACTGAGTAATTTACGCACCTCATTTCGAAATCTGCTAGAGATATTTACACAGACAAAGAAAACATTTTTTGTAACAATATTATTTATTTTCATTAAAAACAATTTTTAACGCAAAAAAGGATTATGGGAGAATTTACAGTTGTATTATTTTAATGTGAATAAACGTATATGTTTTTATAATAATGAATAAATATGTACAGCAAATCAGTCTTAATTTTCTATTAAATTATTAGTGAAAGGAAATGAATATCACTTTTAAATGTGATATAATTTGTAAATTTTTATAAAATATCTGAAATTTACAATGATAAATATAATAAAAAATATTTAAAATTTTAATTTCTTAAAAGGCGCACAGTCGTATACAGAGTGAAAAGGTGCCGAAGCCTGGACTCAAACCATCATTTGTTGGCACGGCTACAACCGCAGCACAAGATAATCTATTTTTAGATTTATTCAATTTCATCGATGCTCGATTCCCTTTAGTTTCGTGCTTGACCCAGAGTCTGTGGCTCGCTCAAAAATATTCCAGCAAGTGCTGGGGTTGTAGATTTACCAACATATGATAGGGAGAAGTACAAAGCTGTGTTTCGTTCCAAGTGGTTCTTTTGGTAGAAAGTCGATGCGCTATACCGATGACCCGGGTTCGAGTCTCAGCTTGGCAATTTTTCACTCTGTAGGACTTTTAAGCAATTAAAACAATTAAAATTTTATATATTATTGAATGCGAGGCGTGAGGAATTTTCTAGAGAAGAATTTCAAAGGATTATACAGATTTATACAATTTCATCCATGCTGGATTCTCTTTAGTTTCATGTTTGGCCCAGATTCGGTGTCTCATGGAAAAATATTTCATTTGTGCTGCAATTGTAGCCTTGACAACATATGATTCTGAGAAGTGCCAGGCTGGGTATCGTTCCAAGTGGTTCATTTGGTAGAACGTGGGTGTGCTATACCGACTACCTGGGTTCAAGTGCCGGCGTAGACACTTTTTCACTCTGTTGGGTCTACGCCTTTTAAGCAATTAAAATTTGAAATAATATTAAATTCAAGGCGTGAGAAATTTTCTACAGAAATTTTCTAAGTATTATATAGATTTATAATAAATTATTTGAGGATAATGTAATGTTTAATATAAATAACAAATCTCATAATATAATGTTCTTTCAAAAGCTGATATTTTAACAAATAATATGAACTTACGCAAATGATAAAAATATGAGAATTTCTGAAAGTTTTAATACTTCAATAAAAAATTTGATTCACATCTTGTTCTATACATAATTATGAACTAAATACAAAAATTTAAATAAACTTTTTTTGTTTTTAACTCTGTTTAGTAAAAATATCAAACTAAGTTATATGATAATGATATCATACGTACTCAGATTTACTGAGTGATATGTGTCCGCCTGTTGACAGCCAAGGTAGCTCAAGTAGTACAGAGTTGGCATTTGATATCACATATATTAGGCTTGACTCCTGGGTTGGTCATATATTCATTCAGTGGGAACAAATTCAGTCAGTACACTAAAATAACTTTAATGCCAGAAAAAATAAACAAAGAAGCCATGTATATTATTTGATATTTCCCAAAATCAACAAATTTGTTAAACAAAAAAAGAAAAATGGAATTAGTTAAATATTAGAATAGTTATGGTTGATCAAAGATATGTAAATCTGTTAACCTCGGATTAGTTATAAACAAAAAAATGCTGGAATTTTATTTTACTTATGGAAACCTTTCAACGTCGGACTAGGATGTACACCAAATACTTGTTAAATATGAAATTATAACAAAAACGTAATCTATACTAATATTATAAAGAGGTAAAAATTGTTTATTTGTAGAAGGTAAGCTCTGGAACTACCGAACCGATTCCAAAAGTAATGGTATCAAAATGATGGTGTTACTTAGTCCAACTTAGAACAAAGGCTATATCTTATGTCCGTGACACTGGTCAAAAGGGGGTGTAGGAGCAAAAAACGTTCTAAAAATGCGATTTTTGTGTTACTTAAGGGCCTAGAAACACGAAATTTGGAATGTTAGTTATTTAGAAGATACTAATGATATCTATGAACATTTCTCAAAAAAATCGAAATTTAAAAGGGGTAAAAATGCACAAAAAGTGTTCTGAAAAACGTTCTAAACGGCGATTTTTACGCAATCTCAAGAATTACCAAACCGATTTAAAAAATAATTGTGTCAAAATGATGGTGAAAACCCTTGCTCCAACATAGGCTACATTTTATGTCGGTGCCATAATCCCCAAAGGGAGTGCAGGAGCAAAAAAACGTTCGAAATTGCGATTTTTGTGTTACTGAAGTGCCTAGAAACATGAAATTTGGAATGGTAGTTACTTATAAGATATAAATGATCTCTAAGAACATTTCATTAAAAATTCGAAATTTAAAAGAGGTGATAATGCGCGAAAAGTGTTCTAAAAAACGTTCTATACGGTGATTTCTACGCAATCTCAGAAAGTACCCAACCGATTTTAAAAATAATGGTTGGAAATTGGTGATGGCAGCCGTTGCTCCAATATAGAATCTACTTCATGTCGGCGTCACTACCACTTTGCGGTTGCATTTTAAATAACGTTCTAAATTGTGATTTTTGTGATACTGAAGGGGATAGCAACTTGAAATTTGGCAGGGTAATTACTTATGATATGTAAATTCTCTCTGAGAAGAGTTTCTTAAAAATTTTAAATTGAAATGGAGTGAAAATAAACGAAAAGCGTTCTAAAAACTATCTAACTAGCGACTTCTATGCAATTCAGGAAATATAAACCGATTTCAGATCTGATGTTTTTAGAATGGTGGTGACAGTCCCCGCTCCAACATAGCCTATATTTCACGTTGTTGTCACTACCACCTGGGGGTTACAGAAGCAAAAAATGTTCTAAATTGCGTTTATTTGTGTCAAAGAGGGTGGTCCAACATTTAAAATTTGGAATGGTAATTACTTCAAATATGCAAATGCTTTCTAAGAATTGTAAAAAGAAAATTCCAAATTTAAAAGGATGAAGTGGGCGAAAAGCGTTCTATAAGCGTTCTAAATTACGATTTTTACGCAATCGTATGAAATACGAAACCAATTTCAAACATAATGGTTGCAAATTGATGGTGATAGAACCTGTTCAAACATAAGCTACATTTTATGTCGCTGCCACGACCCCTAGAGGGCTGCAGGAGCAAAAGACTTTCTAAATTGCGATTTCTGCGGTACTGAAGAGGCTAGAAACTTCAAATATAGCACGGCAGTTACTTATAAAATATAAATGTCCTCTAAGAACAGTCGAAAATAAATTCGAAATTAAAAAGGGGTGAAGCGAAAGGAAGGAGCGAAAAGCATTTTAAAAGAGTCCTAAATTACGATTTCTATGAAATCTTAGGAAATAATAAACCGATTACAGAAGTTATTGGTTGCGAATCAAAAATGATTGTTCCTGATCCTATACGGGCTATTATGCTGGGCTATATTTTCTGCCGGTGTCACTACCACCTGGTTGGCAGGAACAACCAGAAACCCTTTAAAAACATCTAAATTCCGTTTTCTATAGAATATTAGGAAATACTATCCTATTTCAAGGTTAATGTTGCCAAATTAATGGTGACATTCTCTGTTTCGAGACATTCTATTTCAACTCAGATTCGGCGTTTTATGTTGGTGCCACTAACCTCCGAGAGGTGGTAGAGTATTAGACAAGAAGCTTGGAATTTGACATGATGGTTAATTTTAAGATGGTTTCTAAAAAATTCAAAACTTTAAATGAATACTGAAATGAGCATATGAAATGAGCATAAAAGTCTCAAAATACTTTCTAAATTATCATTTATTTGAAATTAGTTTTATTCTTCTTTTTAATTAAAATCTCATTTCTGTCTATTGCACTTTTATAATGAAGTTTAGTCAAACTGTGGCTTAAATTGTGATTTTTGAATTATTCGAAAAAGTGTTCTTCTAATTAAAAATAGTCATGTAAATATCACTTGGCATATTTCAACTATTACGCGAGCAATGCCGCGGGGTTTGCTAGTTATCAATAAAATTAAAAAAACCTCTGAAATACATTCTTATATTATTCATTCAAAAATGCAATATTTATTTATAATTAAAGTAATGAATGAAGTATTGTAAAGATACAATCGTATTTTCCTTTCAATGCTAAAATAACCCTCCCTTTTCAAAATTAAAACCTGCTTTATTGAGGATAAGTTAATACATAAAATATTTAATGAAAGTATAGTAAAAATATGAATGTTTATTTAATTAACTTTTCAGCAGATTAATGATACTCCGGCGTATAATAATATTCCGTTCTTTGATGACTTAAACAATTCCTATTATTCAGAATAACAATATATTAAGTTTCTAAATTAACAGTTAGAATGAACTTAAAGATAAAACGAAATTGTTTATAGTGGCAAGTTTCATACATTTTAGCTGCTTTTAAAACGTCTATTGGTAAAATTCCTTTTAATATTAAAGAGTAATAAAGTAACATTAAAATGTTAATATTAAAACAACCAAATTTAATAGAATGACTTAATCTTTTGCAGTAGTATTTATGTTTGATCTTATCTACTTTAAAAGGCAGAAATCCAACGTTTAAAAATGCACAAATAATGCAGAAAAAAGCAGCAGATACCAGTTTTGAATTCACAAGCGAGATTTGCGCGGTCTTGCTTTCCAAGCAAGGCGTGCATTGCTCTTTATCGCACTAAAGTAGTGTCTTGCTTGTAGATTCGAAACAGGTGTTTGTTGCTTTTTATGTATCATTTGCGCATTTCTTAAACGTTAGTTTTGCCTTTTTTAATATTCTTGCACAGACCCTTTACTTGCCTTTTTACTTATATACTTTGCTTTTATTTATTACCAAGTTATCAGTCCACATTGCTTCCAATTTTTATATAAACGCATTTTTGTTAATTTCTGACCTATGTCGAAGAGATTAAAGCAAATTGTAGCTTTCCGCAAATTAGTTTCGAATTTGTTTTTTTTTCCATCTCCTACCACACTGGGCTCGTAATCAAGAGGTCAAACCGCAATTCTCAAATTATCCAAAACAATGAGCTAAAATAATTACAAGAACATAGTAAATGCCTCAATAATAAAAAAAATGCATGTATATAAAAATTAGAACCAGGGTGGCCTGATAATCGGGTCTGTTCTGGCTTAAAGCTCTTGATTAGCGATTTAGACTACACTTTGAAGTAGAATTGTCAGCTTATTGTTCAACAAAATATTAAGTGTGTGTAATCATTTCATTCAGAAGTTTAAGTCCTACAACATTTGTATTGATGATGTTTTTGATAGAGTTAGTTTTTTGAGATATTGTTATGGATTATAAATCTGTACACATTTTCTAACGCTCTCCTACTACTAGGTGGAAAACTTACTGTATTCATTCTAGACCTAAACTAAATAGATTAAAACAATTTCTAGCTTTCCCCCTAATTAATTCCTAATTTTGCGGGGTTTTTTTTTTACCACTGCGCTAAAAATGCTTTTTAGTGATTAATTTTTAACAGGTTTAATTTAAAAATTAAAGGCGATTATTGATTTAAAAAAAACAAAACAAACAAAAAAAAAACATATAATTTGATTTTGGCATCATAAGTATGCTTCATGCTTATGCATAATTAATTTGTGCTCAAGTAATTTTGTGTTTAGTATTTATAATTTTTTAAATAAAAATTGAAAATCGATGTATTTAAAGTAATTGAAAGTAATTTTTGTAAAGATAATTTTTGATCATAGCTTTTCTAATGCAGAACAGATTTTATTTACATAAACAACTGTGGAAATCAAATGATACTTTTGTTTCTTCAAATGTTATTATATTTGATAAAATATCCAAAAACAGTAGGTTTTAAACATTTGAAAAATATCTTCCGTAATTTGCTTTCTGGATGTAATTATCTTGAAATATGACATCAGCTATGTAAACAAATAATCTTCAATTATGAAAAGAATATAATTGTAAATGTGCAACATAAAAACTGTGAAAAACAAATAATCCTATGTTTTTTTAAAAATATTACAGTACCGGACCTCAAATCCGGACTGGTCGGGACCGCGGTCGTTCCAGATTTCGGAATTTTCCGGATTTTAGGTCCTCAACCAAGACAATAAATAAACAGATACAGTACATGCCCTTGGCAAAATTTTACATGCCACGAAGCAATCTATAACGCGAATTGCCATGTTAGGCTTAGTGTAAATAAAGCCAAAAATACAAATTACAAAAAGTAATTCAAAATAAGAATAAGTTTAAAAAAAAAATACTATTACTGCATATTCTTAGAAATATTAAAGCATTTTTTAGAAAATGAAAATGCGTTGTTGCTCGCGAGTTAGGCCTAGGAATCTATATCGCGGATTGCCATATGAGGTATAAGTAAACAAACACAAGCATAAATTAAAAAAAAAAAATAATTAAAAAATAAGGATAAGAATTTTTTTAATCCTGCACATCACATTATCAGAGTTGTATAATATAGACGCACGCGCACACGCCGTGCGCGGAAAATTTTCCGCAAAGTTCGGAACTTTGCGGAAAATTTCTTCGGGAAAAAAAAAGTAAATTCTGTTCTTTAATACCGAAAAATTAAAAATGTTCCCCAATTTTATGTACGATTTATTTATTGTTTGGCAGGGGTGATTCTGTTCCAAATTTTCCGAAAATTTAAGGCATTCGGCCCCGAAAATTAAAACAAATCGGCCGTCAGTCCAAAAATTCAGATATAAAAAATATCACTGAAATATATTGCGGATTTCAACAAATGGTCGCCGAAAATAAACCAATTCCGTCAATCGTTCGCAGAAAAAATACCCACTTTTGTCAAAGCATCGCGGAAAAAACGCAAATTTCATTAAAGGACCGCGAAAAAAAACGCAAATTTCTTTAAAGAATCGTGGGAAAAAAATATTCTTTTATCAAAGAATCGCAGAAAAAATGCAAATTACGTCAAAGAAGCGCAGGATAAAAAACGAATTTTGTAAAAGCATAGCGGAAAAAGCGCGAATTTTGTCAAAGGTTCGTGAAAAAAAAACGCAAATTTCGTAAAAGAATCGCGGAAAAAAACTAATTTCGTTAAAGGATCGCGAAAGAAACACAAATTTCGTAAAAGAGTCGCGGAAACAGCGCACGTTTCGTCAAAGAATCGCGAAGAAACACGAATTTCCTCAAAAGGCCACAGAAAAAACGCGAATATCGTCAAAGGATCGCGAAAAAAACAAATTTCATCCAAAAATACGTAAGAAAAAAAAATCGCAAAAGCATAGCGGAAAAAGCACGAAATTTGTCAAAAGATCGCGAAAAAATGCAAATTTCGTCAAAGAACCGCGGAAAAACATTAATTTCGTTAAAGGGTCGCGAATTTCGTCAAAAGATCGCGAAAAATCCAAATTTCGTCAAAGGATAGGAGAAAAAAAGCGGAAATTTCGTCAAAGAATCGCGAAAAAAAACCGCAAATGTCGCAGAAAATCGGAAATTTCGCTAAATGATCGTGGAAAAAATGAGAATTTCGTCAAAGTACCGCAATAAAAAATCATCTGTCTCTTTAATGATGATACCTATGAATGGACCTCTCCTTACAAAATGTGATTCAATTGTTTCAGAAGCAATGTCCATTATTGCATTTTGTGAGAAGAGGTCAAAATATTAAGGATTGGGCTGTTTCTAAATGCATTGACAAAATAACTGATAAGAATTCAACCCTTCTTATCATAGATTTTTAGCTTTATAATTTTTTAGCCAACATAATTATTCTGTAATTAATATTAATGCATTTTAAATTTAATTAAATTATTTATTATATTTAATTGTAATATTTTCGTAATTATTTTGAAACTACTGTTTAAAATTCATACCATCAAAGTAGCATAACACGTTATTTTATTAAACATTAAATTAATTTGCAGAAAATTTTTGACCTAATATTTATGTGCGCAGAAAGTTTTTGGTTTTATACAAGTCTGCACATTATTAGGAACATAAAAACATTTTTTAGAAAATGAAAATACATCGTTGTTTGCGAGAACCGAATTAGGCTAATTGACGAATTTCTTCCAAATTTTCAGCAAGTTACAATAATAGTGAATTAGCTTGTGTAACAAATTTTTATTAAATTATGATAAGTTATTAGAAAGCTAGGGTACCTCTAAAAAAAAGGCCACTAGATGAAAAGAAAGTAAAGAAAAACGACATATCTATCAGGCTGTTTGTTTTGCTTAGCCAACATGTTTATTTAACTGTGTGAAGTGGAAAGTCAACGTTATCAGAATGTGATCATTAGCTTTCGATGGACAGCTTGTTTTGTTATGGAGAAAGGAACTTTGCACAGATTTTTTTTTCCTCTTTGTGTTAAAGAAAAGAATTTTTGGGTACGCTGCTTACAAACAGAATTTTTTCGAAAAATGAAATTTGTTGAACATATTAAAAGTGAGGGTAGGGCGTTGTAAAATATTTTTACATATAAATATTATAAATATATTCTACAAACCTTTTTAAAAATAATTCTTTCTTGTGGTTATTTATTTATTCTTTTTACATTTTCTATATAAATTAAGAAAAGGGTTTCTTTTTAAAATAAATTTAAAATGTGTGCACACACTAACTACGATAAGTCTGTTTGAAAATTTGGATTAAAACTAATGAATGAAAAACATTGCAATAAAATAAAATTGCTGAGTCTAGTTTGGCTCCCACTGTGTTACGCGCGCACGTAGCGCCATCTATGGACGTTTTTACGAAATATTTATTCGAGATCATCGCGGAATTTCAGTTTTCTTTTTTCCATTCCGGATTTTGGGTCGTCCGGATTTTAGGACTCCGGATTTGAGGTCCGGTACTGTAATACATTTCATTAAATATGGGGTAGAGTAGACATATTTGGACCGCTGCAATCCTGCAGTTAATTACAGAAAGAGGCGCCATCTACAGCTGAAATCCTGCTCACCTGAATGATCTCATTTATGATTAGAATAATCACTCGCCGCTTTCCACTTGCTGTTTTCAAACAATTTTTAAAAACATAAAATTAGCTGTTTTGATATTAATTTTTTCTTACTCAACGTAAGAAAATACTTTAAAAATAAGGAAAGTTGTTTTGTTTTCAGATACATATCTAAATCCAAATGTTTATTACGCGTACTTTTCACGCGTATTTGCTTCCTTTAGTTATTGTTCTTCGTCATGAGATTATCTGTTTTAAAAATGGCGCAGATGCCCTAATTGGAACAATTTGATTTGCTTAAATTGGACTATATATACGATAATAAATTTAAAAACTAATTATGAATTTCGAGAGCTGTACTCTTCACACATTAAAAAAATATATATATATTTTAGAATGGATCACAATCCCCATGCAAATAACAAAACCCCCCAAAAGCGAAAAAAATCATTAGAAATGTTTTCTTCTTCACCCTTGATAAAATTAGTTATGTCAAAGAACGGAGGGAGCCAAAAACAGCTGTGTTAACATCTTCACCATATAAAGTAAACTTCGACATGAAAAAAAAAAAAAAAAAAAAAAAAAAGTCAGAAAGGAAACTATCAAAGCAAAAAAGCGTTTGGAACATAATGTTTAAAAAAATAGGTGTAATTCATTTGGAAAGAATATGATGGAAGGGGAGAACTACAGTCATAAGATAAGGAAAACTTCTATTGCAAAAAAGAATGTCTGATGATCCAGAATCTAAAAAGAGACTCTTGAAAAATGATTCCTTTTGACTAATTTGTAAGAAAAATAAAGTAGCTGAAAGGATTTAGTGTTAAGACTGCCAAACATGGTTACATGTTGTGTGAGCTGGAATGAAGTGTGAACTAAAAAAAATCGTGTGTAAGCCTTGCATCACTTCTTACACGATATTTAAGCAACTGGTAATTAGTTCCATAATTTCTATTTTTAACTAACTATAACTTATAATTATATTTTGATGATTTTCTCTACTTTCAGACATTTGATTTTATTATATTTCATTGCTGTTATTTAGTTTTTTGTTAATAACAAACTTTGATTTTAATAAAATTAGTTATTCGAGTCAATATCTAAAAATTGGGCAATTTGCGTCCACTACCAATGATATTTCATTAATTATAGTAAAACCGAAAACTGAAAAATGTAATAAATTGTAATATTTGTTATAGCAATTACCAATTATAAATGGACATATAATGATGTATAAAAAATGAATTTTAAGCTTTAAACAAACTAAATTATCATTTCAGTCCCTTCCCCTAGGTACAAATATCCAATATTGAATGTATGCTGTAAAAAGTTCTATAAATATTATTAACTTTTGCTATTATATAGTTATACCTATATATATATGCAGTACGGGAAGATATACTTATCCTTTATTAGTATAGATTGTGTTGTAAAATATTGTAGAAAATATATTTGTCACTGTGGCTTACCATCATCTCAGTCCCTCTAAACACACATTTAATTAACAGACACTAGGTGGCGCTTTAGAATTATTTCCATTGCAACAGCAACTGAAGTTCAACTAGCCAACATGGATGAAGGTAAGTTGTTCTTCCCTTTGTTTGATATTTAGAAAAATTTAGTTTTTTTCTAAATAGGGATGAGTATTTTATTTATAGCATCATTCATGTCCCCATATTTAATTTTTATTTATAAAAAAAACAGGTAATTGCAACTTTATTTATATAACATACAAATGTCACATAGCATATTTAATAATTTACATGTGTGCAAAATGATTCAACAAAATGGCTGTGCAGCTATTAAGATGAAAACATCACCTCAGTCCCCATCATTCCAATCCCAAATATTAGACACTGATTAAGGGGACTGAAATGATGCAAATGGACTGAGGTGATGTTGAATTTGCTACAATTATATAATATAAGCAATTAATACTTTGTAAATGATTTTTCCTTATATAGCAATTTTATAATAAGAATAATCACATTATTAGCAAGTAATAATATTCTTCAACCAATGTAATGTAACGTCATAACTTGGTTCCTCAGTAAAAAACTTAGTGTCGACGATTAAACATTCAACACTATATTCTACATTTCATATTTACAATTAAAAAACTCTACTCACATTTTAAAATGTACCACCTTCAACATGTTCATTTCGATATTACAACACAGTTTTTCATCTCCTCAAAAACCTGTCAGCTCGTTCCCATAGTGTAAATAGAAATAATAGAGATAAAGTATGGTATCGGTGTGTGACGTCGAAAATGTAACCCAAAAACTTTCGGTACAAACACAACCACGTGCTTTGACGCGTTTGTCAATTCAAACATGTATTTCGTTGTTTTTTCTTTACCGCTGGAAACTTGTATTAATAAATCACGTATTGAGATCACGTGTGAACAAAATTTCGATTAAAAATGAGAATATGGTCAGTTATATGATGAAATACCTGTTCCCAGTTCAACGTTACAAGAAACGTTTATAACGTTTAAGACAGTTAAATGCCACAACTCCATCTCAGAAATATAAGGTTAAAGCTATTGTAGGGAAAAGGAGAAATTTATCAAAAGCTGCACAAAAATGCTTGTTATTTTGTGAACCTTTAGTAATGAAGCTAAAAGAAAGTAGGAAGGAACTTGCTGAAATAAAGAAAAAGAGACAGATGTTTGACAAGCTTCTTTCGGGACATATTTTAAAGAAATATAAATTACTCGGGAAGGCTAAATCATTTTTAAGCTATAAGGATCAATATAATAGCCTTGCTTCCAAATTTCGACATCATGTACGAAAAAAGAAATCAAATGCCATTACAACCGAAGTTGCATAGTTCAGTGCGGCGTTTCCTTGAAGAGGGTGTTAACAGTAGAATATGCCCAGGCAACAAGGCTCGCAAAACTAAGAACAAAGTGAAAGTACAAAAAAGACTTTTACTTGCCACACTATAGAACATGCATCAAAAGTATACAGAGTCCCATGAAATCAAACTGTCTTACACTTCTTTCTGCAGAGTTCGTCCATTTTGGATTCTTGAACCTAGATTATCTGATCGTGATACATGTGCATGCATTACACATGCTAATGTGGACTTGCTAGTGAATAAACTTCATCCGCTGAAATTTATGGATATTATAACCAGCAGTGAAATGTGCATATCTATGTGCTGCAACACCAAATTTAAGTAGTGCATGTATCGCAAATGTACAGTTTGCAAAAACAAAAAATTCAATGTTTTAAGAGCAGCAGAAGAGCATAAAGGGTTTGTTTCATTCTTCCAGTGGAAAAGCAGAACTGAAGACCGAATGGTGAAAGAGAAAGTTAAAAATGTTAGATTAACTGAGAAACAGAGGAAGAAGCCCAGTATTTCAGATATCTTAGAGCTATTGAAGAAGTCACTTCCATATTTCCTGAGACACGTATTTAACATGCATCACCGATACTCAGAAATGAAGCAGTTACAAGAAAATTTGACATATAATGCATTAATAATAAATATTGACTATCCTGAGAATTATGTATTGGAGTATCAGAAAGAAATGCAATCAGTACATTTTGGGGGCACCTCAAAAGAAGATATTTTTACATACTGGTGTGATGTATTATAAAAGAAAGCCTGAAGAGGATCTAAATATTGCATTCAAATATTTAGTCAAGTGTATTTCATTATGCACAGCATCAGACAACATAATCCACAGTGCCTATGCTCCTTGGGCTCATCTGACACCGATACTCCACCTTATAATGAAGGAACGTCCTTATATTTATACATTATACTTTCAATCGAACGGACTCACTGCCCAGTATAAAATCAGATATAACTTTTACTTTTTTTGTAAATCTCCTTCCTAAGCTTTTCCTTAAAATTGTAAGTGCGGCTTGGAACTTCTCAGAGTCAGGCCACAGAAAGGAGCCAATGGATGGTGTTGGAGGTACCTTGAAATAAACTGCTGATGCCTTAGTGCGTCATGGTAAGGATCTTGAAACAATCGATGCATTTGTGCATAATTTACAAGAGGCTGTTCCTGGAGTTAAACTTATTGCCATCCCTAGTTTCGTAATTGAGGAAGTGAAAAGTAAACTGCCAAACAGTATCACTGCCATCCCTAGGATCATGCTGACAAATCAGATTACATGGTCAGCAAATTCACAGTCATCATTAATAACAAGAGAATTGCACTGCTTCATCTGTGACATAAGTGCAATATGCTCACACCATACTGTCCAGAAAGATATAGGGCAAATATACACTACTGATGAAACGTATAAACTTTTTGTAAAAATGTTTGTAAAAAATGTCAGTAATTTTATTCTATTTTTTTAAATAGTTGTGTATAATATGCATCACATTAAATTTTAAAATTTTCTTAATGCAGATTACTAGCTGTTGCTGATTTAAACAACAGGAAAGAAGAATCAATGGATTTGATCGAACTTGGCACTTAGGTAATAGGTGACTGGATAACTGCAACATACAATAAACTTTGGTATCCAGGTCTGGTAGAATAAGTGAGAGGACACATACTCACAGTCATATTTATGTCAAAGAGTCGCAAACATCTCCACTGGCCAAATCGAGCTGACAGTGAATGTGACAGACATCCTCTGCAAATTGAATGTCGCGCCATATGTTATATCTTCAAGGCATTATATTGTACCCGAGTATAAACAAATTGACGATTTAATGATGCATTGACATTATTAATGACAAAATGAATTAACATTCCAATATTAAGAAAATATTAAGTAATATTTTATTCAATAAAGTTTAGGTGTAAATCATGACTTATCCATTTAGTCCTTGGTGCAAAATTTCAGTCCATGATACATAATTTCAGCCCAATTCCAAAAAATATCTAGTACAAAAATATTCTGTTAAAAATATGGTCCAAAAATAGTTAATTTATAGTGCAGTAACAAAAACTGAAACAATAAAAAAAAAGTTATTTTATTTTTGGCATATATTTGAATACAACTTATAAAAATAAAATAAAACATTCGCAGTGTTATGCCACTATGGAACTTCCACGAACTGAGTAACACTAAATAATGTCTACATTTAATTTGTTTTTACTATTATTAGTTAGACCCAGTTCTTATCATTTAATTTGATGCAAAGTTATTGCATACGGACAAATTTTTAATAAAAAATAAAATAAAAAACTTACGGGAACCAAGATGATGTTAAAAGATACTTTCTTCCATATAAGTTTATCCTACCGTTAAATTATACATCCTTGATCACAAAACACTACAGCATTTAAATGACAAAACATGCATCATAATATATATTTGTATGTGGAAGTTGGTACATTAATAAAAAAATTAAAATTTGGAATCAAATTATCCAGTTTTCATATATTGACCCATATCCCCTACTTAATAAAACAGCCTAATATTATAGCCTGAGACTAAGAGACAATTGTTTGAAGACACTTTTTGAGACTAGGGATCCAACTTAGGCGACGAGTCGCTCAATTTGAACTCACTTTTGACACTTTTTTTAAACTAGTAAATCTGCAGATCAAGAGCCTCAACGTCAGCTCTGCAAGTCATTATTTTTAAACACACTTTTGGGTAATATTGAACTCCCTGCAAACCGCAATTTAAAGTTTCCAAATTACGTAATTATTTATAAGAATAAAAAATACGAAGTTTTCAGACATTAGAGGCATTAATTTAAAAACGTTGTGTAAGGATATTCTGAAATTTTCATGAGCTGCTAATTCTGGTATTTTTTTAGATAAAAAAGTAGATTTCTTCAGGGGGGCTCCGCCGCCCTGAACCCTTCGCGGTCTCATTAATTTAGATATGTAACTTTTCATTCATTGTGCTCGTGGTTATCGTAAATATTGATTTTTACACTTCCTAGCCTTTTTTTTTTAAATACCGGTAAACAGAAGATAATTTACATTGCGCAATTAAATTAAAAGTTTTTATTTTAAGAACGAAAAAGCAATAATTTCCTATTACAAATAAAATAATTTTCATTTATATTTTCTGAAATGAGACTGCATTAGGAAGTAACACTCGTCAAAAAATGTTCTTTCAGGCAATCTAGTTTAGCTTTTAAGAATGAAAATATTTATTTCCCGATACAATGGCGTCAATTTCGACAGAGGTAATTTTTCGGTGCATAATTTTGACATTTACTATCTATTTGCTTTTCAAAAGTTTTTTTTTCTTATTGAAATTTTCGATTAAAAATTAAACATTTCTGTTATTCGTATGCAGACGATAAATCGTGAGATATTGGTAATTTTTTTTTTTATTAAGATTTAATATCATAACCAAAGGCCCTTTTATTTCAACCTCAAAGCATATTCGTTTTGTTTTTGATGTATGAGGTCAAATTCATCTTCTTTTCGTATATCGTTTTATTTCTAATATGAAGACGTATATTCATGTCTATAGTTTATTTCATTTTCCTCTTGCACATGACGATCTTTCAAATCAAAATTAACTGTTTAGGATAAAATTATTATTTCGGGATCTAATTTTCTTGGCAACGGTAAAAAAAAAAAAAAAAAAAAAAAAAAAAAAAAAAAAAAAAAATGTTAAATTTTGTAGAAAAATGTCGATTCATTCCTTATGAAAATAGTGAACTTTTTAATTTATAAGAAATACATTTGAACAAAATAAATAGAACATAACCTGCTTTTATTTCTCGGATAAAATCCATCTATATTTTGTAAAGACAAAAAGGCATTAATTCATCCCTTTTTGACGTTCATTTGACTTCAAACAATTACACATTAGGGTGGAACTAAAAAACGAAGTTTCGAATTTTACATTCTAATAGTGATTATTTTTTTCCTTTTTAACTCCATAAAAAGAAAATATTTTTCTTTTAATTTTAAAATGATATTTTCCGGTTCCTCAAAGCACCTGATTTTCCATAAAAAACGAAAATAAGCCAATAACTGCATGAAAAGTTTTTTAAGCTTATTGTTAAATTTATATTTTGCAAAATTAAATTAATTAAGTGTTAATGTCATGTAATAAAGAGAATAATTTAGTTTGAGTGCCTTAGAAAAGTTAGCCCCACTTTATTTGACTTTCGTAGAAGCCAGCGTCGTGGGCGTCAGCTTTCATTGTCTCTGATTTATTTAGTTGCGACACATAACAAGTTAGTCCGATTTAACGGGTGTTAACAGTTTCTTTAATTATTTTTCGATAAACATTCGGTGTCAAAAGTGACAAAGTCTGTTAAGGTACCTAAATCTAGATAATTGTTGAAGTGTCCTGTATTTCGTGAACCAAAACAATTAACATTAGACTGTCATCTTTGACGAACATATGAAGAAGTTATGAAACATTATTTTTGGGTTCAATTTAACTTAAAATCTGACAGCTGGAATCTGGTACACACTATTTCTAAAATATCTAAAGCTGTTGATGATACAATTAAAAGTGTATTGCTGAGACCTTCAATTCCAACGGTTTCTGATACACAAATCATAAAAAATGATTAGAGACTAGTGCAAGAAATGTCAAAATTTGAAGAAAAATATTAAGATTAGAAAGAATAATCCCACATCATATATAAAATTTCAAAATGTTAGGTAATCCTGTAAAAAACATTTCTTTGTGTAAAAGCACTAAATATTATCGTGTATCAGAACAAGAACGTCACTTTCTCAAAGACCAAAGAGAGATGGGGTGATGGCAATATGATCAATAGATATAAAAACTACAAAAAATGTGTAGCAAGACTGGAAATTGAAATATCAAGGAAAAAAGTTATTTTAAAACAAAAAAATAATGTTTTGATTGAATGATCGTCAAACGTAAAAAACAGTTCGGAAGGAAATAGTTCAATCGGTTGTTTTTCTAAACCTGAATTTGATAATCAACATGGTGAAAGAACCGGAGTATTAGACAGAACTGCAAATATTATTGCAAATGGCACCTTAGAAGATATGGGTATTTCTGATGATAATAAAGAAAAGGTAACTGAAAGAAGGACTTGATGATGACAAAGAGAAAAGAAAAGGAAGAATTTGAAAGAACAGGAAAGACGAAATGAGTTAATTTTAGAAGGTTAGTATTTTTATGGCAGAAAGGATAACGCTGTGATAACTGAAGCAGCGGGAAAAAAGTATAAAGAATCATTAAAGACGAACATCTGGTCTCAGTTCAAAAACCAGGATAAAAATATATTGATCATATTTCATTGATATCTTCTTCTTATATTAATATAGCCACTGCAATTTTGGTGTATTTTCAAAATAATAATACAGACATTTCAAGTTTGAGAGTTATTAGGTGAAACAGAACCACCTTTAATGCAGGATGCAAATCTGGAGTTGTTAAAATATCGGAAGCAATACTCTAAAAACTTTATAATGGATAATTTGATTATTACATGCAAATGAACTTTTTTCTTAGATACTTATTTCAACATCTTGCTGAAAAACTACGGGTAAAAAAGGATTTTCTGGACCAGTAGGAAAGCGACTTAAAAAAAATGCGAACATATTGAAATTATAGACTATAAAAACATTGATCATATCTTGACGGTCTGATCGGATGAAGAACTTAAAAAAAGTACAAACAGGGGATACACCTGAATTTTAGATTTTCTTGTCATACTCAAACAGTGGAAACGTGTGTCAAAATTGTCCCGCGAGCTGCGTCAACCGTCTTTAAATATTAAGCAAAAGACGGCTTTATCTTGGGAAAGTTGAATTCCCACAATGTAATGACAAAGTTTGCCTAAAAAGACAGTAGGTTGAATATCCAATTTAATTAATTCATAACAAAGGGAGGTTAGGATGGTGGAAGTCGATATTTAACCACCTCCTCGTGGTGACTTCTGGATAGTATTTGCTAAATAAAAGTTGATATGAGCTAACAGCTACGTTGTTTACTTTCAGTTACTTTATACTGAAATTTCAAAACTTTGACCTCCTTGAGGAACCGGAATACAACTTAATTTAAAAAAACCTTTTCAGCCAAAAGTTTAGACATCCAAAAAGGAAAAAAGTTTTCACTATTACACATTAAAATAAAAAAGTTTTTTTTTTACCCTATACTTAAGTTCCACCCTATTACACATACTTTCACATCTACGATATTTTTAGATGTAGTTCCGTTGTCAGGCAACAGTTAAAAGAAAATTAAAACAATGAAATGTGTACATTCTAAAGAAGTAAATTTATTAAAGAAAATATTTTATATTATTGGAACGCATATATAAAATCCCTCCATAAGTTATATACCGAATTTAAAAACTCTCACAAATGCATAGAGAAAATTTCAAACTAATATGAATAATGTATGATTCCAGTTAGGAAATTTCATCATCCATAGTTTGCCATTTAAATCCTTCAATCATATGAGCCATTTCCTTTCAACAAATAAAAATGGAAAAATCGTCTGAAATGCCACAGAAAAGCATTATAGTGAAAAATAAAATATTTTATATTTTTCGAACGAATGAACCAAATATAACAAAAAACTATACAGCTATTTCCAGGTACATCACCTACATACCCACTTAATTTCAAGTTAATCGGATGCTTTTTGCGGCAGTTATTGCGGAACAGACAGACTATCAGACTAACAGACAAACGGAAACCATAACTTTTCGTGTCTCCACAGTAAGCCTTCACTGACGTTTCGGCAATTAAAATAAAACTTAAGATTTTCAAAAAATTAATTGTTTTAAAAATTTATTTAGTTAGTAGGTCAATCATTGAACACAATTTATTGATATTTTGCAGATATTCAAAAATGAATCGAGTTACACCTGAAAATAAGAGAAGTGGTCCAAATTCGTCCACAATCCCCTCCATAAAATATTCTTTTTAAATTTTTGAAAAATATCTTCTGTAATCTTCTGTAATTTGATTTCTGGCTGTGAAATTATTATAAAATATGACATAAGCAATGTAAATATATTATCTTATTTTATGGAAAGAAAGACAAACTTTAAATAGCTCACTGATACACTGTAAAAAAAAAATTGTAAGGTTACTAAGAATTTTGTAGGAAACTGGGATTCCTAGAACTTTTTATGTAACCACAACAAAAGATAATCATGTAAAATTACAAAAGTTTCTTCAGTAAGTGTTACTAAATATTGCTTAGTAAACGTACTAGTGATTTTTTAGGGAGTTTACCAAAAAAAACTCTTGTAAATTTACTAAATATTGTTTAGTGAAGTTACTAATGCTTGTTTAGGGAGTTTACTAAATAAGTTTTAGTAAATTTATCAGTGAATATGTTGTAAACGTACTATTCCTTTTTAGGGCGTTTTCTAAAATTTTTTTTGTAAATTTACTAAATATTGTGCTGTAAATTTACTAACGGTTTTTCAAGGGAGTTTCTCTAATTAGCTTTTGTAAATTTACTAAATATTTCTTAGTAAACTTACTAGCGATTTTTTAGGGAGTTTACTAAAGAATTTGTGGTAATTTTTCGAAAGATACTTTAGTAAACGTACTAAGGATTGTTTAGAGAGTTTTCCAAAGAATTCCTTGTAAGTTTACAAAATATTGTTCAGTAAACTTACTAACGATTTTTTAGGGAGTTTACTAAAGAATTTTTCGTAAATTTACTTAGGATTATTTAGTCAAGGTACTAACGTTTTTTTAGGCAGTTTCCTAAAGAATACTTTGTGAATTTTCTAATGATTTTTTAGTACACTTACAAAGGAATTTTTAGTACATTGACTAAGAATTTTTTTTGTAAAATTGCGAAGGATTTCATAGTACATTTACTATGAATTTTTTTAGTATTGCACCCAAAACTTTACATATACATTAGCAAAAAATTGTTGGTAACTTTATTAAAGTACCGTCAGAAAAATTACCAATGATTTTTTAGTATTGTGTCTAAAACAGTTTTTGTATTCTCGCCAGAAAGTTTTTTGTAACCGTGAAAGAGATATTGCAGTAAAATCAAAATCCTTCGATCAAAATAAGTAATATGGCCTGACGTGTTTTTCAGTAATACCACAGCAATTGCCAGAAATATTTGTATGTTATGCATTAAAAAACTGACTGAAGTTTCACTGTAGATATTCAAATAGGTACAAAATCATTTCCATATTAAATGAGCATTATAACAACAGCAGTAAATAAGCAGATAAGCAGAAGCAGATCTTATGGTTTTTAGTTAAATTAAAAAAGCGAATAGAAACAATAATGAAAGTAAAGTATCATTACTGAGTTTATAAAATATGCCTAAATTTTTAAAAAATGTTATCGATACACTGTTAAAAATAAAGTGTGATGTTTCACCAAGAAAATGGTGAAAAGTCGCTGAAATTTAGCTGCAACCAAGATATTGGCGATAAGTTTTACCAGTTTATTGGTGCTTTCTCAAATACCATTATATTAGTGAAATGTTAAACAATGATTCAGGCTTTTTATAAATCCAATTTTCTGGTGAAAGGTTGAACCATAGATCAAGATTTTTTTTAAATCCAATTTTCTGATAAAAGGTTTAACTATAAATCAGGTTTTTTTAAAATCCAATTTTCTGGTAACAGTTTGAACCATAATTTAGTTTTTTGTAATCAAATTTTCTGGTAAAAGGTAGGACCACGAATCAGGATTGTTTTTAAATCCAATTTTCTGGTGAAAGGTTAAATCATAATTCAAGGTTTTCTCTATTCCAATTTTTTGCTAAAAGTTTGAATCACGATTCAGGATTTTCTTTTATCTTTATGGGGAATGGTTACGTCGGATTGTATCTCTCTTTTTTCCCCTCACTTTGGTTTTCAATTTATCATTTTATGGTGTAATAATAAACAAAATTTCAGATTATACGAGATTATCTTGCAGTAGGAAAGCTTTTGTTTTATTTTCATTAAACCGAAAATTATTTAAGTTTTAATTATTGATTCTATTGTCTTTGAAATATATTTAAAAAACAAATGTAAACCATTTTGATCTAATTTAACAAAATAATTACATTTTTTCCCCACAAATATTACCATTCTGTCCTTTTACATTTTGGAATATTTCTTCGCACTGAGTTACACTTACAGTCCATTTAGTGTTTGCTTATTCACAAAGAAAAAAAAAATAATAATTTTCTTTAGATTTAAATACATACCCTGTTTTTATTAGTGTTTTAATTAAAAAGACAGCTATAAGTAGCAGAATCCATTTAACCTCTAATATCAGCTAATACAAAAGTATTACTTTAAACTTTAAAGCTTTTTTTTAAATACACAATGTATTTCTACAACATATTAAATACTTACTTTGAAGGGTTAATTTAATAACAGTAGTGTCGCCACCAAGCGACTAATTATTCTTACATATAAGTATTTTTTCAGTATTCCTAAATGATAATCTATGACGACGATTTATTTATTTTTTAACTATACTCGTAAAAAAGAAAAATATTCATCATCAGCAGCCTTGCAATAGCTGAAAAAGAAATGGTTACAGACACTATTAAATAGCAACACATTTAAGTTGGTTTGCGGTATGCCGCTCCATTTATTGAAAATACAAATTATATAATCATTAAATTATATGTATAATATGTCAGACTAATATTTACTGTAATATAATATCATTTTACATACAGTTTCTCTCATACAGTTTTAAGAGGGCGCTGCACCCTCTCTGACCATTCAGGTCATCAAATAAAAAGAATTCTTGAAGCTTAGTATGTTCTAAATCAGGATTTCAAGTCTGGTAAAATGGAATAGATCCAAGCATCAGGTTAAATTCTCCACCTGTTTTAAATGAAAGAGTAAATATTTTAAGACATAAAATATTTCTTGTGCAAACATAACAATAATCAAATTTCACACAGGGGAATTAATAAAAAAATTAAACAGTATATCTATTTAAATCTCTTTTACAAGGAAATCTTCAGCATTTAAAAAATCAATCAGTGCTCGAAATCATTGGTGGTCCGCTGGCCCAAGAACACCAAAAATTCATTTGAACCACTAATTTGAAAATTTAATGGTCAGCAGGAACAGTAACCACCCCTCCCCCCCCCCCTCTCTCTAAAAGGTCATAGGTAAACTTAAATTTTCCCGTCTCGGAGAAAACGGCAACCTAACACAAATCACACAATTTTATTTATTTTAAAAATTAAATAAAACTGCATTAAACCTTAGTCAATTGAAATATTGGAATTAAAATATCTAAATAATTTTATAGTTTTTCTTTATGTGCTGTTTATTTAATTTTTAGTTATAATTTTATATTTTATTAGGCTAAAAATTTTGGATAACTGCAAAGAAAGTTTGTAAGAAAAAGCTGCAAAATTCTCCATTTGTTAGGTAAAAGAAAAATATTGTGAAATTCTTAAATGTAAAAAAATATTGTAAAAAGCGTCAGTTGGTTGAGGGAAAAAATTCGCCAATCAATCGTGATTAACAAAAACTAATGCTTGCCATTTGGCTGCAATAGGGTGTTAACGATTTTAATCAACGATTAAATCATGATGAAATCAACTGATTTTTTTTGGAAAATTTGTTATTTTAATCAATGACTTTTTATGGTCTATTTCAATGGTACGTAGGGAAAAATCATTTGTAGTATATTGGAATGATATTACACTATTTCAAGCATATAGAAATTGATACACATCACTGAAATGTACAAAAAGTTGCTTACTATAGAACATGATGAGCATAGCATTAATCGTTTATTTATGGGGGGAAACAAAAGGATTCGCTTATAGTACTGTATAAATAAACAATAATTGCTGGAAGTTCGTTATTTGTTGTGGTAAGAGTTTTTTTTTTTTAAATTTAACTAATTTATTTACTTCGTATGTATAAAATCTGTAAATCATATACAGGCTGCAAAAAAGATGTATAAATTTCCGTTTATTGACGAAATATGTTGAAGGGGAATTTTCAACTGTGAAAATGCGTTTCTTAAATGAACTAATGTTTAGCATACTATTTGGTATATATTCAAATGTATAGATCATATATAGCGTTGCACAAAGGAATTCGGATATTTTTTCGATGACTGATAATAATTGCTGAACTTTAATTTTCAAATGTGTTACGTGTTTTGTAATTTGCTTACTTAGCCATCATATGTAACTTTATTAAAAGTTTGTTTTTTTTTTTTTTACATAATTCTGCATGTGTTGGAAAATTATAATCTGTCGTTGAAGCTTGATTATTTTACGTTCTTGTTTAAAAAAATATTTTTATTTTGTATGTGTGTATATATATACATATGGGCGAGTTGTAAAAAAACAGGGTAGGTGGGTTAAACCGGGTAGCGCAGATCCCTCCTTCAGTTGTACTTCTGTCTATCAGCCAACACGAGAAATAACTTGTCGGTAACCATTATGGCATTTATAGCTGATTGAAACGTTACTGTGTGCGGTTTTATTTTAGTGTGAAGGAATTAGTTTCAATTACTCTTAAAATATTTTTTTATTTGATTCCGGATTTTACGCGTATAACCACGTTTTTTCAGCATATTAAATATTCCTGAGTACTATATCTAATTCTTTCCTTTCCTGATAATATTTTAAAATTTTTACTGATCTTTTGCTTATAGGATTAAGAGTAGTGACGCTATGTTTAAACTCTGTTATGTTGAAGTAATACCGGGCACTTAAGAGTGGGTCAGAACTGGTTATACCCGATTTTGTCCGACACTCATAGAATGTATTTTTAGTAAAGTTAATAAATTAGCATGGAATTTTAAATTGCAATTAATGCTGTTAAGTTATAATAAAATTCTAAATCTATCTAGTTATAAAGAAAAAACTTTAATTTTGATTTTGTTTTATATTAAAAAGTGGGTCTAATTTTTAACTTACATTTATGAAATTAAATAATTTGCAATTATTAATGAACAAAATAAGGGTACTAATTAAGGTATAATTTTATATTATGCTTATTACATTTTAATAAATAACTTTCTAATCTGAGGTGTAATAACTTGCGTTATGGGTCCACTTAAAATGCAAATATATTTCGTGACTTGTTTCTCTAAATAAAATAATCTGCCCAAATTGACAAATAATCCAAAAAATCCCAATCCTATATAACTAGGCTATATAATCTATAACAGAATTTTTTTTTATCAAATATTAAACAGGCAAAAAAAAAAAAAAACCCTCTTGACGAATGAAACTTTCCCCAGACTCATTTGCTGTATATAATAGGAGTGGATGGATTACGAAAGAGGAAGATTTGGTTAAAAAATGTACAGATTTTTTCCAATCCTTGTCCTGAAAAGTCCGTTCTTTAAATCCTTAATAGGTGTTCAATTCATAAAAAAGAATCCAGTTAATCTAGTAAGAGAAAGCAATGTATTTATATATGCTTCTTTCCTTACGCAACGCATCGATTTCAACCCCTTGATGTGTCTTTCAAGCATCTCTAAGCTCATACTAAGAACAAGAGGTGAAAAAGTGGTTATTTTCCAACTCTGCGCGATCTATAACAATTTATCAAATTGGAAAATTATTTAAAACTGCATTTTCGAGAGCAGCAATTGTAAATACTGCAATCAGAAGGTTCGAGAAAACAGGGATTTTCCCCTACAACAATGTTTTTCCAGACCATCTTTTTGCTCCTTCGGAAGTGACAGAGAAACCCATGAAAGTCATCACAGGATAATGGAGCTCAACCTTCCGAACATAAACGAGTTGACAACATCCAGCAGCTTTCACGTCGAGCTGCTTCCAGATGCAGCAGTTAACATCACAATCACAGGCGTCATCACTCATTCAAAATGTTACATCAACAGAATACATTATTAAAATTATCCATTCGACATCTTCAGACTATGTAGCCCAGCAATCTGTATTTCCAATTTCGCCTAAAATGTTATTATCCCCTTCTAAGGAAGGCTTTAGAATTGAGAAAAGAAAGGGAAAAACTTATTTTGATTTCTTCTCCCTATAAATTACAGATCGAAGCAGATATTAAGGAGAAATAAGCCAAACAAACTGCAAGACGAAAAAAGAAGTTTCTTTAAAAGAAAAGAAACCAAAAAACTTTGCGGACACATCTTCAAAAGAAGAGGATAATGAAACCTGTATGTTTTGCTATGAACTTTACTCAAATTCTAAATCCAAATACGATGTTTAAAATTCCACGATTAGGCACACGAAGCATGTAGTAATGCAGAAGAATATGATGACAAATTCATCTGTGATTTTTGAAGCTAAAAGAACTCGAAAACCTACAGTGCAAAGTAAGCAAGCCTATACAACGTAGAAAATTTGCCAACGAATTATTTTTTTACACATGGAAGAACACATGTGCAATTTCGTTTTGTTAAAATTAATTAAAATGCATTTTTTACTATATTAAGCAAGATCTTTTTGACCAAAATGAGTTTCCAGTAGTTTTAAATGAATACCCAATTTTACCCAACCAGCGAGGTAAGACAAGATTTTTGCATACGTTTGAAAAAAGCTATTTTTTAATATAAATAATTATATATATACATATTGTTTGAAAAGAACGTTTTATTATAGCCAAGGATTCATTTTACATTAAAAACAGTGTTCAAAGTTTGTTTTCCCATTTCACAGCATTTGAAACTAACAACTTTTATGGTACCCGATTTTGCCCCACCTTCCCTACATATATTTAAAGGATGCTGTAGAAGAAAATAGCATGAAACATTTATTAGCTCCTTTCTACATCTGTTTCTACCAAAATTTTTGGTAACATGCCAATTATCTTTTAAAATAAGCAATTTTTCTATTCGCATACACTTTACGGTAGTTATCGCGATGTATCACCAATATTAACACGTTGATATATTCCGATATTAAATTTACGATATTCTCCCCACCTAGCAGTTAAAGTTTTGAAAAAAAGATCAAAAAAGTTTTCCGAAAGCTTGTAGCAATTTATTCCAGGATGCTATTTTAGAAGTATCGGCAAATATGTATATATATATGCTCTAAAAGTTAAAATCTTCTAACTGATGATGCAATTGATTTTTAAAAACATGAGTTTTAACTCTTTAAAATACATTAATGAGCGTAGGTCACTTCGTGCCTCACAAAGACTATATTTTTTCTACCATAAAACTAACTAAACGTCCGTATTTTAACACAATCTTTTTGGAGCAAATCAACAGGCGAGATTTACATTTACCTAAGAAAATTTCTTAACATTCGGACAAATATAAATATTTTTTACTAAATAAAATGTGCAAAAACTTCGACAAAATAAGCAAAAACCTGAGTTACATCGTGGTAAAAATCTTACCAGCCTTTTTCCCACAAAATATTAATATTTTTTCACTCGGGATACGAAAGCATTATGTTTTTACCATCTAAAAATTTCAAAGAGTCTGGATGATAACGACAAACTTTAAGAATTTAAAATACTGGAAGAACCTTGTCCCTCCCCCACATCCCTTTCCAGGCATATTTCAAAATTACACATAAGACTCCAAAAATCAAATTATGCAGAATATTAATACCAAATAATAATAACAATACCAAAAAGCATATACTTTCAATTCTCTTTGAAATACTGCAATACATTTTAAAAAATAGAAAATTAATCTTTTAAAAAAATTCATTGTCCGAAGTCACTTTTCTGTTTTTCTGCGCATTTTACTGTACGACTCACATTACGTAGGGGAGACCGGGGGAATGGCGACACCTTAAGGGAATTTAAATTTTTTCACCTCGAAAAAGTGTTTATTTTTTAATAGTAAAAATTCTAAAGCTGAATCATGATCTTTAATATCTGTATAAATTTAACCGTAATCATAACTGTAATGTAAGAATACATAAAAAAATATTTTTTAAACCTCTGCACAGTGGCGGGATTACCCAGGACACAGGGGTAATTCCGCCACTGTACCGGGGTAATGCCGCCACTCTTTAATGACCTAGTCCATGCATCAAATGGATACTAAGAAACACACAACATACTGAAAATAATTAGAAAGCAAAGTAATTGAGCAGAATAATGGTTAACCTTACAATTTACTTCATATTGCAAAAGTCACCCTGCTGAATTGGCTCCACTATATTAAAATGAGGCCATTTCTCACCCGATTTGCATGGCGGCGGCATTACCCCGAGAGGACAATATGGCGGAAATCCCCAAGCAAAGCCGAAAGAAGAACCGAACTTGTTCAACATATTGCATCAAAATGTTGGCGAATGCATGTAGATTACGGATCAGATTATCTTAAATACCTAATGTTACAATAAAAGGTGCTTATCTCTACTCATTTGAAGCTCCAAAATAATAAGCAACTAGAGGAAAACTACATTTTTCACTAGAACAAACGAACGACGTACAGCAAAGTCACTCTCACTTTAGGTACTGTTTATATTGTTGGCCGCTATAGTGCAGGCACATTCACTATGTCAAACTGCCCTTAGTTTTTAAACTAGGTGGGGTGGCGGCATAACCCGAGTTGGCGGCATTCCCCCGGTCTCCCCTATATATTATTTAAAAACACACACTTAATGTTATACAGTAGCTTTGAAATGATCGAGTATTGATTTGGCTCAGATGTAAATGGATTTAAGGGTGAAAAAAATTAGTTTGAAAAGAAAAAAAAAACACCAAGATTTTGATATGAAAATAAAATCTATATCTATCAATATTATAAAAAACAAATATATCTGCGCGTAACGCTGATGTCATTTTGCAAATGGCAACACTTTGAAATCTGGAATGAAATTTATGTTTTGCAATTTCCGTGTTCAGCTTGTCGTCAGCTTAAAATTCTGAGTAAAATGAGAACTCCATTTAATATTTTTGTTGAACATTGTCACAATTCTATTTCAAAGACCCGTGATCGGGGGATGTAACTCACAATTATGTGGGTGGGAAACTGGAAATTGTTTTAATCCCTTCCGTTTAGGTCTAAAATGAAAGTACCAAGTTTTATCCCACGTACTAGGTGAACATTAGAAAATATGTACATATTTATAGTCGAAAAACTTTTTTTAAATTATCTTAACAATATCTCAGAACAATTAATGCTTCCAAAAACATTGTCAATACAAATGTTGTAGAATTTGAAATTCTGAATAAAATGAGTACCCATATTAATATTTTTGCTGAACATTAAGGTCGCAATTCTATTTCTAAATTTTGCCTTAACCGCTAATCAGGAGAGAGACAGAGTTATCAATCCACCCTGCCTCCGTTTATTACATACATGTATTTTCTTTAAGTTGTTGAGGCCCTTGAGATGTTTCTGTAAATATGTTAATGCTTTATTTTGTATATTTTGAGGATTATAATTTAGTAGTTATCGAGAAAGAGGTAACTTTAAGGTAACTAATAATACTTTTTTTTCAATATTCCGAAGGTTTTAAAATTTTATGAATTTAACTTAAGATGCTCGTATACTAGTCGAATATAATTTTTATTAAAACCATCTTAGTCCTTTTCGTAAAATATCGAAGTTTAAAATTGTGCTATTGGTTGACCTATTCCTCTAGCGACAAGAATCCTGCACACTCATTTGTTCCCTCGCTCCTCCCCACTATTTTCGACCTCCTTAAATGTGATGCATACGCACTGTTATTCACTATATATGTCAAATTAAATACGACGCATAATTCAAATACAATATCAGAGATCATAAACAATATTTCCCATCATTTACAAATCATTTTTGAAATATGCTAAAAATCATGAAATAGTGCATTTTTTAAGTTATCTATTTGTTCGTAGCGGCAAAGCCGCACCTAGTAGGGCGGGAAACCTTAGTACGTTTATTTCTGACCTATGTTGAAGGGATTAAAACAATTTCCAGCTTTTCCGTATTTAATTCCGAATTCGGCCTTTTTTTTTTTTTTTTTTCATTTCCTACCACTGGGCTATATTCCGTAATCAAGAGTTTAAGCCATAACTCTGAAAATATCCAAAATAAAGCCTAAAATAATTACAAAATCCTCAATAAATTAATATATATATATAAATTAGAAACAGGGTGAACTGATAACCTCGTCTGTTCTGGCTTCAATCACTTGATTAACGAATTAGGCAAAACTTTGCATTATAATTGTAAAAATTCAACAAATATATTAAGTACACATTTCAATCAGAATTTTAACCTCTACAACATCTGTATTGACAATGTTTTTGATAGAGTTAGTTTTTTTTAGATATTGTTATGGTAATTAATAAAAATGTGTTTTTTGACTATAAATCTGTACATATCTTCAACCACTCACCTAGTAAGAGGGGGAAAACTTAGTACATTCATTCTAGACTTTAAGTAAAAGGATTAAAACAATTTCCAGTTTTCCCCTAATTAATTCCAAATGCGGCCCTTTTTTCCTCCCCTACCACTGGTCTATAAAGAGTTTTAAAGACTTTAAAATTCTATGTGCTCTAAGTTTTTTTTTTTTTTGGCGGGGGGGGGGGGGATGCCAATTTCGAGTGGGAAGAAAAATCTTGATTATTTATTGTGACAATAAAATGACACAACAGTTTTTTTTTTTTTTTTTTGTTTTTTTTTTTGTTTTTTTTTTAATTTAAGCAGTTTTAAAGAGTTTTGAAACTTTAAGTATTATTACTGTGAGATGTGAAGAAAACGGGGAAACGAAATTTTGAAGGTGAAATTCAGATAAAATTTTAATGAAATGGATATGATGGAATGAATAGTTAATGAAATTTAGGACCGATTATTTTTTCACTTAAAGTAACAAATACAGTAGAGCAATTTTTTTTTAAAACCTTTAACTGATGTCAAAGAAATTGTCACATAACTAGTGTGAAGCGGTCTGTGAGACCGCTCCAACGAAAGATGAATAAAAGCCGCGATAAATTCATAGGATGTTGTTTTTGTACTAAACTTTTTGCACAGGAGTGTTATAATTAAAATTCACCTATTCAAAAGTCACTGGTGTTAGTACTAAAGTGAAACAAAATTTCAGTAGTGTTTGTAATAAACTGAAATTTGCAAGTTAAACTATGAAAATTGAAAAAAGCACTAGTCTGTGAGACCGGTAACATCAGTTAAAGAATAAAAAAAAAAGTTTTAAACAGTTTAAACTTTGGTATTGTGGAGAAGGGAGTAAAAAGGGGAGGTGAAATTTCAGAAGAAAGGTTAGCAATGGCGGTTTTATCTTTATTTTTTAAATCAGAAATGAAAAGAAATGCAGAAGAGTTCCACCCCCCGATTAAGAAATAATATGACAGTAAAGCACTTTAAAGAGCTTTTAAAAATTTTTGTATGAAAATAAGCACTTTCAAGCACAAAAAAAAACTTTTGAAAAATGCAAGTACTTTTAAGGACCGTACGAATCCTGATATATTAAAAATTTCCCGACTACAGAGTAGTCCTGCACGGGTCAAGTTGCACCAGACACAAAACCGAATATTATACTTAAGTCAACCCGCAACTCGACCCGAACCCTCCAAAAATATTTCCTCGATCCGCAACCTGGCCAGAATCAGCCAAAATAATTTCCGGCAACCTGCAACTCAACCCAGGCCTATTTCAACACGAACCCGAAATAAAAGGAAAGGAAATCCTGTTTTATTGATATTATGAAATGTAATCTACAATTACATCTCTAATAACAATGTTTTATGTAGGCAAATGGACAAATGTATATACTTTAATATTCAAACATATGTGGGTATCATGCCCACAAGTACTTGAAGTGAGGACAGCTTGTTAAAAAGCGCCATCGATATTCACCATCATGGTTGATCTCAATGGCGCTTGCTGACAAGTTGTCCACAACATGGCTCACAATCACATGACACACCTAAGTGATGTAGGATAGGTGGGGGCTAAAGTTACGCACTTATTAATTTTGATTTTTAACGAGCACATTGATCTAAACTTATGTGACGACTGATTAAAATGTTGTATTAAAACCTTAGGCACGTTCCACTATCAAACGACCACTATCAAACGACATTCTGTCAAATTATAATTCCGTGAGAAATTGTAATTTAAAAAAAAACATTGCTCTGCGTATCTTTGCCCTATTCGTTGGGCTAAAAGTATGCAGTGATGAGGCAAAAGATTCGCAGTGCGCATTTTTTCCCCATTACGGCCGAATTTTGCCCCTATTTTCACTAAAATGAATGAGTAATGTAAAAGCATTAGTAAATTTTGATAATATTTAAACTGAAAATTCTAAACTAGACCATGAAAAGAACAGCGGTCTGCGAGATCACAAATAGCAGTTAACCTCCAACTGTTGTGACAAAAATCGTTTCATAAATACTGTAAGTGGTCTCCGAGACCGCTTAATCGTTGATTGAATAAAATGGTTGACTGACTCATAAGAGGCGGTTTCTGCGCTAAACTTTATGCAAAGTGCTATTATAGAAAAATTTCCCGCATTCAGAAGTCTTCAGCTATACTTCTAATTTACCAAACGAATCAAAATTAAACTAACATAGCTATTTAAATTGAAAATTACAAGTTAAACTGTGAAAACTGAATATTGCAGCAATCGGCGAGACCGTTAACAGGAGTTAAGGATTAAGGTTTAAAACAAAAGCGATTCATGAAACAATATTGATTTTTAAAAGTAGGTAGGTAGATACCAACGTTCTATATTTAAAAAAAAAAACTTAACTAGAAAAAGGAAAATGTAGTTTACTAACTTATATTAGTTAAGCAGCTATTATATTTTATATAATATAAATTTAGAAATTGTGAAAAGCTTTGCATCTAGCTAAAATGATAGGGCAAAGTCCCATATCTTAAACATGTTCGTATCTTTGTCCCAAGAAGGATGCGTACTTTTACCCTATTCTGCAGTATTTTGCTTAACCGGCTACCTATAAGTATAAACAAATGTGATCGAGGTAAACTACGGCATTTAGAAGCTAAAAATATTTCGATCTCCACTAAAATTTTGGATTTGTAAAAATTCCAGGTACTATCAGCTAAAAAATAAAGTGAAATTTAAAAAATATTAGATCAAAATTCGAAAATTTAAACTTACCTCATTTTCTTAGCACAAATTGCTACTTTTAATCAAAGGTTTAAACAAATGACTAGTACACTTGAAACAAAACTGCCACCTATTGGTCATGAGAGCCGAAATGTTGCTTCATATGAAATCAGCCGGTGCGTATTTTTGCCCCGCTCATATCTTTACCCCTACCTACCCTATATCTCTCTTTGCATGAGAAAGTAAAAACTCGGCATTTTATCGCTCAAACTCACGTAAAATTAAAATGCAGTTGTTTATATTTAGGTTTTTTCCAAGTCTAAGATTTTCACAAAAAGTTTGAGCAGAACAATTTTTCAGATAAAATAAATACATATTTCAATATGAATGAGCTATTATTAAATTTACTCCTTAACCTTTAACTGATGTCACAGAAATTGTCACAACTAGTGTGAAGTCAATTAGTGTGAAGTTGTCTGTGAGACCGCTTTATCGAAAGATGAATAAAAGGCACGATTAACTCATAGGATGGTGTTTTTGTACTGAACTTTTTGTACAGGACTGTTATAATTAAAATTTACCTATTCAAAAGTGTCTGGTGATAGTACTAAAGTTCACAACGGAACAAAATTTCGGTAGTGTTTGTAGTTAAACTGAAAATTGCAAGTACATAAATAATTGCAAAACTATAAAAATTTAAAAAAAAGCTGTGGTCTGAGAGGCCGGTAACATGAGTTAAAAGTTAAGAAAAAAATACATATATAAGAAATGTGATAAATTCTTTTTATTTAAAGGCACAGTTAAGAACCATTTATCCTTCTCTAGGAATAGAAAAAATTTACCAACATTTCATTTTTCATATACACGCAAACATATGTATAATATTTCTGATAGTTTTAAAACACATACCCATGATATGTGTGTATGCATAGAAAAGTGCCCAATATTCAGAGTTAGAAGCATAGGAGAGAGTATGGAGGAATGGGACACATTTTACAAAAATAAGAAAATGAACTTTGTTTGACACAAAAACAATATTTCAGTTTACAGAATACAAAATGAAACACTTTCTAATGTCCCTGAACAATATCGAAACATAATTTTCAGAAACAATTTTATAATTAAAGAAATTGCAAGTTTCAAAATTTGTCCCATGCTTAGTTTAATCCATGCTTAAAGGCTTAGTTTATATTATGGATAATATACAGTATAATGTTCCATAAACAGGGAAACTATTACATCTATGCATAAACAAGTCATTAATATTCAGAAAGCATAAAAAATATATGAAGCAAAATCACTTCTGATCTTGAAATAATCTTTTACTTTATACAATTGAAATCTTATGCAACTTTTTTCAACTGGAGATTGGGCTACCATTGCTTCATCTAGTGTGCGATTGATGAAATGTCTAGAATGATCATATTCAAAAAATTTTATTACTACCAAAACAAAAACAAATTTTGCAGGAAAGTAAAAGAATATATAAAATTTATTAATTTAAACCACCTCTTTGCATGTTCGCCAACATAAATGAAAAATAGTGGAACTTCGAAGGATCACTTTTTGCTTCCTAATTGGTTTGATTAAGAGTATCAACAATAACACAGATTATAAAACATGTAAGCGTGAGGGGGGGGGGGGGGGTTGTTATGAAGAAAATTTTTAAAGTAAAATTTTTATTGTATAAATTTTTTTTATAAACAAACTTTCAATTTTATCCATTGCTGGCACATCTGCCCAATACCTAGATTTTTAACCTGAAAAAAATATTTTGGACATTCTTTTGAAAAATCAGTCAACCCGAACCCGACACACAAGATTCAAAACCCAAACCGACCCGATCCGAACCAAAAAAGTAAGGTAAACCCGACCCGATGCCGGAATCTAGTACAATAAATACCGATTACACGGCACGACTCTAATATTAAGAAAGATAATTTTGGTATACATTTTAAGTATTCTGCAGAAGAATAGTGGAATATTTAGCCTTCATTATCAGTCAAAGGGGGGGGGGGTTACTATTCATTGCATCACTAATTAGAAATAAAATATTTAATCTGCTAACCATATTGCAATAAAATATTATTTTTTACATAAAACATTGGAAATTGCACGCATGCAGTAAACACTGATGTAAAGAATAGTCATTTGACTGAACGATAAATATTTAACGATAAAATAATAGAATGATATCGCATTAATACCTGCTAAAATCATGTTACATTATAATTCGAAATCAAACGGTCTTACTGTGTAGTTCATTTTTACTTATTAGGAATCAAGGAGAATGGAAATATAACAAAATTTAACTCATAAAGACGAAATATTTACTTACATCCTAATTTGAAATCATAATCAAGATGGATACCTTGAACACCTCTGTGGTTGCGTGAATAGTCATTACGTCATCATTGAAGTCCTTTCTCATTGGCTGACATGGGAGACTAAGATATTTCATGTATTTCTACTATGCGAGTGGTAAATATTATACCCGGTTACAGATAAAATTCTAGTAAACATGCAGATTTCTGTAGTTTTACAAAAACTAGTTTTGTAGGATTACAGATTTTTTTTTTACAGTGTAGCAGATAAACCAATTTTAATAGTCCGTGTTTCTAATTGTGAGTATTTACAAATGGACTCCATATAAATTACTTGAATTTAAGAATGCTGCTTTATTGCACGATCAAAACTTCAAAACTACCAGGGAAGATTTAATTTTCTAAGAAGAGTAATATTTTGTAATCAAATCTCAAAGAAATGCATAATAGATCGATGAATAGGAAGCAATAAATCGAACTTTTAAATTTATTGAAAACTAATAATTCAATTAACTTTATCACAACTTCATCATGATGATGAACAACGTCATGCCATATTTCCATCAAAATGGCTCAAAATTCTGTATTACCAGATATTTCCTTATTGAACTCTTTCGCTATTCCTTAAACAATACGCCCATTTATTGTCGCAACTTTTCTTGTACTTGAGTAAACAATAAAAATTGCCTCAACCAGTTTTAAAATTTTCATACGTTTTCACGGTATTTCCGCAAGTTATGCATGTATTTTTTGCGATATTCATAACCCATTACTCAATTTTGTCAGGATTTTTAATCCAATCCACATTTTGGACAATCTTACTGCTAATGCACAGCATGTATTCTTCAGTCACTCTCTCTTATGAACTGTTTTCCACGCATCGAGCTTGGTCTTAATGACTATAACTACCCGCTTGACTCTTAAAGTATCTCGCATACTAAATCAAGTTTCAAGGAAATTAAAATACGCTTACGCAGTAGGGGATAATTGTACAGATAGAGACTGTTGCTGCAATCGTAGGCACTGACGCGCTTTTTGACTGTAAGGCAGTCAGAAGCGTGAGTAGTGCCATCTGGAAGAATAAATAAATATACATCGCACCGGTTCTCAAATAATCCCTATGAAACCCCTGTTAACCGAAAATGCCTTTTCTCGCTGACTATTCGGATAAGTGGAGTTTTCGTTTATTTGAGAAATTAATGTCCGTAATAAAAGTCAAAACATAGGCTTTGTTTAAATGATTCGAAAGTATCATTTTATTTTATTTCTGAAAAATTGCAAACTTTGAGAACATTGCATTATCTTTTTATCAAATTTGTAAATATACTTGAAATTTTTACACAGAATATGCGATTTCACATTAAAATGTAAAATTACAATCACACTAAGTTTATTTAACAAATAAATTTCATTGCTTTGAGAACATTACATCAATTTTTATGAAAACGGTAAATATACTTGAATTTATTACACAGAATATGCAGTTTCACAAAAAAATATAAGATTATGATCACGCTAAATTTATTTAATAAATTTGTTAATTTAGAGATTTAATGAAAGGAAGAAAAATATCTTCCAGTTCCCAAAAAATAAATAAATGATAGTAGAAGATATATTTCGAAACATTACTTTTAAACAGAGGAAATTCTTATATTTACATTACGTTTGAAAATAAATATATAAACACTTTAAATAAGTAAATTAAATGTTTTCTTTTCGGGCGATACATTTCCATTCGCATTTCTTTCCATTTCGTCACAAATATTACTCATATATTGCTTTTTCGTTTTCGAAAAAACATAGATGTTTGTATTTTCGAAAGTGGGGCAAAACAATGCAGAGAAAAAACACATATACGCAAAAGGTAACACGATAGTTATGAAATTGTTAGAAATTAGAAGACTGAATATTTTTATGAAGTAAAGTACGGGGTGGTTTTAAAAAAAAACTGCTATCTGTAATTTAAACACAATTTAAATTTGTCTATACGCCAAACACGCATATAAGTCGCCCTCTCCACTACTTCTGGAGGAAATAATCGGGTAAAAAAGGTAAATCGCTTGTAATTTGTCTCCTCTACTTCGTGAGGAAAAAGGCGAAAACTCGTGGAAAATTATACCTTGTACAACTTTTTAAATTGTGACAGAAAAAAGAATTATTGTGATTTCATTAATAATAATTAGGATGAGCGAAGCGAATATTCTTCTAGTCTACTCAAATACATTTTGTCGTACACTTTCCAAAAAAACTATTCAGTATTTTGCCTTGAAATTAAACTTAAAAATACTTTATGACCTGTAGATTTTCACAATGTTATTTTCTTTTACAGAATAACCTTAAAAAATTTATTATTTAAATTAATTTATTTTACATGTTTTTCCATTACGGATGCATTTTTGAAAAAAAAAAAAAAATGAAACGCGTATATTTTCAGAAGAAAAATTAATAAATCATGGAGTCAGTACTTTTAGATAGAATCATGATTAATTAAGTAAATAAAATATATTTTCATTATTCCGCCAAAAATCTCAAAAACTTTTTTTTAAATTTAACTAGCTGTTTAACCCGTTCTATGCACGGGAGTTCATGAATTGAATTCTAAAACCAAAATAAAAATAACTATTTGATTTAGTAAAATATTTTTCTACTAGTACTGCTCATTTTTTTTCAATAAAATTTAATTTTTCATGTTACTGTGGCAGCAGACGATAAAGCTGTATATTTGGAATCAATACAAAAACCCTTAACGGGTTAAAAGTTTGTGACGCAGCGCTTTATCTTATGCTCTAAGAATTTTAAATATGGAACTTAAAAATAATGATATCAAATTTTGAGTGACACTATGCTATTAATTATAATATCTATATACATTTATTTCATCATTTTATTTTTTTATAATTGCATGTGCAAAAATTATGTTCATTTTAAAAAGATGTATAAAAGTTTATTCATTGATGCATTATCATCCGTATCTCTCATAAATTCAAAATATGAGTTTTAAAAGATATGATATCAAAATTTAAGTGACGCCTTGATGTTGCTTAAAACGATTAGTTTTAAAATTCAATTTAAATTTTCTTTTGGCTAAATACATTTACACATCTAAACAATACTTTTCATTTTCCAATGCACTGTTGAATATATTACTTTCATTGAATCTATATAATGCACTGAAATGTATTCATTTGAATAAATTGATTTATCTTTTGTGCCACGCTATCCAAAAATCAAAAGTAAAATTTATGTAAATAGTTTTTTTCGTCATATTATCCATTTGCATACATTTAACTTAGTTTGGATACAATGACGCAAAAACTATTTACATAAATTTTACTTTTGATTTTTGGATAGCGTGGCACAAAAGATAAATCAATTTATTCAAATGAATACATTTCAGTGCATTATATAGATTCAATGAAAGTAATATATTCAACAGTGCATTGGAAAATGAAAAGTATTGTTTAGATGTGTAAATGTATTTAGCCAAAAGAAAATTTAAATTGAATTTTAAAACTAATCGTTTTAAGCAACATCAAGGCGTCACTTAAATTTTGATATCATATCTTTTAAAACTCATATTTTGAATTTATGAGAGATACGGATGATAATGCATCAATGAATAAACTTTTATACATCTTTTTAAAATGAACATAATTTTTGCACATGCAATTATAAAAAAATAAAATGATGAAATAAATGTATATAGATATTATAATTAATAGCATAGTGTCACTCAAAATTTGATATCATTATTTTTAAGTTCCATATTTAAAATTCTTAGAGCATAAGATAAAGCGCTGCGTCACAAACTTTTAACCCGTTAAGGGTTTTTGTATTGATATCAGTACTTTTTTTAAGTTAATGATAAAAAAAAATAAAACAACAACAACAAAAATTAAAGACCAGACAAAGAATTCTTAGTCAGGATTTCTATTCACCTTCAATCTCTCCCCCTCCCTCCCCGCAAAAAAAGATGCCTCATATTTCAATTTTAAAGAGCACTGTGCAATGAGATTTTTTTAAACCACTCATTGGTAAATATGGAAGTAATTCACAACATGCATGTTTAGATGGTATTTCTGTTGGTTTGTTTCAGAGATATAAAAAGCTATGTTAAATTTTACTAAATAAAAAATTTACTGTCTTAAGAAAAATAGCAAGAAATATTGCTCTTTAAACATACATATATATATATATATATATATAAATTTCCACCATCCTTCTTTAAAGCTCTTTATTGGCAATAATAGTAAATCATATAAAATAATCTCCTGAGCCCCAAAAATTTCACTTCTCCCTTCTCACCCATCTCTCCAGCTTACCTAAATAATTGAAATCTTTCAAACTTTTGTTTGAAAAAAAAAAATCTGCAATATTTGTTGCTCACTAACATAAATAAATAAAGCCCTAACTCCCCAAATGTACATTTCTCCTCTCCTCTCCCCCCCTACTGCACAGCATAAAAAAAAAAAAGCACTCGCAGATATTAAATCTTTAGGGTTTTTGGTGAGTGAATTACATATGAAGATAAATACGATAGATCTTTATAACACACCTTGGGATGAGAAGTTCTGCATATTACAGAATTTTGCATTATATAGATCATATTTCATTCATCATTAAATTCACCTTGTAAACGTGCTTTAAATTACATTCCTTGGAACTAGAAATAGTGAAAATTATAAAATTTTACATAATAGTATAGGTGCAGATTCCCAATATCTGGAAGGAGAAAGTGGCTCCTAAACCCAAAAAGTCCAGTGGTCTCATTATGAAACAAACACATAAAAAGAATTTAGTGTTTGTAAGGGACTGAATTCAAAGTGGAAAATAATTTATTTTATATATACATATGTCTATGTACAAGAAAACACAGACTAATTACATCAAATGGGTTTGTTTAATTTAATCACAAAATTCTTTAATTATTAAGTCTAATACAAATCTTAAACTATGTTCATTCAGAAGATATAGTTGGACAAGATACATTTTAAAAAAATGTAAAGCTAAGCAATCATGGTAGTGGGAAATATTAGGATAACAATATTTCTAATTTTGATTTTATCGTATAACATTACATTAAAAAATTTGTGAATGTGAAAAATTATTTAGCGCTATAAAAATCAAAACACACTTCAGACGTTTGTTTTTCTATGTAATACAATAGTTTTCTGTGTTAAACAGATCATTCAGGACTGTAGGAAGGAAAATACACTGATTTCATCTTTTTAAAAAGGTAGAAATCCACCATTAGCAGAAAAGGAGCATCCCTGTATAGCGTATGGCGACTGAGACAATGAAAGTTAGCAGCCGAAGCAAAAAATTTAGTCGTCACATGGCGACTGTGAATCTGCACCTATACATAATAGGATCACAGGGCCAAAACTAGCCTTTTTTGTACCCGGGGCAAACATGGATTTTGGTGCTTCCCCCCCCCCCCCCCTCTTCTGTAAAGTATATTTACAAAGATAATTTTATTAATTTTCTAATAGCCGACTTATTTTAAAATTTAAAGTATGTAATCATAAGACATGTTATTCTGAACTACGTAATCTACAATGGCGGGTCCAAAGGGGAGGTCACAGGGGTCATGATTCTCCTCTGAACACCAACAAAAATTTTCTAAAGAGCATTTTAAAATGAAATATACAGTAGAGTCCCGATTATCCAAGTCCTGCTTAACTGAGTTATTTTCTTCTGATGGATTGATGGCTTCCATTTTTATGAAACAGCCGTTATAAAAGAAGTGTTAGGTAAAGATGAAAAAGCAGCCGTAAAAAAAAGGGCCATTTCCCTCCCCCCCCCATTCTGACCAGAAAATCAGAGTTCTAACTTTTTATGACTGCTCTTTCATCTTCACCTAACACTTCATTTATAATGACTGTTTCATAATAATGGAAGCCATCAATCCATCAGAAGAAAATGATCCATTCCAAAAGTATAATCCTTCATTTGGCGCCGGGGCACAAGCCCCCTTAGTTTTGGCCCTGATAGATCATGTCACACATTATTAAATTACCTTTAGCTCGTGACTGACAGTTTGGGTGCACTAAATGCATGGCTGGCAAATTTATTCCTTTTTCACTATTTTTAATAATGAAATCTTTGCCTTATTTTTGGCAGAAGTTTCTTATATTAAATAAGGCAAAAATTTCTTTTTAAAAAAATATTACTTTTGGAAGGCATGAATTTAGTGCCTAAAAAAAAAAAAAAAAAAAAAAAAAAAAAGACCCCGTCAAGAGCTGCCACCGATTATAACACTCATTTACAAAAAAATTTAATATATTGTTTTCATTGCTCCAAAATAATGCGTTAAAAGAAGACAATGTATCAAATTTAGTGTTTCAAGAAATTAGCAATATTTGTGAAACACATGTGCTTCTTAACTGCAAAATTTATTGTTTACATCTGAGAAAAACATTATATGCATCTTCTGTATTAAAATTTTTTAGTGGCAGGCTTTTGTGATTGAACAAGGACTGCTTGCAGAATACTTTAATAATTTTACAATATAAAATTATGGCTCTTGAACTACTATTGATGAAATACAGTAATAGGGAGGAAAAAAAAATCATTAAATAAATATAGTTTATTTTTAAAAAATTAATTGAATTTTCATCAGATATACTGATTATTACTACCATACATTATATGTAACATATTTATTAGAAAAATTACAACTATTTAGGTGAAGTTTTAAAATGTAAACAAAATGATGCCTTATAAACACATCAAAAATACAGTTCGTTTTCGAAAGCTGTGCCTGACACTCTGAGACAATTTTAAGATCCAAAGGGGTAATGCTGAGATGGGTATTTGCCGAAGTTCCAGTTGTATGTTGTCACTCAGCTAAACAGCCTCCGATCATCCTTATTTTGATAAAATCAAAACAGATCTGATGCATGCACAAAAGCACAGAAGGTTTCGCTTTACGAAAACAAACAGTACCTCTGAACAAAATCATTATACAGTAGACGCCCTCAAATCCACTCAACTTGGGACCAGAGGTTGTGCAGATTTTAGAATTTCGCAGATTTCTGGTCCTTGCTTTGTTTACAGTTTTTAAACAGTCATTTGAATGTATTTATGCAATCAAAGTTATAAAATATCCTTGCAATATAGTAAAATATTAAAATAATTAATTACAGTAATAAACTAAAATGATAAGAAGTAAGATAATTTAAAAAATGATTAAATTATTAAAGATAAATATCAAGTAAATAATAATGTATAATTAAATCTGCATTATAAAGATAAGAATCATTTTCCTTGTATTATTGAATGAAACTTACCTCCTTCCTAATGGTACCTATTAATTTGCATCAAAATTATAAAGTAAGGAAGTTTTATTTCAGGTTTAGCCAGTCTTAATAGTAAAAAAATCTGGATTAAAATACATAAAAAGATTTGATAAAAAGATTGTGATTACCAATTTTTTTTTTTTTTTTTTTTTTTTTTTTTTTTTTTTTTTTTTAATCAGAAATAAATTGTACTTCCTTCCTAAAAAATCATGAGTTCAGTCATATTATAGAGAATTAATTACATACTGAAATACAAACGGAATGATATAAAATTAAAAAAATCTGAAATTTTGCCCTTACATCTGAACTGAAAGTTTCATTGTTTACATCTGTGATGATGTGCAGATTTAACGCTGGTAGCTGGTTGGGTACCCGGGCAGATACCCACTACAACCCTGAAAATTATTGCTTGTTTTTAACACAACATATATTTGTTTTAAATGCTTTCTCGTCACTTCTTTATATGAAAAACAAATACAGGAATAAACATAAACATCGAATCTGATTTATGCCTAAAACTAAGATTGAATCAGATATGAGGAAGATGTGTTTGGTAAAGCAAGCATCACCCTTATCATTAGCAATACAACAGAATTAATAGTCATCCTTGTGCATATGTATCAATCTACACCAATATGCCATTAAGTATTGTAGCTTTTTTTTAAAATCAAAACACTATATTTTGATAATGTACATATTAATAATATAGTAATAATGATACTAGTACTTTTTACTTGAATGTTAATATAAAGCAGTCAATCTAAGTATACCAATTTAATAAAGTAATATCCAATTAAATACAGTAAAATCTGCTTAGACGGAGCACAAAAGACTGCACAAATACCTTGTTTTAGACATATTCCATTTACACAGGTCTTTCTGTAATAGCATGGAGTTTGTAACTTGGTGGTATGCGGAAGTATGAACTTCTATTCAGTGGTACGTCGACCTAAAAGTTTGGGAACCCCTGCTCTAGAGGGTAGCAATATTTCTACAAAATGGATTGCAGGCTCTTTTTAAGAGTAAAATTCATTGTTTACATTAAAGAAGCTGTCTGTTATACAGAGAATTGCATTAAAAAGATCTTTTACTGCAACAATGCTTTTACTACAATGCGGTCCTTTGACGAAATTCACATTTATCTTGTGATCCTTCTATGAATTCGTGTTTTTTTACAATCCTTTAACGAAGTTAGTGTTTTATCTGCGATCTTGTGTCAAAATTTGTGCTTTTTTCAACATGCTGTGACAAAATTTGTGTTTTTTCGCAATTATCTGACAAAATTTGTGTTATTTCCGCAATCCATTGAGGAAATTCCAGTTTTTTGCGGCCTTTGGCTAAATTCGCATTTTTTTCCGTGTTTTTAATCAATCCTTTGGCGAAATTCACGTTTTTAACCAATGCATTGACAAAATTCCTGTTTTTCAGCATTCCTTTGACAAAATTCGTGTTTTTCAGCGATCCTGTGATGAAATTTGCATTTATTTCGTGATCCTTTGGCGAAATTCGCATTTTTTTATGATCCTTTGGTGAAATTATTGTTTTATCCACGATCTTGAGGCTAAAATACGCACTTTTTCTGCAATAGTGTGACAAAAAGTGTTTTTTCCGCCATCCTGTGACAAGCGTTTTTTCGCGATCCTTTGATGAAATTAGTGTTTATTTCGTCATCCTTTGGCGAATTTTGAATTTTTAATGACATTAGTGTTTTATCCTCGATTCTGTGGTGAAATTCGCGCTTTTTCCTCGATCTTGTGACAAAATTCGCATTTTTTCACAATAATCTGACAAAATTTACGTTTTTTCTTGATCATTTGACGAAATTCATGTTTTCTTTTGTATCTTTTGGCAAAATTTGCGTTTTTCACGATCCTTTAACGAAATTCATTTTTTTCTGCGATTCTTTGATGAAATTCGCGTGTTTTCCACGATGCAGTGACTAAATTCATGTTTTTTTCTGAGTCCTTTGACGAACTTCGCGTTTTTTCGTTATCCTTCGCTGAAATTCACGTTTTTACAATATATATATTTATTTGGTGGGCAGGATGATCGGGGCCGTTTGCCCCCCCCCCCCCCCCGGGTTTCCGTTTGTTTGTATTTTCCGCAAAAACTGCCATAAAAAAATTGGATTTATATTTTTTTTTTTGGAGGGGGGGATCAGCGTGATTATCCCCCCCTCCCAAGCACCTACCATAGGGACCTGCTGGATTCGCACCTGCCATATGGACACTAAATGGTAAAAAGTGACTATTAAGAAATTGTCAGCGGCTACCTTCCTACAAGGACAAAATATTTTTTTTCAAGAGAAAAACAAAAACTGCCTAATATTCATAAAATATTGGTTGACGGTTTTTCGGGTGCGAGGCCCTTTGCGGCTGCACCTGTCGCACACTTGTAGGGACGCCTCTGTCGGTATGAGGTAAAGGAGAATGCAATAACTTTGAAACGAAAGATGTTTGTACTTTCACTGAAAAAAAAAATTAACATGTAAATATACATTTTTTCAGGGGTGCAGAAAATGTTTCTACTCCCAACATTTCCCCCAATCCACATGAAAATTTCCCGAAAATTTTACAGTATGTTGTAGGTAAATGCTGTTATTATCGTAGGTTCCAATATTTCTCAACTTATGCGCGAGTATATATAGCAGAGGTGATTTTGAGTGAAAAGCAAAAATTCTGAAATTAACAGCAAATTTTCTGAAAGGTTACAGCACAGTGGAGGAAAATGGGGGGGGGGGGATCCACTCCCAGCACTATGTTTTTTTCGCGGCCCTCTGACGAAAGTTGCGTTTTGTAGCGATCTTTTGACGAAATTTGCGGTTATTTCGCCTTTCTTTTGACGAAATTGGCAGTTGTTTTGCCATCTTTTGACGAAATTCGCGGTTGTTTTGCAATCGTTTGACAAAATTGCGGTTGTTTCACGATCTTTTGACAAAATTGCGTTTGTTTTGCGGTCTTTCGACAAAATTTGTGGTTTTTCCGCGATCTTTTGACGAAATCTGTGTTTTTTTAGACGAGTTTTGTGGTTATTTCACCCCTTTTGACGAAATAAATGGTTGTTTCACAATCTTTTGATGAAATATGCGAGTTTTTTCACGTTCTTTTGACGAAATTCGCGATTATTTAGCTATGTTTTGACGAAAATCATGGTTATTTTGTCCCTTTTGACAAAATTTGCAGTTTTTTGCGATCTTTTGACGAAATATGCGTTTATTTCGCCTTCCTTTTAACGAGTTTAGCAGTTATTTCGCCCTCTTCTGACAAAATTTGCGCTTATTTCGCCCTGCTACGAAATACGTGGTTGTTTCGCGATCTTTTGACGACATTTGCGTTCATTTCGTGCACTTTGACGAAATTCGCAGTTGTTTTGTGATTGTTTGACGAAATTTGCTCTTCTTTCGCGATCTATTGACCAAACATGCGTTTTTTTTTGGCAATCTTTTGATGAAATTTGCGTTCATTTTCCGAACATTTTACAAAATTTCCTAGTTTTTTCACGTTCCTTTGACGAAAATCGTGGTAATTTTGTCCTTTTAGACGAAATTCGCGGTTGTTTCACGATCTTTTGACGAAACTCAATTGTTTTGCGATCGTTTGACGAAATTTCCGTTCCCTTCGCGCTCTTTTGACGAAATTCGCGGTTTCTTTGCCATTGTTTGGCGAAATTTGCTCTTTCGCGATCTTTTGACGAAATTCGCTGTTATTTCGCCACGTTTTGACGAAAATCGTGGTCATTTCTCCCCTTTAGACGAAATTTGTGGTTGTTTCACGCTCTTTTGACGAAACTCAGTTGTTTTGCGATCGTTTGACGAAATTTGTGGTTATTTCACGATCTTTTGACAAAATTTGCGGTTATTTTGCGATCTTATGACAAAATTTGCGTTTTTTCCGTAATTCTTGGACAAAATTCGCGGTATTTTTATGTCCGAATTTTCAGATTGATGAAAGATTTTTTAAATTTTCGGAACCGAATGCCTTAATTTTTTTGAAAATTGGGAACAGAGTCACCCGATATACGGTACATATTATTCTGAGATTGATTTTGTGAAGGTCACCATACGGATCTTTTTATTTATAGTGAAATTTTTCTATCTCAGGAAATTATGGAATTTGTTATTAAAACCTAAATCAATTGTATATGTTTCTGCAAAATTTCCCCCGATCCTAGATCGCCGGATCGGACATATTCTGCACCCCTGCATTTTTTTTTTTTTTTAAGGAAGAAAAATACGAGGTTTGTAGTATAAATTTGGCGCCCCCTCCGTGCCTGCACCATTCGTACAGCCCTGCTGAGACATATGTAAATCTGACAGCATAGCAAATTGGATTAAGCTTTCAACCTGGTCAAGTTATGCTAATATATTATCATGATGCAAGAAGTTCATCCAAGCGAAGACTGACAAAATTTCTGAGCATTAGGAATAACCAAATGTAAATAAGGAAATGTAAATAATTAATTTCAAATCCATCTCCTCGCAAGAAGTACACAAATAAATATAGATTATCTATCACTTGAAAGTGACAGCACTTCGCACTCAGGAATTCACGTTTGTAATCAAAGATAGGTGGCGCTTTTAGACCTGCTAATGTTTGTAAACAGTTTACGTGAACGCGGTTATCACTGCTACTAGCGTCTCGGTGTAGCTCCGCTCCCTATGGAGATCGTAGTGACTGGATTCAACTAAGTCCAATCGAAGCTAGATTTGGCGAAGTATTGCTAGTTTTGGCAAATTGTTGCTAGTTTCGTGAAGCATAAATGTTATATCGAAAACAATTTACTAGAAATTTTGAACACAGATAGAACTTGAATAGTGATGATGCTTATTATATATTCAGATTTCAGAAATTTCAACTTGTGGATTCCAAAGATTTCACCTCCCTCCCCCCTCACGGAAAAATAACATTTTTGATAATGTGTCTTGTCTTCTAATTGTCATAAATACTTGCATTTTGTAGGGAGGCACATTCTGAATAGAATCATACTTAAATTTAAAAAAATTCTAAAAAATATATGTACCTTTGTTTCAGAATTAAAACAGTCATAGACACTAGAAATTTTGAATGAACATATAACCTTAATAGTGATCCTCAAATACTCCAATTGCAATTTTAATGAGGGGGGTCCAAAGAATGTTTTCCCCCTCCCCTGACAAAAAAGTAACACTTTTGTTTATGACCCTTCAATTTTTTTTAGCATGTACACTATTAAGGATTTAACTGCATACAAAATTTAAAATACCTTTGATTATTCGCAGTCACATCACTAAAAAGTTTTTTTTAATCAAGGAGGGGGGGGGGGGTGTCTTTAGATTATCTTCTCTTAAAGTTTTCAATAAAGTAACACCAACAGGATTACTATTGGGTCATTCCATGAAAAGTGAAACCAAAGTACTATTTTGTTTTTTATTTATAAAACAAATAATATTTAATTTATAAAGTCATGTAATACATTTTTTAATAGCTTAGAGTGTGAATTTTCTGAAAAAATGCAGTTTAAGTATAAACAGTAAATTAAATAAAAGTATTAGCACTAAAAATGTGAGAGTGATGAGACTGAGAACATTTCACTTAAATTATGGTAAAGTTTAACAAGCTATTGTCATTTCAAAAATTATTTGTAAAAGTTGTAATTAGGCTAGTTTTTGTATTTGAATATTCTATTTTTAAAATTTATAAAAGACATTAGGGAATATATTATAAATGAATTAGAATTCATAAATAAATTTTGATGCATTGAATTGTTACGTCCGCAACAGGCAAATGTTTGGTCTGTAACAATTTAATTAGCCCATGTATTAATTAATAATTATTTTAATATTTTCAAAATTGCAGTTTCAAACAGCTAATACCCTAATAATGAATTATTGAAGAAAAAGTTAAATGTTCTTCCTTAAAATTCACAGGATTATGACAATAACTGCAACTATATGCAATTTTGACTGTTTTGTGAATTACTTCCGTAACACCTAGATTTTATTTTTTCAAAAATTATGGGAACATTTTTCAGATTTCAAAATTTAATATTCTATTTACAATCCTTGGACCGAATTTAAATATAAAATAATTCATGTAATAAGTATTTTTTTTACATTATTTATAAATCTTTAAAGTCTCTGTTTGTTACGTCCGTAACCATGGAATGACCCTATTCAAAATGTACCTGCCTGCAAAATTCAGGTATCAATGTCAATCTAAAGAATAAAATTGCATTTTTGGGAGCGAAGGGGGGGGGGGGGGTGATATCCAAGAGCCTAAAATGCAGGTATGAAAGTGGGAAATAGGAAAAAAGGAGGAAAATCTTTTCGGTCAATATGATGGCGCCAAACTTTTAAAATTTAGACACATTTTAACAGTTATTTATGGGATAAAATTAAATATAATTGTACATATGATTGTTATTTTCTTTTCATAGCTTAGCTATTTTCTTTTCATAGCATTAAAAACAAATTTAAACTTTTAAATCAAAAGTGCTGCATAAATAGAAGAAAATATTCTATTCCAAACTGCACATTATGAAACTTCCTTTTTCTTTTAAAGTCTAAAAAACTTTCACTCTGGAGAGATACTTTAATGAAATTTATTTACACGACTTTCATATGATTATAATACATAAGCTTCCCTTTGATTTGATAGATCTTTTGCACAGCAATTCAGAAAAAAAAAAAAAAAAAACTCCAAGGATTTTAGTTAGACAAAATGTCTGATTATTAAATTTTCCAGATTCCGCTCCCCTCCCCCACCTTATATGCTTCCAATATTTTCTTTGCATTTTTGCATCAATCCAGAAAATGGCCAAAATTATTTTTAAAAAGGTGGAATTCCACCTTTAGGAGGAACACTTTCATGCCTGAAAATGGTATCATTTTTGAGAAGTGTTTATTGTACCCTAATAGAAGAAATATGTGGTTTTATTGAATTTTTATTTGTAGGTACCACGGTTCACATAATATTTTGAGAAAATTTTAGGAAAGTTTTTTCTAGTGTTTAATAATGCACAAGAAATTAAAATCCTATCTTCCAACCTGCAAAGATCATGCCACATACAATTGCTTTTGCTGTTTATCTAAAAACATGATAATTTGCCCTGTTTTAAAAAGATTACCCAATTACGGAAGATTAAATTATAACATTTTAATTATTTTTAACACAATCAACTGATTGATAAATAAATAATGAGAGTAGAATTGTAGTAGAACCAACTGAGTGAAAATTTGTGAGCATGAAATTATCTTTGTATTATCCGCCATCTTCGCTCAAAAAAAAAACAACACTTTCCAACGACATCGCGAGCGAGCGCTTGTGCTTCGTCTGAAATACAGCAACCTCAAAAATAACTAGCGCCAATTCCTCAGCCAAGAGGTAGGAGAAAAATCACCATAGGGAGCGGAGCTACACCGAGACGCTAGTATCACTGCTGGCTTTCGCTTGTGTCTTGTGTTTGCCTCATGTGAATTGGTTACTTGTGGAATAAATTTTTAGCTTTTTAAAGTCTCTTAATGGAAAATCAGCTTACTTTAGTATGTTTGTAATGTAGTGTGTAAAAAAACAAGTATTTTTATTATAATTATTAAAAATGGATTTTTATGATTGTTTTTCTGTGTTAACCTTTTTTGTGCCGACGATATTTTAAAGTACCACTGAAATTACTTTTCATAAAATTCATTTAATACATCGATTAGTAGTAATACAGTTTAGAATCAGCTATAGATACATTATTTTATCTTGTTTCAAAATCATTATTGGTTGCACAAAACAAAAATATTTAAAAAAAAAAAAAATGATTTCTTTTGCCTTTGCATCTTTTCAGTTTTCTTGACGTTAAAAGATTAGGGAGGGGGGTAGTTTCAGTTCGGAAATATTTCTATTGTAAGAACATTATATTTGTACATTTCCTAATTCTACAAAATACTAAAAAATATTTTTTAAATAAAAGATTTGAATGGAGTTATAAATATTGCACAAAATCTCAATAAATTCAAATTTAATTAATTTTATTTGGCAAAATCCTTTAAAAATTTATTATATGATTATATAAATCTTCTAATATAGTTTAAAAAATTCACGAAAAATACTTTAGAAGATGAAATTTTCATGAATTCATAATTTGGGACATAAAGGGTTAATCACCGTCAAAATTGTAGGTTTTTAAAACAACCAAACCGGTAATTAGGATATTAAAGAATATTTTTATCGTTAATTATTAAAATAATAGATGGTAATTGGATAAATAATAAAAACGATAAATAAATAACTTCATTAGGTAATTTAATGCATAAAATTAATAGAATTCTTAGAATATAACAAATAAAAGAAATTTCATGGCAGTTCTTTATGTATTTGTAAAATTATTGCAGTTGCATAATTCTAAGCTGATGCAGATATATGTGCATTAACAACAAAAATAATAATAATATCTGTTAATTCATACATATACAGAGACTAAATATAATCATATTAATGGTTAGTCATACATTCTATCAACATTAACTACCCAAAATATTAAAGAAAAAAAGAAGAAGAAAGACAGAATATATTAGTTTTCATGCTAAGTGCATTATGTTTCAATTTCTAATTTGTATGGACTCCGAAAATATTTATAATCATCGATATGTTGACCATTTTGAAATTATTGTGATATTTATTAACTTTGATTGGAACGTAGCTCTTCCAATTAAAAAGCAAAAAAATTTTGTTACTTTTCATCTTTTATCAATTGCTTTCTTTGATATGTTGTGCTAATCCAAAAGTAGAAAATATTTTATAACCTTTTACTGAAGTAGTTCTTCCTAAACATTTTTATACTAATTAGATTTTTTTTTTTACTTTTTTCCATTCTCTTACTATAACTGTATAACAGATGTTATCATTCTGAAATTTTCTTTTAGGTACCTGAAATTTATTATGTATTTATTTATAAAAAACAAATAAGAATCTTTTATTTATTTATTTTATTTAATCTAGAAAAAATTATTTTATTTGTTGTGCTTATTTTCGATAAAAGAGTGAATAATTTGATTATTCAAAGAAAGTTTTTATGACGATGACCAGATTTAATTAAAGCTTTAAATGAAATGCTTTTTAAACCTGGTAACATCTATTTTAATATACTTTCACATCATTAAAAAAATATTTTAATCCATTATTTTTTTTTAATAATCTGATTTAAATCACGATTAAATTTGAACAAACTGTCAGCCTCAACGAGACATCGGATTTTCTGCTGATCAAAGTTTTGTTGCCGTTTTTAGAGACGACAGGTATTTTATCTTTTTCATTTGGAAATGAATGAAAGCTTAAATCGGGATTTTTCGATTATCTAGAGTTGCATTGGGGCACATAGCAGCATGTATTATCTTTTTTTTGCGGTTTTATTCATATTTATTAAGAATTAAAAATCCCAAATGATATTTGACTCACGGTAAGTAATGCCGGTAATGCTAACGCGATGAAAGAAGCAGTGGTACCCTTTAGATCGCTAGAGGGCGAGTTTTTTGTTACAAACGCGAATAACTAAATGTAAATAAGGAAATATAAAATAATTAACTTCAAATCCGAGAGGAAACAACGACTTAAAACACTAAATCCATCGTTATACCGTAATTTGTAATTTCTGCTCGGTACACAAATAAACATGGATATGGATTATCTTTATCTATCTTCTGAAAGTCACAGCCCTTCGCGCTCATTGGCGCGATGTGATGACGTCAAACCTACTCATTACGAGGCTAATGTTAGCCTCGCACTCACTAATCACAGACGAGAAAATTACCAGAGATTAATGGTTGACTGGGCATTAACGGAAACGAAAATGTCAAAAATGAAATGAGTTTTCCCAGATAAAAGATATATCTTATTCACCTCGCCTTAATCACATTTGTATTATGTATCAATTTAAAGATAATCGTAAGAACCGTTTTCGAGATTTTCAAATTAGGAACTTCCTCGATATTATACCAACGTTTTCACTTTAAAAATGGCTATTTAGATCTCAAAATATACTGCACGTAGAAATGTAAAAATTTCAGTATACGATTAGACTGCAGATATAAGATTGTTCTAGAAAATTCAGAACAATAGGACCTATATCTGCTGAGTTATTAAAAGGCGGCTTTTCGCGTTTTCTTTGATGTCGAGTTAGCTGTATATATGAGTTCCGCCATCTACGAATTCTACGATACGATACGATACGATTTTAACGATACGATACGATACAATTTTAGGCTTAAGGCTGCGTCACTCGGAATACTACCGTCTTCCATGATAAGGAATAAAGAGAATAAAAAGTTTTGTTGGAGTTTGTGATAAAATGTTTGCGTTTATCTATAAAAATGTAATAATTAAGCGGAATTAAATAATCTCTAATTATTTGCATGTGAGGTAAAAGAATTATCGTAATACCCGCTGGAATTTTTAATATTGCAGCGTGGCATACATAATATGTATACCTCTAATTATTTGCATGTGAGGCAAAAGAATTATCGTAAAGCTGGCTACAGATTTTTAATATTGCAGCGTGGCATACGTAATATGTAAGGTATAAGAATTACCGTAATACCGGCTACAGCTTAAAACTTTACTTACATTAAACTTTCTTATATTAAAAATGTATGTTATTTGAGTGGAAAATATACATTTTAATACAATACTTTATTAAGATTGGTTGGAGATGGCGCATATTTTGGCTCTCATTCCATTTAATCATATAATAGTTTCACGATTTCTTTTGTTAAATTTTTAAAATACCTTTTTTAGGAAAATTATAGCATATTTTTAATAAATTAAAATTTCTGAAAATTTAATTATTTAATTAAATTAAGTATTTTTTAGTGTTAAGAATTTAAATACACAACTTATTCTTATTATGCGAAATAATTTACGCAGACGAAACTTATGCATTTTAAAAGAATTATATTATGATTTTTTTTGTAAAGTGGCAACAAAAAAATTGTAAACAAATAAAATTAAATGTTAAATTCGTTATATAAAGTATTATTCGAATTCGAATGTTGAAAATTTAACCAAATGAAATATATTTACGATTAAGAAGTAATTACTACTAGCATTATTTTTAATATGTTGGCCGTTTAAAAACAATTTATGGAATGCGTTAGTTCTATTATAAAGAATGCCGAGAAAACGTACACTTACTGGTCGAAAAGATCGCGAACATGATTTAGCTTTAAGACAAGAGACTAGATACCAGCGCAAAAAACAACGACATGACGAATTTCTTCTGACGGATAATGCATGTGCTCGGAAATATGCTTTAAATTTTGAAGATGCACACAAAAAAAAAAAAAAAGTTTTATTTTGCAAAGTATGTCACGACGTTTGTTTTAAATGCATATTCAATCTGACGGATCTTGTAAGATTTGCCATAAATGTATAGTAAATAATGAACTAAATATTTTTTCTGTAGCTAATAATATGGATCCAGGTCCACAACCGGAAATATTGAAGAACTTAACTTTCGTTGAGGAGCAATTAATTGCACAAGTTTATCCAGTTATTACTGTTTATCGCATTAAAGGTGGTCAGCTTGGATAGAGTGGGCAAGTTATTAATTTTCATCAAGATATTACAGAATTTTGTACTTTATTACCTCATTCCATAGATACTATATCACAGTACATTTTTGTTAGAAGACAAGATGGTGAAGAAATCAAAGATTTTATAGTAAATCGTGAAAACGTTAAGTCTCCTTTAAATTATCTAAAGGAAAATAATCCTTGGTATCGTTATATTACTATTGATGAAAATAATTTGCAAAGTTTACCCGAAAATGAAAATATTTTTCAGCGAATAATACTCAGTCAGGAGCAACAGCAGATTTATTTACCACCAGTTGAAAAGACTTTGAATTCTGTAGATGATCAATGTCCATGGACAAATAATGCATATGAATTTGGAGCCCCAGATGTGACTTTCAGATGTAATCGAGAGGCAATAAATAGTATGTTAATATTAAAGAAGGAAATGATGAATGCAGTGTCATTCCTTAGCCTCAGATAGATACTAAGCCTATAAATGAATTTTCACCTGATGGGTATATTTGTAGAGCTTTTCCTACGTTATTTCCAACAGGAAGAGGTGATCTTAGAGATGCTAGTGTTCGTAAAATTACACTAAAATAATACATTAAATTTATCATGATATATGACGATGGAAGATTTGCACGGCATCCAATATTTAGATTTTTTGCTTTCAATAGCATAATGCGTTGGACAGTATCACAAAATGGAATTATTTGTATTAAAAAAATTCTCGCCTACATGATGTTGAAACAGTTGAAAAAACACCAGGAACGGTTGCAGAAAGATCCTACATTGTACAAGTCGATTTTATCTTTCAATGCTAATTTAAGATCATCGAGCTCTTATTGGTTTATCAGATCACGAGAGTTGCTAGACGTGGTTGAGGAATTGGGAACTCCTACTGTTTTCATTACACTTAGTGCAGCTGATTTATATTGGCCTGAAATTTATCGCATTATTGATGCACACTAGATTTACACTAATTGTAACCAAAATTCTGAATTCTTTAGAAAATCAAAATTGATGAATTTTAATCCTTTAATCGTTGCTTACTTTTTTCATAAGCGGTTGGATTTTTTTATGGAACATTTTTTCAAGAAATATTTTAAAGTCAAGCACTTTTGGTTTCGTATTTAGTTTTAACATATAGGTAGTCCTCACATGCATGGTCTTTTCTGGTTTGAAGATGCTCCTGATATAAACTATCTTAGTTCAAATGATGATGAAAAGGTACGTAAAATTGTAAAATACTTTGACGAATTCATATCGACTTGGCAACCAGATCCTAATCTTTTTTATGATATACATTAGGGTGGAGCGAAAATTTTTTTTTCTTCAAATCAAAATTGGCCTGGGTGGGAAAGGTGCTCTATCAGATCCTCATTCTAAATATAAAATATTTTTGAAAAATATTAATATTAAATACTGCCCCAAGGTCATTGAATATTGAGAAAAAACGTAAAAGCGCTCGCCTGTGGGAAAAAAAATTATTTTCCTAATCAAAATGGGGCGGTGTGGGAAAGTTGCTCTATCATATCCTCATTCTGAATAAAAAATATCTTTTAAAAATATTAATATTAAATACTGCCCCAAGGTCATTGAATATTGAGAAAAAACGTAAAAATTGTGCATTTTCCCATTTTTTCCCTCAAACTATTCAAACTATTTCCATTCAAACTATTTTATAAACTTAATTTAAAAAGATGATCATCGAATTATTATTATAGTTATTATATATTTATAGTAAAATTATGTAATATTTATATCAAATTCGCTATTATTATACTAACTCAACGACTATATTTTTTTAAAATATATGAAATTTGGGTAATTGTAAATGTTTTACATATTTTACTTAACCTGTGTAAGAAAATATAATTTGAAATTATTCTTAAAGAACTATAGTAATAAGGTAAAAATAATTTACTGTTTTATTTATAAGCAGTGAAGTTACCATTTTATAGTAGTCCATACTGTTTTTTGGTTTCAAAAACTGGCATTTTTTTCCGAGACTCCAGACGTTTCAATGAATCCATTGCGTCTCAACGGACCACAGACAGCAGAAGAAGCCTCCGTAACAAGTCTCACACATCTTTCAGTGGCTTGATTGTGTCAAGGGAATAGTTTAATCTTAGGTAAGATGTCTTCATCTATTGCCTTTGGATTTAGGATACACTTTGTAAGAATGTTATGATCTAAGAACTTAGTTAATGGTGGTTATGTCACGGTCACTTCAGCCTAATTTATGAAATCGATATAGTCTTTGGTCTCTTAGGTTACTTGATCGTTTGTTTTCGTGAAACTTTTATTATTCTGCATAGCATTATTATTCTCATTCATACTATATAAGTGTGGTACTGCGCAGAATAATAAAATCTCGAAAGTCAAAATTTTTTTTACATACGTGATCTCAGGTAACTTGAATGTACCTAAAGAATGTCTTCACTTTCAAGATTTTATTATTATGCGTAGTGCCAACACATTTACATACTATGTAAGAGCTTTGGCACTACGCAGAACAATAAAATCTCGAAAGTCAAGAAATTCTTTACATACGGATAAATTTGGAAGCCAAAGTCTATATAGATTCTATAAATTGGGCTGAAGTGACCGTGATACAACCACCATTAACTAAGTTCTTAGACCATAATATTCTTACAAATTGTATCCTAAATCCAAAGGCAATAGATGAAGACATCTTACCTAAGATTAAATTATTCCTTTGTCACAATCAAGCCACGGAAAGATGTGTGAAACTTGTTACGGAGGCTTTTTCTGCTGTTTGTGGTCCTTTGAGAGGGGTTGAGTTCATTAAAACTTGTCTGGAGTCTCGGAAAAAAAGGCAGTTTTTAAAACCAAAAAACAGTATGGACTACTATAAAATGGTAACTTCGTTGCTTGTAAATTGCAATAGTAAATTATTTTTATCTTATTACTATAGTTCATTAAGAATAATTTTAAATTATATTTTTTACACAGGTTAAGTAAAAAATATAAAACAATTACAATTACCCAAATTTCATATATTAAAATAAGTATATTCGTTGAGTAAGCATAATAAAAGCGAATTTGATATAAATATTACATAATTTTACTAAAAATTTATAATAACAACAATGATAATTCGGTGATCATCCTTTTAAATTAAATTAATAAAATAGTTTGTATATTTGAGGAAAAAAATAGGAAAATGCACAACTTTTACGTTTTTTCTCAATATTCAATTACCTTGGGGCAGTATTTAATATTATTATTTTTCAAAGATATTTTTTATTCAGAATTAGGATATGATAGAGCAACTTTCCCACACCGCCTCATTTTGATTTGAAAAAAAAAAAAATATTTTCCATAGCCGAGAGCTTTTACGTTTTTTCTCAATATTCAATGACCTTGGGGCAGTATTTAATATTAATATTTTTCAAAGATATTTTATATTCAGAATGAGGATCTGATAGAGCAACTTTCCCACACCGGCCAATTTTGATTTGAAGAATTTTTTTTTTCCCATAGGCGAGCGCTCCACCCTAATATACATCCATCTAAATTTCGTTTTACGGATGTGCCTGATGAAGCTGTTGACTACAATCACTTAATACGTGCAGTACAAATGCATAAAGGGTCTAAAGCTTATTGTAAGAGAAAGAAAATAGATTCTTCTAAAGTCGCATGCAATTTCAAATTTCCCAATGAATGTTCTCACGAAAGTAAAATTCAGTTCCTTACTAATGAACCCGAATACATTTCAAAAAGAAATAGTCCTTATTTAAACAGTCATAGCCCACAAATTTTAAAAATTTGGCGAGCAAACATGGATTCCCAAACAGTATTTCCGTTCACGCAGTTCTAAAAAATATTGCTAAATATTCTAGCAAAGGTGAACCCAGATCAGAAGAGATTAAAGATCTCATCAGACAAACAGTTCAAGAATCACGCGATAATATCAATGTTCAGCAGATAATTCAGAATTTTAATAATGTGTGCTGAACGTGATTATTCTGCCCAGGAAATATTTTGGGTGTTAATGGGATGGCCTTTGCATAAGTCATTTCATCAGTTTGTCACCATTAATTTAGCAAGGAACGCATGGGAACAATTAGATATGAATAAGGAGGATGGAAGCATATCCGTTTCAAATATTTTAGAAAAGTACGAGCAACGCCCAGTGAGATTTGAAAATATGTCATTGCAGAATTATTTCACGAGCGTTTATAAACGCAGTGAAAATTTCAGTATCAGAAAAAAAAACATTTATCCCCAGAATTATACGGAAATTGAAATATGATCCCAATAATGCAAATAATGAAGATTTCTATAAGCAACAAGTTATGTTGCATATTCCTTAGCGTGATTTTGAAGTTATGAATCCAAATAATACTTCATGGTAAGTTATATATGAACAGCATTTTGAGAATAATGAAAATCAGAGATTGGATTTAGAATATCTGTTGCAAAATTTAGAAGATGAGGAAGAATTTGAAGAAATTGATTCTATTGAAATAGATCAACCATTTGAATGGATGAATGTCGCTTCACGACATTATAATGCACAGGATGAATTAGATTTGGGTAGAAGGGACATTGATATAAGATATAACTGGCATATCATTCAAAGTCAAGATTTGCTTAATAAATTACAGAATTTTATTGAAAATGAAAAGGTAAAAGAGATTGAAAAAAGTGGTTGTGTCACTGTTCCTTCTAATTTGCCAAATTTCGTCTTTTACGATGAACAGAAAAAATAATAATTATTTTTGAAGAACAACTCAATTTCTTGCTAGGTTATAGGCGAGAAATGCCAATAAAAAGAATTGTTGTCCAAGGAAAAGCAGGTTCTGGAAAAAAGTACTTTAATACATTACTTCACTGCTCGAATGAATGAAACATTTGGTCCATCTTCTTTTCAATTGCTTGCACCAACTGGCGTTGCCGCAGTCAATATAAACGGATCAACAATTCATTCAAAACTTTTATTGGGCCTAAATCAAAAGCTAAGAGTTCTTAGTCCATATTCGATTGGTCAACTTTAGAAGTTTCGAAATTGTAAATTCATAATTATAGATGAAATGAGTATGATTGGATGCAATCTTTTGCGAAAAATAGATTTACGATTACGTAGTGTTGTGCCATCGAAACCAGATAACCTTTTGGTGGAATGTTCTTATATATAGTTGGAGATATCAAGCAACTACCTCCAGTAAACGACAGGCCTCTTTACATTCACAAAAATCAAGGAAGTGAGTTTCTTTTGGAAGGACAATTGTTATTTCCTTCGACTATTCAAAAAAAAAAAAAAAAAAAAATATCATCATCCTTCCGGCAAGATGAAACTCAACAAATATTTTGTAGCATACTTGATCGAATTAGCAATGGATAATGCACTACTGAAGACTGTGAAATATTAATGAATAGAAGTTTACAGTCTCTTTCAAAAAGCGAACAGCACTTATTTAAAGATGCAATTAGACTGTTTTCAAGGAATAAAGACGTAAAAGAATATAATAATGAAAAATTAAAAGAACTGCGTCAACCTGTTGTCTTGATTCAAGCTCTTCATAATTGTACTAAAGCAAAGTTGGCCGATTCTGAAATGACAAACGGACTTTAACCACTTCTTACACTGTTAAAAATTTGCAGCATTCTGGCAGGTAATTTGACCGTTTTTTCCGAAAACGGTTACACAACCGTAATTTAACACTATTATGACCATATTATTGGCCATTTTATGGTCAGAATACAGTTAAATTATGGTTATGAAACCGTTTTTTCAAAAAACGGTCGAATGACCTGCCTGAATGCTGCAAAATTTTTAACAGTGTACTTTATCAATTGGGTCTAAAGTAATGTTACGTTCTAATTTGTGGACCGAAGAGATTTAGTAAACGGAGCTTTAGGCTATGTTGCAGATATTATTTATGAAGAAAATCACGGGCCACCAGACCAGATGCCGCGAATAATCATGGTTAAATTTGAAAACTACAGTAATCAAGCGATATCAAGCGATATCGCTCAAAATATATCAAGCGATATATATCAAGAGAAAAATATAAAAGATGCAGAGTTATTGATACATCACATTTTACATTTTTAGAAAAAATGTTTTTTACTATATATATATATATATATATATATATATAGCACATTATGTATTAAATGCATTTGTCAGACCCAGAATCCTGCACCATAAACAAACTAAGTATAACCATAAAACATCCAAGAAATTTAAACTGATATAACCTGATATTAAACTATAAACAGAAGTTCTCTTATACGTCCATTAAAATATTTCAAAAATATATTTTCTAAAAACACACTCAAAATATATATTAAATATTTAATTGCTAAAAGGACGTCAAATGTTAATAAAATACATTAAAAGATCTTAATAATTTGACATGTTTCGATTGAATTTACTCAATCATCATCAGAAAAACAAATAAACACTAAGATGGAAAACGACAATAAACTATTACTAATGAAATTTAAAAATACATAAATAAAAATCACGTGCGTAATATTTTAACATGTTTCACGTTGCCCTATTTTATTTTCAAATTATCTAACAATTCAATCCAAATATTTGGGATTTGAAATGACAAGGAATCATTGCAGACCATTGAGTTTCTGGCGTAAATTTCAATAGATTGTCTATAAAAAGTTCCAAATGCAAATCTGACCTATAAATTAATCTACTTTCATTAAACAAAATATTTATGTTTTCTATTTTATTTAGCCTAGATAATGCGGTTTTACCTCTATTAAATTTTATGTCTGCAATGTGTTCTTTACATCTCACTTTGAATTTTCTCGGAGTCATGCCAATATAATAATTTTTATAACCACCTTCTTTAAGAAAAGGAATGATATAAACACCGGAAAGGTCAAATTTATCAATAGGGTCAATTCTAGTGGTTAAAATTGATTTTAATTTTGAAGGGGGTCTAGCAATTAAATTTAAATCAAACTTTTTTTATAAAAATAGCAAATAAAGCCTTTGTGCAACAATATTAAAAAGCAGAAAAACCAACGTTTAAAATGCACAAATAATATATGAAAAGCAGCAAACAGCTGTAATAATTAAGTTTGGATCAGAACGCAAATTTTTCAGACATTGTTTAACAGGGTGTTTAAGATTGGGTTTATAAACATTAGAATTGAAATCAACAGTATTGGCAATGAGATGCCTAATAGACTCTTTTTGAGAAGAAGATAGAGCGCTATGCTTAAAGGCCCTTTCAATAGGAGCAATAAGATTAGGTAAAGAAGGAATAGCAGAGACAGAAAAATTGTTATTCAATTTGAGAGCATCGAGCTGATTGTTACTTAATGGAACACTAGAAAGATTGACAACAGCATTTTGGTTAACAAGAGGCAAATTACTGCAGTTATTAGCGACAGAACTTCCACAAAGCGCATTAAATTTCTTCTTTAAAACCGAACAATGAACAGAAGAAGCTGTGAGAACTCTGCTCCATGACCTTCTGTCAATGGACTGAAAATCAGGAGTAGAATTAGCGAGGCTGATATGTAAAGAATATAACTCGCGCTCTATATGAGCAATTTTGTGGCGAGGAAATGTTCTTCTAACCTTGATCTTGATTTTTGGGAAGCTTACCATATCATTAAAAATTCTCACTCTTTAGTCAATGACTTATCTAGTACTCCAGATTTTCCAAGTATTTGGAAAGCGTTAATTTAATTCCCCTTTTTTGGTTTCTTTTCTCTACTTCTCCGGTAGATGTCGCTACTTGTCCACCCAGTCGTTTCCACTGCTTCTCTCTCATTAGTTGTTTCGGCGCCTTCGCCACCCGCATAGGGTATAAAAGCCAGCGCGTCCCTGACTATGCTTTTGCTCAGCCTTGCTTTTTCTAGCACGCTGTTCCTTTTGCACTGAAGAAGAATCTCGCTAGTAGATTCGAAACAGCTGTTTGCTGCTTTTCATATATTATTTGTGCATTTTAAACGTTGGTTTTTCTGCTTTTTAATATTGTTGCACAAAGGCTTTATTTGCTATTTTTATGTATTTGGCGTTAACGGGCCTTTATTCTTCTGTAATATTTTTTTATTATTATTTATTTTTTTTTTCAGCAATGTCTCAAATCAATAGGTTTTGTAATTTACGATTAAAAAAGTACAGGTTTTTGGAACACTTACATTTCCTACTTGATTGTAGGCGTAAGAAGGTTATTCCTAAATTCATTTCCATTCGTTGTAATTTATTTTCTTCAAATAGGATTGAGAAGGTCTTATTTCGTTCTAAATTAGCTCTTGTAAGAGCTTTGATTCAAGAGACTCGCCACAAAATTGCTCATATAGAGCGCGAGTTATATTCTTTACATATCAGCCTCGCTAATTCTACTCCTGATTTTCAGTCCATTGACAGAAGGTCATGGAGCAGAGTTCTCACAGCTTCTTCTGTTCATTGTTCGGTTTTAAAGAAGAAATTTAATGCGCTTTGTGGAAGTTCTGTCGCTAATAACTGCAGTAATTTGCCTCTTGTTAACCAAAATGCTGTTGTCAATCTTTCTAGTGTTCCATTAAGTAACAATCAGCTCGATGCTCTCAAATTGAATAACAATTTTTCTGTCTCTGCTATTCCTTCTTTACCTAATCTTATTGCTCCTATTGAAAGAGCCTTTAAGCATAGCGCTCTATCTTCTTCTCAAAAAGAGTCTATTAGGCATCTCATTGCCAATACTGTTGATTTCAATTCTAATGTTTATAAACCCAATCTTAAACATCCTGTTAAACAATGTCTGAAAAATTTGCGTTCTGATCCAAACTTAATTATTACTAAGGCCGACAAAGGTGGTCAGATTGTTCTTCTCGACAAATCTACGTATTTGGAAAAAACCCATTATTAATTAATGATGGTCCGTATGTGGATATCCGCAAAGACCCTTCCACTAGTGAAATTAACTCTATTAAGTCTGCCATTAAGTCTTCTTCCATTATTCCTGCTAACTTTAAGAAGTCCCTTATTCCGTCTATTGCGCATTGTGCCAGGTTTTATGCTTTACCTAAGGTCCATAAACCTGACATTCCTTTTAGACCTATTGTCTCTAGTATCGGTACAGCTTCTTATAAGCTTGCCAAATATTTAGTTTCTGTTTTTTCCCCACTTTTGAGCAGTAACTGTTTCACTGTTAAGAATTCTTTTGATTTTGTTAAAAAACTTCATAATTTTAAGCCGCAGGGTCACATGATGGTTTCTTTTGATGTTAAATCATTATTTACAAACGTTCCAGTTGAGGGGACTTTAGATTGCCTCAAGAAAAGGCTTTGTGAATTCCATTTCTCTTATTTTGAAATCGAGGAACTTATACTTCTCACTCGCGCTTGCTTGTCGCAAAATACTTTTGTTTTCAATGGTAATTTCTTCCGTATGATTGACGGTTTGGCTATGGGTAATCCTCTTATTCCAATTTTATGCGATATTTATATGCACTATTTTGAGGTTAAGCTTTTTGAAATCTTAAAATTTCCGTTCTATGTTCGTTATGTTGATGATGTTTATGTCCTGATTGAAATGAATTCGGATATTAATCATATTCTCTCTATTATGAATTCCATTGATCCGTACATTCAATTTACCTCTGAAATTGAGACCAATAACTGTCTTTCTTTCCTGGATGTCCTTGTTTTTCGTTGTGAAAATGGCTTTCAGACTACCGTCTTTCGTAAACCTTTTGCTGTCAGTCTCCCACCTCACAGGTATTCTGCTCATCCCCCTAACTAGAAATTCGCTGCTTTCAATACTTTTGTTTTTCGGGCTACTAATATTTGTTCCACTCCTCAGTTACTTAGTGCTGAACTTAATTACCTCAAAGCTATTGCTGTCGATCGTGGTTATTCCTTTAATATTATCGATTCTATTTATAAGAAATTGACGAAATCCGACCATTCTGAAAAGCATTCTAATTCCAACTCTAATACTTCAGTTGTATTACCATTTTTTCCTAAAATCAGTCAGCAAGTTGCTAAAATCCTAAGAAGGTTTGATTTTAAAGTTACTTTTTCTCCTGTTAATAAAATCCCTTTTTCAAATCTCAAACACCCCGTTGATCGCCTAGATAATTGGGGCATTTACCAGATCTCTTGTCAGTGTGGTCTTTCTTATATTGGTCAGACTAAACGTGCTCTTAGATTTCGTTTAAAAGAGCATGAAGGTTATGTTAAAAATCAGGAGCTTAAACGTTCTTCTATTGCTCAACATTCTTGGTCTTCTCAACATAGGTTCGATTTTTCCTCAGCCATCATTATCCAAAAATGTTCTTCTAACCTTGATCTTGATTTTTGGGAAGCTTACCATATCATTAAAAATTCTCACTCTTTAGTCAATGACTTATCTAGTACTCCAGATTTTCCAAGTATTTGGAAAGCGTTAATTTAATTCCACTTTTTTGATTTCTTTTCTCTACTTCTCCGGTAGATGTCGCTACTTGTCCACCCAGTCATTTCCACTGCTTCTCTCTCATTAGTTGTTTCGGCGCCTTCGCCACCCGCATAGGGTATAAAAGCCAGCGCGTCTCTGACTATGCTTTTGCTCAGCCTTGCTTTTTCTAGCACGCTGTTCCTTTTGCACTGAAGAAGAATCTCGCTAGTAGATTCGAAACAGCTGTTTGCTGCTTTTCATATATTATTTGTGCAAACTTTTTTAGTTGAGTTTTAGCAGATTCGAAGAAATTTGGATAATAATTTATAACCGCCCTTTTCATGTCATTTTCTCTGTCGGTTTTATTCTCAAAAACTGCATCGTTCATTTTGTTAATAAACTTTTTAATTAATTTATTAACTATTTTAACTTGATATTCCTTGTTAATAGCTATTGTTTTAATTTTATCTAATTCATCATTTAAATTTTCAGGGGAACAAATTCTAAAAGCTCTGTTAAAAAGGAATCTAATGGTAGATAGTTTATAAGAATATGGAGTGCAAGCATCAAAAGGTATAACATTTAAGTTAGTTATTGGCTTACGATATATTAAACGAATTAGTTTATTATTTTCTCTTTTTAATTAAACAACTAAAAAAGGAAATTTCTTATCGGTTTCAAGTTCAAAAGTAAATTTAATCTTATTATCTAAATCATTTAACTGTTGAATAAAAACTAACAATTTATCAACTTCCCCCTGCCAAACAATAAAAATTTCATCTATATAACGTAGCTATACTAAAGGTAATAATTTAAAAGTACTGAAAATTTTTGATTCAAGGGGGCGTAATTTGAATTCTGCTAGGAGGCCTGAAATTGGAGATCCCATTGGGGCACCGTCTGATTGTTGATAAATTATATTGTTAAAAATAAAATAATTACTATTAATTATTGGGTTTAGTACACTTTTTAAAGTGTTTTTCATTGGTGCGTCAAAATCTTCTCTATTGTCAATGAACTGTTCGATAGTTTGAGCTACTTCTGAAGTATCTATAGATGGATATAATGACACAATGTCTAAGCTTGCTAAAATGCAATCATCTGTAATGTCGATTTTCTCTAATCTTCCGATGAAGTCAATACTGAAATCGACCGTGAAAGTGGAGGTAGGCAATAACTGTTTCAGTAATGGAACGAATGCACGCTCTGAGTAATATGTTGGGCCTTGGCATTTAGTGACAATCGGGCGAAGAGGATAATCTTGTTTATGGTCCTTCAACTATGGTTCTGCCAACTAATCTTGGAATAACAGCAACTTTATTTGACTTGAGGTTAACTTTCATAAAATCTGGCCATTTACCTTTTTCTATTATTTCTTTCGTTTTCGCACATATTTTATTTAGTGGGTTATATTTTACTGCTATACATTCCATCTTATCAGTACAATCCTGCATTTTACTAATATAGTCTTCTCTATTAAGGACAGCAAGGCGATTAGATTTATCAGTCAACTGCCCCACCGATTGGAGTGTTCGCGATAGGCTTTCAATTGTTTTTATGCATTTGATTTATGCTTTGCGACACTCTGGCCGAAACCCACTGCCACTACTGGATAATAGTTTGTTGTAAATTGTAATTAGTCTGAAACATTGCTGTGCTTTTTAAAATGCCCACCGCTGAAGAGGCCACAGCCTTTTTTTGTTTTTACTTGTTCAGGTTATATCTGTTTAAATTTCTTGGATGTTTTATGGTTATACTTAGTTTATTTATGGTGCAGAATTCTCGGTCTGACAAATGCATTTAATACATAATGTGCTATATATAATCTGTGTGGTTATTTGCAGCTGTAGCGCTTATCGCATGGATTTTGTTTTTATTCTTATATTTTATTTTTAGGTTTACTTTTAACCTTTTTGAGCTTATATATATATATATATATATATATATATATATATCATCATCATCATCAACCGTTTTCAATCCACTGCTGGATGTAGGTCTCCCCAAGATTTTTCCAATGTTTCCTGTCTAGTGCTTTAGTCATCCAATTTACACCGGCTACTTTTCTGATTTCATCACTCCATCTTACTTGAGGTCGTCTTCTTTGCCGTTTTACATCTCTGGGATACCACTGTAGGGTGTTTGTGCTCCATCTATTGTCTTGTCTTCTTGCGATGTGCCCAGCCCATTTCCATTTTAGCCGTTTAATTCTTTCAATGATGTCAAAAACTTTCGTCTGACTTCTTATCCAGGTTATTCTTTTTCTGTCGCTTCTAATTATACCTAGCATACATCTTTCCATACTTCTCTGTGTTGTTTGTAATCTTTGTACCATCCGTTTTGTTAGCGTCCATGTTTCTGCTCCATAAGTTAGGACAGGCAAAACACATTGGTTAAATACCTTTCTTTTCAAACACAGGGGCATGCTACTCTTCCGAATAATATTGTTCTTCCCAAAAGCACTCCATCCATTTCTTATTCTTCTATTGATTTCATTCATGATACTATTATCAGATGATATTTCTTGCCCAAGGTACACATAACTTTGCACTTCTTTAATTTCAGTGTTGTTGTAGACGATTTTCTTTTTTGATGCAAATGAATTGAACATCACCTTAGTCTTTTCCAAGTTTATTTTTAATCCCACATTAATGCTAACTTCTGCCAAATCTTTTAGCATATTTTCCAATTCTTCAGGACTGTTACTGAAAATTAAAATGACGTCAGCGAATCGGGGATGACTTAAATATTCCCCATTTATTCTAATCCCTTTGTTTTCCCAATCCAGCTTCTTGAAAATATTTTCTAAGACAACAGTAAAATGCTTAAGCGAAATGGTGTCTCCTTGTCTTACCCCCCTTCCAAGCTTGATCTTTACTTTTCCTTTGTCCAAGCGGATGGTTGCTGTTGCTTTCTTGTAAATCTTCTTTATAATATTGATGTAAGGTTTGTCTATACCAATGTCCTCCAGAGCCCCCCTTATTTTACCATATATATATATATATATATATGCATATATATATATATGTGTGTGTGTGTAATAATAAAATTTTTCGCCCTTTTATCTTAGTTAAACTATTCCAAATTCTTATAATATCTACCTTTTTTACCTGTCTTTAATAATATCTTAGAAATCTTTTACCTTTTTATAGCGTATTCTGTTATTTATTATTGTAATTACCTTAATCTGTTCATGACTACACTTCTTTATAAAACCCACTAAATTACTTTATTTCTTTCATTTTATTCTGAGACATTAAATTTTCTTTCCTCGTTCGAAGATTATCAATAACATTTTATTTTATTAAATCATTCCATATCCCAGAGTGCTTTACGAGAACATTGCGGTCTAGGGCGTTTTACGTTATAAAAACACCACCGATAGTAATAAGTCCTATCTGCACGTCACGCGTATCCCCTCCCCCCACCACCGGAGATAATCCTATTGCAGGCGCAGCCCCCCTCTCCTTCCCCCTTCACTTAGCTCGATTGGCTTTGTTTTTAGCATCTGTATGCTTACGCGTTTGTTTTTGCTACTATTTATACGTTACATTCTCTCGGAAAGCAGATTTTTGTACGATTTTGTTGTGCTTAAAAACTTGGAGAGTAGTTCGTCTTTTATTTCTGATGACGTCTTCTGATCCTTTTAAGCATCTTAAGCTATCTGACCTTACTCAGAATGAATATTCCTAGACTACAGGAGTTGGACAAATTTACTTGTCATCAATAAACATTACGCTTCTTTTGTTATTTATGGAAACATTCTAAAGATTTCATAACATCATTGCCTTACTGCCGACTATGTCGGAGCGATTGCATTTTTAATACCTCTGGTTAGTGATCTATACAAGTGATTCTTCTATTGCCTATTATCTCTCTGCAATAATCTCCAGTTGTGGATTTTATAAACAGCCTACAACTATAATGTTACGATTCACATGCTATGTTTTGAGAAAATACTACATATATATATATTTAATATCATATTTGAAACGAAAAGGAAAAAAGAAATTCTAAGTGCAAATTTTTAAACAGTATTTAAAATCGAAAAAAAAAATATTACAAAATACGTTATAACACAAAAAAAGAAAAACATTCTATCAGAAAACCAATATAATGTCACAAAATAAATAAATAAGTAAATAAATAAATATATCCCAACAAAAAGTTTTCGGTAAAAAAAAAAAGCGCCAAGATCTCCTTAATGTTTCGGCCAGAAAAAGTAGTGATATCTGAAGTTCGCAGAAGTTAAAAGCCAAACATCCAAAATCTTTCATTGAAAATGACTTCCTGCGACTTGGCCGTTAATGCCTCCTACAGCATTTGAAAATTAATGATTAGAATTTACGCATTTATGAATTATTTAAATATTAAAAGTAATATTAAAATGCAAAGAGGCAAATTCACATAAATACATTATAAGTAAAAGATTTCTGATAAATACCATTCATTTACAACAAACATTATTTTTAATTACAGATCATTTATTCCACTTGTGGTTTAATTGCCATTTTGTACGATCTCAAGCTAAACTGATTAACGTAAAACCCAAGAAATAAAACAAAATTTACTTACTTCAAATCTCACAATATGTTCTATTATATTTTATTGTATAATATTGAAATCTTGTGCATTGACGAAAGAGATTTTATTCGTTTGAACATTTATTATAGTTTGTTTGCAGACATTAAGAGCTATTCGATTTATAAACTGTTAAAAGCTGATACTAATTATGTTTTAGCAATTAGGGATATTATCTTCTGAATACAAGTGTTTTGTTATTTTTAACTTCTAAGCATTTAAATAGACTGAAGTGGTTTAAATGCATTTTTTAAATGTGTATTTTATTTCTGTACTTTGTGCCACAAAATGCCTAAAATAATCAAAAAATGTTGTTGGCATGTAGCTTATTTGTACATAACTTTAAAATTTGAAAAAAACCCTCTCGAAGGCATTGACGGCCAAGTCGCAGGAAGCCATTGTCAATGAAAGATTTGAGATGTTTGCCTTTTAACTACTGCGAACTTCAGATATCACTACTTTTTCTGGCCGAAACATTAAGGAGAACTTGGCGCTTTTTTTTTTTTTACCGAAAACTTTTTGTTGGGATATCACTACTTTTTGTATGTTTTTTCAAGTTTGTTTTCCTAAACTATATTAATATATAAAAAAAAATTAAATTTCGGTACTTTTATGTTAGCCGGGAGCCAATCTCCTCATAAGCATTTTGTTTTTTGGCAATAGCAGTTTTCATTTTTCACATGTGAAAAATTAGATATAATGCTTTGATTTTCCAATAAAATATTTTGGCTTATGTTATTATTTCTTATTTATTCATTTATTTATTTCTATGTTAAATATTCTATTAAATAAAATGAGGGAAATGCATCTATTTTGAATGAGATGACTGAAAAGTTTATATTTTTAAATGAAATGAATGCAATATGAACGATGGAGTTGGGAGCAGTATTTGGCGATTTGCCACTCGCGCCCGGCTAACGTAAAAATACCTAAATTTATTTTATTGAGCTTTACAAATTTATACTTTATTTTTTTTAATTAAAGTACTAGCCTCCTCTAGCAAGCAGTATTTTCTCTATTAATTGCATGTTAAACGTTGCATCATGTTACTGTTATTCATAATTTAATTGCCCATTCTTTCGCCAAGTCGGAAGCTTTTGATAGAGAAGAACTTTTTACGATCATGGAAGCACATCATATATTTTGTGCTGTTATGTATTTCATCTTTCGTGACAAATATCTCTTAACTCACTTATGCATGTTTCCTTATAAGTTACGATTCGTTCTCTAATGCGGAATTTTTTAATCCTATTAAGAAATCTTTTCTAGTTGTGATCACTGGCAATTGTTGTATTTTAACTGATACGATTGGGTACAAGTTAAATGGTTTTTATGAAATCCTTTGACAATATCTGCATTTACATTAAACCAAATATCTTTTTGTTTCACGTTAACATTTTCAATAGACTCGATTACGGAAGAGTAGAAAGTCTACGGGCTCACTGCCATGATCCATTTGAAAATCTATCATTCTTCTCATCTGATCGTGTTGAAGAATTAGCCAATAATGTGCCATGGTTTTAAGATTTTAGCTAATTTTATTCGAAACCTGAAAACTAAAATGCGAGGAACCGGATTATGGAAGATTCATTCTAACGTATATATCGATTAACAGGTTACATATTATAGAATTATAATAATCATAAGAACTGGCAGTTTCGGTGCTTTAATAGTTGCCGTAAATTCTCTTTATATAATACAGAAGTTTTAGAAGAGTAAATATTAACAACATAGTCACAGTAAGTGTATTAATAGTACAATATAATAACAATAGCAGAGGTTTTGTGCATTGACGAAACTATTGGCACTTTGGAAATATTCGTACGTTATACAATATAACTATTCAGATGATATGCGGAAAAATATAAATAGATGGCTCGCATTAATAATTAACTCATTGAAAAATAGCCACTAGCGTCACATACTCGCAAAGCTTGGCGACATTTAGCGAAGTGTCGCCAAACTTCGTAATATATCATGTCAATTCTCAAATTTGGCGACAAAAATGTTTTCTTTATTCTGACATCATAATGATGCATATGTATTATGTATTATACACATACTTATAAAATGTATGATGCAAATGTATTACGTATTATATGCATGTGTATAATATGTATGATGCATATGCATAAAGTTCATAACATCACTAAAGCGCACTTAACGGAATAGTGTTCCATAAATAGTACGGATATTTGCCAGATTGACCAGAGAGCTATTGAGATTGATTCCGACATTTATAACAGACCGGGAGGCGTCTGCACACACCATCACCTCATCGAGTTTACAGATGAAATTGTAGGATTAGTTAAAACTAGATTAGCATATTTAAATGCAACTGGCCTGTTAAGTCATATCTTGGTAGAAACCACCTGAAGACCTAATTTTAGTGGTTGACTGATAGGTTTACTATTGTATTTTCCTGCATCCAAAAGTATGGAAACATGGAGGAATGGGTGCAGGAAAACACAATGAAAAATCCACTAATTAACTGGTAAAATCGGGTCTGTAGATTGTTTCCACAAAGATATGGCTTGGCAGACCAGTTACATTTCAATACGCTAATCGATTTTTAACTAATCCTAAAATTTCAGCCGTCAACTCGATGGGGTGATGATCTGGGCAGACGCCTTCCGGGCTTTAATAAAATTTGTTTTAAGGAAGTAAAAAATAGAAAGATGGACAGATAAACTGAAATATTTGCCTTATTAAGATTTTTGTAAAAGCATATAAAAATTCATTCAGCTTGAAATCATGTAACATCTTTATAACTCAGGTTAATTTTCTGTAATCGGGTTTTGGCGACCAACATATCTTATCTATAATATATTTTTCCACTATAGGGACCTTGGCATTTTTTTAAAAATCTTGGCGCAATTCGGATTTCAGAAACTGAGATATGTTGCCAAATGATATAAACAACTACGAAAACAAATCTGATGAAGTTTTATGCTATTTACATATGTATTTATATACATGTAAACATTTTATTTATACATGTATAAAATATTGTTTTTTATATACAAATTATTTATGTTGGTATATAAAAATAAATAAACGGGTTCCTTAGATTAAATAAATTGTATACATATGGAAAAAATTGTTTGTGTATATGACACAGTAAATAGGTTGCCAGAAAATACGTTATTATCAAATTTATTTTCTCGTCAAGGCTATTTTCTCTATTTTGCCAAGGCTACTATATCGCAAACGTACCGAATTGCGGTTATATTTTGTTAAATGTTTTATTGTTTTAATATCGTAAATATATCATAACCTATACTGGTTAAAATTTTTAGGTATATTCATTTTTTCTATTTAAGAAACATCTTTGGAAAAGCATATATAGTATAAAATGTTATTCTACTTGAATTCACGTGACTCCCTTCAAAACTCTATAATCGAGTTTTGGCGACCAACATTGGTACAACTGTATGTGTTAAGGAACTGTTGATGGACAAATGAACACTCCCTGTTTGAAGGATTTAGAGGCGGAAATTTTGTGTTTTCAGATTTTTCTGGTTAATTGTGCTACAAACCTGACTTGCTTGTGAAATTTCAAGATTCTACGACTTTTAGAAGTACATTAGTTATTTAATGATGCGAAGTGAGTCAGTGACAAAAAAGCGCTTTTTCGGAATTTAATATTTCGAAAACTACTAAATATAGAAACATGAGATCGTGGAACCTTAGTTCAGTTTGATCATACGAACATGTGTATAAAAGAAAATGTTCTAGATCTCTCCCTAAAACGACGTTATGAAGGGGTGAAAATTATGCCAAAATGGTTCAGGAAAAGGTAGCTTACGGCTTGTGCGAACTTGGCGGACGCACTGCCGTGCTCCCAGATGAATGCATAGTTTCCTTAATTACAATTAATCTTAAAGCTAATCTAATTAATATGCAATTTTTAATTTTTTTTTATTATTATTACTTTACATTAAAATATTTTGATAGTTTAAAAATAACGCTAAAATCTACAGAAAAATTCAGAAAATTTTTCAAATCATAATAATAAAAATGAAATAAATAGATCTGCTAGTATAAAATACTACATTGATATAAATAAAACAGTTTCGTTATGTTTTTAGAAATGTCTTTGTATTTCCTAACTAATATTAGGATCTTCTGTAATTTTCCACGAACGTAAAAGGTTACTTTTCCGAAAAAGGAACAAAGAAGAACAACAATGTGCAATAAAGTAAGCTAGTCAAATAGCGGAATGTCATAGAAAATGAACAGAATTATTATAGGCAATGTTTATTATAAATAAAAAATATGTTGGATTAGGTTTGGAAATTACAGATATACATTAGACCTAAAATTTATTTTGCTGAAACACGTTTCAGTGTAAGAATGAGTGTAAGAATGTGTTTAAGCAATCCAAGGAAGTTTTGTACAAATGCTGTTTTTTTAGTTATAGTTTTATGTGCACATTAGGGTGGGCCGAAATTTTTTTTGTTGTTGTTTTTTGATTCGCTATATCGCTGAAAACTTGGATTTAGGGTAGCTTAGTAAAATACTTAAACAAATTAAATAAATTTTTACGTTTGGCTGTAGAGCATTGCACCTTTTTATTGTTTTCTTTATATATTCTTTTCTTCATAGTTCTTCATAATTTTTCTTCATCAGTTTTCTTCATAGCACCATAGTTTTCTTCCGATTTTTTTAAAGCCATAAACGGAAAAGGTAAAAAAAAACTGCTATGATTTAAAAGATTTTAAAGAAAGATAAAAAGGCACATTATAATAAAAAAGAAACAAAATTACTTCATTTACGGTAGCGCAAAGCAATTAAAAAATTCTTAAATTGACGCAATGAAGTTGTATTCTGATTCCTTCTATTCAAGCATCATTCCAGAGCGTCGAGCCCTGCTGCGAATTGAAGCCCATCAATACTACCAGTACTGACGTTTCACAATGCACTGCGCGATGTGATTTATGACACAACGGTTTCTATGAGTTGTTCACTGTAATTCTGCTGGCAGTGATTAGCAGTGTGTTATTTTTGTGCGTTTCAATCGCATTTTTCAAAGACTGATTTAAGTGGTGAATGCTAAATAAGGGATTCAATTTATTGATTATATTAACCATTCACTTATGGCTTTTTACAAGAAAATTACTCTCAGTGACTTTAACTGCCCAATATTTGGAAAGCCAAAAGTATTAACCTGTGAATAAACTTCAAACTTACGAAGACGTTCTCAAGTGTTTTTTTTTCCCATGAAAATTACAACTTAGCCTTGAAATCAACCAGTAGGTCAGATGTCTCACCGTGCAAGGGCAAAATAACATTAGACTGCACTGTTAAAAATATTTACGGGCAGAGGCCGGAAGCAGAGATTCCAATCATACCCCGTAAAAAAAAAAAAAAAAAAAAAAAAAAAAAAAAAAAAAAAAAAAAAAAATTCCACGCTCATTATTTTGTGTCAACGTGTACACACTAGCGGTATAAAATGTATGGGGTCGTACCGTATTTGAACGTTTCTGATACGTAATAGATGGGCTAGAACTACAAGAATATGTGGATTGCCCTTAATTTTCTAAGTATCTAAAAATATCCCTGTTAAATTACGGACAGAGACCGGCAGCAGAGACTCTAGCCATACCCCGTGAAAAGATATCCATGCCCATCATTTTGTGCAGTCTCTAATTTTACGGCAGATAGATATAATGCACTTCAAAGCACAATAACACTTTATTTACTGTTCTGTAGCACGTAGCACGTTAGATAATCATCACAGAATCGCTTTTTTGGCGGGTTAAAAAATATGGTAAGGTCGCGATTAACTGGCATTATTTTTTGAAACACGATTAAAACGAAGGGTTAAACCCTAGCTCAGGAAGATGTTATTGAATTTTTATTGTGAAATCACGGCAGTTAAATAACTGAGCTTCTCTTCATGAATTATATTTAGAAAATAATGTTTTCCCTTTTAACATCTTCACAAAAAAGGAGAAAGATAAAATTGGCATGCTCCTACCTTTATTTTCAGCGTTGATTGAATCCGCGTAAGGTAATCCAACCTGCTATAAAATCCAAAGTGAATCAGCACGAAAATATTCCACTCAGTAACAAAAGAGGGCACAGGATCACAGGACTACACTATTTAATTAAAAGCACATAGATAAAGTTAAAATTAAATTTACATTCAAAGTTATATATTTAATTAACATATATCTTTAAGGTTTTTCAGAGCGCAGACACACTGCGTGTTTTGCTTAGGGCATATATTTAGAGACTGACTAAAAAAGGAAGAAAAGTTTTCAGTTCATTAGTCTTTCTTATTGCATCTCGTTGTGCAACACTTTTATGTATACCAGATGTTGGAAATTCCTTTTTTTTTCTCTCTCTGCACGGGAAAAGAGGGAAATGGGTAGTTGCTCTTCACTCAGATAAAATAAGATTTCATCTATCAAATGCAATCTTGAAACACAGCTGTAATTATTTCACCATGTCTTGCAATTTCGGTAAATCATTATTCAATTTCTAACACCCCTGCTTGATTTCTGAAGTTGCAATTGTTCTTAAGTTCAAGTTGTCTCTGTGTTTGATAAAGTCAGGTTTGGGAAGGGGCTTCGTAAAGATGTCTGCAGTCATTTCCTTACTGGGACAATATTCTAATTCTATGATTCCCTTCTCTCGTAAATCTTTAATTGAATTAAATTTGATATCCACGTGCTTTGTTTTTGAATGATGTTTATAATTTTGAGTCATCTTGATGCATGACACATTATCCTCATACAGAATAATTGGTAGGTTTTGGTTTAAATCTAGATCCTTTAACAGCTTTATCAACCATATGGTTTCTTGTGCTGATGTGGCTGCGGAAATATACTCAGCCTCAGCAGATGATAATGCAACTGAGTTTTGCTTTTTTGTTGACCAGGAAATCGCTGCATTTCCTAATTTACTTAAATTTCCAGTGGTTGATTTTCGATCACTTTTATCTCCTGCCCAATCTGAATCTGCAAATGTCGACAGAATCGGATCATATTCGTTGCTTATAACTAATTTTAATTCTTGTGTTGTTTTTAAATATCTTATAACCCTCTTGACTGCCCTCCAGTCTTTTTCTCTTGGTTTCTCATTTCTGCGACTAAGGATGTTAATAGCCGCTGAAATATCTGGACGAGTTATCGTAGCTATGTATAGCAATGCCCCTATGGCTTGTCTATACTTATGATTATTAGGTAGTAAATTTTCATCGTCATCTAAGTTTAAGTAACCTGCCTCCATCGGAGTATCACAAGGTTTAGAGTCCTTTAAATTAAATTTTTCAATCAGTTCTTTTATTTTATTTTCCTGATCGAGTGCATAAGTTCCTTCTTTAATTCTTTTTATGTTTATGCCTAAGTAGTAATTTACCATACCTAAATTTTTCACTTCGTATTCTTTACTAAGTTGTTTCATTATTTCATTTATTTCCTTAGTATCTCCTGAAATTAACAGATCGTCGACATAAATGATGATATAAGTTTTATTTCCGTTAGTTTCTCGTGTGAAGAGACATGGATCAGCGGTGCTTTGCACAAAACCTAGTTTGTTTAAACTTTCAGCTATTTTAATATTCCATGCTCTTGCTGCTTGTTTTAGGCCATATATAGCCTTTCTTAGCTTACATACTTTATTTTCTTCACCCGGTTTAATATGTCCTTCTGGTTGCGACATATAAACAACTTCTTCTAAATTTCCATGGAGAAACGCGGTTTTAATATCTAAATGGTTTACATTTAAGTTTTTGTGAGCTGCACACGCTAGAAATGCTCTTAGCGTTGTATAGGCTACTACTGGTGCAAAGGTTTCATAATAGTCACTACCAAATTTTTGAGAATAGCCTTTCGCTACCAAACGCGCTTTGTATTTATTAATTTCTCCATTTGAATTATATTTAACCGTAAAAACCCACTTATTTCCAATTACTTTTACGCCTGGTGGAGGATCAACTAGATCCCAGGTGTTATTTTTTATTAATGAAGCAATTTCTTCACTAGTTGCTTCGTACCATTGGTTTTTCTCATGTGGATTGTTTAGATTTTTAATATCTTCGAAATTTTTCGGCTCTATAATTTTATTTTCTTTAGTAATGTATGCGAGTCTGTCTGGTGGAACACCTCTATTCGATCTTTGTGATCTTCTAGGTTCATTTGTTGTATTTTCCTCACTGTCTGTTTGTTTTTCTTCCTTCATACTTATTATAATTTCTGAGGAATTTTCCCCTGCTTTTTCGGGTTGTTTCTGAACTTCGCTATCATTTTTCAGATTTAAATTTGGTGTTGTGTTTGAATTAAAGTTTTCTAGAAATCTGACGGTTCTTGCTCGTATAATTTTATTATTACCAGTATAGATCCTATAACTTTTAGATCTATTGTCGTAACCGACAAAAATTCCTTCAATCGCTTTATCATCAAGTTTTCCTCTTTGGGATTTGTCGAGATAAGCGTAAGCTTTGCAGCCAAACATTCTAATGTTGCTTAAATCCGGTATTTTATTTGTCCATAATTGGTATGGAGTAGAATTGTGAGCTTTCGTGGGGAGTCGATTAGTTAAGTATACCGCTGTATTTAGAGCTTCACCCCAAAACTTCTGAGGTAGTTTCGCTTCCGATAACAGGCATCGCGTCATTTCAACTAGTGTACGATTCTTCCTCTCCGAAACACCGTTTTGAGCTGGAGAATTTGGCACGGTTAGCTGATGGTGTATACCTGCTTCTTTTAAGTAATTTTCTATCTCATCACTGGTATATTCCCCGCCGTTGTCAGTTCTTAATTCCTTTATATTGCGACCGAATTTATTTTTCGTTATGGCTACGTACTCTTTTAGTTTAGTGATGACTTCACTTTTCTTTGATAAAAGAAATACCATTGTAAATCTACTGAAATCATCGGTAAATGTGAGAAAGAATTTCTTTCCTCCCATACTTTCTGTTGGCATCGGGCCACATACATCAGAATGAATCAAATCGCGAATTTTACTAGCTTTGTTTGTAGCTTGTTTAGGATACGGAGCATTTGTTAATTTACATTTTATGCAACTTTCGCATATTACTTCATGTTTACAATTTTCCATATTAAAACCTGTTGCTAAACTTTTAGTTTGCAGTTGCTTTAAAGCAGTTATATCTCTGTGTCCGAATCTCCTATGCATGAGTTCAATACAGTTTTTATTCTTGCATTGATGAGCTAAATTCGCATAGTTTACTTGTTTATGTTTGTAAAGGTCTACTTCATATAAATTACCTTTAATTTTCCCTTCTATAAAGGTTATGCCGTTTTGGATTAATTTACAGGTTTCGTTTTCAAAAATGAGTTTACACCCATGCTTCACTGCTTTATTAACAGACATTAAATTTGACTGTATTTCTGGCACGTACAAAACTTCATTTAAAGTAATGTCGTTTGATTGTGTTTGTAATTTTATTGTGCCTGTCCCGTGTGAAGCAAGAATTTTTCCGTTTGCAATCGTGACTGTGTTCTTATTATTTGTATCAATGTCACTGAATAGGTTTATGTCGTTACAAAGGTGTGAAGAGCTCCCTGAATCAATTATCCAGGTAGATTTATTTTCAATGTTCGCGTAAAAGGAACAATTGTTTTGAGACACCTTTGTATCTAAAGTGGTTTTGTTTTCTTTGCTACTATTCCCCAGAGTCTGTGTGTTTGTTTGTACTTCTACTTCCGGAGTGATTTTGTTCGTTTCAGAACATAATGCAGCATTCTGTCTCCCTTTATTCATTGTTTGGTTTTTAGAACTTGAATTTTTATTCTTAAGGAACCAACAATTTAATTTTATGTGATTTCGTCTTTTACAATATGTACAAAACATATTTTGTTCTTGTTTGCGATATTGTGGTTTAGTATTAATTTTTTCTGCTTTGTACGCATTTTCGCGCGACGTATTATTCGAGCTATCTTGTCTCCTTTGATACTCATCGGTCAATTTTCCTTTTATAAATTCAGAGTTTAACTCCTCTTCATTTCTCGCTTCAAGTGCGATAATCAAAGTATCATAACTCGGTGGGAGGGAGCATAAAAGTAACGCGGATAAATGCGTGTCCTTAATTTCTTCCCCTATCGCCTTTAATCTGTCGGCTGTTTCTAGTATTTTTACGATATGACTTATCATATCTCCGTTTTCCCCGAGTTTTATACTGTATAACTTTCTGAGTAAATATAATTTGCTCGAAAGGTTTGCGCGCTCGTGTATAGTTTTTAAAACATTCCAAGTTGTCTTGGCTGTCGTTTCATTTTTCACATAAATAAGTTGTGAGTCTTCTAAAGTTAATATAATTGTAGCCCTAGCACGATTATCTCGCTTAGTCCACTCATTAGTTAGTGGTGTTGGGGGGTCATCCTGTGTATAATTAAATAAATCTTCCCTCATTAGGAGCATCTGGGTTTTAAAACTCCATTGGGCATAGTTATGCGGATTTAATTTTTCGATATTAAAAGTTTCTTTTAGGGAGGAGGCCATTGTTTTATCTTTAAAAGGTTTCTTTTATTTTAGTTTCTTAACTTTCAAGAGTTTTCGTTTATTTTCATTTATTGTCACAATAGTTTAAATAGAAGAGAGCGGTAACTTGCCGTGTTCACAGCCTTCAGTCTGTCTCATAATCTATTGAATTTTTATTGTGAAATCACGGCAGTTAAATAACTGAGCTTCTCTTCATGAATTATATTTAGAAAATAATGTTTTCCCTTTTAACATCTTCACAAAAAAGGAGAAAGATAAAATTGGCATGCTCCTACCTTTATTTTCAGCGTTGATTGAATCCGCGTAAGGTAATCCAACCTGCTATAAAATCCAAAGTGAATCAGCACGAAAATATTCCACTCAGTAACAAAAGAGGGCACAGGATCACAGGACTACACTATTTAATTAAAAGCACATAGATAAAGTTAAAATTAAATTTACATTCAAAGTTATATATTTAATTAACATATATCTTTAAGGTTTTTCAGAGAGCAGACACACTGCGTGTTTTGCTTAGGGCATATATTTAGAGACTGACTAAAAAAGGAAGAAAAGTTTTCAGTTCATTAGTCTTTCTTATTGCATCTCGTTGTGCAACACTTTTATGTATACCAGATGTTGGAAAATCCTTTTTTTTTTCTCTCTGCACGGGAAAAGAGGGAAATGGGTAGTTGCTCTTCACTCAGATAAAATAAGATTTCATCTATCAAATGCAATCTTGAAACACAGCTGTAATTATTTCACCATGTCTTGCAATTTCGGTAAATCATTATTCAATTTCTAACAGATGTATGGGGTCGTATTTTATTTTTTAGTAGATCAGAACGTTTTTCATCAAATAAGGCTGTTGCCCGTGAAAATTGAGCAGGAAAAGCTCATAAATGTGCAGTTTTTTGTGACAATGTGTAAGTGTAAAATGGTCCCTGAGGTTGGTAAGTATCCTGTCTCTATTAGTTGTAGATATGAAAAAACAAAAATGTACCCATTATTGAATTAAAATTCTTGTACTTCCAAGGAATGCATGGTATTTGTAAAATTGGAAGATTGGACGTAAAGGAAACAAAAATATGTGATTGGATGTGATGGCACGGTTACTAATACGGTTTGGAAAAATGGTGTTATTTGCACAATTGAAGAAGAAGTTAAAATACCACTACAGTGTGTATGTGTGTGGGGGGGGATGCCTCCTGCATTTCAGTGAATTGCAATTCCGGCATTTGTTTAAAACTAGAGATGGTGAAACGACTGGGCAAAAATCATTTAGCTGTTCGATTGGCACACAGTTCAATAAATGTGATAAACTCCCAGTGGTAAATTTTGACAGTGTGCGGTGTGAAATTCCAGAAATTCACCTCCAAATTTTAAGCAAAGATCAGCAATACCTACTGGACATTAGTTGTGCTATGAAAGAAGGCAGCTGTCCTGAAGATTTATCTGTTCTCGAGCCTGGCACACTTTCCAACTCAAGGTATTTAACAACCATGAACAGAATTCTCCTTTAAGTATTGAAAATCCAACAGAAGAACACAAGATCTTAGTTTCTTTTCTCCTAAAGTCATATGTACCTGTAATGGTTTAGTTAAAAAAAGTAAATACTTCACAAATGCACAGGAACATGTATTGGAAGTTTTATAATCGACAAAATACTTCCCTGAAAACTTGCTGAAAGTCATTGACCCAGTGATTGAGAGAAACGCTTGTTTTGCCCATCCAGAAAACTTGCTTTTGTGTATGATAGTAAATAAAAGGGAACATATAAGAGAGTTAGGCTTCAGAAGAATTATAAAGGCCAGAAACTTAGCTTCTAAATGAAAGTCAATCAGGTGTTTTCAAACACCCAAAATCTATTTTCTAGATTACAGAATACATCGAAATGATTCGCTGGAACTCTACTAAACTTTCACCACCAGCATTGCTGCGAAGAGTCACTGATGGAGATATTTGGTCTGAGGTCCAATCAGGTGAAAACTTTGCCAATTCCATGTCACACCCAACCAGTAGAACGATGCGTGAAGCTGGTAACTGAGGCTTCACAAAAAGTCTTTGAATCCAATCAGAGACGGTTTTCTAAGAACGACACTTTTCTCGAGATCTTTAATGATATTTTTTCAAGCAAATTTTATTTCAAACTACCAAAAGACAGTAAAGACAAATAAAATGACTATATTTTATTACAAAGAGAAATTACTCTCAGGAATATTACAATCAGTAAAGTAGTTTTTGTTTTAATGAAAATTTGTTATTTATAAAAAAATGCTTTTTTTTAAACTTAATACGCTGCCAATGTTTGCAAAATGTATGTATGTATTTCATTTATTTATCATTCCTGTACTTTGTTCTACTAAAATATATCTATATCTGCTTGTTATAGAAGAAATTTATTTATTTCCATTTATTACAAAAATGATGAAAATCGTGTTTTTTCTATAATTTTAGGCCCGATGTGCTACCGCGAGACGTAAAAATTCATTTATTTTCTTTTTGCATTTTACTAAGCTACCCTAGATACATGTTTTCCGCGGTATAGCGAATCGAAACGATTTTTTTTCGGCCCTCCCTAGTGCATCTCGACAAGTGAAATGAAGAATTTTTTGGGACATATTTAACATAATGTTTTTTACATAAAAAGAGAGATATAAATGAATAATTTTTAAGGTAAATTACGCATTATAGCAAATATATAAATAAAAAGCATTTAATTTTATGCATAAATTAGTTTTTAAGAAGTAATTTATTTTATACATATCTCTTTGAAATTCTTTGAACAATATGTCTCTTCCGTTCACTTTTCTAAAAACTGTTTAATATATAATCTTAACATTTATAATGATGTCAGAAAATATACTGTTTGTGAAAAATAAGAAGCAATTTTCATTTTGGCTTAAAATAAATTAAAAATGTTTTGCTAAAAAGTTCGAAAATCCTAAAATTTTTAAGAACATATTTTTCATTATAAAAATAGAATCACTTATACCTATAAAATTTGATACTTTTTAAAGGAAAAAGTTAGTTACGCAATTTTGGTAAGTTTCAACTGTTTACCTAAAATAGAATTTTAGAAAAATCTATCAGAACTTAAAAAAAAAAAAAATACATTTTAAGAAAAAGGCAAAAAAGTATATACACACTCACAGTGCTTAATATATATTATTAAAAAACCTTCCAGCACAATAATCTTTTAGGTACATAATCATTTAGCACCATAAACATTTAGCACTATTTTTTAAGCCTGTAATTGAAAACTAAAGAATTCGAATTATTTTATGTTCCATGTGACCTTAACTATTTATATATTTGAGTTATAAATATGGTTTTTCAAATTAGCTCATGTCTTTATCTTTTATGCATAAACCGAAAATTTGCAGAAGAACAAAAACTGATTACGCTTCTTACACAAATTGATATATTATTTATAATAATTTGTTATAATAAACTATTACTAGAAAGCATGCAAGAAAAAATTTTGTATTTGTTTATTTCCTTAGATTTTTACTTTTACTTTTAGCCTGAATCTTCTTTCGCTTAAGATATACAGGTATAGTATAATTAATATATTATAATTAGTCTGTCTGTTTCACAAAATAAACATAGCAGAAAAAACAATGTATAACAGGTTGTATTTTCAAATTTTAAATCAAAATTCGAAAACGGACGACCTCTACTTCTATAACGTATCAAAATATTATTATTAATAAACAATAGTTGAATTTAATACAAGTTGAAAATTTACCAACTGACTGAAAATGGGCCCGTAATAAGTTGGGATGCCTTGAGAAATTTCGAATGCAATTCATCGAGATGAAGTACAATTTGCGTTTTTGCTTTGGTGTTGGGCAACTGTCGCACAGTTTCTTCGCACATTTTATGATCATATCTAAATTTCCAAGTACATAGATGATACTATTTCCAAAATTGATCAAAATACATTTACTCCAATTTTTAATATTTCATAGAGTTATGCGTCTGTTATAGACAATAAAGTAACTTAAAAAGGAAGTCTATGTGATCAGTATACTATCACATGCTAATATTTTGGAATTTCAGCTGTATCTCATATGCATCTTGACTCTATTATGCTATATTGAGTTCTATTAAAATTTAGGTCTTTTACAACATGTTTTTCAACAATAATTATTTTAGATAGTAATACATTTCTTCAGCACCTCATTACATTTTATAAAATATAAATCCTTTGGAAATATTTCCAAAAATTTGCTTTGATGATTTTATTAATCTTCATATAATACTTAAAAGAACAGTAATAATGCACTGTCTGAAATTAAAGAGATTATTTTCTTCTCCAATATACAAAAAATAACATAACCCTACATAATTTTCTGGTAAAGTAAATGTTTATATATTTTTTGAAAACGGAACTAAGTATAATTACAGAAATCTTATATCAGCACAAATTGCAAAAAGTTTATTATGAATTATAATGAAACTTCACTACGAAATATGTTTGATAAGTACAAGATATTGTATTACATTCTAACATCCTATATTTTTACGCGTTGTCTGTTGTATTGTATTTAAATATTGACTCATTTTGGGAAACTAGCTAAGCCAAATATAACAATTCATAGTTACTGTGTATAGAAAATGTCTTTCATAATTCTTGAAGGGTTGTGAAGAATCCTTAAATCATACAAGCAGAAATAAATAGAAAACCAAGTGTAAGTAAATAAAATATTTCTTTTCATTGTTTAGAAACTATCTATCATTTTTATACCAAACGTTATGAAAATGTTTTTCTCTAAAAACCAATATGATTATATTTCCGAAAAAAATAAATATATATATATAAACATCATATCTGAAAGAATACGGACATGTTTGCTTGGCAAATAAACGATTTCTAACAAGCAGCCATTTTGTTAATAAATATTGTAGTAGGTAAAAAAACCAAAAATATACAATGTTTCTTATAATTACTGCACTGTATTACAAATTGTACAACAGATTTTATTTTATGTTAATTGATTTTTAAATAACGGGAAGGGGTGCATAATTTTGTACGTCAAAATAAATATCATAATTTAGTAATTTTTTGTGTTTTAATAAAAATATGTATTATTGGAGATTTTTATCGCATATAACATGGTGTTCATAGATTTCTGTAACAACTTTCACGTTCACTAAGATTAAAATTTAAATGAAAGAAACCTATATGCTATCAATTCGGAATAAAGATTAATTATCGCACGTATCGTAAAAATATTATTTTCTTGAAAACCTCACGTAAAAATAAAATATGGGCCGAAATCTATATATTTTCGATTTACATTGAGAAATAATCTTACTTTTCTAAAATAAAAAATGTGGTTTTATTAGTTCTATAAGTAAAATAAACGATATAACAAAAATTAAAAGAAAAGAAAATGCATAGTTTATATTTGACTGGGAAAAAGGTAAAAACTCCACACCCAACAAAGATACGTTTCTACATTTTTTTCTTTTTTTTATGAGCAATACACATAAATATTTTATTTTTATTTATATTTTTTTATTTTTATTTATTTGTATATTTTACTGTTCGTACTGAAATTTTGCAATGAAATTATAAAATCTATAGTCTTCTCCTGAAAACGGTTTAAGACGATAGCTAGTGTTATTTTCATATAAGGTATTCGCTAAAGCTAGCATTTTTAAAGAATCTCCCGGAAAGTGAAATATCCAATAAATATTGGTAAAAATAAGTAAACATATTTGGTTGAAAGCTTTAATTTCTATAGTTACTTATATGTGAATCTTCAACATAATTAATTTTTATCACGAGAAGTGCAGAAATATGATAAAATCGAAAAGTAGGAAAGTAATAGAAAAATATAATTAAAATTTAATTTTTTAAAGAATTATTTTAATTCCTTGTTTAATGTTTCTGTTTGCAAATTTTCAGATCTTGTGATATGTAAATGCAGCAACGAAAGGAAAGTCCCCGTACTGGAACAAGGCTTTTTACAATATCAGAAAGCAAAATGCTGTAAAAATGCGTATAAGCCCAGTTGGTAAATGAACATGCATTACTTTATTTGTGAAAGTGGATAGAAAGAATAAAATGTAACATAGAAAAATGAATTATATTCAACAACAAGCGAAATTTGAAAAAAATAATGAAACAACGTGGTTAACAGTGAGTTAGAATAAGAATAAAGTTTCTGAAGTGGACATGGTGTTAAATTTCACTGTTGCCCCTCTATGAAAAGTGTCATGGAAACCTCAAATAATAATAATTATTATCAAATACGAATGAAAATGCAATCTGTAGTTTTTGCTTGCTGTAGAACTGGAATATCTGACGGAATTGCTGCAACAAGTGCAAGCTCCGCTCACCAGGATGTTGGTCTGATTAGTGATGAATAAATAAGTTCTGTAATTGACAGAATGTATATTAGGCGAGAACAAATAATGAACCTAAAATCTATGTGGAATAAAGTGTAAAACTAGTTACAGAAAGTAAAGGATTTTTTAGTTTTTATTTATTTTTATTTATTTATTTATTTATTTTTTTTGGACAGAAGAAAAACAACACTATTTTGTATGAGAAGAAAGGAACTAAGTATTATCACTTGTTGAGGTGACTGGATCAAAAATAATAGCACAGGTAACAGGATTAGGGATGAATAAATAAGTGCTGTAATTGACAGAATGTATATTAGACGAGAACAAATAATGAAACTAAAATCTATGTGGAATAAAGTGTAAAACTTGTAGCAGAATGTAAAGGATTTTTTTGGCAGAAGAAAAAACAACACTATTGTGTATGAGAAGAAAGGAACTAAGTATTACCACTTGTTGAAGTGCTGGATCAAAAGTTATAGCACAGGTAACAACGATTTATGGCACTGGAAAATGTATAAAAGACGGAAAGACAGCATGATGATATTTTTCAATAACAACAATCATTGCTTAAAAATTACTGTGATGGAACTGCCTCGAACATGGAGTTGAATAATGGTGCAAACTTTTATTAGAAACCTAATTATGGAAGACACTGCTGTGATTGATTTGTCTAATGCATGAAAATTAATTGCCCCTGCGGCACATATTTCGCTTTCTAGATGGAAAAACTAAAGGTCCAAATGAATTTGGAGGAAAAATAGGGAAATAAAGAGTCAAGTAGTATGACGTTCCAGTGACGTAGCTTTCAGCTATTGAAAACAACATTATATTACTATAAATTCAGAATGATTTAAGAATGGAATAAAAATATTTCTTATAAATGTGCAATGCAATCTCCGTTGGAAGTTTCTCTTTAATTTATCTATGAATAAAGCAGGTAAACTTTGTCATTCACGATGGCTTTCCCCAGCAAACAGAATACTTTATTCTTATGTAGGAACAGAATATATGTCCACTCAAAATATGATTGAGTAAATTTTGAAAGTGCACATGATAGGTTTAATATAATCTTGAAACCACCTTATATCTATGGATCGAAGTACTTATGAAAACTCATCAGCTATTCACGTTAGCTCAATCAGACTATTAAGAATGCAATTGCTTCAGTCATTCAAATAATTGCATAATTCGCTGCTCCAGGCAATGTCTTCCTTTGTATGCTATCATATGATAGAATTCATGTTAGAAAGCTTGCATTACACCGGAATTTAAAATCAAGGTCTGTAAATGAAGGAAGTATCAGAAAATATTTAATTCCCCGTGTAAACTTTGATATCACATATTATACTGATGTGATTCAATGATATGACGTCGAAACACAACCTCGTATGATGATGCATAATTGTGATGACAAACTAACGCAGTTCATGAATCATGCAAAATAATCTGAAGTTGAGAATCAATGTTTTTTTCTTCAATGTTTCCCCATGTCACACGTAAGCAATTAAGAGGATTGTTAAAATAGTTACAGAGTCATCCTTGTCCGTTTGTAGCACTTCTGCAAGAGATGCATTGATAAAAAACAAGAAAACATCCTCAATATATAATGTGGAAATTTGAAAAAAATATATATATTAATGTGTCAATGTGATTATTATGAACCATGTGAGATTACTATGAACTTTTGGAAATTATGAATGTTTCTTAAAAATAACGCTTTAATTTAAAAAACATAATACAATGAAACAACTCTTAACGGTCACCCTTAGATCCGGTGATCCCTTCCTCACAGTCAAATGGAAATTTTCGAGCTATGATTAACCCACTATTATAACTGTCAGCCATTCTCCCCTGCCACATCCCTTTTTGGGATTTTTTTTCTAGCTTTTGGGTGTTCGTTAAGGAGGAGTGTCATTGTTTTAACGTTTTTCTAGACAAGTGTTATTCCTTTAACTAAGTTAATTAAAAATTATTTTTCTTGCATTCAAATGTAGTATTTTAATAATATGTTATTCTAAAATTACTGTGATCAAAATCAGTTGTTGTGTAATGGCATTTAAAAATCAGTGATATTTAGAATGTGTAAGTCTTTTGCAAAAATATAAAATTTTGAATGTTAAGTTTACAAAATATCTATGTATTAGAATAATGTTTCGAATTGAAATATCAAAAATTCAAATTTTATCGATTTTTCATAAAAGCGGGAATTTTGAATCCATTTGAAGCACCATAAAATATTTTAGTACAACAACAATTGTTCATTTTCTTCATTCTAATAACAAAAGACAACTTTTACTGACTATTAAAAACTTCTACGTGAAAAAAATAAGAATAATTTTCTCACCTCCATACTGTTCGTATTCAAAACATAAAATGAAAATAGATATACAAATATAGACTATTTCAATATTTAATTAAACATATCATTTTTCCTAATTTTACACATACACACACACGTACATACATAAATACATATATATATACAGTCGACGCTCGTAGGGAACACCCAAATAGTTCGTAAAATAGAAAAACTCAAAAAAAGATATTAATACGTACATTATTTATGTATATTTTTATCAAACTGCCCCCTCTTCATAGATGAAGCATTATTTCAAGATTATTTATTATTTAATAATGTTACACATGTATTTTTAAATATACAAGAAATAAAGCAAATTTATGCACAAAAAATAATTTTAGTACTTAGAAACATACGTTACCATGTTTTGAAAATATTACATATGAAAAACAGACAGTATTATTAATTAGTAGTTGAAAATACATAGATTAGAATATAGATAAAAAATTAGGAATTGAAATAATCACTTTTTTTATCACATTTTGGAAAATATGTGTTTCCATTTTATCTATGGAAACCTTTACAACTTTTGCCTTTCACAGTAACTGTGAGTAATTGTTCCCATCAAAAAAGTGCTTTAGTCCTGACAACCACTTCTTGAAATTGTTGCTATTCCCCCTACCTCCGAAAGAGATTGGAGAAAATAACACATTCTTGGAATGCATCCGATGTCTCATTGTACCTGTATAGAGTTTAACTGACGTTGGCAGTGTATTCCAATGCTTTATTTTTTTTTTCAGAAGTACGAAAACTGAGCTCGCAAAAAAGAGATTTTCATAATCTGTAGTTCGTAAATGGGAGCGAAAATTACATTGTGTCTATGGGAGCGTATTCGGGACCACTCTATAGTTCGTAAAATCGTAAGTGTTCGTGAAAAAGAGGTTCGAAAAATGAGAGTTCACTGTATATGTTATATAAAAATTTTTACTTTTACTATTCATTTAAATTATTCTAAATTGCCGGCATATTCATTATTTCCTTTTATTTTAATACGCTCTATTATTTATTTCTAATTAAATTCCTATAATTTTAAAACGCGTATCTTAATAATAGATTTATTCCAAAACGTAATCTAAACTTTTAATCCTTTCATTAAATTTTATCGTCTACCAAACTGTAAAGTTCTGAACGCAGTTACTTATTTTTCGAATGTTTATCAAAGCCATTTTTACATTTTTATTCTATTTCATCTCATTTTCCCGCCCGCTAGGAGACAGCCTTTTCACATCAAAACCTAACATCAGCGGCGTCGGGATTCTTTCCTGTGACGTTTCTTGATCGCTCTCCATTGGCTGAGTGTCGGATCCCAGTTTCACTTCGAAGCACGTTCGTGATTTTGGTTGGGTTAGCCTGAAGTTTTCATTTCAATCGGAATTCCTCCGCGCATCCTAATAAATAGTTCGAGCATGAGCTCAGAACAAGTTTTTTGTGCTGTTGGATTGTTTACTTAATTTGTTACCCGGTGTTCTAAGCCATACAGAATAATCATTTCGTGAATTAACATCTATTCCGCATGAGTAACTAGTTTATGCTCGACTGGAATGCTCTGATTTCTCATCTTGTGGGAATTGTTTAGTGTTGGTATGTTCTGATGGAATAAACAGTTTTCCTATGACTGCGTTTCCATGTGTTTAATTGGGAAAACCTCATATTTCTTCATACGCCTTTTTTCACCACTCATGCTGCCTTGATTTCGTCATGATTAAATAAGAGTTTGATTGGACTATACCAATATTATCATCGCTCTACAGCTGCTAAATTTTCACAGAGTTGATACCTCCCCTAACGATGCTTGTGCTAAGTGGTATGATTGCTATACAACATCACCAGCGGCTGATTAATATGCGATACTAATCAAGTAATATGTCGTAATAAGCACGACGTGATATTTCAACTACACCCATTAAATTGTTTCGTAATAAGAAGACGGCATAGGATTAATGTCGACCTACTCTACACTTCTAAAAGGAGACCTTCAAACGAAAAAAAAACGTGTCCCCGGGATTCTGAAATGAATCGAAACCTTCGATGACACCTAGTAACCACGATTTGATATTCTGCATTTTACCCTGAATGTGCGTCTATATAGAAGAAAATCCTTTTGTTTTCTTTTAATAAAAGTTATAGGAAAGAAAGAAAACTACGATGTCTGTAAAGAACCCAAGGTCGTAAGTTTTGAAAGATTTATTATTTATTTATTTGTTTATTTTATATTTCACCATATTTCCGTAGTTACATTAGTTGTATTACTGTTATCATTTAATAGAAAATAAAATATTTACATTTGTTATTTTATTTAAAGTTTATTTACATTATTTATCATGATTATACAATGAATCCATGTATAAATGAGTTGTCCCTCTTTTATGTTAATGCGATCTTGATTTGTTAAAATCTCTAGTGATAAAATGAGTGAAAGTGAAGTAAATATCATCTCTTTTGACCCAGGGTCAGAGATGGATATACAATCCTGGATGAAACATTTTGATCAAGCATGCAATTCTGATAAAAAAGTAGAAAAATGGAAAATGCAAAATATCTCTAAATTTTTGAAAGGAGAAGCTTTAAAGGTGTTCATTATTGAGTGTCTAGAGTGTACTAATTTCAGTAAGATACTTGAAATTCTTTCAGAAAAGTTTATAAAAGTGCAAGTTCCTAGATTTTCTGATTTTGCTTCTATGAAGCTAAATGATCTTAATGAATCTAGAGAGTTATTTCAGAAAACAGATTGCGATTGGTAGACAACTTCATTTATGTGAAACTATCATAGTCCAAGGTTTGACGGATGGTTTGAAGCCAGAATATCAGAATTATATGATTATTAACCCTCCAGAGAGCACCATAGACTGGTACAGAATGGCTAAACAACTAGTAGTCATTCCCACCTCTCATGTAAACAACCATAATGTTAGGAATAATTCTCAAAATCATGAATCTTTCCAGTTTAATAACCAGGCTCCTAGACATTGGGTTCGCTCAAACCAGAATTTTCAAAGAACAAATTCTAATATTCGGCCACAAAACCCTCTTAATGCTCAAAATTCTAGATTTGTTAACCCAAGGTTACCTACTACTAATTTTCAAAATAAGTATCTTAGTCGACCATGTCGAATGTGTATGAATAGGGGTATACAGGATGCTTTCCACTGGGAGAGGACTTGTATTTTTAATGTTGAACCTATACAATTTATGTTCCTCCTCCTAGTGAACAACAACAACCTAGTAAGAAAAGTTGGAATTAGCGAGACTTGTGCTAGAGTTTTCTCAGATAAATTATAATTTAAAACTTCATTAAATTTTGTAAATTAAATTAAGCTAGCATGCAATTTAATTTTTTTAAATATATTTATGAATTATAAAAGAATTGGTTGAATTAAAAATATATATATATATATAACTGTTATACTTAAGTTTCTATGTTTATATAGAGTAGAATTTCTGGTTAAGGTTAGTTTTTCCCAATTTCTTATAATTTAACTAAATTCAGTAGGAAAAAATAGGATTGAGCGAATCTTTTACTAGGATTTCGAAAGAAAAAATAAAAAAGAAAAGTGCCCAGCTAAACTGATGGCATTGAGCTCACAGGCTATACACACTAATTGTATATCATACTCTTATCTTAAAGAATAATGCCCCTAAAAAAGTAAGTGAAGGGGAATCAGACCCCGTTTCCCCCTTTATACTTAACCAGTGAACCTCCAAATCTAATCAGGGAAGCTCCTAATCATAATAAACCGGTATACCAAATTTGGAGCAAATCGAATAATCCTGCAAAAAAACCCATTTATCTAAATTAAGGGGGTGGAAGAGCCCCCCCCCACCTTTATTCTTAACCAATGAATCCCCAAAACGAATCAGGGAAGCTCCTTAACATATTAAAACGGTATACCAAATTTGAAGCAAAGCGAATAACTCTGCATGAAAAACCCGTTTATATAAATTAAGGGGGTGGACCAGCCCCCCTTTTCCCTCTTTATTCTTAACCAATGAACTCCCTAAAACTAATCAGGGAAGTTCCTTAACATTATAAACCGGTATACCAAATTCGGAGCAAATCGAATCATTCTGCATGAAAAACCCATTTATCTGAATTAAAAGGGGTGGACTAACCCCCTTTTCCCCCTTTATCCTTAACCAATGAATCCTCAAAACTAATCAGGGAAGTTCCTTAACATAATAAACCGGTATACCAAATACGGAGCAAATCGAATGATTCTGCATGAAAAACCCATTTATCTGAATTAAGGGGGTGGACTAACCCCATTTTTCCCCCTTTATCCTTAACCAATGAACTCCCAAAACTAATCAGGGAAGTTCCTTAACATAATAAACCGGTATACAAAATTCGGGGCAAATCGAATGATTCTGCATGAAAAACCCATTTATCTGAATTAAGGGGGTGGACTAACCCCCCTTTTCCCCCTTTATCCTTAACCAATGAACCTCCAAAACTAATCAGGGTAGTTCCTTAACATAATAAACCGGTATACCAAATTCGGAACAAATCGAATCATTCTGCATGAAAAACCGATTTATCTGAATTACAAGGGGTGGACTAACCCCCCACCCCTTTTCCCCCTTTATCCTTAACCAATGATCCCCCAAAACTAATCAGGGAAGTTCTTTAACATAATAAACCGGTATATCAAATTCGGAGCCAATCGAATGATTCTTCATGAAAAACCCATTAATCTGAATTAAGGGGTTGGACTAACCCCGTTTTTCCCCCTTTAAGCTTAACCAATGAACTTCTAAAACTAATCAGGGAAGCGCCTTATCACAATGAACCTAGAAAAAATTTTTGAAGTAAATCGGATGTTTCTATCAAGAGTTATCGCGTTACGTACATACATACATACATACATACATATGTACGTATGTATGTACATACATACAGAATGGACGGGCACATTAGCTCTCACGCTTTGATAGCCTGTGAGCTAAAAAACTATATAATTTTAATTATTCCTAAGGACCAGTAAAACTTGTTTCCCTACCAAATTCTTAACAAATTATCACCTGTAAATGTTCGAATTGATAGGCAAAGGCAAAATAGAAATACTGAAGTCGTCCATGTATCTAAATTGCGCCCCTACTTTTCACCAGATCAATTAAAATTATCCCATGAGAATTCACAACAAACTAATGTTATAGCCCTGGCTTAATATTAAATTTAGAATAGTCATAAATTAATAAAGAGTAACTAAATAAATTATAATTAATCAATCAATGCTTTTCTATATAACAGTGTGTTCTCGAAGGATCCGCGAGAACATTGCTGCTGAAGTTTTACTTGAATTAGTTGTTTACGCGGGCGTAAATGAGTTGATTTGAGTTAAAGATTTCTTATATTGAATTGAATTAGATTAGAATATTAAATAAATTTTAAAGTTATCTGTATACTATGAATAAATGTTAACTGGATTAAAAAAAAAATCAATTATTCAACTATAATTATTTATACTAGAACATTATAGAACTTATGCCAATAATTGTTGATTATGCAAGTGTCCTGGATTTCAAACCCAACTTGTTTTTCTCTTGCTTATTTATTTATTTATTTATTTTTTACTGATTGCGTAACCATGTAGGAAATGAACGAAATATTTCGAAACATATCGAAAAACACCTGTTAAGATTTTGTTTCGATGATATTGCTGGAGAATTTCAGATTTTTTTTTTTTTTTTTTTTTGTTCTTGACTTGGTATAATTTCATTTCTTATTGAATCTGTATTGATGGGCGATTAATTTTTATGCTATGTAACTTTTTACCAAGCCAATATCATTGAGTGCAATAACCTCTTATTATGATTTACTGAAGTGATGAATTAAAATGTGACTTTGAAATTATTGATGAGAAATTTGAGTTATTGATATTATTGAATTAAATTTACTATTGCTAGATCTTGTATGATAAAAAGTATAGATAATTTATTATTGAATATTGAGATAAAAGAGAGGTAATAAAAAAAAATAAGTGTTATGAATTAATGAAGTAAATATATGAGATATCTGAGAATACTCATAAATTAAATATTGTGATAACATCTGAACATAATGAAAGTAAAATACTTACTAGAGAATTTATGGAAAAGTGGTAATAGTATGGTACCGCTATTATCATAACAATACAATACATAGAGTGCATAGGGCACTAGATTTTTTGACAGTTTTTCTTGTGTCAAAAATGAGCAATAATTGAATTTCAATGGACTATAGCATAGTATCAGGACAATATAATCATCCCAGTTAAAAAAACTGCAGGAGATTGATACTCAGTTGAAATTTTTGTACATAAGTTTTTAATTTATAATATTCATGTTTTAACTTTTATTTATATAACTTGTGAATTGTACGGAAAATTTCTACATTATGGAGTTTAAGTTATAGAGATTAAACTAATGTTTAATCGTGATGTGGAAAGAATGTAAATTACTAAGAAAACTCCTAGACAATTCTAATATTGTCAATATCTGTTAATATTGTAAGTTGTTAGTAAAACAAGAGGAGATTATTTAGAATATAATTTACTCCATGTTGGAGAAATATTTATATTATCTTTGTAATTTTAAAAAAACAATTCCCACAGTTTCGCGTTTAAGCAGTAAGTTATTGATTTGGTTTTTGACAGAATTGGAGAAAAATTTCAGACTACCGGGTAACACTATTGAAATCCGAGTTCATGCTTTTCCCCAATGAACTTGTGGGTCACGGAGCCACCAGTTCACCGGTTTTTAGGGAGGGGGATATTGTTATATAAAAATTTTTACTTTTACTATTCATTTAAATTATTCTAAATTGACGGCATATTCATTATTTCCTTTTATTTTAATATGCTCTATTATTTATTTCTAATTAAATTCCTATAATTTTAAAACGCGTATCTTAATAATAGATTTATTCCAAAACGTAATCTAAACTTTTAATCCCTTCATTAAATTTTATCGTCTACCAAACTGTAAAGTTCTGAACGCAGTTACTTATTTTTCCAATGTTTATCAAAGTCATTTTTACATTTTTATTCTATTTCATCTCATTTTCCCGTCCGCTAGGTGACAGCCTTTTCACATCAAAACCTTCCATCAGCGGCGTCGGGATTCTTTCCTGTGACGTTTCTTGATCGCTCTCCATTGGCTGAGTGTCAGATCCCAGTTTCACTTCGAAGCTCGTTCGTGATTTTGGTTGGGTTAGCCTGAAGTTTTCATTTCAATCGGAAGTCCTCCGCGCATCCTAATAAATAGTTCGAGCATGAGCTCAGAACAAGTTTTTTGTGCTGTTGGATTGTTTACTTAAAATGTTACCCGGTGTCCTAAGTCATACAGAATAATCATTTCGTGAATTAACATCTATTCCGCATGAGTAACTAGTTTATGCTCGACTGGAATGCTCTGATTTCTCATCTTGTGGGAATTGTTTAGTGTTGGTATGATCTGATGGAATAAAGAGTTTTCCTATGACTGCGTTTCCATGTGTTTAATTAGGAAAACCCCATATTTCTTCATACGCCTTTTTTTACCACTCACTCTGCCTTGATTTCATCATGATTAAATAAGATTTTGATTGGACTATACCAATATTATCATCGCTCTATAGCTGCTAAATTTTCACAGAGTTGATACCTCCCCTAGCGATGCTTGTGCTAAGTGGTATGATTGCTATACAACATCACCAGCGGCTGATTAATATGTGATACTAATCAAGTAATATGTCGTAATAAGCACGACGTGATATTTCAACTACACCCATTAAATTGTTTCGTAATATATATATATATATATATGAGTGTACGACAAAGGTATTCTCTAGGAATGTAGTGAATACGATTTATCTTAACTAATATTTTTAGCATACAAAATCTAGCATTTCGTTTAATGAATAACCTTAACATCATATCATCATAGAATTTAGAAAAAATTTTGATTTGAAGTCAAGTATGTACTGTTTACATTAACCTAAATTTTCTCATAAAAAAAAATCCTCATAAACACATGCTTTCATATAAGAAAATGTAAGCTTTGCATTATTCGGCATTGACGAATCATTTGCATTATAAACCGTAATTTAATTCTCAAGAAATTAAGTCCTGTTATACGTTTAGCGGACATCATCGTGCATCACGTTAATTCAGCATATATTCAGAGATGAATCTTAGTAAAAAAAAAATTATTGAACATTATGATATTGAAAATTCTTTAGAGTGTATGATGTTCAGACATGTTTGTAATGATTTTTGTAAAAGACATATATAAGATAAAGTAAGAATTATACTCTAAAATATGTATAGTCTATTATACTTTGTTTTGAATATCCTATTAGATCTTAATTTAAAATATAAAAGACCTTTTCTAAAAATTTGAATATTGATTTTGCAACACTCTTTGGCAACATTCTACGGGAGACTATTTACTATTCTGGGATTTCTTTTTTAAAGGGCTTGTTTTAAAAGCATAAATGCACAGAAACCTATAAAAGACACTTTGATGGGTATGAGTGGGATGCATTTAAATTGAATAGCCTCAATTCTAGCTTGATTTCTCTTTTTTTAAGTTACTGTTTTGAACATGAATAAAATATGCTGCAATTGTTTTTATTGTGTCAATTAATTTAAGTATATTTCAATCAAAATACATCCTGGTATAGTGCTGTAAGTCGATTACCGAAAAAAGAAAACTTTTTTTTTTTAAACGCATGTGAAATCTATAACATGTGGTTACAGAAAAAAAAAATATTTTTTTTATGTAATTTTTAATTTAAGTTGCTGGCGTTGTATTGTTTACATGTATATGTGGAATATATTGGTAATAATAATATTAAAGTAAAGTATTATAATAAGAATACTAACATTGTATCTGTAAATTATAAAAAAAAAATTAATAATTTAATGAAATAAATGCTATATTTGTTTAGAAAAACAAAATATTTACAGACAATTCTTTGAAAGTCAGAACGTTCCTTTAAAAAAAAAAAAAAAAACTGCTTCGATTAGCTTGTGAATGAATAACGTATTATTTTCGAATAAAAAGGGTACATCTTCTACTTATTAGAACCGTCTTAATACATTTTAAATAAAATATTATTTTCAAATAAAAGTGGGTCATTCTTCTACTAATTATCATGAAGAATCATCTTAATACATTTTAAATAATCATTTCGAAATTTATTCCCTTTAGAAGTGGAATTTGAAAGAGCTTAAATTAGCATAAAACTGGAAATGGGAGAGACTGACTCACATATTAATGATATTAAAACTAATAAAATTTTGATTGCTGTAACTTAAGTATATAATTATGTTGGACAAACAACAGATTGAAGTATCAGTAATAAATTTTGAAATGGTAATACAGATATTTGATAGAATTATGTAATTAATGAAAATTTTTCAACGTCAGTAATGTTGTGTTATTTTGTTAGAAGGACTCATCTTAAGCTTGAAAAAGTTAATTTCACATCTATTCACTTTAAGTGTCATTTTCAAATTTATTATACATTCAGTTTTATTCCATATAAATCGATATTATTCCGTTTTTTACTATGAATGTTCATGCCACTTTCTGTTGGCATATTCAACTTAGATCATGGTTTGTTACACCGATGGATACATTTTCTTTATCGAACAAAAATTTAGTCTGTAACAGAGAAAAATCATTAATGATACTACGAGACATGTATTATACCATAAACAAATTCAGGTACTTTTTTTCTGATTATCAAATTACCTTATTTAACATAGTGAATCGCGTTTTTTTCTGTAAGTTTTTCGTTATTGTATAAATTTATAGAATAAAAATGATTTTCATTGCTGTTTCAAATGATTTTTTTTCTATTTACCGTCATCTCTCTTCCTTTGAATGTATACATGTATATATTAATGTTACACATCATGGAATTTATTCAACAGGAATGACTTTTCTTTCTCGTTCGAAAAGAATTTTTTTATGTTTGTACACCCGCACCTTTCTTCCCTTATATGTACGCATGTATATTAATATTTCTTCCAAATAAAGTACATGCTTTTTTAATTCACATTTCATAAATTTAATTATAAACAGGTTAGTTTCACACAAAACTATTATCGAACAATAAGATGTTGTTACTAAGTTAAAAAAAAAAATATCTATGATTTGCCTTATGTTTCATGTTATCAAAATCTTTCTTTAAGGTAATTACTTTATAACTGACATTGTAAATTTTCAATAGTATTTTTAAATGTAAAAGCATTTCATTGTATCTCCGCCCTTTTCATGTTTGGAAGCTTTTTTAGTTGTCATGAAATTAATTGCTTAATTTATAGACTTCTAAAAGTAAATATAAATGTAGAGAAATGTGAATACCATTTTAATGTTTATTTTAGCTATTTTTAAAACTAGCTATCTTTGAAACAATCTGTTTTTAATTTAATTTTAATTTTAAATGTAATTATGTTGTTACCGTTATTGAAACTACAGGCTTTATGCAGTGCTTTATTTGTAAGCTTTATTAAATGTCTTGTCGAGTATTTTTCAGGTGAGCACAGTAAGGATATGATTTACATATTTTGCTTTTGAAAATTTACTAGAAGAAGAAAAATGTGTTTTCTTTTGTAAAATATTTTTTTCAATAAACATTTTTCGATTTTAAATTTACATTTTTAGAGCAATTAAATAATTTACAGCATTTGCATATAATTTACTGATAATTAAATTAGCATAAAATAACTATAACTATATATATATACATACATTTTCAAAAATAGAAATGTTATATAGTTAGTATACCACTTAAATTTTGAAATTACAACTTCTTAACGAGGTGTATAGCTGAAAAATAAAAATAAAAATTCATATAATTTTAATCATTAAAAAACACATGTGTTATTGATTTTACTTATTGAGTTTTCTTTATCACTTCTAGTAATTTCAAGAGGTACACATCAAAAGTGACGTTATTTTCTAAAACTTAAATCTTCCCTAAAATGTAAAATTGCATTATCCCAACAAAACTGACGCGATTACACTGTATGCATAACCAAGAACTGTATATTTAACCATCGTTGCTTTAGTATTTTACATTTCCGTCTTGTATTCTCTATTTAAGGAAGGTAGAATTTAATTTGTTTTTACTTTTTATAATAAAATAGCAGAACTACCCGGCTTCGCCTGTGTCAATTTTAAGGAGCCCTCCAGGTAAAATAAATTAAAACGGAATAATACGGCATTCACAATAACTGGAACATGTACATTCCCTGTTCACAAATTATTAAAAAGACAATCAGAAACATGACGTTATTGTCTCGCAACCATAGTAAAATCCCTGAGATTTAATAACAGTATACGCGTTTTCTTTGGTGGGTGCAAGCGAAAAATATGATAAAAAAAAATCCACCGAATCACGCAGCATATATTGAAATTCTCGTTTGTATAGTATATATACGCATTATAAAGTAAAAACACTATGTCAGTGCCAATAAATTGTAACCCTTAAATTGTGTCTTTACTGAATTCTAAACACAACACAATTTCATTTTTTACAGTGTCGAATAGAAAAAAAGTTCTTTCAAATAAAATTTCTTTGAAAATAGTATCTCAATTTTCTGATTTTAATGTTTAAAGCAATTTTCAAGCATGGATATTTTTAAAGGTGCGTGCAACCCGATAACGAAAGATGAACCCATTTACTCTTAATGCAATAGTTTAAAGAAAAGACATGTCTATGAGTAACGCTGGTATCATATTTTCGGTGGCAACAACCTAACTCAACAATAAATTTCTTTTTTACTGCAATTTAACCTCTAAACATCGAACATACAATCCACCCGTCTTATAGAAAATAAAAGTACTTTCAATAATATTTATCTAATTTTTTTATGGATTTTAAAGTAATTTTCAAGCATGAATATTTTTTAAATATGCTTGAAACCCAATTACAAATAATTTACTCAATTATTCAAAAACATTGTAAATAATTCAGAATTTGTTTATTTTCGTGTAATATTCAATAACCGAATTGGCAAACGAAAATAAAACACCAAATATAAAATAAAATAAAACACGAATTTAACAGATATCAAATCAAACTACTCAAAATTATCAAATAAGTATTATTTTTTTAACTTTAAAAAGTAAAATACACGTTTTCTTTGTCATGCGTAACAGAAATATACGATTTCTCACAATACGCGGAAAATACAATACATGCATCAATTATAAGCTTTGATTAAAGTATTAGATCAAGAGGGTTTCCACTCTAAATAAAACATCACTCTTAAACGTAAACTTAAATTTTTCATTAATAAAAATTAAATCTAGAATGATTAGATGAAGTGATGTCATTTTCCATAAGTTTTAAATCGTGACATCAACCAATAATTTTTTTGAAAAGGTAACTAACATTTATCTTTTTACTATAAATCACAGAAAAGGTAACTACTGAATCTAAATCAATGCAACTCTTAGATATAATGTATAGCTATAAGATATGGCTGTAGTATACAATTGAAGTAGTAAACAAAATGTAGGAGACATTTATTTTTACAGTGATTTTGACTACACGTTGAAAAGATTTGATAGAATGTGACGTCATATCTAGCCTTTATTTTCTTTTTACTTAATTGTTTTCATGAAATTTTACTGTCTGTATTAAAAATAGATGTTTTAATCTAAAACAAAAATTCAAATTAAGGTGCTACGTTATTTTACCGCTCTTATAGTTAAAGTTTTTATTTTATATATAAAAAGAAATTGCATTTCCTGTTAAGAACGACGTCAATTTCAAAAATGCAAAAATATAGCTAGAAAATCTGAATTTTTATTGGTACATAAAAAACAAATACACGCATTATCGTTAATTTTTTCACATTTTTGTGTCATGGGTGTGGCAACAGGATATAAACGGTTTAATTAGAAATTTTAAAAAGAGATATTTTTATAATCTTATATTATGGAAGTGGTAGAAAAAAGGGATAAATAGTGGTCTGATAAATTTTTAAAGTAGACAGTGATCTTTCCCACGTTCTGAAACGTATGTACATGAAGGTTCGTGCAAATCGGTCAAAAATGGAAGATTTGTATAAAGGACATACACACAGAGAACGGCTTTTATAGATATAGATAATTCTCACTTATCTTCGATTTTTTGAAATAAAAAAATAACTTGTTAATTATAAAATTATACAAGATACTTAAAAAGTTGCAAATATAATTACAGGCTGAATAAATATCTGAACCAGCAAAATATGAATATATATTTATGATTTGCACATGATAGTATCTACTCAAGAGTATCTGTATTCATTAAACGACAAAAGAAATATTTATTTTATGGATTAATTATGCATATAACGTAAAATTTCCTATAGTGTTAACGTACGTAATCTGAAAGAATACTTGAAAATTTAAATAATGCTGTTTCAAATTATGTCATCATAAATTATGCAACCTCAGAATATTTTTATTTGTTTAGATAATGTCATGGATGAAGCCGAAACATCTACACAAATAAAACATTATATACGTTTTTAAAGTTTTTATTTTACACTTTTTAGCAATTAAAAGTAGCATATTCTACATATTACAGAACTTCGTAAAAATGGAAAATATAATATAATAAAATATAATTCATATCAGTTTTTCGAATGAATTTCTTGAAATATTTTTTATTGATTACCATTATGTTTAAAATAATTTTGATTATTTTATTTTTACTTCACTTCTACTTTTGTATTGCAAAAAATGCAAATTTCTCAATTTTTATGGAGAGATTGATGAAACAGTATATCAAACATATATTAAATGCACTGTACACACTTATATAAATATTTAGATCATCCATACTCGCATGTGTATTTTCTGCAATCTGAACTCTATAAAATTAATGACCAACATATTATTGTTATCCTGTAAATAAGAAAGTTTATTCGTACAATATAAATAGTTTTCCAAACCATTTCAATTTGCATTAAAATAATTAAAAAACTTATTTTTTGAACTATGTAATAGCACATTAGAATTATAAATAAGGAATAAGCAAATCTAATGAAATTTAGTATAACTAGTTAAAAACATAAAAGTTTTAAAACGATAGATTTTTTCTATTGTTTTTCTTTCACAATTTAAATTAACATGTTAAAATAACATAAAAAACACACAATCATATGGCTATTAACTAAGTTTACTGATCTTCTATAACACATTTAACTGATAGATTCGTTTACAAAATTTATTAGTGCAATAATAAAGCTTTTAAAGACCTTAAATCTCAATTAAATTGTGACGAACGAGAATGTCTGTAAACTTTAATTATCTTAAAGTATTTATAAAATGTTGAACACGGGAATATTAGGGGTGTTATATTACTAAGCGAAAAATCTTAGGAGTTTTCAGTAATAAAATGTGAAACACTAATTGAACTATTTGACAGATTTAAGTAGGCTCTTATTGATGTAAGTATATAAATAGGTTGTCTTTAAGTGTAACTTTAATAGAATATATTATTTTATATCTAAAGAAATAAGATTGGTTACCGAATATGCATAATATCTTTATAGAGATTTCATAAGTGTAAACTTTAATTCGCGTTTGAAACACGTCGACTTTAAACTTTAATTCGCGTTTGAAACACGTCGACTTTAGTTTTTAAATTAAATTAAAGTTTAAATGATTGTAGTAATACACGAGCACTATGTAAAAAAAAACTACTATTTAAACACAAGCAAAAGCTTTGTATTATTTTTTTACAATTAATTTGTATTAAATGTATTATAATGTCTTTAAATAGTTAGCTTGTATTAGTGATTTAGTTATCAGTGTTCAGACATTTTCAGATTTTACAACGGGTTCCAGGTTCCCACATTGAAGAAATAATTCTTCATTCATGAATAATGCACTACCAGAAGGCTTCTATTTCTCGTGACACTAAGTATTCCGTCACGTTTCAGCCTTTATAGATTAGTTTATCCTCTATTTGGCTTTCTTTGGCCAAAGTTTCAGCTACACGGTAGACAGCAGTTGGTAACACTGGCATCGAGACGACAATAAAAGGCGAGGACGCTTTTCCGGGATTAGAAGTGCTGTGATAGTGCCCTCCTCCTTTTTTTTTCACTGAAGAAATACGATGCGGAGTGGAAGAAAAGGGACAGAGAATGTGGGAGGTGGTAGTAAAGCTCGGACACAGGAAAAGTCTGGAAGAGAAGGAAGCAGATCTCGTCAACAGGTCGCAGCACCTGAGTTTCAGGAAGAGAGTTGCAGACAGTTCGAAGGACTGGTAACTAGTGATTGGCGATTCTCAAAAATTTATCAGTCGAAAAAAATCGTCATCGTAAAAAACAACCGATACAGTCATCGATTACTTTCGACAATCTACAATCAAGATGTTCTACAATCGATACATAAAATCATTGTTTTTACATATTTATAAGGCAGATTTTAATGTTAAATATATGGTAACTGAAAACAGATGGAATTAAAAACCAACAAACCAAAGGGTGTCTATAATGGAGCGACGAGAGTGGAAAAGTCATGTGACGTCACCCCTGGTTGAAAATAGTTGAAAAAACACGAGTAGGTCTGAAGCGGTAAGGGGAGTTTAAGTATCAAAAATTAGAATTTTTCGGAAATTAGCACCAGAATGGCCAAAGAAATAAAAATAAAAGGCACCCCTAGTTGTAAAGACATGAACTAAAAGCATGGTAAATGGGATCAATATTTTTTCTATTAGTTTTCTACGTCTTTTGAGTTCAGATCTATAATTTTCCCATTATTAGAAAACCTTCTACTGGAATACGTTAAACGAACCCCCACGGGGAGCAAATTAGGGTGGAGGGGCAAGGAAAGTGCATAGTATGAATAAGTTTTCACAGGACTTTCCAACCATATATCACATCATGGGTGTCGGATAAATTTAGAAAATTGGCGAAGTAGGGGGTGGGGCGCTGGAGATATATAAAATGAAATAGCAGTCACAGAGTTTTCTAATGATATATCACATGAGGGGTGTCGACAAAAGAAAGGAAATTGTCCCCCCAGGATTCCAACAATCGTCGGCAAAAAATAGAAAAGAGTCCCCCCAGATTCCAACTATCGTGCTCCTCGGAATACATATTGCAATCTCTCTTATAAATTATTTATCGGAGGTCTTCATAAAAAATCGCGCAGTCCCCACTTTTAAATTTTTATATTTAATAAATAATATTTACCGGAGGGCTCCATCAAAAAAACACATCGAAAATGATATTTATTTAAGAAATCGCTACAATTTAAAAAAATCACCCAAAGGACTTTCCGATGATACGTCACAGGAGAGGTTCTGTAAAAGTTTGAAAATTAATGTCCCCATCTCAGTCCACTATCGCGCCCACCGGTATTCACTCACCTTTCTCTTTGAAAGTTTTATAATTTATAAATAATATTTAACTGAGGGCTCCCGGTATGGGGTAGCTTGGCACAGCTAAAGCAAGAGAAACATTGAAAATTCGGGGCAAAATGACACTAAATTGAAAAGTAAACATTGAAACTAGGACTATACAGAATTGAATAAATAAACCACTATGCCTCCTAACCCATACCGGTTGATAACAAAAAGAGATTGGAAAAGCAGATGGACTCCTTTGAGAAATTATGAATTAAACCAGAAATGCGGTAAGTTTCACTCTGAAAGCTTCATTTCTATCTCGAATTGCAGAAAATCTCATCTCGATGAATTTTCTGGGATCTCGTCGCTTAGAGATGAGAAGCTTCTAACATCGCGCGCTTTCTAACATTTTCCTATGAGAAGCTTCTAACATCTCGCGCTTTCTAACATTTCCCTATGAGAAGCTCCTCGATGATTTGTCTCGCGCTTTTCAACATTTCATATGTTGGCCGAGAATTAGAAATTAGTTTTCTTCGCGTCTCGGTATGTTGTACTCGATAATTTTCTTTTCACACGTTGGCCGAGAACGAGAAATCAATTTCTCGTCCTAGGTCGAGAAGAGATGTGAGAAGATTTATCGAGAAATAACAAGGGACAATATAGAGAAAGAGGCATGACAATGAGCTGTGAAATGAAGCACTAATTTTCAAAGTTTCTCTTATTTTAGCCTTACCAAGATGTCACATACCTGGAGCCCTCCGATAAAAATAATTTATTAAATATAAAATTTCAAAAAGGAAGATTGGTCGAGTGAAATCGGGAGGCATGAGAGTGGACCTATGCGGGGTGCAATTAAGAAAAAAAAATACCAAACCCTTCCACTTGCATATAATCAAAAAGCCCTTTGACCATTCTTTCATATTATGAAACTTTCTTCCCCCGAAATTGAATTTTGAGGGTGGGGAGGGGGCGAACAAATTTTTGAAACCGTAGCGATTTCTATAATAAATATCTTTTATATGTGGATTTTTTTTGTCTTCCGGTAAATATTATTTATTAAATATAAAATTTTTTAAAGTGGGGGTATGCGTGAATTCCGAGGCGAAAGAGTCAACCCATGAGGGGGGGGGGGGGGTTGTGGGAGCAACTTCCAAACCCCGTTTTTTTACCCCGTCATGTGATATATCATCGTAAAGCTCTCGGATAACTCTATCATATTATGAGACTTTTGTCCCCCCTCCTGAATTTTGTCCGCCACTGTGAGGGGTTGTTTCAAACCTTTTTTTGCATTTTCATCATTTTAGATTTTGGGCAGGTATGTAACTGTTAGGCTTAATGTTCACGTGTAGGTGTGGTGACCCTTCTGCTGGATAAAGCTGACAGCCCCTGACATTTTGTTGTATGTCTTTGTTTGATAAAAGAGTGTGCGCTATTTTATTATTTTTAAGTTGTTAGATATATGATTTATCATGTTCGTACCTTAATTGTAGTGAGATCGGTGGAATTGCCTGTGAGTACTAGCAGTACGTCTGTTTATATTGTTTTGTATCACCGAGAAATTCGTAGAAGGAAAATTCTTTGTATCTATGTAAGTTTCTTAAGAGCTTGTTTTGTGAGGTTGCCTCGCCCCCCAGATACATGCTCAATATAAAATCATGCGTTCTATTATTGTTAGGTACAAAGTTTTAAGTGTAGTGTTGTCTATCCCCCCCCCCCCCAGTTTAGATGTGAGTCTCAGTCAGTTATTGTGGTATGCTGTTAGGTTAGGTCTTATGTTATTGATATGTGGGATCCAATTGTGGTTATTGTCTATTATTACGCCTAAAATTTTAAGATGCTGAACGTGATAAATACTTGTATTGTAGATTCTCATGACTAGAGACCGTTTTGGGTCAAGTTTGCGTGGTTTACTTAAGAGAAGTTCCTTTAATATGCATGGTGACAGTGTGAGATGTAGTGTTTCTAGGAGCTGGGAGAAGATTTGAAGGTCCTCAGCAAATCTTTCCTCCAGATCTTTGCGCATGCGTCCGGAGAAGATGAAGCTAAAGTCATCGGCAAGGACGTATAGCATAAAGCCCAACCGGTTCAATTCCGTTAGTAGCACATTTACGACTATCAGCCAGAGAATTGGCCCAAGGCAAGAGCCCTGGGGGCATCCCTTCTGCAACCGATGGGTCGAGGTCCAATTAATTTGGACGCTCCTCTGTGAGAGGTACGAGCCGATGAGGTGGCTGTATTTCCCGGACATTTGAGGTGTAGTAATTATGGAGAATAGCGTGCCATTCGACATTGTCGAAGGCCTAGTTATCGAGAAAAAATTTAGACAATCAAAAAATATCGAGATGTCCATACAATCGAGAAAATCGAGAAAAACATCTCATTATCGCCCATTACTACTTGGCAACTACTTGATCCAAAAGAGATCTCTTGTATCTATGTGGAAGCATTCAATAATGGACTAAGACTCAAAAATTCTGAGTGACAAGCCGTTTATAACTCCACGACGGACCGAATTTATTTAACTATATTCCTGTAATTATTACATTATATGTACTCAAGATAAATAAATATTGTGGTATTTGTGAAAGGCGAATTTCTATTGTCTTCAGCTACCATTTTCTAACCAATGTTGATTAAGGACATGAAATTCAATGCAGTATTTATTCTAAAATATTTGACATGCTTGTGAAGTTGAAGTTCTTTATTTGATATAATAGCTATAACATTATTTGAATTGAGAAAGAGTTCTCGGTAATAAACATGGATAAAAACAAACAACAGTTAGGTGTAGTAAAATGTTTACAAAGTTCTTGGTATAGTTTCAAAAACACAAAAAGTTTTTTTTTCTTCTTTCAATATAAAAATTATTTGCATTACAATTATGTAATATTTAAATAAATATATACATAAAGTTAACTAAATAAAAAAAATATATAAACGATAATTTAATTGGATTTTTTGAAGGATCTCGAAATGATCTTCCATTAAATAATTTTTCTGAAAAATAAAATAAATACTAAAAGATTATATCGAAATATATGTCCCTTAAACGTATTAATATCAGTTACAATTTGTGTCTTTCCATTGGGCGCCATTTATTTCTTTTGTAAAGATAAAAACGTTTTAGAAATAAAGCGATATTCTATGTAAATGCTTTCTTGAATTATAAAAACTTAACGCTAAATATACCGGGAATATTACTCAAATTTCTAAAAATATTTTTCACCAGAATTTTTACTTAAAACTGTTTAACTATATTATTGAACTTATTTTTGAGTGATTTATAGTTTATATATTACTTTCTTCTGTCTAAAAAAGAGAGTATTGTAAACGAATTTTTATACTTCCAGTTTTCGACGGATTTATGTGTTTGAGGGGTCAGAGATTCCGAAAAAGATGTTTATACACAATATCTGTCTGTCCTTCCGTATGTCACTGTGTCCTTTGTATCATCGAAAAGTTTATGAAATTTCGATGCCGAATTAAATTATTTGTTTTTGAAAATGACTCGGGGTGAGTTGAAATATGTCAACAGTCGAAATAAACATATTTTTACAGGTTTTAAAGTTTTAATTTACACCTTTTAGCTTTTGAAATTAATATGTTATTATTTTTTATAATTCAACAAAATTTTTTTATTCTGTTTCTTGCTATTGTACGCAGGTCCTTATTCATTTTGGAAATATTCCGCTTGAAAGGGCTCTATAATAATGATTTTTTGCCATTTTCATTATTGTACCATCAAAAAGTAAACGAAGTTATGCATATAATTGAGCTGAATTTAATGTGTATGCTTTTCGCTATGGAAAGCCGATCCCACATGAATTTTATAACAATCCGCCGGAGGGAGGCTCTGTAATAGCGAATTTTCATAGTCAATTGCGCACCGGCTGCTTATCCAGCGACTGTCAATTCGCATCAAGCTAACCCGACGATTCTCTAGCAGATGATGTACAACAGAATAACGAAAAATATTAATTGTACTAAATATTATGATTCAGATTACTCTGATTAGTAAAATAAAGCAGAAACTTAATATGAAAATATTGAAGTAATAATACTGACGAATTAACATTTATAACAACCTTATTTATTTCAAAAGCTAAAAGGTGTAAAATAAAAAGTTACAACCAGTAAAAATACGTTTATTTTGACTGTAGACATGTTACGACTCACCCCGAGTCATTTTCAAAAGCAAATAAATAAAGCTATTCTAAATTTGCACGGTCTATGACACGGCATAATTCGGTTGCCATGTATTCTTCCATATTATTCACGTTACATTTTTATTTTACATGTATGTTGATTTTATTTTATTTTCATACTCATTGAGTATAGCTTTATTTATTTGTTTTTGAAAATGACTCGGGGTGAAGCTAAATATGTCGACAGTCGAAATAGACATATTTTTACTGGTTTTAAAGTTTTAATTTAAGAACATTTCTTACAAAAAATAAAAATTTGCGAAAGGTGATAATGCGATAGGGTCGATTTGTACGGAAACTCAGAAAGTAGCAAACCGATTTCAAAAGTAGTGGTTGGAAATTTACCATGATAGCCTTTGCTTTATCATAGGCTCTATTGCATGTTGGTGTCACTACCACCCGAAATTTCCAGGAGCGAAAAACGTTCTAAATTGCGATTTCTGTGATACTGAAGATGCTAGAAACTTTAAATATGGCATGATTATACCTGATAAATTATAAATGCCCTCTAAGAACTGTCGAAAATAAATTCCAAATTTAAAAGAGGTGAAGCGAAGGGAAGGACCGAAAAGCGTACTAAAAAAGTCCTAAATTACGATTTCTATGCAATCTCAGGAAATCTTAAACCCATTACAAAAATAATGGTTGCGAATCAATGGTGATAGTCTCTGATTTCACAGAGGCTATACTTTATGCCTGTGCCACCACCACATCGGGTTGGCAGGAGGAACAACAAATGTTCTAAAAAAGCCTTTAAAAACTTTCTGAATTACCATTTCTATTGAATATTAGGAAATACCAAACTGATTTCAAAATTAATATTCCCAAATTACTGGTGACAGTCTGTGTTTCAATATACGCATTTTATGTTAGTGCCACATCCACCAGAGAGGTGGTAGACCGATCGACAAGAAGCTTGGAATTTCAGATGATGGTTATATTTTAGATGTAAATGATTAGGGGAGACCGGGGCTAGTAGGTGAAGTTTTATGTTACTGATTTTTATTATTCTTTTGTTTAAGTTTTTTAACAAACTTTAACTGCACTTTTAAAGAACAGGAATTTGACTATAAATACACGGAGTTTTGAGTTGCAGCTTTTGTAGTTTATGTTTAGCGGAAGCCAAAAATAAAAGGAAAATTGTGCGTCAGCTTACCCCGTCACGGGAGCAAGTTTCCTATACCTATGGGGTAAGTTGGCACACGCTTTTTAAAAATATAAATGAAACTCAAATAAGACACGCAGTTAAGATAAATCAATTTCAATATTACCAGCAAGGCGTTAACGTCGTACAGTGTAAATTCTAAATTATACAGACATAAAAATAATGAATAAAGCATTAACATTGAGTAACTTCTATCCTACTCGATATCATCATCAGAGTTACAGTTGTCACAAATAAAAGATCGAGTGTCTACGTTTTGGCAAGCCTCTTGTGCCCAAAATATTCCATAGCAACTACTTTTCTCTTTGTTTTCTGTATTTGAACCAGCACACCCCGGACAGCAAGCCAACATGCCCCGTGTTCAATGCGGCTACTAGCCCCATAATAAATTTCTTCTCAAAAGGGAAACGAAACCTTTTAAACATAAATAATCCAAGTAAATCAAATATGGGGTAGGTACAGTTAATCATACATTGAGAAAAACTGCACAAGTTAAATCGTAATTATTCAGATAAGTATTAGAAATTGCAAATTAGAAGAAGAATGAAGCAACAAAAAATTACTTATGAGTGAAAAAAAAAAATAATAATAAAAAAATAAAAATAAAAATAAAAAAACAGAAAAAATCGTAATAAATGTCTACTGCACGTAGGTAACAGTGCAAAAATACAATGAGGATTGCAAAAAGCAAGAAGAAAGGTACTCTGTGACTGGTTGCGAATGTATCCACAAACAGGCGATTTATGACAGCTGCGCCTACTTATCCCTGTAGCCAACTAGACCCGGTCTCCCCTACTAAGAACAGTTATTTAAAACTTCAAATGAATACATAAATAAGCATATAAAATGAGCATAAAAGCTTCAAAATATTTTCTATATTATCATTTATTTAGTTTTAGTTCTTTTTATTAATTTAAGTCTCATTTCTGCCTAATGCAGACTAATAGTAAAGATTTATTAAACTGCGTTTGAATTATTCCTAAAAATGTATATTTTAAAAATAAAAGTTAGACATATGAATATCACTTGGCATATTTCCACTGCTACGCGAGCAGAGCCGCGGGTTTTGCTACTATACGTATAAAAGTTTGACATTTTCTTCGACGAATGGTTGCAGTTTAGTATATCTATATTTTAGAAGGTAGTTCGAAATAAGCACAGTTTTGTTCATTCAAAATGTAAAAGAGATTTGACTGAAAAAAAACAACGTTTAAGGGATGTTTATTGGAACGCAGTAAGATGGTTCATATAAATATAAAATCATGAACAAATCTGTTGTCATGAACGTTCGTATATAGGGGAGAGTAGCCAAATTTGGACCACTTCCCTTTTTTTCACGTGTAACTCACTTAATTTTAAGAATATCTGCTAAACATCACTACACGGGGTCAATCTATTCATCTACTAACAAAATAAATATTTAGATCAATTTCTTTTTAAAAATCTTAAATTTTATTTTAATTTGAAAAATTTGCCAAAAGTGGTCCAAATTCAGCAACTGGTCGCCTAAGTTGGACCCCCATTCTCCTAAATTGGACCAGATAAAATCAGGCTGTTTTAATGACTAGGGAATATAACTAATTTTATTAAAAGCAAAATTTGCGATTAATGAAACAATCAAACAAAACAACAACAATGAAATATAATCAAATCAAATATCTGAAAATAAGAGAAATTGTTTCAAATCAAAATGTATTCAAAAGATAAATCACAGTTATCAATAATTAAGAATAGGAATTATGGAACTAATTGTCAGTTACTTGAATATCATGTAAGGTTTGATGCAAATTTTACACATGAATTTCGTTTATTGATTTTTTTTTCAGCGCACACAACATGGAATTGTATTTGGCAATCTGAACATGGAATCATTTCTGCTATTTTATTTTTCTTACATATTAGGCAAAACCAATCATCACTGTCTAGCCTTTTTCTTTATAGATTCAGAATTATAAGATTTTTTTTTTTTTTGCAACAGAAGTTTTCTTTACATTATGTTTGTAGTTCTTCCCTTTCATCATTTTCTTGCTAATTTCATTACGCCTATTTTTTTTTTAAACTTGATGTTCTAATTGCTTTTGTGCTGTGACAGCTTCCTTTTTGTCGTTTTTTTTTTTTTTTTTTTTTCATTTCAAGGTTTACTTTATAGGGCGAAGATGTTAACAGAACTGTTTTTTTTTTTTTGCTCCCTCTGTACTTTAATTTAACTGAATTTAGCAAGGGAGAAAACATTTCTAATGATATTTGGCTTTTAAGGGGGATTTGTAGCTGCAGCCTTCTTGCAGGTCTATTTTTTTCACAGCTTACTCTCTCCTTTTTGTGTTCTGCATCTTTAACAGCTTTTGTTGTCACTGGTGTTTTTCTTCCAGACAGTTTGTCTGTATCATTTTCACCATTTTCAACATTATATTAAAAAAGTGTTTTAAAAATATGCTCCATTGAAAAATACGCTGCGATTACTCAAACGCAAACATTATATATTCAAAGCAGTGTTGAATTCAGCTCCGCCCCCCCCCCCCCCCGGAGCCTTGAAATAATCACTCCTCCAGAAAGTTTTGAGATTTTATGCATTTTAATGTAAAAGTGTAATTCCACCTACCAGAACTGTGAAAAGTCTGTCCCCTCCTCACGGAATCGCAAATATCCCCCAGGAGGAAAAATGTTTGAATTCAACTCTGATTCTAAACAAAATATGCCGTAGGAATAAGGAATTCAAAGAAAATAAATACAAATACATACAAGATAAAAGAAATTGTAAACCGAATTTATTGAATAAACAAGTAAAAATATTTTTATGTTTATGTAGGCCTAAACTGTATATAAAAATAATCCAGATATATACATACATACATATATATATATATATATATATATATATATATATATATATATAAAAACTTGCATGGAGATATTAATCCATTATAAAATAATAAAAAATGAATAAATAGTGTACAAAGCGTACAGCCCTCGAAATTCATTACTTACTTTTCAAATTTATGATCATGTATCTGGTCCAATTTAAGCAACTTAAATTGGCCCGATTTAGGCAACTCTGCCATTTTTTAAAACAGATAATCTCAAGACTAAGAACAAAAACGAAATCAAACAAATCCGAGTGAAAAATATGCGCAATAAAGAGAAGAATTTATATATGTATATGAAAAGATAAAAACTTACCTTAGTTTAAAAGTATGCACTTACGTTTAGTAGGAAAAAATTAGATCAAAACAGCTAGCTTAAGGTTTTTAAAAATTGTCTGAAAGCAGGGCGTGGTAGGCGATTGCTTCTTCTAATCATGAGTGACGTCATTCTTGTGAGTAGGATTTCAGCGGTAGATGGCGTCTCTTCCTGTAGTTAACGGCAGAATGGCAACGGTCCAATTAAAGCGGCGGTCCAAATATGGCTACTCTCCCCTAATATATGTATACCGGGTGTTTCAAACGTTCGGGAGAAAGTAAAACGCGATAAAAAAGATCTATGGGTCGGTGAGAAATGAGGTTTTCCGATAAATATGCAGTGTGGCATGGGATTTTGTATGACACAAAACGAAAAAAAAAAATAGTTCAAAAATTTCGAAGTAAAGGGCGTTACTGCAGATAATTCTATGAAATAATTTGAGATTGCTCACATAACGCAAGATTTGGATAAAAAAAAGTGTACATGCAGTAATCTCTTATGTTTTTGTTCTGTGCGTGTGTCAGGTCATGAGGAGCAAGAATTACATATGAACTGGGTGTCAGAAACGCGATCGTGACGATGGAGTTGCATTGTGACAGAGACACAAAGAAAAGATAACAAAGGGTGCACAAAGGACCTTTATTTTACAAAAACCTTAATCGAAGTACAAAATACAAATAAAAAATGTTCAACTCATAATAAGGGCTCGAAATGTGCCCCATTAGCTGGGATGCATGCTTCTCATCGACACCTCATGGAATCGCGAACACGTCCCAATTGGTCAAGAGTCACCCGGATACGTGCTGCTGCTTCAGTGATCCGTGCTATAAGGTCAATGGCTGATGGAACAGGTGTCTCGAACACCAGAGACTTAAGATATCCGAAAGAAAGACATACAGGGGTTTTAGATCCGTGGATCGCGGTGGACATGGCACACGGCACTTGTTCGCGATTCCACGTGCCGCCGATTTGAAGGCTGATCACTACTAATGGAGCACGTATGGATAACTTGTTACGAGTTGCAAACTTTTTCACTTGGATTTTGTACTTCGATTAAGTTTTTTGTTTTGTAAAATAAATGTCTTTGCACACCGTTTGATATATTTTCTTTGCACCACGGTCACGATGCAATTCCACAATCAGGATCGCGTTCCGACCGCAAGTTCGTATGTAATTCTTATTTCTCATGAACTGACACAACCATACGTGCCGTTAGAACAAGACCTTTTGAAAAATCCTGTATAAATGTAGTACATAATGACATATACTATCGAAATAAATTTTGAATAATATAAATATTCACATGTATAATACATACAGAATAATTTAATTATTCACATAACTTGACATGTGATTGATTAAAAAGATGGTAGGTACAATACGCTGAAAATATATTTTTAGACAATTAGTATCAACTATAACATTTTACAATAAATATTTTTGCTTGAAGGAATAATTTTACATTATTTTTACTTTAGTAAGAATTACTAATAAAAATATATCTGAAAAAATGACTTCCTATTTTTTATACAAAACCATCCTGAATAAGAAAGTAGTGACACAAAAACCATCTTAAAGTAGCTTGATGCGTAATGTATCTACTTTCAAGTCAGATCCCACACAAACTACAGTTAATCCCTTTTCGCTTTTGGAGGGATTAGGCATGTTCCTCTTATCTTATGAAATATATCTAATCGAGCTGCATAATTAAAGAAAGACGTAAGGAAAATTTTTCATAAATCATGAGATTATTTTCTATATTTAAATTCAAAGTTTGTAACTAGTTTGTAATGTAGATAAAAGTAGAAAATTTCATGTCACCGAAGAACATCTATTTGGATGTTAGTTAAGAGTCCAGTTTTGTTACAAAAAATTATAAATAACTTGTTTATTTTTTAATAAAGTTTTGATGTTTTATATGAGAAAATAAAAAATATGCATAAATTGTATATTAACTAATTAACGATAGTAAGCAAAAGAGATATTTTAACGGAGAAATTTTTTTGATATATTTTTTTATATATATGTATTAATAATTTTTTTTAGAAATTCTTGATTTTTCCACATAGAAACCTTTCTGTTTGACTATTTGTCACATGGTGTTCTAGATGTCATTAAGTAATCGTCGGCATGCATGTCATAAAAGTCGAATAAATTGGGTTAGGCGATTGGCGAAAAATATCAAACCATAAAAGAAAAAAAAAATGAAACTCAATCTTTAAATACAAAGGTTAGACAGTCTGATCTTCGGTAAAAGGGACGGGAAATGGAAAACAGTTCTAGAATTTTAGAATAGGAAATTGAAAAGATTTAAAGTTATACCAACCTGTTGAAGTGAACTAATTAAATATTCGCATACCTATGGATAACTATAGACCTGGTATATTGAATTTATAGAAAGCTGGAAAGAAAAGTAGTTGAATGAGAGATATGGGTAATTTTACATTTTTTAATAGAGGAAGCACAGGACAAAATACGCATGCTGCCGTGATGCAAAATACAATTTTACAAATTTCCATAAAACAGCTTCATCATGAAAAAAGCATTTGACATTTTAGAAGATCAGTTAAAAAATAAAGATCTAAAAACCTTAATTTTCCTTACTCTAAACATGATAAATATGACATTATACAATATGTTATTCAACATTATTTTTTTTTTAATTTTTACTGATTAAACTGAAAACACAAATATTAAAATTGTTTATCCCACTAAAGATATAATACGTTGTTAAAAATTGTAGTAATTAATTCAAAATCCAAACATGTTCCGTGATATAATATTAAGAAAAACGACCCTTAAAATGTAAAATCATCCTGCGTTGTTTTAAATAATTCAATAAAAGCTAAGAATTCGTTGCTACGAAAAATTATTCATTTATGTTCACGAAAGATGATCTACATATTTTATTAGAATAAATATTTCTTTTTTATTATTGAGAGTGTAGGTTGAAAAGTGAGCAAAAAATGTATTGTTTAAAAATATTTTTAGCGTATATAAATGAATAACAGATGTCTAGGGCATTACAAAATCAAATTGCAAATTTGTCATGTGTGTTGCAATAATCATGTATTGGGAAATTGTTTATGAACATGCATAAAATTACTTAATATTTTAATTAAGTCACTTTTTATACAGACATTAATCGGTAATAAATTTTTGAGGTACGGATGTTAATATTATGTGTAGTTGTTATTCTCCTTTATTTGATTTATTGTTAGATGTGTGTTTTATGTTATTATTCTAGAAGAGAATAATTTTTTACCCATATTATTCGATTATATAAACAGCTAGTAACATAATGGAAAACAGAGAATGTAAATTCCTGAAAAAGATAAAACCAATATTTAGTTAATTTCCAGATTTATTAATCGACATTTACTAGTTCTTTAACTTGAGCACATATTAGATTCTGCGTACAAAAAAATTAAAATGCCAGTTTATTTTATATGCATGGAAACTTCATGTGATTTTCGAAATCTGCTTTTAAAGAAGTTTAATAAGTGCATTCAAAACATCAGAAACTATAAATTACTTAAAAGGAAGATAAATATTTTAAAATTTAACTACTTAATTTATGTGGCAGATCACGTTTACGGCAGATAACATTTTTCACAAATTTCAGAATAAATACCTTCAAAAGCTGCAAATACACTGCAGAAATCGTTTTAAAAAAATACTAATTAGAACAGAAGTTATGGTTAAAAATATCTTGCGTAAAAGCATTTGTTTTATTGTTATAATCCAAATTTGAAGCAGTTTTTCTAAAAAATCATTTTTTGATACTGCGTGCACTCTCACTAAAAAAGTAACTATCATAGAACCTTAAAATTATGTATATTCTTAGTTCACATGTGTTAGTTTATAATGAATCACATTTAATCTGTTTTTTGTTACAGAAAATTTCGGATTACAAAAAAAAATATATATATTTTTTTTTTTGGCGAAATTTAGTGAATATGATTACAAAAGCCCTTCATTATGCTATAGAATTTGAATATATGTTCTGATTTAGGTTCAGTGTAAAATATAGTATTACAATTAATAAAATATGAAACATTAAAATATGTAAAATCGCTCGCGCAAAATGCATATTTTAATATTAATATTTTTCAAAAGCCACTTTTGTCGTTATGATTTAATTAATTAATATTACTAAATATATGTGTATTTGAATATTTTATCACACAATAGGAAAAAAATGCATTTCTTTCATTAGTTAAGAAACTACAGAGTTTTTCGTACTGCTTTAAATACGGTCATTTTGTGACTGTTCAACGTGATTTGCCTCCTTAAAGACACAACATAAAAATGAAAACTGCCAAATGTTTAAATTACATTAGTTATATAATTTCAGTGCTATTTAAGAAAAATAATAGCTAGTTCTTCGGAATTAGGAATGTTTAAAAGATATTACTTCATGCATTAGGTTAAAAATAAGACACGCAATAAAATAGGTTCATTTTCCACTTAATTACCTTGAAGCAACGTTTTAAGTTTACGGGAACTTAAAGAGCGTATTGAAGAACATTTTAGAGATTTGAAGTGCAACCGGCCAACAACAGCCTTGCCAAGACTTAACCAGAAGCATAATATACAAGTTAATTTCGAAGATACAAAAATTATATGGCCCTTAAAGAATTACTATGATTTAATTATCGTTGAATCAATAGAAATTATTACTAAAGAAAAAACACTGTTTGTAATGAGGTTTTATGTCGTACAACATAGCCAGAATTTGGCTCAGTTTGCTTAAAGAATCATAAAACAAGTTATATTTAACTTCCCTCTATATCCATATTTTTTAGGTAGATTTCGTATGAAATACTACCTATTGGGATCGTTCCTATGTTGGAATTTCTGAAAAATTTTTGCAGATCTACACCGATCATGACTCCTAGAACCCAAAACCACCCCCAGTAAAAAACTTTATAGATATATCTATCTATCTATCTATATATATATATATATCACTTTCTTCTGGACACGATAACTTTCGTAATTCTGCACCAGTCTCTTCCAAAGTGATACATAAAATCAAAGGGCATAAAATCTCGGTCAAGTTCGTTAATGGGCAAAATCGGACCAAGGGGATGGAAATAGGGAGGGGTTTTGTGAAAACAGAAAACCCCCCATAACTTCTTAATTTTTGTACATATCAAATCAGTTTAAAGTTTTTATTACTTCTAAAGATAGGGCCAAAATTTTATGTATAACAGATTTTTGATAAAGTTAAAAATGGGCTCAAGGGGCGCAAAAAATAGGGTTTTTGGGAGAAAAAAATTCATACCTTCGTCAATTCTCAAAATATCAATTCCAATTAATTTTATTATAAATCTCCATAATATTATCTACAACTTTTATATTCACAAGTTTTTGATAGGACCAATTCGTACTACAAAAAAAATTAAAAACGAAAACAAAAAGGGGGTTTGAAGAAGTAAAAAATCCATAACTCCGTCAATTCAAAACCTATAAAATCCCCATGAATTTATCATATATCTTCTTAATATTGTCTACAACATCTATATAGACAAGTTATGGATAGGACCAATTCTTACAGCAAAAACAAATTAAAAATACATAGCGGTTGAAGAAAAAAATCATCCAAGTAAGGGTGTAGTCAAATCCAAAGTGCGTATTTTCTGACTCATTTTACAATTCAATTTTGCTCTCAAAGGCTTCCAATTGGTACGTTTTCTTACTCAGAAACTATATAATGTACCGTAAGGGTCGATGTTTTGATAGAGGCAGAATATATTTTTAAAAATGCTGTTAAAGTGGGCGTTTTGAACCGAATTTCCCGAAGCGGATTGCGTTGGAAAAATCGTTGCATTAAGGATGCACTCAAATCCAAACTGCTTATTTTCTGACTCATTTTTAAATTCATTTTTGCTCTCAAACGCATTTAATTGGTAGATTCGTTTATTCAGAAACTATATAATGTACCGCAATGATAGATTTTTTGATAGAGGCAGAATATATTTCAAAACATTATGTCAAAGTGGGCATTTTGAACGGAATTTCCCGAAGCAATTGTGTTATCACTTTCTTCTGGACACGATAACTTCCGTAATTCTGCACAAATCTCTTCCAAACTGATACATAAAATCAAGGGACATAAAATCTCGGTCAAGTTCGTTAATGGTCAAAATCGGACAAAGGGGATGGAAATAGGGAGGGGGTTTGTGAAAACCGAAAAAACCCCATAACTTCTTAATTTTTGTACATATCAAACCAGTTTAAAGTTTTTATTACTCCTAAAAATAGCGCCAAAAATTCATGCATCACAGATTTTTGATAAAATTTAAAATAGGCTCAAGGGGCGCAAAAAATAGGGTTTTTGGGAGAAAAAAATGCCTTACTTCGTCAATTCTCAAGATATCAATTCCAATTAATTTTATTATAAATCTCCTTAATATTATCTATAACTTTTATATTCACAAGTTTTTGATAGGACCAATTCGTACCGCAAAAAAAATTTAAAACGAAAACAAAAAGAGGGATTGAAGAAGTAAAAAATTCATAACTCCGTCAATTCAAAAGATATAAAATCAACATAAATTTATCATATGTCTTCTTAATATTGTCTACAACATCTAGATAGACAAGTTTTCGATAGGACCAATTCTTAAGAAAAAACAAATTAAAAATACATAGCGGTTGAAAAAAGAAATCATCTAAGTAAGGGTGTATTCAAATCCAAACTGTCTATTTTCTTACTCATTTTTAAATCCATTTTTGCTCTCAAACGCATCCAATTGCTAGATTCTCTTATTCAGAAACTATATAATGTACAGTAATGATCGATTTTTTGATAGAGGTAGAATATATTTCAAAAAATGATGTCAAAGTGGGCATTTTGAACAGAATTTCCCGAACCGATTGTGTTAGAAACGAAAAATATTGCCCTACTGAGAAAATAATTGTTTATTAATCAAGTTTTAATTAATTGAAAGAAAAATAAAAACACAGGTCGCTTATAAATCTTTTCAAAAATCACGTCAGCATGTTTCATATATATATATTTTTTTTTTTTTATTAAAAATTAATCTGAAAATGTGCCAGAAATTTTCGAGTTGTTGAGTATGGAAAAATATTTTTTTAATATCGCCTTAACATGATTCTGATAAAACCATCTATTTTATAAAAAGGAAATAAAAACTCGTCAAAAGCAGACGGATAAAACTGTTAAAGTGGATTTATGTCTAATAATGATTTAGTTTTTGTTGGTGAAATTAGTATACTTAACTTCGAAATCTACCTCTGCCTGTAGGCCGGGCCGGCAGGGATTTTTTTTATTTTCCCAATGTTTTCAGGATCTAAAAATTTACTTTCACTTTCACTTTTTTCGACTCCAGCTACGTGAAATTTGAATATAAGACGCTTGTATTTTTTATTATCTCACGAAAAATATGTGTATAGTTGAAAGTACTAAGGATATTAAAGTAATTTAACTGTTTTTTATATATTTCTCATCCTTTAAGTAATTTGCGCATAGTGTAATTTTAAGTTTAACTTTTTAAAGATAAATATAGCATTCTATTTATTTATTTGCTGTATAGTATTTACTTAATTTTATTTTTGTTTTGACGAAGAGCTTTTTTTAATGAAGACCTTTCTTATATAATGAACTATTTAAAATCTTTTGAAAGTATTTTTTGATAAAATATGTAACTGTTCGTGTTTGAAAATGAAGTTTTTATTATTATTTTTAACTATGTTTTAATCATTTATATAAAAAGTATCTTTTGAAATGCACTTGAATAAACGATCAAGTGCTAGTATTACTCACACTCAGATTATTACACTAGTATTAAACACACACACACACAATAAATATATAAATTATTAACTGAAATTATTAACGATTTTCTCAAAAACTATGTGATCTAGGGTAATCGCTATAATTTTCCTGCAAGGTGTAAGTTAACGTCTATTACCTCTAATTTTTTTCATAATTTTAGATTCAATAGATTCGGAAATAGATGGGGGAGGGGACTTATTTTTGCACTACATTTTCGACAATATATCTGAAAATATAATACCTAAAATTAAAAGAAAGGTATTTTTGAGTTCAACGCTACGAAAGCTTTCACACGATATCCCACACGATATACAAAGAAAATATTTTCATTTCAAGTAACGTAATTAGCTCCTCTACATTTTTCCTAAGGATATTTATAAATCTTTAATAACTTGTAAATATGTGGGTCAATAGTCTTTATTACTTCCCCCAATTTGAACTTTCCAAGTTCCATAGTTTACGAGTAAAATAGCTGTGACAGACGGGCAGACACAGGAGTGATCTTATAATGGTCCCCTTTTTACTTTTTAAGTACAGAACCCTAAAAAAAGCAATTAGAATAAAACTATAAGATATTATACAAAAAATATAAAAACATTAACGCTAGTATTAAACAGCAAAAAACATTTCAGTTTTAATTTATTATATTTAATCGTATTTCTGAAACACTAAAATATATTTGGTACAACGTTATTTGTTTTATGTTTATTTTTATTTTCAAAGAAAAGCTAGACATTTTTCTTAAATATCATCTAAGGAAATTTGCTGTTATATTTCCTTTGTTAATAATATATATGTCTATTTTTTTTCTCAAACAAAAAGCTTTCAGTATGTTCACAAATATCTTAATCATATCTTTTTCTCTATGAACATAAATGGTAATAATTCTGAAAAGTAACAAAACACAAATTGCTACTTTATTAGTTCTGCGGAAATATATGATGTTTGTTCAGCACCCTAAATGGAATCGAAAATACAAATATGTATGAGAACTAAAGGATTTACGTTATTATGGATGAGTATCCTACTTATATGTTTTTTTTTCTGGAATTTACCATGTTGAAATATAGGCCGACGTTTAGTTTTGTTGAGTTTTCTGAGAAAGCGCCATTTTCCTGTGTGCGTATAGCACAATAGATATAAAGTACGTCTTAAACGAAAGATCATTTGCATTAATTTTTGAGACAGAATTTTCCGATATATGTATATTAAAAAATTAAAAAATCAAGTCCTTGTAAAATAACACACAAAATTTGCTTTTTCAAAATTAAACATTAAACGCCACTTTAATAATGATTCCAGTTATCCTATTTCATACAACACACATAAACTAAATTTATCAAAACTATAAAGACAATAGCACTATTTTATTTTTGATTCTTTAACTTACGAACATTTTTTTGGAAATCTGATTCTCGGGATTGTAAGAAATTGACGTGAGAAAGATACGTAAATAACGTGTTGTAAAAAGTTAAAAATTTAAAAGGATGTTAAGTTAAAAATTTCTTAACTTAAACCCTTAAAAGTTTCTTAACTTATATTTTTGAAATAAATTTTTTAAACTGCATTTTTCTTTTATTAAATAAATGTCAATATTAAAACCGTTTAATAATATGTTAAAAATGCAACCGATGCTACTCAATTAAATAAATAAATAAATATATGTATATATATATATATATATATATATATATATATATACATTAGGGTGTCTCAAAAAAAATGAAAGTCTTTTTATTTTTTCGCATAGCCTCTCATTTTTCCCTTTTATGTCAAAACAATTATAAATAAAGTGTCATGTAATTTAGACCACAGGAACCCGTGCCGACTTGCATCTAAATGTCTCAGTCAGTACTTGTGTACTTAGCGAGCGAACACTGACACATGTCACCTTGTCACGTGTCTGTAGCGGAGCACCCAGCAGCTGTAAAAGAACAAAAAAAAAAAAAAAAAAAAAAAAAAGGTTTTGGAATGCTTGTGACAATGTGAAGAACACGTGCAGAAACACATGTGGTCACACGTGAGGAGGACGTGGAGGGCACGTGAAGAAACAGGGCGAAACCTGTGAAACGTGTCAGTACCAGCTTACTCTGGACAGTGCACGTCTATGTGTCAATGTGCTTATAATTCCAAGTTAGTCTTTGTTAGTAATTGTTTGGATAGTTTTTAATCAGGGAGCAGAACATGGCGCTGGAATTGTGTAGTTCTAAAAAAGTGATATTTTTAATAGGGAAAATCATCATAAACATCAAATAACGAGTTCAAAACTTCCGTCTAATGGGCAAGTCCTTGCAGTTTTGTTTTACAATATTCGAGTAGTGATTTTAACTGTTAATGAAAATGAAAATATCGCTATTCGTGAAAGTATTATCATTTAGGAAAAGGCACACATGATTAAGAAATCGTTTCCATATTGTGTGAGGAAGCTTGTTAATATGTATCAAATTTGTAGGGACTTAAAAAAATGCAAAGAAATTACAAGACATATTCAAGCGGCGACAACAAGAATTCGTAACTATTTTACACAATTTGTTCGGCATTGCACACGCTGATGCATTTCAAATAATGAAGATAGAGGAAGATTGGATGTTCTTGCAGCGCTAAAAAGAGCCTAGCCGAGCCGGCCAGTTAGGTAGAGTGGATAATAAAATGGCCAAACAAGAGGAAGGAGCACGACTTCGAGTTGTCAAAGAAGAAAATTGGCGAATCAAATATAGTTCCGCTTCAACATCCTCAGCATCATACAAACCATTGCAAGAATATTCCTCTTCGAATCGTAATGAAAATATGGATAAAAAAGATTTCCCAACATTGATCGAAAGCTCAGAACCTGGGACAAATAAATCAGTAATGAGGAGAGATTTTATTATTAAAGCTAGTTGCTGCATTAGACAAGTGTCAGATAAGTATGTGAGATTATTTGTTTATTCTTGAAGCTAGTATTTTTTGGAGGGGGGAGGGGCACTTGGATAACATTGACAAATTTCCGTTAAGTAAGTCTTCAGTTCAAAGAATCCGAACAGAAATACGGAAGGAACGTACGGAAAATATAAAAATTGAGTTCCAAAACGATGTACCAGATGTAGTGACCTTACATTGGGATGGAAAAATATTGCCTGTTTTCAGTGCTCGAAAATCGAAAGAAGTACGTTTGCATATAGTTATTTCATATGAACTTAAAGAACACCTCATTGCTGCGTCGATATTTTATAATCAAACAGGCAAAGAACAGGCACAGGCTATTTGGAAGGCTATTTGAGATTGGAATCTCGAAAACAAAGTCCAAATTCTCTGTTGTGATTCTATAGTTTCGAATACAGGTCGTTTTAATGTTGCCTGTGCGCTTCTCGAAAAAAAACTTGATAGCAAAAAGCTTTTCTTTGCTTGCTGCCATCATGTATACGAACTGGTATTAAAGGATGTATTCGAAATGAACATTAAACAAGTGACAACAAGTCCCGATATTACACTCTTTAAAAAGCACAAAGAGAATTGGAAGAACATCTATCCCACTAAAATACAGTGCTATAGAGAAACAGTGGAATTGTTCTAACGCGTATCTGATCTGAACTTGGGAATTTGCTTGAATTTTAACGCTCTGGACTTTAAAATGTTATGATCACACAGAACTATCGAGAGTTGATCAAAATTTCTGTCATGTTTTTAGGTGGACATGCTGAAAAAAAATATAACAGACCTCTTGGTGTTATGTACCAGGATAGATCGATGGCCCGAGCTGTTTACTCCCTAAAACTCTCGTTATTTAGTTCTCATCTGAAATGAAACACCAAGGATAAGAAATAACTGCTAAACGTCTGCTTGTTTATCGTGTCAATCTATGTTAAACATGGCTTCTATACATTTTGGCAGTTAAAGAACCCTAAAAATATTTGTGCTTTTTTAAATCTTTGAAAGTCTACGAAAATGTGAATGAAATTAACTCGAAAGCTGCTTTACAGAAATTTCTCCAGCATTTATGGTATTTGGCTGATGAAATAGCAGTATTAGCACTTTTTGATGATGACGTTGTTGGCAAAGAAACAAAATTAAAAATTATGACAAATTTACATAGAGAAAATTTCTCGATGCGTTAGAAAACATACATTCCATTAAAGAAAGAATGTGGTTCAATGCATGGCGAGTTTCATATATTGATTTTGTAATTGTTCATTTAGTTATTCATTTATACCATGCAATTGATACCTGTTACTTTTTTTTTTTTTTTTTTTTTTTTTTTTTTTTTTTTTTTTTTTTACAGAAAAAAGCATCGATGATCTCATATCTGTCAAAAGCCATTCATTATGTTCTAGACTCAAAATTTATGATAGTTTTGAAAAGTCCCTCTTCATGGGAGAACAATGCTTTGTTTCCCGACGCGTAAAAGAGATTTCAATGCTCAGAGCAATGAACAATACAGGTGAAAGAGCAGTAAAACTGATGCAGGACTTTCAGGATTTAATAACGGTGATGGAGGAACAAAAACAATTTTTGTTATATTGCGTAAAAAAACACACGAAGGTCTATCCCGACTGTAAAAAGAAAACATTGAAATGAAAATAAGTTCAGTAATGTTTCTTTTACTGTAACATGTTAATAAATATCTTCTTTGAATAAAATAGTGTTTTATGTACCAAAGAAACATACATGTTACAATCTTTCCATAGTATTCCCCATAAAAAATTTCATGTTCAAGTTTGACGGCAAAGTCGGCACGGGTTCCCTTTATCTGATTGCAATAATATTTTTTTTATTTATGTATCTCAGGGCAAATAGAAAAGAGGGTATGCGTATTTAATATTGCAAAAAAAAAAAAAAAAAAAAAAAAAAAAACATCGTATCCTGGGACACCCTACTATACATATTTAAAAGGGAGATATATAAAGAATATATTTAGCATAGCAAATTTCTGACCTTTTTCAGTATTTCTGAATTTGCTTATCTTTACCGAATATTGTACTACAACGACAATATTTATTACTTAAAATAAACTGAAATTTTCTGTTAATAATAAAATGCCCTATTATTTACATGTTCAGCATTTTAATATATCATTAAAGTCATTTGTGATTTTATTCAAATTCATTCGTTGCTACTTTATGCTAATTTAATGTCTTTTGATTAGTTCCTTTAACTGAATAAATTTCCCAATTACTCTATAAATACATAGTACCACATACGTTGCTTCCGGATAATTAAGTGAAAAATGAACCTATTTTATTGTCTGTCATATTTTTAAACTAATGAATGAAAAAATATTTTGGAAACATTCCTAATTTCGAAGAACTAGATATTATTTTTTACTAAATAATACAGAAATTATATAACTAATGTAATTTAAACGTTTGGCAGTTTCATTTATATGTTATACCTTTAAGGGGACAGATCACGTTGAGCAGCCAGAAAATGAACGTTTTAAAGTAGTACAAAAAACTCTGTAGTTTCTAAACTAATGAATGGAGCACAACATTTTTTTTTTTTTTTTTTTTTTTACTTTCACACTTTCTTATGGTTTGATAAAATATTCAAATACACATATATTTAGTAATATTCATTAATTAAATCATAACGACAAAAGTGGCTTTTGAAAAATATGAATATTGAAATATGCATTTTGCGCGAGCGATTTTACAAATTCTGTTGCACACATATGTTTAATGCTTCATATTTTATTACTTATAATACTATATTTTACACTAAACCTAAATTTGAAGGTATATTCAAATTCTTTATCCTAATTAATGGCTTTTCTATTCATTTTGAATAAATTCCACCCCCAAAAAATATTGTTTTCAATCCACAATTTACTGTGACAAACAACAGACTAAATCAGGTTCATCATAAATTAACAATGTAAACTACGAATATACATAATTTCAAGGCTCTATGATAATTAGTTTTTAAATAAGAGTGCACGTAATACCAAAAATTTAATTTTTAGAAAAAAAGGCTTCGAAGTTGGCTAATAACATTGCAACAAATGCTTTTACGCAACATATTTTAAGCCTTAAAATCAGTTCTAATTGGTATATTTGCGAAATAATTTTTGCAGTGCATTTATAACTTTTGAAGGTATTTATTCAGAAATTTGTGAAAAATCATTTTAATAACCATCAACGTGATCTGCCCCTTAATAAAGAAAATTAAGTTGTTAAATTTTAAAATAGTTATTTTTCTTTTAAGTACTATATAGTTTCGGATGCATCTGATGTTTTGAAGATACTTATTATACTTCTTTATAAGCAGATTTTGGAAATCATTATAGAATTTCCATGCTTAGAAAAATAAACTGGCATTTTAATTTTTGCACATAGAATCTAGTTCTCGCGGTAGAGAGCTAGTAAATGTACATTAATAAATCTGGAATACATTACCTATTTCATTTGTAATGACCTAGACCTCTGCTATTCATTTATATACGTTAAAAATATTTTTATTATGTACATTATTTGTTCATATTTTACCCCACTCTCTTAATAATAAAAAAGAAATATTTATTCTAATAAAATATGCAGATCATTTTTCGTAAACCCAAATGAATAATTTTTACAGCAACGGAATTTTAGATTATTTTGAATTATTTATAACAACGCAGGATGATTTTATATTTTAAAGAGTCAGTTTTCTTAATAATATATCATGGAGCATGTCTGGATTTCGGATTACTTGCTATAATTTTTAACAACGTATTGGATAAACAATTTTAATATTTGTGTTTTCAGCTTATTCAGTGACAATAAAAAAATTATAATGTAAATTAACATATTGTATATTGCCATATTTATCATGTTTAGATTAAGGAAACATAAATAGCTTTAGTTTAAGAACATTATCTTTTAACTGATATTTTAAAATGTAAAATACCTTTTACATCATAAAGCTGTTTTATGAATGTTTGTGAAATTTTATTTTATATCCCGTCAGCATATGTATTTTGTCCTGTGCTTCACCTATTAAAAAATATAAAGTTAGCTATACCTCTCATCCAAATATATTTTGTATCCAGCTTCCTACAAATTCAATATACCCGGTCTATAGTTTTCCATAGATACATTTAATTAGTTCACTGCAGAAGGTTTGTAATTTAAATCTTCTCAATTACAAGACTTTTTTTTTCAATTCCCGTCCGTTTTACCGAAGATCAGACTGTCTATCCTTTGTATTTAAAGACTTAAATCATTATTTTTTCTTTTTATGGTTTGAGAAATTTCCCCTACATTTATTCGACTTTTATGACATGTATGCTGGCGATTCTTTAATGACATTTGGATCACCATGTGCCAAATAGTCAAACAAAAACGTTTTAGTGTAGAAAAATCAACAATTTCTAAAACATTTTATTACTTCTAATATAATTTTTTTTATCAAAATATTTTCTCCAGTAAAATATCTCTTCTGTCCACTATATTTTTTAGCTAATTTAATAATATACAATTTATGCATATATTTTTATTTTCTCATATAAAACATTAAAAATTTATTAAAAAATAAACAAATTATTTAATATTTTTATAATAATGCTATACTCTTAACTGACATCTAAAAAAAAAGGTTCTTCGGTGACATGAAATTTCTACTGTTATATACTTTACAAACTAATTATAAACTTTGAATTTAAATACAGAAAATAATCTCAGTATTTATGAAAAATTTTCCTTACGTCTTTCTTTAATTATACAGCTCGATTAGATGTATTTCATAAGATAAGAGGAACATGCCTAATCCCTCCAAATGCGAAAAGGGATTAATTGTAGATTTTTTCGGATTTGGCTTGAAAGTAGATACATTACACATCAAACTACTTTAAGAGGGTTTTAGCGTCACTACATTCTTTTTCTGGATGGTTTTGTATAATAAATATGTAGTCATTTTTAACATAAATATTTTTATTTGTAATTCTTCCTTAAGTAAAAATAACGTGAAATTATTCCTTAAAGCAAATATATTTATTGTAAAATGTTATATTTTATAATAATTTGTCTGATAATATATTTTCACCGCATTTTACATGTAATCTTTTGAATCAATTACATGTCAATTAATGTGAGTGGTAGATTATCAAAATGTGGGATCATTAAACGTTAACTATAAGTAATTTTGAATATTTTCAAATATAAAGCCAATTTTTTTTTACAGTATAGTATATAAGTCTACAAAATTATACACAAACATTAAAAGACAACCACTATTCTGGAAATTTAATTATTGAAGCATTTAATTAGTATATCTCTAGTTTACAAATTTTGGACATTTCAGGCATGAAGGTTACTGCTTTTGGGCATAGCTGAGATGTAGTTCACACAGTTTTGACCTTTCCATAAATAAGTTGTGCTTAGTATTTAAAAAATTCTTAAAACTAAGAATGTAGTAAATTTGTTCTATAATTGTATGTGTAATTATTATATTAACTTTTTGTAATCCAGTAATAATAATAATAAAATAAAATGTTAAACTTTGATATTAAAATATTTACTATTTTTTAAAAGTAATATCTTAATTTTATAGGAATTACACATTATGAAAAAAACATAACTTTACACAATATTAGAAGTATCCAACATATAATTTATTCTTTTTATTTTCTCAAAAAAACAATTTATACTGCCATTTTTTAATGCACTTGCACATATCTATAATTTCTTTATCAAAAGAAAAGTCTCCTCTTGCTGTTACCGGCTGAGGTGGATTTGGTGATTTCAACAGAATATCTTCCTATTTTAAATTTGTGCTGCCTTTTGCAGATGGATAACGAAACCAGTTAAAATGAATGCTTGCCTGAGGAGGAGTCATAAAATTTATAGAAAATATTTGTCAACCATTATCAATGCTGATCTTTTCAATAATACCTGCCCAGGTCGAAATTTATGCTGGTATTTGTTTGCTAGACAAGCATTAAATGCTGTATCCCAGCAAAGTAATCTAGCATAAACTACCATAACACATTTGCTGTTCCACCATAATTACCAGCAAGTCATGGTGTGTATTGGAACACTTTTCTGCTTGGCCAGCATACATATTCCAGCTTGTGTTGCTTGAATATATTGCTGGCCTAGCATTCTGCTTTTCTAGCAGTAATTCAGAAGCAACATATACATTTTTTGTTGTTCTAACATTACATTTCTAACATCAGTTGCTTTTAATTTTTGCTAGACTGAAATATACTAGCATGAAAATCCAGCAAACAAAGCAATATATAGCAATAACTAGCATATTTTGTATGCTGGTACTAGCAAGAATTTTGACCTGGGTGGCCATAAGTTTTCATCATGAATTAGTACAAAGCACCAGTCACCAATGTCAATCTATTTTCAACTGTGAGGAGTCAGTTGTAGAAATAATATTTTTTCCACCAGCATCACTGGTAATGATTCTTGATTCTTTTTTACAGAGATCAAAAAACCAAATTTTTTTGTACGGGGTGAATATTTTGAGTACCTTTAACAGTTTTCACTGTCTGTCTTCTATACTTTGAGTGCTGTCAATTTCTGTTTTTTTTTTTTTTTTTTTTTTTTTTTTTTTTTTTTTTTTTTTTTAACCAAAGTTACAGCACGTAGTGGCTTAAACTTTTTATTTGCCTTGCATTTTAGTGGGGGAACAAAGAGGAAAAATGGAATTTTAAGGAGAGGGGATTCTTAAACCTTGAATTAAAAAAAATGAACTCTAGTACAATAATTTAACAAAAAAATATTTATTTTATATTTAAGATGTATGTTATAACAATGGAATCTGTTATAATATATTTATTTATGTATTTAGAAAATTAAAATTATTAATGTTTAGATCGTTCCACGATTTATACAATTCATACAATTCATTTTTCGAAATTAACATTCTATGCCTGAAAAAGAAAAAAAAAAAAAAAAAAAAAAAAAAAAAAACTTTTATTGAAGAGTTGCAAATATTTGCAGCAGGAATTGATTTCTTTTATATCTAAATGCCTACAAAATTACAATGAAATATATTATAACGAAATAGTGTGTTCAAAAATTTTGGCACATTTAAAAAAAATATATCATATGCCATTAAATATACAAATATTTTTTACATTTATTTTAAAATCATTTTTTTAAATAACACTTCCAAATAACTATCGTAAATCTAAAATGCAATGTATCCACATTGTTTAAAAGATTCTATAGAATTATAAAATTATTTACAAAATTTCTACGTTTTTAGCCATAAATATTAATGGCAATTACATCCATAGCAATCGCCATTCTAAAAAGTTTAAAGAAAACCTGATTTTTGACACAATTTTTGATGGCGTTGTTGTGGAGCTGTTATCACTCTATAATTTTTCTTCAATGAGTTAATTGTTATTTGGAATATCTAAAAGCAAAATTAGGATTTTTGGACTTTTTTTCAGCTAGATTTGCAAAATCTTACACTCTGCGGTGTATGAATTTGCGAACACGTTCTAATCTGTCCTGTACCGTATCCACCGAGATCCACGTACGTAAACACACTGTATTTGTGACTTTGGTATATCTTAAGTCTCTGGTGTTCGAGATACTCGTTCCATCGGCCATGGACCTTATGGCACGGATCGTTGAAGCGGTGGCACTTGTCAAGGAGACTCTTGACCATTTGGGACGTGTTCACGACTGCAATCCGCGTCTATATGAAGTTATACATCACAGCTAATTGGGCGCATTTCGATCACATGTTATGAGTTGTAAAAGTTTTCATTTGTAGTTTGTACTTCGATTAAGGTTTTTGTAAAATACTAGGGGGCTCTGCCTCCTACGAGCTAAGCTCGTTAACCCCCGTTCAGACACCCCAGATTCTAAAAGCATGTTAATTTCATCGGCCGTAAAAAGATCGAATTTTAATTTTAAAAAACAGTGACGGTCTCCCTGTAAACGGGTTTTCATTCATTTTCCTTTGATTGGAGATTTTTAAGACGAAATCAGCCACTGCTAAGAGATACAATGGCTGCTTTTGTCTTTGATTAAAAACAAGAAAGAAAAATCGTGCGTACGGCATAGATTATGAAACATTTTCCAACACTCCATGAAAGCTTTAACAAAACATCGTTATTTAGGAAAATAAGGTAAATAAGATAACTAACTAAACATTTAAAAACTGATTTCAGCAGTTACCATCCATAGCCAAATATTTATTCCAATTCTTCCGAACAGCCCTGTATTTGATTTGTAGGCTGATATATATACTATATAATAGAAAATTTAGTTTAGCAAGAAAACGCATAACAGGTTGAAATTTCTCTTTCAGCAATTTATACTAATAGATGTAAACATACATGAATACTTTTTTCCCATTGGCCGTAATGTAACGGAATACTTTTGACTGTCCCTGTAAATGAACTTAACATGCTACAAACTTCATTTGAAATAGGGTTCGTGCTAGGCTAAACGTCAATAAACAAATGTTTCAGAGCGATCCGAGTATATTTACGAAAGTTAGAGCACGAACAGACAAACCGAAATCAATAACACTTTTCAACTTTGTTGGAAAGTGTTAAAAATTAGTTAAAAATTTGAAAGTAAGCTAATGTAAAATGTATTAAGTACACAGAGTCTTTGTCTCTCGGTACTTTTTAACAACGCTATGAAAAAGTTCTTTTAAAAGTATCGTTTTAAATCTGACGTAATTTTCACCAAACTTTCCTTTCTCTTTTTAATATTCACATGAAAATACTTTTGTTGTTAGATATGAAATATTATTTGCGCTGTCTTAGAATTCACGATAATAGTTGAAAAGATTATCTCAAAATATGAAATAAATGTCTCGTGCAAATATATTTTTTAATTTAAAGTGTTTTTCCAACTTTTATTTATTTCGCTTTTTAAATATGACGTAATTTCCTCGATTTGTGATTTTTAAGGCATAATAATGAATTTAGTATTTAAATATTTTCTTTCCCTTTTAAAATTCACCTGTAACTGTAGTTTTTATGATGTAATTTTCAATATTTTCCAGATTTTTAACACGTAATCACTTAATTCTAATTTGAAAGTTTTTTCCTGTTTATAATAGCCACGTGCAAATAAATTTTTTATTTGAAGGAAATATTATTCTTTGCGCTGTTTCTAAAATGGGCAACAGTTTAAGATAATTGTCCTTTTATAAAATGTGTAAAAATATCTATCGAAATGCTGAAAATTTGAATTTAAAATGGAAATAAATCCACAAAAAAATGAGTCAAATTAAAAAGATAATTGCAGTCTGCACATCGCGAACTTTCAATGTATAAAATGATCTAAAAATGATTAAATTCTCATGTATAGTTTTTGCTCCAATAAACCTTTTTTAATGGAACGATTTTGTCCAACTTTAGCATTAAATATCTCTTAAAATAATTCTTCGATTTGAAAACTGTCTGCATCAGAGTGTTTATCGAACAGTTCTCTATAATACCACCTATTTTTATATTTTTGTATGCAACAGTTTTTTTTTTTAATATTAACGATGAAAGGCCATGCTTAAGCATTCAAATTGGATGCCGATCTACTGGAATATCTACGCATATTTTCGTTGGTCCATTTCAAAGTCAAAACTTTTTTTTTATATAGAAGAATTTCCTTTGCGTGACAGTCACGATCGCGTTTCCGAGACCCAGTTCCTTTGTAATTCTTGTTCCTCAAGACCTGACATACGCACACGTGCCGTTTAAACATGAACGTTTGAATCATCCTGTATAACGCCAAAGCATTGCATGAATTTTTGAAATCAACATTTTCTTTAATTACTCTTTAATAAAAGTTAACAGTTTTCAAAAGATTTTCATCTCTCCTATTTTTAAACAACCATATACACATTATAAACACTTAAATTCTACTTGACACCGGTCATTACTAATGGTAGCGTAATACTTTTTCGGCAATTTGTGAATTAAATTTAAAATGTTTTATTCTTTTCTACTAATAAGGATTTTTTTTTAATATATGTTCCGTATATATATATACTGAGCTGGAATTTTTTATACACCGGTTTGCAGAAATACTTGGACATCTGAGGGCACTGCAGGTACAGAACAGTGTCTTTGAAATTGTGTCTGAAAGTATTATTCATGGTCAAAACACATTACAATGGTTGCGATATGGTCGTCTTTCCTAGCAATAACATGGCGCAACAGAAGGTTAACGTTCGAAGTCACTCATTCGAATGTGTCAACTGAAACATATGCACACGCTTCACAGATGAATTGTTAAAGCTTTTCCATCGTGTGAGGATTTTTAGAGTAAACAGTGTCTTTCAAGTAGCCTCACAAGAAGAAGTCACATGTACTGAGATCCGGGTAATATGAAGGCCAATACATACTAATCCCTGACACTCGGGAACATTTGAGAAAATTACTTGGTCACTGAAGTATTTACCAAAGAACAAAAATAGTGCAGCAGAACGGTGTGGTCTGTCCCTTTTCTACACAAATTGAACTGCATAAAGGAATTCTTTGGTGCATCCTCTAGAGCTTGAAATATGTCAACAAATTGCTGTAAAATTTCAATATATCGAAATTAGTATATCGTTTACCTTGTGAAAAAGGGCTCAATGATCCCTCTACTGGACAGTCCAGCCCAAACTGTAACTTTTCCAGAAAGCAGTGGTTTGAAGAATAACAAACGAGATTTCTGTGCCACATATTCACCAGTTTTGTTTATTCACAACCTAGATAAAAATAGGCCACATCAGTAAACCTTACGCAGTCAATAACAATTTTACTCTCATCAATCATCTGCAGTAATTCATTTTCGATGTCTTCCCTTTATCGCAGGGCCGTATTTGTGATCGCTTGATGACATTGTATTTTGTAGGGAAACAGCTTCAGGCCGTTTCGTATTTCCTGTAGATTATTCTGTACGTAGTGAGGACTACGTTTAACAATTTCTTCGACTGCTTGCACATTTTGAAGTGTCATGACTATGTGGCTGCATCCGACATTTCTTGCTATATCATGGGCCATAAAGCCTGTCCTTTCAAACTTGTTGAATAAATTAGGAATTTGTTTCTGCTCTGGACCATTTTTAACATTATTTTTTTTTCTCGAAAACATCCCTTTGTTATTGTCGGACTTCGACCTAATTCATGGTATTCCAGTACAATAGAAACTCGTTGCTCCAAGCATTACGACAAGATGTTCTTCAATTTTCGTATAATAACTTATTCGATAAGACTTCCTTACAGGTGTCGACAATGAAACAGACTCACGAAAGATCTTTCTGTACTTCAGAGTATAATTTAAGCTTCGTGTACTTGTGCTGCCACCTATTAGCCAATATTGTAACTATTTCTGCAAACCGAAGTTTAACAATTTCCAGACCTGTCTGTCCAACATACTACATGTTTCACTTTTCTGTATCTCACTGTTTTACAGACATGTCATTTAAAATTTGAGGAGTCCTTTCTAAAACACCCTGTATATACGTACATTCATAACAACAAATTTATTCATGATTTTTTATTTATATAAAGCATCTCACTGTGTTCCAAATGACATCCCTTAAAAGTTTTTTTTTTTTTTTTTTTTTTTTTTTTTTTTCAGTCAAATATCTTTTACATCTTGAATGAACAAAAATGTACTTCTCTCGAACTACATTCTAATATATAGTTATACTAAACTGCAACCATTCATCGAAGAAAATGTCAAACTTTTTATAAGTAGATGTAGTTTTGAAATAGGTGTTATATTTTTATGCATGCAAAATGCGGTATTTGCAAATCCTTTTCGCCTAGATCCAAGTTTCATATATTCTTAAAGTATATGTATCATTTATAATCGCTGTCACATCACGGAATATATTTTAAAAGTTACCACATAATTTAAAACTGTCAACAGATTTAATATTTAAAATATTTAAACCATTCAAATACATATAAATATCACTTTATGCATAAAAAAATTGCTTCAAATTTACTTTAATTATTAATAATGTAGTTTGTAATAAAAACATTTGTTTAAGAATGTGTAAGGTTTAATATTTCTTCTTAGAAAGTTATTGTTTTTTGTGTAATTTCATGATTTTAAATACGGTATAAATTGTATTTTATGCTACTAAATGGTAACCTTAAACAGATATTGATTACTTCAAATATATAGGGCGTATCTCAACTCGAGGATTAAATTTTAAGTGTGTATAAAGGACAGTAACAATTATTTATTTTTCAGGAATATAATAGGGCCAGTGACACGTTGGAGCACAGAAAAGTAAATTCACATGAAAATAATTTTTATTGATGGTATCATTAGCAAGTGATACATTTTTAATAGGTTTTTCAAATGATAATAGGTTTTTCAACAACTATCTTGGCAGAGTAGATAGAACGACTTGCGTATAGATTTTCAGATGCCTGGAATTGATAATGGATCTATGAGAAACTCCCGGAGTCGCATACAGGCGCTCCCCCAACCAATCGCTCCTAAAAAATGGAATGCTAATCGAGGTATTTTTAAGTAGTTCCGTTAAAAATGCTTTCTGAAAAATGCAATAATGACAGCCTGTATTGGAGTGCTGGAGCAGTTCCTCTGTCTCCCGATCCCCCGATTCATCGACGTCGATTACGTCTTATTGAGACGTATGAAGAGTCATGTTTATGTGACTCTAGTTGACTCTGTTGTTGTTCTAGTCTTTTCAATACATTTTGCTGCTGCAAGTGTGCTTGAAGTAACTGGCATCTTTGAATCAATCCGCCAATCGATTCATCGATGTTGCCAGGCATTCATTACTTATAGTTGGCGCATTTTTAGAACACTGATTATAAATTTATTGTATTAGCACGTATTAATGACGCACTAAATAGACATTCATTTCATGCATCTTTATAAATCAATGCGTCCTATGCATCCATACATTTTTATTCAATAAATAAATGTTATAGTGTTATCTATGAAACCTTACAGTTTGACCCATATGTTCAAGGACAGTCTGTAAATGTTATAGGGATCAGTTAATTTTCGCTGTTATCAACTAATATATAACAACACCAAATTTAGACATGGTAGGTTTAATATATGAATTTCACCTGATTACACTTCAATAAAAAATCTATTTCATAAATAAATGTACAAAAAGAAGAACTTCATATTCTAAGATAGTATTTTTTTTTTTTTTTTTTTACTTTACATTTAAAGTTAATATTCCATAAACAGGAAAAGAACAACAGTTTTTAAATAGTTTGTTCTTTATTTCTTCGTATTTTTATTATTTAAATTGAAATACTTTACCATTTATCATTTTAATAATCATAGAAGACATGTCCAAACTAAATAACAATATTATTTTTATATGCATTCTTTTCTACATATATTTAATAAATTTCTAGTATTTTAACACTTGTGTATTAGTTTTTGAATGGTTTACGAAATAAAATACCTATTTTTTTTTCTGAGGTGAAGTTATAGAATTTCATCAGATACTTAACTTTACAAATATACCAACAACCGTTCATTTGTCCTATTCCAAATTAAAATATATTAATGTGATCCATAAAACTCGCCGGATCTGCCAGTACCAAAGCGTTCTTCATTGTCACACATGTAAAAAATGTTTTACACATGATTATACTTCAGTGTTATTACTTTAATATTACATAAACATTAATTTTTATATAAAGTATCGGTTCATTTTTTCTGATCAGAGTAAAACTGAGTTATTATCTATCATAATATTTAATGCAATCAATATTTTTCGTTATTCTGTTATACATCAGCGGGTTGAGAATCACAGAGTTAGTTTGATGCGAATTGGCAACCACTGCATGAACGGCCTATGTACAATAGACTATGAAATCTCGCTATTAAAGTACCCGTTTCGGACAGATTGTTACCAAATTCCAGTGGTATCTGCTGGCGATAGCCAAAAGCTTACACATTGAAGTTCATTCAATTCTATACATAACTCCATACACTTTTTGATGGTACAACAATGAAAATGGCACAAAAATCACGAATACACCGCCCCTTTCCATAGAATATTTCCAAAATCAAGATGGATGCACTTGCCGTAGCAAAAAACAAACACACAAATTCTATTCATAACTTCATACACTTTTCGATGATACAAAGAGGACACACTTACATACGGATGGAACGACAGAAGTTTTGTATAAAAATGCTTTTCGGGATCTCTCATCCCTAAAACATGTAAATCGGTCGAAAACCGGAAGTCGAAAAAATTTCGATTACAATTCCTTCTTCTTTAAAAAGAAGAAAATAATAAATAAACTATAAATTAATATGAAATAAGTTCAATACTATAGTTAAATAGTTTTAAGTATAAATTCTAGTGAAAATATTTTATGAAATTTTAGTAAAATTCACGATATATTTAGCGATAACTTTCTATAATTCAAGAAAATCTTTTACATTTAAAGGATCACGATTTACATTTAAAAAGTTTTCATCATTTCAAAAGCAATGAAAAAAAAACATTGAAACTGCACATATTTGTAACTGATATTTAAATATTTAGGGGACATACATTTTAATAAAATCCTTTACTCTTTTTTTTTCAGAAACATTATTTAATGAAATATAGTTTTAAAAAATATGAAGACCTTGAAAAGCTCCAGTAAAAATTATTAATTTTATATATTTTTTTTATTTATTTAAGTTTATGTATGCATATATATTTCAATTTTAAATATTTATAATGCAAATAATTTTTATTTAGAGAGAAAAAAAAAACTTTTTAGCATATGTGAAACTATATAAAAAATTTTGTCAACATTTTACTACACCTAACTGTTGGTTGTGTTTCTCCATGTTTATAATCTCCAGATCTCTTTCGGAATTTAAACAATATTATAGCTATTATGTCAAACGAATAATTTGGACTTCACAAGCATATGCAATAATTTTTGAAAAAATGCTGTAGCGAATTTCACTTTCTTAATGAAGATTGGTTAGAAAATGGTAGCTGGGGACAATCGATATTCGCCGTTCACAAATATCACAACATTTATTTATCTGAAGTATAGATAATATAATATTTACAGGTTAAATAATGTATAAATAATGAGTTATTAGGTTGTAATGAAAGTTTTCCGCCAAATCAAAATTACATAATACTAATTATGATATATATAATTTACTATAATTTTATATATAACCACCATTTCTCCAAACCTTCACAGCGTCATATGATACAACACTAGTACCAAAAGCTGTACACTTTATTCGGCGACATTCCGTAGCTGACTATTTGCAACAGAACTGGAAGTAAATGATGGTCTTAATCTGGGAGCGTAATGATTCCATTTCAGACACCTTGTACTTAATGATAACGATATTTTTTACAAATTTCACAACACAGTATTATAAAGCAAGTCTCTTTCTTTCGAATGCCGAAAATCGTTTGTCAAAATGTGAGCAAATACGCCAACGTGAACTCTTTGCACAGGCCGTATTAGCTGTAGCTGGAAACTTTCCTTATAACATGATAAATAAATTGGGTCTGTCGTTGAGTTATAATCGTCTTGTCACTCAGAGTTTTTGAGTCTTAGACCATCCTTGAATGTTTCCACATAGAGACAAGGGGTCTCTTTCGGCTAAGGTAGATGCCAGTCCTTGGAACTGCCTGCAACTCTCCACCTGAAACTCTGGTGCTACGATCTGTTGCCGAGGTCTGCTTTTTTCTCTTCCGGACTTTTCCTGCGTCCGAACTTTACTAACGTCTCCAACTTCTCTCACTGTGTTCTTGAACACCGCATCCTTTTTTCTCCGTGAAAAAGCGGGGGGTGGGGGGACTATTGAAGCACTTCCAATAAAGGAAAAGCGATTTGCTTTCATTGAAGCCTTTTGTTGTTCTCTCTAGGCCAGTATTGCCAACTGCTGTCTATCGTGAAGCTGAAACTTTGGCCACAGATGATCAAATAGAGGATAAATTAATCTATAAAGGCTGTACCGACACGTAATTCTTAGTGTCACGAGGTATAGAAGCTTCAAGTAGTGCATTGTTCATGAATGAAGAATTATTTCTCTACCGTGGGAACCTGGTGCAAGTTCAAAGTCTGAACATGTCTGAACAACGATAACTAAATCACTAATTAGTGTTAATTTTTGAAGACTTTACAATACATTTAATAATAATATATATTTTTAAAAATCCAACAAAACTTTTGAGTAATTTTTTTTAGCAGTAATCCACGTGCATTACTATAATAATTTAAAACTTTAATTTAGTTTATAAAACTAAAGTCGACGTGTTTGAAACGCAAATTAAAATTTTCAGTTTTGGCGTCTCGATAAAGTAATTGTACATATTTGGTAACAAATCGCATTTCTTTAAAAATAAAATAATGTCTTTTATTAAAGTTACATTCATATTTAAAGGGAACATATTTAGATTCTTACATCACTAAGAGTCTACTTAAACCTGTCAAATAGGTCAATTAGTATTTCACATTTTATTATTGAAAACTCTTTACATTTTGTGTTTCGCAATATAACATCCCTAATATTTTCATGTTCAGCATTTTATAAATACTTTAAGATCCTTAAAGTTTACAGTCAGTCTCGTTCCTATAAATTTAATGCAAATTTAAGGTCTTTACATGCTTAATTATTGTACTAATAAATTTTGTAAATAAAATCTATCAGTTAAATTTGTTATGGAAGATGAGTAAACTCAGTTAATAGGAATATGCTGGTGTTTTAATTCAAAAGAACATGTTATTGTAAACAGTAAAAGAAAAACATAAAAAAAAAATCTATCGTTTTAAAACATTTAATTTTTTAATAGTATACTAAATTTCATTAGAACTGCTTATTCTTTATTTATAATTCTAATGATCTAATAGATAGTTCAAAAAAAAAAAAAAAAAAAGGTTTTACCTATTTAATGCGAATTGAAATGATTTGGAAAACTATTTACATTGTATGAATAAAATTTCTTACTTATATGATAACAATCATGCATCGGTCCATTAAGTTTATAGAGTTCAGATTGCAGAAAATACACATGCATGTATAGATGATCTGTAAAAATTTATATAAATGTATACAGTGCATTTAATATCTGATCGATATACTGTTACATTAATCTCACCATCAATATTAAGAAATTTACTCATTTGCAACATAAAAGTATCAGTTCATTAAAAAAAAATCAAAATTATTTTAAATGTAATGATAATCAATAAAAAATAACTCAAAAAACGGCAAATATTGTCATCGCAAAAACTGGTGTGAATAATATTTCTCATGTTACATTTTCCCTTTTTATGAAGTTTTGTAATATGTAGAATGTGCTACTTTTAATTGCTAAAAAGTGTAAAATAAAAACATTAAAAACGTATATAATGTTTTATTTGACTGTTTAGATGTTTCGGTATCATTCAAGTCATTATCAAAACAAATAAAAATATTCTGTAATTGCATAATTTATGAAGTCATTGTTTGAAACAACATTATTCAATATTCAGGTTTTCTTTCAGATTACGCACGTTAACAATTTAGGAAATTTTATGTTATATGCATAATTAATAAATAAGGTGAATATTTTTTTTGGTCGTTTAATGAATACAGATATTTTTGAGCTGATATCATTTGCAAATCCTAAATATATATTCATATTTTCCTGGTTCAGATATGTATTCAGGCTGTAATTATATTTGTAACTTTTTAAGTATCTTGTATAATTTTATAATTAACAAGTTGATCATTTTTCAAAAAAATCAAAGGTAAGTGACAATTATTTACTCTAAAAGCGTAAAAACAAATTAAATTCTATCTCCTTTAAATCTATATTAATAAAAGAACAAATTGCTTTGTGTGTGTGTGTGTGTGTGTGTGTGCGATGGCTAGAGAAATCTACCACACGTAGAAGTCGGAAATTTTAGGTTAGGTTAGTCCAAGACAGGTCCTGATCCACCTGAGACTCAGGGGTATATTTTTTTAAGGGCCTGGCCCCGGGGGCCACTTTTCATTTTGATGCACTTAATTTTTAATAACTTGCCCTAACTTTTTATCTAATCTTCTTCGTTTAAGGGAGCTTTGTCCATTTAGATATCCTCGCTTTTCTACTTTCCAGTTATGACCCTGGACCATTGGGTCCCGTTTCAGGGCCCCTTGAAATGTTTGTGTAAATAAATTGTTAATAAATTGTTTCCCTTTAATCCGAACTTCATTTCTGGGATCCTTTTTTCATTTAGTTGTTCTTATGTTTCTACATTCCATATAAGACACGGGGCCCCCTAGGGAACCATAGCGCCTGGCCATTACCCCTTGGACGTTTGTGCGCCATGCATTTTCACCCTCTAATTTTTTCACCATCTCTGTGGATAATTTTAAAGAGTCTTGGACTATTGGTTTATTGAGTCTTGGACTCTGACCTAGGGCCCTTTTTTAAACATTTACGCTATCTTTTTTGCATTTCTTTAAAATAATACTCTTACGAATAATTCATACCCCAAGCTTAATTTTGACAAATTGAAGATCTAAAGCGCTAAGTACTAAGACATTTTAACATGTTTTCATGTTAGGACACTGTTTTTAAATGTTATTGGGCTCCTTTTTGTGCCCTCTTTTACAGCTCCGTTAAAAATAGTCCGATACACTAGCTTTTGTTTCAAACAACTTCTAAGGTCCTCTAGCTGTTACATGACCGAGAAAAGAAAATTTTGCAGACTTCAGTTATCACCAATTTTGAATATTAAACGTCTTCTTGGAGCCTTGATATAGCTTCTTTAAAAATTATCCGAACTCCTTCCAATTTTTTTAACATAGTTCTAGCTTCCGCCGATTTTTTTAAAAACTACTAAATAACATCTTTACACACAACTATATTTTAGATAAGTCCCTGGTCCCTTGGGTCCCGGAATAGGGCCCCCTTGAAGATTGTGCATAATAAATTGCTATAAAGTCGCCTCCTCTTAACCCAATCGTCATTTTTGGAACCCCTTTTTGAACATTTTTGGAACCCTGTACTAAAACGTTTTAACATATTTTTATGTTAGGGCCTTGCTCTGAACCATTAGTTGGTCCCTTTTGGGCCCCATATTATAGCTCCCTTAAAAATAGTCCGATTCACTAGCTTTTCTTTCTAACAACTTCTTAGGTTATCCTGCTACTACATGAATAACGAAAAAAAATTTAGACTTCATCTACCATTAATTTTGAATATTAATTGCCGTCCTGGGGACCTTGGGGAAGCTTCTTTAAAAATGATCCGAATTTCTTGAAATTTTCTTTAACAGAGTTCCAGCGTCCTCTGAATAAAATATATTAAAAAGTATATCTATACCCAAAAACACGGCATTTATGTTCCTGGCCTCTTGGGGGGCAGTACAGGTCTCCTTGAAATTTTTACACCATAAATTGTTCTCTTAATCCGCTCTTAATTTTTGGAATTTTTTTTCCATTTAGTTGTTCTCCTGATTCTTTATTCTAGTTAAAATTCTGGGGCATCCTAGTATTCCATAGCGCCCGAGCAGGAGCCCCTCGAACTTTTTGTGCAGCATGGATTTTTCACCACCTAATTTTTTCGCATTCTCAAGGCAAAATTTTAAAATTGAGTCTCACCGGACCAACACTCTATTATTTTAATTGGGTCCCTAGGGACCTGTTTTAAGTATTTCCTACCATTTTTTGCGCATTTCTTTGAAATTTTATTCTAATGTTTAATTCATACCCTATATTTCATTTTGAGTAACTGAAGATCTAAAGTGCTAAGAACTTCCTTTTAACAAGTTTTCATCTTAAGGCCCTGTTCTTTAGTTTCAGTTGTCCCTCTTTCGGATCTTTGTTATAGGTCCCTTAAATATGGTCCGATTTACTAGACGTTTTTATACAACTTCTTAAGCCTTCCTGCTACTACAATTTTGAATATTGAACTCCTTCTTGGGGCTTATGTTGCAGCATCTTTAAAAACTGTCCAATTCTGTTACAATTTTCATTAGCATACTTTCAGCGTTTTCTGGCTACTTTAAAACGACTATAAAATTTTCTTATACCCAACTACATTCCAGTTAAGATCCTGGCCCCAATGGCCCTTTCTTTTTCTATACCTCAGCTACCACTTTTTTCGAGCTTTAATCTCATTTTTCAGCATCAACTTACGTTTACTCACTACAACCGTAAATAAAAAATCGCGTTACTTAAAAGCTAGCATTAGATGTTGTGTTTCTTCCGTTTATTAAATATAGTGTTAATGTTAGCAGTGATTCATGGAATTTAAATTGGGAGGGGCATCTCCCATCGCTTCGCTTGGGAGCGCATTCTTTCATCGTATTCTAAGGACCCAATCGCAACGGGATTTGGTTCAATCAACTTTGATTAAATTCATCTACTTTCTGTATTAGGAAATTTTATCTTAGACTTCATTTACCAGCTCTTTCAAACATTAATGATGCATTTTTTTTTTTATTCTATGTGTTTGATTGCGAAGTTTGGCTCATTCAGCCGATTGTCTCTGGGACGTGCGGAGCACTTCCGGAGCATTCTTCTTTATGAAGTGGGGATCCAGGTTATCGGTTCGCTCGGAAAGAAGTTTGATGGGAACACACTAGACGCTGTGGAAGACTATTGGGACCTGCAAAATTAGGTTTATTTAAAAGAATTTCAAAAGATATAAAATAATACAAACTTCAGTTTTGTTTAATGTTATCATTTACAGACCCCAGGCAACGTCAGGTGAATATTAGAGAATAATATACGGAAATGTAAAACACTAAAAAACGATGGTTAAATGTTGTAATAGTTTCTAGTTTAGAATGTACATATACAATGTAACCATGCTAGTTTCGTTGGGGCAATGCAATTTTACATTTAAGGGAAGATTTAAGTTATAGAAAATAAGTTCAATTTTGATGTATGTACCTACTGAAATTAAGACAATAAAGAAAAATCAATAAATAAGACCAATAAAACATAAGTTTCTTAATGATTGAGTTTATTTGAGTTTTGCTTGATAATTTCCAAATATGCACTTAGTTCGGAAGTTATACTTTCAAAATTTACGTTGTATACTAACTATATTACATTTCTTTTTTATAAATTTATGTATATATATATTGTTACTGTTATAGTTATTTTATGCTAAGTTAATTATTAGTAAATTATATACAAATGCTTTAAGTGAATTATTTAATTGCTCTAAAAATGTAAATTGAAAATTGAAAAAAGGTTAATTGAAAAAAAAAGTACAAAAGCAAATGCATTTTTTTTGTTCTTCTATTAAATTCTCGAAAACAAAATGTGTGAATCATACCTTTACTGTACTGACCTGAAAAATACTCCACAAGACATTTAATAAATCTTACTAAATTAAGCACTAAATAAAGCTTATAGTTTTAATAAGAGTAACAACATAATTACATTTATAATTAAAACAAAACTAAAAACAGATTGTTTTAAAAATAGCTAAAATAAACATTAAAATGCTATTCACCTTTCTCTACATTTATATTTACTTTAACAGGTCTATAAATTAGGAAATTATTTCATGATTAACTAAAAATCTTCGAAACATGAAAAGGGCGGAATTACAAACAAATGCTTTTAAGTTTAAAAATATCATGGCAAATTTACAATGTCCGTTATAAAGTAATTACCTTAAAGAAAATTTTGATAACATGAAACATAAAAGGGAATCATAGTTTTTTTTTTCATTCTTATTGTTCGATAATTGTTTCTGTGTTTAACTAACATTTTTATAAATAAATAAAAGAAAAATGTGAATTAAAAAAGCGTGTATTTTATTTGCGGGAAATATTAATATACATGAGTACATATACGTGAAGAAAGATACAGATATACAGACATAAAAAAAATACCTTTGAACAAGTAAGAAAAGCCCATTCCTGTTGAATAAATTTCCATGATGTGTTGTAACATCTATATATGCACGTATGCATCCAAAGGAAGAGGGTTGAAGGTAAATACAAATTAAGAAACAATCATTTGAAAAAGCAATAAAAATCCTTTATATTCGATAAATTTATACAAGAAGGAATAACTTATAAAAAACACACAATTCAATATGTTAAATAAGGTAGTTTGATGGTCAGAAAAATGTACTAGAATTTGTTTATTTGGTATAATGAATTTCTCGAAGTAACATTAAGAATTTCGTCTCTGTTACAGACGTAACTAGTCGTTTGGGGGCCATCGTAATACTGACCCATCATGGATATGTAGAATATAAAATATGAAAATAAAACAAGTCTAAACTATTTATAAAATGCATTTCAATTCTAAAATAAAATTTAAACTTATATTTAAATATTTGTAGTACATAGTAATGCGGGTACTACTTAATTATCCCTTCGACCAATTTCGACAAATTATATAAATCGTCAAACTACTTGTAAAATTGCAGAAATTGGCATAATTTTTATTTTAAATAACAAAAGAAAAAATTAATTAGAAAAAGATTAATAAAAATATAAATTAAACGACGAATTAAAAATCACTTGATGATGCAACGAACACGTACAACTTGTTAAATGCCAAGTGAATGGGACATTTACGATAAGCCATTGTTAGCATTTATCTTATAGATTGGAGATAGTTGTTTGGTCGCCGTAAAAATTCGAGTAGCTCCGAATCGTAAAAAAAAAACATCCTTATAACTCCAGTTTCTGATTAAGCGACTCATTTCCTATGAAAATATATCTTTAAATTGAAATTTTAATGAAATATGGGGGTCATGAAAAATCAAAAAGTATGGAAAATATGAAAAATATGATTACAAATATCTCGGCAACTATTTATCCGATCGACTTAATTTCTTATGCAAAATGTATGTGTTTTTTTAATTGTATTTTATATTAACTCCTTAAAATAAACAATTCCGAAAAAAAAAATTACATGCCTTTTATCAGAACGAATATTTCGAGAGAACGAAAAGGTAATTCCGGATAATCGAGGTTACTCATGTTCAATAGGCTTTTTCCCATTATTACATACTAAGTGCACTTCAAATTCCAAGTCTCTATCTGATTTTTTTTTTTTTTTCGGAAGTTAGAGCATTTAAAGATACACAGACACACAAACACACACGCATACAGACGGACAGAATTTTTTTTTCTAAAAATTTATTAATCGGAATCTCAAGTGTCTGAAACGTGTAAATGCCTCAATTTTTTTTTTTCAATTTTTAAAACGATTACAAGAGTTAAAATCTCAAAATATAATGCGGACCGCATTATTAATTTTTTTTAAAACTAATTATACTTACCCATCATACGCAGTATAATGGGTAAGTAATAAATGTCCTATATCCCTTAATCCACAAATGTATTGAGACAATAGATTTCACAACATATAAGACCGAAGCTTTCTAAAAGCTTTACTTTGAAGTGATCAACAATTTATATAAATTGCGGTCTTATATTATTTTTTTTGTGCATGATTTTAAATCCGGTACATATTTTGCATCTAAAAATAGATTTTTAATATAGTTTTAATACATTTACAGTTATGTGTATGATAGAGAAGCATTAGAAATGTTTGCGATAAATGATTGTTCGGTAAACAAAATATATCTATCGGTGTAGCAAACCATGACCTAAGTTAAATATGCCAACAGAAAATAGCATGATCATTCGCAATAAAAAAGGGAATAATACTATTTTATACGGAATGAGAAACACAAGAGTTCATTAAATTTTTATTCAATTATATCTAGATGAGGATTTATGTGCTTGATACATTTTTATTAGTAACGGCTCTGATGTGCGATAGGTTTTACATGCTTTAATGATTACACAATCTTGTAATGTAAAAGTTGACACTAAAGAATTTGTGTAAAGTTTTATACTGATTACGGAAAAATAATGCAAAAGTTCCGTTATGTGAATTTTGACCAGAAATCACTTTAATTTGTTCAAATTTGGTATTTTTAGAAGTAAAATGCTATATGTTTTTTTTTTATCTTATTTTTTGTTTCCAGCTGGTAAATCGGTGCATAGATCGGTCCATTTCAGAATTAATTAGTGTGTGTTTACAGAAGGGTGCTACATGTAACTGTATAAACTTATTCCCCATTGATCATTTAATTTAACTAAGATTGAAATAAAACAGAATGTTTAAAAATTTGAAAATGACACTCTAAGGGATTATATGTCAAATTAGCATTTTCAAGCTTACCATGAGTACTCATAATAACATAATAGCACATCACGGACGTTGGTAAATTTTCATTACTTATATAATTCTATCAAATGTTTGTATTATTCAAGGATTTATTACTGATACTTCATTCGGTTGTTTGTCTAACAAAATTAAAGACTAAAGTTACAGCACTCAACATTTTATTAGTTTTAAAATCATTAATATGTGAGTCAGTCTGTCCCTTTTCCAGTCTTATGCTAATTTAAGCTCTTTTAAATTCCACTTCTAAAAGGAATAAATTTCGAAATGAATATTTAAAATATATTAAGACGACTCTTCATGATAATTAGTAAAAGAATGAACCTCGTTTATTCGAAAATAATATTTTATTAAAAATATATTTAGACGATTTTTCATGGTAATAAGTAGAAGAATAAACCTATTTTATTTGAAAATAATACGTTATTTACAAACTAATCGAAGAAGATTTTCTTTTAAAGAAACGTTCTGATTTTCGAAGAATCGTCTGTAAATATTTTTATTTTCCTAATGAATAACAGCTTTTATTTCCATAAATTAATATATTTGTTTATAGTTTACATATACAATGTTAATATTCTTATAATATTACTTTAATATTATTATTAATACTATATTCTATATATACACGGTAAAAAATAAAACGCTAGAACAGAAAATGTAAATTATATAAAAAAGTATTTATTTTTGTAATCATACGTTATAGATTTTATATGTGATTTAAAAGATTTTTTTTCTTCTAAATTCAGATCATAAAACAATCGACTTATAACACGGTACGAGAAATCCAGATAAAAGTATTTTGAGTGATATCAAATTAAATGACATAACTAAAAGTTATCCCAGTATATTTTATTTGTGTTCAAAGCAGTTACTTTTAGAAAAAATGAAAAATGAAACTAGAATTGAGTCTATTATGTTTAAATGCATCCCACCCATGTCTCACCAAGTGCCTTTTTAGATTAATATACATTTGGGCTTCTAAAACAAGATATTTAAAAGAGAAATCATAGAGCAGTGGATAGTCTTAGGCAGTATGTTGTCAAATAGAAATTCTGTAGAATATTTCGATTTTCATAGTATTAATTTTATAGTAACATATTCTTAAAATACTACATTATGAATGCAAGAAAAACAATTTTTAATTAACTTACCTTAGTCAAACAAATAACATTTATTTAGAAAAACATTAAATTATTCAAACTCCTCCTTAACGTACACATAAGAAACCAAAAAAATGTGAGATAAAGAGGGGTGGCCGGGAAGAGTGGTTGACAGTAATAATGAGGGGTTAATTTTAGGGCAGAAATTTTAATTTGAAAGTAAGGGAGGGATGACCATATACGAGTGGACCCGATACAATACTCGAGTGGACCCGATACTGGAATACTAAGATTGTACGTTAAGAAGTGTTTCATTCTATAATGTTTTTAAAATGAAAGCGTTATTTTTAAGAAACATTCATATTTTGCAAAAATTCCTAGTAATCTCACATGTTCCACAATGGTCACACTGAACATTGATATATTTATTTTTTAATTTCTGCATTATATTTTGAGAATATATTTTGTTTTTTATCAATGCATCTCCTGTAGATGTGCTAGAAACAGACATGGGTGACTCTGTAACTATTTTAACAATCCTCTCAACTGCTCGTGTGTGACATGGGGAAACAATCAAGTCAATACATTGATTCCCAAGATCAGATTATTTCACATGATCTATAAACTCTTTAGTTTTTTATCAGAATTATGCATCATCATAGGATATTCTGTTGCCTAAGCCATCATGAAAGTGAATTATATCAGTATAATCCTTAACATAAAATTTATAATGGGAATTAAAGATTTTCTGATGCTTCCTTCATTTACAGCCCCTGATTTTAAATTCCAGTGTAATGCAAGCTTTCTTAAATGGCATCTATCACGTGATATCATACAAAAAAGACAACTTGAAGAGCACGAAATTATGCAATTCTTTGAATGACTGAAGCAATAGCATTTTTAATAGTCTGATTGAGGTAACGTTAGCTGATGAGTTTCCATACGTGCTCCGATTCGTAGATATAAGATGGTTTCAACATTATATTAAATTTAATGTGTCCACTTTCAAAATTTACTCAGTTAGAATTTGGAGTGAACGGATATTCTGATCCTACATAAAAATAACTTATTATGTTTGCTGAGGAAAGCCATCGTGAATGACAAAGTTTACCTAGTTTATTCATAAACAAATTAAAGAGAAACTTCCACCGGAGACTGCATTATACATCTTTAAGAAATATTTTTGGTCCATTCGTAAATCATTCTTAATTTTTAGTAAAGGGATTTTGTTTTCAATAGAAGAAAATTAATCACTGGAAGTTCATATTACTCTCCTCTTTATGTCCATATTTTTCCTCCAAATTCATTTGGACCTTTAGTTTTCCCATCTAGAAAGGAAAGTATTTGTCGTAGGGGCAATTAATTTTCATGCATTTGGTAAATCAACAAAAGCGTTACTTTCCAATAACTAATCGCACCATTATTCAACCCAGTGTTCGAGGCAGCTCCATCAGAGCAATGTTTAACAATTGATTGTTGCCTTTGAAAATTATGATTGTGTTATCTTTCTGTCTATTATACTATGTTCAGTGCAGAAATCGTAGTTACATGTTCTAAAATCTTTGATCCAGTCACTTCCTTAAGTAGTAATACGTAGTTCCTTTCTTCTCATAGTCTTGTTTTTCATCCGTCAAAAAACAAACCTTTACTTTCCGAAACTAGTTTAATGCTTTATTCTACATAGATTTTATGTTCATTATTTGCTCTCGTCTGGTATTCATTTTGTCAATTACTGTATTTTTTTATTCATCATTTATCAGACCAATATCCTGGTGAGCGGAGCTTGCAGTTGTTGCAGCAATTCAGTCTGATATTCCAGTCCGATAGCAAGCAAAATCTACAGATTGCAATTTCATGCGCATTTGATATGTATTTTGATTACTTGAGATTTTCGTATTGCTTGACATAGAGGCAATAGCAAAATGTAACACCACGTCTACTTCAGAACTTTATTCATATTCTAATTTACTGTTAACTACGTTGATTCATTAATCTGCAAAATTCCGCTTCTTGTTGAATATAATTAATTTTTCTCGGATATATTTTATTAATTCTATCCACTTTCAGTTTTAAAGTAATAATGTTCATTTATCAACTGTACTGATACATAATTTTTTAGATGCTCTCTGATATTTTAACAAGTCTTGCTACAGTACGAGGACTTTTCTTTCGTTGCTACATTTACAAACCGCATGATCTGACCATTTCAAAGCAGAACATTAAATAAACATCTAAAATACTTTTTAAACATAATTAATTTTCAATTATATTTTCTATTATTTTCCTTCTGTTAGATTTTATCATATTTCTGCATTTCTGTGATAAAATTTAACCATGTTGAAGATCCGCAAATAAGCAACTGTTGTAGGAAATAAAACTTTCAACCAAATATGTTTAGTTATTTTTACCAATATTTTTTGGATATTTCATCTTCAGAGAGATTCTTTAAAAATGCACACTTCAACTAATGCCTTATATGAAAATAACACTTGCTATTCTTCAACCATTGGCAAAAACAATTCACCCAATTATTTCAGATATCACAAAATTGGACATTCTGATACTTGTCGTTATCAAACTTACTTTGACAATGTCATTTTAGCTCTACTGTTAATAGAGGAAGATATTTATCACAACAGTTTAAATTTTAACACACAAATATAAATAAAAAAAATAATGTTCAAAGAACTTAAATTTAGTAAATTTAGTATCCCACGAAGAATCAAAACATCACAGAATGAGACTATTTCATCCACTGACTTAATTAAAGTTAACCAGATAGCACGTGATTGTAAAACAGGTGGTAACGCCTAGGGTAGGCGGAAACATAACTCGAGAACGTAGGATATGTATGGTTTTTTGGACTGTCTGTCTGAGTGTCCTGCTCATCCGCCTCTATTTGAACTATTTGTATGAAGTAAAATGCATTAATTAGTCAGTTCAGTATGTTTCCTCGCTAGAAGCAAAGTTCATATATATATATATATATGTGTGTGTGTGTGTGTGTGTGTGTGTGTGTGTGTTCATTGTGTGTAAAATACATTCAGTACTCAGTTGTCTATATCAACGTTTTTTTCAAAATGTATAAAAATCTTAATGAGTCTACTAAGCTTGCGGCACACTTAAAAATAATCCATGTACGCTGACATTCAATATTATCTCTATTTTGATCAAATCCAAGTTTAGAAAACTATAGAATTTTGAAATAAAAAAATAACATAATCTCGAAATTTGTCAAAATATTAATGAAAACCTAATGTCTGCTCTTTATGGGGCACCTCTTATTTTTATCATATTCTAGATTATCCAGTTACGATGAAACTTTATTTGAGGTTTTATTTTGATTAAAGTTATTTCTTGTTAACTATAGCGTATTGAAATTATTTATACACTTACTGAAATTAGTTATACACTTTTTAAAAAATATTTCAAATTTGATATAAGGCTTAATAATTGACATGTCTTTTGGGAAAAGTTCAATCAATTCATTTTGATTATATATAAAAATTATTCACTGAATAATGTATTCATAAGCATATATACAAGTATATGACTTAGAAATAGAAATTATATCGTTATATGTATATATACAGTGTGTCCACGTATAACCTAACCGACCTTCATTTTCGCAACCGCTGGTCTTAGATGCATACTTTCAATTACAAAAATGTTTTAAATAAGGTAAAAAATTATTTTTAAAGCGATTTGGGTCAATAAAAACATTTATTAAAAAAATTAGGAAATTTAAATTTTTATACGGTCTTCCGGTCCTACAAGTGATATTTACTAAAAATTTAATGTGACACTAACAAGTAACACAAAAAAGTCCCATTCACCTAACATTAAAATTGACCTAGTTATGAAACTTAGAAATGCATGACTTATACCACATTTTTGCATTTCAAAACAGATGATTTAGACCATGCTTTCAGGGGTCGTGTATAAAGTACTTAAACTTATTTCAAGGTATCTGAGCTTTGAAAGAAATCGTACAAATATTACGATTAACTTTTATTACACAGGTGTCCAAAATTAAGGACCAGTCACAAAATGCTAATTTTTTAAGTAAGCGAATAATCAAAAGGAAGTAATATAATTCAAATAATTACTATCCCTACAGCACAGCTAGTCCATATAGCATCTCATTGATGTCACACATGGTCACAATTGTCACAGTCTCTACGGTAAAACAAAAAATATAGATAGTAATTATTCGAATTCTATTATTTCCCTTTGAGTATTCGCGTACTTGAAAATTAGCATTTTATGATTGGTGCTTAATTTTGGACACCAGTGTAGTTAAGTTTCAGATTAGTTAAAATAATGGCATTTTAACATAAGTTTTATTTTGTAAGGATTTGAGGCTATGATTTTTTTAACTAAAATTATGTTATTTTCATAAATTTTTATTTAACTTGCGATGATCGTCTTTCCAGTTTAAAATTTGTAGTCGAATTTTAACTGACTTTCAAATGTCCGATCGAAGTTAAATTTTACATAATGACTTAAATCCGATGACAATGAAATATTATTACGATTTTCGACTCTTACCATCTTATACATACTTATATTAGAGGATAACACAAAAAATTCGGATAGATACTGTCAAGAAGTTTAAGAGTTTTAGATTGGATAACATAAACCTGCGATGGTTGTGTTTTTTAACTTTTGTAATTACATTTTATGTATTTTGTAACGCTGAATCATAAAATTGCCTTCACTTTTAACCATCATGTCAAGATTTTTCGCAACTCGTAAATTTCAAGGTTAAAAAATGACGAAACATCTGATACTATAAAATAGATGTAAGACTTTTTTATTCAGTTTAATTTTATTTAATTGAATAATTTATCAGATTTTTTAACTTATACTGGGTTTTCTTACAGCTAAACAGCTCGGGGGTCCGATGAGGTTGAGAGGGGAGGGGGATCAATTTTAACACTTTTAGCTTTTTAACTTTGAAATTTGCGATTCAAGAAAATTCCTGACGTGATGGTTTAAAATGAAGGTTATTTTCGTATTCAGTGTTAAAAAATACATAAGAATCAATTTTCAAAAGCTAAAAAACATGCAACAAGCCAAAATTTGAATTTCAGTGTAATCTAACAGCATTTTAAAATATGTATCATTTTGTAAAGAATTGAGGCTGTTGTTTTTCATCCTTTTTATTTTACAAAATATCTGTTATTTTTATCCTATTTCTATTTCGTTTTTATTTGAGTTCATCTGCAAGAAAGCGCTACTTACTATGTTATTATTTCAAATTAATTTATTAAATTTGTGTACGTTTGTGCACTGTGATTTTACGTATTATACAAAATATTCATTTTTATTTTCAATTTAAGAAAATATCTGTTATTTTTATCCTCTTATAATGTTCAGTACAAATTGTACATTTTGCAGTAATATGTCAGAATGATTAAAGAATTCAAATTTATATTGCAATGCTAATTTTACTATCAACAATTTCTTTAATATATCTGAGGAAATTATATTTCTACTAAATTTGTGAATGACCCCTAATATGCAGCAAAAAATATACTCCAACGTTAAACAGCTAATACTCGGTCAATTTTAATCATAGAATAAGGGACTTTTTTGCCTTACTTGCCAGTATAACAGAGAAATTTTACTATATATAACTTATAGGACCGGGGGACCGTATAAAAATTTAGATTCTGTAATTCCTTATTAATTGTTTTTTCGTTTCAAACTTTTTTTATCTTAACCCTGCACCTAATTTTGAACATTTTTGTAATTCGAAGTTTGCATCTAGGACCAACGGTTGCGAAAATAAAGGTCGGTCAGGTTATACGTGGACACACTGTACATATATCGTTACAATTACATACGAGGTTACATAGTAGAAATGCCTATGTTATATGTAGCTAACAATTTGAAAAACTGACATCACCATTTATAATTATGTTATATACACATACATACACACACACACACACACACATATATATATATATATATATATATATATATATATATATATAATCTTACAGATAAAGTAATTATCAAAAACGTCAATGTACAAGCATAGCATAAAGTTACGCATTGAAGTTATGTTCAGTTTATTACACGGTTTCGCGGGTTTTTAAATATGTAACGGTTATATATTTTATTATATCCAGTGCCATTTAAAATTTACACTGGTATCTCATTCAGAGTTACACTCGTATGCGAATTTTCAGATATAAATTTGGTTTTTACAGTGGCTGTCGTATATAATGCTCATCTCAAAGCCATTAATGTAAACGACCATGCTGTCGTATGAACAAGCCATTAACAAATCTAAACAATATTTTTCGTTTATGTAGTAAAAAAATACCTTTTACCACTTTCATTCATAGTTAAAAAATAGTTTATCATTTCTCTTTCTCTGTGTATTTAAAATCTTTTTTTCTTCCCTCTAGCGTTCTTAACCCTTGAGGGGCGGTAGGAAATATTTTATCAAACCTACGATTAATGAATATTTGTACCGGAAAAAGTTTATGAAATTTTACTTTTCTAACTTTGGTGGAAAAAAGTTGGAAAAGTGCGTTTCCTTATTTTGAAATTTTTTTCTAAATTTCTGGTGGAAATTCAGCATTACACAATTGTAATTTCTTGCCCCTCAAGGGGTTAAATAAATTTGAATTACCAATAAAGTGGCACATGCGATTGGAGTTTATCGTAAGACGGTAGCTTTAAAATGTGTGTCTCACGAAAATAAGAATGAATCGATAGTTTATATCTCATTTCTATGGACAAGACAAAACACACTATGTTCCGTTAAGACTTGTTTTCTGTGTGTAAATGTTTTCTTTATATTTCAATGATGTTACACTACTTCCCACATAATGAAATGCGTATACCGTAATATAAGAAACTTTGGCCCTTTAAGGGTAACTTTGGTCTTTTAAGGATAGCTTTGGCCCAAGAGAAAAAACACATTAAATCTGCTATATTTTCTGCATTGCTTGAGTAATTGACAAAGTTTGGTCTTAAAATATAGGTGGTATAATTTGCTTGAGGCTGTCATCATATTGTAAGTAATTCGCTCAGGTTCCACTGTGGTAGCACCAGCCAAACAAAAGAGCGTGAAGACTGTGAAAATTTGGCTCTTATAACTTTTGTCTGACAAGATGTTAATTAATCCATTTGGACGTTGGTAAACACGTGTTAATATAACCTCAATACTGTAGATCATGTTCTAATGCAAAATTATGCGTTGTCTGTACCGAAATAAAAAAGAAAATCGTTTTTCTAGCTGCGGTAACTTTGGCACAACGTTTGGATAACATTGGCCCAACCAAATTTCATTTTTTTTTTTTTATTATTCCTGTCAAGGTCTAAAAAATAATGTTATATGTGAAGGAGAGATTTTTCGTATCTTGGTGAATTTAAACATTGATGGTTTTTTTTTTTTTGTTTGTTTGTTTACTGATGAACATATTCATTTGTGCTTATACAAAAAATAATTTTGCTGAAAATTCATCCAGTGTATTGGTCCCAACTGAATCAAACAAGAAAGATATTGACAAAAATGACTGGAACGTTGGGAATTTGTACTTGTGTTGTTTAATGGTAATAGCTATCCTGGAAGGATAACTTTGAATTTAAAGGTGGACTGTGTTGTTGACTGCATTGAAAATAAGTTAAAGTGTTGGCGTTGGCTACAGCGACCAGAAGCCATGGTGTATGAATGGAACGATATTGTTGCAAAAATTAGTCCACCTAAACATCTGTATTAGAGAAACCAGTATTCAGTCCCAGACCTATAACAATCCACCTTAAATAATATTTATGACTTTTATAATATATATTTTTTAATAAAATATATGCTAATTTACTCTCTTTTTACATGTATACATTTCTTACCCTCACCCCGTCTTTTAGAATAGGGTAAAATTTGTTCACATAATAATTATAATCAATTTATGCAATCTTTTTTTTCTGCCACCTTACCCCTTTTTTACTATTGTTTTTTTCTCCATTGGATAATCATAGGAACTTGATGTCGCTTGTCGCTTGCGTACTTTTCGGTCAAGAATTATTCTGTACTCTTTGACGTTTGTGTTCATTTTGAGCATTTAGACTTTTGTATAACATTATTTTATGCTGATGACCATCGCCAAAGCGATTCCAGAAGTAGATTTTAATATTTTAAATGTGCTTGTCAAATCTTAGATTTTTGTGTGTACTATTTATCATGTTGTATTTGATTTGAATACTTTATTTTAAGCCCCACATCTTGTTTTTGGCCGTATAACATTCGTTTTAACACATGGGTCAATGTTATCCCAATTCTAGGTAACATTGTCCAAAAACTTTCAAAAACATTTTTAGTAAAAAACAAAAAATTAATGTCGGCAAATGTATGATAATGGTGTGGTTCCATATGTTCATAATAAACAAAAAATTAACATAATATTAATTTTTTAAATAAAATAAGAGAATGGAGATGCTGAGTATGCCCTGAAGAAAAAGTTGACCAAAGTTACCCCAGTATGATAATAATCACTAATATTAATTGTACCATGCTATTTAAAGTATAATGTGTGTAAATAGAAATCATTTATTTGCGGTTACAGCACTAAAAAATGTGCGCCGACTATATTACATCGTGACAAACCATCGTATAATATTGTGGTTGGTACCAATAGAATATGATAAATTATAATACTTAATGCAATTATTTAACCATATTTTAAATATCACATTACGCTATGATAACACAACAATAAGTTGTGAAGAGCAGTTCAAGTATGTGTGTATGTTGTATCTTTCTATCTATTGACGTTACGTAAGAGATGTTATTTTATAGTAATTTTTTTTTTCATCGTGTGTTTTGTAATAACATCTCTTTAAAAATGATTCATATATGTTATTTTATTTTCATCATGAATCTTTTATATATTTCAAAAAAAGTTTTAAATTGAAAATAAATATTTAAAATGTGTAATATTTTATTCTTTAATAAAAACTTCAGTGATTTAAGGATATTGTAAAGTATAGCACATCAGTTCATTTCATTAAGAATGCAACGAAAAGTAACTCAAAAATTTCTGAGCTTATATTGAACACTTATTATAGCATTTTCAAGGTTTTATATACTTTTTAAGTATGTCACAATGTTCTTTATAGAATATCCTAAAATTTGTTTTTTGTCGCGAAGTAAAATCTCCTATTCAACTTAACGGTGAAAAATGGCTTCTCTCGAAATATTTTACAAGATATCGATACATTTTACTGTTACTACTTGTCAAAGAAATTGTCAAACTTTTATATCCAGAGATATATTATGCAACGAGGTATTACGTTTTATATGCATGCAAAACGAGGTATCTGCAAGCCTGACATCTTTAATATACATTAAAAATATATGTATTATTAAGAATAACATATAACTTAAATGTATGTATATGTTATATTTACAACATAAATACTATTTAATCTATACAGAAACTGCATTATATACTGCAGTTTTTCGAGAAACCAGAAATATTTTTTTTTTTATTGTAGCTCTTACATATATTTAAGAATTTAAAGTTTATTTTATGTATATAATTTCAAAATTTACATACTGGGGAAAAAAATTCTCATCAACACAAATAACAGTGTCACAAATTAACATAAACATATTTTACTGATGTCAGTCGATTGGAAATGAAGTTGAAAATTTCTACTATCATTTAATTCTATCAATCTAATTTTAAACAAATACGAAAAACTAATGTTGATATCGTTAAATTTACGATAGAATATTAAACGGAAAATCAGTAGGTCAAATATTTTATGATTTATGCATGTTGAAATTTCTATTTTTTTCTATATATATATATATATATATATATATATATATATATTAGAGTAGCGGGTTGTTTTGTAATCAGGATTGAAAACGCACAAGGCGGAATTTAAAATATATTAAAAGAAAAATAAATTTAATTAAAGATATATATATACAACGAAATTTAGTTGTAGTGAACAATCTGAATATTAATTTTACTAGTTTTTTAAATGTACCAATTACTAGAAGCTTTAAAAGTAGAAATCCAAAATTACACATAAATACGCCAACCAGTGCTTCAGTTATTTTTAAACCAACTTTAGTCTCAACTATTACCGTTTTTACTATCTACAAGTAGTGATGGCAGTATATCTCTATGCATTTCTTATTATGACTTCCTTTATATTAATTTAGTAATAATATTAATAATAAAAGTTTTTCTAATTGTCGTTGCTCTGTAGACTTTTGTTTTATTACCCGACTGCCAAGAAGGGTTATGTGTTTCACGCGTATCTGGGTATGTGGATTTCTTTATGCCCTCACAACATCCAAACGGCTGGGTGGATTTTAATGAATGAGATCTCTGACGATTCGTCTTAACCGTCCGATGGTTATAGGCTAGGTTTTGTTTTTATAAATTCAAAATGTCGGCCGTAAAATACAAAAGGGTGGTAGAGACAAAAAAAATTCCTCACCCTATTGAGTGACATATCATTGGATAGGTCTTTCGAAATGAAGACGATGTTTCATTGACTATTTTACAGTCAGAAGCTGTGTTTAAATATTACACAACCTGGAAGTTGTGTAGGTAGGATCTCCAGCTTTACTGCAACTATAACCTTCATAGACATCTATAGGCGTCATCAAAACAGTCTTTATAGATAGGAACTAACAATTAAATACAACTTGAAAGTCCTTAATACAAGTAAATATAAAAATAGCTTGACATTGATGAGAAAAAATTAATTAGTTCGCTTTTTACGCAGTCGGATTTTTTGATTTTTTTAATTTAATTATATCTTGTTTTAAATATGTATTTCATTCTTTGAAAAAAAAAAAAAACCGTAAGCTACTTTTATGAACGAATCATGGGCGTGAAAATTATAGTATATGTTACATCTTGATGTAATTCAAAATTTTCCGAACGTCCCAAAAACTCTTTCATAGTGTATTTTCATATACATATGAATTGAAAACTCCACACAATAGCTATATTTTTTTGATTTTAGATAATGACACATTCGTAAACTAATAAATAAATCTATTTGTGTAGCTACTATTAACATTATAATCTTAATGTATGTATTTTGCCATAATTAAAAAAAGCCGAAAGGCAAAAAACAACACTCATTGGAGTACGTTTTGCAATTATTACAATTATAATTTAGATAAGAAGTTTAAAATGTTCAACTTGAATAATTCCTAACGTACTTGGCAAATGACTTTACGTTGAATATCCGAAGATAAAATTTACTAAAGGATCGAAATATAGTGCAAAATTACTAGTCATTTTTTTCACGTTCTGCACAATTACTGTGTAGATGACTCCTAACCAAAATACACCAGTGGCCGAGAGGTTCTGCTTTCGAAGCTGGTAGACGGGAGGTGCTGGGTTCGACACCAATCGCGCCCGTCGGCCTAATCGTTCGGAGTTTTCGTGGTTTTCTTCGAACCTTGGATTTCCAAGCGTTAATACGGGTTAGGCTCCCTTAGAAAGACCCCCACGAAGGGCACTCCCCCTGGGCCTATATCCCTCGTGCAGATAATTGGCCATCATAAATACAACCAACCAACCAACCAACCAAACCAAAATATGTACATATTATTTCTTTTTAGATATTTTCAGCTATCGATTTGTACCAGACACATTTTTATACGATCTTTTGCTTCATAGTCGGGAGTTTCTTAGACTAGAAATGACGCCTCCCCCCCCCCCGATGCATCATAAATATAAACATACATATATGTAATTTTACAAATATTTGAAAGAATGACCAAGATTGATGTTCATTTGTTCCCTACATCAGTACTTTCTGTATGATTTTTCAAATATTTTTCTTTGTGTTTTATTTTTAAATCTATATTCACGTGAACAAACAAAACCGTATCTCATTTCTACAATTATTCAACATGTAACGGAAACTTTGCAAAACCGCGACAATTACATAGCTGCAATAAAATATGCAACGTAGCTGTAATAAAATACGCAACATAGCTGCAATAAAATATTACAAACCGAGACCATAGTTGTCACCGAAATTTTGCGGTAGCTCTTTTCTGTATCATATTACAAGATGTAGAATAATGATAATTAAATAATTATCATTATACAGTAATTATTATACAGTAATAATCATTATACAGTAATAATTATCAATATACAATACATTTTATAATCAACATAAATTTAAAATATGCTCTTATATCTTATTTATTAAATTTATGGCTATTAATTTATATATATTTAACGAAAACATTATTTATACATATACAAAAATATGTTTTTATACATGATATGAAAATTGCAGTTATTCTAAGTTCTTTGAAATAGGAAAAAAACATTCAAAAGATTTTTATAACTTGAAAACTATTTTCTGCTCGTCACGTTTAACCAATAAAATTACATGTGTCACTTGTTTACACATATTAGTTCAACAAATGTGTTTTTTGTGAGTTATGAATAAGGAATGTAATGTTGCTTCGAAATATGTTATTTATAAAATTCAAAAGACGTGACTACGAAAGTTTAGAAATTGTTTCGTTATATATTTTCGGCAACACCGAAATCTATTTACGTAAAAAAGCATGTAAATCGTAATTTTGATGTTTGAAAATAGGATAGTAGTACAAGTTTCCATAGTTAAAAATATGTTTTTGAATAGAAAATGCCTGGATTATATTTTAGTGTATTCATTGTATTTTGTTAAAAAGGGAGTATTTATATCATATGAATCCGATGACGGAAACGCATAAATTAATTTTTGTGATGTGTTTATAATATTAATATTCTTATTTTTTTCTCTTATCTCCACGAAGATTTGTTTTTAAACCTAAAGAACCATGTACATTATAGTGCAAATTTGACATAAGCGATTTAAAAAAGTGTCAAAAGCGTTTGCTATAATTTGAAAATGAATGTAGTTTCGATGTTTATTATATAATCGATCCCTATGCATAATTTCTATGTAGTTTAAAATTTAGATATCATTTCATGGTGATGGGGAATTATATTTTTGTGCGATTATTTGCAGGAGATTTAGAAAGGATAAGAAAATGTTTTCAGGTGAGTTTGGGTGTGTTTAGGTGAAAACTATAGAATAGAAACGCTACAAAACTGGAAAAAAGGAGAATATTTTTTAGGTATGATTTTTTTGTTTGAGTGAAAACTGTAGAACAAAAACGAGTCGTCCCTATGTAACAGCAAAATATATAATATACAGACTTGTCACTAAGGAAATATCATGGTGACTCCACAATGTAATATAAAAATATTGATCACATGTGATTCACCTTTGACTGACTTTGATGTAACGTTTTTGGATGACATCAGAATTTAACTCTCATGATGGCATCATAATGTTCATTACTGCTGTCGGTAATATTAGATCAATAATGCAGACTCCAAATAGCTATTTGAAGGTGGGTACACTATAGTGCCACTTGATGTCACGTCACAAGCAACAGTCAGTGCTGCTTATAAACGGGGTCGCGAAATAAAATTACGTGACGAGTGAAATAAATCGCTAATTAGGGTTATTAAGGAATTAATATTTTGTAATTGTTGCTCAACGTCTGAACATCAGTATAATTTAAAGCAAATGACGACTGTATAGAACGGATATATTTAATCAGTTTAAATCTGGCAAAACTAGGACAAAACTAGATTTTTATTTATAACATGAAGAATAATGTTAATAATGTAGCGAGATATATTATTAAAAAAAAATAATGACATCATAGGAAGTGCAAGTGTTTTCAGTGACGCCGTTATATTGACATCAGACTTAGAAATTCTTAAGCAATCATTTTGTTATTTTGGTGGAATACACTACGGCTTTGTCTACATCTTTTTGTGAAATGAAAAGCTACAGAAATAAAGGCATGTTTATTCAAGATATGTTAAATTATTTCTGTTATTCTTAACTATGTCATTGAAATTCAGGGATTTCCAAGGAATGATATAAATCAAAGTCTTGATTGAATGGAAAAATTAAAAGGCTAATTTCCGTTACAATTTTTCTACAGAACTCACAAATACATAAGTTTAAAAATGAACAACCCATGATATATTTTCTTTAATATCATACGCTTGATGAATACTTAACATTATATTGACTGGAAAACTGTATCAATAAAAGAAAATACATTCAAAAATTGTAAACATACAGCATGTTTGTTATAATTAATAGGATGTATTTTTGTGCCATCAATGTTTCCTAAATTATTTATCTTGTACACAATTTAACATTTTTTTATTCAATAAATTTACAATATACATGAAAGTAGAATACTAAAAAAAACATGAAAGTAGAATACTAAAAATTCAAGTGTAAAGCTTTTCTGCATAATTGTATAAAATGCTTCAGAAAAAAACCTTGCAAAACATCCACTAAAATTATAACACACCATTAGGTAAAACAATAAAAATTGGAAAATAGTTAAACGATTAAAATTTGACACAATGTTTATAAGTACTATGTCAAGATATATACTTCAAAATCTCTAAATAATTGAGTATATTAGGTTCTATATCCCTAGCTCTATTTCTATAAATTAAGTAGTTATAAGCTAAGAATCGTGAAGTGTATTTGTATAACATACTCTGAAAACAAAACAAATTTGTCGTAATATAAGGAAATTTAGTATAATCCCTAACAAAATATATACAAAAAAAGTCTTCGAAGTTACTAGAATTAAAAAAAGCGGTATCTTGAGAAACATTAAAGAGCAATATATTTTTGAGATTTAAAGAAGAATTTGTAAAATCACATATTATTTTACTCTCCATGGTTTATTGAAACGTTAACTAGTACTTTTTTTAAATACATTATGCGGTTTTTATTTAAATTAGAATATTGCTTTTTCGGATAATATCACTTTTGAAGTTAATATTTTCATTTTCAACAAACATTTTTTATAGGAAATTGGTAAAGGCAGCAGTAACATTAACATCCATATTAATATGATATTTTACTGTATTATGTAAAAATTGAAACATGCAGCTGCAAATGCATAATGGGGGATACATAGCTACGAAACCACATATATATATATTTATTTATTTACAGCGCATACATCTACAGTGGTAGCCAAAATTTTGAATATTTTTTTGAAATTTTCATGTTTTATAAATTTGTGTGCTTGAAGAATGTAATAAATTTCACTTAAATAAAAATGTTTATATACTAAATTCAAGTAAATTTAATGTAAAATTTAAGTAAAAAATAATTAAAATATCTGCATCAAAAAAGTTATGTTTACAAAAAATAAGATATATAATAGATTTCATTGTATTTTAAAGTAACATTTACACATTAAATATTTGATTGGATAAATCTTGTTTTTTTATTACAGCTTCACAGCATCTTTTCATTGAGAGAACTGGTGTTTGGAGTTTGGAAGGTATCAATTTTGGTTCCAGGACAGTTTCGATGTATTTTTTTTTTTTTTTTTTTGCATTCAGAATGCTATCAATCACTTGAATGCGTCCCACACAATTAGCACCAATGCAGACTCAACAGAGCTGCCACGGGCGACTATTTCTATAGTCTGTTTGCAACACTATTTTAAAAAAAAGCATTTTTCTAGTATATTTCCCTTGCAAATATTATCAAATCGTGTGTAAAATATTTTTGTTTTGAAAAAGTGGTACGAAACATAATTAAAAAATAGTCTCTCTTGTCCGCCCTGACCAAAGTCTATAGGATTCAGATCAAGGTTGTTTCCTGGCCAATAAATAATTGTATCCTTTTGATTTTTAAACCATTATTTGCATACTTTTGCCATATCGCATGGAGTTGAATCTGGCTGGAAGATAAATGAAGAAGGATAGCCTGAGAGAAGAGATAGCCTAATGGAAGGTATCAGTTTTGGTTCCAGAACTGTTTCAATACTTTTTTTTTTTGTTACAATGCTACAAATTACTTGAATGTGGCCTACACCATCTGCAGGGCCCAAATCATGACATTTGTTGGGTTCTTTGTAGTTGTTTCAATGCAATCAGGATACATGTCTTTCCCTACTCTACATCTCACATATTTTCGCCCATCGCTGCAAAATAGCAATATTTTACACTCATTGCTCCAGGTTATTTGCTTCCACTGATTTTCTGACCAATTAATGTGTTATTTTGCCTATTGAACACATTTCTTGCGTTGCTGAAGATTTAAAAAACGCTTTTTCTTCAGAATTCTTGTTCGAAACCTGTTAATCTTCTCCTTATTGTTCTTGAACTAACTGAACCCATTTCATTTATTTAAGATCTAACAGCATATGATGAAATTATTCTATATTTGAGGCATATCCTTTTTATCTTTCTACCGTCACAAGCACTTGTGCATTTTTTTCGGCCTGACCATGCCTTATTTATCACTGATTTATTTTCTTCATAATGCAAGCACAGCTTTCGTACGGTAGTTAAAATGACGGATCCATTAATCTGCCTTACAATTTCAGCATAAGACAGAACATTTTCTCTCAATATGACAACTCTGCTTCTTTTTGGGGGTGTCCAAATAGTTCTTGTTGGTGATAACATTGTTTTAAATTATTTCCATAATATATATATATATATATATATATATATATATATATATATATATATATATATATATATATATATATATATATATGTATATATATATATATATATATATGTATATATATATATATATATATATATTCTTCTTAGTTACACTAGTATTCAGTCTTCAGCAAAATTCATTCCAGAAAAATACCGCTATACAAATCAAAACATACTACAGTTTACTTACTAACATTTGACTGGTTCTCGGAACAGTTATTGTGATTGGCTAGAAAGCTTTTATTACAATACACTTCAGCATTCATAATTGTGCTTGTATTTTAGACTAAAATAAGTGTAACATTTTTTGTAATGCAGATATTTTAACTCTTTTTTTTTAATTCTACATTAAATGTCCTTGAATTTGATATGTAAACATTTGTATTTATATGAAAATTAATATATACTATCTGCACACAAATTTATAAAACATGAAATTTTCAAAAAAAAAAAAAAAATGTCCGCAATTTTCTCTACCACTGTACGTGTTTGTATTTAAACTGTTCATTGAAATCTAACTTTAAGTTCCCGTTCCTTCCCAAATTCTATTTCCAGTTATCGTAAGATTTTCATGCAGTATTTCTCAACTTTTACTTCTTTCTTATCTTTACTGAAACCCATGCTATTTTATTTCGAATATTTATATTTATTTAATAAAGTAAATTTTATTGTGCTTTATTTGTTTTGTTTATGTTAATGAAATAGTTGCATGGCTTTTGTAATTATAAATATAAAATGTACTCTAGAATAACCTGTTGTTATATTTGAATTTAAGATCCTTATTATTCCAGTTAATGTTTCGCTGACACAAAATTATACCAAACATTTTGCGTCCATAGATTTTAAGTATTACTGATGAGTAATCGAATTTAAATAACACAAAATTATTTAAACATCTAACCCTTTTCTCACATAAATATATTATTTTAAGCAACATGTATAGAATTTTTTGTGAATGGCTAAGCATTTAACTTGTATTTACATTGATTTCATAGCCATACAATATGGTGCTTCATCGTGCTATATCTTGCTCTTTTTTTAGATTTTGAAATATCATTAATGATATTTTAGTTTTTTATATATATATATACTAGTAATGATCCATTATTATTAAAAAAAAATCTTAACGTAGATTTTGAAAATTAAATTAATACATAAATAAAAGGAATAATTAAGAGTCAATCTGTAAAATAAGAACTTGTAAAGAGAAAAGAATTCCAATTTTGAATTAAGCATGAATAAGAGTATTAATAAATCAGTGTGAGAAAGAAACAATAGAAAATGAGAAACAAAATTTACGAGTGCAAGAAAAATACAAAAACAATATACCTTTCTTCAAGAATGATGGAGATACTTTCACTAAAACCAATCATTTTGACATTATTGAAATGGTTGTAGTAAAATGATGAATTACATTTCATAAATAAAAGAATATTTCATATGAGATATCCATTTCTTATTTTTTTGTAAGTGTTGGGTATCTCTGTAGTTATGTCGTGATTAAAAAGTCGCACATTTATATGCGCTAAATAAATTTTCGTAATACTGTTATAAGACTTTTACATTTACTAAGGAGTGATTGCGAAATTTTCAAAAAATGTTTATGTAAAATTTAATAACAATGTTTTATACTCACATATGCGTTTATATATGTTGATAATGGATGCAATTGTATGTTTTTATTCTTAAACAACAGTAAACAATAATATGAGTAAAACAATTAATTAATTTTTTTATATATATACTTGTGTACTAATAGTGCAATGCGGAATTCTCGCCAGCAATAAATTATTATGTCATAATATTGTTTAATGGGAAAAAACGAGTTGAAATGGGGTTCAAAACATTCTTGTAAATTTTATATTATTCTTTATCATATTTGTTGCTAGATAGCACTGTCGACTATTTAGTTATTCAATCGTACGTCCATCTACAAGATGTTTCCTTCGTTGACGATTGACTTTAAAAGAAACCTAGTATAAGCCACAAATATTCACTATTCACACACACACACACACACACACACACATATATATATATATATATATATATATATGTCGTAGGCTAATTGAGAAATCCGGCTCTTTGCAAACAGCCTAGGTTCTTTGCAAAGATCCGGGCTAATTGGAGAATCCATCTCCCTTTTTCCAATTAGCCTGATATTTTTCAGGCTTACTGCAAAGAGCCTAGAAAGCGTTTGAAAAATGACCACTTATTATCCGATCAGGGTGATATTTTTAGCTCACTGGCTATCAAAGCCTGAGAGCTTATGTGCCCGTCGATTCTGTATGTGCGTGTGTACGTACGTACGTACATATGTACGTAACGCGATAACTCTTGATAGAAATATCCGATTTGCTTCAAAAATAATTTTCTAGGTTCATTCTGATAAGGTGCTTCCCTGATTATTTTTTGGGGTTCATTGGTTAAGTATAAAGGGGGAAAAGGGGGGCTAGTCCCCCCCCCCCTTAATTTATATAAATGTGTTTTTCATGCAGAAATATTCGATTTGCTCCAAATTTGGTATACCGGTTTATTGTGTTAAGGAGCTTCCCTGATTAGATTTGGAAGCTCATTTTTTAAGTATAAAGGGGGGAAAGGGGTTTACCCACCTTAATTTAGATAAATCGGTTTTTCATGGTGAATTATTCGATTTGTTCCAAATTTGGTATACCGGTTTATTAAGTTAAGGAGCTGCCTTGATTAGATTTAGAGTTTCATTAGTTACATATAAAGGAAGGAAAGGGGGGCTATCTCCCCCCCCCCCCGTAATTTAGATAAATGGGTTTTTCATGCGCAAATATGCGATTTGCTATAAATTTGGTATACCGGTTAATTATGTTAAGCAGCTTCCCTGATTACATTTGGAAGATCATTATTATATATAAAGGGGGGAAAGGGGGGCAATTGCCTCTCCCCTTAATTTAGATAAATGCGTTTTTCAGGTAGAATTATTCGATTAGCTCAAATTTGGTATAATGGTTTATTATGTTAAGGCTTGATTTAGATGGCTTGATTAGATTTGGAGGTTCATTAGTTAAGTATAAAGGGAGGAAAGGGGGGAGGGCTAGCCCACCCCCCTTAATTTAGGTAAATGGGTTTTTAATGCAAAATTATTCGATTTGGTCCAAATGTGGTATACCAGTTTATTATGTTAAGGAGCTTCCTGATTAGATTTGGAGGTTCATTCGTTAAGTATAAAAGGAGGAAAGGGGGGCTAGACCCCCCCCCTTAATTTAGATAAATGGGTTTTTCATACAGAGTTATTCGGTTTGCTCCAAATTTCGTATACCGGTTTATTATGTTAAGGAGCTTCCCTGATTAGATTTGGAGGTTCGTTAGTTAAGTATAATGGGAGGAAAGGGTGGCTAGACCCCCCCCCCCCTTAATTTAGATAGATGGGTTTCTCATGCAGAGTTATTCGATTTGCTCCAAATTTCGTATACCGTTTTATTATGTTAAGGAGCTGCCTTGACTAGATTTGGAGATTTATTAGTTAAGTATAAAGGAGGGACAGGGGCTAGTGTCCCCTTAATTTAGATAAAGGGGTTTTCATACAGAATTATTCGATTTGCTTCAAATTTGATATACCAGTTTATTACGATATGGCTTCCTTCATTTAATTTGGAGGTTCATTGGTTAAGTATAAAAGGGGGAAAGGGGGGCAATTGCCCCCCCCCCCCCCACTTAATTTAGATAAATGTGTCTTCATGCAGAATTATCTAATTTAGTTTAATTTTTTTTTCTAGGTTCATTCTAATAAGGAGTTTTTCTGATTATATTTGAAAGTTCATTGGTTCAGGATAAAGGGAGAAATAGATTAGCTAATACCCCCCCCCCCTTAATTTAGTGAAATGGTTTTTTCTTGCAGAATTGTCTGATTTGCTTCAAATTTGCTATACCAGTTTATTGTGTTAAGTAGCTTCCCTGATTAGAATTGGAGGTTCTTTGGTTAAGTAGAAAAAGGGGCAACGGGGACTAATACCTTCATTTATTTTTTGAGGGGCATTATTCTTTGAAATAAGAGTATAATATACAATTAGTGTGAATAGCCTGTGAGCTCAATGCCATCAGTTTAACTGGGCAATTTTCTCTTTATTAGGTTTATTAACGCATAACCCTACCCAAACCCGAAAAATAAATTACAACAGACAGTACCTCGATCCGAGCAAGACAAAATAATTTGATTCTACACGCAACCCGACCCGAACCTGAGAGTTCCATTTGAAAAAAACCCGAAATCCCGAACCAAATCTGATAACCGACAAAATATTCCAAAGATCCATAACCGGATCCGAACAAGAGAAATTAGTTTTTGTGGACACGCAACGCTACCAAAATCTAAAAATTCCATTCGAAGTCAACCTGAAACCCGTCCCGAACCAAATCTTGAACGACAAAAATATTCCAAAGAACTATAACCCGATGCAAGCCAGACAAAATAATCTACGTCCACCGGCAACCCGATCCCAACATGAAAGTTCTAATTGAACTCAATCCGAAACCTGGTTGTGATCGGTTTTCGGGTTGACTTCAAATGGAACCTTCAAGTTCGGATCCAGTTAAAAATAAAATTAAACTAAAACAGATAATTCTGCCTGAAAACCCATTTCTCTAAATTAAGGGGAGGGGCAATTGCCCGCCTTTCCCCCCTTTTATGCTTAACCAATGAACCTCCAAATCAAATGAACGAAGCCATATCGTAATAAACAGGTATATTAAGTTTGAAGCAAATCGAATAATTCTGTATGAAAAACACATTTATCTAAATTAAGGGGACACTAGCCCCTATCCCTCCTTTATACTTAGCCAATAAATCTCCAAATCTAATCAAGGCAGCTCCTTAACATAATAAACCGGTATACGAAATTTGGAGCAAATCGTACAACTCTGCATGAAAAACCCATTTATATAAATTAAGGGGGGGGGGGTCTGGCCCCCCTTTCCTCCCTTTATACTTCACTAATGAACCTCCAAATCTAATCAGGGAAGCTCCTTAACATAATAAACCGTTATACGAAATTTGGAGCAGATCGAATAACTCTGCATGAAAAACCCATTTATCTAAATTAAAGGGGGGGGGGGGTCTAGCCCCCCTTTCCTCCCTTTATACTTAACTAATGAACTATCAAATCTAATCAAGCCATCTCCTTAACATAATAAACCAGTATACCAAATTTGAGCTAATCGAATAATTCTACATGAAAAACGCATTTATCTAAATTAAGGGGAGAGGCAATTGCCCCCCTTCCCCCCTTTACACATAATAATGATCTTCCAAATGTAATCAGGGAAGCTGCTTAACATAATTAACCGGTATACCAAATTTATTGCAAATCGCATATTTCTGCATGAAAAACCCATTTATCTAAATTACGGGGGGATAGCCCCCCCTTTCCTCCCTTTATATGTAACTAATGAACCTCCAAATATAATCAAGGCAGCTCCTTAACTTAATACACCGGTATACCAAATTTGGAGCAAGTCGAATATTTCTGCATGAAAAACCCATTTATATAAATTAAGGGGGGAGCTCCTTTTCCCCTTTATCCTTAACTAATGAACCCCAAAAACTAATCAGGGAAGCACCTTATCAGAATGAACCTAGAAATTTTTTTTTGGAGCAAATCGGATATTTCTATCAAGAGTTATCGTGTTACGTACATACGTACATACACACGTACATACAGAATCGGCGGGCACATAAGCTCTCAGGCTTTGATAGCCTGCGAGCTAAAAATATCACCCTGATCGGATAATAAGTGGTCATTTTTCAATTAGCCTAACGCTTTCTAGGCTCTTTGCAATAAGCCTGAAAAATATCAGGCTAATTTGAAAAAGGGAGAGTGATTCTCCAATTAGCCCGGCTCTTTGCAAAGAGTCTAGGCTGTTTGCAAAGAGCCGGATTTCTCAATTAGCCTACGACATATATATATATATAACCATTATATAATTACAATTCATCATCTATTTCCAATTACTCAAATGTAATTAATAAATTTTGTTTCAATACATAACACTGACATTATACAAAATAAAAATGGAACCTATAACTTATAACACAAAATCAAGCACAATACCAATAATTCACTAGCACATTGCGGACAATTAATCCATATAAAACATGAAAAACCACCAAATTTTGATATAAAAACCTATTAAAGACAAGGATACAAATAACCAGCGAAATAATATTGAACCATTAAAAGACGTATCATAAACATATAGATCATTTGGATGGATATATCAGGAAGCTTATATAGCATTTCACTTCATCAGAGGTAGATGAAATACAAATATAAGCAAAAACATTTCTGTAATAGAACAAACAACAGCAAAAACATTTCTGTAGTCAATTTCTCTAATAGAATCCAGCTATAAGCGATATATTGAATTATATATATACAGTTCCTATCTCAAAAACTGTACGGGATATTGAAAAAAAGTATTGCAAATTTATAGAACATCATTGATTTAGTACGAAATGACTCCGTGTGGCCATGAATATAAAAAACAGAATGCTTAATACGACAATTTGTTCGTTTGCGTTTTCCTACTCTTTGACGTGACGAAACAATCTTAGAAAAAAAACAGGTATGGCAAGATACCTTTATTTTCGATGTTCAAACTTAGTTACAATGACAGTCTCGACACTTGCCTGAATTTCACGTTGAATACGTTACAGCATAGCGGGTAACACGTTGGCAAAAGCATCCGTAATACGTCGTTCAAGGTCATGCAACGTTAGCGGAAGGGTGACATACATTTGCTAGTTCAGATATCACCACAGAAAAAAACCCAATTGAAGTCAGATCAGATGAACGGGTTAGGAATTACAAGCGAAACCACTGTGGCTTGATTCGGGCTCGTCGGCGTTTCGTCCGAAATATAATCTTTTCTGCTTTCGTTCTTTTTTCGCGACTTCACAGTTTTGGAAATCACTAACAAACGTATACCCGTGTTATGCGTTTTGCTTTTAGCATTCATGTTTACTAGGTGTCTTTTCGTACAAAATTGGTGATTCTCTACAACTTCTTAAATCAATTTTTTCCCTTATCTCATTACCGTTTTCGATATTGGAATGCTATCTCCGAAGTTTTGCAACTGCAGACGTTATAAGCGGACTGATCTAGAAGAACATAGTCTCTTTACTATACATAAACTCAACTTATAGGACCATAGTTTAAAAGTCTGGCCATTCAGAGGTTGGGAACGGATATATATATATATATATATATATATACATATATATATATATATATACATTCATGTGTGTGAAAATTGCAACACCTTACAGGAATGACGCGATTAAGCTGGAAATTTCAGAGGATGCAAAATGTAGTGCGTTTTACAAATGATTCCAATCTCAGATTCACCAAGTATGAGTGGGCATAGCAGGGCCATTTGGACTGCTGCTGAAACCGTACAAATAGAGAACTGTAGCGGGATGTTGAAATTTGTCTATGGTTATCTGCTAATGGTAAATGTTAGGTGAGACGTAACTATGCCTCTTCAACGAAAGAGCGCGACATTTGAACATGTGTTTCAAACAGGATAATTATCGGCCTTCGTGGAGAAGGATTACCCTATCGGGCAATAGCAGATCGTGTGCAACATAAACATAGTAGAGTGATTCGTGTTGGGAAGCAATAGAACGACCAGGATCGGACAACTCGGAAACATGTCAGTGGACCTTGAACGGTGAAGTCAACGCGTGGTGATAGACACATGATTTTCATGGCTCTGGAGAACCAGACAGTTTCATCTAATTTGTTGTCAGCACACTGGTCAACTGTTAAAGGTGTATCTTTGTCTTCATCAATTAGTCGGCGTCTGCTTCACTGTGGATTGCGTGCAAGAACTCATTTATACAGGATCCCCCCCCCCCTCATCAAAACCAACGACGCCTGTGGCTGCAATGGCTTCATGGAGATAGAGTCTGGCATGCAGATTGGCCAAGAGTGGTCTTTTCTAGCAAATACCGCTTTAATGTGTGATACCATGATGACTGTATTCACTAAGCCGGTGATCGCCAACTTCTGGAGTGCATTATCGAGCGTCAATGAGGACAAACACCCGTAGTTGTGGTCTGAGGTGCCATTGAATATCATGGACGAAACGAGCAATTTTGGATATTCTGAACAGAAACATGTGAGTGAGCGAAGTGATGGAGCCCGAAGTCGTTCATTTCCTACAAGGGATTCCTTTATCTATCTTTCAACAGGATAATCCACGTGCACTTGTTGCAAGGGATGTCCAAGACTTCTCTTCTGCTGAAAACATAAAGCTTCTTCCGTGGTCTGCGTATTCGGCGGATATGTCACTTATTGAATATGTGTGGGGTTTTGTTGATCGGCTTCTCGCTTATGATCATCGTCCGACATCTTCTACAGATGAACTTTGATTACGCATACAAACAATAAGGAAAACTCTTCATTAGCATTCATTCCTGATCCATGCCACGTCGTACAGCAGCACTTATTACATCACTTATTGAATATAACAAATACTGATTTCGAACACTTAATTTTTTTTTCCTTGAAAAGGTAAGCTTTTGTTTGTAGTAATTCCAATCGTGTGTGCATATGATTTCATTGAATTCTGATGATTCCTTCGTGGTGTTCAATTTTCACAAAAATGAGTGTATTTAAAAAACAAACTAATGGTGTTTTATGAGAAATATAATGTGCATGATACAGACATCGATCATTTTACCGATCTGTTTAAGTTTGTCGTTTTTGAAAACTACCTTTAGGAGGAAAAAAAGTTTATAAACAGATTAGAGGAATACATAGGGGAGGTAATTGCAGTTCAATATTGTCCGATATTTATCTGTTTATGTATTAAGATGGATTATATTTAAATAAAGATTTACATTACTACAGGTACATAGATGATATTTTATATGTTAAAACAAATAATATTCAAAATGAATGTATTTTTGATTTTTATCCTAATTCATTGATTTTAAAATATACTTCTAATAGTCATGAAAAAGTGAATAATTTAGATGGAAATTAATAGAGAGGATTTCGTTAAAGTTGTGTATGATAAAAGAAATTGTTTCAGCTCTGATACTTTCAAAATTTTGAATTTTCAAAGTGATATGCACATATCTATTTTTAGGAACATCTTTGTAAATGTTTTATATCGCATAGAGAGATTGACTTTATAATAGAGAATTCATATTCATAATAGATTGCTTTTTAATAGAGATATTGACTTCAAGTTCGGATGGATTGGTTGGGGAAATGTTCGAATATTATAGTATCGCCTGATCGCAGGGTTATCCTCCGAGATTTATTAATGGTTTAGTTTATGATTTTAGCAAAATTAAGAGTTATCGATCTGAGTTTTATTCACTGTTAGATTCTAGATGTGTGTTGATTAGACATGATGGAAATTAATTGTTTGGATTACTTTTAATCTCTTTTTTGTTTTGAAGTTAGTTTTTCCGGTCGAGACAGGTGAGGGGAAAAGTAGTGCACGTAAGTCTAGATTAACCTCCCGCTGCTTGTCGTAAGCCAAGCCGCTTGTCTCCTTTTTTGTTTTAGTTAGTTTTATAATTTTCCCTTTCCTTTCTTTTCGTTTATGTTTGTTCATTTGTTAATGGTCTGCTTTTAGTTTAGTTATACGTTTGGTTTTAATTTTAAATTTAAGGAATTTTGGGTTGTTTTAGTTTTTATTATATATATAGATATGCACATAGATACAAATTGTGTTTGGAAAGTAAATTGTGGATTAAGAATATTTTTAACCACAAGCAATCGATTTGTCGGAAATTCAATAATAAAATCCAAAATTAGAGTTTATTCCGTCAATCAGTTTGTGTGTTATGCTTAATACACTACCTGCATTGTAATATGTTTTATTACGACTGAAAATAGCATTAACATTAAGTGTTTCTTTTTAAATTATACTTTATTATCCGTAATAGAAGAAAGTAATTTAAAATTACATAACTTCTTGTTTTCGGCACATTTGCATTTTTTATGGGTCAGATAGTCCGAAAAACATGTTTTTAGCAAATGTATGTGTGTCTGTGCGCATGCTTTCTGGGGCTCTTTTCTCATCTATTTGTTTTTGAAATCATGCAACGAACTAAACCAAACATCATATAACATATAAATTTTGTGTCATATATATCCCTTAAAGAATTATCATAATTTAATTATCCGTGACTCAATAAAAATTATTACTAAAGAAAGTACTGTTTCTAATGACGTTTTATCCTATAACATATCCAGAATTTGGCGCAGTTGGCTTAAAGAATCATAAAACGAGTAATATTCCACTTCCCTCTATATCCATGTTTTATTTTCTCAATGTTTTTCGTATCTAAAAATTGACTTCCACTTTCATTCTTTTCGACACCATCTACGTGAATTTTAAAAATAAGACGTTAATAACAGTAATTTTTTTTTTGCATTTCTTTGACGAAGGCTATGTTCTTATAGTTGAAATTACTAAGGATATTAAAGTAATTTAACATTTTTTTTTAAAAAAAATATTGTCTCATCTTTTAAATAGTTTGCACATAGTGTAATTTTAAGTTTAACTTTTTAAAGATTAATTAAGAATTTCTATTTATTTATTCGATGTAATGTTTTTGATCGAAGTAAATCTAGGAGGTTGTGGTATAATAGATAATATTGCTCAATTTTCATCAGTGACTGGGCATTTGTGAAAAATATCATATTGAATCACCCAGATGTTTAAACTACGTTTTATTTGGATATTTGTAATAAGCAATTTTTTTCACATTTTTTGATAATTTACCCGTTTATTAGAGTTCATTAACAATATCCCACAATAGTTTTGAAACATTGATTGACAACTTCTGTAGAAGCATACACACACACAAGTTTGACAAACAACTTCTGTAAAAAAAAATATCTAATAGAAATATTACGCTTCTTGAAGTATTGATATATATGAGAACAGAAGCAGTTTTTAGAACTGACACATCTCACAGGTTATTTATTTTTGTTGAATGATTTCCCACTTTGTATCATGATATAAAATTTACGCATACATTCAAATTTCATTGCCAAATGAGTTGCTGATTTTGGAAAAAAAGCGGAACTTTCTTTAAAAAGCATTTAATTCTAATATTCTGACGCGAAGATGATCATCTTAAAAAAAAAGACATAATTAACAGTCGAATAGCTTTTTCAAATATCTATATGATAATTTGAATATTAAAATGTACTCAACGTTTTATTGTGTTTTTGTTTGGGTAGGGGCAATCGTTAAAGCAATTTCGTATATTTTATTTTAATATTTTAATGATTGTTAAACCAAAATAATTTTCATCAATTTAATTTACAATTATACTTATACACTGGTTTTCAAAAATTAAGAAAAAATTACAAAAAGAGAGACAACTCCTTCAAAAAGAAACCTATTCGTATGAAGTTTGCATATGTTGTTAACTTAAAGATGATGAATAAATTTACAAAATGCAAATTAGTGGCGCTGCAGTCGAAATGCGTCTCTGTGAGGAGAATTAACATTTAGGCTAGAGAGTACGGCTACAGGTGTCATTGTGATTATCAGATAAGAAAACTGAGATAGCCAATTCATAAGTTTGACCTCGATGTATCATTTGTCCACAGAACTAAGATATTAAACTATTGGAAGATTGGAGGCAGGTCAAAGTCAGACAGAGGTGTCCAGATGGCTGAATGTGAGTCTTTTCGTTTTTCGTAGGGTTTGGCAACAATTTCAAATAACTGGTTCGGCCTTCATAAAGTTCAGCAAGTGACAGGAAAGAGCTACGACAACACACCGATCACCGCTAATTGAGGTTATGTGAACGGAGGAATCCCTCTCATCTTATAGAAGATCCTCCTAACATCATAGAGCCTTCCATGCTGCAGGCACTGGAAGTTTGATATCAACGTCTACTTTGCGTAGAAGACTTTATGAAGGGGATCTTTAAGCGAAGCGAACAGCCAGTTGTGTGCCGCTAACCCTACGTCACCGGAGGGACGTTTAAGGTGGGCATGTCAACATGTCCACTGGACGGCTGATCAATGGAGGTGTGTTCTCTACACGTATGTATCCCTGTTTAGCCACCAAACCGATAGAAGCATTCTTTGCTTTCAGAGAACAGGAAACACGCCATCATTCATCAAACATTCGTGAAAGAGATTCATACGGAGGAGGCAGTGTCTGTGTTTGGGTTGGTAACTCTTTTGGTAGACGTACAGACATCCATGTCTTTCCATGTGGAACTGTGGATGCTCATGTTTATACAGATAGCTTCCTTGATGCTTTTGTGCACCCTTATGTCGGCGTAAAAGGTAACGGTTTTCCTGTTACAGGACGATAACGTTAGATCCCACAGGTCGCGGAGGATTATCTTCAGCACCAAACAATTTAGCGCGTGGAAAGGCCAGCTCGATTCCCGGACTTGAATTTTATATTTGGGATGCTTATTTGGGATGGCATATTTGGGATGGTTTAGGAAGATGGATTGTTGGTCTCAATCTCCTCCTCAGATCTTTCCACGCTTATAACTGCTTTACAAGAGCAATGGTTCGCAATTCCCAGCGAACTTACCGATCGCATTATTGACAGTATCATTCATCTCTGTATAGGTTGTATAGCTTCTATGGGTGATCATACTCCATATTAAAGGTACTTTTTCTATACCAAACTGACACATTTATTTTGTTTGTTTTTTTATAATTGTGTTAATTTTTTAGACGCCACAATCTTCTGGTAATTTCTTTTAATGTTATTTTATACCTTACTATGTGTTGTATACCCAGTCATTAAAACCTACATGCGACATTTTGAGTAATCACTATTTTTGTTGCTTTTCCTTAATTTTTGAAACCAGTGTATAAATAAAATATATAATTTACAGTGTTAAAGAAATACTGAAAATGGAATAAATCTCCTATTTATAGGTATGTATTTAGCAAATTTACGATATATTTTTAATCAGAACTCCCTTAAAAAATGCATGGAATTTTCAATTTCAAAATGTATGAAAAAGTGATAATAACTTTTTAAATATAGGATACGTTAGAATGGTTAATAAACACTGTACCTAACATAAAAATCTACTATACTTATCGTAAATAATGTAAAAAACTACGATATCCATCATTTTGACATCCTAGAACGACTGCTGCTAGATGATGAATTGCATTTTACTTTGCAACAGAAGAGAATAAAAAAAGGAAGAAAAATCAATTATAAAAGATATATTCTGAGTTGGACATATGAGATAGAGAGAAGATATATATATATATCTATATATATATATATATATATATATATATATTACATACAAAGTAATAAATTTATCTGAAAAGAAAACTTTATTTAAAATGTTTCCATTTTTAATTTAATTTTTGTCTGACGCTTTAACCTTCAAAGTAACGATTTCATTTTGGAAGTTATATTGAAAAATTGATCGGAGTTTCCATGATATATTTATATAATCGTGAAGTTCCGTTATAATATATCTTTCCATGTCTTGAAAAATTCAAAGAAAAAAAAAACTAATTTGTTTGTACTTTTAGAATTTCATAAATTAAAAAAATAATGTATAAGTACATAATTTGTTCTAAAACGTAACTACAATACAGAATATGATAAAATATATGATATAAAAATTTTTGATTAATCTATTAATAACCATAGAAATTAACATCAGATTGCTCATAGATAAAGTATACATCCCGAATTAGAGAAAAAAGCGACTGTCAATTGCATCTATTAAAAAAACGAAAATACATTTGGCAGTTGAGCGAAATTCAATCACTAAAATAAACTTAACACTTGAAGAAGAGGCTTTTCAAGTATATTTTTTGCCCTCACTTTCTCTCTGTATTTTGCATAAATCCATTACTGATGCACGGTCAAAAAAGTGTTATCTAGTTTTGAAGATTATTTTCGTAGTAGTATCTATTATTTTAGTACGTAGCATTTTGAGAAACTCTGTTCTTATAAAATTAAATGTTCGTACAAATTAACGTGGAATAATTTAATTTTCGGCATTTGCTTTAACTTTCAGGTTTTCCCTAAAACAATAAAATATTGATATTTTTAATAAAACTCTTTTTGGGGGGCCATTTTACCAAAATTTGTTGGGGTTGCCGGGGGAAATTTTGGTGGGAAGTTACAAATTCGGATTTAGCGACCCAAAAAACATAAACTAAGCCGATTTCCAGAACTACCATTAATTTTGTCAGGTAAAACCCCCTATTTCCTGGACTATAAAGGTTTATGATTTTATGTTATTTTTTATTTTTAAAAAAAATGATATTTCAATTCCACTATGTACGGAGGATGTCACAATATGAGTAATAAAACAAACATTTTAATCACTAGAATATTTCAGATTAAAATCAAAATTGCCATTGGATGCGGAATTATGTCATTCTTTCAATTTATGTTACAAAAGATGTATTTTCAGTAGTCTCCGTTAGATGTATAATGTAACAAAAATTAAAATTTGCTATGCGATCGTTCAATTTTGACAGCAAATAATACAAATTATAATACAAAACTGAAAATATTTTGGTAAAATATACTACGAACAATGTAAATATTATATTTCGAACTCTTAATATGGAATTTCATTTTAATTAATTTGAAAACAAATCGCAAAGTATGTATTTTTCGTTTTTTTACAACGGAAAAACTACTCTTCGAAATCACAATTAATTTTTGACTAGCATTTGTAAAGCTTTTACACATCGATTGATCTTAATTTTTTTTGTAATTTACAAGTCCTATATTATTTGAATAATATAGTTTACTCTAAACTTTTATTTTTCAATGTACAGTGGCAGTCAAAAGTTTCCGGCCAGTTAGTTTCTTTGATTTGTTTGCCAAAAAATTTCAGCGAAGAAGAAGCACAATTGGTCCAAAAGTTAAGGGTAACCAAATGACCTGTGATAATGGGATCTTTTTGATTGGATACTGAAGATACTTGATGCAAAGGAAAGGAATTCAAAATGCGCGTGTGCAAAAGTTTCCAGCCATTCCTCATTCGTTAGTTTTTGCTATCGATAAAGTGTTTTTTTGACAGTGTTTGTTAATTAATCATCGTGAATAACACATTCAAAATTCAAAAATTAAAATTTCAATAATTATTGTTCGTAAACAAATGTTTTTTTTTTTTTTTTTTTTTTTTTTTTTTTTTTTTTTTTGTCGATAAAGGGACGATAAAATTTACTGTGAACGATATTTAAAAAAATATATAAAGATGGCCATGTCCTTCAGAACTTGCAACAATCTGGGATACCCCAGAAAATGACTATTCGCGTGGACAGTTTTATCAGGAGAAAAGCAGTTGATGACCCGCATAAAAATGCCCCTACAATTTCCATCGATTTATGGTGTTAAAATATTGTTGGAATAAGTCGGTCTACCATGTTAAAATGCTTACGTGACGTAGGACTTTATGGAAGAGTCGGAGTTAAAAAATCTTTCATAAGTAAAGAAAAAAAAAAAAAAAAAAAATCAGAGGGCCTGATTTGCATTTGCCAAGGAACACAAAGCCTGGTCAAATATAAACTGGAATAAAAGTACTATTTTTCGATGAATCGAAGTTCAACCTTTTTGGGAATGATGGCAGACACTATATTCGACGACCTAAAACAAAAGATAAGATTCGGGATATATTAGTCCTACAATGAAACATGGCGGAGGACACGTTATGCTGTGAGGTGCATTTTCTGGAAAATGTGTTGGTCCATTAGTTAAAATTCGCTGGAAGATCAATCGTGAAATGTATAAAGATATCTTTCAAGATCATTTGCTGCCTTATTGGAGGAAAAATTATGCTTGTAACTATTTTTTTCAGCATGATAACGATCCAAATCATACATGCAAGTTCGTCAAGCAGTGACTTTACCCCGAAAAAATTCCGCTTTTGAAATGGACAGCCCAATCACACGATCAGAAAACAATAGGAAATCTTCGGAACGACCTTGAAAACGTGTGTAGAATTTTAAATATTCCAATACAGCAGAATTTTCCCAAAAAAGTGCTAAAACCGTGGGAAAAACTTACCATAGACGATTTTGAACCGTTCTTTGAACGATGTCACGTTTGATGTCACGTTTTTGCGCCTCAGTAGTCATTCTTAAGAGCACGAAGACAAAAAACTGATTGTAAATGTTGTTGATCACTGTCATTTTCTGTTATAAAACAATTTTTTTCCATACTTGCCAAGATGGCCGAAAACTTTTGAGAACATGCGTTTTCTTTTGCAATTAATTTTCTCGATTAAATTTATTGATATTTATTTTTTTTCATAAATATGTTCATAAGTATTATGTCAATAAAGTGCATAAGTATCACTTAGAGATTCCTCTTCATATGGGTTTACTTACAAATTAACCAAAAATTTTATGCTGACAGGAAACTTTTGACCGCCACTGTATATCTAATATTTTCAGTATACATTTATTAGGATTTTATTTCTCTAGCCATAAAATTAATTATTATAAGAAAATTCTAATTATTATTAGTAAACTAGGGGGCTCAACCCCCTGCAATCTTCGGTCGGCAATCCCCGTTCAAGTTTCAAACCATCTAGAAGCATACTATCGTGCCCTGTTTAAAACACATTACGAGGTTACGGAAGACTGAATGATATTATCACTATAACGGCGGCTATCTGCTGTATTCTGGTTGTCATGTATTTTTATCCGATTGAATGGGGTTCTTTTCGGTTGACATGTCCACATCCATCGCTATCGTAACAACTCATGGCTATTTTCGGAATTGATAAGTAAGATCAATTACACATTCAAAAATCAGCTTGTATAAAATGGTTAGGTTAAAAATGTCATTAACATTTTGGCTTTTAAAACGAAGCTATGCACAATATCCTTCCATTAGTTTGAGCTTAAAAGATCCGTCTGCTTGTGAATAGCTTTCAGAACCACGGTATTGACAACTACGGTGTTTTGAGATTTTAAACTTATATTTCGTGTTTTGATCGAGTTTCAGAACAGGCATATCTTATACATATTTTTCTTTATTTTAATATACCATCATTTGTAGTTCACAAAGCATATTGTTTGTATTAACTAATAGGAATATCCGAATTTTCTAAAACGTAGTTATCGAATAGTAATTCGTACAAAACAAAACGAAAGTGTTTTGTCGATACATTTACCTGTATTTAAATTTGTTACTCGCACTACTTTTATATCATGCGATGTCATATTAAAATTCTCCGGAATTAAAATTGTTTTATATGTATCGTTTTAATATATGACATAATTTTCACTATTAAATTACTATCTCACGTAATAATATACTTATTTTAAGCTTTTTTTCACTTTTAAGAGTAACGGATGCATATATTACTTAATTTAAAAATGTTTGGAATATTATTATTTGAGCTTTTTAAATATCACCTAATATTCATCATTAAAAGTTTTTCACACGTAATAATTCAATTATTTTTGTACTTTAGATATGACGATATTTAATAGTTGGGGATTTACATGTGGCGTAATTATAACCTTTAAATGGGTTTCGCGTGTAATAATTTTATTATTTTAATTTTTCGTATTTTTTAATATTTTACGTGGAAGTATTTTGACGTAATGTTTCATATTTTCTGCTTTTAATACATGATCATTGAATTTTTATTTTAAAATTTTCTCCCTGTTTTTAATAATTTCACGTTTTAATTTCAATTTGAAACAAATCTAATGTTTGTTTTTTTCAAATTTTCCTGAAAACATAATTTAATCACAATATTTTTTCACTATCAATTGAAATAAAAGATAATTCCAATTTTAATTTGAAAACTACGGTGTAATAATCCCTTTAGTTTTTTCCTGTTAACCCCCCTTTTTCCACAAAAATGAAGTAATATAGTTGTCATTATTAGAGAGATGTCATTAAAATTAGAATATATATCGAAAATTAATTCAATTTTTTTTTAAATTCTAATACCAGATTTGTCACCTGTGGATCAATACCAATAACTTTTAATAATTTCACACCCAAACATTCACCCAAAGCTCTTTCGGGAGAAATAGCCTTGTAATACATTCAGCCGTTTAATCAGTCGTTTCATAAAACCATTTCAGAATTTAGTTTCATACATTCTTTTCATTTGGATTTTACACATATAGGGTAGATATATCAAATTTTAAAATATTCCATCTATCTACATATTTATGAATATCCAGCTATCTATCTGTCTTTATCTATCCATCTATCTATCTCTCTCTGTATATGTGTGTGTCACAAGTTTTTTTTTTTTTTTTTTTTTTTTTTTTTTTTTTTTTTTTTAAAGATAGTTGCAAGTAAAATACAATAAAAAGATGGATTTTTTATAATTGTTTGGTATAAAGGAAAGTGCCAAAGGCAAAACGTATTTTCTATTTTCAAAAAGATTCTACATGGTATGTGTGTAAAAAACATAAAACTGTTCATTTTTATATAACGAATAAAATATTACATGCCAAAGTGCATTAATCTGCAATATTTGCTTTTAATCAGTGTGTATAACGCATAATGTAAAAGAGAAATAATAAACGAAATAATAAACGATATCATTAATAAATATGCAAATTTATTTAAAATTTTAGTGAAAAGTTTGCGTAATTACATAAAAGTATTTTTAATGTGCGGCTTTTCTATTATTTATCTTAAATAGTTTTTCGGCCAGCTGGCACAGGCGGTGGCTGTATCATTATCGAAAATTAATTGTGAAATAAAGTAATTAAGTATACTTTCTCTCATAATTATTTAAAAATATCCAGAGTATTTTAAAGAGGAATTCCAAAAAGCTTTTATATGACATTCTGCTTCATGTCGCACAAATATTTTTCTAAGTAGATTTATTTCTTTGTTTACCTTTTTGCAAAAAAATGAAAATTTTTATGAATAACATTTTGAAAATTGAATAAATTAAGTGCTACACTTTTCGGAAATAAATCATTTCTTCTTTAATTATTAAAATTGATATCCTCTAAAATTGATCTATGGATTTGAAACATCTCTGTGATCTATGAAGATCTGTGAAATTGAAATTTTGAAACTGAATCTATGAAACTTTATATTTTGAAAATTGACTAAGTGTTACACTTTTCGGAAATAACTTATTTATTCTTTAATTATGAAGCATAAGGAGGTATTTTAATGAAAATACTAACACAAAATATACACTCCTGGTGTTAAAATCAAAGGATACCTATTCACTATTTCTCGCAGTGAAAAGTTTGACTTATATTACCATGTCACCGATTGATAATATGCTCAAAGTAATTCTATTGGAATAACGCAAATGTTTCTTGTCATCCTAATTTGCAATTAAGTGTTAAAATTATTATTTTTTTAACTTCAATTTATATAGTACGATGATATAAATACGTCGAAGACTACTCTAAAAGGTTTTTGCACAATTGAAGGCCTTGCAGAAAGAAGGTTTTAGCTCCATTTGTTGCAATTTTGAAAATTTCAGTTTCTGATTATTCAGAAGACTATATGATTTTTATGTTTTTGTACGAAACCATATGTAGGTGAATGAAATGTAGGTGTAATATTTTTTTTTATAAAACTTTTCTTGGAGGAAATCTTTTGACGAACTTTGAAAATTTGAATGTTTTTATTTTCCAGAAAAACAAAATAGAATAACTAACCCCTTATTACTTCGAGTACATCAATTCATTGTATGAGATTAATTATTTTAATATTCCAAATATTATGTAAAATTCACAAATGACAGTTCTAGTTTTAACATACCAATCATGTATTTTATGACTGTATAAAGGCAGTGCCACGTAATGAAGAAATATCCACTAAATGGGAGGGTTATGAAGAATGGAAGACACTTAAAATACTGATTTCTGTACAAAGTTTAATCAGAGGATGATGCTCAATGCTTGTTCTCGTGGAGTAAAACAAAAATGAAGATAAAAAAATAGGTATCTCAGGAAAAGTTTTAATGCATGCATATATATATATATATATATATATATATATATATATATATATATATATATATATATATATATATATATACATTTTCGGCTGTCACAACACCTTGTGCATTTCTTACTACAATTGAATGCTTCGTCATCTGTTTCTATACATCATAAGTATTACATATTTGCGGTGCCACACGAATTTTATGGTGTCATAAAATGAATCAAGTTCCAATGTGCTCAATTCTTTGCCATTAAGCAATTCATTCTGTCATACATATATGTTAGAAGCAATTTCTGTTATAATGTACGCATTTTTATTCGAAAGAATAGAGATTATGGAACTAATATCCAGTTACTTGAATATCATGTAAGGAGTGATGCAAAGCTTACAGATGAATTTCGTTTATTGATTTTTTTCCCCAGCGCACACAACATGGAACAGTATTTGGCAATCTGAACCCTGAATCATTTCTGCTATTTTATTTTACTTAGAAATTAGGCAAAACCAATCATCACTATCTAGATTTCTGTTTTTAGTTTCTGAATTACTAGACTTTTTTGCAACAGAAGTTTTCTTTACATTATGATTGTAGTTCTTCTCTTCCATCATTGCCTTGCTAATTGTATTACGGCTATTTTTTAAAACTTGATGTTCCAATTGCTTTTCTGCTGTGATAGCTTCCTTTTTGTCGTTTTTTGTGTTTTTTTTTTTTTTTCATTTTAAGGTTTACTTTATATGGCGAAGATGTTAACACAACTGTTTTTGGCTCCCTCTGTACTTTTATTTAACTAAATTTAGCAAAGAATTTAACATTTTTAAAGATTTTTGGGCTTTTGGGGAGGATTTTTAGCTGCAACCTTCTTGCAGGTCAATTTCTTCACAACTTACTCTCTCCTTATTGTTTCTTATATCTTTAACAGCTTTTGCTGTCTTCCTTGCCGTCTTTGTTTTTCTTCCAGATAGTTTGTCTGTGCCTTTTTCAACATTTTTAACATTATATTAAAAAAGTGTTTAAAAAAATAAGCTCTATTGAAAAACACGCTACGATTAATCATACGCAAACATTATATATTCAAACAGTGTTAAATTCAGCCCCCTCCCCCCAGAAGGTTTGAGGTTTTATGCATTATAATAGCCAAAAAGTGTAATTCCACCCTCCAGAACTGTAAAAAAGCCAGCCCTTCCTCACGAAATCGCAAATATCCTCCTGGAGCAAAATGTTTGATTTCAACTCTGTAAACCAAATACGCCGTAGGAATAAACAATTCAAAGAATATAAATTCAAATACATACAAGATAAAACAAATTGCAAAAAAAAAAAAAATATTGTATAAACATGTAATAATATTTTTATGTTTATATAGGCCTAAACTGTATAGAAAAATTAATCCAGATATACAAAATAAAAACTTGCGTGGAAATAGTAATCCATTATATATATATATATATATATATATATATATATATATATATATATAGTGTATAAAGCGTACCGTTCTCGAAATTCATTACTTACTTTTCAAATTTATGATCGCATATCTGGTCCAATTTAAGCAACTTAAATTGGCCCAATTACGCAACTGCGCCATTTTTTAAAACAATTAATTTCAAGACTAAGAACATAAACGAAATCAAACAAATCCGCGTGAAAAATATGTGCAATAAACAGATGAATTCATATATGTATAGGAAAACATAACAACTTACCTTAGTTTTAAAATATTCACTTCCGTTTAGTAGGAAGAAAATAGATCAAAACAGCTAACATTTGGTTCTTTTACATTATCTGAAAACAGCACGTCGTAGGCGGCTGCTTCTTCTAATCATGAGTGACGTCGTTCTGATGAGTAGGATTTCTGCGGTAGATGGAGTCTCTTGCTGTAATTAACGGCAGAATGGCAACGGTTCAATTAAAGTGGCGGTCCAAATATGGCTGCTCTCCCCTATGATGATCCCCGTTTTTAAATTCATAAAACCATTTATTTAATTTTTTGACGTGGAAATCTTGTAATAGAAAGGTAACTCTTGTGGAATGAATTTTACTTTGGATTTTAACTTTTGGCAACAGATATAACGAAAAATGTTTAAATTTTATTGGTAATTGCTGTTAAATTTGTGGTTTTCTATTAATTAAAATTTAACTATAAGATATTCCGATTCCGGATTACTTTTGTTGCCTCGGCCGTGTTTTAATACACATGTACATGAAATTTCACAATTCTGGCTTCTAAACTGTGGGTTTGTATAGCATTACAGACAGGCAGACAAATTTAAATTTTGATATATTAGGTATGTGGAGAGATACCTATCCAAATCAAGGTAAGTTTGAACGTTAAAGGTATATTTCGCAAATCAGATATTTTTTTACATTGCGTGCAGAATATTTCCAAAACTAAGTAACTCAGAAACTTAAACTTGTGAATTACATTGTATTATATATATTTTTATAACCTCTACCTATTAATAAATTTATTTGTTTTGCGTTTTTTAATTTTTCATTGACATTTCATAACATATTTCATGTTTTACGGTTTCATTTCCTGAAAAAAATATTTTCATGTGTAAACTTGATTATTATTGTAGATTGAAGTTAAAGTGCGATATTGTAAGAATGCCTGTAATATTGATGGGATATATCGAATTTATATTTTTTTAATGTGCGTTAACACATGTATGTCATTGAAAATCCTTAATTTTAATTATATATCATTAAAACTATTTAAAGGGATACACAAATATAGATTTGTATGATTTATTCTAAAAATGCTTAATTTAAAGAAATATTTTCAGCTTTTTTTTTTTTTTTTTAATACTGTTTTAAAGTCAGTTAATATTGAGCTGCTTAAGGTGATCACATCCCCTTTTAAAATTTTTAATTTGTTTAAATTACTCAAATAGAATAAATGTAGAAACACCCTGCATTGCATGAGTAAATTGTTTTAATATATATTTTTGTATTTATGACTTAGATAATAGTTCATTAAAATCATTTCTTTCATTACATTTCTTACGATATTCTTATCTGCTTCGATCAAGCATTAGACATATTAAACATATTAAACAATATTATACTCTCATATATTCACGGGAATTAACCATCTAAACCACGGATAAAACTGTATTATAAGGATTTTAATCTTTTTCTTTTCAGTTGCGCAGTTTTAAAAGACACGATCAGATAAATTTGGATTATCTTAGACTAGCTACCTTATATTTTTTTCATCTAGAACTAGATAGTAAGGTAGATAAGGAATCATTTAAAGAAGATAAGTGCATTTTATCGGATAAGAGATTCTTTCGCGTCTAAAAGAAAAATTGGCCGAGAATTATCAGCACTCATAAGGATTAAATAGTACCACTTTTAGAAAATTTTATTTCTAGCCTAGAAAAGATGCAGGTCTGAAATAATGTTACAAAATAATATAATGAGATTGGAACATGGAAAATATATTTACCGAGTAATTTTTCTTGATGAAGTTATAAAGAAACTTTGCATATATTTTTCTTTACAGTAGTGTTCAGTTCTTCGTTTGGAATAAGTTTAAAAAGCTCAAAATTTTAATAAATTAAATTTTCATAAAATATCATAACATAGAAAGATGTAGAGAGATGAAATTCAGGGTAGGAATGAAATTAGATCTACTTTTCTTTCTTATCACACATAACTATACTATACAATTGTAATACATATTAATTATATAAAAAAATATTTTTTTTACGTGTATGAATACTTTTTTTACATTTATAAACAATTTGTTTTTTTTTTGTTGTTGTTGTTAGGAAAGATATCAAACTTTATTATTATTGTACTGTCTACTGATAAAATTTAAAAAGCAAAACTGTAGATAAAACCCAGAACTTAAAAATAATGTTGGTAAATCTACATAGAATAATATTAAAATATAACTCTAATTGAATGCATTTTTTTTATATTTTAAAAAGTAAAACATACCGTATATAGTTTACAAGAAATTTAATGCAAAAAATAAGATGCAAAGTGGATAACCGAATTAATTACTAACTAAACTAAACTCTGTGGCTATACAATCCATTAAGGATCTGGGCCGACAGTGCCCATCTCTGTTTTCTTGACCCTGGGTCCCGAGGTGCTATGCAGCATGCGTCCCGGCCAGGTGGTCATCCTAACGCGAGACCCTCGGTGTTTAGTTCCCAAGCAAGCTTGGTATTCATTTTATCGACCCCAAAGGGATGAAAGGCTGGGTGAACCTTGCCCAGTCGGGAGTCGAACTCTCGACCTGCGGTGCGGCAGACAGGCGTACTGACCACTACACCACTGGACATCAACCGAGTTAATTAAGGAACAAAAAATTTTTTCAATTTATGAAATTCTACGTTTTTAGAACGCTACTAATTAAAATATAAATACAAGCGCTTAAGAATACTATCTTTAAGATATACTTAAAATACAGCATATATATTGTGTTCGAAAATATTTGCCGTACACGTTTTTTCGAAAGAGTTCAAAATCGATCGATACCTGGATAAAGAAAACTTGAGCTTCGCTGTCCTTGTGAATCGGAAAAGACTCCGTAAGTAATCTTCAGTTTTTCCTGCATCCAAGGACATTTCGCAGTTTGAACGTTATGTTCTCTTTCTTGTTAACTCTTAAAGTGACTGTTTTATACTGTGAGTTCAATTGAGAGCTGTGAGCTCGTGTGTGTTTTAGACTGCGTCGCTGTCGAATGTGTAACCAAGAGGGTTTTTATCGTTTTAATTAAAGATTTTTACAGTCCACATATGTATAGTTGTGTTTAATGAGTGAATACATAATTAAGAGTGAACCAGTCGCGGAAACATAATGGTCCGTTGCCGGAGTTTTTATTATTATTATTATTATTATTATTTTTTTTTTTGAGAGGGAAAATAAAAATAAATAGATTTAAAGGTACTTTAGTGTTCAAGATTGGGAATTTGAAGCTAGCGCTGGCGAAGTTTGGATGCATGGTTGGTTGAATTGTGATACCTCTGCATTATTGATCAAGGCGTTTTTAAAGTTTGGTGAGTTTGTTCCTTTATTTAGATTTCCATTCATTATGGATGACTTGAGTGATTTTTTGGTTAAAAAGAAGGGATTGAAATCGAGTATTACAAAATTGGAGAATAAGATTAATGGTTGTATTGGCGATGCAGATGCTAGTCAAGTAACATTGTTTGAAAATAGAATTGAAAGGTTAAATGAAGAATTGAGTGTGCTTGCAATAATCACATTTAATGCGATTATCGTTAATTGTGATAAAAATGGTACTGAGGCGTACATTGAGGAATAACAGACGGAATAGGATAAACTTGATAGTATGTGGCTTAGTGTTAACCGGAAAAAGTCGAGGATTACATTAAACGAAAGTAATCACAATGCAGGCGCTTTGAAAGCTCAAGCATCTGAAATTAAATTGCCGAAGCTTACACTCCCCACGTTTAGTGGTAATTTGGAGGAGTGGTTTTCCTTTTATGATTTATTTAGGGCTACTGTAGATTGTAATGAAGGTTTATCAGACTGTCAAATGTTACACTATTTAAAATCAGCATGCAGAAATAGTGCGCTTAAGATTATTCAGAGCCTTCCAATTTCCGATTCAAACTGTAAGACAGCGTTAGAACTGTTGAAGGAGCGATATTCAAATAAACGTGAATTAATTAATGCATTGATAAAGAGATTTATTGGAATACCTTGTATTTCGGATACTGCACAGTCTCTTTAAAAAGTGTAGACGTTATAAATGAATATGTGCGCTCATTGGGTGTACTTAAACAGGATGTTGGCGGTTTTTCAGAAGTACTGGTGGTTTATTTAATTACAGAGAAATTAGATAAAAATACGATATATTGATGGGAAAGAACACTTAAAAAAGAGGAATTGGGAACACTCGAAAATTTATTGTCTTTCTTGAAGGATCATGCGAGAACACTTCAAAATAGTAAATCCTCAGTAAAAGAAATTAGAAAACCTAAATTCACTACATTGTTGTGTGCTAGTAATAGTTGTGTTTTATGCAAGGAATCGCATCCACTTTACAAATGTCAGCGATATTTACAGTTAAATGTACAAAAGAGAACAGAGATAGCTAGAATAAATGGTTTGTGCTAAAACTGTCTTGTGGAAAAACACTATGCTAAAAAATGTAGGAATGCAGCTAAATGTAAGGTGTGCCATAAGCTTCATCATAGTCTCTTGCATATTTCACGAGACATTGGTCCTCAGGTACAGAGTGTGGCTGAAACACCGTTTGCTCCTCTTTCCCCGAACGCAACAGAACAAAATGAGTTATTAAACAAGAGAAGAAACAAAGAAACAAAATGAGTTATTAAATCAAATTTCTTGCACCGGCACCTTTGAATTTCGAAACAATTCTGGGTCGGGAATACAATTAATGAATAGAAAACAAACTTTACTTTGTACAACAATGATAAGGGTACTTGATTCGAGTGGTAATCTTGTAAATTGCCGAGCGTTGCTCGATAGTGGAAGTGAAGTCTCTTTTATAAGCGAAAATTGTATGCGAAAACTATGTTTGCCAAAGCGAAAAACTAGAGTACAGGTTACATGCCTAGGTTCTTATAGTGCTGAAACAAATGGAGAGGTAAATTTGAATTTTACTCCTCATTTTAATTCTGAAATAAAATTTGTCACTAAAGCATTTGTGATAAAAAGAATAACATCAAATATGACATACAGTTTTATTCCTTCAAATATTGTGAATAATTTTAATGATTTAGTCCTGGCAGACCCACTATTTTTTGAATCAAGACCAGTGGATATTCTACTGGGAGTTAATGTATTCTTTACATTACTAAATGGGAAAAGTGTGAAAAGAGGGGAAGCTCTGCCCTTCGCTGTAAGTTCTAAACTTGGTTGGATTATTACGGGGACTACCTCATTTCATACGACCCTTTGTACATTTGCGGTCAATAATATTCAATTAAAATTAGATAGCTTGGTGCAACAATTTTGGTCTTTGGATTCTGTTCCGGAAGTGGTTCAGATTTCTAAAGAGAAGCAGGAGTGTGAGGATCATTTTAAACGCAATTATTTTCGAGATAGGTCTGGAAGATTTGTTGTGAAACTCCCATTTAAAGGGTCTCCATTTCGATTAGGTGATTCTAGAGAAATGGCTATCCGGAGATTCCTTTCGTTAGAACGCAGACTTTCAAAACAACCGTCTATTTATGAAGATTATAGAAAGTTTATGAGAGAATATTTTGAAGTGGATCATATGGAATGTGTATCCAAATCAGAGGGTGCTCCTTCAAGTGTGGTATATTTACCACATCATGCAGTAATTCGGGAATCAAGCACAACGATAAAATTGAAGGTTGTTTTTGACGCTTCAGCTAAATCTACTTCGGGTGTATATTTGAACGACATTCTTATGGTCGGTCCACGTATACAGCAGGAGCTTTTCCCAATTCTTTTAAGATTTAGAACCTTACCTATAGTTGTATCTGCAGATATAGAAAAAAATGTTCAGACAGGTATTGATTAATCCTGAAGATAGAGATTTTATGAGTATTCTTTGGAGAGAAAGTTTCCGAGATTCTATAGAGGATTACCGTTTAAAAACAGTTACTTACGGTACTGCATCTGCCCCGTTTCATTCTACTAGAGCTCTTCATCAGCTTGCCTTGGATGAGAAGAGTGAATTTCCCTTGGCATCTGCGGCAGTGTTAAGAGATTTTTATGTAGATTTATTGTCTGGAGGTCAGAAGGAAGAGGAAATTGTGGAATTAATCGATCAATTGATATTGTTGATGAAACGAGGTGGTTTTAAGTTGCGAAAATGGATCTCTAATGTGCCTGGAGTGTTGAAAAACATTTCTGAAGAATGTAAGGAAAGTGGGGATTCATTGTTCTTAAAGAATGATAGTGGAATGAAAATTTTGGGAATACAGAGGAATTTTCTAGGGGATTTCTTTGTTTTCACTGCTTTAGACCATGAAAAGAAAAATAGATATTGTAAGAGAGATATCTTGTCAGAGGTCGCAAAGGTATTTGATCCATTAGGCTTGCTATCCCCTTGCGTCGTTTTCATGAAGATACTGTTTCAGGATTTATGGAAAACATCATTTACCTGGGACGAGCCCACTAGTGAAGAATTTGGTAGACGGTGGACGTCGTTTAGGGAGGATTTAAGGGCAATTTCTCAGTTGAAGATTCCTCGATTTGCATTGGTTGTAGATAAAACAGGACTTCACGTTCATGCCTTTTGTGATGCGTCTGAAAGGGCGTATTGTGCGGTAATACTTATGAAGGTTCAAGGCGTTCAAGTTCTAATGATGAACGAATAACGGTATATCTTTTGACACCTAAGACTAAGGTAGCACCGATTAAGACTCAGTCCATACCACGACTTGAATTATGTGCGGCTCTTCTTTTGGCAAATTTGCTAAAAATGGTTTTACATCATTTGAACTTTACGAATACTGAAGTATTTGCCTGGACTGATTCTAGGGTTGCGTTGGCATGGCTTTCTTCAGAGCCTCATCGATGGCAAACATTTGTAGCTAACCGTATTTCAAAAATCCAAGAGACAATTCCTAATGTTCCGTGGAGTCATGTTCCTGGACTTGACAACCCAGCTGATTGCGGAACAAGGGGTATGCTGCCGTCGGAACTAATAAATTGTGAATTATGGTTTAGTGGTCCTCAATGGTTAAGAGAGCCATTGAATAGCAATCAGCCTAATGAGTCATTTAACGGTGAAGACATTCAGGAGATTGTTTTGAAAGAAGAAAAGCGAAAGTGTGTTGTAAAAGTGGTTGAGCTTAGTGATGATGTGATTTTCAGATATTCCACTTCGGATAGACTGATACGAATCGTTGCGTGGTGTCTGAGATTTTTGGACAAGGCAAGGAAGTTATATAAGCAAACAAACGGTTTACTCTTGACGTCAGAGCTTTCAAGAGCAACGACGATGATTGTGAAATTGGTACAAAATCAGTGTTTTTCTGAGGAGATCCTTGCTTTAAGTCAACATGGGTTGCTAAACCGTTCGAGTAAACTTTTAACATTAAACCCGTTTCTGGACTCTAACTGAATTTTGCGGGTTGGTGGAAGGTTGAGACATGCTAATGTTTCTGAAGATCAGAAACATCCAATAGTGTTGCCTAAGTCTCATCATATTACGGCATTGCTTATTAGGCATTATCATGTAAGTTATCTGCATGCTGGTCCTCAGCATCTTTTTGCTGTACTTCGAACAAAATTTTGGATTCTAAGTGGTCGAGATGCAGTAAGAAAAATTGTGAAGACATGCCTAAAATGTTTTCGTGCTGCTCCAGCTATTGGTACACAATTGATGGGTGACCTGCCCGCCGTGCGTGTCTTGCCCAGTCGTCCATTTTCGAAGACAGGAGTTGATTATGCCGGACCTTTTATGTGTAAAGAGAGAAATCGTAGAGGCATTAAAGCGTTTAAGAGTTACGTGGCCATTTTTGTTTTTCGACGCGTGCTATTCAACTTGAATTGGTTTCGGATTTGTCAACTACGACGTTTTTGGCTGCACTGAAGATATTCATTTCCCGTAGAGGCAAGCCAGTCTAACTATCCAGTGATTGTGGTACAAATTTTAGGGCTGCCAGAAGGGAATTGAGAGAATTATACGAATTTATTTCCTCCACCATTAAAGATCAATCCTTAGAGAACTGTGTCGCTAATGAAGGCATCGTCTGGAAATTTAATCCTCCATCGGCTCCACATTTTGGTGGGCTGTGGGAAGCTAACATAAAGTCTCTGAAATATCATTTGCGTAGAACAATGGGAAATTCGTTGTTCACACTTGAAGAGTTCTCAACTTTATTGTCACAAATTGAAGCTTGTTTGAACTCGTGTTCGTTGTCAAATGATCCAAATGATTTACAAGTTTTGACACCAGGTCATTTTTTGACAGGTGCTTCTTTGACAGCTATTCCAGAGCTTGATGTTACTGAGGTTCCGCATTCACGACTTCGTCGTTGGCAACTGACGCAGAAGGTGTTTCAGGACTTTTGGAAGCGCTGGAGTGTAGAGTATTTGTCTCAATTGCAACAACGCCCTAAGTGGTTACGTACAACAACAAATTTAAAAATTGGTGACTTGGTGCTCATTAAAAATGAACTTGTGCCAGCGCTTCAATAGAAACTGGGAAGAATTAACCAAACCTTTTCAGGTAGTGATGGCTGTGTTAGAGTGGCCATAGTAAGGACTGCCACGGGAGAGCTTAAACGCCCTATTCACAAACTTTGTCCCTTGCCCCTTGATTGAGACTATTTAATTGCAACCCTTGAAGGCTTCAAGGCCGGCGGTGTATGTTCGAAAATATTTGCCATACAGGTTTTTTCGAAAGAGTTCAGAATCGAACGATACCTGGATAAAGAAAACTTGAGCTTCGCAGTCCTTGTGAATCGGAAAAGACTCCGTAAGTAATCTTCAGTTTTTCCTGCATCCAAGGACATTTCGCAGTTTGAACGTTATGTTCTTTTTCTTGTTAACTGTTAAAGTGACTGTTTTATATTGTGAGTTCAATTGAGAGCTGTGAGATCGTGTGTGTTTTAGACGGCGTCGTTGTCGAATGTGTAACAAAGAGGGTTCTTATAGTTTTAAATAAAGGTTTTTACAGTCCACATATGTAGAGTTGTGTTTAATGAGTGAATACATAATTAAGAGTGAACCAGTCGCGGAAACATATTTAAATTACTGGAAAGTCATGTTTTTAATTGTTGCGATATAATTATTTCAACGTTTGCCTTTGCCATGCATAATGTAACTTTCGGGTAGCAAATTAAAAAAAAAAACGTCTTCCAATAAATGCTCAATTCAAATATTGTGGTATTATTTGACCCACAAAAACAGTTTTATGAACGAAGTTGTTGCATATGATTAGATAAATAACATCTGGAACAATGTGGCAGGCTCATTTATGGGGCAATCTTAGTGCTTTGGGATACATATATATATATATTTCTCACATCGGTGATGGATTGAAAATTGAGCAAAATAATTCAACAAAATGTTTCTGTATTTACTCGAGATTTAGCACTATAGCTTGGAACTTTAGAAGTCTGCTCTGGACATTTTTTAAATGTGCCCGAAAAACCTCAGCTAACAGTATTAGCACAAACGTAACGTGCTGAAAGTTTTTTTCTTATTCTGAAAAGAAGAATTTTTTTAAACATATAACAATTACTATATTTATTATCCTTTTGTCTCATACTAAGCTTGTCGCGATTGACTCTTAGTTTAACAGGGTGTAACTACTCAACAAATTAGTCTAAAAGTTGGGAAATTAACAAATTAATTATATATAGATATAAAAGAAAGCTACTGAATTTGTTTCAGATTTGCATAAATATTTATAAATTGATTCATATTCAAAACCCCTCAAAATTAAGTTTGTAAATTCAATTTGTTTTTAATAAACCCATATCCGAAAACCAGAACTAATGTTTTTATTACCGTTAGTACTACTGGAATTAATTCACTTTAAAAGATGAAAATCCTTTGATCATTTTAGGATGCGTACTTATTAGGTAAAACGTTAAAAAAATGTTCAAACACGTACTTTTTATGAGATTCGGAAATATATCTCGGATCAAAGTAACATCTTGGCACACTTAAAAATATCTTGAATGGATAAGCTTAGAATTCTGCGACAAATGTCAATCTTTAGAGAATGACTCAAATATTGCGAATCATATTGAATATGTATATCCTGAGCAAGAACAGGAAGTAGTGAAACTTGTGCGTAAGTTATGTAATATTTAATATTGTTGAAGAAATATGTATATATTCCTTGAATCCTTCTTATTTATTTTTTTTTATTTATTAACTCCGAATTAAACATAAAAAAGACCTAAAATATGTATTATTTGAAATCGCACTTAAATAACAAAAATATCTTTATGAGTATTTTATATTATGAAGTAAACAACAATATTTATATAGTTTAAGTTCAATATCAAGAATGACAGTTAAATCGAAATATAAGGCAGATATGAGGAAGATATTTTTCTAAGCTTTTCGAATATGAATATTTAAAACTATTTTTATTTATTAGATTAGCTTAGTTTGTTACTTTTAAACTGTACGTGCTTCATAAATTTTAATTCTGAAACCTAATTTCCATTTTATAAATTAACACATTTAAAACTATTTATTAAAAATGTAGTTAACTATTTAATCGTGAGTGTATTTAAATTTTTATCTTCCTTTTAGACTTTAATCAAATTTTATTTCGATATACAGAGTGTAAAGAATGTACAGTTACACCGAAATAAATTTTAAGCATAGGTCTGTATGCTAGTAGTGACAATAAAATACGTTATCATATTGTGCTTGCAACGCATGTAGTGGCGCAATTTGAATATCGAACACTTTCTACAAATGCTTTTCTATGATACTAAAAAAGATAATGAAAAATGACAGTTACAAAAGTGCAAATTCTTCTATTATGTATTGAAATATCGTCATTCAAGCAAAAGAAAATTTTACTAGAATGCGAATATACATTAAATAGATAAAATTACCTGTAGAAATGTGGGAGTAATGGTAAGTTGGAGTAATTTGTAACAACCGTTGCTAGCACAAGCGTGAGAATATCTGGTGCTTTAATGATATGAAAATACACATTTTACATTAATTTGTACAAACTTAGAGCATTCTCCCAATTTCTGTTTCACACTTGGTAACCCCCGCTTGCGTTTAAGAAGTTCCTTAATAGTTAAAAGTATAAAACACTTGTGTAGTCCCTGTGAATATTCTTCGTTGCTATCAGATAAAATCATTGTAGGTCTTTGTCTTAATTGTTAGTAGTTAAGTTATAATGGCTCTAACAGATTATCAACAAGTGTTTGCCCCAAATCCTTTCTATTAGCTGCTGAATCATGCTCATAATTATTACACAGATTTGTCAGATGAGGCAATTGTTAAGATTTTTTTCTAAGTATTTTGTTCTGTATTATGTTGTATGTATCCTTATATGTCGTAATAACTTATTATTCATATGGAAAGTTTACTATAAATAAATTGGAGAAATGAAATCGTAATAATTACAATGGGGTCCACTTATTTAATTTGGATAAATTTTCGTTTAAAAGTATAAGGCCGAGGCAAAATCAGCATTATTTTTGTTCGGATATAATTTACCTTAAATTTATAAATTCAAAACCGACCACAGCGCCTAGCTTATGTTACTTCAGGCAAGTGTTAGTGACTGAGGAATCAAGTCATGTTCATTTGAACAGGTTTCCTAATACAAATTAGATGGTGTTCGCTACCGAAGGCATTGGGGTTCCCAACATTTGTCTCGTTTTGAATGATTTTCTTTAAAAATATAAAAATATTCAGGATTGATTTTAGATATATTTATGTTATTATCATGGCCTCGAACATATCCCGGAAGGTGAGCTACTGGTAGAATAATGTATGATTTTTAGCATAACTTGTGGTTTAACAAATGTTGGGTATAAACTTTATGTGTTTTTGCAATATATCACACTGAAACAAAAATAGATGTTCACAGTTACATCATAGTTTTTATGGGTAATCATAAACATATAGGGTAATTGTAAACAGACCAAAATCAGACAATTTTGCTTACTTAACTTAAATGTCACAGCAGTAATAACTAATTGTAACTGCAGTATATAAGTTAAACAACAGCTTTATGTCAGTTTTACAATGTTTTTCATGCATAATGTGGTTTTTAACCATTATCTGCCTAGCGTTGTCTCATTGTAACAATATATATATCAATGCACTTGTTATTTGCACACATGGAATTATGAAAAGAAATACCAGCTTTCTTTGATGAAAAAACCTCCCCGATATATAAAGACAAACACTTCTATTCTGAAAAATGTAGTGTGAAGTGAAATATTTCAATTTTAAAGAGAATCATAATTCCGGCATTTATGGGTTAAAGCTGTCAGTATTTGACATTATTAAAATCTGTTTACAATTAACTCAATTAAGCATAAAAAGCAGATGCAAGGAAGCGCTACATTTTTAAATTTGTTTTTCTTTCGCTTTCTCTTTATGTTATTATGACAAGCACGATAATTTTCAATGTTTGTTATTAAAGAAGCTGCAGTCACTTTTATATAAATGCGCCCTACTAAAAGTGTACAAAATTTCTACTATCTTAGTCCTTCTACACATTAACTGTTTGAAGTAACATTGACTTTATTTTGCATCGTGAATAATGTGATTAAGAATTTTTGAAAAATAGTTGATAACACATTTTCAAAATAGAGATGCTGTATGAATAAGTGCAGTATAATTTAAAATAAAAATACATAAATTTATATATTTATACTATATTAATATGTATCTAAAACAGAATCATTTTTCTGAAGTTGAAGCAATCATTTAAAAAGCGGAACAAATTCAGCCTTTCTCCTATTTTTTCTTGCATGCAAATCTCAATCTATCAAACTTATGTTATATAAATATGACATAAAGGTAAATTTTTCGTAAGATTCACTTCATCATTTATCATTAAAATGCCTTTTACATTTGAACTTATCATCCAATGCTCCTTTTTTTTTTTACTTTTCTTTAGATAACGTATGAACTCTTCTACTCTCAAATAATCTTTGATATCTTCCACAGCTATAATTTCCAAACAATTAAAATTATTTACTACTTTCTTTTAAGTTCATTATTAACATTAAATGTGATTTCGTGCCAATGAAAATAGACTTAATTTATAATGTTTTCATATTCGCGAATAATATATAAACACGTTTAAGTGTATATCACATATCTTATATCATACACCTGTTAGTAAGCTATGGATTATAAAAATTCATTGAAAAAAAGGTCTGTTGGAATAAATTTAACCCCCCCCCCAACTCACAAAAAAAGCAAAGCAGAAATGTTTTAGATAATGCGTCATGACATATAAGTTCATTGATACAATAAAGCTTATTTTAAAAAATAAATGTGTGGGACGAAAAATTCCTAAAACTATAACATTAACCAATACATGTAGACAGATAAAAATACAATAAAAGAAAAAATCTGTACCTTATTTTACCGACAATGTTTGCATAAAATTTTAAAATAAATAGTAGTGATAAGATTAATGTTATAATTTGTATATAAATTCTTTTCTTTTTAGCAGTGTTCTTTTCTTTTAGGATTATATAAAAGTTCATTTTTCTCACAGAGACACTAAGTACAAAAAGTATGCAAAATGTTCAATAAATACATATGTACTAAAACAATTCTAGCAATTTCGTGATCATCGAAAATTATATTCTTTATTTAAAAAATGCAGAAATAAAAATAAAATAAGTAAATAATTAAAGGAATATATTTACAGCGACGTTTGAAACATATTCATGTAGAATAACCCAGAATAAAATGCAAAATTTACAGTTTTTTATCATAATATTGTATGATATTAGGTAATATCGCAATGTGATTAGTAGCTCACGAGCAAACAATAGGGTTCAAATTAAATATATACCGAAACTATTTATAAAACTCTGATCCTGCATCTCTCAATAAAAGTACATAAGTTTGTTCCGCTAACTCCCCAGGTAACTGGGAACAGACAAAAATTAACTCTTTTGGTAGAATTGTGTTTTGAAGTACATAACGTTGGGGACTGGTATTGACTTAGTGATGATGTGACTTGATCGAAATAAACTATTGTAAAATAATATACTGTTAATTAATTAGATTGCGGAGTCAGTTCAAAAATATTTAACCTATAAATACCTATTAAAATGTAGGGTAGATTGGGTGAAGATGCCATAGTTTTTGACTTAATTGCTTTAAAAAAACACCTGTTGTTTATATTTGTTATTTACTGATTTCTTGTTAAAGTATAGACACTTAAGTATGATTTAAAATCTTATTTCATTTTACAGATGTTATAGAAAGCAACAAAAATTTTGTTTTTGTAAACACTTGCATTTCGTTATCGTGGATATCGGTATATTCTAGCCAACTATCTATGTGTAAAATATCTTATGGACTTTCTTTGTAAACAGTATTTTTTGTGAAACAGTATAAAGCATAATGGGAAGAATAAAAGTAACGTTAATATTTTAAACATACTAAAGTTGTTAACTTAGTTAATATTAGAAAATTACAAAAATATGAATATAACAATCATTAGCAATATAATAAAAGAAAAAAATAATATTTATTTGTTATTTAATTATTTATGTTATATTAATATATTTGATTGTATAATATTTATTTAATATATTATGTTCTACTTAACATTTAAAAAAAATTGTGCCTCTTAAGTATGCCTATTTTTAAACATTATAACAAGTTTAACTACGGTAAAGCCTCTGTGATAAAGTGCTTTAGAGTCAAGCTTTTTTTTTTGTTAATGCTTTTCATATGTCCCTTTGTTCTTTTTAGCGATATCTCAGGTCTGCCATAACCTGCACATTTGCTTAATAAATTTGAGCAGCTTTTATATAACCAACAGTTTCACTGAATGCACTTGATCCCATCAAAATTTCCCCGGATTTTAATGCACTCTGCTAGACACTCTGAACAATCATTCTCAATCACTTAAAAAAAAAATCTCATCTTCTGAATCTTATGAGTGAATTTAATGATCATCCATATCACAGTCAGTTGAAAATTCTGTCTTTCTACCCTTTGATTTCTTATCTAATTCCTTTTTAGAAAGGAAGAGACACCTGAAAATTCGCAGGTGCTATTGTCACACCAATTAAGTTTGGCTTTGATAGGCCTTTAAAATTATTTTTATTTGAATATTAAAATGAGAAAAAAACTTTGGTGAAATTTACGTCATATTTAGAACGATACATTTAAAATGTCTAATTTAAAATAAATTTTTTATAGTGTCTTTATAAAATTCCTTACTTAACCATTTTATGCAAGTTAATTTTAAATTGTTGGGTTGATATTATTTAATCAATCACGAAAGTAGCAGTTAGCTGTATAGGCAATAATTGATTCTGTTTTAAAACCCCTCAGTCAAAGGGAAATGAACGGAAACCTGATTACAGGAGATCGCCATTAGTTGTTTAATTAACATTTAATCTTCCGTAATCTTTCAAAGCAGATCAAGGAGAGTATCAAATTAGAGTATTTTTAGAGTCTGCGGTGTCTCGATGGAGGTTGGCGAGCATAGCTCGTAGGGGGCAAAGACCCCTAGTTAACTTACTATATTATATACTACTACCAATATTTACATTTATTAAAATTATATATAACTGCATTTAACATAAAATGTTTAACAATGATCATAATAAGTAATTATCAAACAATTATTTATAAGGCCAATAAAATTTATTTATAATGCAGAATACATATAGAAACCTTTCAAATTATGTTCACCATAGATTTTAATATTTCTTGATTTTATTTTAAACATTTAGAAAATTTATAAATTTAATCAATGATTTTTTTTAATCAGTTGATTAAAATTACGATTTCTGAAGGCAAATTTCTTCAAATTATCTGAATAAAATTATTACAATTTAATTATTAGTCACAAGTAATTTAAACAATGAAGAAACAACCAGGCATTTGACCCCAAGGGAAAACAACCGGCATCTTACCCCTGAAATATTTCGTCAACTTACCCCAAAGTATTGGGCAAGACGCCGGTGTCACCCATTGGCGTGAAGTAGCGGGAACCGGTAATTTTTGTAAAGTTTTGATTAAAGTAAAATTTGATTTAACAAAGTACTTAAAATTGCCTTAGTATCACAGAGTCTTATTTTGCAGAATATAAGTTAAATTATATCTAGGAATTAAAAAAAATTCAGAATATATGTTAAATATTATGTAGGTATAAAATGCTGCTTGTGCAAGTACAAAAATCTTGTTTAGAATGATAAATATTTAATAAAATTTTTAATCCTTTAGAAATATGAAATTCCATTTCGACACGTATTTCTGAAACTATAAATAAAAATATTAGTTGAAAACTTATATTATTTTTAAAAAGTCATTAAACAAAAGACATTTGTTATAGAAATGTGTTGAAACAACTCATACATGATATTTTATTGTCTAGACGTGACAGCGAAAATGTTGTGGAATGATAAAAGAGATTTTAGAGGGTATCGTATTCACATAATTTTTTTTATGATGTAAAATATATATATATATATATATAATTTCTTTTCAAAAATATATTAGTTACGGGAACGTTCACTCGTTACTCTTGTGATAATTAGAGTATATTTTCATATATAATTCCAATTATTTTATTACAAAATATAACTAAGATAAAAATTGATATAACCAGCTAAATACCACTGTGTTCCATACACAAACATACATCTAATTTATAACAAAAAAATATTACCTATGTATATATTAAATCACTCATGTGACACTATGGTCACAAGAGTAACAAAATTTTGATTGATTATATAGACAAGGGAAATGCTTTTCGTTACAAATTAGATATATATTAAATGAGTGGTGCACAATAGTAAATTACTGGTTATATCACTTTTTATCTTAATTATATTTTATAGTAAAATAATTGCAAGTATTTGTAAAAAACCGCACGAATGGTCACAAAAGTAATAGTGGACATTCCCTTATACTTATAACTTGCAATATTAATAGAATAATAACAAAATACACTTTATATTTAAAACTAATTTTAATTACATAGATTTCACTTCTTTCGAAATCAAATCTTATTATTATTTTTTTAGATTTATGAGTTAAAAGAAGTTAGTTGACATTCACGACTAAATTACATAAACTCTGTGGCTATACGGTCCATGAAGTATCTCGCTCATCCATGTTTTTTCGCTCTGGGCTCCAAGGTGATATACAACAGATATCCCGGATAGGTTATCAGTCTACACTGTAAAAAAAATGGTAACGTTCCATGTAAAATCCAGGAACGTTTCGCCTTTTCTCAGGTTTTCAGAATAATTTAGTTCTTTAATGTGAAATTCTGGTTTTCTTATCTGAAACGTTCCTGAACAAAAGTTGGAAACAGCAAAACGCTGCGGCCGCCATTTATTATTTTTTTTTTTTTTTTGCTATAATCCATTGCTCGCGCGCGAGTGCCGAAAACGAATCCCTTAAATGAATGTAAAAAAAAATCAATATGGAATGCAAATAAATCAATAGACGACATAATCCTTTACGTCTCTATTGTCAAGACAATTCAGATGAAAATACAATACCTCTGTGACATCGCTAAGAGATTATCTCTCGTACTTGTCTGTGGAATGTTTAACGAGCAGACCGTGTAAAAAAAATACACCTATTATTTGGATCTCCATTAACCAGGGGACCATCAAGCATGATTCTCACCGATTTTGATTAATTTAAAATATGTTTTAGAGTTCTTATCTCTAATTATTCTTGTGAAAGGATTTCTTCAAATGGGCCTTAGATTTTCAGAAATTAGATACTGAGGTTTAGCATGCGTTTCAAATACCCATTAGTTTGCAGCTCTCAACGTGTCTTTCGTGGTGTGGACGCAGAAGGATAGCACGCCAACCGTACGACCCGAGTTCGATGCTACCTCTTGACTTTTTTTTTCTTTTTTAATTAATTTTATATTTTAACACTTTATTACAATTTGATTTAAATTTGATATATATTTGACACTTTGAATTGCTGCAAATTTGAATTTTTTTTTTTCGGAAAAAATATACAATTACGTTTAGTTTTTTTTTTTTTTTTATGAAAATTTATATGTATTTTATCTAACTTGTAAACTAACATAATTACTGACGAAAATCCAAAATATTTTATGTCTAGATTTTTTTTCTAATTATTATTTACATTTATATATTTTTATATTTTAAGAAAAGTTCAGAAACAATATATCATATATATATTTACTTTATTGAATTTTAACTGAAAATTTATTTTTTCGTGTAATTTATAAATAATAATTTTGATGTCAATTTCAAAATATCTTTTCATTCTAACAAATAGTGATAATAAAGAGAAAATTGTCAACTGGAAATGTAAAAATCGTCTGCGGATCCCGCATGCTGTGAAATGTCAGTAATGTTTTGCTGGCAACAGAAATATTCCTGGTATTTCGCAGGAAACTTACTGGCATTTCTGTAGAAAGTTTTTAACATATACAGTAAAGTTCCAGTCATTTTCAAGAAATGTTTCTTGGAAATAATGGGCAACTCAGCTGCCCATTTTTTTCCCAGGAACGTTGCAGAATTTTTTTTACAGTGTAAAGCGAACTTTCGGTGTTTATTCCTCTAGCAAGGTTGGTGTTAATTTTATCGATACTGATTTTGGTATGCATTTATTAAGGGGTGAAAGACTTTAACATTGCCTAGACAGACGTCAAACTCTCTACCTGAAGGACAACAATCAGATGAAGTGCACTGTAAAAAGAAAACGACATTTTTACAGTACAACGTACTGTTCATCTCGCGCACAAACTCATCCCAGTGAATGTGCTGTATCTTTCTTTGGTTTCCTGACTATACTAATATGGGAAATACAATAGTTGCGTAAAATTAACAGCACAATGTGCTGGCAATTGGGACGCCAGCAGTTTGTGCTGTGTAAAATTTGCGTCCAAATTGCCAGCACATTGTGATGTTTATTTTACGCAACTACTGTATTTTCCATATTAATATAGTCAGGAAACCAAAGAAAACAGCACATTCACTGTGATCGACTTTTTAAATTACAGTGGTTTAATACAGTGGAATTTACGGTGGTTTTTTTACTGTGTGGTCACTACACTACTGGCCCTCGAAACGCCACTACACCCAATACGTACAAAAGACACGCCAAGTATATTAATTTTCATGAATACAGACTATTTATTATTTGTAGTTACTCAAATTCATTACATATTTAATAAAGTCATAAAAAAACCAAACATAAAAAGATTTATAATCTTCAGTTACAATAGGCTTTAAAAAGTTAATTAGACAAATATTGGTATTCATTTTATCGACCCTGATATTGGTACTTATATATTAAGGGATGAATGAATGAGTTAATCTTGCTCTGTCGGGAGTCGAGCTCTCGACCCCCAGCGCCGAAAACAGATGTTCTGATAACTACGCCATTGGGCACAAAAGACAAATCAAATTTATTACTTTTCCTCCATGCAGACTATTTTTTATTTGCAGTTACTTAAATTCGTTAAATGTTTATTAAAGTATATATTATATAAATGAAAATTTAAAATATATAAAGCAATATTTTTGACTAAATCGATGTTTTTCTATAACTCATACATTAAAAAAATATATTATTTGTTAGAATATTGTGATTAATTAACACTTAAAAATGATAAAGTAAAAATAAATCTAATTAATTCGATATAAATAAATTTCGATATCAGAAATGAATTTCGAATAAAAATAAACGAAGATTTTTTTCTTTAGTAGAAATTTGCGTTTTCTGATATTGATTTTTACTATATAAATTTTTACGATCTGTTAAACTTAAAAAAAATTGAGACTGTATAGTTCAGTATATATTTTCTAACTATACAGTATAACCCCCTAACTGACAAGCCTGTGTTAATACGTTCACTAAACTCCAGGTTTCACTGCAATACAAGCACTATTTAAAGTAATATAATTCTACTGATTTAAAGTATTTTTAATACATTGAACAATGATTATCACTTCCAAGGATTGCATTCATATTCGTTTATTATTATTATTATTATTATTATTATTATTATTTTAGTGTTGAAGAATCATCTTTTTTTGGTATTTAAAATAAAATACAGAGAAAATAACATTACAATTTTGCCCTTTTCCAAGACAGTCAGAGGGTTTAACTCCGTCAAATGGCGAAAAGCTACATTTTCAAAGTGCAAATGAAAATATTTAAATGTATAAAATAAAATTCCAACAAAATAGAAGGCCGTTCTCTGAATAAACTATATTTTGAAAGTCACAACCATGCTTTAAAAAAAAAAAAAAAAAAAAAAAAAAAAAAAAAAAAAAAAAAAACATTGTGTAAAATATTTCCGTCATTAAAATGGTATTTCTATATTTAATTTTAGCATGTGAAAGACTTGTCAAAACATATAATTTATCGTTTTCTAACTGAATTAAATATTTTTAAAAGACTTATTATATTAATAATGTTTAGGTTAACTTGCAAAGTTTATTTTAAAATTATGTGCTCAGATTAGAAAAAAAGGGATAAAAATATGTGAAATTAATAATAGTACTATAAATATATATAAAAAATAAGAATTTTATTTAAAGGGTTTTAAATATTTTAAAATGTCAGAGTAAGTTGTCAAACGAAAGGGGAAGTATCATTCTGTATATAAAAGTGTATGGAATACTTTTAGTGCAGATTGTTGAGATCCGACGGTTCCAAAATTTTCGAAAAAGAAATTTAAGCCATCCATCAATACATTTTTCGAAGAGCAAGCTGTCACACGAACGTATTTAATGTACAATATATCAAATTTCTGTTTGATAAATTGTGATTCCTAGTACAATGTATTTTAGATAAACAACTTTTTTAAACATTTGTGATTACAAAATTTCCTGTGAGATTTTAGATTTTAAAAGAAGCACATAATATTTTTCTGATGCATAACGCTTAGGTTTTTTAAATAAAATATAATTTTAAGACTACTCTTTTCCTATCTCATAGGTTATTGAAAAAAATTCGGAACATTAGAAAAATATAATTACTAATAACTAATTATTAAACATAATTAGTTATTTTTTCTATATCATGTAATATCGAAAAACACTTAACGTTAAAAAAAAATAAAATTCTTAACAAGTAACTATAATTTATAATGAATTCATTTCTCTATCTCTTCTACTATTGAAAAAAATCAATAAGAGCACTCCAGGGATACAAAATTATAATTATAAATTACTAATTACTAACATTAGTTTTCTTATATCATTTAGTATTAGAAAAGACTAAATATAACATAAGTATAATTGTTAATTGAGAAATAATAAAAACCTTAATTATTTTTTTATATATATCAGGGAGTATTGAAAACAATCTGAACACTAAAAAACTAAAAGACTTTTATTCGACATTTGGTCACTGTTTTAAGGACTTTGTTCCACTGTGCGATACCTTAAAATATGAACCGAATTAAAATGTTTTTTTTTTTTAATTTCTCTTTAAAATTAGTATTTGTACGAATCATGAATTTTGCGAGGAAAAACTGCCCTAAGTGAGAATGTATAAACAAAATTGGTTATTTTTTAATCCACTTAAAGGGCAACTATTGTTTAAAAAAATATCTTGAAACAGTTTTTGAAAATCTCTTCAAAAAATTATGATCAAGAAAATTGATAAGGAGAATGTTATTGTTTTGGTGGAAACTAACTATGAATTGCTAATTCAACGAAATATAAAAATAAATGCTACAATTATCTAAATTGAGTAAAAAAAGGAAATAAAACTAGAATTTCAAACTATTATTAAATGTAACATGAAATATACATAAAATAAAACGTATATAAATATTTTTCAAGAAAAAAATAAAAAGTAAAAATGTAGTTAATTAGAATGATAAACACATGCAAAAAAATGAAAAATATATAGGAATATATTTGTAGTTTCCAAAAATAAGAGCCAATATAATTATTGATTTTCAATTATTTTTCAAACGCACGTTCATTTTGAAATGTGCGTGTTTTCCGTATGCATTTAATTGAAATATATATGTTTATTATTTTGGCATTTTTTGCGACAACTGTCATTAAAAAAAAAAAAAAAAAAAAAAAAAAAAAATGTAGGACTATATTAGGTTGTTATTGCTAATATCCCCTTCTGTTATAGGGGAGACTGTGAAAGGTTGATCCACACTTCAGTTTTCATATTTAAAGTAATTTCCGAGTTTTGCCAACATGTGGCAATCAAAGCTACTGGAATTTCAAACAATAGTATTTGTTTCATGTAGATACTTGAAACATGTATGGAAAAATCAATTATGAAGAGTTTTCAGCATAAAAAGTGTATTTTTTAGAAACATTTTGTAAGATTTTTGTCAGATAAAATATATCATATAAATTTAAGTATGTATGTTTAAGTACGAATATTGAGCTTTCATTCCAGCCATACAGGTTGTACAATAAATCTACTAAACATTACTATATGCTGTACTTTGGTAAAGTTGCTATGTGGGGAGGTTTGACCCAATCAATGTGAAGGAGGGTTTACCAGATGTTCAAATATCTCTTAACTGTTTTTAAACATCTTTGTATTATGCGTTGTACATAATGAAGCTGCAATGATTATATTTCTAAAATAATGTAAATTTATTCTGTAAAACTGCAGTAAAAAGGAGTGATAGAAAGGAGATGTTTAAAATTGATTAAAGGAAGATCTGAAAAAAAAGACATGAAATGTAAATAGGAAAGTTTTTACAAACTTTTATTTTATTTAAACAGTACCCTTTCTAAGGAACTATAAACACTGGAAAAGACTAGAAAGGATGAAAGCAGCAGCCTTATGACTTGTTAAGAAATCTTATGTGACTCTGCAAAAGAATATGAAAGTGATCAAAACACTTATCCTTAGGTCTGTAGATAAATTTCACCAAGATGAAAACAATGAGATGAAGACGAACTATGTCGCAACTAGTGTTGTCAGGTCAATGTGTGAACGGAAATTTTCTCCTGTGCCTGTAATTCCGTATATCAGGTTTGTTTATGCATCGATTTTCACCTATATTTTTAAATAATAATTAAATCAAGTAGTATAATGTTATTATGTGGTTTTTAAAGTGATTTTAATTCCCTGATCAAATATTTTAATATGAAATAAAGTGGTCAAACCTCCCTTATCGTGGGAAAAATCTCCCATATGTGAGCCATGTCCATTATTTTCTCATGATTAAAAGCAATCTTACATATTACAGTTTCTTACATATTACACTTATGTCGCAGTTTTACTTTGATAACTGGTTGTATAATGAATACAATGATATGCAAAATTTTATTCTAGGTTCAATATTTAAAAAATTAAAAATGTTTTGTAAAAAATGGGTCAAACCTCCCCAGTTTCCCCTACATCATATTGCCATTTTACCCTTCTCTTTACATATATATTTATACTAGTATACAGGGTGATTCATAAATATCGAAACAATAGGCTATTTCCTTAAATATTGCCCCTAGACCCATACTTCCAATTGGAAAGTTTCATAAAAAAATGTGAAAATTTTAATGACATAAGTTGCAACTCCATGGGGGGTCTATTTGAAAAAATACGAAAATTAAATTTTATACGTCCCCCGTAGCGTAAAAATTCCAGTCAGGAAAACTTTCCTTATCCATTCCTGAATTAAACACAAAAATTTGCATTTTCATATCTGAAAAACTCACAGAGTTATGGCCGTTTAAATAAATCACCAGGTTTTAAGGGATTAGACACAAATTGAAATGCATGCAATCCAAGAAACAGAGTTACTTTAAGAGTTCTAGGAAACATGTAAAAAATATATTTGTTGAGTTAGAATTTTCTTTTTTTTCTTTTTTTTTGTAATGGTTAACCATATACTTTGCAAACAAAAACACATCCTTATATTTCTCATAAAGTTTTAAAAAAATTTAAATCGTTAGTATTTTTTAATCGTATTTAATTTAAAAAGCTTTATAACTCAAAACATTAATCATCGAATTTGAAATTTTTTTCATTTAATTAAAGAGGAAAGTATAATTTTAGTTTTGTTTCATATTTTTTTAAATATTAATTTTAAATTATTAAAAATATTTATTTAAAAAATAATGTAACTTATTTAAAAAAATATATATATTTTTTCAAAAATAATTTTTTTTTCAAATTCGCCGAAACAAAATTAATGTAAAATAATCAAAAAAGACATGTACAAGTTTGCACCTTTTTTATTTACGATTCTTGACTTATAATAATTTAAAGACAAAAAATGGTAAAAAGAAAAAAAAAACATCATACAGAAAAACGCATTTAAAGTTTTAAACATTGATTGGGTAATAATAAAATGTTTAAATGGTTTTAAAAAATTGCACTAGAAAAAATAACCTCTTTCTGCAGCTTAAACTTCCGATTCCGTTTAATTTTTGTCGTTTCCACCTCATATTTGTAATATTTTAATGTCCATAAATAAATGTTAAAGGTGTAATTTGAAATAATGCTTTTTCCAACATGCTGATTAAGAGTTTTTCATAATTTTAGCCTTCACAAATTCAGGTGTTTTATCGTCCTGGCGAGGCCGTTAAAGAAGTCTGTATTCTGAGACCGGGCCGGGCCAAACACGGGATTGGCGACTTTTTTCTGAAGACTCGGCCAGGCCGGGTCTAACGTAATTTTTCATACCAAACCAGTTGTTGGTGTGATTTATGACGGTCAATTATCTACACGAGGGATATGGACCCGACTAGGGGGAGTGCCTTCCGTGGAGGTCTTTCTAAGGTAACCTAAACCATATTTATGCAAGGATATCCAAAGTTCGAAGAAAACCACTGAAAACTCCGAACGATTGCACCGAAGGGAGCGATTGGGTTCGAACCCAGCACCTACCGTGTACCAGCTTTGAGAGCAGAACCTCTCGGACTCTTGTTATACCGAACCGGGACTGGCTTCCTTATTCCTAGATCTGCCCTGGACGAAATTTTCAGTCCCGGTCTCGAGACAACCCGTATTAAAATCTTTATCTCAGACCCAAAAACTTTTACAACAAATGCATATATTTTTAAATGGCCATTATTTTACAATAAAACTTTAAAATTCGTATTTTTAAACGATAGTAGATTTTAAGGTTAAAAAAAAATTAAATACAGTAAAACTAGTGAAAAAAATCTGCCTATGACGGAATCCTTTCTTAAACGGAAAAATATGTTGATCGATGGAAAATGAATGTAACAGTACCTGAGAAAAAATAGACTACATTTACAACTCCTAAGAAAGGAACTTGTCTATAACGCTTTTTTTTCTTTCCTATGTGATTCCATCTTTAAAAAAAATTACTTTATAGCATATTTTTCATTGTCTCCAACAAATGGAATATGGATTAACGATATTAAAGGAGAAGTGAATCCTTTACATACAAATAGAGATTTATTAATAAAACAAATAATCACAGCTCTTGGCGCTTCTTTAAAAATAATAATTATAAACATGAAAAAAGAAAAGATATAATAAGTATTTTTGGTCAGAACAACTTTTAACCATATCGATGTAAAAACTATGTAGAAATTCAGTCATTCCGGGCCAGGCTACGATTTGAACTTTTTTCCAGGCAGGGCTTTTTTTCTATTGGTCGGTTCGGGACCGGACCTAGATATTTCAACCAGTGCAGACCTCTTGTGCAGACCACCAGCATACTTTGAAAACAGGTTTAACGTAAAATCTATACGCTGCCTATTTTATGTCCAAAGGAGAGGCACTGTCTTATATCGACTTTTAATAATGTACAATTTGTGAATGATACCTATCTTGCATTCAAAATGAGTCAAAAATTCGTCACTCAGAGGCATGGATAAATGGTGTAAGTCACGAATTATGGATCTGTGAATTTTGAAGATATCGAGATGAATTTTTTTGTGTTTAATTCAGGAACGGATAAGGAAAAATTTCCTGATTGGGAATTTTAATCTACGGGAGCCGTATAAAAATTTAATTTTTGTATTTTCTCATATAGACCCCCCATGTAGTTGAAACTTATCTCAACAAATTTTGCACATTTTTTTATGAAACTTTGCAATTGGAAGTATGTGTCTAGGGGCAGTATTTAAGGAGATAGCCTATTGTTTCGATATTTATGAATCACCCTGTATATGTATATGAGGATTTGAATTTCAAAACTCGTCTAATCTATCAATATGTTCTATTGGTAAACTTGCATTAATAAAACACTGAAAATTTCAAAAAGAAAACTAGTTTTATAGTATATTTCTTGCACTGTAAAATCATGATTTACAAGGAAAAACGATGGACGCAATCACTGCTTTTATCGATTTCATTAAATTTGATTTTCTAGATTCGGGGATTTTTGAAACTTACGTCCTCATATTTACACATATATATATAGACTGACTGACGATGAACTCCTGTGTACTCATTTTAAATGTGGTATTTATCGACAGATAACATCACCTTATTGATTCGTTAAATAACGCATTGGGATTGATGTTTAAATGTAATATGGGTGACAGCAACGAAAATATCTTAAAATTTATACCTATCTAGGGTCAGGAGGGGTAATTATGACCACTTTTTACATTTTCAACATTGTTATATTTTTTGCTTATTTATATTTCGATAAGTGGTGTTTTTAGTACATGTGAAGTAAACCCAATCTTTTAAGAACACCTTTTAAAATTTTTAATTTTCATAGCTGTTCTTTATTTAAGTTAAAAGGATGGTTATAATTACCCCACCAAAAACTCATAATCACATAATTTTGGGGTAATTAAGACCACTAGTAGGGAAATTAGGATCACTATATTTTCCCTTTATACTTGCCAATACACATTTGTTTGGGTAATCGATACCACATTGAATTCCGAAGTGACAAATCCGTTTATAAAAAAAATTATAGACTTAGTTTCAAATTGCTATTCGGATCTCAAAAAGGCTTCAGACTAGTGATAAACAATATCTAAGATGAAATATACATTTTGAGGTTAATATCTAAGCTTTAAACAAAATTTTACCATACACGGTTTTCACCAATATGACGGCGGTCACAATTATCCCATGGTCATAATTACCCCACCTGACTCTATACTATACATTATTACTCCTTGATCCTTAATTATTTATAGAACTTTTTTGGCAACATGTACAACTTATCTCTTATGTACAAGGTGATTCAGAACTCTTTATAAATTATCGACATCTACGTTAGGAAGATAATGACAAGCAAGAATCATGTAGAAACATAGGGTCGCAAATGCAATGCAGACGCGCCACATGCCCACAAAGTTGGGGACGGCTACAGTCTGCTGTCAAACCGATGTGCCCAGTCAAAACGGTACTGGTAAATCTCGGTGTTAGAGACTGCACACGTTGCACGTGGTACGAATGAAACTCGCCCGCGTGTAAGATGCGCTAAACGCTGGATTGCGACGCATGCACACGTGCTGCAATACGTCGAGTACTCACCCCGGTGTCGTTTTCGACTATGGACAGTATGGCTTCTTACAGTCTACGTGTTCGCGTTGTTCTCTTTAATTTGTAATTTTTTTTCCTTTTTTATCCCATTGCAATCAATATTTATTTTTAACTTAAGTGTTTTCTAACATTTTAATTTCTGAATTTACTGCGTGCGATAGGCCTAATTTCGCATTATTTAGATTTTTATGACTAATGCAAATAAGAAACCACAAATTTTATTTGTGGTAATGAAGGGAATGAGGAATTGACGAATATGCCTTGGATCCATACATATCCATTTTTCCTATGTGTACTATGCTGTCAAATCCGTGTTGCGTTTGTTATGAGGATATGTTTCATCGACTTGTATGGTGGTTCATACATCATTTTAAAACAATAATTACCGTTTTTCTAGTATACATAAAACACCCGGCGTGGGCCATAGCTGACTCATGGCCTTCAGTGATGATATTCTTTATTTGTATGGGAAATGCAGACAGGCAATAGGGTTTTATGATTAATACAATGAATTTTAATTAATAATTAATAAAATTTAGATAATTTACTATTACTTAATATGGAATTTGGTGACTAGATACCACCGAAGAAAATATTAATTTCTAATTTCAGAATTGATACTTTGAGATTTACATATTAATTACATATAATTAAATATAATTACATATAAATTATCAATTTACATTCTGTAATAATGTTCCTACATATTAATAAGACATTAAAACATAATAAATTTAAATATATTTATATATATAGTTCCGGGATTCTTTTTCCTTGCAATGACCTATTTTCCTTCCAATCAATTCACAAAAATGCTATGTTTTTTGTGTTTTTTTCTGCTGCATAATCCAAACTCAAATTTTAAACAGTTTCCAAGCACTGTATTAATTATATTGCTTTAGAATTGCTTTAACTGGGTACGTTTTCATTTGCTTGAATTTTCTTGGGTGGTCCGTGGGCAGAAATATTCAGGTATATTTGCAATATATTTATAGTTGAGTTCCTCTGATAATTTTTTAATATAAACTCTTCTGCTATTAAATCCTGTTGAATCTTTTAAAACTACCCAAGTACATATCGCCAATAGATCCCGAACAGGTCATCAACGAGAAGATATTGAACATTACGGCTCTATCTTCCATAATGTTCAATCTTTCGCTTCATTCACTTTGAATGGATATTTATTTTGTATATTTCTCTCCCTTTTTTAATTCTCTCTTTTATTTTCTATTTTCTTCAAAAAACCTACGATTTATTGGTGTTTCATGACTTCTTTCCCATTATTTGGCTATTTTCATTCAGCTTACTGCCACATGAATTAGATTCGGACGATTTGATTTTATGGTCTTTTCCACTACATTCTTTTATCATTTATGTCAAAATTGTTATCATTATCCGATGCAATTTTGTCACTAGAATCCTTTTCTAAAAGTTTGCTTCGGAATTTAAAAATTCCCTCATTCGAAAGACTTCCGTCCCGACGCCATCACTATAAATATTTAAAACAGTACAAGCACTAACAGACTCTTTTTTTTATGGTACCGCACCACCTGCAACAGGTAAAATCTTCTTTTTATTTAGTTTCTAAGGTATTACAGAGATGACATCATTTTACAACATTCCAGCAATAGCCGGACATCAAGTAAAAGCTCCACATTCGCTTTGTAGCTGCATGGCAGACGTGTGATAACGCCTCTCTCCCTTCCCCCCTCTCTTTTGTGAAAAGCAATTGCAATACACCTCCGTACATTATTCTTCTGTTTTAAATATATATATATCGTTGAAAGCCGTTATTTTGTTCGTGTCAGTGATGACACAGTACGGTAATACCAGGTATACAGACTTGTAGATAAAAAAGATTTCGTAAGATTTAAACTAAATTCTTGTTAAGGCATTATACTGAGTATTTAGGAAAAGTCAAAAAGTTTCAAAGTTTTATTTTGAAAAACAAGAGGGTTAGGAGCGGAAAATATCATGTCTTGGGTCACGCATGACCTGCCTCGGTATTTCCAATGTTAAATTTGAATAAATGCCGCCTTTAATATTATACATTCACAATTTTTGTTGGTAATTTGAAATGGTTTATAAGGATTATATATATGATTATATATGAGTATTATAATGGTTATATATATATATATATATATATATATTTTTTTTAAAAAATCTGTACTGAAGAAATGTAATGCAATTAGGACACGCAAATAATTTCTTAACAACGAGTTCAAATTTTAGTTAGAATTTTTCCTCTTGAATCGTGATTTAAATAGCAGTAATTTGCTGAAAGCGTTCTTGTTGTTCAAAAATTATTATAAAACTATCAATCTATTATAAATTTCTAATCAAAAAGAAATGGCAAAAGGCATGAAAATTTTTATCCCACACTAAAATTTTAAATAAAATAGATAAATAATGATGAGGGAAATAAGACACATTCACCGAAAAAACATACTTTAACATTATAGAACATATATTTATTAAATATGCACGTGTGTGTGTGACGATAACAGCATTACATTTTTCGTAAAGCTATCATTCTCGATAATCCACTAGTAACTTTGATGTAAATATCACATTATCCAGTTAAATAATTTATAAAAGGCAGTTGTATCCCATGCTTAATCAGATTGGTCGGTAATGTAGCAGATTTCTTAAAAGAAAATGCTGTCTGAGTTGAACAAACTTTATTAAATAATAAGTTTCAGGGCATTTTCATAGTTTCGCGGACATCTTTCAAAAATATCATTTAGACATATATGGTAGAAGAATAAGTGGTTTCAATGGCACAATAACTGTCTCTGCAAGCATCGTAGTTTGTAGAGACAACTCAAAATCTGTAAATTTCTGCACTCCGTGCCGATGCATCACGTTTTAATCCCACCGAGGCGTAGGGATCTTTCTGCCAATTCAAGGGTATTTTAACCAACGAGCAGGTTGCTAGACTGTGGGACTATTTTTCGTACTTGGCATAAAATTGAGGTGAATCGCCCGAGTCAATATTACGCGGGAAATCGAATTATGGCATGAAAACAATGAGGAAAAAAGAAATGGTATTAAAATGATAAACGCTTTTAATAGGATGAATTTTACTTCAAGATTTGGGAAATAAAAAAAAGTTTTTTGAATAAAAAATAAATACGGGAAGAGATTCTAGACATTATTTGAAAGGAAAAATTGGAATTTAAGTAATTTAAAATAAAAAAAGACTTAGATACCAAAGTAAATGGAATATTGTTTAATATAGAAAAAAAATAGTAAATTAGGGTGGTAGAATGAACTGAGAAGGGAAATATTTTTTAGAGTAATTTTAATAATACATAGAATTTTGAATTTTGTAATGTATATATTTATTTTTTCTTGCATTAATCAATAAATGAAAATAAATGGCATTATTGGAACATTTAAGGAGTACTACAGTAATACAATAAATTTTTATTTATGAGATTTCCTTACAAGAACGTAATGTGCTTTATTATGCCAAGTTTTTTATCGCACGCTTTTTAATTTGTATGCGAGATTTTGAAAAGAGATGACTGAAATACAAGATTATACTTTCTTTTCTCTTTCCGTGATACTTAATATTTTTATTTATCGGACAAGAGATAGATTGAATTGAACTTAAACATGAATTTATTTTTTATTCATTTAAACATAAATCTTATTTTGAAATAAATAAAAATGAATGAAATGACCAGTACATATAGGATACAATAAGAAAAACTATGTAATATTCCATGCAGAGTTTTTTCAAGAATTAATACTTTGTTCCTTGAAATCCATTATTTTAACATTATTTCAATGATCACTCTAGAATTAGATGAATTATACTTCAAAATGGAAAGATAACATATACATAAATTTGATTTATCAATATATAATAAATAAGTAATAAATTATTAGATTAAATAATTCCTATACAGAAGTATTCCAACGTTTTTATGTGCCGGCAGCATGTTTATTTTATGAAGCTATTAAAATAACGTTTATTTTAAAATCCCTATTTTATTCAGATTTCAAATAAAACTTTCAGATCCTGACCCCTTCAAGTCTAGCAGGTACCACGATCACTCAGTATCCCTTCCAGAAAAAAAATGTTTGAATGAAAAACAAATTTTACTCTACGTCTATGAATTCGCAGGGACTTGAATATCTTTGCGAGTTATACAGATTTCCGTCTTACACAGAGTCCGCGTTACTCTCTCTCTCCCTATATATATATATATATATATATATACAGGGTGCGGAGAAAGTATTGATAGTAAAATCAATCTCTACTACAACACCATAGATACAATTATTTCAATATTTTTTATTGCGTAAGATTAACAACTAAGTGTCAATTGATATTCTATCTTACATTTTCGATTAGGTCTTCTTTTGCCTTGATACACTCCTGGAGAAAGTGCGGGAAGGCATCCACGGTGCGCCGAAAGTAGTTCGCATCGAGACCGTTCCATTTACGCGTTAGAGCAGCTTCTAAAGAAGTGATATCTTTGTCAGGATTAGCACAGACTCTTGCTTGCAACACTCCCATACTGAGTAATCAAGTGGATTAAAATCCGGAGTATTCAGAGACCAGTGTTGAGATGAAATGAAATCACGAAGATTTGCTTGGCACCACCGTTGGCAAGACTTATGGGCTGGTACTGAATCTTGTTGCAACACATATGGATTGTTTCCAAAATGAGAATTTAGCCATGGAAGGGACCTACTATAGAATATCGTTGAGATAATTGATCTGATTAATCTTGGTACCAGCATCATCGAAGACCAAAGGGGATTCCCTATTGCTTGTGATGCAGCCAAAAACCATCACGCTGGCTGGATGAGCTTCTCTGGTAAATATGTCATCACTTGAATTAGCAGTTTTACTGTTTTTGGCTAATATGCAGTTATTCTGATGGTTAACAGCTTATTCAATAGTGAAAAGTTTTTCGGCACAGAAGACGAAATGCAAACAATAACCCAAAAATACTTACTTATAATGCAATATTTAGATTACAAAGAGCAAATGTACACACACACAAAAAAAATAATTCTACAACATTTAAAAGACACACACAAACATTAAGAAAAAATTATCAATACTTTTTCCGCACCCTGTATATATATATATAATAGTATACAGAATCTGTGTACAACAAAAATTAAGAAAAGAAATCCACCGAAACTAATAAAAAATTGAATATATAATTAAGTTAAGGTAATCAGTGTTTGTCCCTGTACCAGTAGCCAACATTTTCAAATATAGGCTTTTTTGGATAATGCAGTTAATATTATAAGCATTCGGTAGAAAGGGGAGAAAAGATCTTAGTTACATGTTGTTTGTGTTTTAGTACTTCGAAAGAGGCGATTTTGTTTTGTTTCTACACACTTAAAGGTACTGTGCTTCCTTTAACAAATATTATGAATAAAATTATTAAGCATTTTTTAAAAATATATTTACCAATCATTAGTTCAATATGTACAATGCCTCTTTATCATTAAATTTAATAACGAAAATATGTTTAAAGATGCAGTTTTACATTTTGTACTATACTAAAATATTCCTTCATTTTAAAATTGAAACTTATTTCTTTGAAAATACATAAAACTTCCATTTAAAACATAATGTATTTAATGGAAGTGTAGGAAAAATTTGGACGTTTATTTAATTAACTTTTCAGAAGTTTAATGATACACAAGAGTATTATAATGTTCCTTTTATGATGACTTAAACAATTCCTCTAATGAGAAATAAGACTATATTAAGTTTCTAAATTAATATTTAGAATGCTGAGATTAAGGAAAAAATAAAATTTTATATGATAGCAAATACGATATATTTTAGCCACTTTTTTTCTAATAGAAAACTGCTCTTCATAGTAAACAGAAAGAAAATAATTTTAAACGGTTAATATAAAAAAAACTAAAACTAAAATAAAGATTTCATCTCTGGCAGCACTATTTATTCGGGTGGGCTGAAAAAAAGTGTTTTTGATTTTTTGATTAGCTATACCGCGGAAAATTTTCCTCTACTGTAGCTTAGCAAAATGCAAAAACAAAATAAATAAATTTTTACGTTTGAAGGTAGCGCATCTGCTCTAAAATTTGAGAAAATTTACGATTTTTATCATTTTTTAATAAATAGCAATAAATCAAATAACTCTATAACAAGTAGCTATATACATATTTTTGTAGAAAAAGTATTAGAATGACAAATAAATGCGAAAAATATAATAATACATTTTATCTTTATTAGTTGCGCCTTAAGTTTAAAAAAAACCCATTTTATTTTAAAAATTGACATATTTCCATTGAAACAAAGATATTTTTTTCTAGTTATGTAAAATTACTGTTTGTAATGAAATATAGCACTTTAATTGTTTTTACTTTCTTTTGGTATTTTGAAATAAGATTTGCTTGAAAAACTAGGAATTGAAGATGTTGAGATAAGTGTAGTTCTTATAAAACCATCTCTGGAATATCTTATATCTTTTTGTGATGTATCAGTTACCAGCTTCACGCATCGTTCTACTGTTTGGGTGGTGACATAGGAATTGGTCAAACTTACGCTCAGCCGCTGTTCTACCTGATTGGACCAGATATCTTGATCGGTCACTCTTTGGAGTAATGGTGGAGGTGAAAGTGTAACATTTTTCCAGTGAATCCTTTCGATGTATTTTGTAGATAGGAAATTGGTTTTGGGTGGTTAAAAACTCTTGATTGACTTTCTTTTAGAAGCTACGTTTTTAGCATTTATAATTCTTCTGAAACCTGACTATCTTATATGATTCCTTTTATCTATTTTAATACTTAAAAGAAAGTTTTCTGATTGGTCAAAAAGTGTGTCCCTCTCAATTACTGTATCAATGACTATCAGCACATACACGGGCAGGTATCTTGACGATTTTATAACTTTAAATACTTATTCTGCTCTATTTATGAAATGTTTTCTTTATTTGATTCGAAACCATACAGGTATATATAACTTTGGGAGAAAAAAAAAATGAAGATCTTGTGTTCATCTGGTAGGTTTCAATACTTAAATACAATTGGATGACTCCGAATGCCTTTGTTAACCACGTTGAATGGGGAAGTGTGCCTGGTTCGCGAACAGATAAATGTTCAAGACAGCTGTCTGATTTTATAGCAGAACGTATGTCCAGCAGGTACTGCTGATCTTTGCTTAAAACTTTTCGGTAAATTTCTGGAATAAAACACTCAAGACTGTCAAAATTTAACACAGGTTGATTCTCACATTTACTAAGTTGTGTGCCAATCGCACCACTAAATGATTTTGATCCGGTTGTTTCACCATCTAAAGTTTGAAACAGATGCCGGAATGGCAATTCTTTTAAATGTAATAGTAACTCCCAGTGGTAAAGTTTGACGGTGTTGAGTGTTTTATTCCAGAAATTTACTGAAAAGTTTTGAGCAAAGAACAGCAGTATCTGCTGGACATAAGTTCTGCTATAAAATAAAGTCCTTCCGGCAAGTGCCGGGAGGAAGAGGTAGCTTTCATATTACTTAATTTAAAAAAGCCAACTTATATTATTCAAACACACGAAGCTCTATTAGTGGAAACCGAATATAGGAGATTCAATACTAATTTTTATCAATACTAAATCATTATAAATGAGAATTTCGCGAAATTAGTCTGCTTTATCCAAGCTGCTTTTATTTAAAGTAACTTATATTTGGCTACCAAATTCGGCGATTTATTAAAGTGCCTGCCATTTTAAGACAACATGGTGGAGGAGGCTAACCAGTGAACTTGGTCGAAACCTTAGTAATTGCTGTGCACATGCTCACTCATATCGGAATCGGTTGATATATATGAGTGCTGTCGCAGTCAAAAAATCAGATTTTTCAAAATGTCACCCATATTAGAAATTAAAACTGCTATATCTGAGCTATTTTTTAAGATAAAGACAAACAAAAAATGCTCCTGAATCCTTATATCAAGGTATCAACTTAAGAAAGAAACCTTTTCCAATTTCTAATTTTTTTGCACCTCACTTTAAATATAATTTTTTTTTTAATTTAATGGCCGCCATTTTGAAACAAGATGGCTGATGAAGCTGGGCCAGCGAAATTGGTCGAGATATTGATGTATACTATCCACAAGCCTTCTTACATCCAAATAGGCGAATACGTGTGTTATCGCGTGACAAATACAAGATCGTTTCAAAATGTTAACCATGCTAGAAATTCAAAGTGCTATAATTCAACCATTTTTTAAGATGTAAACAAAAGAACTAATTTTCAGAAACAAAACTCCTCCGAAATCTCTGTGTCAAGGCCAAACACATAAAAAAAATCTTTTTCATTTTCCAATTTTTAATACCTCATTTTAAATTTTAAATTAAATTTTTTTTTAAATGGCAACCCTTTTGAAACAAGATGGCGAACGAAGCTGGCCAAGGAACTCGGTCGAGACATTGGTATGTGCTATGTACAGACCAAATTACTTCCAAATCGGTCCATAAATACGTCTGTTATCGCGTGACAAAGATCAGGTGGTTTTAAAATGTCAGCCGCAATAGAAATTCAGAATGCTATAACTCAGCCATTTTTTTAGATATAGACGAAACAAAAACTGTTCCAGAATCTTTGTATTAAGGTCAAATACATACAAAAAAAATATTTTTCATTTTCCAATTTTTTGGTACCTCATTTTAAATTTTAATTTTTTAATTTTTTTTAAATGGCCGCCATTTTGAAACAAGATGGCGGATGAAGCTAGCCAACGAACTCGGTCGAGATATTTGTATGTACTATGTACAAACCAAGGTACATGCAAATCGGTTTATAAATACGCCTGTTATCACGTGACAAATATCGGGACGTTTTAAAATGTCAGCCACGCTAGAAATTCAAAATGCTATAACTCAGCCATGTTTTAAGATATAGACGAAAAAAACTGCTCCCGAATCTTTGTATCAAGGTCTAACACATAAGAAAAAAATATTTTTTCAAATTTTAATTTTTTGGTATCACATTTCAAATTTAAATTTTTCTTAAAAATTTAAATGGCCGCCATTTTTAAACAAGAAGGAGGAGGAAGCTCGCCAACGAACTCGGTCGAGACATTGGTATGTACTATGTATAAACGAAGTTACACCCAAATCGGTTCTTAAATACCCCTTTTATCGCGTTTCAAAATTCAGGACGTTTCAAAATGTCAACCACGCTAGAAATTCAAAATACTATAACTCAGCCATTTTTTAAGATATAGACAAAACATAAACTGCTCCGGAATCTTTGCATAAATGTGAAATACATAAAAAAAAATATTTTTACATTTTCAATTATTTGGTACCACATTTCAAATTTTAAATTTTTTAAATTTTTTAAATGGTCGCCATTTGAAACAAAATGGCGGATGAAGTTGGCCAACGAACTCGGTCGAGACATTGGTATGTACTATGTACACACCGAATTACATCCAAATCGGTTCATAAATACGAGAGTTACTGTGTGACAAACGTCAGATACATATACGAGGGTCACTCTGAAATTTTTGAGATACAAATAGGTTTTTAAAGTTATACTTAAAAAATTTTAGGTGTGTTCAAAGTAGTCTCTTCCAGCATCAATGCACTTTTGTAGAGGAATTTTCCACAAATTAAATGCCTAAAGCCATTCATTTCTTGGAATAGATGAAAAAAATGCATTTATAGCCACATCAATCTCTTCTTCTGAATGAAAACGACGTCCACATAAGTTCTATTTTAGATTAAAGAATAACCAAAAGTCAGACATAGCTAGATCAGGTGAATACGACGGATGTTCTATCACTTTAATTCGTTTTTGTTTAAGAAACTCAACTGTTAATCCGGCTGTATGTGAAGATGCATTGTCATGGTGAAGCATTAGTCCCCTAACATTCACTTCTTGCAGAATTTCAGGAAGACATTTAGTGGTATACCAGTTTTCTGTTACTGTCTTCTGTCCTTCAAACTTGATGGCTTTGACCAATCCCGCACTACTGAAGAAAACGGCATTCATCACTTTTTTCAGTGTGCGTTGTCTTTTCACCATTGTCGGCATGGGATCATCTTCAAAGACCCATACTTTTCTTTCTTGACGTGTTGGAACGTCAAAAAACGGTATATACGTTTCATCTCCCTTTATAATTTTAGAAATGATGCGGTGGCCACCATCATTTAGCAATTTAAGAATTTCTTTACTGATTCTGACACGCTCCTCTTTTAGGTGCTCAGTTGGATTATGGGGAACCCAACGCAAATAACTTTTTCCATATGCAATTCTTCATGAATAACTTTGTGTATGGCTGCGGATCCAACGTTAAGTTCCTTCTGTATCATTTGATAGGTACAGCGATTATCATTCATTAACATTTTTCGTATGGCAGACACATTATCCGGGATTACTGCCGACGGCGGCCTTCCTGTGTGTTCTTCATCCTGAAGAAAATAGCGACCTCTGATAAATTCTTTAAAACATCTGAATACAGTAGCACGAGCTAGAGATTCATCACCAAATGCGAATTTCAACCGTTGAACGCATTCTTCTAATTTTAATCCTGCTTTAAAATCGTAGAAAATCATAGGGCGAAAATGTTCTCGTGTCAATTCCATTTTCTCTTCTGTTTAAAATTTATTCTACGTTAAACAAGTTGAAATAAATCAGTAAAAAATCGCCTGCTGTGTTAAAATACTTTGTATTTTAAAATTAAACCGTTATTTTTATTTTGTAAATTATCGTCTGCGCGTATCTCAATAATTTCAGAGTAACCCTCGTATATATATATATATGGATATATATATATATATATATATATATATGTTACGAAACAATTTAATGGGTGTAGTTGAAATATCACATCGTGCTTATTACGTATTACTAGAGTCATACCACATTTTAATCAGCCGTTGGTGATGTTGTAAGCAATCCTACCACTTAGCACAAGCATTGCTAGCGGAGGTATCAACTCTATGAAAATATAGCAGCTGTAGAGCGATGATAATATTGGTATAGTCCAATCAAACACTTATTATTTCATTATGAAAACAAGGCAGCGTGAGTGGTGAAAAAAGGCGTATGAAGAAACATGGACCTTTCCCAATTAAACACACGGAAACGTAGTCATAGAACAACTGTTTATTCCATCAGAACACACCAACACTAAACAATAGGGTGTATCGATTTTTAACTTTTTTTCTGTTTCCAAATTCCAAGTTGATAAAAAGTTGCTACTAGACACCACAACTTACCACAAAAAATTTTGGATTTAAAAAAAAAATGTCCAGGTCTCCCGCACAAGGCCTAAAGTTTAGAAATTTTACTTAAAAAGTAAATTTTTACAAAATGTTTAAAAATATCCTAAAAGACTTTTTTTTTTAATTGCAAGTTAAAATTCCACTAACCATAAGCATGAAAAACGATAGAAAATGTATTTCAAAAACTTAGCACAACATTTAGGTCTCCCGCACAAGACCTAAAATTTGTTAATTTTGGCGAAATATTCGTAATTTTTAGTGTAAATGAACCATCTTTTTTTCGATAAAAACACCAGACTTAAGTGTATTTTTGTTACAGGAGGCATAAAATGACAATATATATATATATATATATATGTATATGTTTAATTAATGGTTATATACATATATATATATATATATATATATATATATATTTGTACATACATATAGATATATACATACTGCATCTAAATATATAAATGTTGTATACCTTAAAAAAGATAGTTTAAGGGGACGAGGGACCTTAAAAAACCTTAAAAGTCAATTCTTTATTTTTTGAAATTTTCACTTTAAATATTATTCAGGGGTACATTATATGCATTATGACAAGCATTTATCAAAAAAAAAATAATAAATAAATTATTTTTCAGAAAAAAATGGAGTTTTACGCGTCGTCTTAGAAATCTTCGAAATGCCCCATGCGCATTCCAAATCAATGAAAATCCCCAATATTTTTTATAAAAGTTTGGTTTATATATATAAATAAAACTGTGCATCGAATTTTATATATTTGAATATAAAGGTTAAAAAAAAAATAAATAAAAATTTCAAAATTTTTTTGAAAAAATTTCAAAAATTTTGATTTTTTTTTTTTACACCTTCATATTCAAATATATAAAATTCGATGCACAGAATTATTTATATATATAATCCAAACTTTTATAAAAAATATTGGGGATTTTCATTGATATGGAATGCGCAGGGGGCATTTCGAAGATTTCTACAACAACGCGAAAAATGCCATTTTTTTCTCAAAAATAAATTTTTTTAATTTTTTTTTGTGATAAATGCATGCCACAATGCATATAATGTACCCTTGAGTAATATTTAAATTGAAATTTACAAAAAAAAAAAAAAATTGAAATTTTGAAATTTTTTCAAAATTTTTCAATTTCTTTTTTTTACCTTTATATGCAAATATATAAAATTCGATGCACAGTTTTATTTATATATATAAACCAAACTTTTATAAAAAATATTGGGGATTTTCATTGATATGGAATGCGCAGGGGGCATTTCGAAGATTTCTACGACGACACGTAAAATGCCATTTTTTTCTCAAAAATAATTTTTTTAAATTTTTTTTTGTGACAAATGCATGCCGTAATGCATATAATGTACCCTTTTAGTAATATTTAAAGTTAAATTTGCAAAAAAAAAGAAAAATAAATAAAAAATTCTGAAATTTTGAAATTTTTTCGAAAAATTTCAATTTTTTTCAAAAAAAAAAAATTTTTTTACCTTTATAATCAAATATATAAAATTCGATGCACAGATTTTTTTATATATATAAACCAAACTTTTATAAAAAATATTGGGGATTTTCAATGATATGGAACGCGCATGGGCATTTCGGAGATTTCTAAAACAACGCGTAAAATTCCACTTTTTTCTCAAAAATGACTTTAAATTTTTTTTTTGTAATAAATGCATGCCATAATGCATATAATGTACCTTTGAGTAATATTTAAGGTGAAATTTACAAAAATTATTTTTAAGGTCCCTCGCCCCCTTAACGATGTAAATTGTTTGATAATGGTGTTGAAATAAACTCTATCGTTATTTGTGATTATTATTGTTTATTACAAATGTATAAAATATTATAAAGTGGAATAAAATGTAGTATATAAGTACAAAATGTTGCTGATATATTTTCATAGAACATGAGCGCAGTTTTCTTGTTCTATTTCAAATTAACTGACTTGTTTTAAATATTCGTCCTTTCATCTTGTCTTCAAAACCTGAAACGAAAGTTATATACAGTATTTACGTAGGCCTACAGATTTTTACAAAATTATAGAAATGTTCCCCAATGAATTTCAAATATTATATGGAAGAAAGTAAGATAAAGATATTATTTAAAACCATTAAAAATCAAAGTAGTACAAAAACACTTACTTACATTTTAATCCTTCACTGAGGTTTTGTAGTGGCTGTTGGTCTCGAACGTAGCTCTTTACGATCTTCCAGTCTGGCACGAATGAAACCATCTCTTTCGATCATCCACACACTCGCTTTGAAGCTTCTGTGACTTCTTTCACAATTCGTTCCACAGCTTGATTGTGAGAAGGAATTGTAAATTCAACCCTTCCACTTTTTCCCGTTTCTGCAGTTAACCGTAACTCTTCTAGGCTCATATCGGTAACAAGAGGGGGTTCGGTTACTGAAGTGGTTTGCCAGTCAATCATATCTATATAGTCTTTAGCATTAAAATTGATATGAGGCGGTTTAAATATCCTTACCCCTTTCTTTTCTGTTTCACGAGATTTCTGGATTCTCTTATAAGCCAAGACTCTAATATGTTTTCGTTCATCAAACAACATAGCTATTAAAACATTCTCTGGGTGAGCCATGAATGCGTTTCTCTGTAACGTTGCATGGACGACATGTTTTATCTCGTCTTCCAAGTAATTGCTGAAATGAATCATTTTAAATAAATTAATGGAACCCTGCGGGATTTTGGGATTGCACTTCATTGAGAACCATGATGGTATGTAGACTTTCATTATGAAATCTGCAAGCTTTCTCATCTCAGGGGTCGGATCATGGCTACATACAAACGAAGGATTCGATTTGCCAGGGTAAGCCACCTGGCGTGCGAGATGTTTCCGGAGTTTCGTCTGGCCAACTCTTCTGTACATGTACCTGTTGATACGACTTTGGATATTTCGTACAGATACTTTTGGTCTGTGCTCAACTCTTTAAGATCAACTTCTGGTATATCGCTTTCAATTGCAAGAAAATTGACAACATCCAGATTTTGGCAGCTTAGAAGTCGTTTACCAATAGGCCCGCTAAATGTGTTTGGTCCAGAAGTTGGCCCATCAAGAGCAACCATAATTTTTCTAAATGGTAATTCATTCAAATGTAGTAGACACACAACTGCCTGCAGTGGCTGTTGTATTTTATTTTCAAATAAGGTGATAACTCCATTTGAAGTGTCTGTGTTTGCTGCCGAACCATTACAACCAATAGCTTTTAGTTTTTTAAGATCGACAGTTTTTTCTTCACAAAACTTTACAAGTGATGTAACTATTTCCTTTCCTGTTCCATTTATGGGAGTTACATGACCGAAATACTTGGATCCAGGTTCTTCAACAACAGATATGTGTTCTTCCATTAAAGATTTTCGGACACTTTTACCAGCTACAATTTCTTTTGTTATGGTTTCATCTTTACGACCATCAAAGTAAATGGCCAACACATCGGAGGTTCGAGTTGAGCTTACTTCTTTACGAGACTTAAGTCTTTCACGTGCTACTTTTGATTTGTCGATTACTGCTTCTTGGTTCTCCGCTGTAACGACATTTAAGTCTCGCAAAAGTGCGGTAGCTAACTGAGCTCCAGCTCTACAAGAAATGCCCCTTCGGTCACAAGCTCGTGAAAACAAAGACAAGCGTTGTGGCAGTTCTTATTTTACTTCTACACTTGAAACACTTTTTTGACTCGTATCAAGTACATTTATTTCAAAATCACCATCTTGACATGATGTGTGAGACATTGAATCATCTGTACTATCACCAGAATCAATGTTATAAACAGATTTTAAGTTTTCATCCTCAGTCTTTTTTACAACTACTTGCATTAAAGCTTGTGACCTAGATTTTCTTTCTAATCGCTTTTTCAGCTTTTTTGTCTCGTTTTTGTCACACTCTGCAATTGACATCAATCTAGGACCACGTTGGTCGAGCAAATACAGTTGCTGAGGTCACATTTGCAATTACAAATATCAAACAATGCAGTTTCAGTTTTTGACTAAAAGCTAGTTACTGCATCTTTGTAGGAGTCAGGATACTTTCTTTTAGGCCCTGAACACTTTTTAATTTTCTCAAGCTGCTCATGCAGTTTTAAAACCATAAATATTGTGTTTTTGGTGCTACAAACAGGAATTGAAGCTCTTTTCCATATTTCCTCAAGTTTTAAAGCAACTCTTAACGCAATTACCTTCTTTGCAGGGTGATGTATTTCCTCTTGTTTCATTTCAATGCGTACCCACTCAAAATACTTCAAAACATCCATCTTGGTTGGCAGAACATTAAACTCACTCACATCAATAGGTTGCCCGATAACCGGCCTGTCAGTAGTTCGTCTAGTTAGATGCGGCTTTTTACTCATAATGAACAACAACAACACCCACTCAATTGATTCTTACAACAAGACTATCGCACTAAAACACAACCGTAATGCTCGCTCGCGGGCAGACGACTACTGACAAGTCTGCGCGGTGATTCATAGGTGTCGCGTCACCGCGGCGCGGCAGTCTGACCTTCCCCACCCCATCGTTTCATGTTGACGCTTGACGTATTGAAATGTGATTTATTATTTCACTTATTTCAACAATTTCAATCAAGCCTAACGAGGCTTTAGTTACATTTAATTTTTAAACCAGCAACAACACAAATATCAAAGCACTGAAAAATGTTCAAAAACTGGCTGAAATTTACGACTTTTAGGCCTTGTGCGGGAGACCTAAATGTTGTGCTAAGTTTTTGAAATACATTTTCTATCGTTTTTTGTTCTTATTGTTAGTGGAATTTTAACTTGCAATTTAGAAAAAAAAGTGTTTTAGGTTTTTTTTTTAAATTTTTGTAAAAATTTACTTTTCAAGTAAAATTTCTAAACTTTAGGCCTTGTGCGGGAGACCTAAACATTTTTTTAAAAATCCAAAATTTTTTGTGGTAAGTTGTGGTGTCTGGTAGCAACTTTTTATCAACTTGAAATTTGGAAAAAAAAAAAGTCAAAAATCGATACACCCTACTAAACAATTCCCGCAGATGAGAATTCAGAGCATTCCACTCGAGCATAAACTAGTTACTCATGGTAAATAGATGTTAATTTACAAAATGAATATTCTACATGGCTAAGGACACCGGGTAACAGGTTATGTAAACAATCACAGCACAAAAATCTCTCGTTCAGAGCTCATGCTCACGCTATTTATGACAATGCGCGGAGGAATTCCGATTGAAATGAAAACTTCAAGCTAAACCAAATAAAATCACAAACGAGCCTCGAAGTGAAACTGGGATCCGACACTCAGCCAATGGAGAGCGATCAAGAAACGTCGCAGGAAAGAATCCCAGCGCCGATAATGGAATGATTTCTAAGTGAAAAGGCTGACGCCTCGCGGGCGGAAAAATGAGATGAAATAGAATAAAAAAAGTAAAAATGGTTTTGATAAATATTCGAAAAATAAGTAACTGCGTTCAGAACTTTACAATTTGGTAGACGATAAAAATTAATGACGGGATTAAAAGTTTAGATTATGTTTTGGAATAAATCTATTATTAAGATACGTGTTTTAAAAATAGAGGAATTTAGCTAGAAATAAATAATAGAGCGTATTAAAAAAAAGGAAATAATGAATAGGCTGGCAATTTAGAATAATTTAAATGAATAGTAAAAGGTAAAATCTTTATTTAACAATATCCCCCCTCCCTAAAAACCAGTGAACTGGTGGCTCCGTGACCCACAAGTTCATTGGAGAAAAGCATGAACTCGGATTACAATAGTGTTACCCGGTAGTCTGAAATTTTTCTCCAATTCTGTCAAAAACCAAATCAATAAGTTACTGCTTAAACGCGAAACTGTGGGAATCGTTTTTTAAATTACAAAGATAATATAAATATTTCTCCAACATGGAGTAAATTATATTCTAAATAATCTCCTCTTGTTTTACTAACAACTTATTACTTACAATATTAACAGATATTGACAATATTAAAATTGTTTAGGAGTTTTCTTACTAATTCACATTCTTTCCACATCACGATTACACATTAGTTTAATCTCTATAACTTAAACTCCATAACGTAGAAATTTTCCATACAATTCACAAGTTATATAAATAAAAGGAAAAACATGAATATAATAAATTTAAAATTTATGTACAAAAATTTCAACTGAGTATCATTCTCCTACAGTTTTTTAACTGGGATGATATATTGTCCTCATACTATGCTATATTCCATTGCAATTCAATTATTGCTCATTTTTGACACAAGAAAAACTGTCAAAAAACCTAGTGCCATATGCACTCTATAGTATTGTATTGTTATGATAATAGTGGTACCATACTATTACCATTTTTCCATAAATTCTCTAGTAAGTATTTTACTTTCATTATTTACAGATGTTATCACAATATTTAATTTATGAGTATTCTCAGATATCTCATATATTGACTTCATTTATCATAACGCTTATTTTTCTTTATTATCTCTTTTTTATCTCAATATTCAATAATAAATTATCTATACTTTCTATCATACAATATCTAGCAATAGTAAATTTAATTCAATAATAACAACAACTCAAATTTTCATCAAAAATTTCAAAGTCATATTTTAATTCATCACTTCAGTAAATAATAATAAGAGATTATTGCACTGAATGATATTGGCTGGGTAAAAAGTTACATAGCATAAAAAGTATTCTCCTATCAATACAGATCCAATAAGAAATGAAATTACACCAAGTCAAAATAAAAATTAAAAAAATTCTGAAATTCTCCAGCAATATCATTGAAACAAAGTCTTAACAGGTGTTTTTCGATATGTGTCGAAATATTTCGTTCATTTCCTACATGGTTACGCAATCAGTAAAAAAATAAATAAATAAGGAAGCAAGAGAAAAACAATTGGGTTTGAAATCCAGGCACTTGCACAATCAACAATTATTCCCATAAATTCTATAATGTTTTAGTATTAATAATTATAGTTAAGTTTTTTTTATTAAGTTATTTTAATCCAGTTAACATTTATTCATAGTTTACATATAAATTTAAAATTTATTTAATATTCTAATCCAATTCAATATAAGAAATCTTTAACTCAAATCAACTCATTTACGCCCGCGTAAACGATTAATTCAAGTAAAACTTCAGCAGCAATGTTCTCGTGGATCCTTCGAGAACACACTGTTATATAGAAAAGCATTGATTGATTAATTTATAATTTATTTAGTTACTTTTTATTAATTTATGACTATTTAATATTAGGCTAGGGCTTTAACATTAGTTTGTTGTGAATTCTCATGGGATAATTTTAATTGATCTGGTGAAAAGTAGGGGCGTAATTTAGATACATGGGCAACATCCGTATTTCTATTTTGACTTTGCCTATCAATTCGAACATTTACAGGAGATAATTTGTTAAGAATTTGATAGGGACCAGTAAAAACTTGTGAGAGCTTTCTAGTACTGGGGTAATTGAACTCTTCATAAATTACAAGATCTCCTACCTCAAACTTTGACTCTACATAATTTCGATCATAATAATTTTATTCTTCAAATGAAATTCATTAGTACGCGCTTTAGCAATTTTAAGGGCTTCATTCACAGGAGGGTAGTAATCTTGTTTTATGGGGGAATCATAAGGTAATTGACCAAAAAGTAAATAAGCAGGAGGGAATTTGGTTATGGAATGGGGCGTATTAGTGTATTCACTAACTACTTCTGCCAAACGTTTTGTCCAAGGAATTTTAGAGGTAGTAGAATTAACTTTACACTTTAATCTAGTAACTATTGATTGATTTACGCTTTTGCATTTCCCATTCGTTTGTGGATGATGTGCTGATGTTAAACGTTGCTTAATATTGTAATTTCGAAGAAATTTTTTAAATCTAGATGAAGTGAAAGCTGCATTCCTATCACTCAACTCTTTTTGGGGAACCTATACATTGAAAATTTTGTTGAAACAGAATAATTGTTTATGACATTGAATATTGAAAACTTGTTTTAAGCAATTAGTATAGGTCTCAGTATTAACACTTTTTGATGGAAAAGCCCAGACATATCTAGTCGCGTGGTCTATTATGATGTGTAGATATTTTTGGTGGAGTTATAGTAATTGAATCCTCCCACAGTATCAATAGAAAGACATTCAAAAGGTTGATCTGTGGTTGGCATAGCTTGTAGTAAGTCAAATTTTCTCTTTCTGGGTTTTTTTATTTTTCTGGCAAATGTCCGAATGTTTGACAAAATTAGTTATATCATGAGTCATGTCAGGCCAATAATAATTAGGGGAAATTAAATTTAACATTTTTTGAACACCAGGATGACCAAATTTTTCATGAGAAACATTTAATATTTTTCTCCTTAAAGACATGGGGACTACTATTTTTCGAAATCCTTTCTTTCTAACTATTATAATCCCATTTTCATTTTGATAGTTTTTGGCACATACATTATATTTCTCCTGCATCTCTATAAGTTCTTTTACGTCTAGAAGAAAAGTTAAGGGTTGAAAATAATGTAAAACAGGGTTACTTGACAACATGTCAGCTTCGACATTTGTGGATCCCTTTTCGTACACAATATTATAATCAAACATGCTTAACTTCAAAGACCATCTAAATAATCTACCTCTCAAATGCTTAGTATTCTTTAACCAAACAAGAGATGCATGATCAGTGTGAATGGTGAATTTTACACCATGGAAGTAATGATAAAATTTATCTAAGGTGTCAATGATGGCAAGACATTCTAATTCAGTTATAAAGTAATTCTGTTCATAACTTCTCAATCCTCTAGAATAATAAGAAATTGGATGTAAAACCCCATTATTATCTGGTTGTTTAATAACCGCACCTACTGCCACCTGTGAGGCATCAACAAACATATGAAGTGGTAATGCAGGGTCATAAATTCTTAAAACAGGTTTAACAATTAAGGCATCCTTTAATTTCTGAAAAGAATCTTGGCAATTTGAATTCCATTCCCACAAAGTATTTTTCCTAAAAAATCTGTTAAGGGGTGTCTGATTTTGGCATAATTATCTATAAATTTATGGTAAACATTAATTGATCCCAAAAATCTTTGGAGTTCTTTTACATTAGAAGGAGGTTTTAAATTTTTTATGACATCAATGTTAGCATTAGCTGGAGTTACAGTATCATTTTTGATTTCATATCCTAAGAAATTAATTTTATTTTGGACAAAATTGCATTTAGATAATTTAAGTTTAATATTTTCAAGCCTACATAATTCAAATAATTGGTTTAGATGTTGCAGGTGTTCCTCTAAAGAGGAGGAAAAAACAATTATGTCATCAAAATAATAACAAGAAAAATCAATTCTATATTTAGTGAGAATTCTTCTAAGAGTCCTATTGAAAATTGGGGGACCAACTTTGACACCGAATGGAAGAACATTCCACTCGAAAAGTCCAAAATTGGTTGCAAAAGCCAATTTTTCAGTATCTGCTGGATGAATGGGGATGTGCCAGTAGCCAGAGGTTAAGTCCAAAGTGGAAAAATACTGAGCACGACTTAATTTAACAATAATTCCATCTATACGTGGTAAAGGTTCAGCACCATTTTTCATTATTGCATTTAATTTTCGATAATCTACACACATTCTAGTTTTCTTACCCTCATCGCCTTTCATAACTAAAGTAACAGGGGCAGAATAAGGACTATAACTGTCTTTAATTAAACCAGCAGCTAATAAAGATTGAACTTGATCTGAAATTTCTTTTTCTTCCACTGCATAAGTGCGATAAGGCCTCATGGATATGGGTAGGTCAGAATTAAGCAAAACGCGTTGTGGTTCAATAATAATTTTTCCAAAATCATATTTATTTTTGGCAAAAATGTCTAAATAATCCCTTATATTATCCCTTAACGTTTCATTTTTTATAGCATTTACCTCCCCAAGTAATTTAGAATCATTAGAATTAATTTGATCAAAGGATTGAGGAATCATGACATTTCCATAATCGGGTTGCACTCTCTGGTACTTTTCATTGACATTAAAATGAAGTAACTTTAATTTATCAATGGATATGTTTTGAGATCGATTTAATACAAGGTTTCCTTGTAATACTTCACATTTATTTCAATCTATAACCAAGTTAAACTTAGAAAAGTCTGGCAATCCTAGTATAGCATAATTTAAATCAGTTTTACATAACAAAAATTTAATACATTTTTGCACATTACCTATTTTAAACAACAAATTACAAGATTGGTTTATTTCAACAGTTCCTTTGGCTTGGCCAATAATAATAGCTGGAATATTTATAACTTTAACATTTAACAACTTAACAAATCTTAAAGGCAAAATTGGTATTGTAGAACCAGAGTCGATTACACAAGGTAACTCCTTGTTATTTACATATCCATTAACAAATAAATGTCATATATTATGACTAGGTTGTTGTTGTTCACTAGGAGGAGGAACATAAGATTGCATAGGTTCAACATTAAAAATACAATTCCTCTCCCAGTGGAAAGCATCCTGCATACCTCTGTTCATACACATTTGACATGGTCGCCTAGGATACTTATTTTGAAAATGAATAGTAGGTAATCTAAGACTAACAAATGGGTGGGAATGACTACTAGTTGTTTAGCCATTCTGTACCAGTCTATGGTGCTCTCTGGAGGGTTAATAATCATATAATTCTGATATTCTGGTTTCAAACCATCCGTCAAGCCTTGGACTATGATGGTTTCACATAAATGAAGTTGTCTACCAATCTCAATCTTTTTTCTGAAATAACTCTCTAATTCATTAAGATCATTTAGCTTCATAGAAGCAAAATCAGAAAATCTAGGAACTTGTACTTTTATAAATTTTTCTGAAAGAATTTCAACTATCTTACTGAAAGTAGTACACTCTAGACACTCATTAATGAACACTTTTAAAGCTCCTCCCTTCAAAAATTTAGAGATATTTTGCATTTTCCATGTTTCGTCTTTTTTATCAGAACTGCATGCTTGGTCAAAATGTTTCAGCCAGGATTGTATATCCATCTCTGGCCCCGGGTCAAAAGAGATGATATTTACTTCACTGTCACTCATTTTATCACTAGAGTTTTTAACAAATCCCCATCGCATTAAGATAAAAGAGGAGGGAAAATTCATTAATACATGGATTCATTGTATAATCATAATAAATACAGTAAATAAACTTTAAATAAAATAACAAATGTAAATATTTTCTTTTCTAATAAATAATAACAGTAATACATCAAATGTAAATAAAGAAATATTGTGAAATATAAAATAAACAAATAAATAAATAATAAATCTTTCAAAACTTACGACCTTGGGTTCTTTACAGACATCGTACTTTTCTTTCTTTCCTATAATTTTTATTAAAAGAAAACAAAATGATTTTCTTCTATATAGACGGACATTCAGGTAAAAATGCAGACTATCAAATCGTCGTTACCAGATGTAATCGAAGGTTTCGATTGATTTCACAATCGGAGGGACACTTTTTTTTTTTTTTTTTTTTTTTTTTTTTTTTTTAAATTGAAGGTTTCCTTTTAGAAGTGTAAAGTAGAGTAGGTCGACATTATCCTACGCCGGCTTCTTGTTATGAAGCAATTTAATGGGTGTAGTTGAAATGTCACATCGTGCTTATTACGTATTGCTGGAGTCATACCACATTTTAATCAGCCGTTGGTGATATTGTAAGCAATCCTACCACTTAGCACAAGCATTGCTAGCGGAGGTATCAACTCTATGAAAATATAGCAGCTGTAGAGCGATGATAATATTGGTATAGTCCAATCAAACACTTATTATTTCATTATGAAAACAAGGCAGCGTGAGTGGTGAAAAAAGGCGTATGAAGAAACATGGAGCTTTCCCAATTAAACACATGGAAACGTAGTCATAGAACAACTGTTTATTCCATCAGAACACACCAACACTAAACAATTCCCGCAGATGAGAAATCAGAGCATTCCACTTGAGCATAAACTAGTTACTCATGGTAAATAGATGTTAATTTACGAAATGAATATTCTACATGGCTAAGGACACCGGGTAACAGGTTATGTAAACAACCACAGAACAAAAATCTCTCGCTCTGAGCTCATGCTCTCGCTATTTATGAGAATGCGCGGAGGAATTCCGATTGAAATGAAAACTTCAAGCTAAACCAACGAAAATCACAAACGAGCCTCGAAGTTAAACTAGGATCCGACACTCAGCCAATGGAGAGCGATCAAGAAACGACACAGGAAAGAATCCCAGCGCCGATAATGGAATGATTTCTAAGTGAAAAGGCTGACGCCTCGCGGGCGGGAAAATGAGATGAAATAGAATAAAAAAGTAAAAATGGTTTTGATAAATATTCGAAAAATAAGTAACTGCGTTCAGAACTTTACAGTTTGGTAGACGATAAAAATTAATGAAGGGATTAAAAGTTTAGATTACATTTTGGAATAAATCCATTATTAAGATACGCTTTTTAAAAATAGAGGAATTTAGCTAGAAATAAATAATATAGCGCGAAATAGAGCGTATTAAAAAAAGGAAATAATAAATAGGCCGGCAAATTAGAATAATTTAAATTAATAGTAAAAGGTAAAAATTTATATAACATATATATATATATATATATATATATATATATATATATATATATTAATTTTGAACGACGGTTGGTTTCGGTGTCTGGGGGTCATGGTCGATGAAAATATACCAAAATGTTTTGAAATTGCTTTCCTCCGAACGGATGCAATAGGTAGCTTTTTGTAATGAAAGCTACCTAAAAGCAGCTGTCATACGATTTATAGTCATACGATTATATTTAAGTATTGAATCCCCACCAGACGAATACAAGATCTTATGTTTTTTTCCCATTAAAGTTATATGTACCTGTACGGTTTCCAATCAAATAAAGTAAATACTTTATAAATTTAGCAGAATGACTATTTAAAGCTATAAAATCGTCAAGATATTTGCCCGAAAACTTGCTGAAAGTCATTGATACAGTAATTGAAAGGAACGCATTTTTTGCCTATCCTTCCTAACTTTCTTTTAAGTATTAAAATAGATAAAAGGAATCAAATACGACAGTCAAGTTTCAGAAAAATTATAAATGCTAAAAACGTAGTTTCTAAAAGAAAGTAAATCAAGAGTTTTTAACCACCCAAAACCAATTTCCTATCTACTGACTACATCGAAAGGATTCACTGGAAAACTATTACACTTTCACCACCACCTTTACTGCGAAGAGTGACCTATCAAGATATCTGGTCCAATCAGGTGGAACAGCAGCTGAGTGTAAGTTTGACCATTTCTATGTCACCACCCAAACAGTAGAACGCTGCGTGAAGCTGGTAACCGATACATCACAAAAAGATATTGGCTCTAATTCCAGAGATGGTTTTATAAGAACTACACTTATCTCAATATCTTCAATTCTTAGTTTTTCAAGCAAATCATATTTCAAAATGCCAAACGAAAGTAAAAACAATTAAAGTGCTATATTTCATTACAAACAGTAATTTTACATAACTAGAAAAAATATCTTTGTTTCAATAGAAATATGTCAATTTCTTATTTTTTTTTTTTTTTTTTTTTTTTTTTTTTTAATAAACGCAAGGCGCAACTAATAAAGTTAAAATGTATTATATTTTTAGCATTTATTTGTCATTCTAATACTTTTTCTACTAAAAAATGACTATAGCTACTTGTTATAGTAGTTATTTGATTTATTGCTATTTATTAGAAAAATGATAAAAATCGCATATTTTCTCAAATTTTAGAGACGATGCGCTACCGCCAAATGTATTTTTTTTAATTTTGTTTTTGCATTTGCTAAGCTACCCTAAAGGCATGTTTTCCGCGGTATAGCTGATCAAAAGACTAAAAAAACTTTTTTTCGCCCCCCCCCCTACAATTTATACCCATTCTTTTTTTTTCAGTTGTTACTGAATATGTTCAGTTGAGGGGAAAGTATTAAATTAACATATAATTTTGTAGCATATTTAGAATGGGCTACCGTAGATAATTTCTTACTAAAATTCAAATATGAAATTAATATATGCTATAAGGTTTTGAAAATATCTAAAATAAGGAAAAGCTACTTTTACATAATTTTATGCTCTAAAACTTAAATTGGTTCAATGTTATATTTTTATTAAAATATTCTATATCATACTTTAATCTGTTGATTTATAAAATTATACAGGTATATTTTGAAATTTTAATTACATTTTATAAGACTGTATTATACATTTTATCCAGATGTATCTCTCGATTAATCGTATTTCATAAATGTATGGTTAATTTTAAATACTTTACATTTTTTAGAACATTTTTTTATTGCTAAAGTTTTTCTTATGCACTTTAGACTAAATACGGGGTTTATAAAACATGTATTCACTTATATTTTTGTTTTATTAAAGACAAATTAAGTTTCAGTTTAAGAAATAGATAGAATAATGAGACTATTTCCTAATTACAGATACATTTGGGGTGGGCGATAAAATTTTTGTTTCGCTGTATAACACTGAAATTTGTTTAAGATTTTGGATACTTAAACTGTCACTCAAATAACATTTTAATTAATTTGTATTGCGTTTAGTCCTGATCGTCAAATATGCATAAAATATCATCTTAAAATAACATAAGTTAAAAACACCTAACCTGTACTCCATATTTGATTATATTAACTAAATACTACCCAGAAGTCAGCCCAAGAAGATGGCTGCGTATCGGCTTCGCTCTCGGTCCTTATACTAGTTATTAGCCCTACTGGTTTAAATATTTTTATTAAAAAAAAAAAATAGACATAGCATTACGAGACATCAGTTTTCCCAAAATAAAACCTTCTCGAGGTTCAACCCCCGGCATGACAGACGAGACATCCCTGAAACTATTTCTCTGTTTTATACCATTTTGCTTACTTCTTCCAAAAAGGGAAAATCCAAAGGAAAAAAACACAATGTTCATATGTTTACAAGCGTTAAATTTTATTAAATATATATTTCCAGAAGCTCTAAAGCTAAGTTTTTCTTTCTTTTTTTTCTTTTTAATTTCAAACATCGAAATAAGACCCATGGTTCCTTAGGTGAATTTTGCAATAATAAATGATCTTTTGCATGATAGTTATATTCCTTTAACTACCAGAGAGAAAAGAAAAGAAGTGAAAGTTTTATGAAGGGCTTTGGTTTTTTTCTTTAATACCGTCGCTATTTGAGCTAAATAGTTATTTGTCAAATTTGAATCGGTAGAACTACCTATTGTACCACTATCGTCAAGGCTGTCTTCCTCAATATTAATAATCAAAATTTCAGTTAAAAACATACATTTCTTTTCCTCATATTTTTTATTGTGCTCCATTTTTTTGTAGTATTATATCTGTTCTAACGTTTTTTATCCTTTAAGACGTTGAGAAAGCCATTTTGTTCCTGATACGTGAAAATCTTTGCTGCAGATTAACTAAGAAATGCCTTTGCACTTACAGGATCTTGCATGAACAGTTACCTGACCAATTGCTTAACCTCCTCACCGCCGCGAACTGATATATCCTTTCACTAAGCTGCAGGTTTCACAGCAATAGAAGCATTATTTAAATGAATATAATTCTACAGATATAATCCAGTTTAAAAAAATTAAGTTATGATTAATACTCTCAAGCTTATATGCCTATACGTAATAAATTTTTTTATATCATGTTAGAAAAAACATCTTTTTTTAGCATTTGGAAAAAATTACAGAGAAAACAACATTACAATTTTGCCCTTTTGCTCGGCGGTCAGGAGGTTAAAATGTTTTAACTGTATCTTCAATGTGGGGTAATTCTTTCTTTTATTGATAGTTTTCATCAACATTTTGATAATTGTGACGATATTCGGGTCAAATCATGACAACTGTCCAAGAAGTTCCTGCTTTGCCACACTTAGATTTTAATGTCATTCATACAGGACATTCAATACATATAGGTGTAACATGGACATCTGCAAACTGTGAGAATTAGTGTACTTGTGCCTCCAAGAGTCCTAAAGAAAAGTTCACTATTTCACAGTCGCAGGAAAATTACCAATCATCCTCTTAGTCTTATTCTTGCTCTTGTACAAAGAAACCTTATTTATTGAAAATATATTATCTAGTACAACTGTTCGTGCTGAAACACAAAATTACATAATAAAGGAGAAAATATTCATGAATCATCCTTTCATAATAAATTTTGAATTTAAGAAAATTAATCATTTTCTACATTTCATCACAATATTTGCGAAAAGAACCTGAATCGTTGTTCAGTCTTTCACTATAAAACTTTTGTAGAATATAAGCATATTCATGGTACTAACTTTCATTAGAAATTTTGTCCAACACTTTACAAATATGATGATATTATGAACACCTGAAATTTATAACCAATATATTAGTTCCAGCCAAATGTCAGTTAGATTTCACCAGTTTCTCAGTGAAACATTGGACTTTATTTTTAACAATGTACGACCGGTCTGTATTATTATAATACACACAAATACACGGAAATGTTAAATCAGAAAATTTTCAAATGGTTAAAAAGCAATTCAGAAATGCTTTGGCAAATATTGATTGGTTATTATTCTCGAAAGTGTCAGTTTATTTTCTTTTATGTTTTAATAAAAAATTAAATACATAATAAAACCTAAGTTTCTATTTAGATTGCTTAAGTATGACAGAAACGTGCTTTTATTTAGCAAACTTATATATTTTTTATTTGCATCTTATTAGTTTAAAATTTTTTTAGATAAACATGTAAATCATACATAAAAACTTACATGAAGTTATAAGCGCTTCTTATCGAGAAGGTAATCAAATTGGTATAATCTAAATAAATTTCATTTATAGAATTATGAACAAAAAAACACTTAAAGTCATTATTAAGAAAGATAAAAGGTAACGTAAACGTTAAAAGATATTACAATAACCAAAAAATGATACAAAAATATCATTTCAGTAAACAGACCTTCTAGTTTTACACACATGGTCGGTCACAATTTTAGGATGATTAATGATAAAAAACGAAAAACTATATAAAATGTGAATTTTATAAGAAACATCAAGAGATATCATGTACCATTAAAGCATGTGCTTTAATAAAAATGATTATTTAAAAAATGATTTACTTTATCTTGTGTTTAAATATATAAATTCTCGCAAATTTCTGTAAAATTTTCAGCAAACAATTATTTTAATATTTTTAAATATATTCCTCAAATCTTCTATGTTATGTAATCTGCATAAAACTACTGTTATTTTACATCTGATACATTTTATTTCAACCCCGTTTTAAGCATTTTATTCGTCATTATTATACGCTAAGTTATTTTTAATAAACTTCGTTCTCCAATCTGCTAGAACACATTAAAATATTCGTTAAATATAAATCAATGAAAGTGGCAGCACATATTAAAACAATCGGAAAGACTGAGATAGAAAGAAAACAAGAAACAAAAATCATGTGTTAACCGTAGATTAGGAAAAATTTTCTAAATATCAATGAATACTTTAACAAAACTTCAACGTTTAATAAGGCAAAGAATATAAATAAATATGCATTTTAGAAAACGTATAACACATTTGAAAACCAGATTACAAAAATTACGCCGATAATTAGGAAGATACTGAAATTTCTTTCTGCAGCTCTGTATTTGGTTAATAGATTTGTATAGATTTTACATAGTGTGCTAAAATTTTCTTTTGTAAGGAAACGTATAAAACAGTTGAAAAATCACCTTCGGCAATTTCTACTAATAGGCGGAAACGTACTTGAATAACTTTGTACAGCCCTGTATCATATTTATAGATTTTTATACGCGTCAAATGTTATGCTGAAATTTAATTTAGAAAAAAAAAACCTGATTAAAACTAGCGAAATTGCACTTAAAGTATTTTTTCCTTACGCGGCCATGTATCCAGTATTATGTCTGGCCTTTTATATTTACTCATATGCTACAAACATCTCTTATTATACAAAATGTAGCTTGAAAACAAATAATTCAAATTTTAAAAAAAAAGTTTGAGCAATTCAAGTTTATTCTCAGTAATAATTAAGATTTATTTTATGTAGCCCTGTATACGGTCTATAAGATTTATGTACACCACCTATTATTCAAAAATTTAGTTAAACCTTAAAACACTTTCCATAACTGAAAACGCAATTTTTGCCACCATTCCTATTAGCCTGCAATTCGGATAATTATTTCTTCTGAAATATTATATGCCTCCCTGTAAACGAACAATAAATGCACATCATATTCCATCTATTGCACATAAAGCATCTTGTATTAAATCTCAGTAACGTATATATGTTTCATCATGTTTGAAATTGTGCAACAAAATTTAAATATGCTGTTTTATCCCATAGAAAATTATATAACATAATTCTTTTGAATGACCCAGCAAATGATCTATAAATGCTTTTGCATTATATTCTACATTAAACATGCATTATTTGAACTCAGACATCCATATAATTTTTTTTATTTTTGTATGAGCGTAACAACATTAAAATACGTTTAAAACGATTCTCTATCATAGATGTTAATATAAAGGGATACTTTTGGTTTTCCTTGCCGCGTACTGTAAGTGGTACACATAACATCCTATAGCCCATAATGTAACGGAATGCTTTTGAGTGCCCTTGTAAATGAATTATGGAAGGCATAGACTTAAAAAACTTTTGAATACTCCACATGCCATGGTGATCCTTAATTACATATATAAATTACATGGCAATCCAAGTGTATATACGTTATAAGAGCACGGACAGACAGACACAACCTTTCATAAACTCATTTCAACTATTTTGGAAAGTGTTAAACAGAATAACGTGTAGGTCACATAATAGGTTATCCAAAATTCAATAGTTTTCTGAATATCTAATTTAATATGTAAAATTTTCTACACCTAATTTTATGTTACTTTATTTTAGGTTTAATTAATGTTGTATGTTGGTTTAAACAATAATGTTATTTTCTTAAATAGTAGTTAAAGAAGTATCATACACCATAAGAATTGTACGTGATTCCTAAATCATTCGAAACTAATGGGCAGAAACATAAATAAGTACGTATACCTTAAAATACTGTAGTTTTTCTTTATAAATTAGACATAATATTTTGAATTACCTTTAAGTTCCACGAAACGCTTTAAAACACATTAAATTAATGTGATAGTTTCTGAATTGCCCATCATATTTAATTCTGAAGTTTTTTCATGTTTTACCATCAAATTTATATGCAATTCTTACATACGTAATCTGTAAGTCATATTTCTAAGGCAAAGTATTTATGAAGAAAATGAAATAAAAAACATTTGACAGTAATCTAGTGTATAAAAATCGATCTATAACGATTATATGGAAGCATAAACTTGTTTTATTGCATTCATAAATTGCTTCTGACTATTATTATTCCAATCATTACGACTGTATGATTTAAATGATCGTAAAGATGTCTTAATAACACTATAAAAATAATAAAGGATACCTGGTGTTTTCTGTATTGCATTTTTATATTATTTCCGTAATATGATTTTATGAATAAGGAAACGTATCCTCAAAAGCATTAAATACAATATATAAAAATATGTATATATATACTAGTGGAAAATACTTATCATTTAAAAACAATATGTTACAATGAAAGTACTTTGCTATTGGATTTTTTTTTTTTCAAAATTTAAATCAGAATCTCAGAAGTAATTTAAACAATTTGCAATTGTAATTTTAAAAACATTTCCAGTCCCGTAAAATAAATCATATAAGAAGGTGTGACACAGTTTGACATTTTTAGAATAATCTCTTTCGAGATTTATTTATTAGGTAGCTTTCATTACAAAAAGCTACCTATTGCAGCCGTTCGGAGGAAAGCAATTTCAAAAAATTTTGGTATATTTTCATCGATCATGACCCCCAGACCCCGAAACCACCCTCCGTTCAAAATTGATATATATATATATATATATATATATATCCATATATATATATATATATATACATATATATATATATATATATATATATATATATATATATATATATATATATATATATCTGACCTATGTTACACTGTAACTCTCGTATTTATGAACCGATTTCGATGTAATTCGGTGTGTACATAGTACATACCAATGTCTCGACCGAGTTCGTTGGCCAGCTTCATCCGCCGTTTTGTTTCAAAATGGCGGCCATTTAAAATTTTTTTAAAAATTTAAAATTTGAAAAGTGGTACCAAAAAGTTGAAAATGGAAAAATATTTTTTTCTTACGTATTTGACCTTTATACAAAGATTCCGGAGCAGTTTTTGTTTCGTCTATATCTTAAAAAATGGCTGAGTTATAGCATTTTGAATTTCTAGTGTGGCTGACATTTTGAAACGTCCTGAATTTTGTCACGCAATAAAAGGCGTATTTATGAACCGATTTGGATGTAACTTCGTTTATACATAGTACATACAAATGTCTCGACCGAGTTCGTTGGCCAGCTTCATCCTCCATCTTCTTTAAAAATGGCGGCCATTTAAATTTTTAAGAAAAATTTAAATTTGAAATATGGTACCAAAAAATTGAAAATTGAAAACATATTTTTTCCTTATGTATTTAACCTTTATACAAAGATTTCGGAGCAGTTTTTGTTTCGTCTATATCTTAAAAATTGGCTGAGTTATAGCATTTTGAATTTCTAGCGTGGATGACATTTTGAAACGTCCTGAATTTTGTTACGCAATAAAAGACGTATTTATCAACCGATTTGGATGTAACTTCGTTTATACATAGTACATACCAATGTCTCGATCGAGTTCGTTGGCCAGCTTCATCCGCCTTCTTGTTTCAAAATGGCGGCCATTTAAAAAAAGTAAAAAATTTAAAATTTAAAATGAGATACCAAAAAATTGGAAAATGAAAAAGATTTTTTCGTATGTGTTTGACCTTAATACAAAGATTCCGGAACAGTTTTTGTTTCGTCTATATCTAAAAAAATGGCTGAGTTATAGCATTTTGAATTTCTATTGTGGCTAATTTTAATTAGTTAATTTTAAAACGACCTGATATTTGTCACGCGATAACAGGCGTATTTATGAACCGATTTGGATGTAACTTCGTCTGTACATAGTACATACCAATGTCTCGACCGAATTCGTTGGCCAGCTTCATTCGCCATCTTGTTTCAAAAGGGTTGCCTTCAAAAAAATTAAATTTAAAATTTAAAATGAGGTATTAAAAAATTGGAAAATTAAAAAGATTGTTTTTATGTGTTTGGCCTTGATTCCGGAGCAGTTTTTGTTTCTGAAAATTTGTTCTTTTGTTTGTATCTTAAAAAATGGTTGAATTATAGCACTTTGAATTTCTAGCCTGGCTAACATTTTGAAACGATCTTGTATTTGTCACGCGATAACACACGCATTCGTCTATTTCGATGTAAGAAGGCATGTGGATAGTATACATCAATATGTCGACCAAGTTCGCTGGCCCAGCTTCATCAGCCATCTTGTTTCAAAATGGCAGCCATTAAATTTAAAAAAAATATATATTTAAAGTGAGGTGCAAAAAAATTAGAAATTGAAAAAGGTTTCTTTCTTAAGCATTTGACCTTGATATAAGGATTCAGGAGCATTTTTGTTTGTCTTTATCTTAAAAAATGGCTCAAAAAAAGCAGTTTCAATTTCTAATGTGGGTGACATTTTGAAAAATCTGATTTTTTGCCTGCGACAGCACTTGTATATATCAACCGATTCCGATGTGAGTGAGCATGTGCACAGCAATTACTAAGGTCTCGACCAAGTTCACTGGTTATCCTCATCCACCATGTTGTCTTAAAATGGCGGGCACTTTAAGAAATCGCCGAATTTGGCAGCCAAATATAAATTACTTTAAATAAAAGCAGCTTGGATAAACTTACTAATTAAGCGCGAAATTAATAACTAATTTCGCGAAATTCTCATTCATAATGATTTAGTATTGATAAAAATTAGTATTGAATCTCCTATATTCGGTTTCCACTAAATTGAGCTTCGTGTGTTTGAATAATATAAGTTGGCTTTTTTAAAATAAGGAATATGAAAGCTACCTCTTCCTCCCGGCACTGGCCGGAAGGACTTTTTATAATTTAAGTAATTATACATATGTATCTATCTGCTATCTATCTATCTATCTATCTATCTATTTATCTATCTACCTATCTATCTATCTATCTATCTCTCTCTCTCTATATATATACATATATATATATAAGTTATTTATGATGTTTTTATATCCCGATATCTTTTCATTTTGAAGGTTAACAATTCATTTTGAAGTATTTCCTTATTAATAATGGTATCTTATATATTTTTTAATTATATAACCACGGTAGCTGAACGTTTTTAGCAATATTTTAAATATTATACGCTTAGACCTGCAATTGCACATAATCTTAGTGTATTATCAATTTGATTTCTACTCTGTATTTATCTGATACCTCTTCATAGGAAATTCCATAAAATTTTCCATTGTCATCATCGCAAAAATTCAATAAATGAATTTAACCAATCTCGTTATATCTATCAATCTATGTTATGTGTGTTAGGGGGAACTGTATTTTTGTCAATTTGTTAATGTCATTTTATACATAATTTCACAGTTTTTGTTGGTGGTCGTTAACGTTTATTTAATGGTTTTATATTAGCATTCAAATTATTGTGCTGCATTTGCGCATGTAATTATGTTAATTATTTTTTATGTTTTTATATTATGATATCTTTTCATTTTGAATGTCAGCAATCTATTTTGAACTATTTACTTATTATAATGGTATCTTATATATTTTTTAAACATATAACCACGGTAGCTAAATGTTTTTAGCATCATTTTACATAATATACGCTTTGATCTCTGCTGCAATTGAGCATAATCATAGTATATTAGGTAGCTTTCATTACAAAAAGCTACCTATTGCAGCCTTTCGGAGGAAAGCGATTTCAAAAAATTTTGGTATATTTTCATCGATCATGACCCCCAGACCCCGAAACCACGCTCCGTTCCGATGTGATATATATATATATATATATATATATATATATATAACTTTTCTCACACTATAACTCTCGTCATACCAATGTCTCGAACGAGTTCGTTGACCAGTTTCATCCGCCATCTTGTTTCAAAATGGCGGCCATTAATTTTTTTTTTTATTTAAAATGTGAAATATGGTACCAAAAAATTGAAAATTGAAAAAATATTTTTTCTTATGTGTTTGACCTTGATACAAAGATTCTGGGGCAGTTTTTGTTTTGTCTATATCTTAAAAAAATGGCTGAGTTATACAACTTTGAATTTCTAGCGTGGCTGACATTTTGTAACGACCTGAATTTTGTCACCTGATAATAGGCGATTTATGAACCGATTTGGATGTACCTTGGTGTTTGCATAGTACATACCAATATCTCGACCGAGTTCGTTCGCCAGCTTCATCCGCCATCTTGTTTCAAAATGACGGCCATTTAAAAAATAATAAATTTAAATTATAAAATGCGGTACCAAAAAATTTGAAAATGAAAAAGATTTTTCTTTTGTATATGTTTGACATTAATAGAAAGATTCCGGAACAATTTTTGTTACGTCTATATCTAAAAAAATGGCTGAGTTATAGCATTTTGAATTTCTATTGTGGCTGACATTTTAAAACGACTTGATTTTTGTCACGCGATAACAGGCGTATTTATGAACCGATTTGGATGTAACATGGTCTATACATAGTATATACCAATGTCTCGACCGTGTGCTTTGGCCACCTTCTTTCGGCAACTTGTTTCAAAAGGGCTGCCATTTAAAAAAATAATTTAAAATTCAAAATGAGGTATCAAAAAACTGGAAAATAAAAAAGATTTTTTTAATGTGTTTGACCTTGATACAAGATTTCGGAGCAGTTTTTGTTTCGTCTACATCTTAAAATAGGGTTGAATAGCACTTTGAATTTCTAGCATGTCTAACATTTTGAATCTTGTATTTGTCACGCGAAAACACACGTATTCACCTATTTTGATGTAAGAAGGCATGTGGATAGGATACAGCAATGTCTCGACAAAGTTCGCTGGCCAGCTTCATGAGCCATCTTGTTTCAAAATGGCGGCCATTAAATTAAAAAAAATTAAATTTAAAGTGAGGTGCAAAAGAATTAGAAATTGAAAAATATTTCTTTCTTAAATATTTGACCTTGATGCAAGGATTCCGGAGCATTTTTTGTTTTGTCTTTATCTTAAAAAATGGCTCAGATATAGCAGTTTCAATTTCTAATGTAGTTGACATTTTGAAAAATCTGATTTTTTGCCTGCGACAGCATTCGAATATATCAACCGATTCCGACGTGAGAGAGCATGGAGCACAGGAATTACTAAGGTCTCGACCAAGTTGACTGTTTAGTCTCATCCACCATGTGTTCTTAAAATGGCAGGCACAGGATATCGGTGAATTTGGCAGCCAAATATAAGTTACTTTAAATAAAAGCAGCTTGGATAAAACTGACTAATTTCACGAAGTCCTTATTCGTAATAATTTAGTATTGATAAAAATTAGTATTGAATCTCCTATAATCGGTTTTCCACTAAATTGAGCTTCGTGTGTTTGAATAATGTAAGCTGGCTTTTTAAAAATAAGGAATATGTCCTCCCGGCACTGGCCGGAAGGACTTTTATCAATTTGATTTCTATTCTGTATTTATCTGATACCTCTTCATATGAAATTCCATTAAATTTTGCACTGTTATCATCGCAAAGATTCAATAAATCAATTTAATCAATCTCGTTATATATGTTAATCTATGCTATGTGTGTTGGAAGTATAGTATTTTTGTCTATTTGTTAATGTCATTTTATTCATAATTTCACAGTTTTTGTTGGTGGTAGGTGATGTTCATTTTATGGTTATATATTAGTTTCAAATTATTATGCTGCACTTGCACATGTAATTATGAATGAGAGATTATTCTGATGTTTATATATTATGATATCTTTTCATTTTGAACTTTTTCCTTACTAATAATGGTATTTTATACATTTTTTAAATGTATAACCACGGTAACTATATGTTTTTAGCATTCTTTAAAATATTATATGCTTAGATCTCTGCTGCGCTTAATATTAGTGTATTATCAATGTGATTTCTACATTGTAGTTATCTGATACCTCTTTATGGGAAATTCCATTAAATTTTGCATTGTTACCATCGCAAAGGTTCAATAAATAAATTTAACCACTCAACTTTATATTACTTTTTAATTACTTCTGCCTTCAATATTTTAATATCGAAAAATATTTAAAAATACATGTACTTTTAGATTCTAGCACAAAATATTAAAAAAAAAATGAAATTGTAGTAAAATAAAATATGTAAATAAGTCAAAGGAATAAACGGATGGCGATATAGTAATCACTCATTCTATACAGTATTTGCAAAAAACGGCTTACTACTAAAATCGCATTCCAATATTGATGCCACGATCTTCTTGCTTAAACTTCTTTACTTTATTAAATTATTTTTATCTGCATTTTCCTTTTTTGATGTTACATTAATAGTTTTAGTGAATTTTAACAATCTTTTATTATTGTTACTGATTTTCTTTTGAAAATAAAAATATCTTTTAGAGAAAGTTAAGATATTTTTGTAATACTGTTTTTTTTCCACTGGTTTACATAGCTACCACACATTCCAAATTACATTTTTAGATTCCAATTTACATTTTTAGATTCCAAATTACATTTTTAAACGACAAAAAACATAAAAAAATGTTTTAAAATAATCTAATAACAATTTTATGAGAGAAAACGCATTATCTTTACAATATTTTGCAATTTTCTTAGCTTTTAAATTAATTCGAACGTCAAAATTTTTAATATAAAAACTATGTAAAAAAGTTGAATCATACTTATATATAACTATGTTTAGAGAACAGAAATATTTTTGAAAGTGGTGCAGTAATTAATGTAAAATATATAAAACAATTTAAGCATTTGAATTATGCATTAATTGCAATAATTATTAAGTAGTTATAATGATATTGCTGAAAGACTGTTCATTGCGGAAGCCTCCTGGTTCTAACAGTAATATTGAAATTTACACACTTTAAAACGATTACTTTATTGTCCCCTTTTTCTACATTTTCCAGTCAGTGTACTGCGTCGATATTAGGTAGCTTTCATTACAAAAAGCTACCTATTGCAGCCGTTCGGAGGAAAGCGATTTCAAAAAATTTTGGTATATTTTCATCGATCATGACTTCCAGACGCCGAAACCACCCTTCGTTCAAAATTGATATATATATATATATATATATATGACCTTTGTCATACTGTAACTCTCGAATTTATGAACCGATTTGGATGTAATTCGGTATGTACATAGTACATACCAATGTCTCAACCGAGTTCGTTGGCCAGCTTCATCCGCCATTTTGTTTCAAAATGGCGGCCATTTAAAAATCTTTAAAAAATTTTAAATTTGAAATGTGGTACCAAAAAATTGAAAATGGAAAAATATTTTTTTCTTATGTATTTGACCTTTATACAAAGATTCCGGAGCAGTTTTTGTTTCGTCTATATCTTAAAAAATGGCTGAGTTATAGCATTTTGAATTTCTAGCGTGGCCGACATTTTGAAACGTCCTGAATTTTTTCACGCGATAAAAGGCGTATTTACGAACCGATTTCAATGTAACTTCGTTTGTACATAGTACATACCAATGTCTCGACCGAGTTCGTTGGCCAGCTTCATGCGTCATCTTGTTTAAAAATGGCAGCCATTTAAATTTTTAAGAAAAATTTTAATTTGAAATGTGGTACCAAAAAATTGAAAATTGAAAAAATATTTTTTTCTTATGTATTTGACCTTGATACAAAGATTCGGGAGCAGTTTTTGTTTCGTCTATATCTTAAAAAATATCTGAGTTATAGCATTTTGAATTTTTATTGTGGCTGACATTTTAAAACGACCTGATTTTTGTCACGCGATAACAGGCGTATTAATGAACCGATTTGGATGTTACTTGGTTTGTACATAGTACATACCAATGTCTCGACCGAGTTCGTTGGCCAGCTTCATTCGCCATCTTGTTTCAAAAGGGTTGCCATTAAAAAAATTAAATTTAAAATGTAAAATGAAGTATTAAAAAATTGGAAAATGAAAAAGATTTTTTTATGTGTTTGGCCTTGATACAAAGATTCCGGAGCAGATTTTGTTTCTGAAAATTTGTTCTTTTGTTTATATCTTAAAAAATGGTTGAATTATAGCACTTTGAATTTCAAGTATGGCTAACATTTTGAAACGATCTTGTATTTGTCACGCGATAACACACGTATACGCCTATTTCCATGTAAGAAGGCATGTGGATAGTACACATCAACATCTCAGCCAAATATAAGTTACTTTAAATAAAAGCAGCTTGGATGAAGATGACTAATTTCGCGAAATTCTCATTCATAATGATTTAGTATTGATAAAAATAAGTATTTAATCTCCTATATTCAGTTTCCACTAAATTGAGCTTCGTGTGTTTGAATAATATAAGTTGGCTTTTTTAAAATAAGGAATTTGAAAGCTACCTCTTCCTCCCGGCACTGGCCGGAAGGACTTTTTTTACATATATTTGAAATATTTCTTATTCTCTCTTTAAACTGAAGATATATTATTGGGTATTAAAACAAAAGTTTTAATATTTTTGTACGTTTCTTTTTTTTCTAAATGGTTAGATACATCAAAAATATTATTTAATATTATTATTTAGATATATTTACGAAAAGAACTCTTAAGTAATCTACGTAAATAATCTAGTGGTCTTTTTTAATTAAGTAAAATCCTTATTTTAATTTCTAAAAGGTTTAAAGAAAAAAAAAGCATAGTACAAAAGTATTATTAGATTGTTTACACGTTTGGGCTCTATACAACATATTGTCAAACTATTAATAATATCATAAAACTACAGGATCTATGTGAGAATGATTTGAAAAGCCATCGTTCAACTTTCCACATACTCTTTCACATTAAGTAGGTTACTTTTTTATTTCTATTTGGATGTTTGTTTTCGTATTAGTGAAGAAAACTAGTATTTATAGTATGTATAGAGAAATTTAAGCCGCATTTTTGTAAGGTAAATAATACTGCATCGTTACATATTGATTTTCTACCCAATAAATTCTCTATGGTTTCTTTTGTAAACGATGGATATTGCAAATTGGGGGAAAATTGTCCTTCTTTCAGTGAAATTTACTTGGACGGTTTCTTCTTGATATAATCTTTTATTTCAAAATGTTTACATTGTAAATTTTATCAATTAAAGAAGTATATTATTAAAGGGTGTTATAATTTATTATATATTAACATAATATACATTTCTGCTGAATGTAAAGATTTATGTTATACAAAATAATTCATTTGTTTCAAAACACAAACTATTTATGTAAAATTATTATAAGTAGCAAATATTAAGTAACAGTTACATTTAATCGCAAGCAGTATAATTGTAGCTTAATGTAATTTTATCAGTTAAGCATTTGTATTTGACTTTCAGTTTAAAACACTATAATGCGCTAGGTTTAGTTTGTATGGACACAGAAATAATAAAATTAAAATTCGAAAGGACTGTTTTCTATAACAAGTATTATTATTACCGACCACCAACAAAAACTGTAAGATTATGAATAAAATGACATTAACAAATTGACAAAAATACAGTTCCCCTCAACACACTTAACATATATTCCAAAAACATAGTAAAAAACAGCAGAAATTGAATAACAGAAGTGGAATAACGAAAACTTGTAGAACTTAGACAGAATAGTTGTGTCACCCCGCCCCCCCAAAAAAATGTATATATATATGTACTAGCAGACCCACTCGGCGTTGCCCGGGGTCCGCAAATAATAACATTAAACAAAACTAAAGTTTCTATGATTTTATATCTTTTGAAATTCTTTTAAATGAACCTAATTTTGGAGGGCCCATTGCCTTCCGCATCGTCTAGTGCGTTCCCAACAAACTTCTTTTCGAACGAACCTGTAACCTGGGTCCACGCTACATAAGGCAGCATGTACCGGAAGTGCGCCGCACGGGCAGGAGACAATCGAAAACCAAGTTGAGTAAATCAAACCTCGTAGTAATCAAGCGCATAGAATCGAAAAAAAGGAATGCATCATGAATGTTAGAAAATGTTGATAAGTGAAGTCTAAGATAAAATTTCATAATACAGAAAGTAGTTGTAGCTGTAATCTAAGTTGAATGAACCAAATCCCGTTAAAATTACGTCCTTAGAATTGGAGGAAAGAATGCGCCCCCAAGCGGTGGAAGATGACCTCTCCCCTTGTAAATTTCATGAATTACTTTTAACATTAACACGATATGTATTAAACTGATGAAATCTATTTTCTAAAATTACCTTTAAATTAACGCGATTTTTAATGTACGGCTGTAGTGAGTAAACGTATGTTGATGCTAAAAAAGGTGATTAATGTTCGAAAATGTGGTAATTGAGGTATAAAGAAAGACCGGGACCTGGTGGCTAGAGTGGTGAACAACTTCAAGGGGGGTCAGTGACATAACTGGCATGTAGTTGGGTATAAAGATATTGTTATTAGCTTTTAAAGTAATCGGAAGACGCTACAACTATGTTAAAGAAAATTGCAAGCAGTTCGGAAAATTTTTAAAGAAGCTGTACCAAGGGCCCTCAAGAAGGCGCTTAATATTCAAAATTTGTGGTAGCTGAGGCCTGAGAATTTTTTGTTGTCTCTCATATAGTGTCTGGAAGTCCTAAGAAATTGTTAGAAAAAAAAGCTTCTGAATTGGACCATTTTAAAAGGGGGCCCAAATGCGGCCAATTGATAATTAAAAACAGGGCCCTAAAATGAAACGTGTTAAAATATCTTAGTACTTAGCTCTTTAGATCTTCAGTCAGTTAAAATTAAGCATAGGGAATAATATGAATTATTCGTTAAAATAATATTTTAAAGAAAAGCACCAAAAACAGGTAAATGTTTGAAAAAGGGCCCTGGGGCCTCAATAAAAATATGAGGGTATTGGTCTGGGAAGAAGACTCTAAGACTCAACTTTAAAATTATGCACTGAGAAGCCCATAATAACATTCTTAAATAAACCGGAAATTTGTATCGCAGGTCGGTACAGAATGGGGCGGGGGAGGGGGTAGAGACTTTGAAAATTACCAGGGCCCGACTCATGTTCAGTTGGAAAGTTTGATTTTTTATTTATCTCACGTTTTAAACTCTTTTATTCAAAAATAATTGGTGAACTCAATTAAAATTTAATTATGTTTTTAATATTTTAAATTTTTATTTAAAATCTTTAGATGAAAAAGTAATTACAAATGCATCCGAAACTGTAATACTGAAAAAGAAATAATAAAACTGCAAGCAAATATGCTATATAAATTTTCAAAAAAGGTACTATCCAGCAAATTTAATTTCTAATAGAGTAAAGCCTGTTTATAACGGAACCCTCGGAATGTTCTTTCACTTTAGATACCCTTCAAAGAAAAATAAAATCCTTAAAGTAGAAAGAAATCTACTAATACAAATTTCAAGTTTGCCCTAACTGGTTTCGAACCTGGGTCTGTTCGTACAGAAAACCAAGGGGTTAAGCCACTACGCCACAACTGCTACGAAGAGGTTAGTAAATTAACGTTCCCTATCGGACCGCAAATAGTTTCTGCCTTTATTTTTTTCCGCGTCGCGTCAGTTTCATTAGCATAATAAAATAAATGATCATTGTTGTCCGAATTCCCTGAAATTTTAATGGATCGTAAATATTACTAAAACCAAGCCCTTTTTAAAACTTTATAAAAAAAAAAATATGCATATTTTAGAGGATAAACATTTAACCGAAATGTAAATCATCTGTATGAGGCGGAGAAGGACCTACATTTGGTGGTGTATTTGAAAGGGATAAAATTCAAAAATTTAAAAACCAATTACACCATCGTTTTGAAGATGCATTCAGCTTTATAATCATATATTTGACTTGTCAGTACCTTTAAAATTGCATCCTGGTGAGGTGTAATATGGGAGAAAAACGTTTTTCAGAAAAACGATCCTTTTTTAACTTTTTTTTCAAAGGGTTAATTGCGATGTATTTTTTAATTGATCGCAGCATTTGAGACGTAAGAGCACAATCTTTCAGAACATGTCTTCCGTTTTAAACTTTACAAAGCTGTTTGAACGATGTAAGTTAATAAATAGTGACAAAATACCGCCGAAATATTTTTTTCCGTTCTTCATTTGCGTATCAGTGCCTTCAGCGCATGCGTCAAAGATTTTCCCTTCCGAAATGGATTTTAAATCAAAGTGAGTGACGGTTGATAATTAATAACTCATCTGTTAATTAGAATATTAAAATTCTGAAGCTATGATCCATCATGAGACACTTTGGGCTTGCTTCAAAATAATTTTGGGCCTCGTACGTTCCGTAGATTTTACTAGCCATCGCACACAGACAGAGCGATTTGTTCTTTTATTAGTATAGATATATATCAAATAATGCGCAGTGGAAACACAAGACACTTGTATCATTTGTTATTAATTTAAATCTAAGATAAATGCGTAATATATATACAATTAAAATGCGAAATATATCATATTTTTTAATAATGAAATTATTGTTAGAGTATCAAAAAATACATTAAAATGACTAATTTTTATTTTGGTTAATAAAAGCATAAACGGTGTTTTCTTTCAGTAATATTAATTGTGGTGTGTAATCCTGTATTGTGTTCAATATCAACCGGTATTTAAAAGTAGTTTAAATAGAGGTAAAAAAAAAAAAAAAAAAAAAAAAAAAAAAAAAAAAAAACAGCGTGTACAATCATGATATTATATTTATTTTTATTCTAAAGAAATTTATGTATGCATGTTAAAAAATATGTGATCGAATTTAAAGTCCCTTGTTGTAAAGTACAAATAGCCTTCGAATATTTAGAGCTGTTTAATTATTCTAAATGTTACACGATAAACTATAATTCACCCCAAATTATAGCTGTAATACTGTGATAATTCTGTGATTTTATAAATTAGTATTATATTTATATTTGCTTGAGAGATCATATACATATTTATTTTATACCAGCGGACGCGCCTGGTCTGTGCTCGTGGTAATATTTTTAAATAAACCTTAAAGTTGTATGATTTTGTATCTTTAACTCAGTTTTGTCTGAAATACGTACCCGCTCACAAGTGTGAAAGGGGGTGGGAGAAACTGTTAATTGTTGAGATTTGTTATATAATTTTTTTCTTACAATGTTTGGGAAATTGTATGAGGTATTAATAAACAAACTAAAACTTTAAAACGCCCTCTACTGACGAAAATATTAGTTAAGATGAGAGGAGTGAACGCTTAGTGCTGGAAAAAATGTTTCAGGGTCTACAATCATTATATTATATTTATTTTGATGCTAAATACTGCCTATATGTGTGTTAAAAAATATGTGATCGAAGTCAAAGACGCTTGCTGTAAAATCCAAATACCCTTTAGACCTTTTTTTTAAAAAAAAATAATATTTAGAGCTCTTTGAAACTACTATATTTGTTATAAAATATCATAGATTTTAAAAATAAAGGGTTTTACTTTGATTTTGTTATCATACGTATAAAATAAAGCTCATGTGCTTTTATGTTTAGCATTTATAATTTTAAAGTTTCTTTAAAAATAAATTAATTTAAAGTAATCAAACATTAGAAATTTTTTATGAAATATTTCGTCTCATTACTAACGAAAAAGAGATTTCCTATATATCAATAACTGAAGAAAAAATAATAAAACTGTTTTTTAAAGAATGATTATATTTCACAGAACGTAATTATAATATTATATTTAAATTTTGGAAAAAAAAATCTTCTTGGAAAAACTCTTTCGAAAAATCTTCTTTAAATATTGTTTATTGTCTCTGAAATTTTCTTTAAAATATGACGCCATGATTTTCAATACAGTATCTTATACCACATAAAGAATATCAGTTTTTAAATAGCGGCAGTTAAACCAATCATATAGCCCGTGTTTCTAATTGTGAGCCTTCACTAATGCGCATTGCCTAAATTACTTGAAATTCAGAATGTTGTTTCATTTTATTTTATAAATTGCAAGGGAATAACTTAACCTTTTAACAAGAGTAATAGTTTTTAATCAAATCTGAAAGAATTGCATCAATGAGCGATAAAATGAGAAGCATTAAGCAAGCTGTTAGGTTTATATACGACGAAACACTCAGTTATCATAATAGCCCTTCATTATGGTGACTAAGAACCAACTCATCACTTAATTTAATATTAAGAATGCTAATTTGAGTAATTAAGATTTATTATTTTTTATGACCATGTATTTTCGTAACAAAATCTTTATTATGTAATGGCACAATTGCTTTGTAATTGCTTTTCAGTATAACTTGTTAAGTAATTGTACATTTTCTATTGTTTAAATATAAATTTATGAATTTTTTTCGATATAAATACATAACACGTACGATGACAGAATAAATTAAATATGCGGATGTATTTGTTACAATTTTAAAATACCATAAATTGAAACAAATAAAGAATAAGAAATAATGCGCTCAACTGACATTAATTATTGAATAGTAAAACTTATTTCATAATAAACAACATTTCAAATGTGTGAAAAACAAAATTCAACATTGAAAAAGTCTTTAAATAAAATTTATTAAAAGTAAAAAAAAAAAAAAAAAAAAAAAAAAAAAAAAGTAGTAAGATTTATTAAAGGACGTTTGTTAGAAATTTTTTTTGATAATTACTCTTGAAATAAGAGTTTTATCAACAATATAAAAATGTTTGTTCCATGTATTATAATAGAAGTAGTAGTTATTAATTCCGAAATCCACAAAACAAATTTAAAAACTTTTAAAACACATACAAATTAAAAAATATCCATAAGTACACATAATAATATAAATAGTGAAATATGTTTATTGGTTTAATCATTTAACCACATTAGCTATAAGGCTTTCTTTTAAACAGATTTTGTATTTCTTATTATCTTTCAGAAATTCTAAATATAATGAAATTTCCTCGAATATTTTCGTAAAATTTTGCAACGGATTTTACAAATGCCCTTTTAAAATAAAGAAAATTTTAGATACAAAATTTGACTTTATTAAATTTCAATTTATTTTTATTGAAAATCTATATAAATATCAACAAAGAAACTTTCCTTATTTTATTTTATAGTAAAACATTTTATCAGGATATTACGTTTATCTCACATTGAAGAATTGTTTGGAGTAGAACATATCATGGTCTGAAAAATGTGTTTTGATAAAAAGTTTTATAGAAGAAACACACTTACAGAATAGTCAAGAATAGGCAGAACTTGTGTAAAAGATTATCACGAATTGACTTTGAGTATTTATATTGAAAAGTGTACTGATTACGTTTTTGAAAGGAAAGATAAACGTAGAAATAAACCATAAAGGAAAGATGCATTTTCAACTGAAAATGAAATCCTCACATAATGCGTAAAATTCCAATATATATACAAACAGGTAAATAAAATATTCTTGCATGCAATTGGTATACAAATGTATGGAAATTACGAATAAAATTTCAAAAGAGCCTCAAATAGAAATATTCACACACACACACACACACAAATGTAACATCCTTTTCAATAAATAAACTTATAACTATGATTTTGACATCTCACGGAAACGTAAAGTAAAATAAGGATTATAATCGTAGATGATCATGTAAATAATATTTTTTAATATTTCAACTTTTTAGTTGGCTTTTAATTACTCTTAAATTGCGTATGTAGAACAGGAAATAAACGAAAATTCAGAACACATGTCATTATACATATTCTAAATGTACAGGTTGAACAATAAATTTGTATTCACCACAGTTTATAACCGAGATAAAAGTTTATATCTGATATAGTGATTTCTGTGTGACATTCCTTATTATATTATAGAAAAGAGCACTAAGTTAAGTGTGGAATAATTGAAAATAAGTTTTAAAGGGTGTCCCAGTTGGAATTGGGGATATTCCCTTGTTAGGCAATGCTGTGATAGAGACTTTGTGCGACTTTTCTTTTGTAATACTAGGGGGCTCGGCCCCCTACGAGCAACGCTCGCCAACCCCCGTCCAGATACCGCAGACTCTGAATACACGCTAATTAGATCGGCTTTAAAAAGATTTCGAAAGATTGAATTATAATTTAAAAAACAGTGGCGATCTCCCTATAAACGGATTTCTATTCATTTCTCTTTGATTGGCTGTGGTACTACTTGATTATCCCATCCATCAATTTCGCGAAATTATATAAATCCACTCGCTAAACCACTCGCCAAATTATACAAATTGACATAATTTGTATTTTAAATAACGAAAGAACAAGCAAATTAGTACAACATTCATAAAAATACAAATAAAACGTCGAAATAAAAGTAACTTGATGACGTAGACACGTGTAACAACATTTCAAAATAAGCTAATATAAAAGGAATTAAGTAAACAGAGTCTTTGTCTCCTGGTATTTTTTAACAAAGTGAAAAAATGTTCTTTTAAATAAGACATTTTAAATTAATCGTTTTTAATCTGACGTAAATTTGACTAAGCTATTCTTTCTCTTTTAAATATTCACGTGAAAATACTTTTGTTAGAAATGAAATATTATTTGCGCTTTCCTAACAAAAATAGTTGAAAAGATCCTCTCAAAATTCAAATAAATGTCTAGCGCAATTTCTAAATTTATACTGTTTTGCAATATTATTTTGTGTTCATTTTATGTAATAACTGTAATGTGACGTAAATATGACGTAATTTTTCCTATTTAAGACTTCTAACGCATGTTAATGAATTTATTATTTTACAATAGCCTTTCTCTTTTAAAATTCACGTGTATACTTTTTATGACATAATTTTTAATAAGTTCTTGGTTTTTGCACATAATTATTTAATTCTAATTCCAAATGTTTTTTTATGTTTATAATAGTCACGTGTAAATAATTTTTTATATTTATTTACATGTATATATATATATATTTTTTTTTGAAGCAAACATAGTTGTTTGCGCTGTTTATACTGTTGGCAACAGGTTAAATTAGTACAATTTTCTAAAATAAGTAAAAAATATCTCTCGAAATGCTGAAAATTTGAATTTAAATTAGCAATAAAACCTCAAAAAATGAGTCAAATTAAAAAAATAATTGCATTCTGCACACCGGGAAATTATAACGTATAAAAGGATCTAAAAATGATTAAATTCCGATGTATAGTTTTTGCTCCTATAAAACATTTTTAATGGAACGATTTTGTCCAACTTTAGTTCTAAATATCTCTTAAAATAATTCTTCGATTTTAAAACTGTCTGCATCAGCGTGTTTATCATACATTTCTGTATAATACTACCGATTTTCATATTTTTGTATGCATTATGTTTCTTAATATTAACGAAGAAAGACCACCTCCGGTCACAAAAAATTCAAAACTGGCGGCGGCGGCGGTGACAGCGGTAGTTACATTTTTTTTAGAATAGAGAGATTCGAAAATGTTCAAAGTTATGGATAGAATTGAATGCAATTTCATATGTACATTTTTTACTATGGACGTCAGTCCTTAATTATATAAAACGATATTCCCCGACAAAGAGGCATTGTGATAGCAATTTTAGTGCCATATTCCTTATTATATCATCAGGAAGAACATCAAGTTATGCAAAAAGCTCAACTAAAATCCGTATATAACTTTTAACGATGGTCGTACGTTTCCATTAAAAATTTGGGATATTCTGCTTTGATAGTGATTTGGGAAAGGTGGTGGTGGTGGGGGGGGGGGGGGGTTCTATCATCGCAAAGTACTCGATAGTTATGAATGAAGATCCCGATGATAATTGATCCAAACTTGATATATGCGTTTTTTGATTATCGACGTCATGTCCCACTTGAAAATATGCATACGTACAAAATTAGGGCCATACACTAGCGATTTTTGTGCAATTTTCTCGATTTTTTGCTGATAAAGTTAAGAATTTATAAATACGTTTCGACGGAATTTTATATTTAGTTGTCCTTGGCAGATGTTTGAATAAAATGTTAGAGGAAATCGGTCCGAAGGTGGTGCTATTTTGGGAATTTAGGTGGAAATTCTTTTTTGTTTTTGTCTGAAGTTGTTTGTCTGAAGTTATGGATCCAATCGAATCGAACTTCAGATATTTGTTTTTGACTATGGGCTTGGTCCCAGGTGAAAAATGGGATATCATTCAATAAGTGAGATTTTTAATAACGATTTTCGTGAGCTTTTTTCGACTTTGCGTTATTTAACAAAAGATTTTATGAATATTTTTCAATGAAAATTTACATTTAGATTTTATAAAATAGGCTAAGTTTGTATAATATTTTGGAGACTTTCCGAATAAATGTTCGCTGTGATAATGAATGATGCGACAGAAGCGGTAGTTGTTAAAAAAAAAAAAAAAATACTAAATCACGTAATTGCAAATGTAAATACAATTTTATATTTGTAACGTGATAAATGTTTCAATTTATTTGATATATTACCCGTCGATTAGATTGCATTAAGAAAATTTTCCTTGTTCCCACCGGGTTTAACAAAAATTATCATAAAAAATAAATAACAAATATATTATACAATCAGACCTCGATATCTCCAACCTCCTTATCTCAAAAACCTTGAAATATCGAAAAAAATTCCCATGTATTTATATGAAAATTTTTATATTTTTTCCATAGTTATTTCGAAATATATTTCCCCAAACCCTTGATACGTCGGAACTGTTTCCACAGAAATTAGTTTGACTTTTTACATCTAGCTATTGTCAGCTGTAGAACCAATTTGATCTGGATGCTTGTTTCGCATTCTTTTTTTCCCTTTTGTTGATACAAAAAACTTAAAGAGTAAGAATGAAGGCTTTTGAAACCGAAAAAATGCACAACATCGTTTTTTGTAAACTTTACGGTGAAAGTGGATCGAGTGATGCAGTGGCTGTAAAGAGTGATTTTCAGAACTTCCTTTACTTATAAAGGACGATAAGTCAGATGTTGTGTTTAACAGAGATGAAACTGGATTATTCTACCAGTGTTTTTCTAACAACAGGGCTGCATTTAAAGGTGAAGAAAGCGTATGTGGCAAGCTGAGTAAACTTTGTGTAACTGTGTTCTTGGCATCAAAGCGAAGTGGTGAAAGAAAGCTTCCTCGTTTTATGTTAGCACGATGTAAAAAGCAGAGGTGCTTTACTAAAATTAAGTCCTTTTTAACGCCGTACAGGCCATATAGAAAGGCTTGGATAACAAACGTAATTTTTGCTGATTGGCAGTTAGGAAAAAACTATGGTTAAAAATAAAATGCGCATTCTCCTCTTCATAGGCAATTGTAAAATCCACTCTAATCTTAAAATGCTAAAAAATATCATCGGTAAACATTTTCCAACAAACACGACTTCAAAATGAAAAACATTCGACCTGGGGATAATCCGTAGCTTCAAAGTTGGTTATCAAGCCTACATTCTGAGAAGACTTGTGGATAATATCGATGAACGTAGCACACCTCTCCTATCACACCAATCAATATCTTACAGTCAAGACGAATTGCTGACTATACACGGAAAAACGTCCAAAAAATATCAATAAGAAATTGTTTCATTAAAGCAGGATTTTTAGAAATGTAATTTCCTGTGAAATAGAGGAAGTTGATACCAGTAAGGCTGTTCTCAACTGCTCTTCTCTACGGAATTCCTGTACAAAATTTGATTGAATTTCTAAAACTGCGAGTGCAGAGAATTCATTATATTCTCCTTAGAATTAATTATGCATCAGATACTTTTCTGTCCACAAAGCAAAGTGAATTGTTGATAAATATAAAACACAGTTGGCTTATTTCTCAATTTTCATGGTTTCAAATATAATATCCCTAAGACGAACAATAGTGATGAAATTTGCTGATAGAATAAAAAAAAAGGATTTTTTCTTGTTTTACCTGGTTATATTTGTGTTTTTTAGTTATATTTGTTGCAGAATTGAAACTCATATTATAATGTTTCCCAATTATAACTACAATTAAAAAAAATATGAAAATCGGATTACATTTACAAAATGTTATATGCACGAAAATTATAAATTTTAGTTTAAATAAAATATTAAAAACTAAACCTGTCGATATACGATTCATAGAGAATCAGGCCTTTATAGTGCCCATCTCTTTTTTTCCTTGATCCTAGTCCTCGAGGTGCAATACAGTGTTAGTCCCAGTCAGATGTTCAGCCTAACACGGGGCTAAATAAAATACTTTTTTTCTGTATTTTATGTATATACAGCTAAATATAAAATATCTTTAAGATTTATTTCAGAAATTTAAGAAATAACTAAATGTTTTTGTTTCATATTTATATTTAAGCAAAATACCTTATTTTTTTCTTTTTCCTATATATTAATCTGCTATTTTTATTATTTTTATTATTATTATTATTATTTTTTTTTTTTTTACAATTTAAAACTTGAATTGGAAAAAAAAGTAAGGTTTGGAAGAAATATACAACTACGTTAAGGTAAGATCACATATAATCTCGTAGAGGCAAAGGTATAAACAGTGTTACATATATTTCCTCTTTCCAAAATTTCGGAGATTTTGAGGATAAATGAGGTTGAGGATATGAACGTAATTTAACAAAAATATTTTTTTTTTCAGAAAACCAGGATGGCAAGTAAAAATTTAAAAAATCATAACAAAATCTAAGTGTAAGTAAATTGGCATGTATGATATATTGCATATTAGCGCTCGGAAAAAAAATAAAAAGGAAAATATTTTTAATCCCTTACGTTCCAAATTATGTATTCATGAAATTTTCATAGTCTAAATCATTTTTCGTGAATTTTTCAAACCACATTAGAAGATTTACACAATTATTTAATAAATTTTAGAAGGATTTTGCAAATTAAAATTAATTAAATTTGTATTGATAGGTATTTTCTGCAATATTTATAACGTCACTCATTTTTTTTCAATTTTTTTTTTATTTTATTGAAATGGGAAATGTACAAATATAGTGCTCTTAAAATAAAAATGTCGAAATAATTCATAACTAAAACTTTTCCCCCGCTATCTTTCAACGTCAAAGGTGAAAAGATGCAAATTAAAAATAAATCATCCTTTTAAAAATATGTTTGTTTTGTGCAACTAATAATGCTTTTTGAAAAAGAAAAATAATAAGAAAAGCTAAGTATACTTAATTTGACAAGTTAGTTATTTTGCAAATTAGCGCTCTAAATAATAAAAAAAAAAATTAAATATTTTTAATCCCTTATGTTCCAAATTATGGAATCATGAAAATTTCATAGTCTAAAGCATTTTTCGTGATTTTTTCGAACTACGTTAGAAGATTTACACAATTATTTAATAAATATTAGAATGATTTTGCAAATTAAAATTAATTAATTAAATTTGAATCTCTAGGTATTTTCCGTAATATTTATAACGCCACTCAAATTTTTCATTTAAAATCTCTTTTCTAGTATTTTATAGAATTGAGAAATGTACAAATATAATTGTCATTCAATAGAAATATAGAAATACTTCATAATTAAATGTTTTCCCTAAAAATCTTTCAACGTCAAAGCGGAAAAGATGCAAATAAAAAATAAATCATCCTTTTAAAAATATTTCTGTTTTGTGCAACTTATAATTCTTTTCGACCAAGATAAAGAAAAGTATCTACAACTCATTCTAAACTGTATTAATACAAATTGATGTATTAAAGTAATTATATAACGAGTTATTTTAATGGTGCTTTAAAGTACAGCCGGGGCATAAAGGGTTAACACTTCAATTTACTCCTGTCGACGCAAAAAAAGAATACATGTTCGTGATTATATCAGTTTTAATGCATCGTTCTTTTTTCATCTATTGAAATACATGAGAAATAAATTTCAACAAAAAAGTAAAATGCCCATTGTTGCCACATGGAAATGCCACAACTTTATAAAACTATATTTTTGTTTTAATGATTAATAGATCTGCGTTTTGACATTAATGGAATGTTTGTTGTAAGATGATTGATTACAATTCCGAATACAAGGAAACTTTATAAATAAAGTCTCTAACTATGAGAGCAGACAAATTTTTTTGCAGTTTTAATCCATTTTTTTATATTTGGTTATAACTATGCAGTTTTATAGTTATTATTATATATAGAAAGTTATGTTACGCCAAGGACACATAAAAATTTCTTTGTAAGAATAAAACTATGATTTATTTATTAATATAATTATATGTCTAAACAGGTAAATTATTCAAAAAATAATTTTTAAGAAATTTTATCATTCGAACGTATTGATACGAAATTCTTAATATCTTAGATCTATATTAATTCATTTGAAAAATATTGCAATAAAATTTGTTATAACATTTGTAAAATTTGTTTTATTTCAAATAATATAAATCAAGTTTTAAAAAATATTGCGGTAAATGTGAAACTTTCGGAAGATTGGGAATCATCTGAAATAGTTTCCTCTTAGCATCCTTTGAAACAGAGGAAGATATACATCTAAAATTATACAGAAAATCATTTAAGATGCAGCCACAGAATTTTTTTTTCAAGTTTTTTCTCATGCAGAAGTATGCTAGAGAAATAATGTCTAAAATTCTTTGGCAGGAAATTTACTGTAGAATTTAAATCAGTATTTAAATATCAATTTCAAGCATCGTGGCTTTATTGGTAGTCTAACCGTCCCGAAGGTTTATTTTTGCACTTTTCAAGGTAAATTAAAAAAAAAATAATAATTTAATCCAATGTTAACAACTGTTTCTAAAAATCAATGAACATTGTGGCTATCACTTAGCCTTAACATGATTTTCCTAAAAATAGGGGGTAATTTTCCTTACCGTTCCATCCTTACCGTCCTTTTTTTTTTAATATTTCGTCCCTTTTTTCCAATATCATCCCCTTTTTTTACCTTACCGTCCATTCTTTAACACCCCTTTAAGACAATGTTATACAAAAATTCTGTATTAAAAGTACTACTTTGTTATTATTTCTTATTTGAATGTCCTATGGGTACTATGCAAATTCATTATAAGTAAAAATTTAGAAGAAAATAAAAAGTTATAGGTGTAAAATGGTAAGGAAAATTAAACTAGTAAGTTTAACTTAAACCCCAGTTAAAAAAAAAAAAATTCGCTGCTGACCATTTTTTTTCTTTATTTTGAATCATTAAGGTATGCATCTATCTGATTAAAACGTTATTTTAGCAAGTTTAATTTCGCCAGATTTTCTTCCCCCAAAAGGCAAAAGTTTGTAAGAATGCCCCATATAGCAAAATATACAACGCTCAGAATTTATGTTTATACATATCATTAAATTATAACTCACTGGAAAGGAAGCATATGGAGAGTGTGATTAATAACCCTTTGTAATTCATAAATCATTCAATAACAAAAGCACAATAATGGTGTCATTCAATTAACAATATGAATCTTTTATATCCTTACAAGTGATCATACCTACATTAATTAGTCAACCATCATAAAGTTTTAAAAACAGTTATGATCACTTTGAAACTTTCGAAATAATATTGTTTAAAGTGTTATACCAACATGCAAAATTTCAAAATAAAACAGTTTTAATTGTATTTTCTGAAAGTGCGATTTAATTAACTTTGTTCTATAAAACACAAATACATAATAACTTAATTTTTTAAACGTGAATGTCTTAAAACTATGTTTTTAAAGTAGTTGATCACGATATTTCTAACAAATCTCAACTAATTTTCTTTGAATTTGGACAAATGTTTAGAAATTACTCTAAAAAAAAATACATGTGTAATTTAATCATTTTTTTACGTACATAAACATATATATTTAAATTTGTAAAATTATGCGTTTTACAAAAATATTACCAAAAAATATGTACAAGAAACAGAATATTACACAGAAATATGTGTAAGATTCAGAGTATTACACAGAAGCATTGATAAACTAGAAAAATTGGCTTGTGTAACAATAGATGAATTGCCAAGGTGATGCTCTGGAAAGATACCGTTCCAAATTTTGTATCCCGTTTTGGTAAGTATTCATTAAATAGAGAATGTATCCCATTGATGTAGATTTGTCTTTGAAAACTTGTGACTGAAACTGATAAAAAAGAAAATCCGACAAAAAAAGGAGAATAGAACAGGCACCACATTTTCTATATTTCAACAAAATGTTACATTACAGTGAATTTATTTTGATTTTACAGTTCTGTGCGTAATTTGTGCATATGATTTCAGAACTTCAAAATAACTCGAATACTGGGATGGCATGCAGTAAACATAATTTTAGACGATCATGTTTCTTGTAAATAAAGGTTATTCTATTTTGTGGTTTGAAAGTAAATCTTCCGAAAAGAGAACAGACACACCAAGCGCATGATTTTGTTCTTCGTGTAAATGTGTTTTGCGAACATAAAAAATATTTAATAAACACACACACACACAGCAATATATGATAAAACACACATAAATAACGCCTGCATTCAATAGTTAACAGTATATATAAATAATATACAGACATAAATGCAATAAATACAATAAATCCAACTGGAGTGAAAAATTAGCCAGAGCCAGGAATCGATCCCGTGACCACGGCTTTCCAGGTATTGGCCGGAGTAGCTCCGTGGTTAGAGCGTCGGCCTGGAATGCTTTGGTCCCGGGTTCGATTCCTGGCTCTGGCTAATTTTTCTTTCAGTTGGGTTTATTGTATGTACGTCTGTATAATATTTATACATACTGATAAAAATATTTAGTTCAAAATTTACATCCCAAACTATAACGCTATGTGTTATGTATTCAAAATACTTTGTTTTTGTATATTACACAGTTATGTGTGTACACTTTACATTAAACTGTCTCTTTCAGAGTTATATGATAACTTTTTACGCACTTAAGCATTTTAATTTCTTATCATCAAAATGAAGAGAACTAAGTTTATATTCAAATTGAAACACCAGGCCTTGTATTTGACAATTTACAAGCCACTTACACATATAATGTCACATACACATAATATAAAAATATAATGCATCAACAGTATATGTTTTAGTGAGTAAATTAGCGTATTTTTTTAGATTGTATATTATCTAGATATTAATCGTTCCTTTTTAATATATGATGGTTGTTTTCTATTTTTTGCATAGAACAAAAGTGAAAAAATATTTGTGAAATTTGGTATCTAAATTTAAGCTGTGTCGATTTTCATCAAAACCGAGAGACTACACTCTTGTTGTAAATAATCGGAGTAAATAAATTATTCTTTCAGAATTTTAGTAATATGATAAGTAAATCAAGTTTTTTTTAATAATTTCAGATGGCAGAGTTATTGTGATCCATTCCCTTGGACGGATACAAAAAAGGCCACATGTGCAGGAAGTGGATCTTTAGGGATATTTCGTCATTATAAAAATAATTTATTTTTCTTTAAAATGCGATAAAACAAAATTAACAAAGTTCCAATATCTTGTTAGCCCCGATAAGCTATTTCTTTCACCCAACAATTAAAATGTCGTCTCTAAAAAATAACGTTACGGTACAGAAGACAGCCGTAAAAGAAAGCAGATGTATAATTTTACTGTAAAATACACATAATCACTATTGCATTTTTTTTCACTTCTAAGCACCGCACTTTGCCAATATTTATACCGTCGTATAAGGAAAAAAATGTAAGTTTAAATGCAATTTGCTTAAAAATTGCATCTCAATTTATTTTTGAGATTTTTTTTTTCTAACACCATTTTTTTAAAGTTTTGCAACTGAAGTAGTACTCCACTTCTGTAGAAAGTTAAGGTAAAATAGCTGGAAAATAGTAGTTTATCACATCTTTTGGTTGACATTTTCCCATAACATGTGAAAAAATTAAATACGTGCTATGTATGTTGAAAAAATATAAACTTATAATTTATGATAAAACATGCAGCTATTATAAATTAATTTTATGTATCCATATAAATATTACATACATACGAAATGTTGCATCCTTTTTGTCGAGTTTCTTGAATGACAACATCGTTTTTTTGCTGGATTTGTGAATTATTCTGCGATAGTGACGTCATATGCGTACTTTTCTGTAGATGTTGTTTAAGAATGGATTGTAAATATGAAATTCTTCAGCGGATGCGAATCACATAATATTATAAAAAATAAAAGTGTTCGATTTATGTCTTCAAATTGAACCATGCTTTGAACTATCTACATTTATATATATTTTTTTTGTTTTCATCCGGGGCGACACTAAATTCTGGAAAAGCAGAATTCCTGTATTCTAGTTTCATTTTCTTTTAATACAAGTTACCAATATACAAAATTTTTATGCTGCACGTGGGGGTTACACGCTTGTGCAGTACCTTAAGTATTTCTGGAAAAGTATTATTAAATCATTTTTTTTGTAATTATCATGGAATGAAGAAAGGTATTATATATAGAATACAGTAGCCAGTTGCGATGTTTCTTCCTCTGAGATGATACAATAATTTGTATTTAACGAATTAAAAATCTAAAATCCTACTTCAATCTGCACTTTTTAAATGCCTATTTATGTACATTAATGAATTATAATTTCAGTTTGTTTGTCATAAATAATAATATAAGTACATTTCAAAATCAACTATGTATGATACATTTCCACTTATTAAAACTAGGGGATCCTACCCGGGTTTCTCTGGTTACAGAATATAGGGGGAAATCAAATTGTTAATTGAAAATAATATTTTTTTTTTTACATGCAATATATTTTTTAGATTACACACTAAAAATAAGAAAAACATTTTCATATGAAAAATATGAATTATACAATCAAATAAACTTTTGAAATTTATCAAAAGTGATTTTTTCGTAATAGCCGCATGCTAAGAGTTATTAGCCCAAGCTTTTGCTGCTTACGGCACCCATTTATTTTCTGATAATTTCAGAGTTAAGTGCGTAGTTCAATTACATTTACGTCTGTTAAATTTGTGTTTTATTTATATTATTTTATTTATTTAATCATAGAGGAAGTTTTGTTTTTGTTTACGGAATATTAGTCGTAAGACAATTATGAACTGCTTATGTTATTTTAAGGGAAAACGGATTAATTTTTCTTAATTGAGCACCACGTGATAGAGACAAATTTAAAAATTAACATCTCATACCCGATATCACACTTTTCAAGAAATTGGTATTTTAAATGGATCATTTTAAAATCATTTAATCTCAAAACATGAGGTCACGATTGTCAGCAAAGTCTTTGCATGTGAATAGCCGCACTCCTAACTCAAGATTCTAATCGCAGTACCGGAGAGTAAAAATTGCCGTAATTTATGTTTTTTTTTGACACATTTGTGTTAAAAAGTTTAGTTTTATCTAAGAAAATCGTCGTTTTCTTTTAAATAGGACGTCATTTTCACTTACTTAAGTAGTTCACCTAGTGTCTAAAACTTAGTACACTTAGAGAAGGAAAAAAAAATATGGAAATTTTATGATTAAAATTCTTGTTTTCAAAAGCAGTACGTCCTTTTCCGTTCAAAATATTATGTTTCAAATAAGATTTTTTGCCATTAAACCCTGTACAACGATTTTTAACAATAATTTTGAATTTTTATCAGATAATCGCATTAATAAAATTAAATAAACCTTATTATTTCTCTCTTCTCTGCAATAATGAAAGCTATCTCATTACCATCATTTTGGAAAAAGTTTCATAGAATACTTTTAAAATTAAAATTTAATAATGGGACATTAAATATAACCCAGCTAGTGCAGGCACATCTAAAAATGAATAGCTTTCAGTTAAAACATTTATTAGTAATTTTGTTTCAGCAGAAAGCTCAGAGCAGATGATTATCTAAAAAAGGAAGGTACCCAGTTAAACTGATGGCATTGAGCTCACAGTCTATTCACACTAATTGTATATTATACTCTTACTTCAAAGAATAATTTAAAATTAAAATATAATAATGGAATATTGAAAAAACAGCTAGTGCGAACACATCTACAAAAAAAAAAAAAAAACAGCTTTCAGTATATATATATATAGGGGAGATGGGGGCACATGTGAACAGTTCGCATAAATATATCTTTTTCTCATAATTGGATTAATTCTTATAAAAAAAAGTAGTCAGTATAGTAAACAGAACTTTCTTTTACACATGGAATTTTTTTTTTAATCACCTGTATAGTTTTTCTTACATTTTTTAATAGTTTTAAAAATTCAAAAAATTGTTCACATGTGCCCCATCAGCGGGGTAGTTGTGAACACTCGTGGGGCACATGTGAACACAAGGAAAAAATATCCTTTGACATGCTTTTTCTCCTGTTATTAATTTGTTATCATAACCATTATTTATATTATCAGTTAAATTCACCATAAATAAAATAAAAAATATTTTTTTTTCTAGTTTCTGAGTGACATGTTTAAACAAAAGATTTTAAAATGAAACTAAATATATATAAAACTGTTCTGACACCATACCCAAGAATTATATTAATTATCAATTTGAAAATTTTACATTTTAAGAATGTTACTGATATCCATCCCAATTCAAATTATCCTATTCATAGCTGTTGTTTGCGAGATGGAAGTAAGCCATCACAGCAAGTTTGAGACAAATGAAAAGAAAAAAAAATACAAAGTTGTTTGTCATAATATTCTTTGTATTAACAATGCATAAAAAATATTGTTTTAAACCGTTTACTAAAATAGTACATAACACTTATTGCATTTTAGGAAACATTGAATTTGTTTAAATTATAATTAAACTCAAATGAGCTTCTTGCTCTTTGTGTACTTCCTGACAAATGTGGAAGTGGAAGTTTCAATACAATATCACTTTTTTGTATGACAGAAATGTCTACTATTTCAGGGAAATTATATGAATTGGATCTGAGATTCTTTTCAGGAATTTAACATACATTTTATCATTATCAATTCTTTCTATTCGCACAACAGAGAAAGATTTTGATTTTTGTGAACTGTTCATATCTGCCCCAACTAGTCTGTTCACAAGTGCCCCGCATGGCTGCTAGAGTTAAATTGATAAATAATTAACATTTATCAATTTTAGGGAACAAAACAACTTTATCCAAAATATTCAATAGTAGTCATAGTATATGTTAAAACATTGAAATTCGAATAACTAACTAAATAAATAAACTTTATCACTTACCAAAGTTGAAACCGACATTTTACATTTGACATCTATAAACAGTGTTTTGGCTACTAAAGACAAACAAAATGTCAAAAAGCTTCAAAAAATTTTTACCATACGTCCACAGGTGCTGCCATCTTTGGTAATTTTTTTCAAATAAAAAAACTTATAATAACTATTGAAAAACTGCGATGTTCACATCTGCCCCCTGTTCACATGTGCCCCCATCTCCCCTATATATATAGTAAAATTCTTTCAACAGAGCCCTCAGGGCAGATGACTAAAAAACATTCTTGTGTTTTTAAATATATAGGTTATATAAAATTATGAAAAATAAAATTAAGCAAATTACGTTATTTTGGTAAAATTACAGTAGCATGTCTTAAAGAATAGCAATAATTTTGTTTGTTAATAGAGAGAATTTTGGACAAAACTTGGGGAACTTGATATTATTTTAAACCTCGAAATATTGCCAAGATCAACTTTGATTACTTGTCTAACTCGGCGAAGCACATTCATCCAAGCGAGAATCATCAAGTTCTGTAATATAAATCGCAATTTTTCGGATAAAGAGCATGCACACTGTGTGTTACTGCTCTTCCATACAGTCACGATAAATGTTTTTAAAGTATTGCATTTTATCAGTGGGTGATTTCCATAGCAGCTGAGGTGAAACACGCTCTTCTATAAAACATATTTCAGTTTTAATAATTAACATATACGCTATTTTTTTTTTAATAAAATGATTTAAATTGCATCCGCTAAAAATCCCACTTTTACGATCCCGTCTTAAACAACATCTATGGAACGGTATGCAAATGGTATCATTATCGCGGAATAATACACAAACCCAGCAGAAAGCAATGGCGTCATTTAAGAAACTCGGCAAAACTCTCTCTTTATCTAATACTAACTTTATCTAATGATTTATATGACTTAATTTTTTTTTTGCTTAGAATAGCTTTATGTTTTTTCAGAAATCATTCATTTATATTTTTTCAAAATTCGGAAAATATAATTCCACACGGATTAATAAAAGTGCATTATTTCTTTGTGCGAATTAAGTAAATGAGGAGAAAATAAGTCACATAAATATTCTTTAAAGTACATTTTTGTAAAGAGAAATTGTTGTATCGTTTATGAAAGTAAATTGCAATAAACTAAAAATCATTAATTGATAAATAGAAACCAAATAAACCAAAACTGATCGTGTTTTATAATAGACGATATTCTTGACATAGCACGTATTTTAATTTCATTTTTTTCAGTTTTTATGAAAAAATTGCAACAAAAATATACAGCAATCTACTATTTTCGTTGTTTCCCTTTACTTTCAACCCAACGGAGTACTTCAGTTGCCACGATTACAAAAAAGTAATAAAAACTACAAAAAATTAAAATCTTACAATTAAATTGAGATACAGCTTTCAAACAAATATCATTTAAAAGAGAATTTTTTTCTTATACGACGGTGTAAAAATTTTAAATGTGCGATGTTTAGAAGTTTGAAATTTTTCAGCAAAGAAAATTGCAAATCAAAATTTTATTTCAAAGCGTTGCCATTCGCAAAATCACGTATACGTTACGCACAAGTATATTTGTCCTTTATAATATAGATAGATATGTTAGATATATTTAATAGTTTGTTTGAAGCTGAAAAATGATAATTTTATAATGGATCATACAAATTTATACAACGTTTCTTTAAATCAAATTTTGATGTTTTGAAATAAACAGCACTATGATTTTTGTATATTCTAATAAAAAAACTTACAAAAATTAGCAGAGTGGAAAACACAAATATTCACTAACAAAAAAATTTTAATCAAAAAATTATTTTCTAAGAATCGTTTCTGAAATCCACAATCATTTATTTTATTAATGCTTACTACATATTTCAATTTAGATTTAATTTTGTCTTAAAGAAAAATGTGTAAATAAAAACATATACTAATCTAAAACAAGTATTCTTTTGTATTTGCGCACTGCTTTTCTTCGATGTGTATTCAGTCAAAAAAACATAATCCAATTACATTTAATCAGTAACACATGTTTAAAGAAATCCCATTTGATGATAAAACATGACTCAATATAATTTATTTTAAAATTAATCTTAGGATGTCGTATTCATACTGAAATTGTGTTAAACACTAAAATACAATACTAATACCCAATTTTTAAATCTTATGCCAATTTATCTGTAAAATTTATGGTGTGATTTCAAATGAGAGTTTATTCGCTGAAATAGTTTAGAAATTATAGAGATTTAATTGTTGAAAATCCAAATGCTAAATTCATTTGTAATATTTTCAAAACTCATTACACTTCGGTGGTTATTTTAAGCATAAATCAAGAAGGTTTTTTTTTTTTTTTTATGATGTCTAGTTTTAGACTGGAATGCTTGAAATTAAAAAAAAATATATATATATTTAAAAAATTACAGGTTACCATACACGTTTATTTCAATAAATAATTTAGAAGAAAATTATTATTCGGAATTAATTTTCGAAATAAATATGTATTGCAATCTATAAAATTGATAACATCACGAATCATATTAAAATACCGAAAACATTTATTATTTTTCGAGTGTTTACAGATTAAGGGAAAGACGGCATTATTATTTTTCTATTTGTTGCATAAAGTGCTACCATTTAGTATAGAAAATTACAATAAGTTAAGAATTTTGTATTAAATATTAAATTTTATCATTCAAATACGTATATTCACAAATATATTTTTATAAGTTTATATATTAAAATTTTGGTATAAAAAAAAACTTTGTGCGATATTGACTAAAAATACATCCAGTATTCAAACCAATGCAGTGTATTTTGCAAATAAATAGTCGATATCTGTACAACCCAAAGCATGTAACTTGAACTTGTAAATATTCATTCGAAAATTTCCCTTTTATGTAATTAGTAAATATTCTTGAATTACTTACACGGAGAGTTTAATTTAAAACTCAATATAAGCTAAAATTATTTCTTTAAATAAATGTATTAACGTAGAAATTTAATGAAAAAAAAATATATCTTCCGATTCAAAAAATGTAAATAAATAAGTAAATAAAAGATATATTTTAACTTTACTTTGAAACAGGAATAATTCGTATATTGACATTATGTTTCGTAGAAGAATATATAATAACTGTATAAAATTAAAGAAAATGTTTTATTTTAATGCCATATTTTTTTTTAGTTTCGTCACAAGAGTTGCTTATATGTTGCTCTGTTGTTTTTTAAAAACATACATGTTTATAGTCTCGAAAATCGGAGAAATTTGTTTATAGTAAAAACTCATCTAAGAAAACATTAACATGATTGTAATGAAATTTAAACAAATTAGAACATGAGATGTTTTTATAAAGTAAAGCACATGGTTGTAGAAAAAATGCTAGAGGGAATTAACGCACAATATATTCCTGTGTCCAAGGAAACCACTCGCAAAAATTGTCCTTTTCTGTTTACAAAAGGAATAATCGAAAAAAGGAGAACTTGTGTATAGATCGGCATCGCAATATCGATAGGGAAAAGGTGTAAAACTCGAGTATAATTAGACAACCTTACCCTTTTATAAACGCTGACATAAAAGAAAAAACATCATGTGCCTTCACTTAAAAAAAAAAAAATTACTCTATACTATTGGATTTGGTTTTGGTGCCACATATAAACACATTTTCTGTACTAATTGGTCTAAACACTGGCCCTTACTCAATTTTGTTCATGTGCTACTAGTAGGGAAAAAATGTAGAGAGATTGAAATATAAGTGGCATAGACATGGTAAATTACTCTTTAGAATTTAAAAAAAAAATATATATATATATACATTTTTTTTTTAAATTTTCATGGTATATTAGATACGAAAACTGAAAAGAAATCTGTATACCAAGTTTTAATTAGGTTTAAATAATGAATTAAATGAATATATTATTATGCAGTATGATTCAAATACTTTCTCTTAGAAAACAAATATTATGTTATAATGTATTCAAGTATACTATCTATCTCTCGCTATATATTTATATATACGTATATTTTAAATAGACATTTTTTTAAAAAATATAAATAATCTCAAAAACTACAAAATTGATATTTAATTTATTATTATTATTATTATTTGATATTTAGTTTGTTGATAGTTTAATGTTAGCTATAAACTTTTTTTTATAAAATTCATATTTAAAAAGAAATTAAAAGAAAAGAAAAAACAAACATATCTATTAGAATAAAATGCTACATTGCGATATAAATATATATTTTTTAATATATTTTTACTTCATGCCTTATATTATGATCAGCTGCAATTTTCCACGAAAGTACAAGGTTGTGTTTCTGAAAACAGAACAAAGGAGAATAAAACAATGTGTTATAATATAATCTACACAAATAGTGGAATGCATATTATGAAGAATGAACAGAAATCTTACAGGCAATCTTTATTACTAGCAAAATATATTTTGTATTAGGTTTGAACAACGCAGATATACTCTGTATCAAAAATTTCTTTTACTTAAACTTTGACTTACGTTCTCGTCTATGGATTTATATAAAGGACAACGAAATGTTTTGATGAAATAAACGTTGTTTAGTTATGTATTTATCTATTCATTTATTCGAGTCATAAATATGGATATTCTACAGTGGTTCTTGTCGATTGTCCTTTGTGTAAAGACTAAACAATAAACGCAAACGCCAAAACCGATTATTCTTTTTTAAACAAATTATCATTTTATCCATTGTAAAATGTTTAAACAGAATTTTAGTAGAAAGCATGTGATATATATATATATATATAAGATCTCTTTAGATTTTTTACTTTTAATCTGAAGCTTAGTTTCAGAAGGGGTAATATAGTAGGGTAACTCGGGGAGAGTCGCCGCATACGGGATTGATGCCGCACCCCTTGTATTTATTCTAATTATCGATACATGGTCATCAAACGCACAGTATAGTTGCGCAATGAGATTATTTGCCATATTATATGAGGAATGCCTAGGTCACTTCACTCAGATAGAGTACATATGTGTTTTTGTTTTGATTTTCAGAACCTGCCATTAAGTTTTTTTACACATATTTAGATCATATGTGTAGTTTCATGAACAGAGATGATAACATTTCTAAAATTTATCAAAAGAAATTCACTCCAATTTTACCTTTTGAAAAGTTAAGTGTTTGTTATAAATAATAACGTAACTGTAACAAGGCATATTTATAACGAGTATAAAATCACACTGGACTATCTAGGAACTTTATACACATATCTCGAGTATATTGAACTATATTGTGTACTATTGAATTCTAGGCAAATCTCTACATAAAGAATAAAGATATTTTTTGTAGAGATCATAATAAATGTCATATATTACCTTTGCAAAAAAAGTTAAATATGTACCCTCTCTGTAGAACAAACGAAATAATCCACATAAATTTTAATCACGATTGAAAAGCTGTAATGTTCTTTTTTTTTATAGAACGATCATGAACAATAGTGCGATATAAAGACAAAAAGAAATAAAAACATAAATATATTAAATTTAAAAAAACGAAGAACCCGACTGTGTAAAAGCGAACTAATTAATTATTTCGCATCCATATAAAACTATGTTTTATATTACTTATCTTTTTTTTTATTTACTTGCATTAATGACTTTTAAGTTGTATTTAATTATTAGTTCCTATCTACAAACACTGTTTTGATGAGGTCTATAGATGTCTATTGTGAAGGTTATAGTTACAGTAAAGGTAGAGATCCAAAGCACACAGCTTCCAGGTTGTGTAATATAGAAACGGAGTTTCTGAGGGCAAAAAGGGCCAATGAAACATCGTCTTCATTTTGAAAGACCTATCCAATGATATATCACTCAATAGGGTACGTAAAATGTTTTTTTTTTCTCTACCGCCATTTTGTAGTTTACGGCTGCCATTTTGAATTTATAAAAACAAACCTATCCTATAACCATTGGACGGTTAAGACAAATCGATAGATACCTCATTCATTAAAATCCATCCAGCCGTTGGGATGTTTCGACGGTATAAATAAATCCACACAGATACGCGTGAAATACATAACCCTTCTTTTCAGCCGGGTAATTGTGAGGGAGAATCTAAATACTTATGGAGGCGTTTGATTCTCCATGCAGCGGTGGTTCACGGATTCGATGAAATGGTGAGATAAGTATTCGGGATTCTCCCTCAGAAGTATATGGTGCATATCAGCCGAATTTTTTCTCCAACGCAAAGAAGAAAAAATGAAATGAGACAAATGAATGGAGAGGTGATTTTTACTTCCATCTGCTGGCCTGCTAATGTTTATTCTCTGAACGTTCTCGCTACTGCATGTCATCGCCAGTACCCTGCGTATGCTGAAAGGCATTGCAAATCGTCGCACAGAAAATCCCCTTTGCTGTCTGTCGAGAGTTCTGAAGTTTTTTTCCGAGTGAGGGAAGTCATTTCTTGGACGGATACAGTGTTGTTACCCCCTCCTCTCGCCGAAGTTCGTCAGTGGCTCTGGTCATCTCTTCATTTTCCCTACAGGGCTGTGAATTCGTGTCTAATTCCTTCGTCTCTTCAGCAAATAAAAAAAAATACCGGTGTTATGTGCCACTTGTCATGTCACCAGTATTTTATGTGAGGTATGAAAAGGGTGACATAGAATCCAGTAAAAAAATTCAGTTTGTGAAATGTAGTGTTACTTCTGTGTGTGATCGTGGTGCTAAAGAAAATAAGAGTTTGTGAAGAAAGTTGGTATAAAAAAAAGCTCGTGTGAGTTTTTCATCGTGTTAAGTTTTTCAGATGTCCGCACTTAGTCAGTTCTTCAAAAAGTGTCTACAATTTTTAAGCTGCAAGCGAATTCTGTTATTTAAAAAATGGTTTAAAAAATTGAATGAAATCTTCAGCCCATCTATAGTAAAAAATTGACCGTAGAAAAAATTGCCTTCGTCGTACACAATTTTTTGGCAGTTGATAATATAAAAAAAACTGCACATTTTTTCCCATACACATAAAAAATACGAAAAATGAATATTAGTTTTAATTTTTTTTCTTTCTTTTCAGTAATTTACTGAAATCACATTAAGTGTTTGCATTGCAATATATTTTATCCAGTTTTCCGATTCACGAAAGAATATTTTACAGTGTATTTATTTATATTTGATTGAAATGATTTACATTATTTTTGCCTTGACTTTCATTTTCTTTATTGATTTAATTTTTTTAATTAAAATAAAAGAGGATTATTTTCATCATACACTTTAAATCTCTCATGTTTAAATTTGTGATTTTTCACAAACTTAAGGGACATTTTACGCAACTATTTTTATATTCCTCTATAAAAAAAGAGTTTTTTTGCTTATGCATTTTTTTTGTTTATTGGCATGATGTAAGTAGACTTTTTTTACTCTTAAAGAGGTTTCAATAAGACTTTTATTTATTTTATTTTTTGACTAAAGTAAAAAGATATTTTTTTTTCTTTTCTTTAAATTATGCTACATTATATTAAATTACATTTTATATAATGCCATACTTTTACATTACATTTTGTTATTGGATATGCTTTGATTTTATTTAGTATTATTATATATGTATTATACAGAAACTCAGTAATTAACAGTTATCGCATTGTTTAAATTGATTTTTTGTGGCAATGGCTGCTAAGAACATCCATATTGGTGTTATTCAATTCGATGGGGATCCCGAATTAGTGCATTTTTTTCTTTGATCAGGTCAAAGCTGTTGCCGAAATAAATAAATATAATGAGGAAACAATTATTTCGTTTCTAATTGGTAGATTACGAGAACCGGCTCAGAATTTTTTTGCGCAAAATCCTGATTTCAAAAACATAAAAGATTTGGAAACTTTGCGGAAGGAATTCGCGGTTTTGTTTCCCCCACCAAGTAAATGTGAGGCCAATCTCGAATTGAATAACTTATCGCACTTGCCTGCCGAGACTATAAAAAATTTAGCTCACCGCTTAAATGTTTTGGCAGCAAAAGTCTGTGAGGATATACAGGATCCCAATGCGCGGGATTCCATAAAATGTATGAAATTTCTTGAACTTATTCCTTCACAAATTAGAATCAAAATTAAAGAAGAAGGAATCACTGATTATTGTGCCACGGTTGAAAGGGCAAATCAGTTATATGAAATTCTGCATTATGAAAAAGTGTCGCATGCTTTACCCTCTATCCCAAAATCAGAATATAATGTTGAACAACAGTTACGCGAAATCTCTGAAAAAATAAATGCGTTAAAATTTAAACCTAAGGAATCAAATAAAGGTGCCACAAATAAAAAATCTGACGATAAATCTAATCGCAACTCGAATAGTTTTCGTTACAGGCAAAATTTCAAATATCAAAGACATGATAGACATTTTTCCCCGCGTAAATTTCATAAAAAATGTTACAACTATGTAACCGATCTGGCCATGAGGCCCAGGTTTGTTTCAAATGGAAACGTGCAAATACTCAGAGAAGAGAAAATAATTATAAAAATAACAGTCACCATAGACAGGAAGACTAGAACAGAGACACAATGGTGCTGATGGTATTGTGTCTCACATTAACAGTTCCACATCATCTAATTCCTTTATTGACCCAAACTTACCCAAACTCTAGAAAGAAAGATTAGTAACTCTGTTGGTTCTCAAACCAGAGAACATATTACTATTGCTAATTGCATAGTGACACAAACTAAAAACAACAACAATACACACTTAGTTTGTAATGTAAATAAAGACACCCCTTCTCTTCTACTTGTTAAAGCTAACAAACTGTCACTTTTTTAGCAGATTCTGGAAGTTCCATCTCCCTTTTGTCAGAAAAGTTGTTTAACGAACTTAAAAGTACACTTAAATACAAACGACTATCCACTGGCATAAGCGTCAAAACAGTAAATTCAGAGGTTGATTTTTCTGCATGCATTAGAGCTACAAAAAACTTACAATATAAGTCTTTTTCCCTGCATTTTTATATTGTAGATATTCCTGAATTTTCGACTTTTGAAGGTATTCTGGGATATGATTTTATAAACAAATTCAATATCATAATAGACTCAGCTAACCAATGGGTACACATAAATAACAAATTAACTATTCCATTAGAGTATCCAGATACTGAGGCAACCCTCAGTAATTTAAGACAATGTAACAAACACTCTGTTCGCACAATAATTCAAGATGTTCTACTAACACGTAAAGCGGCATTAGAACCACATGAAGAAAAATGGATATCTGTGTGCACCAATAAAAATGGCAACAAGAAATCCATAAGTTATTAGTTTGTGTACATGCCACATGAAAAAGATATAATTGGACTTGACGTCATTGTTCAAATAAATAACAAGCCAAAACGCAAAACTAAAACTGCTCAACCGCATGATTTCTTTACTGTTTTGGTTAAAAACTATTCAAATACTACCATACATCTGCAAAAAAAGACAAGAGTTGGTGAATTATCTGAAGTTGAGGAAATTTTGGAGTACTCTGCTGTAAATTCAGAAAAGTATCATATCTCGGAACAACACTTCTTAATCTTCTACAGGCATCTAAGGAAACTTTAAAAAGAGAAAAGAAGATTTAACACATAATTATTTTGATTTGAAACATTTAAACTCTAATGAGGCAAAAACTTTGACTGAGTTCCTACTCAATTACTCTGCTGCATTTTCAAAATCTTTAAATACTTTAGGTCACACTGGCAAAATAATTCCGGATTTAAAATTTTTTAATGAATACCCTATCAAAACCCTTCCATTCCCCGTATTAGTCTTTGCAAAAGCATGCTCAAGATCAATTAAATCAACTATTGGAAGCTGGTACGATTGAGCGTAACTGCTCCGAATGGGCATATCCAATGTTACTTGTTAAGAAAAAGATATATGCTACTGGGAAACAAAAATATCGCTTTGCTCTTGATCTTCGCATGGTCAATACTGTAATACAAGGTTCTTCATACCCTCTGCCAAAGATTCAAACAATAATTTCTAATCTGTCATCATATAAATTTTTCACTGTTCTCGATTTTCATCAGGAATACTATCAATTCGATTTACCGGAAAAATTTCAAAACCAATCAACCTTCACAACCATGTTTGGTTCTTATAAGTACGAGAGACTAGTTTTCGGATTAAAATCCAGTGCTTCTATTTTTGAAGCACTAATGGACTCCTAATTTGATGAATTACAGTTGGAAGGTGTTTACACATACCAAGAGGATTTTATATTAGGTGCAAATTCATTTCATGAAATGTATACAAAACTTGGCAAAATCTTGAACATCTTAACTAAATACAACTTAACACTTTCAACTAATAAATGTACATTCCACAAAACCAGTATCGACTATTTGGGCTTTCACATTCAAAATCACTCTGTATGACCAATTAAGTTGAACATTGTGAAAATAACCTCATTCCACATTCCTACAACAAAAAGGCAGTTAAAAAGACTGATTGGTGTAATAACATTTTACAAATCTCTTATTCAATCTTTCTCTGAATTGGCACAACCTCTGATAAACTTAACCACCCCTAAAGCAAAATTTAACTGGACAAAGACACACCAGGAAAATTTTGACACAATAGAGAAAATCTTCTTTAACTCGCCCATGGTAAGTTACCGGATTGGGATAAAACTTTCTATCTGAATACAGATGCTTCAAATGTTGCCATTTCTGCCGCTTTGTTGCAAGAACATGACAATCAAATATTACCTGTTTTATTTTTCTAAATCTTTAAAATCTTCAGAAAAGAAACATCCAGCATTAAAACTAGAATTTATGGCAGTTTACAAATCAGTTGTAGCTTTTAAATATTACCTATACAACAGAGATTTTGTAATTCTTTCTGATAGTAAACATTTAGAAAAATACAACAAAACAATAAATCCTGCTGATATAACTACTAGATGACTTATCGAACTTTCTGAATATTCTTATACTTTTCAACACATTCCTGGTGCAACAAATGTATTGGCTGACTATTTATCGCGTTGCAATTTTGAAAACAATCAGCAAACTTTGCTTACTAATCCTGAACTACTACATGACACTCAACCATTACCTATTGTGGATTATGATACAACAGACTCTAACAGCTTGTCGTCAAATATCCACACTCATAATGTAAACTATCTTGTAACTGGTAATCAAACGAAACGCGATCCATTGCTAGAAATATCTAATGATACTTTCTGCATGGAACAGACAAACGACCCTAATGTGTCTTCAATTTACAATGACATTTTATGTATGGGATCTTCACAAAAGTTACCCAAATATTTCATTCATCCTGATTCGAAAGTTTTAATGATAAAGAAAGAAGACCTGAACAGCAACTCCTTTTCTTATCATATTGTTGTTCCCGATACCCTAAAAAGTTAAGTTTTAACTATTTCACATCTGTCTGACTTTGTTTTCCATAAGACATATGAATTTCTTTCTGTTAGATACTTTTGGAAAAACATATGTATTGACGCTTTGAATTTTGTCGCCCCATGCGTCAAGTGTTTACAAGCAAAACATCACCGCACTCCTCCAGCACCTTTACAACCCACTTACACGCCCAGATACCCTGGCCACACAATAAGCACAGATTTAGTTGGACCTTTCTCAAATGGAAAACATTTATTAACTGTCACTGATCATTTTTCACGACACGTTACACTTTCCGCCCCACCAGTGGCTGAGATGTTCTGCTCTCGAAGCTGGTAGACGGGAGGTGCTGGGTTCGAACCCAATCGCGCCCGTCGGCTTAACTGTTTCGGAGTTTTCGTGGTTTTCTTCGAAACCGTGGATTCCCATGCGTAAATACGGGATAGGTTCCCTTAGAAAGACCCCCACGAAGGGCACTCCCCCCCAGGGCCTATATCCCACGTGTTGATAATCGGCCGTCATAAACACAAACCAAACCGTTACATTTTATCCACTTAATGATACTTCTGCTACTAAGATAGTTAAATGTCTTTTAAGTTACATTACTACTTTCGGCAGACCTTCTGTGGTTTTGTCTGACTTAGGACCCCAGTATTCTGTCCATGTATATAATATTTTAATGATACTCTTGGTATAAAGGTTTTTCACAGTTTTGTTTCACACCCCCAATCGAATAGTCTTTCGAAGCGTATTAATACCTCAATTAAGTACACCGTTACTACTCTGTTACAAGAAGGTCACTCATTTGAAAATGCAATTTTTATACACAAATCTCTTTACAATGGTTCAAGACATTCTACTACATTATTTTCCTCTAATTTACTTCATTTTGGTCCAGAACTTTCATTAATTTTTGACACTGTTGATCATTCATGTAATCAACTTTTTCCAGATAAACATATTGAAATTTATAAATTACAAGAGGACTTGCCCCAAATTTATGAAAAAGTCTGTTCTAACGTTAAAACTGCTCAAGATAAAATATATAAAATGTACAGTCGAAAAGCTAAATTAAGAAACATTTGTTTGAAAGACATTGTATACTTAAGAACAATTGACAAATTTAAACCTAGATATACAGGACCATACATAGTTACACATAAACATTCACCTGTTTCTTTCTCGATAAAAAGATTACATGCTGCTTATGATACAGCATTTCGTGTGCATATAGATAGACTACTCCTTGCACCACCTCGTCATGGACATTTGTTTGATCCTTCAAGTCATGTTAATAACAGTAATTTCACTAGTAACTTTCAACCACACACTTATAATTTAAGACAAAGATAATCTTTATATTATTTACAACACTTATTTTGAATTTATGTATTGTGACACTATGTTGTCAATCTCTGGCCAAGATTATACATGTGTTGTTTATAGGTGATCTTTTACAATGTTGTGGCTGGTCCACGAATGTGTTGCTTCGAAGATCATGTGTGAACAAAATTCTGTGTCACTTTGCATTTTTCTCTATTTTTTTTACACACTTAAGATAAGCAAAATAAGCTAATCTTAAACGCTTTCACTTTTAATTACAACTTAACAGAAACAAGTCTAGCTATGTATTCTTTTGTCATTCATAAAAATGTAAGGTTATAATTTTACATGCCACTTATGTCTATAGATTAAAAAGAAAAAAAACCTTCAGTTCAATTAAATTCTATGTGTTCTTACATGACTTGAATGTAATTTTACCAGATTATGAGACTTCGTCTCTCACAACTTTAGGATTGTCCTTTTGAGAAATGTGATATCTACAACTTAGGTTTTTCTTTTTCTAATCATTGCCCCCAAGAAGTCGTGAACTGTTCAAAATTGTGGTCCTAATGTTCACGCGGCACTGTGATGAGAGACACCATTCACGTGAATTGGTTTTCCAATTCAAATTTCTTACAAAGTATTTATATGAGATACTGAAACGCGCTCCTTTCGCAGATCATTGTGATCTACTGGGGAGCGAGGAGGATCATGTTGTGCGCAATGTGAGTCTTCCTTTTTATTCCCTCTTCCTCTAGGGCTGAGGTTCTAAGCCGAAGCCATAATACTTGCAAATTTACAAGAATTAGTACCACACCTTTTTTTTATGTGCCTGCTTTAGGCACCTCCTTATTTTGTGGTCCTGTGCCACGTGCACGAATTTTCATTTTTTTTACATGTATCCTCCTAATGTGTACATTTCAGTTTTATTTACAATTACTCATGCTTTATATATTTTTTATTTTCATTTTTAATGTACTTGAATTGTGTTTTTTATTATTTCTTTTAAATGCTTGAAATTTGTGTATTACATGCCTGATTCCATGTAGGATCAAAGTAAAAAAAGTGAGTTTTGGTACCAAAGTCAAAGACAGTAAAACGATTGCTCACAGACTTTAAAGTTGCACTGGATCCAAAGACTTAAGCAACCTATTTGAATTCATGCTTTAAATGCATATAACTTTTAAACATATGTTTTTTTTTCTCTTTTCAAATTGCAAGCTTATGTTTAATTATTTTTCTAATGTGTTTATTTTGTATAATTGTGTTTGAAGATTTACAATTTCAGAAAGACATGGTGTTTGACTTTCTATAAATCTGCAACGTAATGTCACAACATTTTCTCGGTTGCCCCGGTGAGATATGTGGCAGAATTCTTTGCAATATATCGGTTTCCAACCCCCTTACTCAAAATGTACTTTGAATAAGTAAATTCATTATTTTAATTCTTTTTTTCCTAAAACAATTCATAGTTCTACATTTATATATATATATTTTCTTTCTCCTTTCACAATGAACTTCACACTCAACACGTATAAAGATTTATAGTTTTATATTTTTCCACTTATTCAAAATTCTCATTCTCGCATATTTATTTTTTTTCTTACCAGTTTTTTTTGTTAAAGCAATCAAGGACACATATATACCTCCGTGCATCTGCACTTTTTTTAAAGGTTTATTTTCAAAATTGTATTTTATCTGCTTTTTAAATAAACCAATCTTATTTCCTATTAGAATTTGACGGGTAAAATGAAATAAAGTAAAAAGGGTATTTATTGGAATTGCGGTTTCAAATTATATTTCATTTATCATTATGCCTTCTATATGTTACATACATTTGTTAAAGATTTCACAATCGCATTTAATTGCAATCTGTTGTTAAAGTAAACAAAGCCAGACTTCACTTCGTCTTATTCTTGAAACATGTAGGGTTGCTTCACATCCTGTGGGTGCGCTGAAAAGGGGGGCTGCCATATTATTTGTCTGCTAAACCTGCCGCCAATGCTTTGTCTGTGTAATTCCGGCGTCAAAAACTTTGTTGGTTGGCGATAATACAGTACGCCAAGCCATGTGATTCAGTACACATTCAGTTCAGTTCACTTCCGACCCCGCTGCTGTAAAGGTCCGTCAAAGGGCCGCTGTTGTTTGTTTTTCCTGTTGACGTTACGGGGCACTTTATCATGGATAATTATATAGCTACATAGCTTCATATCTGATACTTTTTCTATGAATTGGCTTTTCTTCATTTGATAATGAATAAACAGCTGCACTTTCACCTATAATTTTGGAGTTTCTTTTTTTATCTCACCATCACTGCATGGATAATCAAACGCCTCCATAAGTATTTAGGATTCTCCCTCACAAGTATAAAGTACTGAATAATTATTTGTGATTTTTTTTCTAAACATTGTGGGGAAAAGTTCTCACTTGTTTGTTAATTCAAACTTTAATGTCAGATAATCAAATTACAGTTGTGTCATGGTGTAGCGATATTCGATTGGAGGTGAGTAATTAAACGTTAAATTTCTCTTTAATGAAAGGTGGATTTCAAAGCCAGAGGAGCGATAATTAAGTTGCTAAATGAAGAGAAATATAAGAGAAATGTTTCAATGGCATTATCGTTCTCACAATGCAATTGTCGAAAATTTTGAAAACAAATCATTGAGAATTAAAGTGTGAAAATTTGTCCTCACTGTTGCCGGATTCAGTAGCAGGTCAAGATCTTACTTGATTTAAAATGTGCAAGAATGCAATTTGATTTTCGTTTAATGTTATAAAATTGTTGAATCTAAACAAAAATGTAGTCAAAGTAATTCTTCACAAAAAATTAAATGAAGCTGGATATCTTACACATCTTGATCACAAAACCGAGGCAAAATCAAAGCTGACAGTACGGTATAAACATGCTAAATTTTGACAGACCAAAGCTCGCATGGTCTGATCTGTTGACCACTAATGAAATAATGTTTTCAAATGAATCAGAAATTTATATAAGTAGCTATATGTAGAATTTATATTAGAATTTCTATTGCTGCGGGTAGATAATAGAGATAAATTCGTTTGGTGTATATAAAATCATTCAATCATGATTTTGTGATGAATGCCTTCTTAGTATACTCGAAGACTGTGTTTATGGAATTGCAATATAAAATTTCAGAAATATGTTTAAAATTCAAAAATATATTTTTAATTTTTATTTTAGAAGGCTTTTTAAGATAGTGATGTTATGTTTATGGGTTACAAAATTTTCCTATGAATTCCTATGAAATTTTCCAAAATATACTAGCAAACATATAGTCGAAATACCGATATATCAAAATCATACAGTTTATCAAAAAAAAAAAAAAAGTCTCATATGCTCTATCTAAATTCAAAAGAACAAAAAATAGTTCAAAAAGGACGATAGATTTAGATACAAAAAAGCTTGCAGATTTTATTTAAGACAATGAACGGCAAACGCGTTATCAATGTAAAATGTGGAACACGAGGTGATAATAATGTGTATTTAACAAAAAATTCCTTTTTTTAAATGTAACGTAATTACATATTGTTTCACAAAAATTGGATAACAGAACTTTTAAAAAATAAAATGTATATTAAAATTTCTCATTCTTTTTAGTCTTTCAATTATAGATATTATTATGAATCTTTATTATCAATTAGAAATTTTCGAACTTAACAATTTTACATAAAATTTCTCATATTTCATAATAATTCAAAAAAGGGGATGGTGATTTCATGCATATTACGACAGGCAGTAAATGTGAATTATTTTATATTTTGTAGTTTTGTAAAGGATTTTTATGTTTTGAATCTAATTTTTTGGTTATGACTTTAGTATTATACTAATAAATAACAACTAATAAACAATGATGTCCCAATATCTCCCAAAATTTAAATATGATTTAATATAAACTATTTCAACATAAAATGAATAAAAAGAAATACTTAAAAAATGTATAATTTTGTTTATTAAATTAAATTCATTTTATAATAATTATATTTAATGAAAATTACTTTAATAGGCGTTTTCAAAAATAATAACCTTACTACACAATACATTTTTTTAGTGTAACATTAAATTTAATATAATTATGATATCATTTATATCTTATATATCTTATACAGCTCATAATATCTTATGAAAATGTTTCAACAAATATTCTTTTATAAGTTTAATAAACTCCATATAATTCATTAAAGAACAATAGAAAAGTTCATCAGGATGTGAAGAGATTACTTTCTTCTCCAGTATAGAGAAATGATATAATCATTCATAATTTTCCACGAAAGTAAATTATTATATTTTAGAAAAGGGAACAATGTTAATTTTCAGAAATCTTGTATCTGCACACATTGTGGAAAGTTTTGGAATTAAAATGAAACTGTAATACGAAATATGTTTGATAAGTATAAGACACATTGTATTAAATTTAAAAATACGATATATATACACACACACTTTGAATATTGTATTGTATTGAAATATTGAATCAAATTTTATTCTGGGGAATTAGCTAATCCGAATATTATTTATCATGGTATTTTGTAAATAGTATAAGAAATGTTGCATGAAATTCGTGAAAATGCTTATATAATTAATACATTATACAAGGTAAAAAAATAAAACACTCTATAGAAGTAAATATAATATTTATTTTTTTGAATGGAAACTATCTGTCCATTTCTTATCAAAAGTTATGAATCTATTTTTCTCCAGGAACGTATATGATTATATATAGGAAAACGAAAAAAAAATGTACAAAAACATCATATCTAAATGAACACAGACACGTTCCTTTGGCACATAAATTGTATTCTAACAAGCAGTCTTTCTGATAATAAATATCGAATTATGTTAGAATATAAGAGATATACATACACTATTTCTTAAATTTACTATCCTTAGTATATTCACAAGTTTATTCACTAACATCATATGGTTTCAAATAAGCCAAAATGAAAAATGTTGTTCGTAGGGGAGACCGGGGCTAGTAGGCGCAGATTTTAGTTATTGATTGTTATTATTATTTTCTTGTTTAAGTTTATTAACAAACTTTAACTGCACTTTTAAAGAACAGGCATTGGGCTATAAATACCAGGAGTTTTGAGCTTGTAGCTTTTGTAGTTTATGTTTAGCGGAAGTCTAAATTAAAAGGAAAATTGTGTGCCAACCTACCCCGTCACGGGGTAAGTTGCCTAGACCTATGTGGTAAGTTGGCACACGCTTTATAAAAATTTAAATAAAGCTCAAATAAGACACGCAGTTAAGCGAAATCAATTTCATTATTACCAGTAAGTTTAAACAAAGGTGTTATAGCCCTACAATCTAAATTCTAAATCATACAGACATAAAAATAATGAATAAAACATTAACATTGAGTAACTTCTATCCTACTCTATATCATCATCAGAGTTGCAGATGTCACAAATAAAAAATCGAGTGTCTCCGTTTGGGCAAGCCTCGTGTGCCCAAAATCTGGCATTGCAACCACCTTTCTCGTTGTTTGCTGTTTTTCAAACTACCAGCACACACCAAACACCGAGCCAACTTGTCCCGTGTTCAATGCGCCTACTAGCCCCATAATAAATTTCTTCACAAAAGGGACACGTAATCCTCCAAGCATACATAATTCAAGTAAATCACATATGGGGTAGGTACAGTTAATTATACACTAAGAAAAATTGCACAAGCTAAATCGCAATTATTAAGATAAGTATTAGAAATTAGAAAAATAATGAAACAACAAAAAATTACTTATGAGTGCAAAAAAACAGAAAAATCGTAGTAAATGTCCACTGAACGTAGGTAACGCTGCAAAACTACAATGAGGATTGTAAAAAGCAATAAGAAAGATATTCTGTGACTGGTTGCGCAATCTATCCACAAGCAGGCGATTTATGAGGACTGCGCCTACTTACCCCTGTAGCCAACAAGCCCCGGTCTCCCCTAGTTATTTTTTTTGCTTGTTTATTTTTCATTTAATTATTAATTTTAATTCCAAATGCACCATTCCTTTTTATACTTTTCATAAAAATAACATACCAGGAACGGAAATCTGGTGCATTACATGTATCACATTTATGAAAATATATGTTGAATGTAAAATATTATACTTCGAAATAAAATAATAATAATAATAATGCTATAAAGTGCAATGCATCACTTGAGCAATATTCAGCGTTTTTTACATTAATATGTTGGGGGGGGGGGAGGGAACATTTGCATGTACAGTCGTGGAAAAAAAAGAAAAGATCCCCTACTAACTCCTCAACAAATTATCGTAGAAGAAAGTTACTGGTACCGGACGATTGGAAATGAAGTCTACTTTTAAATGATGTATATAAAATTTCCTTAGGGGGCCATCTACCTATTAAAACGAACCCAAACTTCATTTTTTTTTCAATGACAATACCCAAATTTAACGAGATATTTCAAATCTTCGGTTCAAACTATGCCTAGAAACGAAATTTCAAGTCTTTTGAATGATAAGATTTTGAATTATAGACATTCAAAATTGAGTGCTTCTAATGTTAAATTACATTTTCATATTTTTATTTATATCTCCTGAAATTATGCTCCGAATATGTTAATGTTCTGTGTAGCAATAATACTAATATACCCAAACATAAATACGTTGAATTTGCAATTTTTATAATTTTATGATATGATTTATGAATTAATATTAGAAAAAACTATGAATGGCAACCTACAATTTTTTTGATGGATTTAGATTTATTAAGTCCTGCTTTATGGAAATCCAAAATTTCACATTTTTCTTTCAATTAGTTTTCAAATTATGCTTAAAAAACGGCAAAATGATGGTTTAAGGGGCCGTCTATGATAGAAGTGACTAGATATTTTCAAATTTCTTATGCTGTCCATCTAGCATGCTTCAATGACTGCTTGAGTGTTGCTTAAGGTGCCTTGATCTATGGTGCACTCTCTCGGTTAACAATCGAGTACCGAACTTCAATTTGGATACAGCCCTTAAAATACGCGCGTTTTATAATAATCAATTTCTCGGAAACTTATGGTACGGATTTCATAAAAATTTGTTTTTAGGCTAATGGAAGTGTGTAGAGTTCATTTATGCTGTCAGAATTGTGTACTGCTATTGAAAAAAACAAAGTTATGGTTCGTTTTAATATGTAGATGATCCCCTATGCAAATTTTATATGCATCATTTAAAAGTAGACTTTATTTCCAATCGTTTGGTACCAGTAACTTTCTGCTACGATAATTTGTTGAGGAGTTAGTAGGGGGTGTTTACTTTTTTTTCCACGACTCTACGTCAAAATAAATATAATAAATTTGTATCATTTAAGGGTTAAAAAAAATATGTATATTTTCTTCGTAATACAGGGTGATCATTAAAAATAACTATATAGATAAATGATCCCATATCTATAATACATCTCACAGAAACTGAATGAAATTTTAATTTGAAGTGTTTTGAGATATGCGCTTAAAAATCTTATGAGAAACAACAACAAAAATTTTCATTTGCGGTTAATGTGACAAAATTTCGAAAATATTAAATGACAGCACCTGCTATTTTTATTGTAATGTGAGAAATGTTGACTAATTACGTAATTCTCAATTTACAAAAACGAACTGCTCTTGCTGACGTCTTGTGAATTCAAGTTGTCATTCCCCAAATGTGAGGACTTCTGAGCATCTTTTGTTAACGCAGCAGTTTAGAAACAAAGTTATATCCCACCATTTCAGTATATCCATGGACTTCAAGGTTCCCGGATCTTACAGCAATGTATTTTTGACTGTAAGGATACCTGAAATCCAAAGTGCAAGCATTTAATATGCAAACTAACTTGAAAGATGCTATCAGGCATGATGCTCAACCGATTCCTCTTAGGATGTTCAGAATTACATAATTTGCAAGAAAAATATTCGAAGCATATTAAGCAAGTGAAATTGTGTTATTGGCAAGAAATACTACATTAATAGGAGTGCTTTAGTCATTCTGTAGCATTTCAGCAATCGAACACTGAACTCTGTAAAATATGCTCTTTTTAAAATAATTTATTTATCTGAAACTAATTCAAGAAGATTTATATTTATGCTAATTGAAAGGTGTAGAATTTATTTATGGTCTCGAACATGGGTATTGCTTTTGAAAAAAGCAAAGTTTCTGTTTGTTTACATACGTAGATGAACCCTAAGCAAACATTATATGCATCATTTAAAAGTATATTTTATTCCTAATCATTTGGTACCAACATAATTTATTAATGGTCTCAAAATTGGATATTGCTATTGAAAAAACAAAGTTTGTGTTTGTTTGATATGTAGGTGGCCCCCTAAGAAAATTTTATGTACATCATTTAAAAGTATTTGTCATTTCCAATCGTTTGGCACCAGTAACTTCCTTCTACAATAATATCTTGCAGAGTTAGTAGGAGGCGTTTATGTTTTTTTGGTTTTTTTTTTCACGACTGTACGTGCTTCTGTGCTATCCACCATTTGCTGAATGCAAAGTATCATTTCTGTGATGGAGGTCATATGGGAAATTTGTGAAACGCAATACAATGTTTTGCATTCTGTTGCTTCTCTGTCTTTATTGCTTGTTTTTCCTTTTCTTCTTAATCTGTCTACCGCCGTGCCGTCAATTTCCTTGATACAGGTATCGTTTCAACGTTATTTATGTTTTTTTTTTTTTTTTTTTTTGTTTTTTTTTTGTTTTTTTTCGCTATGGAGATTACATTAAAAATAAGAAAGTAAGTATTGCAATTTGAAAGTTTCAAAATTTTGTCATTGTTACCATGACTTTTAGAGTTTAACCGTTACTCGCTACAAATAGAAAGTTAAAGAATAATGTGATTTATGAGGAACTCGAAAATGGTTATAATTACATACATAGTAAAATTTAAAAAAAATATATCGAGTTCAGAGTTGAATGACACATTCACTTTGCGTTGAAATAAATAAAAAGAAAAATCTATTTGTTAAAATGTTGCTTAAAAATTTATTAAATATTCCGTTACAAATGAACTAGTCAAAACTGAAAAACCATTGATATTAAAAAAAAAAGATATGTAAATAAAACAAAAGATGTTACATGAATCCCGAGATCTTTCGATCGCAAACGCGATTATTTTGAAGGGATATTTTCACGAGAATGTCGCGTTCACTTGCTATTTATATACCAGTTTATTAAAAAAGAACAATCTATTATTCATTGTGGATCTATATTTAATTGGTACTTTCTGATTCTGAAGTGTTAGATATTTTAAAAATATTAAACCTAATATGAGGTATGTCATAGCACAAAACATCAATACATTCACCATTTCCTTTAATCAAAATCTTCAATGATTCCCTAATTCTCAAAGTATGATAATCTTATGAACGTATAATATTTTTTGCATTTCCGAAAACTATATTTATATTTTGGTGTTGCTTTAATCTTGAAAGGGCCAGTTAAACTTGATATCTCACATGTGCTCTCCCGATATTTTTTTTTAAATTTCGAGTGGTCATAGCTATGTAGCTTAACTCATTTTGTTTTTCCTTTCTAGATGGGATAGAATAATTTTATCTGGTGTGTAACATAGAATAAGCTTTCTAAACTGAATTTTTCTATCACAATCGGTAACATTTAGTTAACAAAAGTCTGATATATGAAAATGTGTTACGCATAAGGGTCATTCCAGGTAAAATGAGCAAAAATTTAAAAAAAGTCGTGGCCACATACTAAGCAATTTTAATAAAATTCAATGCACAGGTTCAATTCATATTCAAGTAATACTCTGCAAAATATCTTGAAAAAAAAATTGTTTAGCAGTTTTGGACATTTAAAAAACATGGGATATAGAACGGCATGTGCGCAATCGTCCAAAGTTGCAAGTTTGAAGTTCTGTTTCTTGAAAACTATTTAACAGAAAGGATTTTTTTTTATAATTTTGTAACCTCTGATAAATTATCTTCTTATTTACTGAGTAATAATAATCTAGTAACACCATGATTATTTATAAATTGGTTGTAAAAATTGAAAATTTGTGAATTTTGAGAAAATTAGAAACGTTATAAAAATCAAAGGAATTAAAAAACCTCTGTAAAATTAATGCCTGATGTAGTATGACATATGAAGATCGAATACCCCAAGTCGCCATTTATTTTCTTCATCTTAAAAATTTTTAGAAACTTTAAAAAAATTACAATATTATGATTTTTCCTGTTCTATATGAGCAAAAAATAAATAAAGGACACGCACGACATGAACAATATTGCACAGACATAAAGATTAATAGTCCATGATATGCTCAAAAAAATTCAAGATTGCCTTTTGATTCCTAACCTAACAAATATGGGTTCAGAATAGTAATGATTGCTACGTTCCATTCGGTATTCCACTTTGATTCACGCGCGTTTCTTAAAATATTGCACAATTTCAACAAAACAAAATGGGAAAACAAATTTAGTGCTGCCATCTAGTTTTTTTATTTGAATTTACAATTAATATATAGTTTTTTTTTCATCGTAGTCATTTCTTTCTACTCTAATTTAAAATACTCTTGAGGCAAAAATAAGCTGAAAACAAGAACAAAAGTTCCTATATTTAAAATATACACTTTTATCTATAATATCAAATAATTTAAAAGTTTAATAAAGCTTTTACCTGCACTGAGGACATGTTGAACAGACAATAACATCGTGAAGATACGCCTAACTATATTTTAATGTCGGCCGAAAAAAGGAATGATCCAGTCTTCTCGGAAAAAAAGCACGCCAAAAGATTTTTGTAATAATAATAATAATAATAACAATAAAGGAAAATAATTCAAACCATAATTTTACTGGAATTAATATCGCTATTTAAGACTGAAAAATGAAAGACCTTGGACCATAATAATGACGGGAAACTTTTTTAGAATACGTTTTGAAAAAAAAAAATATGCATTTTAGACAGAAATAAATGTAAGTAAACGGAATGATTTGAATATTATTTAAGATAGCAAATAATTTTATGAACGGGGATTAAAGAATAATTTTAGAAAGGAAATTTTTATGCATTGATTTAAATGAAGTGCTGAAATTTAATTTTCATAATACTTAAATATATACCAGGTGTGTGTTTCAAAAGTTCGGTGCGAAAGTAAAACGCAATAAAAAAAAGAGAGGGGGAGAGATTAATGGGGTGAAGAATCTTGCGGTTTGCAGATGTGCAGATAAACATTCAGCGTGGTACGTGATTTCGTATTAAACCAAGAAAATAATTAGTTCAAAATCTGGACAATAGAGGGCACTACTACAGCTAATTCTGTAGGATAACTCAACATTGCTCACACAACGCAAGATTTAGACAGAAAAAATGTGTACATTTTTGCGTCGAAATCAAGTGTTGTGAAAAAAGTGTGGAATTATTCCATTGAATTATCTGCGGTAGTTTCCTCTATTATGCGGATTTTGAACTAATTTTTTGTTAGTGTCATACAAAATCCCGTAGCACACTGAAAATTTATCTACAAACCGCATTTCTCTCCAACCCACAGATCTTTTTTATCGCGTTTTACTTTCACAACCAAATTTTTGAAACACCCAATATACATACATATATATATATTATATCCATGCTTGTGCTCAAGACATTGTGTTTTAATGTAATTATGCACGTAATCTATGCACGCATATATGGCATTGTATATATATTTTTTTCTATGCAAAAGATACATAAGTATGCAAGCTCAATTTCAATAATCATAAACAATATAAAAAATCATTTATACTGAACCTAATAAAAAATAAAATCATTTAATTGATTAACATAACTATTATCACACATAGCTTCACGATATGTGCGTGACGTCATTAAAAAGGATTTTATGAATTTCATGAAAAAAAAATTCTTTTTTATTTCTTTTTTTTTCTTTTTTTCTTTTTTTATTTCACCATATTTTGTATTCCACTAAGAACATAGCATTAACGGCTTCTAAAAATAAATGTTTTCTACCTCATATCGATACGAAAAATAATATATATATGATTTCAGCACGTAAGGAATTGTAATAAGAAATCTTTATGATAAGTAAACGATATATTGGATTAGATTCGAACACCCAAGATCTAAATAGTTTTGCGAATTTATTGTACTCAAATATTGACTCACGTATTGTGGTGTGGATCTTTTCTGATCCACTGCCAAATAGTTTTAGATTTGAGGATAAAAGTTTCCTTTTTTACGAAATTTTATGCGTTTTTTCACGAATATCGGACACATTATTACAGCTATTTTTATATGAACTTCAATGAATTTTCCTTATAATATTTTTTACATTATAAATCTCTATAAATGTATCTAAATATGAGTATGTATTTATTTGCCAATTTCAAAATAATGATTTTAATGTCGAAATATCTAAATCCAAATAATTATCATTTTTGTGATTTTTGAAGAAGAAGATTTCAAGTGTACTCAAAATTTGATATTTTTGATTGATTCGGGTTTTACTACATCACTGTTTTACGTTTCAAATTTATTACTAAAAACAAACTCTTAAAATAATAACGGAAATAACTACATTCATTTTAATAATAATGCTAACAACATATTAATGTTTTAGTTTATCACACACACTTTATTCATGTTAAATCATTCTGATATTGTCCTTTATTTTGGGTCTCTGCTGTCTTGTATTTCCACAGAGGCTTCATACATTTTTGTTTAATTGGCTACATGCTGTCCCAAAGTAGCAGTCAATAACAGCGTCTTTTGAGTGCGCTAATTGCTCTAATACGTTTTAATGTGATTTTAATCGTTATTGAATGTGTTAAATTCCCATGTGAAGAAAATCAACGGTATTAATGCAAATACAGGGTTATTACAAATGAATCATCGGGTTTTGATACGTTACTATGTGAGAACTAGGAAACGCATATGTTTCCATGACAAGTCAAACGAGAGGGCGTTAACTACAGTTACGCGCTGCCTATGTGTCATGCGCGTGTGATTGCCATGATTGCTGCTCGAACGTCCTATTCAAAATGGCAACTGGACAGCAAAAATATTCCACACAGTTGACTGTGGAATGGAAAGTTCTCGGCTAGCAGGATTTGTTGTTTTCTTGGGACTACGAATGAAACTCTCTCTAACTCAGCTCACTGCTTCTTCAGTAACGCTTGGTCGTCCGGAACTTTTGCATTTACATAAACAACCGGTTTCTTTGAACGGTTGATACCAGCGCAGAATTCTTTGTTGCGTCGGTGGTTTGCATTTGCCTGCCTTCCGTAATGCTCTCTGAACAGTTATAAGCGATTCACACTTTGAAAATGCCAGTACACAAAACGCTTCCTGCTGCACAGTCGCCATTTTGAATATGACGTTCGCGCAGCAACCATGGCAACCACACGTGCATGACACATACACAGCATAAAGCTGTAGTTAAGGCCCTCTCGTTTGAGTTGTCATTGAAATATATATGTCTCCTAGTTCGCACGTAGTAACGTATCGAAACTCGATGATTCATTTGTAATAACCCTGTACATAAAAATACACACGTACAAATGTATATAAATAGATTATTCTCTTATCGTTTAGTTCTCTTAACGTTTTCATTTCTTTGAAACGTCTGTGGTGGTCCGTGAACAGATAACTTCAGGTTCTTTTGCAATGTATTTATCTCTGAGCGTCTCTGCTAATAGATGTCTGATGTAGACGCTTCTACTTATATTACAACCTGTTGCATCTTTAAAAACTACCCAAACGTTTATGACCGCTAGATTTTGCATAGGCCATTGACCAGAAGATATTGAACACTTCGGATTTCTCTTGCTTATGGTTCCATGTTTTGGTTCTACCAAATCATTTTGAAGGGGTAATTTATTTTGCATCTTTCTCGCCTTTTAAAAATTATTTCCTTTATTTTGTGTTTTCTTCTAAACACTTAGGATTTAATGGTTGTTTATGACTTCCTCTGCATCATTTACTTGGCTATATTCATTCAGCTGACTGTCACTTGAACTGTATTCGGACGATGAGATTTTATTGGGATTTTCACGAAAATTTGTTTTGCCATTTATGTCGAGATAGTTATCCTCATTAGATGTAATTTAGTTGCTAAAACCATTTTATGAAAGTTCGCTTCACAATTTTATAAAATTGACTCAATCGCAAAACCTTCGCGGCGACGTCATCACTATAACAGAGCGAAACTTGAATGCCACTAAATAAACATTTTTTTTTGCCCCGAGAGGTTTATAATTATCAAAATATTCTTTTTACTTAGTTTCTAAGTTATAACAGAGGTAACCGTATTCTACAATGTTCCAACAATAGCTTGAAATAAGGTAATAGCTCAAACATTTGCCTTGCAGTTACATGGCAGATGTGTGATCATACCCCTCTCCCTCCCCTCCTTTTTGTAAAAAGCAAGTGCGATATATCTCCTTACATTATTCTTCTGTTATTGGAAAATATAGAGTTAGAAGCCCTGTTGAAATAAAAGAAAAAGCAATTATTTTGTTCGGTCAGCGATGACCCAGCACGGTAATTCTGGGTATACAACAGTGTAGATAAAAAAGTTTCCATTCGATTTAAACTAAATTCGTTTTAAGGCATTATACTAAGCATTTAGGAAAAGTCAAAACGTTTCTAAGTTTTACTTTGAAAAACAACAGTGATACGGGCGAAAAATCACATCTTAGGTCACAGATGACCCGCTTCGGTAATTCTAGTGTTAATTCCGTAATTACAGAATTTGATATCTATAATCGTAATAAATTAAATTTTCACGCTTTTCATCATAAGAATGCATCATATATTGAGCCAAGATCTGAATATGTATAAAAGTAGTTGTAGTATGAACGCACCCATTTGTCACATTGGTAATACAATATCCCACTTGTTTAGATTTAAAAGGATTTGGTGACGAATAGGATGTACTAAGGATTCGAAATATAATTAATGTAACGTTCTTCAATTTTTCAGAATCAAAATGTTAAGTTTTGATGAATCAAAATTTTTCCTTTAACGTAAAATAATCTTATGAAATGCGATTTTTCTGAGTTTAAAATTAAAGCTAGACGTAAAAGAGGGCTTTTACCTGTATATTAAATGTGTTCAACACCCTTCTGTTTGAGTGAACGGGAGAATAAAGATTGCTTGTCTGTAAGTTTATGACTCGAAGTTACGCCCCCTTTTTTCTCTTCCTCATAAGAACCAGAATGCGGATAAAGGACTAGTGTTTCATCCATATAGAACTTTTAAAAATAAAATTCCAGTTTAAGAATATCCTTTAAAATGCAGCAGAATTCATTTTTATAAGAAAAAAAGACATTTACATGAAGATGAAGAGAAAGATAAAACCACTTATTTTTTCATTTTTAATTAAGTATTTTTGAAAAATACATTGGTAATTATCTGTTATGTTTTTGTATTGAATAATCATTTTTCTTTTCCAAAAGTTTGAAGAATCTGCAAAGCAAACATAATAGTTATTACTTTTTAAGTATATAGTTAATAATAAATAGTAAGTTATACTAAATAGTTATTACTATTTAAATCTGAAAATTAACTTTTTAAATGCAATAATATAAAATAAACGTACTTTTTTTACAATTGTTATTGATAATATTGTGATGACGTAATTACTACTATGTGAGTTATTAATAAAATAATAGTTTTTCTACATTTACTTTGTATAAATATTTTTTATTAATTACAGTTTTGATTCGCTGAAATGCAATTGCAAGATTCTACACTGTAAAAAAAATCTGTGAAGTTACTAAAGTTTTTCTAGGAAACAGGTATTCCTAGAACTTTTCATGTAACGGCAACAACAAAATTTCATGTAACAGACACACTTTTGCGCCGAAAATCAAAAAATCTGTAAGGTTACTAAGAATTTTTTTGGAAACTGGGATTCCGAGAACTTTTCATGTAACTGCAGCCAGGGTTACAAATAAAAGTTAAGTAAGATTACTGAAATTTTAGCAGATTCATTTGTAAAGTTACAGATTTTTGTAGCTTTACAAAAACTAGTTTTGTAGATTTGCAGCTTTTTTCGTACAGTTACAGGTGAAAGTTTAGTAAGCATGTAACTTTACATCTGTAGAACTACAGATTTTTTGTTACAGTGTAGGTGAATATTATATATAATATAGTTTTGAAATATGCTTATTCTTTTAATTTAATGTCCTAGAAATTTTGTTTTGTTTCTGTGGTTGTTTTTTACTTTGATGCCAACTAACATTTTTGATAATGATTGATAATGGATTAAAGTTAGAACATTGTAATTTTAACTAATAATCTACATTTTTTCAAGTACCATTTCAAAAGGCGACTGGAGTTTTACAAATTGTGCAAGAAGAAAATTGTCACAACTCAACAAGGCGTTACATTTTTCATGCTGGGGTTCATAAATTTACTAAAACCACTCTATCCCTTTTAAGTCCTGCTTCTCGAAGGATTTATGCATTTTTTTCTTTTTTTCTTTTTTCTTTTTTCTTTTTTTTTTTTTTTACACTTTTACAATTGCATTCAGAGTTAAGTGCTATCGTTTTAATAGGTTATTTATTGCATTAATTATATGATGTTACATAAAAAAATTGAAATTTAATTTGCTTCTCCAACGAAATTTAATTATTCCGATATGTGTGAATTTTCCTGACGCAAACGATTTCTTAAAGCGCTCCAACGGTAGGCAGATGACTTAAACATTTTTATAAAACACCTTAGTTCAAAGATATTTAAAAAAAATTCTATTAGCATGAAGCAAAAGTTATTTTACAAAAATAATAAAAATCTATCAGTAGTATTAAACAGCATAAAATATTTTCTTAGCTCACATTTCTCCATAATTCATAATCACGAAAATACGTTTGTGATACGCTAAATATTTTATGTAGATTTTTATTTCATAAGAAAAGGCAAACATTTCTTTTAAACATTTCCCGTTACTTTCCTATTAATAATGTATATGTGTATTTCGCTTTGAGAAAAAAGCTTTTTGTTTGATCCTAAATAGCTTGATCATATCCATTTTTATGCGATTATGGATAAAATCTTTTTTTAAAAGAAACAAATACCAAATTGCAACTATATTATATCTGAGGAAATATAACATGTTTGTCATGAACCTGAATGGAATCGTAAAGAGAAATCTTCATGATAACTTGAGGATATACTGGATTATGTGTGAATATCCTACTTAAACGCATTTTCTGGAATTTACGGAGCTTAAATATATGCTCACGTTTCGTTCTGTGGATTTTTCTGAGCCAACACCAAATAGTTTTATGTCTAGAATAAAATACATGTTAGATGAAAGATCATTTGCTTTTATTTTTGAGACAGTATTGTGAAAAATACATAAATACTAAAAAACCTTTAAAAATACCTTGTAACATAACACACAAAATTGGCAATTTTCTAAAGAAAATGTTAAATCTAACTTTTAAAATGTTTTCCTTCTATTACTTTCATACCACATGAAAGAAATACATTTTTGAAGACCATAAAATATAACTTGCGTTAGTTTTTGACTTTTATGTTTTATATTATTATCGTTTTTTAATAATGCGAAAAATAAATTATTTAGAAATTAGGAAAAATATTACTTATTATTAACATATTTGGAATTAAATATTTTGCCAGTATTTTGGGCACAATTTAACAGAACTATGCTCAATAGCAATCATAATTAACTTTTAAACATATAGAATTTACGTTTTCTATTTGATGTGAAAAATAATAAAATATTTCTACTTATAAGTCATCATAGAATACAATAAAATGATAAATTATATTTTATATTAATGTAAATTATTTTTAGTTTAGTCGATATAGACAACAATGTTATATAATTTAAAAAAGCGTTTTTGTTTTCTTTCTTTAAAAAGACTTCAATGCACTTCCGCATTACATGTATTCTGCAAACTTATAACGTTTCGCATTTCGTATTCGGTATATTTTTGACGAAATGTATGTTTATTGTTGTATTTTTTTATTCATGGGTGGGTGTGTCTGCTGGGAAATCTACAAAATGAAGCATGTGGTTTAGATACATAAATACTTTTTTCAATTTAAAAAGTACCTTTAATTTAATAGCTCTTCAAAATCATTTTTCCTATGTACTGCGTTATAAAATGTATCAGTTATATAAATTTCATGATTTATAAGACACATTTTTGAGGCTGACTGCTACTGCTTTTGTGATTGCCAGCTTTTGATATGTATGAATGCATTCTTTCTGTGATGTTCCTTTAAAATAACGTGACCAAAAATCTTTCAGTAGGGGAACTGTCACGGTTCTTTCAAAATATTAACAAAGCCGGAATCGATTTAATATCTTGACCGAATTTCTATGTACCTTAATCAACATTACCGTACAATTAAGTTATTTCAAAAGATCATTATTGTATGTATATAAATTCGGACATTTTAAACTATTATTTGTTTCTTACAATAAGATATAAATGTATACAAATTTAGAGATAATGCTGTTTGGTTTGCAACAATCCAGAAAGAGTGAATGAACTTTATGTTTGAAATTATTTCTTGTTTATAAGTTTTTTAGCTTTCACTATTCTACCATAATTCGGATTTAAACTACCTGTAAATCTTTATCATTATCGGGAATTGCCGAGCGGGTCAGCTAGTAATGAAGTAAATTTCAAAATTAATATATATGTTTTAAATTCATTATTAATAATAATTATACAATAATGAAAAACTGTCAACATTAGTTTATTTATTTTAAATTATATGGATTTACTATTAAGTTATTCAGTGAAATAGCTTCTGAAAACAATTTCTTAAGAACTATTTGTATGTTCTTACAAAACATAACATGTTAATATATAATACAATAATTCTACATTAAAAAACGAAAGCATTATCTTCTATAAATAGTAGTTTTCATCATTTTCTGTTCAGCAACATAATATATTTTCATAGTAATTGTGTCTACACGCCCATTTTCTCTTAGAAATACAACATAAATTATCTTATAGGGTGTTTTATTAATAAATTTATTCAGCTCTGTTTTTTTCGGAAAATTTATTCTTCTTACACAAATTTCCCGAATGTTTTCGTTTAACATTTCTAATAAAGATATTTTAGTGTCAGGTTGATTTATTTTATTATATATAAGGCGGTAAAGCAAATAATTAGCGTAAATATAATGTATTTGTAAATATATCTTATTCACATACTCATACTAGATTAGTTTTTACATAAAAAGTTCTACAAAAACAATTTCTGTCTTGTAATGAACAATCACAGTGCTGGGGGAAGAAAAAAAATCGCACAAAATAAAACGCATTTAAATTTTTAATTTTTGTTTAAAAGAGCAACTTATTTATTGCTTTAATTTTTGTAATATTTCAAATTTTGAAAAATCTGATTTCGTGCCTTATTCTAGGATCTATTTAGAACTATCTATAAGCTATCAAAAATACCAAAAAAAAAAAAAAATGATTTTTTGAAAGTGCCAAATTGGTGTCTTCCTAAAATTATTGGTTTTTTTAGAATCAAATGGCGAACATTTATTTCTTAATGTAACCGACATGTCAATTTTCATCTTCCTATGCTCAACAGATTCAAAGCAATAGTAATTTTAGAACATTTTATCTCCTTCTTTCAATTGAAGAAATTTGAGGAGATAAAGACAGAATACGAGCCATTTAAAATCAGAGATTGCAACCATTACTATGCCTAAAAAGGTTTTGGAATTGTTTTCATCATTTCCAAGTAATCGATATTTTTAGAAATTTAACGCTCAATTTACATATTTTAGAAACTGTTCTGAACGAGCACTTGCGTTTTTAAAATTATCTATCATGTTCAATTTAGAGTTTCTACTATTTACTAGCCCAAAGAAATGGCAATTCAGATTTTTTTTAAACTGTTTCTCTTCTTTTTACCTTTTCGAATTTCAACTGATTAAAAACCATTCTTCAACTTTACAAGGGGGCTCGTACAACAACTGTCCGGTTTTCGCCTGTATTCTCGGAGAAATTTTGTTTCACCATGAAATTTTAATTATAATTTAAATCTTAAAAATAATCACAATACAATTAAACGTTTCAATCTCCAGAATTATTAAACACATTGTATTTTTACAATTATTTTTCTGTTTCCTGTTGTAGTGCTAAAAACATAAAATTAATCCCATGTAGGAGCAGAGAATGTCGCACAAATTTTGAAGTCATTTTGGTTTACCAGATTCACACATAACAAAAGTCGAACAAACAAACGTTTCTTCTTTATAATATAATTCCACGTATTGTTTAATACGCTACATGTGACTATAAGTCTATGTTTATTGAATAAAAGTAAACTAACATCTGAAATAGCGTAAATGGAAACAACACTTAAACAGAATATGCAATAGTACAAAATAATTACATTTTCCTTATAAAATTCGTGAAATGGGATGAGATCGCGCAATATGGATTGCAGTGAGACAACATGGTTTTTCTTTTCTAAAAGTGTTATATGCGTTCTCGGAGCCGAAAATTTGACATGTTTTTGATTTTTTTGGGGGGGGAGAGAGTAAAATTAATTGAAAACTAATAATTCCACGTTGTTTTTTATAATATCAAGTATTGATTCTTTTCTTTTTGTGAAATTAGGTAATATTATGTCGGAAACCTGCAGCCGTTTTGACCTGCACTAATGTATCTGCTATGCATGGGTGGCATTCTAACCTCCTGTTGAAAAGAAAACTTATTAAATATCAGTTTCATCCTGTAAAATATGGTTGTAGCTAAGCGCCACAGATTCAAAGTTTTGAGGTTTTGAAAAAATTGAAATTTGCGCTTTCTTGCCGGTCTGGATTCCATGATATTGATGAGGGAAAAAACTTAAAAGATGCAGTGCTCCGGTTAAATACGTTTAATTTGTACATTAGACGAACACAGTTACAGCACACACACACATAATATATTATTGCATAATACACATCTAGATTACATATCTTACAGGCGTCTCTTCGAACGCATCCAAGATTACCTCGTCTTTCTGTCTCTCTCTGGCTGTTGCCATTCCGAGTTTTTTAAAGAGTCCTTCGACCAAGGAGTATAGGTAACCTTCACACCTTCCCTGAAGTTTCTACATGTTGGACGGTGTCCCACACTGTGAAACTACATTTAAAATTCCTAACAAAACTGTTACTTAAAGAGTCCTATCAAAAGTCCTAATTAAAAAGTCCTTTACCTGTCCCATCGAGAGCATTTACTTAAACTACTTAGATATATAAATTTTTATACACTATATACTAAAAATATACATATTACAAATACACATGATGCAACGTATAATAATGAAATAATACAAGATATATACATATATAGATTTTTTTCTACTCATAAATGCGAGATAAAGTATCTGCCAATACATTAGATCTTCCTGGTTTATGAACAATAGAAACCTGATAGCGAGATAGTGCCAACGACCATCTCAACGACGTTCTTGGGAAATCCCTCTGTTAAGCATTTTAGGGGATTATGATCCGTATGCAATATTATGGTTGTTCCATAAATCCACATTTCGAATCTCCCAAGTGCCCACAATACAGTATATGCTTCTCTTTGAATTGTTCTTCACTTTGATTGAGTTGGAGTAAGCTTTTGACCGGCAAAGGTTATGGGTTTTAGCTAGCCGTCTTTGTCCCTTTGCATTAAATAGTCACCAATACCCGATATGGAAGCATCGGTGTTTATATCGAACAGTTTGGACATGTGTGAGGTATAAAGGTTTGTAACTTCACATAAGCTTTCCTTTAACTTATTCAACGAATTTTCAGCATCTTCCTCCCTTTGAATATCATTTGGAACAGTTTTTCTTGTCAGATCTGCCAAGGGCTTTGAAAGGTTAGCATAATGCGGAACATATTCTCTGTAGTACTTAAATATACCTAATATGGTTCTCAGTACTTTCTTCGTTTTGGGAGCTTTGAGCTGTTTTATCACTTCTAGCTTCTCGGGAATAGGTCCATGTTTGCCTGAACCCACAATATGTCCTAAATATCTGACTTCAGATGCTGCAAAGCAGCATTTTGTCGAGTTAGATGAAAAATTCAGCGATTTTAAATTTTCCAAAATTTCTGTTATAGTTTGCAAATGTTCTTCCCAGTTAGAAGAGAAAATTATAATATCATCAAGAAAACTTTCTGCATAATCACTATGTGGTCTTAAGGTCTGATTCATTGTTCTTTAAAAAGTATCCAGAACTCCAGACAAACCGAAAGGCATTAATTTCCATTGGTACTGGCCTTTTGGTGACACAAAACTGGTCAATTCTCGACTATTCTCTTCGAGTGGAATTTCCCAATATCCCTTTAAAATATCTAGCGAGGTCAAATATTTTGCTGAACAAGCTTTAAATTTTAGGTTATCGGAATTCTGAATAGGAAACGGGAGATCTTGTTAGCGGCGTTTAACTCTCTATAATCTACACACAGTCTGATTGTTCCGTCCTTTTTAGCTACGCACACCAATGGTTACACTATTTCCGCAGAAGAATGTTCTATAAATTCTTTCCTTAGTAATATGTGTATTTGGTTTTCTATATTAGCTTTCAAAGTACCTGGTACTTTATAAAGATGTGGTTGTTTTCTTACAACACCAGGTTTTAAATTTATGCTATGTGAACCAACTTTGGCTCTCATCAGTTCCCCATGAAAAACAACTCTATATTCTTGGATAAGTGCTACTAGTTCCTTTTGTCGTTCTGGAGATAAATTGCTTGAATTAATATTTTTCTGGAGTTCTTTTCTCAAAACACTGTGTTGTTCTATCGGAGCATGTTGTACTTCTCCGAAATCTTCACCCACTTCATAAATAACACCAATAGTCCTAATCGGTTGAATACACTTTCTCAATTTGTTTTGATGTAAATATCGAATACTTCCGTCCGTTAGTTTGACTGCATAGAATGCACTGATGAACCATCTCTCCTTGTCCCTTCCATTTTGAACACAGTTTATTAATGGAATCAGGGATTAGTACTATTACTTCATCCCCGACGGAGAATGTTGTATCTTTCTATCTTAAATTGTGATGATGAACGTATCGCTGTTGCTGAGTTTCAGCAATGGTCTTTCAGTATTGTGCCGCATCTTTTAAACATTCCCGGAGTTTCTGCATATAATTTGCTACCGACTCTCCAATACCTTGGGGAAGTACCACTTCATCTTCCCAACTTGATTGCAATATAACTAATGGTTCTACAAGTGGACGTCCGTACGCCAACAAGAATGGGGCAACATCAGTTGTGGCATTGAGAACTTCTCAGTATGCTCATAACAGAAATTATAGTTGTTTGTCTCAACCTCTACCATGACAGTTTATGCATGATGTAGCATTGATTTCATTGTTCCCACCCATCGTCCAACCAATCAATTTGGTTGTGGGTATCCTAGAGTAGAAAACTTAGGGACACACCCCAATCATTTCAAAAGTTCTTTTGTCAGATTTGAAGCAATATTTCCTCCATTGTCCATGGCAATCACTCTAGGAATTCCAGTTCTAACAAAAAATTCAATGAACGCTTCACAAGCTGCTTTTGTTGTCAACGATTTAATAGGGATTATAGGGAAATATCTGCTTTTACTACTTGAAATGGGAGTTCTGGTCTTCCGACCGCTTCAATAGGTATTCTGTCTGTTACTTTTGTTTTTCTGCGCATTTGACAATCATAACAAGTAGCGCATAGTTGGTTTACTTCTTTTGGCATTCCTTCCCACTAAAACGACATAGCAGTTCTATCTTTTGTATTCTTAGCAGCTAAGTGTCCACCAGTTGGTGTTTCATGTGCTAATCTCAAAATTTCTTGTCTTCTACAGGCAGGTACAACAAGTTGAACATAATTTTGTCCTCTAACCTTGCCTCTATTATACAACAAACCGGATTCTACTCAATAATTATTCTTCTGCCGCTTTGCATCTTAAAAGCATTTTTTCTAATGTAGAACAAGCCAATTGCTTCTTTTTCAACAGTTGGTCTTGTGAAACTGAACAACTTTCCTTTTCATCCTCGTTGAAAACATTTTTGGGCAAAACAGTTGCATAGACCGGAGTAGGAATCAGTTCCAAATCTGAAGCTTCTTTGTCTTCATCTTCATTATTTAGATTTGCTTCGAGTTTTCCTTCTGGACACCTTACCTCCATATTGAATACAGATTTTAAATCGTTTTCTTCAACCGGGGTGATACCTAGCTCATCTCCTAAATACAACTTCTTCTGTTCTTTTAACAGAGCGAAAACCTTGGGAGTGATCAAAGCTTTTTTGTGTAATCCTTCCACTACCGCAACCTGTACTCGTACATACGGAATAACCTCATCTTCTGTCCGAAGAGTGAGCGGAACGAAAACAAACTTTGCTTCTACAGGACTCGTTATTGCGGATCTCAAGAATACTTTTCCACATGACTGTAAATACCCTTCCGGCACCACCAACTTCCGCAGCACTATAATCTAAGCACCACTATTGATGATTCCCTGAAACTTCTTTTTACCGATTCCTAGATCTACATTAAGGAGTCTCCCATCTGTTTCAACAACCGGAATATCCACATTCAAACAAATTGCATTTAGACCCTTTCTCTCAAGATCGCTTTTCGAAGTTTTTCCTTCATCTTGTCTTACTGTATTCCGTTTGGGACAATACTTCTTCACATCCCCTTTCTTGCCACATGCAAAACAAGCCTATTCTCTTTTTTCTCGTTGCACTCCGAGAGATGCTTAAGTCTTGGGTTCAAATTTGGTTTACCATATCTCATATCTTTTTTTGATCCGAACTGTAATCGCGAGTTATATAAATTTTTCTTTGGAAATTCTTTTCTTTTAAACCTGTCGGTAATGCTCTCGTAATCATCAAGTTTTTCTGGTAATTCTAACGGCGTCGTAAATGTGAGCCAATTTTCCAAGAAATGAACTGTTATTTCTACAGGCACACGGAATTTTAATTGTTCCGTTACTATTAAGTCTTTTAATTGCTGGAAAGTGTTAATATTTAATTCTGTGATAAATTCAGTAAAATAACTTTAAAGCTCATGCGTATAATTCCTCCATGATTTTTTTATGAGTTTTTTGGTGTCTGTAAAAAAATTGTTTTAATTTTTCACTGTTTAACTTGTATCGCTTTAAGATAATAGTTTTCACAAAATCGTAATTAATTGCATCTTCCGGGTTTCTCTAGGTAGCATATTTGCTATTTCCACTGGTAAAACTGCCAACAGGTAAGCTACCCAATCTTTCTTTGGTACTTGTGCAATTTCAACTCTTCTTTCAAAATTTATCAAAAATAATCCCATCTCATCACGTTTTTCATCAAACTTCAGGACAATCAATGCTAATTGAATTTTTGGAGCTATCTCAAATTTTGATTCATTTCTTTCTTCCGGAAATTTCTGTAATTGTTACAGATTTTTCATTTCCAGTTCATGTTCTTTCGCTTCCCTGGCTATTCACTCTTCCCTAACTTCTTGCGGTATTTTTTCTTCCGTCTCTTCTTGACGTATTCTTTCTTCCCTCTCCATTTGTTCTTTCTTTTTCCTATCCTCAATTACAGAACTCAAAAATCCCTTAACAAAATCTACTTCATATCCATCACTTCTAATATAGCCTTTTTCAGGTCTGCAACCTTTAAATTTTCGGCATCCTCAACTCCAAATTCAGTCGCCACTTGCTATAAATCTTCTTTTTTACTACCTTTGCTTAAAAATGCCATATTTGATAAACCGAATTTCAATATCAAAGCAATCAACAATAATCAAACAGCGTCTCTACCTTAATTGGATCTTTCCCTAAGAACGCCTTAAACCAATTTTAATTTAAACCTGATCATTCTTTTGTACATAACCCCTCAAATTGAATGAAATTTATTTATTTAAACACTTATATTAGTATTACTGGCTAAATTAAAACACATTTGCACAATAATAAAAAATATATCCAGAAAACAATTCTTGCAATAATTAAAATATTTTTTTACCAATATGTCAAGTTTAAAAAAAATAAAGCCTTTGTGTTCTAACAAAATAAGAATTTGTCAGTGCTTTCTCTATTAATTTTTAAATACATCCTACAAAAATACATGATATACATTTTCATGTTTTTTTAACACTTTAATCTCTTATTAAATTACATTTCAAAACGTACCAAATATTCATAAATCACAATCTGAAATTAACACCTTTTAATTAAATTAAATTGTATCCATGATATGAAAATCTTTCTTTTATCTTGATTTGAAATACAAATAAAATCTCTTCATGCATTTCACTTTGTAAATCGAAAATAAATCAACAACAACAACAAAAAAAACAACAACTATATTTAATATTCAGTCACAATTTAAAAAAAATATAAACAACCAAATCCGTAATAATCAACTAGAACAAATTTATACATTCTTAGTTTCACTGCACAGAGATTACTCAAATTTTATATCATAATTCAATCTGAATAAGTCATAATATAAACATTTCAAAGAATTCCAGAATAATACGTAACAAAAAAAAAAAAAATAAATAAATAAAACTCTCACTTCCTCTACATACTTTGAAATAGCACATTTTTATCTGATCACAAAGATAAAAGAATAAATAAAAACATTTGCAAATAAATCTGTTTCTTTCTTTCTTTTTTTCTACAAACGATAATTAACTTAGCTGACACATTTTTTCCCCTTTTATTCTTAAAAAATAAACTGCTTCATCAATCTATTATGAACTTTTAATATGATAATTGAAACTCATTTTATGCTACTTTTATTTTTCTTTTAACAACAATAACAGTAGTATATTTGTTAAATAACAAAATTTAATTTTTGGCGTCAAATATAATTATTTATAAAACACAGTTCTAATGAATTTTAGCAACCGTAACAAATAAACTCTTCATTCGTATTATGCAAGTTAAATATACACTAAAAATTCTTAGGCATTACTAAACAGTGCAACATCAATAATTATTTACTTTTCAAACATAATTACTGAATAAAATACCATATTTATTCTAATAAATGAATCCAAATTAACCATATGTTTCGATATATAATTACTATATGCACTTTAAATAACCATTTTAATAATATACATTTAAACTAAGCTCTCGATGGAATAAAAAATACGTTTGTGACAGACAGGCTAGTTTTCGAATTATCCTTGATGTCAATTAAATACTATGTACAGAACTTTCTTCACTTAGATTAGAACACAACTTTCTTCACCACAATATTCCACGATGTCATTTTATGCGGCAGTAACACTGCAAAATATTTTAAAAAACTGAAGACCATCATCCTGTGGACTGCGCTATTCTCACGACCGATTCTGGATTCCATAATGCTGATGAGGGAAGAAACTTGATAGATGCAGTGCTCTGGTTAAATACGTTTAATGTGTACATTAGACGAAAGCAGTTACCGAACACGCACACATAATATTATTACATAATGCACTTCAGGATTACATATCTCACAGGCGTCTCTTCGAATTTTAGTCCAAGTCTTCCAAGATTAGCTCGTCTCTCTGCCTCTCTCTGGCTGTTGCCAATCCGAGTTTTTTAAAGAGTCCTTCGACCACGGAGTATAGGCAACCTTCACATGCGCTATTTTGCAAAAAAAAATCATTTTTCATTTAAACGTTGCTCTTCAAACTTATTGAGAAAACAAAAAATAATGAAAATCCAAAAAAGGCAATTTAATTTTGCGTAGGTGAGCTCACATTTTAACCAAAAATGTTAAAAATTGTTTGAGTTATTACGCTGCAAATGTTGGAAAATATAGTTTCCAAAGAATTGCGTTTAAAGTTTTAGGATTCAATATATTCATCCTGCGTGCCGTCATATTTTCTGGAAATTGAGATATCACTTTACAGCTTTTTGCCCAGAATTATACATTGTACAGATTTATTTTCTGTCAAAAAAATATGTATATATATATATTCTTCTGAAAGCCGGGAACGTATGCAACGCCTTAATAAGCAACAGACTACCGACCTGTATGCAGTTTTAAATCTGTGTTCAAGCTAGCAGTGATGGAAGAAAATCACTAGATTGCTCCCGTGTCAGGTAAAATAATTTTATAAAGATGAAGAAATAGTTGTTAGATGTTATAGTGGAGAGTAGCTATACTTGGATCTCCGTTTTAAATGGACCGCTCCAATGGACCGCAGCAGTTAATTGTAGAAGCCATATACTGCTTAAATTCTATTAATCAGAATGACGTCAATTATGATTAAAAGAAGCACCTGCCTTCCACGTGCTATTTTCAGGCAATTTTAAAAACCAAAAATTAGCTGTTTTGATCTAATTTTTTTTCCTATCAACGTAAGAGAATACCTTAAAACTAAGGTAAGTTGTTATGTTTTCATTTACATATATAAATTCACGTGCTTATCGCGCATATTTTTCACGCGGATTTGTTTGCGTTCGCTTTTGCTCTTAGTCTTTATTCTATATTTATTAAGTAATTAATAATAATTAACACAACTATGAATTGACAAGGAAGGATCGTAAACATATAAACATTTACTTGAACCTTACACAAAAACAAAATCAAGTATAAATTACAATCGTCAATCACATGACATAAAGCTAGAGAACAATTCTCTGATAATGAATTGTGGGAGGAATGAAAACTTTGGTGCTCCCGTATACATATATTAAATTGAAGCACAAATATGACAGCTCTCCCCCACTTAATATTGTAGTATTTCAGGAGCTCTTCTGTATCTACCAAATCTTCTCAGTACCTGCGGAGAAGAAGAAGAATTAGTTTTTATAAGTTCAGCAGCATCAACTATTGAACTAGTGGGAACAGAAGGTTTTGGAACTATTGACTGAGAGTCAGTTGATTTAGGACTTGAAGAATCATGATAATGAAAGTCAGTTGGTGTAGGACCTGGAGTATTTGATCATAAGAGTCAACTGGTTGAAGAACTGCGATACTAGGCTGTATTGGCGGAAAATAACTTTGTTTAAGTATTGCATTTTCATTTCTGAAATTTCTTGTATTACTTTCTTCAGAATTTGTGTCATTAACTACAAATTTCTGAACCTAGATTTGTTATTTGATGAACATGCCTCTTCCAAATATTCGAACTAACTTGAACTGTATAATATAATTTTCCTTCTCTTGCTATTATTCGGCCAAATTTATGCTTGGCTTCTGGAGTAGAATTTCTTACAGTATCTTTCTGGTTCATTTCAAATTCTTTTATTTTAACTTTGGACTTTTTCGCATCTTGCTTATCATGAACGAAATTTGTAACATTTGGCTTTATCAAATCTATTTTTGTTCTTTTATGAAGTTTTAGATATAGAAATGGAGGGCTCTACCCCGTTGTAACATGATGCATCTTCCTATATTGCAAAAGGAAGCTATTTAATTTCATTTGTAACGTAGGAGGCTCGGAAGCTAAGGCTTTTAATATACGTTTGAGAAATTGCACATATCTTTCCGCCAGTCCATTTGTAGTCGGATGATACGGAGCATTGATTTTATGTTTTACACCATGATTTCTCAAAAATGTCTCAGATTCTTCTAATGTAAACTGTTTAGCATTATCTGATACTAAAGAAATTGGAAACCAGTATCGTGCAAAAAGTGAAGAGAGACAAATAATTGTATTTTCGATGTTGTACTAGGAGCAATAAAAACTTCTGGCCATTTGCTATGGGCATCAACCACTAAAAGAAGCATTTTTCCCATAACACGACAAAAATAATCAATAAGAATTCGTTTCCATGGAGCTGTAGGCCTTTCCCAATGATGTGTATCAACTTTGGGAGGATTATTTTTCAAATTTACACAAATAGTTCAATTTCGTGAAAGATATTCAATATCTTGGTCTATACCTGAACACCACACAAAACTACGGGCTAAAGACTTTATTTTAACTATACAAAATGGCCAAAGCGTAATTCTTTTAATATTTGGTTTCTATGAATTTCAAGGATAAATACCCCCACATCCTTTTAAAATACAACTATGTTGAAGAGTGAATTCTTCTTGTTTACCAACAGAAAGTAAATTTTTAGGAATTTCAAAACCAGAAACGGGGTGATGAAAAATTTGACGTAAAAGGGGATGAGATTTTGTAGCTGAAGCAATAGATTTCGAAGTTAATGGTAAGATAGAGAGTTGATTAATTTGAATAATTTTAGATTCATCAATTGCATCATTTGAATTGTGGAGGTAAATCTTCACTACGTAAAGGAAGTCGTGAAAGAGCATCAACATTTCCGTGATCAGTAGTTTTTTTTTATAATGGATATCATATTGAAACTTTTATAAAAAAAAATGCGTATAGTTGCATTCTAGCCGCCGATAAAACAGGAATATTTCTAGAAGAAGAAAACATAGACACTAAAGGTTTATTCTCACTAAATAAGGTAAACCTGTTGCCATACAAATATTGAAAAATTTCTTCACATATCTACCAAATAATAATGGAAAATTATCTTCTTTTATCAAATACAACTTTATCTTTCTACTTTTATTATTGATAAGTAACATTTACTTCAACATAACCTACAGGTTTGAAAATTTTACGAGTTGCAGTTTTTAACGGAACATCTGGTGGAAAGATTTTATGATCAGGAAACATTCTGAGAAATCTTTTTAAAGAACAGCAGAAATTCCGGTTCCAGTATATAATTCCATATCAGCTCTAGCTTTGTTTTCAATGAAAACAGACAACTTAATTGAATTTGGACCTTTATCATACTTTACAGTTAAAACATTTACAGTATTTAAATAATTTACGTGTTTTTGAGAATTTGTACTTCTGCATACTTTGCGTAAATGGCCTTTTTCCTACAAAGGTTGCAAGTAACATTAATAGATCGACATGTATTTGCTGAATTTGAGGCATTCCCACAGCGGTATTATTTACAAGATTGATGACATTTTTTTAGAACAGTTTTCCAATTTCTTATTTTTCGTACTGTAAATTTTATTTACATTGAAATTTTAATGTTTAATTTCAGCAATTTCAATATCTACATTATATAAAGCTAAAGCTTTCTCAACAACGTTTTCGAAATTTAAATCATTAACTTGCGTAATCAATTTATTCTGAATGATTTAATTTTTCAGGCCGCGCAGAAACTGTTCCAGTAAATTTTTATTTAAAGTATCACCAGTAAATAAACAAAATGTCGTACCCTTTTTTTAATATAGCAGAAAAATCTTGAATTGATTCAGTTTCATTTTGAAAACATTTTCTAAATTTAATGCGCTCAATGGATTTATTCGGGGCGGGGTTAAGTGTTTAAGCAGAATATCAACAATTACATTATATTTTAAGGTTTCACAATCTTTAGGTACTCATAAATCAGCAAGTAAACCATGTAATTTCCGTCCCAATAATGATAAAAGAGCAGGAACTTTTTCTGTTCTGTTATGTCATGCAGAACGAAATTTTTTTCCAGTCGTTTCACGTAAGTTATGAAACTTTCCATTTTTTTCATCAAACTCCTTAAAATGTGCAAACATTTTACTTTATTAGAAGCAGAAAAGAGAAAAAAAGAAGTATCACCTACCACCGCCGTAAAGATGATGATTTAATAATATCACATTGAAATACTTATTGCAGAGAAGCGTAGAACTTTGAAAACGAAAGTACAGCCATTTCCCCTGGCGCGATTATCATTTTCATTAAACCTTTTCCAGTGAGATTATACCTTATTTTCGCTCGTCACCACTTCTCATATAATTAGTAAATAATTAATAATAATTAACACAACTATGAATTGACGAGGAAGCATCGTAAACATATAAACATTTACTTGAACATTTCATAGAAACAAAAACAAACATCACTTACAAATGTAAATCACATGACATAAAGCTAGAGATTAATTCTCTGATAATGAATTGCGGGAAGAAAGAAAACTTTGGTGCTGCCATCTACATATATTAAATTGAAGCATAAACATGATAGTCTTTAAATCATCTTTTTTTTTTTTTTTTTTTTTTTTTTTTTTTTTTTTTTTTTATAGCGCAGCTGCCTTATATGGACCAATTTCAGTTGTTTAAATTGGACCAAATACGCGATCATCATTTCGTAGCTTCTTCATTACTTATTCCTGACGGGGAGATAGCTACTGCAGATAGAGCCATTGATACTCCTGCTACTGAGATTTTGGAGTCATTGTCGCTAATCATGAAACGTACTAGAACTAAGAGAGTAAAAGAAAAAGATGAAAAGGACACAGACAAACAGTTTTGAAGCAAAACGTCAGTGACAGAAGATGCTCTCAAATATATAGGAAACGAAAATTAAAAAGTAAGTTATGAAGTGATTGACGCAAGAGGGCTCCAACTACAACCCCCCCTCCCTACAGAAAGCCAAAGAATCATTAGAAATGTTATCTCTCTTGCCAAAGTCAGTTAAGTCAAAGTGCTGAGGGAGCCAAAACACAGCTGTGTTAGCATTTTTTTCATATAAAGGTAACATTGAAATGGAACGACAAAAAAGGGCAAAAAGGAAGCTCTCAAAGCACAAAAGCAATTCGAACATCAAGTTGAAAAAAGTACGCATAATTCAATTGAAAATAAAATGTTGGAATGGGCGAACTACAGACATAAGAAAGTAAAGTATACTTCTGTTGCAAAAAAAAAAAAAAAAAAAAAAAAAAAATCGAATGATTCAGAATCTAAAAAGAAAAATCAAGACAGTGATGATTCGTTTTGCCTTATTTGTAAGAAAAAATATCAAAAATGATTCAGTATTCAAATTGCCAAATATGTTTTTTTTTGTGTGTACGATGTGATAAAAAATGAACAAAAGAAATTTTTGCGTAATCCTTGCATAACTTCTTAAATGATATTCAAATAACTAGTAATTAGTTCTATAATTTTTATTCTTATTTACTTATAACTTGATTCACATTTTGAATACATTTTGATTTAAAATAATTACTCTTACTGTCAGACATTTGATTTCATTATATTTCATCGCTGTTATTTTGTTTGATTGTTTTCTTAATCGCAAACATTGCTTTTAACGCAATTAGTTATAATCATTAAAACAGCCTAATATTGTTTGGTCTAATTTGGGAGACTGGGGGTCTAACTTAGGCAAACAGGCGCTGAATTTGGAACACTTTTGACAATATTTTCAAATAAAAATAAAACTTAAGATTTTCAAAAAGAAATTGTTCTAAAGCTTTATTGTGTTAGTAAATGAATAGATCACGTGTCGTGATATTTTGAAAATATTCCCAAATATGAAGCAAGTTACACCTGAAAATATGTGAAATGGTCCAAATTCGGCTAATGTCATATATTTGAATATTTTAAATCGCTGTGTTTTATTAAAAACATTCCACTTAAGGCAAGCGTTTGCGCAGCTTTCTGTGCAACGGTAGGCACGGTGAAGGTGCATCAGTGGGTCTGCAGACTGGATGATAATAACTCCGTGTTTCAAGTGGAACTGTACGCCATACTTAAAGCATTAGAATGCGTTGAAGCAAACCCTGGTAGAAGTATTTCCATCTTCAGCGACAGTCTCCCCGGTCTGCAGGCTATACACGCACACAAAACAAAAGACCCTCTTGTACTACAAATTAAGAAAAAACTGAATTCACTCATTCACCTTGCCTCGCTGAGTCATGTCTCTGCTCATAAAGGTACATTTGGCAACGAGCTGGCTGGTGACCTAGCGAATCAAGCTACAAAAAAACCTACCATAGACACACATCTTCCAGTACCCCAATCATGCGTCAAGAGAATCCTGAGATCTACGATTCCGACTTCATGGCAGGAGTACTGGGACATATCAACTTAGGACAGGCACACACACGAACTCATTCCTAAAGTTTCCCTTCATCTTTAAGACATCACGCCATACCCGACTAATTTTCTGATGGATCATGGCCACTTCAAGACCTACCTAGACAGATTTATGTACCCCTCTTCCAACCAGTGTGAGTGCGGTGAGGTGGACACGGCAAACCATGCCTACTTCCGCTGTGAAATCACGCGACGCTGGCACTTAAAACGTTCGGACTCTCCACCAGAAGGCTGGCACCATAATATACTTACAAAAACCCTCCTACTAAACAAACTAAAAGACATCCATAAATACCTTTTGGGAATTTCAATACTAACTACGTAGCCTGGGCATGTAACAGTTTCAGCTGCTCCATGTCGCGATGTAGTTTTGACGCACATTCATCCGCCCCTTGTCGAGTAGGGGATCTGTTCCGCAGCTGAACGAATCTTGTTTTGTAATTTTCTCCGCCTATCTTCTCTTACCTGGCCCCTGCCGTGTTAGGTTCTTTTTTACCTGGCATTTGCGGCCCTTACAAGTGATTTTATATACATACCGCCCATTGTCGTGATTTTCGCGGCTTCAGCTCTGGCTGAAAATTGCATTTTTTTTCTTTTTTTTAAACCTTAATAAAGGCGACCTGGAGGGACACTATTATCTACAGACTTTGTTTCCTTGCCTGAGCTGTCTCTCTTAGGCAATAAAAATCCTCGCACTTTTTTATTTTCAAATTATAAGTTGTTTTATTTTAGATTACTTTCTCACAAAAAAAATCCTCTAAAAACGGAAACTTGCTGGCAGCACAGTTGCCGGATGTCCCTGTGAATTGCGAATAATTTCAGTCATAGAAATATCCGTGTTTAAAACAAATTTTTCCAAGTCACTTACCGGATTCTTCTTAATGGAAATTTCCGTTTTTTTACGAAATTTGCGTAAAAAATAAGATAAAGTTTTTTAAAATTTTCAAAATACTGTAGTTTTGTGTCCTGCAATTTTAGAAATGAGATCAAGATTTAGGAGATAAAAGCTGGAAATTACCACACAATAATGATCTATTTCACGTTTATTCTGTTATTTGCTTATTTACTTGTATAACAATCTTTAACTTTTATTTTATAACACCTGACCTCATTAAGATCCTACTGTAAAAATTCCAGGATTTTAAACTTATAATATTAAAATAAATCATATTGTTTTTTGTTTATTTTAACACTATCACATTTATTTTCATTTTAAATTTTAAATTATTTTCTCACCGGTCTTAGTCAAATTGCATATCAAATTACACCGTATGAAATTCCCTTTAAAACGAGGGCTCTAACAATTCAATACACTTGATAGTACTTGAAAAATTCAAAATTTGAAAAACACTTATGCGCGCCAAAATCTAATGATTTTTTGAAATTAAAAAAATTAATTTTGTGAAAATCAGATTTCATGCAGATAGAATGTGGGGAAATAGAATTTTAGTTTTGATTTTTTAGAACTTAAAGAAAGGAAGTAAAAAATTTTAAAAATGAAATAAAAGGACTGCGAAAAGAAAGTTAGAAAAAATATCTTAAACCGCTTTACTAATGCTTAAGTAGCTGTAAATTAAAATGTGTTAATTAATAACCAGGGGGAAATGGCAAATAAAAAGATTGAAATAAGTATAGAATAAATGTCGAATAAATAAATATTCGAAATGAATGAGGAATTTCCAAAATTTCCACGCCCAGTATATCTTAAAAACTTTTAGTAAACTGGAATTAAAATCCTGATTTATTGTTAGATAAGTTCCTAAGGGTGTATTCGCATTGAAAGTTGTTATTTTATGACACATTTTCGTGAGGTTAGTTTTGCGAACTGAATTCACACGCATGGAATTAACAAGTTTACTTAGTCAGAAGCTATGAAATCGAATAGCGTTTCCATTTGTTCATAAAAAGAACTGATATTTCAGAGTATGTTGTCAAAAGACATTTGTTGTCTGACGATGTATTTTTTTCATTTAGTTAGGATCACTTTTGTAGGTTAATAAGGGTAGTGTGAAGAAATGAAACCCTCTAACTGTCAAAGAAATTGTCGTTTCGCTACAATGAGCTCTATCTCTGAGAACGCTTAATCGAAAAATGCATAAAAGTCTCGATTAAACATAATATGTTATTTCTGAACTAAACATTATTCACAGGATTTTATTATTAAAGTTCACTTATTCAGACGTTTCTAGCAATAATACCTTGCCTCCAAAAGGAACAAAATTTTACTACTGTCTGCAATATAATATAATATAAATGCTGTTACATTTCCAATTACGCCATCGATAATGTTCCTAGAAGATTTATATTTATTCACTTTTAGTTTAAATTTTGAAAATATATATATAATTTAAGCTTTCTAAAAAAACAGACGGGAATTCTAAAATTTTGCTTTAAAAATACTAGAAGTTAAATTTTTTTAGCATCAATCATCATACATTAATGCTAACTAAAAACAAAAATACAGTAAAATATAAAATAAAACTACCTTCAAATTATTCAGTGTTTTTGTCGTAAAAGAGCCTGAGGGAATATGTTATAAGCAAATAGTATACGCTTGAGTCAGAAACGTCCAGGACTACAGTATACGCTATATTTTTATTTGAGAATCAGATGTAACACAGAGTTTCTTAAAAAAATGCAGAAGACGTAGAGCATATTCCTCCGTATCAGGGTTCGTACGAGTCCTTGAATTTCCAGACTAAGAAATTATTCGGTACCAGTATTTTCTTATAGAAAATCTTTCCTTAAATAAGCCGATTACGCGTGGTTAAACTAGATTTATTTTTCTATAAAAAAATATACTGATACCTTGAAAATAATGTTACCCGTACAAACCCTGAGTATATAGTCTAATGAACTTCCGAAATTTTCGGATTTTGATCAAAGATTATAAAATACTACCACCGTTGTTCTCATTCGTAAATATTCTGACTAATTTATTGCGTGATTCTTTGCACGCATGCCTCAGGGGACTAATTTTATTGTTAGTAAAAGATGACACGAATATTTCTTGAAAATATCATTCTATGATTGGATTGTTTGTGATTTGAAGAAAAAATTTCAAATAGCTGTAAAAACGGAAAATGTACGTGAATAATTAACGGAAAAATATGTGTAAATTCACAGACATTGTTGAGAGTTTAGTTAGCAAACAATTATATGGATAAAAAAATAAAAAAATGACAAGTTAAGCATGTATTAATCTTAATATTATTAATAAACTTCTTTAAATTGCATATTGTTCCGTAAAAGGAATAAAACTAATTAAATTGTGTACACTTTAAAATATTGTTTTATGATGCGTCAGCACTTACTAATTTAGTCTACAAATATAATTTTGTTAAAAGTGAAAACTAACTAAAACTGCACTTACAAGTATGATTGTAAACTAATTTTCATACACTAGACAGACTTGACTATATTAATCAGAGAAATTAAATTAATTAAAAATATATTTAAAAACATTTAATTACAAATAAAAATATATACAAAAATAGACGTTTCAATGTGCAACGCACAGCCTCATCAGTACACATATCAGCAACAGCAGAATATCGAAAAATGTCCTCGACAAAGCCAAAGTCAAAGTTAAAGTTACTCTTTTAAAAACACAAAGCATTCCATCGGGATCGCACCAGATTCCTTGAGCGTATAAGTGTATAATCTAGTAAACCAGTTTTCCATGAATAATCAATAATGATATGTATTGCAATTATTTTTTTAAATCGATGAATTTTTGAAGACTGGGGTGTGGTCCATTTCAAAGGCATGCTGACCAATTTACAGTTTAATCTTCCATTTTTAAAGCCGCCGATATGGGGCATTCTCACAAACTTTTGACTTTTGGGTGAAAAAATCTGGCAAAATTAAACTTGCTAAAATAACATATTAATCTGATATAGGAATGCCTTAATGATTCAAAATAAAGGAAAAATGGTCAGCAGCGAAACATTTTTTATTTAAGGGGACAAGGGACCTTAAAATCCTTAAAAATATTTTTTTTTTTTTTTGTGTGTGAATTTCACCTAATTATAATTCAAGGGTACATTATATGCATTATGGCATGCATTTATCACAAAAAAAAAAAAAAAAAAAAAAAAATTATGAAAAAAATGGAATTTTACGCGTCGTCTTAGAAATCTTCGAAATGCCCCCTGCGTTCTCCATATCAATGAAAATCCCCAATATTTTTTATATAAGTTTGGTTTACATATATAAATGAAATAGAACATCGAATTTTATATATTTGAATTAAAAGATTAAAAAAAATAATTAAATTTTTGAATTTTTTTTGAAAAAAATTCAAGATTTTTATTTTTATTTATTTATTTATTTTTTACCTTTAAATTCAAGTATATAAAATTCTATGCTCTGTTTTATTTATATTTATAAACTAAACTTATATAAAAAATATTGGGGATTTTCATTGATATGGAACACGCAGGGGGCATTTCGAAGATTTCTAAGACAACGCAAATTTCATTTTTTTCATAGAAATAAAATTTTTTAAAAATTCTTTTTGTGATAAATGCATGTCATAATACATATAATGTAACCTTGAATATTATGTAAGATGAAATTTACAAAAAATAAAAATAAAATTGAAAAATTTTTAAATTATTTTGAAAAAATTTCAAAATTTTTATTTATTATTATTATTATTATTTACATTTAAAATCAAATATATATAATTCGATGCACTATTTTATTTATATATATGAACCAAACTTTTATAATAAATATTGGGGATTTTCATTCATATGGAATGAAAATCCCCAATTCGAAAATTTCTAAAACGACGCGTAAAAGTCCATTTTTTTCTCAAAAATAATTATTTTTTTAAATTTTTTTTGTGATAAGTGCATGCTATAGTGCATATAATGTACCCTTGAATAATATTTAAGGTGAAATTTACAAAAAAAAAATATTTTAAAGTCCCTTGTCCCCTTAACTGAGGTTTAAGTTAAACTTGCGAGTTTAATTTTCCTTACAATTTTACCCTTATAACTTTTTATTTTCTTCTAAATTTTTACTTATAATGAATCTCCATAGTACCTGCAGGACAATCAAATAAGAAATAATAAAAATGTATTTCTTCTAATACAGAAATTTTGTATAACATTGTCTTAAAGGGGTGTTAATGAAGGGACGGTAAGGTAAAAAAAGGGCATGGTATAAGGAAAAAAGGGACGGTAAGGATAGAACGGTAAGAAAAATTACCACCTATTTTTAGGAAAATCATGTTGAGACTAAGTGATAGCCACAATATTCATTTATTTTTAGAAACAGTTATTAGCATTGGATTAAATTAATTTTTTATTTTTAATTTACCTCGAAAAGTGCAGGAATAAACCTTGGGGACGGTAAGACTACGAATAAAGGCACGATCTTGAAATTGATATTTAAATGCTGATTTAAATTCTGCAGTAAATTTCTTGTCAAGGAATTTTAGACATTCTTTCTCTGGAATACTTCTGCATGAGAAAAAACTTGAAAAAAATTCTGTGGCTGCATCTGAAGTAATTTTCTGTATAAGTTTAGCAAGAGGGACGGTAAGGATGAAAAATCCAGGGACGGAGTTAAAAAAATAATATCAACCGTAAAAATGTGTGCAGGTTAATTTTTTCTACATATTTATATAAATCCCAGTTTCGGAAAAAAATTACATCGAATTGCTTTTACTGGAAAATGTTATACAGACAGCTCCAAACTTAAAAGTCAGCATCAGGGACACGGGATGGTATAGGGGTTTTCCTGATATTTGGAACCCCAACATCGTCCAAAATTTATTTATCTCGTTAATATTATTATGCAATCATGCAATGGGTTGTTCCCCAGTATATGAAATAAAAAAAAATACAAAAATGTGCATTAAATAAATAATCATTATTCAGGGACATGATAGTCAAAAGACTGTGAGAATGCCCCATATGCTCTTTAAGTCTGATATCCATCGATCTGCTAGTTTCACCTATATATACATTGTCACAGTTGCTGCATAGAATCATGTACACAACACCGGTTAATTTTGTTACGTCTTAACAAAATTACGTAACAAAATTAACCGGTGTCGTTTATATGATTCCAAGATTATATGATTATATGATTTATATGATGTAGCAAGTGTGACAACGTATATATAGGTGAAACTAGCAGATCAATGGATATCAGACTTAAAGAACTTATCAGCGCATTTAAAAATGGAAGATTAAATTCTAAACTGGTACAGTATGCCTTTGAAACGGACCATACCCCAGACTTCAAAAATTCATCGGTTTAAAAAAAATAATAATTGCAACACTTATCATTATAGATTATTCATAGAAATCTAGTTTATTAGATCCCTTATACGCTCAACGAATCTGGTGTGATCCTGATGGAATATTTTGCGTTTTTAAAAGAGTAACTTAAACTTTGAATTTGACTGTGTCCAGGACAAGTTTCGATATTCTGCTGTTGCTCATATGTGTACTGATGAGGCTGTGCGTTGCACAGAGAAACATCTGTTTTTGTATATATTTTTGTTTTTAATTAAATGTTTTACATATATTTTTAATTAATTTAATTTCTCTGATTAATGTAGTCAAGTCTGTCTAGCGTATGAAAATAAGTTTAAGGATTTTAATTCAGACGTTAAAATGTAAGTGTATCTTAAGTATGATTTTATTTGTAAAAAATACATAAATTAATTATTAAATAACATTCATTAAACTGTTTAAAATGATGAATATTTTTCACACAGTTCATAAATAAAACATTCTGTTCCACTCAGTGGCCTAAATATAGCTTACAACAGTATCATTAATAACACACAAGTATAATATGCTATTAGTATTCCAATAGTTACATGTTTAATTACATGTAAGAATTATTCGTGTTTATAAAATTGAAAATCTGTGTAAAAAAGAAAGTTATCTTTCTCATTTAATATGCAGAAGCAATATAAGTTTAGCTACATACAATTTTTTAAGAAAGTGTACGTGGCGCTAAAAGTATGCTGTAATTTTAAAGCAATAAGAGTCTTCTTTCAATGCTACAGCATTGAAAGAAGACTTTTTGCGCATATTTAATAGAGATTCAAGAAGTGTCAGCTTGATTTATTTTATCGCTTTCTTTCAGAATAATATCTTTTCTGAATGTGCAATAAAGATTCTTCAAGATATAAATTCTGTTTTCTTTGTAATTTAAATAAGACTTTCTAAGAAATTGCTTTACCGGATGCTAACAGTTATTTGAAAATTAAATTCCCTTTATATCACGGCTTTATAGCATATTTTAATTTTAAAGGTAAACAAAAATTGAAATTTCAAAAGTTGTGTTTTTTTTTTTTTTTTTTTTTTTTTTTTTTTTTAGGTTAACCATATTATTAGTAAGATGTTTTTTTTTTTTTGTGAAAAATTTATTAATTTCAGTAAAACTTTTATTTATATTGACTTTAAATTTTTGTGATATATATAAAAAATATATTATTTAGTTTAGTTAACAAGAAATGACGCGTTAATTTTATATATAGTATTTCTATGTAGGTTTTAAATGTCATATTTTAATATATATTCTAAATTAACTAACCGTGCCAATGTGCAATTGTTTGATATTATTATTGACATCTAGAAGATTTAACATTCTACTTTTAAATATATAACAGTTATTTTATATTCAGTATCTAAAAAAGAGAAATTTGTCGCAGTCAAACTCTAATAAAATGAAATTTTAAAAATCGCAAAAACCCAATTGTTCTAATGAATTAATAATTAATGGTTATTTCGTTTAAAATATTTAACTGATATATTTCAATATATAGAATATATGACAAATATACATATTCGTGAAAGTAAGTAATCATAAAAACGATATAGAATTATACACTAGATTATTAAATTTGAGAAAAAAAATTATATATCGCATGTTACCAATGTATTTTATAAAATATTTGTAAATTAACGTCAAGAGCTCAAACTAACAGATTATACTAGCAAAGGTATATCAAACGAATTAAGGTACAATTGTATGTTTTTTTTTTTTTTTTTTTTTTTTTTTTTTTTGCTTAGAGAATCATAATCTTGATCTTCCACATGTTAGAAACGCGGAAATTTGATAAAATTAGGTTTTTATAATAAAGTTACAGTTTAACAAACTAAATGAGTTTAACGAAATTCAAAATCTGTTTTAAAATAGTGTTCTATATTTACTGACACAATGCAAAATTAAATAAATTAATAAATTAAAAAAAACATAAAAAACATTTAACGAGCCTTATATAAATATATTTTTTTACTACTAGTTGACATTTTACAAAACAATACATTAAATTAAAATTAAATATTTACAGTATTTTCTTAAAATATTAATATTATTTTAAATGCTTTTATTTATTTGTTGATTTTAATTTTTAATAACTTGTAAAACTCTTGTGAGGTAATACGGATGTCTACATTTTTTTTATCTCTTAATATCATTCTTAAATGAAAACGGTACAGTTTTTAGACACATTTCAAATGCACCATTTATTTGTTAATTTCAATGTAAATTCCTGCACGCAATAAAATTTTAAATATTAAAAAGAACATAAATTCAGTGAATATATTAATTTAATATAAATATATTATTTTTCTATTCTCAAAAATAAATTATCCACTCTTTAAACCCCTTGATTAAATAAGAACAAATGAAACTTCTCAAAATGATTAAATTTGTATAGTACGAAATTACAATGCCTCGAATTGAAAATTGATATTTTAATTGTGCAAGGACAGTGAAAAATGCCCTTTGTCGAGTAGAAAAATGCTAACTTCTTTGTTTGCATGTGAGGCAATTTTTTTTATTTATTTTAATTGTCATATTTTTTATTAAAACATGCAGATATAATTTCTACTAAAAAATGTATCAGTTGTAATGTGTAAAATCATCATTAAGTTATTCCTTATAGTAATAAAATATTTTCAATAAATAAAAGAAGTAATTATTTTTTTTAAAATCTGGAGAAATAATCTCAAATCCCACAAAATAATCTACGGAATAAAATTTCAGCACTATCTAATTCTCTTCATTTTTTACTAAATTTGTCAAAAAAAAAAAACAAAAAAAAAACACCAAGTATGATTTCTAGAAAAATATGTTTCTGTTATTCTAAATATGCATAAAAATCTTTCATGACAGAATATCACGATGAATAAAGAAAATTATTATGTTCCATTCTTGTGTGAAATGATGTACTTAAATTTTATAATTTATTAAACTGGTATTTTATTTACAATCTTTATACTTTCATTTATCCCAATCACATCTTTAATTTCTTCTTTGTGTATCATAATTTAATTTCTATAGTACGCAATTATATTAAATTGGTAGAAGCCAATATTTGCACAGTAATGACAGAATGTACTATCAATACTCGAACCAATGTGTACAATGTTAACGTTTTACCAGTACTGATTAATGCTTCCTAACTGAGATATTTGTTAACTAGGACTTCCCTCAGAGGGATTAGTCTGAGCGATATTACTGAGAACATAGATTTAATAATAACATGTGGAAGCAAAGAAAATGAGATGTTATCTTTAATTGTCCATATGCTGCGATAAATTGAAATGATGAAAATAAACGAATCGTAGAATTACAAAATCTTATATATAAATTCGTATACACTGTTTTAAAAAATGGGAAATCTAACCATTCAAGACAGCCATGCATGGATATAAAATTGAAAGTACGCAATATATTAAAAGTAAAATAGAAAATGAAGTACTAAATTACTTATATCGGAATTTTAACTGTATAAAATGATGTCAAGAGCATAATCAGACGCTCCGCACCAATTTGAGTAACTTTAAATGACAAATATATGATGTTTAAAAAGAATGGACTATACTTTATATGTTGTGTGCTCCCCCGGAATAGTTAATATTGTACAATATCTGTTTTCCACGGATTCAATGAGGTTGTCGATAACATTTAAGGAATTCTCTCCTCAAAATCTAATATAGTATCAAAGTACCGAATACATCAACAGTGGCATGCAATGCTTCGTTTGAGTGTGTTTTAGATATGCTCGATCGGCTTTGAATGATGAGTGTATGCTGGCCACTACATACGCTGTATTGTTTTGTTTTCAAACATATTCTGCACAAGTTGAGCTGTATTTAGCATGTATTAAATAAAAGAAATCGGCAATGATTACAACATAAAGTATGACACAAGATCTGAATATATCGTCTGCATAACTTTTAAGCTGTCAAAGTGTCATTTGAAGTAATTTACAAATCCATACATATTTATTCAGCAAATCATGCAAGCTAACATACGCCAATATAAACCCGATTATAAAATTTCACCAGAATAAGTTAATATATAAAAAATCTACTAATGATAATTGAGAATATGACCTTATGATAAAATGTCTAGAAAAATGAATCGGATAAAAAATTCATATCACATTTAAAACGGCACTTCCCTCTGTTAGTAGCTTTGGCGAGAGAGAGAAAAGCCTAGAGAAGGAATACTTTAACAAGTACTTTCGGGCAACCTACTCACTGTTTCATACAGGTCTTTATTCAATATTTACACAATTTATTTAATGCTAGGTGGGTATCTATCAGTTTTGTTTCATTTAAATCGCATGTTTTGCGGAGGAAATGCAGCATTATGAAATATTTAAAGTTTCTGTACCTAATAATTCCAAATTAATGGTAATTGAGATCGCTTTCCGTTAATTTCATCTTTTTAAATTTTTTAGAAACCATTCATAGAGACAATTGTATATTTTAAAACTAACCCGAAGCAAAATTTCAAGATTTTGGGCTCAGCAGTAACACAGAAATAGAAAATTTTTGAAAGTTTTTTGTTTTTGCACTGTTTTATATAGCGACATTTTTAGGAAATGTTCTATTGCGAGAATTTACGTCATGATAAATACAGCCATGTCAATTTTCATGTTTATATTCCTAACAATTCCATGTACTTCATTACTTAGATCATATTTAGATCTTTTTCCGCTTTGTTTAGTCTTTCTATTTTTTAGAATTCGTTCTACAACGAGCATTTACATCTTATTAATTACTACCATGCCAAAGTTCTAGTTTCTAACCCCAACAGTATCCCAAAAATTTCAGTATTCCAAATAAATCATAGTTTAGAACCTTTCTAGAAATTTTTACGTTTATCCGTCAAATTGAACCTTTTAGAGAGCGTTCATTACGAGTATTTATATCTTAAAAGTAACTACCGCACCAAATTTAAAGTTTCTAACCCAATCAATATCGCAGAAATCACAATTTTAGAACTTTTTTGCTCCTGCAGCGATGTAGGTTCTTGCACTGACATAAAATAGTCTTTTTTTCGGAGCAGAGATGGCCCCCAACATTTTTTTATGTTGGCTATGTAGTTTCAGAGATAACACCTCACAGACGTAAAAGCATTAATAATATTATATACTTTATAATATTATAACGCTTTATAATATTAGCATTAGATGGACAGATACAAAAGCCATTTATCCGTTACAAACTAAAGTGCCGGCATTGCCGAGAATTTGAAGGATGTTGGTTCAGAAAAATCAATTTCAAAATTTAACATACAACACAAAGCAAACATTAAAAAAAGCAGTCAAAATGTTGTATGAATGAATCATATAAAAACGCTACATAAAAATGTATAAATGTATATAACAGACGCAAAAGAATACAGCTATAAATGAACTTATTTCAATTTATAATTGGAGCAATAATGTTAAAATAGGCCAATAATTTCCCTAATCGGGTTTTTATCATGCTTCAATACATTTTTCACACTCATATGACGTTATACTATATCCACCACGTCCTTTATATTTCCAATATGACGTAATATTTTCCTCTTTCACGTGGAAACCTTGAATTAGAAAAGTTATGAAGTTATATTCACTTTCATTTAAATTCGTCAAACCATTTATTTCATTTTCATATTTCACGTGAATATCTTGCAATAGAAAAGTTATGACGTAATATTCACCTTTTTTTTTTTAATTCATCAAACTATTTATTTCATTTTCATTTTTCACGTGGAAATCTTGCAGTAGAAATGGAAATCTTGCAGTAGAAAAATAATTGTTGTAGTAATAATTTTATTGTGTTTTTTAATTGTTGAAAACTGCTATAACGAAAAATGTTTAAATTTGATTAGAAATTGCTGTTAAATTGGTGGTTTTTTATTAATTAAATATTCACTATAAATTATTTCGATTCCGAATTACTTTAGTTGCCTCGGCCATGTTTTAATACACATGTCCGTATCTTTTCACAATTTTGGCTTCCAAATTGTGGATTTTTAAAAAATTACGAATAGACAACTTTTCATTTTTATATATCTCTCTATTCTAAAAAAAGTAACTAACGCTGTCACCGCCGCCGCCGGTTTTGAATTTTTTATGACCGGAGGTCTTTCTTCGTTAATACTAAGAAAACTATTGCATACAAAAATATGAAAATCGGTGGTATTATAGCGAAATGTTTGATCAACACGCTAATGTATACAGTTTTCAAATCGAAGAATTATTTTAAGAGATATTTAATGCTAAAGTTGGACAAAATCGTTCCATTAAAAAAAATTTATAGGAGCAAAAGCTATACATGGGAATTTAATCATTTTTAGATCATTTTATTCAATAGAAGATCCCGGTGTGCAGATTTCATTAATTTTTTTTTTTAATTTGCCTCATTTTTTGAGGTTTTATTTCTATTTTAAATTCAAATATTCAGCATCTTGACAGATATTTTTTACATATTTTAGAAAATGGTATTAATTTCAACTGTTGCCAACTGTATAAACAGCGCAAACAATAATGTTTGCTTCAAATAAAAAAAAAATTATTTACACGTTACTATTATAAACAGAAAAAACTTCAAATTAGAATTAAATAATTAGGTATAAAAAGCAGGCACTTATTGAAAATTACGCCATAAAAACTATATTTACATGTGAATTTTAAAAGAGAAAGGATATTGTAAAATAAATTCATTAACATGCGTTAGAAGTCTGAAATAGAAGAAATTACGTCACATTACACTTATTATGGAAAATGAACAAAAAATAGTATTGCAAAACAGTTTAAATTTAAAAATTGCGCGAGACAAAATATTAGAGGTTAAATATTAGATTTTTTTTAAATTTTATCATTTGTCGTTTGATGTGAGGTGTTCAGCTATAAGTATGCAAAATGTCATGTCTCCAACTTAATTAGGGGCTGAGTTAGAAAAATTGTTTAAAATACAGAAGTTAGAGACCGGGGGGTTAAATATGACTTTTTCGAAGTTTTATGATTTATCGTGATATCGCAAGTGTTCAGCTATAAGTATGCAAACTTTCATGTCTCCAACTTAATTAGTGGCTGAGTTAGAAAAATTGCTTAAAATACACAAGTTAGAGCCCAGAGGGTTAAATATTACACCTTTTTCAAAATTTTATTATTTGTCGTTTGATCTGAGGTGTTCAGCTATAAGTATGCAAAATTTCATGTCTCCAACTTAATTAGGGGCTGAGTTAGAAAAATTGCTTAAAATACACAAGTTAGAGCCCAAAGGGTTAAATATTACACCTTTTTCAAAATTTTATTCTTTGTCGTTTGATGTGAGGTGTTCAGCTAAAAGTATGCAAAAATTGATGTCTCCAACTTAATTAGGGGCTGAGTTAGAAAAATTGCTTAAAATACAAAAGTCAGAGACTGGAGGGTTAAATATGACTTTTTCAAAATTTTATGATTTTTCGTGTTGTTGCAAGTGTTCAGCTATAAGTATGCAAACTTTCTTGTCTCCAACTTAATTAGGGGATGAGTTAGAAAAATTGCTTAAAATACATAAGTTAGAGCCCAGAGGATTAAATATCAGACCTTTTCAAAATTTTATTATTTGTCGTTTGATGTGAGGATTTCAGCTATAAGTATGCAAAATTTCATGTCTCCAACTTAATTAGGGGCTGAGTTAGAAAAATTGTTTAAAATACATAAGTTAGAGCCCAGAGGATTAAATATTAGACTTTTTCAAAATTTTATTATTTGTCGTTTGATGTGAGGTGTTCAGCTATAAGTATGCAAAATGTCATGTCTCCAACTTAATTAGGGGCTGAGTTAGAAAAATTGCTTAAAGCACAGAAGTTAGAGACCGGAGGGTTAAATATGACTTTCTCAAAATTTTATGATTTATCGTGTTATCGCAAGTGTTCAGCTATAAGTATACAAACTTTCTTGTCTCCAACTTAATTAGGGGCTGAGTTAGAAAAATTACTTTAAATAAAGTTAGAGCCCAGAGGGTTAAATATTAAACCTTTTTCAAAATTTTATTATTTGTCATTTGATGTGAAATGTTCAGCTATAAGTATGCAAAATTTCATGTCTCCAACTTAATTAAATTAGGGCCTGAGATAGAAAAATTGCTTAAAATACACAAGTTAGAGCCCAGAGGGTTAAATATTAGACTTTTTCAAAATTTTATTATTTGCCGTTTGATGTGTGGTGTTCAGCTATATGTATACAAATTTTCAAGTCACCGACATATATAGTTTCTGAGAACGGGCTCTGTGACAGACGGACAGACAGACAGACAAAGGAGTGTGACAGGTAGTGTTTCGTTAGATGAACGAAACTCTAAAAACATGCTGCGGATGACTGTAACGACATCCTAAAATTACAGTACCATCAGCGATCTACCAATCCCGAATTTAGTTTATATTCGTTTCATATATTCTTATTCTTCTGTGTGGCCCTATAAAATAACTATCAAAATTATATACAGTAAAACCTCTGAATAGCGGACACCCCGAGAATGCAGAATTTGTCCTCTATTTAGAGGTGACTGCTACTGAGAGTAAAACATGTACAGTTATTTAAGAGTTGGTAATCGAAAAAATGTCCGCTAAATAGAGGTATCCGCTAATCGGGTGTGTCCGCTATGGAGGTTTTACCAGTAAAACCTCTGAATAGCTAACACCTCGGGAGGGCAGAATTTGTCCTCTATTTGGAGGTGTCCGCTACTGAGAGTAAAAAATGTACAGTTATTTAAGGGTCGGTAATCGAAAAAATGCCCACTAAGTAGAGGTGTCCACTAATCGGGTGTGTCCGTTATGGAGGTTTTACTGCATAATAATATCATCCTTTACAAGAAAATTGCATGCTGTATGATAGACAGACAGACATCCAGAGAAAGTTAACCTCCCGGAGCAATAAACACTCATGTCTTTTGTTTCAATCATCTACAATTGTATGTCATACAACAGGCCAGATTTCATGCAACAGGCTAAAAACGGTCACCGTGGTACGGAGTACTGTATTATTATTTGTTTGCCCACCAAAACTGGTTGCCACGGGTTGTTGCAAGGTTTGTGATCACGTGGTTGAAACTGATCTATTCGATATTACTGCGTTCGTATTTTTTTTTTATTTGCTCCATGTAATCAAACCAGTTGTCTACGAAAACATCAACCGGTGAAAGTGACGCACACCAAATTTCTGCGACGTATGCAGATAAATTGTGCTTTTTTATCAGTTTTTTTAATATAAATTTTAAACGGTTTGAAACTTGTTTTTCATAGTAGGTGCATTTAGTAGGCGACCATCATAGGTACCTTCTGGTGCAATCAGAAACGAAATCCGACAAATATTTTTTGAGTTATGCTTGACGAAAGGTTTTTATTAGGCTTTTTTTTTAGTAGGACATGGCGTTAATATCCATCGTAGTAGTAATTTGTCCGGACAGTAATATTTCGCTGAGTATTAGCCTTCGCTTCGCTCAGACAATTATATAATCTAAAATAAGGCTAAATACAATCCCTAACCTTCTAATTCTAGCATGGTTAAAATTTTGACATTTCAAAAAAATAAAAAATAAACGTACAGTCATGGAAGAAAAAAAGCGATCAACTAATTATACATAAATAATTGAATAGAAAAACATGCATATATATGCATGTTTGTATGCATATATATGCATACAAATAAAAATGTTCAAGGTTTGTGGTTATTCACTGTATATCAGGAAAAAATAATTATTTCAATCCGAAAATTTTTAGAGACTATATAAATATAAATTAAAATTTATGGTTTGAAATTAACATCAGTAAATTTTGAAGTCTTTTTAATTTTTGAAGGTTTAAGGAATATCCATAAATTATATACATTTCCCGGCTCATTTCATTAAAAGATCTCAAATGTATACTATTAAAATTATACTATTACGTGCATATTATCTTTAAAATTAACTATCATTTCAATGATGAAATAGAGAACTTTAAAGTAATATATTAAAATTTTAGTTTGCAGTACAGACGCCTCTTCTCTTTTACGTAACACACAAAAGTGACACACGACACAAATATACATATTTATATTTAATATATATATATATATTAAAGTAAATAACATATTTTATTTAGGTCAGACAAACTTTTTATCCCTTTACTCAGAAATGTTATGAACCTCTGACGCTTTTCAAGATGTGCTATGATTATATTAAAAAAAAGTGAACAAAAGTAATTACAACAATATTATATCTAAACAGAAACTGACACGTTTAACACGGACCTAAAACAAATTATAACACGAAAACATTATGATAACTAAAAGATATATCGGATTAGTGTTGAACATCCCAGAAATATAGTGTTTCTAGAATTTATTGTGCTTATATATTGACTCACGTTCAATTCTCTGGATTTATCTAAGCAAGCAAAAAATATTTTTATAAGAATGAGAAAATACGAATTATGTACCTGTGAGTTTATTGTATGTTGTAGTCCTAAGAAATGTATATTTTTTATATATTTTACTATATTTTGCTCTTCTCATATAAATGTAATATCATAATAGAAAGGGAACACGAGATTTTAAAAATAAAACATAAAAGTATGTAATGTAAAATATTATAATACGAAAAAATAAAAACTATATTTTAACATAAAATATCATGCATAATATAAAATGCATGTTGCATATTTGCAACATGTTGTAAACTGCTGACTGATAATTAGACATCTACAGGTAACAATGGTTTTTACAATCTCCATAATCATTTGACATCTACATTCATTTTTTTAGTTTCAATTTATGATTAAATTATATTTAATTATATCTGGCTTCATATATCTTACAGTATGCTTTTGATCCCTATGTCATTAGAATTACACAGTTTTTCATTTACTTATTTTTCCTTTATAATAAATATGCAAAATATTACTAAATGTATCATTTAAATTAATTACAGTTTCTATGAGTTTGTTGTTCGAATTTGTTAGCTTTTCTTTCAATTTTAATGTATTCTATAAATTACAGGCTATTTTTAAATTAGAGATTTGGTCAGATTTTTTAACAGAGTTTGTTTTTTCTGTTTGGAATTAAAATATATTATACATACAGTGTATCCAATAAATGACTGAATCATTTTGAACATAAATAATTAAAAAAAAAAAATTTGAGAAAAAAATGTGCCATTTGCTGCACTGTTATTTGAAAAGCAATAACTTTGTAAAAATACATTGTATTCAAATAGATCTAAATTTCTCCATTAGGTCGCGCTGGCGGCTGAAAAACTAAATAAAAATACTTTCAACATAACCGCTCTTTGCAGCCATAATATGGCGTAGTCACAAAACAAAACTTGCACATACGCGAGAGAACGCCTCAGTCGAACTGGACTGACAATAATTACAGACGTAATGTTCAATGTCTGCAAGAGTTTGTGGATTTTGCTGGTACACCTCCTCTTTCAACAGAACAGTCGAACAGAAAGAAATCACAAGCATTTAAATCAGGTGAACAGTTCAATGGGTTCTGGAACCATCTAGCATAGACCACTATAAACCACGTAAATCCCCAAGGTATTGTATATCGTCACATGCAGAACTTCAACATATCGTCCTGCAGTGATTGTATGGTGTATAAAAAAATGGCCCAATGATTCCATTCGATGATATGGCGGTCCATGTCATGACTTTTGGCGAATGCAATGATGATTCTACAGTACATCGGGTTTTGTTTTCCTAAAACTGCCAATTTTGTTTATTAAACAAGCCGTCCAGTTAAAAATGGGCGTCGTCGGAAAACCAAATGGTTCACACATCAATCTCGCAACCATCAATCTTTTGCTGCAAATCGTTGGCGAAGTTTACTCTTTGATTGGTAGTGCAAATATTGATATGTCGACAAGCCTGGATGTTGTATATAAACAGTTTAAAACTCTTTTTCATCATTTTATAACCCGAGGACTTTCGTAGACCACAGTTTTGTTGTCTTGACAGAAGACCGAAGTCGCATTTAGATCGCGTTTTGAACTTCCTGGATAATATCGTCAGTGATTGATGCATGCGATGGCCCAGAGTTTCCTGCACGATCGTCGTTCGCGCTTCCAGTACTTTCAAAAGTTGTAAACAAACTTTTCGTTCGGTTGTCACATTGATTTTCCATTGGTAACTTTGCATGGTTTTCACGATACTATGATTCAGGCAGAGAAATTCTAAGACTAAAATTTTTGCTGTTCCAAAGAATACGTTATCTTTGCACAGCAAACTTTAGCATGAAGATATTAAATACCGATTGACTGAAAATTTGACGTTCTATTTGTATTTCTACAGCAGGTTGCGACCAGCGTCATCTTTTGCCCAAACTTCGAACTACTTGGACCCAATATATTTTTGAAAAAAAGTATTGCTTTTCTAATAACAATGCAGGAAACGGAGCATTTTTTTCTCAAACTGTTTATTTTTTATTTAAGTTCAATATAGGTCCGAAATTTTGTGGACATCCTGCATATACCTACATATCTCAAGGATGAATACTGCTACACAGTATGAACGTTCTGTTACCCACTAATGTTTACAAATAGTTTTCACCGCTTTAATTCATTTTAATATTGTACCGGAAAACGTAATAGAAAAAAAATGAAATACTGAGTGCGAAAAAAAGACCATGGTACAATTTTGAAAGTACTATTCGCCCTTGATTTTAATTCGCGATATTTCTTTAAATTATTCTAATTTTTCGGCATATTCACTATTTCCTTATTTCTTAAGAATATCTATTATGTATTCCTATTTAATTTCCCTTTAATTTTAAAACACGCATGTTAATAATTATCTTATTCAAAATCTTAATCTAAAGCTTTCAGTCCTTCATAAATTTTATCAGCTATCCAATCTATAATATTCTGAAAGAATTTAGTTTTTATTATTTTCGAAAGTTTTAAAAGTCCATTTTTTTATTTTTATTCCCAATCTTTATTCCGCGAATCTAGTTCCCCGCAAGGTCTTCGATGCTTGGTTTTTATCTAGTATTTTAGGCGCCAAATGATAAATCTCCCAAAATTTCTATCTCTGTGTATGTAACAATGAACAATGACGTCTTATTTTATATCGGTAATCGAGTACAGATACCTGAAGGTTATTGTTTGATAAACCCTCCGTCAGTCAGAAAAATGGGACTCCCAAGTTCGGGCGCAATGAGCCTGACAAACGCCTGTTAGAAAATCATAATTAGCAATTAATGGATGCAACTCAAAAGCTCATTAAGTGATCAGTGACATTCATTGGGATTTTCAAACAGAGAATATTTCTAATTTGTATGAAAAAACCTAATTTATTACTTTGAAAGTAAGTACCCTTGCGCGCTCTAGAGGCGGAGTGGAGAACTGAAAAAGTTGTGATGTTCCTGTCATGCACATTGCGATCGACAGAGGGTTAATGCGCAAGTTTGGTTTTCAGAAAAAAAGTAAAGGAATAAAGAATTTCTATGTACTATACTAAAAACCTTTAATCTGTTATTTTATCCAACCGGAAGAAATATGTATTTGTACGTATTGTACGATTGCCGTTGGATTACATCAGTACAAATTTTTTACGGTTATTTTATATTAAAAATGCGAAATTTTTAATAACAAAAAAAAGTGAAAAAAAATATTTACTAGCAAAATAATTTAATATACAACATCCCACTCAGAAATAAAGTTGAATCTAAACGTATTTTAATGTATTTTAAATCTTTATGCATATATATCCACACATTTTGGAACTATTTTAGTTATCTATAATTAATTGGATCAATTATATCTACCGATGTAATATCTACAGACAAACAGGCTAAGAACATTGTACTAGGTTTTGGAAAAATAAGGTCATTTTTTGAATAAGCATTCCAAAAATGTGAAGAATGAGTATGATTTTTTTTTTTTTTTTAGAAAGATAAATTTTGTAGACCTTCGCAAGCAGTACTTTATTTGTTGAATAATTTTATATTTATAGAAATTTGTTAAGATTTGTTAACTTAGATTTTATTGTATGATTTCAAGTATTTTTTTTTTCTACATTTGTATTTAAGGAACCAGGCAACAAGATGCACCAATTGTTGTGCTAAAATTAATTTCGTTTATACTTATAAGGATCGTTTTGTTTGTTTTCATATATTTTGTAATGAGGCCTTATTTTGTATGAACTTATAAAGAGGGTATCAATAGGTGTTTGCCCTAACATAGAAATAATTGAATAAAATTTATGAAACTGCTACATTATATTAGTCCTTTTCTATATAGTGACATGCGCAGTAACACATTTAGGTATTTCAAAAAGACGGGGGAGGATGTATTCCAGAAGGTGCGACAGTAGACTCAAATGGAGGCATTTTTCCAACTTTTACCGACCCCCACATGTGACGTATTGTTGGAAAAGCCTGTGACGACTTACTCATGTTATGCACATCCTGAAGCACTACCCCCCCCCCCCCCAATTTGCTCTCTGGTGGATACTTTTCTAAATTTTGCGGACAGCATTCATGCTTACCGGAGGGGGGGGGGAATTAAGGTGCAGGGGAACTGGGGATGCATAACATGAATAAGTGGTCACAGACATTTCCAACAGTATGCCACATGTGGGGGTCGGCAAAAGTTAGAAAAATGCCCCCTTTTGGGTCTTTATCGCGCCTTCTGGAATGCACCGTCACCCCTCTTTTTCTAATACAGTTTGCAGAAATGTGTTACTGTGAACAGTGACTATATGCAAAAAGATTAATAAAAAAGTTACAATTTCATAAATTTTACACAATTATTTCTATGTGCGGGCAAAAACTTATTGATACCTCCTCGTATGGTTGAAAAAGGATTTATTTTAAAAGATTTTATTTTATCTCATGTAAAAATGAGTAATATAATATACACCCTGATAAGATATAATTATATATCATATAGATTATTTTTAATTACCCGCATAAATAATAATTATACGTATAGTATTTTTAGTTGCTTTTGTACAGATAGACCAATTGCTATATACAGTGGAACCCGGTTAAGACTTTCACCTTTAATACGCTAACCCGCTTAATAACTGGATTTTTTCCTGTCTCCTGAACATCGCCCATAAGGCTAATGAAAAAATATCACGTTTAATACGCGAACGCTTATTACGCGATGAATTTTCGGTCGTTTGAGGAAAAAAAATATATTTAAGATGCGAATTTATTGATATGCGAATTCCTTCTATCTTATCGACTGTTGCCAATTTAGCGTATTTTTTTATTCAGATAAAAAATACTGTTTCCGAATAGTATTACTATTTACTTTATTTAATAACATATTAAGGCGATAATTACTGATCCAAAATAGTGATAAATATTTTAATAATAATAAAAAAAAACCTGCAAAATTTCCAAAACTGCAATTCTTCTTTGATCCCGCCTCCTAACATTCTTTGTCTCCGGCTATGTTTTTATGTAGTAGAGAGATATAGAAAAATTCACGTTTCTAAGGTACATCATGAAAATTATGATTAGTGATGATCATACCTGTTAGTGAACATTATATCACTACCATGTTTTATAATCCATATTGTAGGCAACAAAAATGAAACTCGTAAAGATTAAACAAATACGACTGCGGTTGGATAATTCTTTTATGTTTCCTTTACTTTTGTTACATTATTTTTGGTTGCATTGTATTAATCTAGCAAAAAACAATGTCCGAATCCGTATTTGTTTTCTGATATTAATCATGTCGGCTCTATAAAAATAAACAATGGGTTAAATTGGAAAAAAAATAAAATTTTAACTTAAAAATACGTAAAAGACACGGTTTTCGAACGTAAACATATAAATGAAAGATGTAATATTCATTTAGACGGTTCCATGTGTAAATAATCCCAGTTCCTGCAACATTATACAAATCACGTTTAAGACGCGATCCCGCTTAATACGCGACTTTTGTCCACTCCCTTAAAACGCGTCTTAACCAGGTTCCACTGTATAAGATAAATAAATATATAAGCTTGAGTTCGCAGAGAGCAAACAAAAGATTAAAAAAAAAATTATTTATCTCCCATACCTAGAAATAGCTATCCTTTTGGCTTGGAGAGGTATAAGAGATCGTTGGGCGGAAAAGAAGGGGATGATTCACCATTTATTTATTGTTACTGGAATGTAGAAACAACAGAAAAAAGTCCTTCCGGCCAGTGCCGGGAGGAAGAGGTAGCTTTCAAATTCCTTATTTTAAAAAAGCCAACTTATATTATTCAAACACACGAAGCTAACGGAATATAGGAACGGAATATAGGAAGAACGGAATATAGGAGATTGAATACTAATTTTTATCAATACTAAATCATTATGAATGAGAATTTCGCGAAATTAGTCAGCTTTACCCAAGCTGCTTTGATTTAAAGTAACTTATATTTGGCTGAGATGTTGATGTATACTATCCACATGCCTTCTTACATGGAAATAGGCGAATACGTGTGTTATCGCGTGACAAATACCAGATCGTTTCAAAATGATAGCCATACTAGAAATTCAAAGTGCTATAATTCGACCATTTTTTCAGATATAAACAAAAGAACAAATTTTCAGAAACAAAATCTGCTCCGGAATCTTTGTATCAAGGCCAAACACATAAAAAAATCTTTTTCATTTTCCAATTTTTTAATACCTCATTTTAAATTTTAAATGTAATTTTTTTTAAATGGCAACCCTTTGAAACAAGATGCCGAATGAAGTTGGACAACGAACTCGGTCGAGACATTGGTATGTACTATGTACAAACCAAGTAACATCCAAATCGGTTCATAAATACGCTTGTTATCGCGTGACAAAAATCAGGTCGTTTTAAAATGTCAGCCACAATAGAAATTCAAAATGCTATAACTCAGCCATTTTTTTAGATATAGACGAAACAAAAACTGTTCCGGAATCTTTGTATTAAGGTCAAACACACACAAAAAAATCTTTTTCATTTTCCAATTTTTTGGTATCTCATTTTAAATTTTAAATTTTTTTAATTTTTTTAAATGGCCGCCATTTTGAAACAAGATGGCGGATGAAGCTGGCCAACGAACTCGGTCGAGATATTTGTATGTACTATGTACACACCAAGGTACATCGAAATCGGTTCATAAATACGCCTGTTATCACATGACAAATATCAGGACGTTTCAAAATGTCAGCCATGCTAGAAATTTAAAGTGCTATAACTCAGCCATTTTTTAAGATATAGACGAAACAAAACCTGCTCCCGAATCCTTGTATAAAGATCAAATACATAAGAAAAAAATATTTTTTCAATTTTCAATTTTTTGGTACCACATTTCAAATTTAGGGTTTTCTTAAAAATTTAAATGGCTGCCATTTTTAAACAAGATGGCGGATGAAGCTGGCCAACGAACTCGGTCGAGACATCGGTATGTACTATGTACAAACGAAGTTACATCCAAATCGGTTCATAAATACGCCTTTTATCGCGTGACAAAATTCAGGACGTTTCAAAATGTCAGCCACGCTAGAAATTCAAAATGCTATAATTCAGCCATTTTTTAAGATATAGACGAAACAAAAACTGCTCCGGAATCTTTGTATAAAGGTCAAATACATAAGAAAAAAATATTTTTCCATTTTCAATTTTTGGTACCGCATTTCAAATTTTAAATTTTTTTAAAAATTTTAAATGGCCGCCATTTTGAAACAAAATGGCGGATGAAGCTGGCCAACGAACTCGGTCGAGACATTGGTATGTACATAGTACATACCGAATTACATCCAAATCGGTTCATAAATTCCAGAGTTACAGTACGACAAAGGTCAGATATATATATATATATATATATATATGGATATATATATATATATATATATATATATATATATCAACTTTTGAACGGAGGGTGGTTTCGGGGTCTGGGGGTCATGATCGATGAAAATATACCAAAATTTTTTGAAATCGCTTTCCTCCGAACGGCTGCAATAGGTAGCTTTTTGTAATGAAAGCTACCTAAAATGAGGTTTTTTAAGTATATAAATTATATTTGTATACTCGGATATATATATCTCAAATACAATAAAAATTTTTGGAAAGGATTATTTAGAATTGTAATTATTTATTTTATTGCCACAAAGATTGTATGTATATATATACAAGGTGTCACTGAAATTATGTGCAAAACTGTAAAGGTTGATAGAAGACACAGTAATTTTCATTTATCATGCATGAATGTATGGCTGCAAGTGATGTATTAAAGCACAAACACAGGAAACAGACATTAAAATAATGTTTATTGACAGTCACATTGACAAGTGATTGTTTGATTGTTTTCAATAAGAGCTCAAACTTGCATCAACCAGAGATAATGTATGCCTGGCAGCGTCTGTGTTGACATTGGCGTATACAGGGTGTCCATGTATAACCTGATCGACCTTTATTTTTGCAAACGTTGAACCTAGATGCATACTTCCAATTACAAAAAAGCTTTAAATAATGTAAATAATTAATTTTAAAGCGATTTGGATCAAGAAAAACATTTATTAAAAAATTACGAAATTTAAATTTTTATACGATCCCTCGGTCCTATAAGTTATATGTAGCAAAATTTTCCTCTTACACTCACAAGTAAGACAAAAAAAAGTCCCGTTATTCTACGATTAAAATTGACCGAGTAATAACTGTTTAAAGTTGGAGCATATTCTTTGCTGCAAATTAGGGCTCATTCACAAATTTAGTAGAATTATAATTTCGAAAAATATATAAAAAAATGGTTGAGAGTAAAATTATCATTCCAATATAAATTTGAAATATTTAATCAATGTGACATATGGATGCAAAATATACAATTTGTAATAAAAATATAAGAAGAAAAATAACACAATTTTTGTTAAATAAAATGATGAAAATTTACTGCTATAGATTTTGATAATTGTTTCTTATGTATTCTGTACCACTAAACACGAAATTTACCTTCATTTTTGACTATCACGTAAATATTTTTTGCAAATCGTAAATTTTAATGTTGAAAAAAGAAAAAATACAGAAAATTTGACACTATAAAATATATGTCATTGTTGTGCATTTAACTTTTTATAATATTTTTACATAATTTTTAAGGCTGAATTCCTTAAAGACCTTCCGTTTTAAACATCACGTCAAGATTTTTCGCAAATTGTAAATTTCTATGTTAAAAAATTCAAAGTTATTATTGAACTTCCTATTCAACATCATACGGCACATCGGCTGTTTAGCTGTACAAATCACAGTATAAGCCAAAAAATTTAATAAACTATTGCATTAAATAAAATTAAGAAAGTTTTATATCTCATTTATAGTAGCAGATTTTCGCTATATTTTAACTTTGTCATTTACAATTTCCAAAAACTTTCTAACGTGATGGTTAATAATGAAGGTCATTTTCAGATGCAGTGCTAAAAAGTACATAAAAAATCAATTATTAAAAGTTAAAAAACACAGTCATCTCAGCTATTTTATAGTATCCGATTTTTGTTATTTTTTAACTTTGACAATTTATGATTTGTGAAATATCCTGACATGATGGTTAAAAATTAAGGAAATTTTTTTGTTCAGTGCTAAAAAATACATAAAAGTTAAAAAACACAACCATCGTAGTTGTGCTATCTAATCTGAAATTTTATCTTAAATTTCTTGGCTGTAATCTAGCCGATTTTTTTTTTGTTGTTGTTATCCTGCAAAATAAGTATAAATGGTAACCACCGAAAATCATATTAGATTGTCATCTGATATATGTCAGTATGTAAAATTTAATCTCGATCGGATATTTGAAAGTGAGTTAAAGTTGGAGTACAAATTTTGAACTGGAAAAACATACATACGATCGTTGAAGTTAAATAAAAACTTATAAAAATAACAATTTTTGTTAAAAGAAATAACAAAGGAAACAGTCTCATATACTTGTAAAATAAAACGTATGTTAAAATGCAATTATTTAGTCAATCTGAAACATAATTAAATCTAACTCAATTGTAATGCTTCTACACTTTTTTTCAAAGCGCAGATACACGTGAAATAAGTTCTTCGAATATTTTAAGCACTTGGTATATAACCCCTCAAAGCATGGCAGAAAACATCTGTGTTCAGATGCAGTTAAGTGCTATAAGTCATGCATTTTTAAAGTTTTATAACACGGTCGATTTTAGTGTTATGTGAACTGGACTTACTTTGTCTTACTTGTCAGTGTAACAGGAAAATATTACTAAACATAACTTATAGGACCGGAGAACCGTATAAAAATTTAAATTTCGTAATTTTTAAGAAATGTTTTCCTTGACCCAAATCGCTTTAAAAATAATTCTTTAACTTAATTAAACAATTTTTGCCATTTTTGTAACTGAAAATATGCATCTAGGACCAACGGTTGCGAAAATAAAGGTAAGGTCGTTCAGGTTATACGTCGACATAATATATATATATATATATATATATATATATATATATATAAAGTTTTGAGCAGGGGGAATTTTGGGTTTTAGGGCTCATCATCGGCGTAGATCTGCACTTTTTTCAGAAATTCGAACATAGAGAATAATGTAATAGTTAGTATTTCTTACAAAATGTACCTAAAAACAGAAATAACGTACGACCATTAACAGTACAGCTTTTATCAAGCCACGGAAATACGTAGATAGTGGTTTATAAAACAATAAGTAAACATATTGAAATTAAATTGAAAATCAAAAAGTACATGAAACATTGAATCGCAGATAAATATTTACATTTAGTTTTAAATTAAAAATCATCATTAGAATATAAAAAAATATGAATAAATATTATAAAAACATTTAAAAATTTAATACATTTTTGAACATTTTAAATAAATAAAATCTATTGTTTCATAATTTATGATATGTTGTTAAAATAAACAAAATAATTAATAACTACGAAAAAAGAATTACTATCAAATTATGTGGATGGTTAAAACTCCAGAATCCTGATTTATTTTTGGAGTCAACAATTTCGTTTGAACACACGATAAAAACCGTTTCTTTTTAATTCTTTGGAAAAGTTAATCATTTCTCACACCGTTGGTTATGTGGATATTTAGTTTCGTTGGCTCACTGAGCATAAAATCTCCTTTTTCTTTTTAATAAGAAATAAAGTTCTACATTATTCCTTTGATTGTAAAAAAAAAAAAATAATAATAATAATAAATAAACATCATATTAAAATGAACACTTTTTCGCTTTTGTTTAATCAAACTGAAGACACAAAATATGTATTTAATAAATTATTCGACGATTCTTGTTTATAAATGCAGAAATAAATTAAAAAAAATCATTCAAAAATATATATTTATATTGGAATCAATAAGTATTTATAGATGTCAAGTGAAAATATTTTCATTTCGAAATGTTAAAACTTCATTTATTTAATACTAATACAAGGTGTGTCTATTAAATTCCAGGAGTGGGGTTAATGCAATGGAATGAATAATAAAAAAACAAACATACGCTTAATATTCCTCAAAATAATCCGTTCTGGCCCTCATACACTTTTTTTTTTTGTTTCATAAACAAATTCTGGAAACACGGTTCATAGTCCTCTGAAGATATGCTTCGAAGTTGAGCGGTTACGTTTTCCTTTATACCCTCTACGTCCTGAAATATATGCCCTTTCAGAGTATTAAGTTTTGGGAACAAATGCTGAAGTTGTGACAAATCAGGATAATACGGTGAATGTTTAATGTTTACGATGCCATGTTTTGTCAAAAACCGCTTTCCCCAATTTTGAAACAAAATTTAATATTCACACTTTGCTCCATCACCATCCGTAACACGCGCTCTAATGAATCACCTGCGCTTACCTTCTCCAAACCGGAAATGCTGACGCAATCACTGCACATTTGTTCAACCATCGCGCCTCATTCGTTAAGCTATCACATCCGCATGATGACGCGTTCCTACACATTTTCATTCATTAACTACATGAGCAGTCCTGGAATTTAATAGACACACCTTGTACTTTATCCAAAACAAATAAATAAATGTGTGTTAAAATAATTACAAACTGTTTCCAAATATATTTGGTTATATATTTTATTTGTGTATTTAGTAAATAAAAAATAGATAAATAAATAAATGGAAAATTTATTAAAGCTTCAACAATGAAAAATCTATATCCTGTGCTTCCAAATCTCAATGATCCCTTTCCGTTTTCTGAAATTAGAGAACATTTTATTATTTTTTAATAATTACCCTATTTTATGATTAATAAATTTGTTTTATTTAAAGACTTAATGCCTACCATTAAATAAATAAATAATATTATTCCAAAATAGTAGTAAATATTTCTATTTAACCAATTGACAATCCTGGTTTCTTCAAAGTTTTCCTATATGCAGTGAAACCTCCTTGAACGGTCACCTATAAACAACAATAATCTCCTAATACCTGCCACATATTAATGGACCCATACACGTTCCATAGCATTCACATTAGTACGAACCTCTAAATAAGGAATTCTGGACAACGGCCGCTCCAAAGTTATGAGAATTTTTTTTTTTCCCAGAAGGAATTGTGAAGCAAATTTAAAAAAAAAAAATTACCTGATATACCTGATATATCCGTAAGTTTGTTTTCTTTAGTAGCCGTAACAAAAATATAGCACGTTTTCTTGTTCGAGATCAGTTTACTTAAAAATTAAAACGATATTTCTTCCATTTTGGAAAGGCAACATAAAAACTGCTGCTTGATTTCTGAGATCGAATTTACATCATTAAAAAAAAAAAAAAACTAAAGAACAAATATTTAATAAAAATTTTCGAGTAGATCACATGACCTCTGTCGCTTCCAGTCTGATTGAAAAGAGGCTCCGCTTAGGGAGATCAGAAATTATAACTTGAGTGTACAGTTTTTACTTATTCGTTCTTATTAAAATTCATAATTTGATGATTACTAGTGGAAAATCACGATGAGCCCTAAAAGAAAATTCCTAAATTTGAAAGAGAAAATTGAAGTTATGGAGCTTAGTAAATAAGGTGAAAGTGCACGAAAATTGGCAGATGTTTATGGTTGTGGCAGAACACAAACCAACACTATTTTGAAAAACAGTGGAGATTACCTTGATCAGTCTTTTCAAGGAGTGAACTTAGAAAGGAAAACTAAACGTCGGAAAACCGGAAATGAAGACTTGACGAAATGTTATTAGAATGGCTGTCTAATAGGGTGGGCCGAAAAAAACTTTTTTTTTATTTTCGATGATGTGTAGTGCGGAAAAGTGGCCACTAGTGGCGTCAAGTTCACACAAAAAATTTGAGATTTTTAGGACAATTCCTATATTTGCCGCTTTTGGCTTGAAGTTTTGCTAAAATGCTGATTTTTGAACTTTTTTAGCAAAAATTTTAAAAATGTTAAATTAAACTTATTTTAATCGTATTTACTTGAAAAGGCATATTTAATGTTCCAAATGTATAAATATGCTCTGATAATGTATTATTTAATTGCTATGTGTATTTTAAATTAGACGATTTTTATAGCCTTTTCGTGTTTAAGTGAGCAAAAGTTGCATGCATTGTTTGAATCTTTCAACAGTTTCTCTCCTTTGTCATGTTTATGTCCCTTGGTCTTCCTTATTTTTTTCGATGCTTTAAGGGTCATATATTTGGGTGACGGACAACAGAATCCCCCAGAAACAGATCTGGATGGAGAGAAGGGGGTGAGGCGAGAACTTAAGCGAACGCAGTGACTACAAGAGGGGAGAAAGTGCGATATGGGATGTTTATTATTTTTCAGTGCTCAGTTTCCCTGTGACATTTGTTCAGTGTAAAAGTAAAACCTTTATCTCGTGCAATACATTGCTTTTTGGATGGTTTAACGTGACTTTACTGTGTTTTGTGCGTTTTATTACGACGAGTTTAGAAATGGCTAGTGCGAAAGTTCATGATCATGTAAAGACATGTGATAGCGTGAAAAGTAGCCATTTTGGGGCACCATGCAAATTGAAAGACTTGCAATTGCCAACTATTGCTGACATCATGCGCCACTACTATTGTTTGCGAAACGATATAGAAGAAAATCGAGATATTTATCTTCAACCAGTGGATGATATTATTAAAATGGCAGGTGAAAAAGTTTCCGAAAACTGGATAAAATCTTCCATACCAGTAGTTTCCCAACGAACAATTAACGGAAAGATTAAAAACTATTACAATGAGCGTAGACCATTGGAGAAATCTTGTACATCATACGCGCGTTAAAGGCAAGGCGATCTGCGAAGATTTTGTACGAAATGCGGAAACCTCTCTGTTTGACATTGCAGCTTGTAAGTGTAGAGGCTTGAACAATTGTAGCTGCGACATCAGACGTAAAGTTCCACATCGGGAGGTGAACTTCTTGAAGGATCAAAGAACTGTTCGAAAAATGTTTATCGGAAATATTGATTTAAAAACAAGCAAAACTCTTGCAAAGAAAATATCGCGGAAAATGAAGAGGGATACATCTTCAACGATTAATAGTGGTTCTGCGACAAAGCCTTCAACGAGTGGAGTTAGATCCAGATGGAAGACAGTTATATTGTTGGAAGATTCAAGTAGTGGGAGCTTTCAAGCAAGCAGTTCGACTGAATCTGAATTTGAACCAGGCCCTTCAAAGCCAAACACTCCTAAACGCATATTCCTGTCTCACACAGCGTCTGCCATGTCTCAGGGAAACGGAACACTGAAAATAATAAGCATCCCTTATCGCACTTTCTCCTCTCTTATACTTCCTCCTTCACTCCCCCAACATCGCGATGAGTCACTGCGTTCGCTTAAGTTCTCGCCTCACCACCTTCTCTCCTTCCAGATCTGTTTCTGAGGGATTCTGCTGTCCGTCACCCAAATATATGACCCTTAAAGTATCGATAAAAAATAAGGAAGACCAAGGGACATAAACAAGACAAAAGAGAGAAACCGTTGAAAGATTCAAACAATACATGCAACTTTTGCTCACTTAAACACGAAAAGGCTATAAAAATCGTCTAATTTAAAATACACATAGCAATTAAATAATACATTATCAGAGCTTATTTATACATTTAGAACATAAAATATGCCTTTTCAAGTAAATACGATTAAAATAAGTTTAATTTAACATTTTTAAAATTTTTGCTAAAAAAGTTCAAAAATCAGCCTTTTAGCAAAACTTCAAGCGAGAAGCGGCAAATATAGGAATTGTCCTAAAAATCTCAAATTTTTTGTGTGAACTTGGTGCCACTAGTGGCCACTTTTCCGCACTACCCATCATCGAAAATCAAAAAAAAGTTTTTTTCGGCCCACCCTACTGTCTAATTGTCGATCCAAAAATCTTCCAATTTCAGGACCGATGTTACAAGTAAGTGCGTTAAAAATTGTGAAAAAATTGATAATTCCAGATTTCAAACAAATATAATGGGTGGTTAGAAAATTTTGGACCAGACATAGTATCGTATTTCGCAAGGTGACTGAAGGAACAGCAGAATTGTCCAGTGGCGGAAGTAGATGGCTGGATGAAAACACTGCCTTCCATAATTGCAGGTTATGAACCTCAAAACATTTTCAGTTGTGATGAAACGGGACTTTTTTTCCGAGCACTTGTTGATAAAACTTTATGTTTAAAGAGCGATGCTTGCAAAGGTGGGAAGCATGCAAAAGAAAGACTGACAGTGCTTCTGTGTTGTAACATGAAAGGCGATTTTCAGAAAACCCTTGTGATAGGAAATACTGCGAAGCCATGGTTCTTTAAAAACATGAACATGAAAAAATTACCCGTAATGTGGAGGCATATTAAGAAAGCATGTATGACGCAATGCATTATGACAGAATGGCTCACAGAGCTGAATAAAGAAATGAAGAAACAAAAACGCAAAATTCTTCTATTTATGGACAATTCGAAGTCTCACACTACTGAAAATGATTTCAGTAATCAGAAAATACAGTTTTTGCCCCCAAACACTACTGCCTTCTGTCGACCACAAGATCAAGTAATAATCAAGACTTTCAAATTGCGTTACAGAAAAATGCAAATGCAGAAACTGATGTCTAAGAAGAAATATGCGGCATCAGTAAGTGTTCTCATAAAGTCTCTTAATGTGCTGGATGCTTTTAATTGGATTATCATTGCAGTAAAAGAAGTGAGGAGCTCAACAGTACAGAAATGTTTTGCAAAGACAGGTTTCCAGGTAAGTTCTATTTATTAATTTACTTATTTGTTTTATTTGCACTTCCTTCTATGTTTACAAGAAAAAAGTATTGGATTCGAGAAAATTTTCGAATTCTGGTTTTTGACGGATTTACACGTTTTAGGGGTCAGAGATCCCGAAAAACATGTCTTTACAATGTCTGTGAGTCTATCCGTCTGTCTGTATGTGACACAAATTTTGTGGGCGTTCTATCTCAAGAACTAGGGGACGGAATTTAATAACACTTTAGTTTCAGTTAGTCCCTAATATAAATTGGTTCTGATTACCTTTTGGTGTAAATCGCCCAACAGATGGCGCTGCTATCTTGCATTTTTCACGATTCCCGCAATAGCCATACCTCAAGAACTAATACTCGGATTTTCATAAATCTTCAGATTCAGTTAATCCTTGATATAGTTTGGTGTTGATTACTTTTTTGGGTAAATCGCCCTACAGTTGGCGCTGCTATGTTGCATTATTCATGATTCTTGCAATAGCTATATCTCAAGAACTAATGGTCGCATTCTCATCAAACTTCAGATTCCGTTGGTCCCTGATATGATTTAGTACTATTTAATTTTTGGCGTAGATCCCCATACAGGTGGCACTGCTATGCTGCATTTATCACGATTTTCGCAATAGCTCTATCTGAAAAACTAATGCGTGTATTTTCATCAAACTTCAGATTCAGTTGGACGTTCACATAAGTTGTTGCTGATTAGATTTTGGTGTAAATCACCAAAATTTTCTACATTTTTAGGAAGTATTAACATGTATGAGATAGAAGAAAATTTTGGGATTGCCACTCCGACTAGTTCTTTTTGTCGTGCAGGGAATTCAGTTAAGTTTTTACTTTTTTACTTCATCTTGTAATGCTTGCAATCCTGTAATTAAAATGCTTTCTTTTAATTGCAGGATTATCCCTTAATAGATGATATAGAAAATGAAGACATTAATAATGATGACGAAAATTTTGATAATATCCTTAGAACGGCAGGCATAACTAACATTAAAGTCAGCGAGTTGCATGTCTGAACAAAGATTTGCAGTTACTGCCACATTTGATTCTATACAGAAAATGGTAGAAAATAGGAGAGATGAAGAGAAAATTGATGAGGAAGAGGAAATGGAAGAGATTATAGAATCCGGAATTATCATAGTATATTAATACATTATCTATTTTTGTTTATGCACAGTATTTTTCATTAGCTGCGTAATTAGTATATCTTTAATACTTAAATTTAACAACTTGCACAGTTTATTTTAGTGTCAATCAGTGAGCCAGAATGTCTAATTTATCTCATAAATTATTTTTAAGTTTTCTTAACAACTTACCTAGAAGTTTTCTTTCCATGTTAACTCTGTCGGATGGATCATTCGGGACCTGGGGCTCCCATGATTTTGTACCTCTGTTCAGTCTCTTGCCCCCAGTTATGAGCAGTATGGTTGGTAGTTGGACACGGCTCTTTCTAAATTGGAGGCTTGGCTTACTGACTTATCTGTAATATACTTTATTATACTATGATATATTTTTCGGGTTAGGGTTCCGTAGGTGATAGGACTGCCCTGGGCTCGGGGTTCAAACCTAACCATAAGCCAAAAGCGGGTTCCCAGGGTGGGTGCTTACCTTAACTTACACTTATGCCGAAGTTTTGATGAACCTTTGTGACATCCAAAATTTTCCGTTAAACCATAATGATGATGATTTGTATGGTAAAACAACACATATTGTTATTTCTTTATCTGTACAGAAAAAAAAAAAAAAAAAAAAAAAGCAACTACAAAGCACTGTTTATTTTAATATATTAAAACAATGAGGATTAATTAAAATGTCTGTGTATTTCTATTTAAATATGTGTTATTGAGAGATTTTTTTTCAAATGTAACCTCTGAATAACACCAACCTCTGAAGAGCGGCCACTTTTCACCAGTCTCACATGCAACCGTTATTCGGAGGTTACACTGTACATGAAAGTAGAAAATTGGAAGTACTGCAGTAGCATTTTTCACACTGGCTTTCATACACCCTTCAGTTTCTTTTCTTAAAACTTGGTGTGAAACAAAAAAAAATGTTTCGTTATATGTAATAGAGCAGAATCTCTTTCATTAGTGAGCTTTTTTTCACAAGAAAGAGGAAATGCAATTTTAATGTATGATATTTTCCCACGTTTCAGCGGCAACTAGTCGTACTACGATGTACTGCAGCTGAAGTTTTCAGGCGCATTCAAAACACTACTACATCATTAGAATGAACTATTCGTCTGAACTATTCCAAAACTTCTTTCAAGAGAGTTTAATTCGATGCAGTAATCAGTAACAAAACTTAATGGTAATTATTCGTATTTTATGGATTTCTTTAGAGTTATCCTTATTTTGACAGAAAAAGTCTTATCCTACGCGTCAAATTTCACGAATAGAAATCCATGATCCTAATGATGCTGAAATTCGTTTGTGTACTTAAGTTCGAAAAAAAAAAACTTTTTACATAATACGTTTGACTGCATTGGATTCTGGGCTTCTATTTGAATATTTAGTGTGTTGTGAAAAAAAAAAAAAGGTAATCAATCATGTTATTTAACGAATAAGAAAGATAAATTTTCGAAACTGATTTTTATTTTCATTCATTATTATTGTATATTTAAAATTGAAATTTTCATATCCCAGTGAGATTCAAAATTCTTTTTTCGACTGTGATTATTTTAATCTCTTGTGTTATCAATTATTTCATAGCTAATAGCCGCGATATGCTTTTTCTTTCATGGAAGAATTAAAGTGTCGTCGCAAAAAATAACTTCAGATAAGCCAGCCATTAAACGAAACAGATCTATCATTGTACGGTTAAATAATGGTAATCTCTACTACAATTTTTTAAACTTTTAAGAATCGGACATTTTAAAGTTTTACACATTCATATAGGGAAAAAAGTACTTTTAACTGCAATTTGTTTGAATATTTCATCTTAATTTATTTTTGAAATATTATTATTATTTTTTTTTAATGCCGAGTAATGGTGGCAACTGAAACACTCCATCTCTGTAGAAAGTAAAAAGAAACTAGTTGGAAAATAGTAAAGTATTATATCTTTTTGTTGCCATTTTCTCTTAACAATTGACAAAAAAATATGTAATTAAAATACGTGCTATTTTGAAAAGATATAAATGAATGATTTCTGATAAAACAAAGTGCTATTATAAAGTATATTTGATTTGAAGTATCGTATGACAGTTTCAAACAAATAAAGGCATATAATCATTAGATAGCTGAATTTTGTTTCGAGTTTATGACATCGTCTTTTGCTGGATTTGTGTAGTATTCTGCGATAGTCACGTCATATGCATACTTTTCAATAGATGATGTTTAAGACTGGATCTTAAATGTGGAATTCAATTGATGTCATTTTATAAAAAGTAAAAGTGTGGATTTTAAGTCTTAAAACTGAAATAAATTTTGTTTGAAGTACACCATTTACCCTCCAACGGCTTTGAAATTCTTCATAGATGGAAATGCTTTATTTTTGAAAATAACTTCTTTGAAAACACACACTGATAAAACGGAAACTTGAGTTGCATAAACAAGACTCGTCAAGTGTCCCCATAAGAAGTAATTGAGGGCCGATAAATCGGGAGATCGGGGTGGGCATGGGACTATTCAAGCACTGTTTGTCAGGCAGCTGTTATCATATTTTTCTTCACGATGTTTTACTAGAATTTCTTCAGACAGTTCCTATCACCATTTGTAACCGACCCTGTTATCAACATGATGGATTGCCAGCCCATTTCATCAGTGTCGAGCGGAATTACCTGGATGCAATGTTTTGGGTGGAATAAATAGAGGATGGTCATTTATGTAACTCTATGTGGGTCCCGCAGCTGGAATATCCGTTGCTGCTGCACATACGCAGCCTGGCATCTAGGAATTTGTACACCAAACGCTCTATGTACACTCCCAAACATGTATTACTGCTGAATGATGCAATTTTGAACACTTATTGTAAACATAGAATTGTCCATGACACTGTCAGTAAGCATTCCATTAATACATGTTTTCTGAATTTGTGATACACACCTCAGTTGCGCACATACAGTTAAGGATTGTGTCACATAAGACATTAGTCACTATTGAAAAATGAAACATTTAAGTTACTACTGAAGAAAGACCGTGTAATGGCAGTGGCATGACACATGCAAGAGCTAACCCTGACCAAGGTTATTAGACATACAGGTTGGCTCGTAAGTTTTCCTCCAATCGGAGGCCTCTCCCCCTGCTACGTCACAAGAATCCAAGAAACGAAACTAGAGTTGAAATTTGCCTTAGCTCTATGGCTCTATGCAGTTAATTGCTATACAATTCTAATTGAATAGAATATAATAATACTTTTTTTTTTCGCGTGTAAAGAAATAAGAGACCTTAGTTTGTAAAACTGTATGGAAAAAAATTATTAATTTTTAAAAGCTTTACAGTGACGCAGGAGGGAAATGTACATAAAACAATTCTGAAAGAAAAAAAATTATAGCTGTACTATAGTTTTTATTCTTTTCTCGCTCCCTCTTATTTTATTATGTTATTAGTATATATATATATATATATATATATATATATAAAATATGAATTGCCTATTTCAAAATTTTTGTTTTAGATTATTTATTAAATTATTAAAATAATGGGTTGCAACTTTAATTCTTTTAATTAAAATGTATGTTTTAATATAAAAATTCTACAAATTAGAAAAGAACAAAATAGTAATTTCTCAGAATTGCGTTTATAAAACCTAATACATTTTTAAATATTTTTAAATTGTGAAAAACATAAAAAAATATATACAACATATGAAGTTATTATTCTTTAAAAAAATATTTATGGAAAATACATAGTACAATTTTACAGGGTTCTTTAAAACCAAGAATTGGCTATTTCCAAAGGCTGATACAAATGAAGGGGTGGGGGGGGGGAGAAACTAGTGCTCTCAATAACTAATAATACCATGATATATATATATATATATATATATATTTTTCTTTGCTGTTGTTAAAATATAATATACCGATAATTTTTTTTTCTTTTAAGCATAGTTACAATATTTCAAGTATTCACATATTATTTACAACATAAAATATTTTATTTTCTATAATAAAGACAACTACACAATTGTTTTTCTTATTTTATTTGCTACACAATCTCTATTATGAAATTTTTATTTTCTGTTTGCTTAAAATCATTTTAGAATTTTATATTACAAAACAAAAAACATGCCCGTGAATAATATTTACATCATATTGGCAGTGGCAACACCTGACCAATAAGTTTCACTTTTACTAATATATATATATATATATATAGATTTATATAACTTCTAAACACCGCAACATTTTCAATTTTTACACTGCCGAATCGGGAAAAAAAAGTTCTTTGAAATAGAATTTATTTGAAAACTGTATTTCAATTTCCTCGTTTATTTATATTTTCATTTATTTATTTATATTTTTTATTTATGGTTTTTAAAATAACTTTTAAGAATGATTTTTATTAAAATCTATGTTCATCGCGTGCAGCCCGATTACGAAACTTTAATCCATTTGCAATTAAAACTCTATAAATAGTTCAGGATTTATTTCCGGGTATTATTCCATAACGAAATTAAAACTTCATCAATAAATAAAATAATATAAATAAAACACAAATTTAGCAGACATGTAACCGAACTACGCGCTTAAACCACTGAAATAATAAAAATCAAAAAGGCTGCTCTAAGTAGTGAAATTTTTGGTGATTTCTTCGGCTATTAACTGCGGACATGCATTTAATAAAATATCGCTTTTAATAAATTTCAAAACTTATTTGAATACATTACAGATATTTTTAATATAAAAATGCTTTTTGGTGTTGTCAGTGGGCAATCTAAATGTATATATATATATACATTAAATGTAAAAAATCTATTTAGGATTGTCAGTTTAAAAAATGATTTTTACCTATGGACTAATCTGGTAAGCCCGAGTTGGATACCTTAATATTTTTAAATATGCACTTATAATAATTTTTATAACTATAAATGTGTTTATGAATAAAAGGAATGCCTAGATTATGTCTGGGCCCCCTCATTGCATCGTATTAAAAAGAAAAAAAATTCAATCGGACGATTTTTTGGGAAGGTATAAATTAAAATTTGCTATGTAAGTTTAACTTTCGCATCCTCAAACTTTGAACCCAGAACTCTATGAAGATTTAAGAAAAAACTTATAAACTACATGCTTTACCTAGTTACTTTACTCAAGTAAAATAAACTGTCAAATGTGGGTGTTAGCATTTGAAAAATGAAAGTTTGTACAATTTTTAATAAATCGAAACTCCTATTTTATTCTTACGGCAGATAGGGAAGTGTCCTTCTGGGATTCTTGTGACGTATGACCCCTCATAGCAACGAGAGTGGGCGGAGCAGCGTCCTTAGTGACGAGCCAACCTATATGTCTAATAACCTTGAACCCTGACACCCACATGCTCTTGCGAAGGCCTATAACTCAGGCGAAGTTCGTTATCGTTTCATCTAAATAACATAAATTCATAATCTCGTCAGTTGCGCAGAGGAAGAGAAAGTTAAGACACTCTTACCAAGCAATGAAGATCGCTGGATAACAAGCGGAAGATGTTGAGACAAAAAATACATTAGGCGGGCATCTCTGGAAAGAATGAGAACACCAGGTAGTAAGGTCAAATAAAGCTTTTTATTCTTCAACTCCGGAGTCATCAACTTTGGGACAGGCTGGGTCGGCCGAGCATTTTTAAGAAAGCTAGAAAAATTCCCTCTCTAATAATCGTAAAAACGAGTGATCAAATAATGCGACATACGGAAACAGCATACGGCGGGAAGCCAGGCGGCATTCCCCCGTGCCGGGGTGAACTCTTACTTAAAGGTTATGCTACCTACTCGATGTCTCAGGCAATACTGACTTAAAATCTGACTAGAAAGTAGATGTCGGGAAGCTCGGACTCTCGAACAACCAATCACAGTAAAAGAACGGCAAATCGAAGCCAAAGCTTCGCCAATGTGAGATAAATGAATCCTAGTAGCCATGTTTGATGTTTTAAAGCACAGGGTTGCATTATATGAATTAGTAAATAAAAAATATTCCTTCGTTCATTTATTACGAGGAGCATTGTTTATATGTTTTAAGGATTTTTTAAAGTTAATTTATCATCATTTTCTTCCATGGATGCTTTGAGACATATTACAGCCAATGCAAAGTGTATTCAACCTGCATTCTATGCAATTTTTTCAGATTATTATTTTCAATTCAATTTTGTTCATGTGATGTAACAACAGTGGATCAGTTTGTTACAATATATCTCTAAAGAGGATTTAATATTTCTTATATCTATTATTAGGAAAAGACTGTAAAATAATAATGAAGTCACATTTTGCTTTAAAAGAGTATACTGGTAATTAATAAAAGTCGTGAAACTTTCATAAGTTGTAAGATGGGATATAATATTTGATTGAAAATTCTAATTAAAAATAAAATGTTCTGTTTTAAAAGATTTAGAATTTAAGTAACAATAAATAAAAACAAAGCCGAAGTAAGATAATCTTTCATCTCCTATAATTTATGTACATAATATAGCAATACACAAAATTTATTTCCTTTGTTATATCATGTCCATTGTGATCTAAAGAAGCAAGTGTTGTGCATGTTTGCTTTCTTATTTTTTTTAATTAAAAGTTTCGTGTTGATAAACTTTGTTTATTTCGAGCATTTCAAGTCTGATTTGTTTACATTTTAAAACTTTATCAGAGTAATCAGATCTTTATGAAACAGAAAATTGCTATCTATATGTTGTTAATGCTAATAAAAATCAGGATCTACTGAAAATATAAATAATTCATTTAAAAAATGTTTTTTTAATGAATAATTAAAAAAATATATCATCACTTTTAGAAATTTATATGATCAACAGTACCAGGGCAATTCCGAGCCAATGTTATCATTTTCAGCATTTCATTTTTTACATCAAATAGGTAATATGTATATTTTTTTTCTGATAGCATTAGACCTATATATTTTTTTTTTATTTACAATGCATTTTATAAAATTTTGAATAGTCAAAATCAATAAAATCCTTTATAATCACCCTAGCTTCTTTTTATGTATTTATTTGTTTGTCTGTTAGATGTTCAGTGTTGGTCTGTTACAGGTAAGATGACATATTTTTCATAAATATATTGTGGCAACACTCAAATTTTGTGAAAGATGTTCATTTATGAGCTCCCTCTGAATGAAAATACATTTTTGTTATAATAAATTGTATGTTGTTTTATAATACAGATAAACATTGAGCTATCCGAGAAGCACGGTAATTCCTGTTTGTCTGTTACAATACCATTTTTTTAATAATTATTATTTACATTAAGTAATTTATTCATAATAACTATATAAATTTATCTTCTAATGTCAAATGTTACTTGTAGCTATCTTATAATTACAGAATTAATATTATTTAAATAAGGTACAGGCATTTTTCCCTCTATGACTGTTAGTCTGTTACAATGGAATTGCCCATCACCAGTTTAAGAATATTCATTTTATTACTTCAAAATCTTTTCACCGAATCTACAATCAGCAATTTTGTTCAATCATATAAGTATGTGACTGTAGGACATTCAAATATATACCTTCATGAGTATCTAAAATGATTATATTTTATCATAATATAAATTGCATAAATTTAAACCTATGTATGTGTATTCTAACAGTAGTGTAGGAACTTTGTACAAATAGGGGGAAGCCGGGGCATATTGCGGAAAGCTAGTGGTGCTGTTCATTTCTTTCATTTTGGAGCGTTCTTTCATATTGTTGCACGTTTCACAAACAGAAGTATAAAATAGAAGCATATCAAAAGATCACCAACTCTTTAATCCAGTTAAAATATTTTTTAATAGATATACTTAAAACATAGAAACTTAATTTATGTGCGATCTCGAATACAATATTCAAATTTAAGGCTTCTCCCACTTCCATTTACCAAAAATTAAAGTGCTTTCTGTTGTTTTGCTTACAAATTCTTTACAAATCTCTTCCAAATCAATTTTAAAGGCCTCATTCTATAAATTATCAAATAGGAATCATCTATATAAATATGTTATCTGGTAATTTGTAGTATACCTCTATAAGACCCCCTTTTTTCTGGAAATCGGGAGGGTTGTAAACAATGAGAAAAGGGTGAAGGCACAAACAAGTGTGCACACCACACCCTCTCTCTCTTCTCTTTGTTGTTTATTGCGTGAATTTCCTAGAAAAAGTATACTTTATTTTTTAATTCAGCAATGTATCGTAATTAGATGTGGTGCAAGAATTTCTCCCGGGGGAGCTAAGCCCGTCTGAAATATTCCTGGGGGAGCCACAGCTCCCCCGGTTCCTACGCCCTTGTATTCTAATAAGAGAAAAAAAAATTAGTTATATCCATTTAATTCTAATTCCTACACTTAACATAAGCTACTAATTATTATGGAAAAGATAGTAGGGGAGAGTGGAGTGGAATGGGACAGTAGGTTTTTTCTTTATGTATCATTCTAAACATTTCATCAATCACACACTAGATGAAGCAATGGTAGCCCAATCTTCATTTGAAAAAAGCTGCTGATCTGCATAAGCTTGCATTTGTATACAGAAAAAGATTATTTAAAGAATCAAAATCAAAAGTAAATTTGCTTCATATACTTTTTATGCTTTCTATATATTAATGACTTGTTTATGCAAAGATGTAATAGTTTCCCTATTTATGGAACATTATACTGTATATTATCCATAATTTAAACTAAGCCTAAAAGCTAAAAGCAGCATTTTTGTTTATACAAGAAGGTAGTGGGGAGGAGTGGGACATTCCAGCAAAGGGAGGTATGGGACAAGTCCAATTCCTTCTTTTTAATAAGATGAATGTTAATTGCTAAAATGCATATATTTTTAGAGGGTAATATATTAATCTGTTGAGTGTGAGACTGACACTGAACTTTCTGTTTAGGCCGTATCAGTCATCAGTGACTTATACTTATTGATTGTGTAATGGGCAGGGGTGGGGAATTTCTAGAAAATCTTATCAGCCAAGGATTTATTTCACCAGCCAGTAAAATGCAACATACAGTTGAAAATTTTTATGACAAAATTACGCAACTCAAAAATAGTTGGTTACTATTACTATAATGCATTTTCATATTTTTTTCCCTATAAAATTAAGAAATGTAAACAAGAGATGAAAGTTTAATATAAAGTAGAACTTCATACCATGTTTACATCACAGTAACTAGGAAAGTTGAAAAATATAGCTAACTACCAAATAAAAAACTTTTTGACATACCTCTATAGTTTGCAATTTTCAAAGACTACCTGAAAAGTCACTCACCCTGGCAGAAAATTCACTCGCCAGTGGCAAGTAAAATGATGCATTTTCCCACCCCTGGTAGTGGGAATCTTATTTCATGGCCCAAACGGAAAGACAGACAAAATAGACTTTGCATTCAACGTGTTAATTATAACATTGATAATATATTCATTTACTTCAAAATGTAAATAAATTTAACTGATGATTTTTTTAACGTCATCTGTGACCGACAATCCTGAATTCTGCAATCCTGAATGAAGATACTAGAATTTGATATTGTGGCACAGACATTATCAACTTACAATCTTTGTTAGACTGTATATACAGTATAACTTCTTTGATCCGGAATCGTCGCGATTACGGCGATTCCGGATTACAGAAATTTTGAAACTAGAATGGATTTAGATAAATACCTCTCATTAATATAGCAATATAAAAATGTCAGGAACTTGATAATTACAAATAATCGGAAACATTGAGAAAAATCAATTCGAAATACTCAAAAATACAAATATTTTTTTTTAAATAATGTAAATTTTATGCAGTGTCACCATCTTTTATATAGTACAAGAAACAGTAACCATGCGATTTTTTTATTACAATTTCTGATTTATAAATACTCATTAAATAATACAGATAACAAGAATAACAGAGATATCATGAAAAATATTGCAACTATCCTAAAAAAAAAAAATTATAGAGAGAAATTTAAATCACTTACAATTAATTTAAAAAATAACTTTATAATTACATTAACATATTTAAAATAGTGATATATATTTCTAATTTTATAAGAAATTAAATATATAGTACTTACAAATATCAAAGTAAGTCACAAGTTAAATAATGAAAAGAAATAATAAAAATAAAAGCCAATTTTCTGATATTTTGACGCCATCTTTGGAGAGAAAAAAATAGTAAAATTCACATTAATTCAGAATTTTTTTAAACTTAATATTAAAAAATGACATCTGTATTTTAATTACATATGTAATTCAGAAAGTTCTCACAATTTTAAAATTACAAAAAAATAAAAATAAACAGTAGTAAATTAGATAGTTTTTTCATTTTTCTTAAATTTATTCATATATGAGCTATGGCGCCATCTATGATCTTTGATTGAAAATAAAAACGAATAAGCGGGCCGTAATGTCCAGATTACAGAAGTTTCCGGATTAGAGATGTCCGGATTAAAGATATTATACTGTATAGCCGACACTAGGCTACTTGTGCTTATCATACTTTGTTTTATAGCTGTCCCATACCTCCCTGTTAGTGAGGAGGTATGGGACACATTTGAATCTTACAATTTCTTTAATTATGAAATTGTTTCTGCAAATTATGTTTCCATATTGTTCAAAAACATTAGAAATATATTCATTTTCTATTCTATAAATTGAAATTTTTGTTTTTGTGTCAAACTAAGTTAATGTTCTTATTTTTGTAAAAAGTGTCCTATTCCTTTCCACTCTTCCCTACTTTGAAAAATCTGTATGCATCACAAAACGCATGTGGTACTGCTGTATACTAATGAATATATCTAGTTTCATACACGGAAGGCAGAAAACTTTCTTTTATTTAATTCATATTTCCTTCAAGAGCATTGGTAGCGAAATATGAAAAAACAAAGCCACCATTTTTATATGTTCGTCATTAGTGTTTTTCTTTTCTTCTTTTTTTTTATGTATGTGCATAAAAAGAAGTTTAAAGATCAAAATACCTTTCATCTAAATGAAGGTTTACTCATTTTTTCTCCCCAGGTGAGCTAAAAAGTTACTTTTATGAAACTTCGCTAAGCAAGGGGGGGGGGGGAGTCAGAAAACAGTTGAAAAATATTTATAACTTAAATTTTCTCTGCCATCTTTCTGTGCTTTAATTTTCGTATATGCGGAGTGCCATGTAATTCGTATATGTTAATGATAATTACTATGGCATATTCACTATTGAAAATGAAGTGTGTACATTTATAGTTCATTTACACGGACTCTCAAAAGAATTCCATTACATTATGATCTTCTATAAAGAAAAATATTTTGCAATATATTTTAATCATGTTCCTTTATTACAAACATAATTAAACTAATATTCATTTCAAAGGTGTGTTAAAACATGTTTTCTGTAAAATATGAAGTGCAAAGCATTTATCATTAATTTAAAGTGTTGCACTAAAGAATTCGATTACATAATGGTCTACAAAGAAAATTTTTTGCAGTGTATTTTAATTATTTTATGTATTTCAAACATAATTAATTTGATACATATTACTGAGGTTCACTACACGATGTTTGCTGTAGAATATGATGTACATAGTATTTAATATTAATTTACAGGAAAGCACAGCAGATACTGTGGGCAGAGTATCTGCTATCATTATCGATTATTGATGTAAAAGCATTTTCAGTTATAGTATGCGTTGATAATTTTAACTAAGTTTTTGTATATTATGTTGTGTGCATAAATTTTATAAATCATATACAAGGCTACATAAAAGAATTCGTAAGCAATAAATAGTATGGGTGTAAATTGTTTAAAAGTGTTTTTTACTGAGTTTTTCATTTTCAAGCTGAACTATATTTGAAGAGTATAAATAAATTTATATACAAGGCTACCTAAAGAACAGGATACATTGGTGTCTGTACATAGTAATTTCTGGAAGTAGTAGTAGTCTAGTAGTTTTAAGCATTTTTTGCCTAAAATTAATTTTAGTTTGTCTTGTGGTATAAACATCTGTAAGATAATATATAGGACTTTAGAAATGAATTTAAGTACATTTCCGCCCATTGGCAAAAGTGAATTTTTAACAGGGTTATGCATTTCTTAACTAAACTAAATTTTCCCTTTCTATGTATTATATATAGAAATCTATAGATCATATACAGGGCTGTACAGAAGAATTTGAATACATTTTTCGCTATGGATGGTGCTTGCTGTAATCTAGTTTTGAAATAATGTGCTATGTGTTTCCTAAATCGTTTATTTGGGTATTTTCTTTACCTTACTAAACAATGAAAGTGTTTCATAATCTATGCTTCATGCGTAAATTTTCTCTGTTCTCATTTCAAGGGGAACACTTACATATGTTTCTATAGCGAAATTGCCCGAAAAATTACAGTCATGTTTTGCCATCCAAAGTTAAATTTTACATTGCTGAATGTGGGAATCATTTGGAAAATATTTAAAAAAAAATTCAAATATATCAATATCCTGATTTTTCACAAATTTAAAAAGAAATCAAAGACAATGCATTCCCTTATAAAATGTATACATATCTGAGCGACATCTGCTCCATTCTCAAATGAAATGAACCCTTACTTATTACAATATTTTATTTTGATGCAATCGTTTACGTTCCTATAGGAATCAATTTACATTCTTCCATCTCCAATTTAATCGCAGCATTAGCAAACTTTAACAGAGAGTTCTTGTTCAAGAAACAAATGCCAAAAAATTGCTTAAAGCAAACTTCACTTAGGCTAAAAGATTGAAACAAGATTTTTTTGTGAATATGAAAAAATATCTATTACATGCAAAAAATTTTATAAACATTTTTTGAAAAGTTAAAAAATTACAGAGAAAAATTTGCTATATTCAGCACAGAGCCCGATTATACCAGGGGCATGTGCCTCGGACCCACATTTCCAGGGGGCCCCAAAATACATGTTCTCCACTATCTGAAGATACAAATTAATGTAATTTCTAAATATAGTTCACAGAAGAAATTAATTTTTACCATTCATGCAAACTAAAAACTAAACTATCGCAGTTTTCTTCACTAATGACAATAAAATCCAATTTAAATTTCAAAATTCAGAGAAAAACGGATATTATATCAAACTTGTTTCCTTCAGGCTCTTAGGTTTAGAGTTTTACTCATACTAAATAGCATATATTGCAGAAGATTTTACCTTAACATAATGTTTTAATGCATTTTTACATGCGTCTGTGATGTATTCTATTTTTATAAAGATATAGTTTAAATTTTGAATTGCACATAAAGCTGTTTGAAATGCTTATAATATAGTTTTCTAGATAAAGGGGGCCCTGATACAGCCTGTGTCCCCCGGGTTTCACCTAGAGTTAATCAGGCCCTGATTCAGCACCGTGTGAAGGAAAAATTGCATCTGAGCCAAGGTTTCAATTTGCACCGCCGCCACCACCTTCTCTTTGTGACAGGTGTTACAAAATTGAAAAAGGCAGAAATAGAAATAAGTTCTATTGAATACATATTTCATATTTATTTTGGAACTTTAAAAGTTTAATTTTAGTTAAGAAATTCAAACAACTCAATAATGTAAGAGCACTTATATTTGGGCAAAAAGGATTTGGGAACTGAGTGTAGAAAAAAATGTATCTAACAGTACAGTACAACAGTGTAAGTGCAACCCTTTTGGATTCCAAGATAGAAACCACATACTATTTTGAAAGTTATGTTTTTATCTCTAGTACAAAAATAAAATTACAGACTCAGGAAAGAGAAGGTAACAAAAGAGATAAAGACCTAAAACATTTTTTTAAAAAGAAGAAGTTCTTAGTCAGAAATTTGTTTTGGTGTGTGGATTAAGGTACAGTTCAATAACTTTGAAACGATAAATGTATGTACTTTCATGGGTAAAAAATTCCTGATATATATATATATATATATATACAGGGTGTATCTGAAATGCTTCAAGAAACTTAGAGGGATGATGGTACTCATGAAGAGGAACAAAAAATGCAATGGAACATGGTGTCGCAACAAATGATGTTTAAAGGGCGAAAATCGAGAAAAAGCGTCTGGAAATGGACAAACTGGACAAGAAAGAAACACTCCAGAAAATTATTTATTGCACAGAAAAGGCACAACACAGCTCGTGATGCCCAGAGAAAACAAATATTTTACAATAATTGTTCAAAGTGTTGACCGCTGACTTTATTACACAGAATAGGTACATCTATGGAGGAACGACTGGCGGACACGCTCAAATTTGCATATGTGGATTCCTGTTCAAATATTTGTTTGGATTTCTTCCAAGTTTTTGTTATCTCTTTCTGATTGGATATACACAAAGTGAAAGGAATACCAGCTTCGTGCTACTAGCCAGTTCTGCAGAAAAGCAGCATGCGAGATTTCAATATTTTTATTAGTTTTGCGATTATCACCCTTTAAACGTAATTTGCGACCCGATGTTCCATTGCATTTTTTGTTCATCTTGATGAGTACTATCATCCCCCTAAGTTTTTTGAAGCATTTCAGATACACCCTGTATATTTTACAGTAAAACAGGTAGGAAAATCGAGGTTAATAGTATAAATTTGGCCCCCTATATTTCAGCGACTGCCTCCTACCTGCATCACACAGACCTATATTGCACTAAATTATTGAAACTGAATTCTTTTTATTAATTTTGAACAGTCAATATGAAAAAACTGTGAAAATCGCATTAAAAAATTCAGTTAAAGAAAATTGAAAAAAGCTTGTTTCGAGGTGTAGAAGGATTTTATATATTTAAATGAAAATCTATCCAAATGTACCGGAGTATGTACCGTATCTATCCAAATGTATTGGAGTAGGGGAACCACTGCTGCCGGCAGCATACTATTGGGTAAGTAAGGATTTTTGCATTCCGGTCTATTTATATTTTTAAACGAAAGACTGGAACAATCCAGGCATGTAATACTATAACCATAAATATACCTAAAGTCAGTGTTGTATGAATTGAATATGAAAATCTTTCCAAACAAACATAATGCTGGGAGCCCCACTACCTTGATTGTTATGTTCTTATTTTCTTCTCCTTAAATAAAGTAAATAGGTTTTTAAAAAATCATTGAATCACCTGTTTAAAATATTGTATTTTTAATAAGGCAGAGTAAAGAAAAAAAAAAAGGTGAGGTAGAGAAAGAAAACTGTCACTTAATGTCTGACCCTTTTTAAAACGCATGTGCAGAAATGATCTCCTGCACAATAGCAAATAAAATAGTGATATTTTTAAGACATCGAAAAAAAATCTAAATCTCTTCTGGTTTCCCCCTCCCCCCCCCCAAAAAAGGGGGGCTTTTTATATAACATTGACCGTCATTGGATCCATTAATTATGTTTTTAAATAGTTTTTATTGTCGAAACTCTTTGAAATTTTTATGAGTTATAACTCCAACATTATCAATGCCTGTATATATATATATATATATATATATATATATATATATATATATATATATATATATATATATATAGGCCTTGATAATATTACCTATATATACAGTAGAAGCCCGAAATAACGCGGTCCGATATACCGCGAATTCGCATTTAACGCGTGGAAAAGTATGTCCCCTGAAAAAAAAAAAGATCAATTTTAGGATAAATTTGGCGTTTAAAATTTCAGTGAAGCAATATTCTTCATAAAACGCTTAACAAACAGATCAGGATATTATTGATGCTGTAACGCTTAAAAATTGCAGTGAGCAGGATAATGATGATGATGAAATTGAAAATGATGTGGTAATGAATGACAACGTTCCACATGTTAGTGAATTCATTTCACATTTAACGAAGGTAATTTCGTGGATGGAGAGGCAAGACGATTCAGATAGTGTTCATCTACTCCATCTTGCTAGAGTGAAACAATATTCCGAAAAGAAACGAAACACCTCAGTTCGCCAAACAACACTTACGGACTTTTTTAAGACAGTGTAAGATTAAGTTTGTGTTCAATGAACGATAAAGTTAATTACATTTCACAAGGCGGGTAAGTGTTTTCAATGTACCATATCGTTGACACCATTCCGATATACCGCGGTTAAGCTATAACGAGGATGTGAAACATGTCTCCCAACAACCGCGTTATATCGGTCTTCTACTGTGTATATATATATATATATATGCAAAAATATTGATATTTAGTTGCAAAAGCCACTGGTGCAATATTCATGATCTAAGCAAATATTAACCAGATTTTATTTTTTTAATGCTTCTAATTCTCTAAATTTGGTTTTCATATGTTATATAATGGATGTATCAGATGATTGTGTAAAGAAGTTGTGTTAAAATATCGAGATTTAGTTTCTTTTAGCCTTGGAAAAAGAATGTTAACTAATACAGTAGAAATGCGTCACAGTGAATGCCACTTATACGAATTTTTCAGTTTAACAAATATTTGAATTGCTGAAAAAAAATTCTATTTCATTATAAAAATATTCAAATTAACGGATTTTTCAGTATAGTAAATTTAATCAGTGCTCCCCAGAGATTTGTTGTAATGAGATTTCACTGTATTATTTTCTTAAACGAGCTATTTTATGCTCATAACCCTTTAAGACCTGACCTACACAATTGTGTAGATGATAGTGATGCCGCTGTACTTGATGAAACCTGGGTCCCGGGACTCAGGATTTCCAAAAATCTGTGTCCCTTTTTTACAAAAGTGGGTCCCCAATCAATAATAATTTACATTTTAAAGGAATAAATGAAACTTGTTTATTTGGAAAAGATAAATGAAATGCATTAATTATCGTTTTAATAATAATTAAATAATGAATTAAAACCAGTATTATTTGCACTCAAATAAGATATTTTTAAAAAATACTAAGAGACATTTTCTTTACTTTTTTAAAAGTAAAAGTGCAAGATACAATTTTAATTGTAAAATCAGGCTTATTTGAGAGTAGAAGATACCAATGTCCACTAACAAGTATTACTAATGTTCGCATTTCTTTTGAAAAGGGGCAAGACTTTTTTGCTGAAAAAAAGAATACTTATGTTAAGTAAAGGTGTACTTTTTGTTGAATGAATGGGTGCTTTCATTATACTTCCCATTGAATTATTTGTCAGCATAGATCTGTTTTGGAATCGGACATTTTCCTTGGAAGGTAAATTTACATCTAAATCATTAATAAGCATCAAATCCTAAATGTTCTGAAGGCGGGAGACATTTCAATGCAGTAAGAGGGGGGGGGGGGATTTTTCACTGGTCCACCTACTGAATACATTATCAAAGTACACTGAAATCATGCTGAATTTTTAAGAATCTCATAAAAAAAAAATTAAATCCCATTTTATGAATTTTCTACCTATAAGTTTAGTTTGCACATCTTTTTTGGTGCTTTGACTAAATTCACGTTTTTTCCGCGTTACTTTGACGAAATTCGCGTTTTTTCCACGATCCTTTTGTCGAAATTGACTATTTTTTTGGGAGCCTGTCACGAAAATCGTGTTTTTTCCGCGATACTTTGACAAAATCCGGCTTTATTCCGTGATTTTTGACGAAATTCGCGATTTTTTTCGCGATCTTTTGACGAAATTTGTACTTTTTTCGCGATCCTTTGACGAAAATCGGCATTTTTGCAGTATTTTTTGACGACATTCGCTATTTTTTTGGGATCCTTTGTCGAAATACGCTATTTTTTCGCAATCCTTTGACGACATTCGCTATTTTTGGGGATCCTTTGACGAAATACGCTATTTTTTCGCGATCCTTTGACAAAATTTGGCTTTTTTCCACGATTTGTTGACGAACTTCGCTATTTTTTCGCGATTTTTTAACGAAATATGCTAATTTGTCTCGGCCCTTTTACGAAAATCGCGTTTTTTTTTTTGCAATATTGATGAAATTTGCTCTTTTTTCCGCGATTTTTTTGACGAAATTTGCTATTTTTTCGCGCTCCTTTGACGAAATACGCTATTTTTTCGCGGCCCTTTTACGAAAATCGCTGTTTTTACGCGATATTTTGATGAGATGTGCGCTTTTTTCGCGATTCTTTGACGAAAATCGGCTTTTTTCCGCGATTTTTTGACGAAATTACGCGTCGCACGGGACGCGTAAGAGCTATTCTTTTGCGTCCCGTCTCCGATTTTTCGCGTAATTTACGCATTATAGCGCGTCCGCGGCATCCCTGGCAGCCATCCTAAAGAAAAAGAAAAAATATTTTCCTACTTTTTGTGCGATTTAAAGTCGAGCATGCACCCACAGAATTGCGTAGATCCACCCTTGACATAACCTGACATTGGATATATTTTTTAGGGAAAAACACCAAAACTTTTCATTTCTACCAAAAATCTTTCGGTCTTAAAGAGTTAAATTCGATATGTTTTGATTTCCTAATCGGATACAGGATTTCCAACATGTAATAATAGATGAAGTTGCAAGTAATTCTCAGAGGCTAATTTCTCTGCAAGGGTTAATATTAATATTTTTAAAAACCTAATATGTCTTTTTAAAGTAAAATGCACTATCCTTAACCCTTTGAGCTCCGGGTTATTAAAATTTTAAAAATATGCTAGAAAAACACTTAAAATGTGATTAGGGGACAGTCTGAAATTGAACCATGTGATTAAAAATTTTTTTAAATACCCACTTTAGGCTGGGGGACGTGGGAAGTTTTTTCACCATCAGAGCTCTAGAGCATTCATTTCAACACGCAAATACAAGTAATGACACCGCAAAGTTATTCTAAAATTGCTATAATTGCTGAAATTTCAACATATTTTAAGCAGTTACATTGTTTAAACGAATTCTCAGACTATTAAAATATTTTAAAAATTTATTAAATGAGAAAATTCAGAATTTAAATTTTTTTAAATCATAATATAAAAATACAAACTAACCAGATTTATAGATGAAACAGATGTTAAAAATATTTAATTTTTGTTTAGAAATATTTAAAACATAATAAACTCATCAATCTGCTGAATTAAACGCAAATTTAAATTCCTTGGAATTAAATTATAAGCATCTAAATTTTGGTTCTGAAACACTGTCTGGTATGTAATTTTAGTGCTGCCATCTAGTGACAAAGCACATTTTTGTAGTCCTTAGAGCTCTGCTGGTAGAAAATTCTACCATTACTTATTTCTATCCCCTGTAATTATTTAAATTTTCAGTTTAGTGATTTGCATGTAATTATTATTAAATGTTTGATGTGTCCAAGAGAAAAAAATGTTATCTCTTTTGAAAAATATTTCTTTATAATGCTTGAAAAATACAAAATTTCTAAACCTTCAAAATTGGAGTGTTTTTAAGGTCGCATGAAAAGCCTACTAGATATTTGCAGAGAATAGTGCTGTCATCTAGATTTTAAGACAAGTAAAATCTACAAAACCCAGTTTTTGCTTTTAAAATGGAGAATTTTGAAGGAAATTAAATGATTTTGATTTTATGTGGGGGAAAATTCACCCGGCAGAGCTCAAAGGGTTAAGTAAGAGTTATCTGCTTTTCCACATTTTGATAAAAAATAGTGGATTCAGAATTTCAAAGTGTGCTAAAAAAAATTTAAATTCACCAAAAGGAACTTTAAGAAAGGCATTTGGTTGAAAAGGGTTAATATTTGTATTTTTTAAAAGATTGCACCGTTCAAATGAAATTCTAACATATAAATATGTAGTTTGGAATTTTTCTTATTTTCATACTTTCTTATTTCCAAGGCCGATGCAGATTTTTCAGCATTGCAGAATATTACATAATCAAACCATGTCCAAACTTCGTTCGAAACTCTTTTCTTGAAATGGTTAAACCAAAATTAAGTGAGTATTTTTTTATTTTCTTGCATTTTGAAAAATCGAGCCGATCCGAGCTTGGAAAGATGGGGAAAAACACGTTTTTAAAAGAATTTTTTCACATCGTTAATATTCATATTTTTTAACGAATTTTGCCTTTAGAAAGATAAAAAAAGTATTATACTTTGGTGGATATTTTATGTTCAGTATTTTAAAACTGTTTAGCTGATGAGGCTTTGGATCTTCTCTGCTAGTGATATTCCAGTACGGGTGTTACACGCCATTTTGAGAAAAAATTTATCTTTTTGATGATTGTTCATTTTTATCCAGCTGCCAAGAAGGGTTATGTGTTTCATGCGTATCTGGGTATGTGGATTTCTTTATACCCTCGAAACATCCCAACGGCTGGATGGATTTTAATGAATGAGGTCTCTATCGATTCGTCTTAACCGTCCGATGGTTATAGGCTAGGTTTTGTTTTTATAAATTCAAAGTTGTGGTCGTAAAATACAAAATGGCGGTAGAGACGAAAAAAATTACGCACCCTATTGAGTGGCATATCATTGGATAGGTCTTTCAAAATGAAGACTATGTTTCATTGACTATTTTACAGTCAGAAGCTCCGTTTAAATATTACAGGATCTGGAAGTTGTGTAGGTAGGATCTCTAGTTTAGTGCAACTCTAACCTCCATAGACATCTATAGGCCTCATCAAAACAGTGTTTATAGATAGGAACTAACAATTAAACGCAACTTAAAAGTCATCAATACAAGTAAATAAAAAAATAGGTAAGTAATATAAAAATAGTTTCAAATTTATGAGACATGATTGATTAGTTTTCTTTTTACTCAGTCGGGTTTTTTGATTTTTTAAATTTAATTTTTACTTGTTATTTGTCATTAATATCTCAGCTAATTATTTAAATATCTGAGGCTCAGATGTCTGCATTCGTAGAAGCCTTGGACTATCCTCATGCACATTTTCAAACCTCTACTTGCAATAGATTTTCCTAGCCATCGCACACAGGCAAACTTAGGGCTTTATTAGTATAGCTTAATATTGCCGATATTTTTATTTATTTATTGCCAAGAGTATTTTGAAAACTGTTTTTTTTTTTTTTTTTGTAAGTCAGTTTTATCTACGTTGCTGCCAGTAGATTGATTGACTTTATGAATAAAAACATAGCAAATGCTTATATTTAGTGTATCCTGCAGTTTGTGTTATAATGGACCCGAACCCGAAAATTCTACTTTAAGACAACCCGACCTGGACCTCACACTCATCAAACTGAAACTGAAATTAAACAAAATTAATCCATATTCTAATATAATTGCATAAAAGTAGTCTACAATAATATCTTGAATATCAATTTTATCTCTTAAGTAGCAAAATGAACAAATTTCTATACTATTAATGTTGGTAGGTGCCTGTGGGGGTGGGGTTGGCCGAAACTACTCTTTTCACACAGAGATGCGAGAGCAGTGTGTAAAAAGGAAATATCGGGGAAACCCGGACTTTCATGTCTCAAGGTAATCCCGTGGGAAATGCCATAGAAATTAATAACTTGCCATCACATTAGAAAAGCATTGGGAAACAGAATAGAAAAACACTAGAAAACAGGAAATCTCTATTTTTCAGAAATTAGTCTTGCCCCCAATGAAAAAAAAAATATGTATACATAAATAGTACAAAACATATTTCAATTACTTAAAGCACACACTTTTATTTTATGTAAAATGACGTCATTCGCATCCGCTTAAGAATTCCACATTTACGATCCACTCTTAAACATCTGCAGTAAAGCATGCATGGGATGTCACTATCGCAAAATAATACACAAATGCAGCAAAAAGATGCCGTCATTAAAGAAACTCGACAAAAAAGGCTATCTAATGATTCATATAGGCAGGGGTGGGGAATTTTCAGAAAATCTTACCAGCCAAGGATTTATTTTACCCGCCTGCAAAATGCAATGTACAGTTTGAAATTGTTATAATAAAACTTAGGCGATTGCAAAAATAATTGATTACTATTGCTACAATACATTTTCGCATATATATTTTTCTCCTGTAAAATTAAGAAAAATATACACGAGAGAAAAGTTTAATAAAGAATAGAACTTAGTACCGAGTTTACATCACAGTAATTTGGAAAGTTGTAAAATACAGCTAACTAGTAAAAAAAATAAAGTTTTTGGCATATCTTTTGGCATGGAGTTTTTTAAATACTGCCGACAAATTCACTCGCCCTGTCAGAAAATCCACTCGCAAGTGGCGAGTAAAATGATGTATTCCCCAGCCCTGCATATAGGCCTTCATTTGTTTGTAACATTCATCTAGGCGATTTCAGTCGTGACGTCAGTCATGACGTTTTGGTTGGAAACTGACTCCAAACAAATGGTTGCTATGTTGTATTTTCTATTTTGTTTGTGTGTTGCAGCTATATCTTATATCTCACGTCTAAGTGTTTTAATACTTGATATGAACTGGTAACATTTTCCACGATTTATATTTAAAAACAAATGACGCATAGCAGCCGTTTGTTTGGAGTCAGTTTCCAACCAAAATGTCCTGACTGGCGTCATACTGAAAGCGTCTATAGATAATTAAAATTAAATATAGTTTATAATAGCTCCATGTTTTAACAGAAATTAATCGTTTATATTTTTTAAAAATAACACTTATTTTAATTACATTTTCTGTCGGTTGTTATGATAAAATGGCAAAAAAAGACATAATTGTTATTTTTCAACTACTTTCCCTTTACTTTCTACATAAATGGAGTACTTGAGTTGCCAAAATTAAACAAATGGTGCTAAAAACTACAAAAAAAAATAATATTTCAAAAGTAAATAGAGATACAGTTTTCAAACAAATTGCATTTAAAAGTACTTTTTTTCCCTAATACAACGGTATAAAAATTGAAAATGTGCGATGCTTAGAAGTTTAAAAAAAATGCTATAGAGTATTTAATCGTACTGCATTTTTTTACGGCTGGCTTCTGTAAGGTAACGTTATTTTTTGGAGTCGACACAAAATAAGCTGGGAGAAAGAAATAGCATACCGTGGAGTTGGACTTCGGGGTGGGGGGGGATGTAAAGACATTTTTAAAACCATAGCGTTTTATACAATAAATATAGTTTCCGATGCGGTTTTTTTGCGGATCCCTCATTTAAATAATTATTAAATATAAAAATTTCAAAGAGGTGTGGTTGTGTGAATTCTGAGTGGTATTCAGGGTGCACGAGAGTGGACCCATGGAGGGGGGGGGGATTTTCAAACTTTTCTCGAACCTATCGTGATGTATCATCGGAAAGCCCTCGGACCACTCTTCCCTATTATGAACCTTTCTGCCCCCCCCCCCCGGAGGGCACTTTTCTAAATTTTTTGAAATTGAGCATTTTCATCATTTTTATATTGGATTATTTTACAGAGCCCTCCCATAAATATTATTTATGATATGTAAGAATTTCAAAGAGGGGGATATTTCAAGGGTGATGATAGTAGGGCCCCCACTATGGGGCACTTTTCTAACTTTTGCCGACGCCCCTCATGTGATACATCGTTAGAAAGTCCTGTGGCCACTTATTCATGTGATGCACCTCCGGTGTCCCTCCCCTCACTTTTCCTCCTGGGGGAGAACTTTTCTAAATTTTGTCGACACCCCTCATGTGATATATCATTAGAAAGGCCTGTGACCACTCATTCATAATATGCATCTCCCCCTACTTTGTGGGCTAGAGAGACACTTTTCTAAATTTCGCCGACACTCATCATGTAATATAGTGTTAGAAAGCCATGTGACCACTTATTCATACTATGCACTTCCCGTGCCCCTTCCCCAAACTTTTGCCGGCACCCCTCATGTGATATACTGTTGGAAATCCCTGGGCAGTGGAATCGAAGATTACGGTGCCGTAGGCAGCGGGGATCTGGTTCGAGGTTTGTTCGGTTTGAAATTTAATGAGTTCGAGGACCCCGATGAATGCAATACGTTGCTGCAGGCTGCGGGAACTTGCGTATAAGTCAGAGATTCGTTTTAAAGGAGTGATCCGTTAGCAGGCGAAACCAATTAGTTTACTTATTTAAATTCATTCAAATTGTAATTTCATCAAAATCTTTAAATTATATACTTCTAAATTATACATCTAAATTATAACAGTAGACTTAATTAATCATTTGTCACAGAGTACTTTCATCTCCTCTCTCCTCTTTGTCGATTTCTGCTTAACCGAGCCCTATCTTAATAACTCAACTTCTGTTACTCATACCTCTTCGAGACTAATTCCAATATTCATTAATATCTTAATTATCATCTCATACAGTCTTAATGTTAATTTATTAGTAGGAGTTATCACTATTTTAGAATAGTAATTTCAGTAAAGTCTTTAAATTATATTCCTGGCTCATCTGCCAGTCCCAATTTTTGACAAAGTACTTAAGTAGTCTTAATTAGACACTTGTTGAAGAGCGCTTCCATCTCCCCTCCCCCGCCTCCGACCTATGTGGATTTCTGCTTAACTGAACCATATTTTAATAACTGAACTTCTATTACTCATATATCATCGAAACTAATTCCAAATTACATTAGGATTTCATTTATAACCTCTCACAGTCTTAATTTATGTGTAATGATTACCATTATTTCTGAATAATAATTTCAGCAAATTTCTTAAATTGTTATTCGAATCCTCGCCCCCTCGACTAATATATCTACGGATAGGTTGAATAACCTGTTTCGTTTGGATATAGTTTAGTTTAGAACAGAGTGCGTTCTCTGGCGGTGGAAAGTGAAACTAACAGATTTTGCAGAGCGTGTGCAGCACTCGTGCTGTATTGTGCCACAGGTACGGGAACTGTGTTGGATGCTCGTATAAAACATATTGTGCCCTCTAGCTGTAGAAAGTTGAACTAAAGGATTTAGCAGCACGCTTGCTAAACGATGCAGGAGGCAACGTGGACACCAGTTTGAGTTTCGTTCGGAAGGTGGTTTGTTTAGAACAATGCGCCCCCTGGCGGTAGAAGGTGGAATTAGAAGATTTTACAGCACACCTGCTATTGGGACTTCAAAAGGCTTATAGAGTGCGCTAATCGCAGCTGTCGGTACAGGAGAATTGTCCCTTTAACTAATGCTAATGTGCCATTGAAATCATTATTCATTGTAAATGCATTTGAAAGTTTTAAATTTTCAAATAATTCGATAATGTTTAACTTTTCATATAACACACAACGCTAATGTCACATGAAAGCTGAAATTGTGCAAAAAAGTAATATTGAACAAATTAAAAATACATGTAACGTAATGTGTTTGCATGGGATTTTCTAAAAGCGAAAAGTTATTTTTTCTCCACCAGAGGCCGTATTCGAGTGCTTAAATCGCCCGTACGGTACAGGGACGAGTATCGGAGATTCATATGAAACATATTGCGTCCTCTAGCAGTGGAAGGAGGTACTAATGGGTTTTGCAGCAGTCCTATACGATGCCCGGAGCAGAGGGACACATGTCAGAGGTTCTTTTTTGGGAAAAATTCATATAATTTCGCCGGCGCGTATGCAGCACGTCCACTATACGGTGCCGTATTTAGTAGAAATCCGAACACGTGGTTAGTTTATTGGAAAATTTTCATGTTAATTCGACATTCGTTTTATTTAAGGTTCGTATAAATAACAGGTTCCGATGTAATTAGAAGCCGGCTAGTATACTTATTAATATTCATATCATATCATAGTTTCATCTGAAAGATACCTAGGACCATTTTTTTATTTGAAAAACTGGGTCAACCCAAACTTGAAACGATTAAAATCGTCCCGAGTTGCAATGAAATAAAATCTGATTACCCTACATGAAGTAGAAGTTATTTTCTGTCCTAACTAGCAGCCCACACTCTTGAATTTGACGATACTCATCAACAAATATTAGAATGAAGAGGGCCCACCGTGGTTGAGGGGTTAAAGCACCACGCCGTAATCACCTGAGAGCGTAGGTGGGTTTAACTCCCGCTGGCTCCGTTGCACACTCCTTGTGGAGCTCCCGGATGTAATTCTCTAGTGTTTTAAATTTCCTTGTGTGATCTTGTCCTTGTATATTGACGATGACTTATAAGCGGACTTTGATGTCAAGCACAAAAGTCAGATGTATGTGTTCAATAAATAAATAGGATGGAGATAATTACAAGCTTTTGTTCAAAACCCTTTTAACCTATCAGATATTTATTTATCGTATGTTGCCAAAGGAAGATCCAGTAGATGGAGCATTCATAAATGAGGTCACTTGATACCTTTCCTACTCCCGTCTGCGTCTGCCATATTTAGCCGCGTCTTACACAGAGGACTACTATCGATGAAAGTCATACATGGTGGGGAAAAAATGCGTTTTTCGTCTGCAGAACTATCCATGGTGGAAAATTGATATGTCCAGTCCTCTCTTTTCATTACTCCATGTCGCCCGTACATCTTTTAATAATCAGATCACGCGCAGCACCAGGACCGTATTCTGAGCGCTGCCTGTACGACTTCAATATCGTTAGTGTCGAAAACAATAATAGAGAAAAATGTTGCCATTGAAATGAACAACGATAGCGTTCAGAATCGAATTCATAGTCAAACGTCTGTCATAGCAAACTTACATCTTCCAGAGCATGGAAATACCTATCCGGGCTAGTGATACACATTAACGAGCACTAACTTGGCGATAAAGGACTCTCAAGATGCTTGGCGATTTGTTTTTGTAACGAATTTAAAGACAACTTTTTTCCCTACACCTTACATTACGGAAGGTTTTAATATCAGAGTAGTCATCATATTATGTATGAACTCTTTTAATATAAACCGTCAACTATTTTAAATTACGATTGTCTGCTGCGATACAAACATTTGCAATAAGGAAGTTGTAATCAGCTGATGATCTTTTTATCAGCCAATCACAACTGCACGGTTGACCTCCAACTGCTCGCACAATCCTCTCCGCTACCAATCAATTGCCCTTCAACGGATATTTGACCGATTTGTGACGTCATTTGAAACCGCAGACAAGTCAACAAATATTAGCTTCAGCAAAAATTACAGGTTCAGAAAGATGTTTGACGATTAATTTTTGAGCAAAATCGTTTCAGTCAATCTTTATTTCCCATATGTCGCCACTCTCATACGGAGGAACCCTACGTACTTGTTCTCAACATGATCATGTTTACCAGCCACAGCATAAAAATTGGTGAGTGTATAAGATTTGATGAGACGATTCTGATGATTCGCAAATCGCCAAGCACCTTGGAGAGATATCCACTATCGTCTAGCATGTCTAACTATGGAGCCCAGAGATTAAATATCTCATAAATAATATGTAAAATATTTAATCTGTGACGGAGCCTAGATATGAGAAAGGCGACATATGATGCTCAGTTTGTGCTTAGAGATACACGCGTGTTTGTAAACGCGTAAACTGTAATTTCCAATATCGCAATTTATAAAAACTGTAATTTCTAATATCGCACATGTTTAATAACGCAGTGTACTTGCAATCTGTCTTTATGTATTTGAAAGTGGCGTGAACATGGACTTTACCCATGTGACGTCAGTTGCGGGTAAACAGAAAGAAAACGCCAATAGGCGTGAAGAACATTTTAACACTGCTTCCCCTTCGTCCAATAAACAGTCTTTTTCTGAGGGTATATTCCCGCAGAGGCGTGGCTGTTGCCATTTGTGGGTAAAGTCCATTCGATCAGTAAATATAGACCTTTGAAAATTAAATGGTATATGAGGTCCTGGTAATTATAAGATAGGGTGTCTTTATAAGAGAGTAGGATATGGCGCATGGTCAAATTGGAGGTTTTGTCCAAGCTATGGCAAATCCAAATTTCACAACTGGGAATACTCGCCTGAACGAATTTGATAGATCAATTTCAGCCACGTGACCCCAATCCTCCAATTATTATAAAACTAGTAAAAATCAACAGAAATTAGTGGATTAACAAAATGCATACCACCTTGTCCACCGCCCATTTAATTCTAGACCTGAGCGTTTACACAAAAAATGGAGACAGCCGAAGGCGGATGTTATTCAGAGGATGTACGGCCCCTTGGATTTTGGCACCAACAATTTTCAAAAGTTTATTTTCGCTTTATTTTTCTAAGATTAAACAAGTCAAAGAAATCTTTTATAAAATACTAGTGTCTAAATTTAAGGGACCGTACATATGTTAAAAAAATCCGTCTTCGGCAGCCGCCATTGTTGGGCCAGCGCTTAAGCCTTGTATTTAGGGGCGGTGATTGTTCTATTAGACGAATGAGACAAGTCAACAAATATTAGCTTTAGCGAAAATGACAGGGTCACAAAGATGTTTGACGATTTTTTTTTTGTGCAAAATCGTTTCAATCAATCTTTATTTCCCATATGTCGCCACTCTCATACGGAGGAACCCTACGTACTTGTTCTCAACATGATCACGTTTACCAACCATAACTGGTCGTGTTTATAATCTACCTCAACATCAGAACGGCGGAGTGTATAAGATTTGATTCGATTCTGAAAAAAAACAAATCTCCTAGCGTGCGTCTAGATAGGAGAAAGGCAACATATGATGCTCATTTTGTCCTTACCGATACACACGCGTTTGTCGAAATTATGGCAAACATAGTTTTTTTATTTTCCAGAATTTGGCTATACTTGCTTGGACGAGTTCAATTAAGTATGACCGTGACCAACGACATACAAGGCCAGTTCAGGACTTTTAATGCTGCGTTTACACTATATGTACGGCTCCTATAATCCGGGCTGGCTCACGCCGCCATTTAATTGCCGGTAGGAAAAGAATGACTGGCCACGCCGCGTGGGCAACAATCGCTCATTGGTCTAAGTGGGAAACAAAATCCTTGACGATTCAGCCTGTATTATAGGAGCCCTAAATATATGGCCTGCCAGGTCTATAACGTCACACGGAATGGATCATCTTTACACGGCGGTTAGCACAAAACGACTGATGCGCCGCTTTGTACCAATCATCGTGTAAAGATGACCTACTCTATGTGACGTTTTAAAAGACATGAACTGGCCTTGCATGTCGTTGGTCGCGGTATGACAAGCTAACAAACATTAGCTTGGCGACGGCAGACCTGTCAAGATGCTTGGCGATTTGCTCCTGTCCAGAATCGTCTCAACCAATCAAACATTTTACACTGTATTCCGTCGCCTCTTATATCTAAGCTCTCTATGTCTCATTGGCATAATCGAACTCGTTCAAGTGGACATCGCCAAGTTTTGGAATAGGAAATGCCAAGGTTTTCCATAATTTGAGCAAACGTATCTGTCTTGGCACCGTCTGAGCATCATATGTCACCTCTCACATATCTAGGCTCCTTATTAATATAGACGACTTGCATTGACGTCACGTTGCTATTAGCAACGACTGATGCTCTAATCTGGTATTGCATCTGGAGCCCACACGGAACGTCAGGACTCCCCGTTTACCATTAAAAGCACGTGTTGTCTTTCTGTTTAATTTAGATTTTTCTTATTTTTATCATTATAGTGCTAATAAGCCAAATGGAGAACACCACATTCGCATTATATTTGGGCGCCATATGAAGCGATGCCAGATTCTTCTGAACATGTGACGTCATGTGCAAGCCGTCTATTTATGGCGCGCCATATCAAACCCCTAGATATTTGAAAAAGCCTTGACACGCGTCACGAAAACGTCACACAAAGCAGACAAAACAAACAAAAAAGATCATTCGTTGGTTCGTGGATATCCATCAGCCAGTGAATGATCTTTTTTCTTTGTTTTGCCTGATTTGTGTGACGTTTGACAAGGCTTTCTCAAATATCTAGGGGGCACAGACCTGGCGAGTACACCGGCACAGACATGAGGCACAAAGCGTGAATCAGGAAACAGCTAGTTCTGTTTCTTTCCTGTTAACTGTTAACAGAAGAGAAACAAAATCGAATTTCAAAATTTGTCTCCTGCCTCATGCAATGTGTTGCGATACTCCCTGACGCCCAGATATTTGTTTACCGAAAAGTATCTTGCCAATTTTTCTTTCCACTATAGATCAACGAGGATATGTCTATGCACTCTAAAAGAAACTCTTCGCACGCTTTCATGCTCTCTTAGCGATATCTTCTTTCAATCCACTGTTGAAGGGCAAGTCCTCATCTCTATAGACTTTCCATATCAGGATACTTTTAATAAAACTAAAGAGTTCACTCAGCCAGGATGAAGTTTTTCCATACAGCACAAAAACGAATCTCAAATTGATTCTCAATCTTTCAAGAAACCATCTGAAGTTCAGCCTAGAGTGCCTCTGTACAAGAATGGCGACGTAGAATAATCAGACTATGTTTAGACAGATGCATTTGTGTTTTGTTGCTGTTTATGACGGCCAAATATTTACATTAGAAATATAAGCCTTAGATGCGTTGTGTTGTCCGGAGCTCACAAGTATTTCTAAAAGGAACGTAACCCGTATTTACGCAAGGTTTCCAAAGATTTAAAGAAAACCACGGAATACTTCAAAAGTTTAGGTCAACGGGCGCGATTGCGTTCGACCCAGCACCTCTCCCTCTCGTCAGCTTTGACAGCAGAACCTCTCAGCTAACAGACGCGTTTGTCCAAACTATGTCAAACCCAAATCTACATTCTAGAACTTGGCGATACTCACCTGGGCAAATTCGATTATTCGAGTGATACTAGTGCTCCTCGAGATGGGAGTGTTGGCATGTGGAATATAAAATTCGATTAGTTCCAACGATTCTTGACTAAAGCAAATTCCACTAACGTCACTGATGTTTCCTAACTATCTTAGTTACGATCTTATTATCGAATATTGAACTTGCCCAGATACCAGATGAGTATCGCGAAGTTTGGAATGAAGGTTCTGCATAATTTGGCCTACAACGTCTAAGCACAGTATGAGTATGCATCCTGTACGTATATTGCATAGTGTTTCTTTTGTGGTGTAACGGAGCAACGTAGATAGAAACCAATGAAATGTGTGGAAAATTGTCGAAGGAGAATCCAGCCTTGTTCGTCGTTTTTCGGCAGTTATTGTTTCTTAAAATTGTCCAGTGTAATTATAAACTTACGGGATGCTTGGAATATCCGAAGATCGAACCCGAATCATGCACGCTGATATCCTTTTCTTCCAGCGTGTTGTTGCAAGAGTGAACAGGCCTTCAAAGGTTTTGGGGTACAGCGAGGAATACTGCGTAGCTACGAGTAGCGGCCACAGGTCCTTGACTGTCAAGAAGCGAGTCAAGGACTAGTGACGCGGCCAGAGGCGATCCAATCGCCGTCATATGAACAGAGCCTAAATCTACAAATACAGTGCCAATTAAAATTTTATTCATCGACAGGATTTTGCGCAGAAATTTGACGGTCCTATAACCATCCAATAATCAAACCGTGCATGTGGGCACGATTTTTGTTCTAAAATGGCCGTAGTTCTCAGGGCCCAACTAGCAAGTTTCTGTGCTCAGGGCACTTTCAATTTTCGTGCCACCTTAGATTGATTCATTTACTGATACTAGTTTTTTTTTACATATTAGGTATTACACACTTTTCTGAAAAGTGTAAACTAAAAAAATTAAGTATTCCGGAAAATTGAAAAATAGTTCCAATAAATTATTTTTTCTATTATTTTTTTAAATGTGCTTTTAACCATTCAGATATATTTTTGCCATTTCATCGTATTAATGTCTCAAATATCCCTTTTTTTTCACAATTATGACTTTTAATGGAAATTTAGATGAAATTATGAAAAATTTCGTGTCCGTGCGATAGTCAGGGCCTGGTAGTTCTTCAATCACAGCTGAGACTGTATTGAAGATGCTTGATTATTCCATAGCATCTTGTCAGAATTGCTTGTCATCATCATGCTTATAGTATTCGTTCAAATAAGTCACGTATACTTCGGAAACATTACTGAAGCTTGTCGACTGCTGATGCAAGTTAAAAACATTGTGGAGCCTAGTTTTAAGAGCTCTGTGTGCAAGTCTGTCTTTATCACAAAAGTGAAAGTTCATTGAAAACAAACTGATAGGCATTTTGTTTGCAAATCGGTTTGGTTTGTATTTATGACGGCCAATTATCAACACGAAGGATATATGCCCAAAGGGGAGGAGGGCTCTTTGTGGGGGTCTTTCTAAGGGAACCTAACCCGTATTTACGCTTGGAAATCCAAGGTTCGAAGAAAACCCCCAAAACACCGAACGATTAGGCCGATGGGGGGCGATTGGGTTCGAACCCAGCACCTCCCGTCTACCAGCTTCGAGAGCAGAACCTCTCGGCCACTGGTGGGGCGTTTGCAAATCGGATTTCGTTGATGTTTATACAGGCTGACAAACTGATGATTTTGATTAGGTGGATACAAACTGAAAGATTGCGATCCAGGTCCGGCGCAACATCGCGTGGGGCTTTGGCAAAGCAGTTAGTATTACCCAACGTATACTGAATTACTTGACTAATAATTTTTTTAATTATGTGTATCATACGTAATATAGATAATACAAAAAATATTGTTTTAATTCACACTTCCAGGATCATCAAATCTATACAGCCCTGACAATTATGTCAATTTCGTCTGTAAAAAATAAAGTTAATAGGCAATTTTTTCTTACGAAGAAACATTTAAAAACAAATCTAGAACAACAAAAAAAAATATATTATTTTATGCGGAGGAAACGTTCTTTTGAATTATATAGAAGGAGTCGGAACCCTGGTTTACCCGATGGTTAAAGTGGCCCTGTTGCGATCAAGGGCTTGAAACTGTTACATTGAAAACAACAGGATATATGTCTTTGGTTGAAACTAACAGTGACGTAAAGTAACTAGTCACTTTTGTTAGCTCCATTGGACGCACCCTCATAAAACAACTCTACCAGCAACACCGTAAATTAATGCATATGACAGTCAACGTTGTCACAAAAATAGCACTTTCTCTTATATCCACCTTAAAGTACGTAGGTATAGTACTTTGTACCATACTCATACAGTAAAGAGAAACAATAGAGATGCAGTATGCCGTAAAAACGATTTACAATATAATGCGGGTTATAGCTCAAATTCAAATGCCCTCATTTGGCCTAAATAAAACAAGCACGTGGAATAAGGTCCGAATTCTTTGACGTCACCTGTGCATTTCTCTAAATAAAAGTGAGCTGTTTATGTTTAATCCATTAAACAAAAAAGAAGAATGGTAACAGCGATTTTTGGGTAATAACAAACGTTCAACAAAAGAATTTTGTTTCTTTCGAACTTATGGTTCTGATATTGATACTAAAATACATATGATAAATGATAAAATAATCAAATAATTCTTAGTTGTGAAATGATATATTAGTCATTTTAAAACTAAATTTTAATCTACCTATGGTCAACACGCAAATAATGAATAACAATCCCTAATGGTAAAAGCAAAAGTAATGTAGGTTTGAATGGACCTTATGCACGTGACCCGAGGTCAAGGCAGAAATTCGTCTGCTGGCGGTATTTATTGTCAGTGTTCAGCATAGCAGTCTATGGAGTGTGAGTTATTAATTCTTGTTGATTAAAAATACAGCAAAAAAATTCATTGTTGTAGCAGCATATACTTGATATATTGTAATATAAATTCAAATTGTTGTTCTGTATGCAAGAAAATTTCCTAACTTTGCAAAATTTCTGTTAAAATGTATGCACTCAACCTGGATCAAGACTAAAGTCGTCTGCTAGCGGTGTTTGCGCCTGCGCATACTGGCATTCTGGCGGTGCAGTGGCTAGAATAACAGATGAATATACCGCCAGCTCTGGCGTCTGGCGTCATCTGCATAAGGTCCGAGGCTAACGAGAAAGATAGGCTTCCGCAGTGCATTCCACATATCTTTTTTTACAGACCGCTGAAGTCACGTGATGCTCGAATGCACCAATGAAGGTGTGCGAAAAGAGCATCACGTCACTCTAGCAGTCTGTAAAAAAAGACACGTGGGATGCATCGCGGTAGCCTGTCTCTTTCGTTAGCCTCGCATAACGTCCATTGACAGGCACGTCAAAGCAAGTTATTGTGTGTTGAGCCGGATGTAGTGAGTATGAATTATAGAGCTGCATTTCCGGCGTCATTCCCAGCCACCACACCTCAAATCTATCATTTCTCTTTACTCTGTGGCTTATACCTAACCACTCTTGCTAGGTAACGTGCTTCTATTACATGGCGACATATGATGTTCAGATTTTGCTTAGGCATGTGCGTTTCTCCAAACAAATGGACTTTACCCACAAATGGCAATAGCCACGCATCTGCTGGGAAAAACCTCTAAAAAAGACTGTTTATTGAACGAAAGGGGAGCAGTGTTAAATGTTCTTCACACCTATGGACTTACCCAAGGCTAACGAGAAAGACAGGCTACCGCGGTGGGTCCGATTCTTCTTTTTTTATAGACCGCTGGAGTCACGTGATGCTCTTTTTGCACACCTTCATTGGTGCATTTGAGCATCACGTGATTCCAGCGGTCTGTAAAAAAAGAATAATCGGACCCACCGCGGTAGCCTGTCTTTTTCGTTAGCCTCGATCATATCATAGATCTGTTAGATCAATCTGTTAAAGACCAATCAAATTCCCGAAGTTTACGTGTATAGTAGGAGTCATAATGAATGAACAGGTTTTTCTTGCTGACCAACAGCTAAGGCTCCTATAATACTATTATAGGAGCCCTACCAACAGCAATTCCACCAACAGTGACGTCAGCTGCCCTTTCCTTACCCCAGTTAAGGCTCCTACAATACGGGCTGACTCACGCTGCCATTTAATTGCCGGTAGGAGAAGAACGATTGGCCACGCCGCGTGGGCAACAATCGCTCATTGGTCAAAGTGGGAAACAAAATGCTTGACGATTCAGCCTGTATTATAGGAGCCCTAACCCCAGTAGTACTTCAAAAAGTGCTAAAATATTGTATCCCTTAAATTTCAAACGATGTTGAAATGCAAATAGTCGATCGCAGCGACATCTGCAGGATATTTTCTAAAACTCCAAAACGATTTGGTCTAGGCGCTGTTATAATACAATGTTTACATTGAAAATATTACGCAGACATCGCTGCGATCGGCTCATTGAATTTCAGCATCATTGCACATTTAAGGGATACAATTTTTTAGCGCTGCTTTGATAGCAGATTTCCACACTATTTATTCTAGGCGCTCGTCCCAGACGAGCCGTTAATTCCCAAATTGGCTCAACCGAGCCCAGCAATCTGATTGGCTAAAACTGATATTTATATAGTAGATAATTCTATTTATTTTCTTATGAAGTAGTGTAATGTGAAATAGAATGCAATTATAATGACTTAAATTGATTTATTTTGTTAAATTTGATCAAAATCACAGTAAAGTAATCCAAAATATTAATATTAACAAAGGATCAGATTGCTGAGATCGGATGAGCCAATTTGGGAATTAACGGCTCGTTGTACGTACCCAGAGGCAATCTTTGGTAGTATTGGTAGGCATTTTTTATTTCAAAGCTTGGCGATACTCGCCTGCATGAGTTCGATTATACGATTGAAACTTCACAAGCATTAGCTTGGCGATTTTTTTTTGTCCACAATCGACTAACGAATCAAATACTATACCTCGTATCTCACTATTTTCTTATTGCGGCACCCTACTGCTAGAGTGTCTCTATATAAAATGCCACCTATAAGAAATAAAATTGATTTGGCTGAAATGATTTTGAACAAAAACGCATGCATGCAAAGTGGTGGTATGGCAAAAGGAAGAGGGAGGGCTCTCATAAACGCTGATTTCTTTTTTAAACTCACTCATGAACAGCCTTTTAAATGAGACTAAAAAATACAGCTTTTATATATTTTATTAATTACTCTTTTAAATAAAATAACTTCGCTTTTCGAAAATTTAGAACTCGCTTTTATGCAAATATGGCATAAATATATAGTACAACGAGAGTTAATGAAGTTTATTACATATGCAACATTTACTTCGCTGGTAGACGGGAGGTGCTGGGTTCGAAATCAATCACGCCCGTCGGCCTAATCGTTCGGAGTTTTCCGTGGTTTTCTTCGAACCTTGGATTTCCATGCGTAAATAGGTGTTAGGTACTCCCAGAAAGACCCCCCACGGAGGTCACTCCCCCTCGGGCGCCAATATCCCTAGTGCAGATAATCGGCCGTCATAAATAACACCAACAACATTTACTTCGAGTTCCATTACTTTTGATTTATTCTGTTTAACTATTTCAGGTAACAGACTCGAAGTCTTTATCAAAAGGTTATCTGAGCGAATTGTGTTCACTGGATTTGTCCATTATAACTGAGTTGGTAGAGTGTTGTCGGTTTAAAACAAGTCCTGGGTTCAATTCCCGGTCAGGACACTTTCCCCCCTCAGTTGGAAAATTACTACTCCTATGATTTATTACAAACTAGAATAATTGTGTTGAATTAATGATGTATGTATAATTACTTATTCAATGCATACATACTTGGACTTCCATTACTTGCAATTTATTCAAAAGGTTTGTAGTCATTTGTTGTCGATACAATAACTATTATTCAAATTTTAGTCCACCACACAAAAAGATGCAAATAAACACTCCTTAGTTGATATATTTCCACTACTGCTATAGGTAAGACAGTGGCGCCCCCTCAAAAAGGGGGACCGCCTTCCGGTCCCAGGCTCTTTTCAAGCCCATTTGTCTACGCAAGGAACCACCCGTGAGACAAGCCCCGCGGCGCTTCCCGAAGGTCGCCACTAGACAAGCCCCAACACAGCGGAACCCCACGCATACTCCGGTCAAGACCGACGTCGCTGCCCAGCGCACATGGCAACGGCTATTCCCAAAACAGAGACGAACGGCCGCTACGACAGTCCTCACCACCCAGCTAGAAAAACCAAGTGGTCCCTATACTTGGTTACTCGAGCCGGTAGACCCCGCAAGCCCTGGAGGAACCAGACGCCTATAAAGAAGCTGGGCCCACGAACTGAACCGAGGCTTCCCGACCCGAATTTGATTTACGGCAGGCCCCCAAGATCAACTACCATTTTCCGGGAAAGACATTTATGTGGGCCAGCCGATAGGAAAGTTAGAGAAGGGCTCCTAACTTGAAAACCCGGGAGGACGGGGAAAGTCCCTCCAGCCGTAAAGCGACTCAGCTCCGGGCTTTGTGCCCAAACCACCCGGCTCGACCGACGGAACCCCTCGTGGATCACGCCGGGAACCAGTTGGCCCATACTAGGTGCCGTTAGCGACCCCAGGCGGACACGGAAAGTCCCACCTAGACGGGATAGACCCCGCCTCGCTAGGGGGTTGGATGGAACGGAGTTCCGCCCGCCCCCACCGACTCGACTCGACCCGAAGGCCAAGAAGCCAGCGGAGGCAAGCAAGAGCCCGCTCACCACTACCTTACCTCACGGCCGTCGAGGGTACCCAGGCCCGAAGGTCCATGACCCCGTGCAAGGACCGACCGATACCTTTGTTAGTGCGTTCGAAAATTAGGTGGAGACACCTCTAGGTCCTCATCACTGGGCGAGGAAAACTCCAGTATCGCATAGACACGAAGGACCTGGATCGGACCAAGAGTTCCTCTGAGGCTTGAAGAGCCGCCGCGTTACCGGCGAGCCTCCGGCCCGTTTCCCCGTGGGGATAGCGTTCGAGGGTGGACCTGCCGGCCGACCTCCTCCCAAGGGTCACGGCACGACATGGAGCAACCAGAGTCATACTGGCCTCCCCACGCGACCGCTCCTTGGTCGACGGGGGCACCGCCAAACCCCACCCACCTTGGGGTCGGCTCCCAACTGCTACAGCTGAGGTCCTTGGCGGGATGAGCCACCCAAGTCAAAAAGTAACCTGGGCGCTGTCCGTAACCCTCGCCCTTCAGTTGCTCCAGGAGTCCCTGCATGGCGTTTCCGCGAGCCCTGTCGTCACTAGCGAGTCACCAAGGACTTTCCACTACCCTCTCTCTCACCTCAGGCTCCCTTCTAGTCAATAGGTGGATGGGGTCCTATCGCCTTAGCTAGTCTTTGCCCGGCGACACCGTCCGGCCCTTAGACCGGCACCGGGATCGACCTATGGACCGTCGCTATCCAGCTTGACCAGAGAACCTGGTTGCCGGGGGTTGCGCGTAGGGTCTCTGCGCGATGGACCCGAAAGTCCCTGCAACCCATGCACAACGTCCGTTACCCGTGGCCACCGGACCTTTGGCCTGTCGACCGCAGGTCTCTCGAGGAGGTGGCGATTCGTCCCCATCCGGCCCCCTCGCATTCGTACACAACGAACTCGGCAGAGCTTCCGGTCACCTCCCCCACTCAAGGGGTCGGGTCGGAACCACCCGGAGGGGCGGCCACTACTGCTATAGGTAAGTGATACCGGACACGATGTGAGAAGGTTGGGAATTAGTAACTAAGATACTCCAAATAATACTGAATGGAAAATTTATTTACATTTACAACAAAACACTAATTTCATTTATAGACATGTATATAGTAAATCTTTCCAAATGTTAAATTACACATTAAGATATTATCTACATAATAGGTCATATCATTAAAAATATACACTCTTCTCATCTCTATTGACTGTACTCAACTAGGCTTATTCAGTCCGATAAGTGCACAGGTTTATCCAGAACTCTCATACTCTTCACTAGAAAAATACTTTATGTGTCTATGCCCACAGCACAAGTAGTTAGTTTCTCCAAACCATGCGCTTTACCTCTAACCTAAAACTGAATTCCGTTACTGGTACTTCTGCCGGAATCCAGGGTTTCCACCCGTAAAATCAAGGACAACCCACGCAGTGCCATAAATAAACCAGAGGAAATAGATTAGAATCATGAACGTTAATGACTAGAGTATATGCTATAGCTTTATTTGAGAAACAGTTGGTACATGGAGCACTTAAAAAAATCCAGAAGGTATACAGCATATACCCTCCACTACATGCCTTATCCCACATGTCCCTTTAGACCCACTTGTTCACTGACCGGTCATTACAGGATGTTATCTTTTGTTCATCCTCCTTGCTTGTCACTATCTGGTTCCCTATTGTTATCCGCATTCCGATATAAAGGAACATCTGCTAGTATTTCTTTTTATACAATAGAGCTTTTCATACAATACAAATACAGTGATACTTCTAATCCCATAAATACGAAACACTGTCCATAACTCAAGTACGTAGATAATGATATACAGAATAAATAGAATGATAAAGAAAATAAAATTAATTAAAAGTTATTATCATTAGGCATTTGTCTCATTAACGTCAGAGACCTGACAAGGCGGTCTGAGTAAATTGTGTTCACTGGATTTGTCCAGGATAGATGAGTTGGTAGAGTGTTGTCCACTTAAGACAAGGTCTTGGGTTCAAATTCTGAGCTGGACACTTTTTTTTCCTCATTCGAACAACTCCTATGATTTTTTCACCAATTAGAGTAATTGTATTGTATTACTAATGAAGTGTAATTATGTATCCAACGTTTACTTGGGCATACATAATTTGCAATTTATTCTGTTGAACTGCTTCAGATAACAGGCCAGATATCATCATGAAAAAGTTGTCTGAGCAAACTGCGTCCCCTGGATTTGTCCCGGGTAGCTCAGTCAGTAGAACATTCGCAGCTGCCAAAGTCTATGGTTCAAATACCAGTCTAGACACTTTTTAGTCAGTTGGAAAATTACAACTTCTACAGTTTATTTACAAATTAGAATAATTGTGTTGAATTAATGAAGTTTACTTACATATCCAATGATTACTTAAACTTCCATTACTAATGATTAACTCTGTTGCACTGTTTCAGATAACAAACCAGATGTCATTATCAAAAGGTTGCTTGAGTGAATTGTATTCACTAGATTTGTCCAGGATAACTCAATTGGTAGAACACTGGCAGCTTAAGGGAACTCTTCAGTTATATGAAGACACTCACAAGCTAATGTTAAGTCTATGGCACGGTTCTTTTCAAATTTTTTATTTGAATATATTTTTTTGCATAGGATAGATAAGGTCAACTTCTAATAGGACCATTTTTTACTTTTTCGATTTTGGTTGCAGATTTTTTAAAATGTACTTTCACTCGGGGAACTGGTTTCAGAGGGAAAGTACCTTTATTTTAAAAAGATCTACAACCAAAGTTAAAAAAGGCTCTATTAACGACCAACTTCAGCTATCGCATGCAAAAATAATCATTTTAAAATATTGAAATTCAAACAAGTAATTTGAAGATGATTTTAACCTTTTTTTTTTTTTTTTTACAAATATAAATTGAAAAATCATAATTTCCATACGGATAGCTATTTACTTTTTTCCCATTCTGACAATTTGGACATTAAAAAGTTTCTTTGAATCAACTGTTAGCTCCTCACACTATGTGATTTAAAATATCTGTGGCAAGATGGAGAGGACTAATGATAGTTTTTTTTTTTTTTTTTTTTTCAATAATAAAGATAGTTGAAATAGTTACATAGACAATATATTATGGTGTTAAGTTTTTCATATACTACTAAATGAATCCAATGTTCACTTGATTGAAAGAATTTAATTTGTTCTACAACTGGTTTAAAAATAGAATATTTTCCCAATACAAATCCAAAACATTTTGCTCTAGCTGCTAAACTTCTTCACTAACTGTCATAATTTGAAACCCTTTACAGTTCTCTTGGATAATGGATTGTCATCAGAGTGTACTTTTAGTATCACTTTGTAAAGGGTTTAATGCATGTTAATGTATCACAACTCATTTTTCATTACGACTGGGTGCAAGTATAATCTTACCTTTTCATCCACCATTGGAGCATGAACACCATAGACTGGAAGGTGGCTGCACAAACTATCACCTAATAGAGTGGATGGCTGAAATTCCAGGATTAATTAAAACTCCATTTGGATATTGAAATGCAATTGGTCTGCCAAGCTTAGTGGAGAACCCCCACAAACCCGATTTTAGTGGTTGACTGGTAGGTTTACCATTGTGTTTTTCTGCTCCTAGTCCTTCATGTTTTCATACCTTTCAGTAAAGGAGAAAACAATGATAAACTATCGATCAACCACTAAAATTGGGACTGCAGGTGGTTTCCACTAAGATATGACTTGGCAGATCAGTTGCATTTTAATATGCAAATCAAGTTTTGCCTAATTCTAGAATTTCATCTGTGAACTCGATGAGGTAATGGTCTGTGCCCCCCCCCCCCCGGTCTACCACCATTATCTTTGTTTACAAAGTGCTACAATTAACCCTTAAGGGTCCTGTCCCTGCCGGCGAAGACACTCACGAGCTAATGCTAATCCTATGGGGAAGGATTTTCCTAATATCTCGTTTGCATTTCGACATTTTTAAATAATTTTTTTTTGCATTGGATAGCCGAGGTCCGTCTCTACAGCGCACCTTGGTTACTTTTTCGATTTTGGTTGCAGATATTTTTTTAGAATGACACTTTCATTTTCAGAACCGGTTTTGAAAATGAAAGTAACTTTATTAAAAATATCTGCGACCAAAATCGAAAAAGTAGCCAAGGTGCGCTGTAGAGACTGACCTCGGCTATCCAATGCAAAAAAATTTATTTAAAAATGTCGAAATGCAAACGAGATATTAGAAAAATCCCTCCCCATAGGATTAGCATTAGCTCGTGAGTGTCTTCGCCGGCAGGGACAGTACCCTTAATGGACCACAAGCATTACTGATGTCATACAACGTCACGATGGATTATAGCTAATCAACTTTTCGATTTTTCCCACAAGCACTCGCCAAAAGCCAATCAAATATCCCAATGCTTGTGGGAAACATTGCGAGCTCCGCCCATTGCGGGTGGTCAATTGCATGAATTATTCTTTTAGAATTGTGTTTTTTACTTTTATATTAAGGATTAGACACTAGAAATCTTAAGGTAGATTTTTAACTTTATTTAGTAGCATATTTTTGTAACTTTTAGAGGATTAATATTTCTATATAAATATAGTGGTTGTAAGAACTTAATTTATGTATTAAAAATTAAATAAAAAGGTGATGGAAATTTACATCACTTTGCAATTAAGGGTTAATGCTATGCACACTCTACGTGAATCGTACATTACCACTATGAGAATGTAAATAAAACCTTCTTTTGCTCTTATATTTAAGAAGCGTCTGTATTTGGTATTATGAGACAAAATTATAGAAACCCCTTTTTTATGTGCAAAAAATACTTAGAAAAAACAAACTTTAAAATCACTCGAGTGTTAAATGTTTAAAAGACAATGCAAATAACTTCTCCATTAATTTCAAGGAATCATTTTTCATCTTGAATTCAACTGAATATTGCATACAAATGATTACTTTGTTTGATGGTTCTCATTATAACAATTGCATTTGTTTTAAAAATAATAATTCTAAATTTACTGGCATTATCAGAATATAGTAGATGGAAAATGTTTGCAAGGCTACACAATCGGACAACATGCAGGCATTTCTGTCTAGCTAAACTCAAAGCTGCTATCGTATTTGAAACATTCTATCCTATGATTTCAAGATTATGATATTTTACAACAAAATATGAAAATACCCAAGTTTTGAATATTTATCCAAGGCTTCAGTTAATAACGGGTATATAACCAAAAAATAAATACTTACACACTTGGCATTTATCCTTCCCCACATCACTGGACACAACACATTCAAATGACTAAAATTTCACTATAATTCATGTAGGTTAGCATTTTTAAAAAAACATACTTATAAGCAAGGGGATTTATTTGTTAAAGCCCTCTACCCCCCCCCTCCAAAAAAAGTGTAATATAAATGGACATTAAAATGGCTATAACTTTAAGCTCTAATTATTGAAGGGTGCCCAAATTTTATACAAGCATACATTTTATAATAAGAGGTAACTTTTCCATTTTTTGTTATTGAAGCTGTTCAGATTTTAGTAGGAAATAAAATATAAGGCCTGTCAAAATAAAAGTAATATTGTCATGAAAAAAAAAAAACCCTCCTAGGTTGAAAGCTTTTATTATTAAATAAAATTTAAAATAAATAACACTTGAAGAGATGATGTCATTTAAGCCTATGATCTGATTTATATTTAGTAATTTAATCAATATTTATTGCTTCTATATATACTAGGGGGGGGGGGGGGGGCTTCTATCGATAAATTATCAAACATAGAAGATATAAATTAAGTTTTTGAAAAAGCTGATAGGATTTTAAAAAAGTATTTTAATTTGAATGAGAAGGGCTTAGGCCCCAAAAAGTCCTTGTATTTTCCTACTTCCTGATAAAAATTTTGTTAATATCAGACAGAACGCAGATAAGTGTTAGTACAACAAAAGAAGAAAATATTTAAAACCATTAGTTTTTTCCAGTTTACATCATGTCAAGTGGAAATGCCATATTATAGTTTTGACAAATTTGATATAATTTATTTTTTGTGACATTTATCATACATAGTGCATTTTTCGGTAGATTGTTTGGAAAGACAGACTCCTCTAAATCTGCAACAGCTTGGGGCCAGAGGTTGTGTGAATTTTAGAATTTGGCGTATTTCTGGTCACTGCTTTATTTACATTTTTTAAATGGTAATTTGAATGTAATAATGCAATCAAAACTATAATGAATATACTTGCAATGCAGTAAAATATTAAAATAAGTAAAGCACTAAACTAAAATGATAACAAGTAAGATAATTTAAAAAAGGATTAAATTATTAAAAGTAAAGGTCAAGTAAATAATTAACAATGTATAACTAAATATAATGAGATACATTTTTCTTGAATTATTCAATGAAACTTTCCTCATAAAGGTACCATATTCACATCAAAATCATAAAGAAACGAAATTTTATTTCAGATTCTACTCAAGCCAGGGAACTTTTTTGGTTAGCAAGACTTTAATAGAAAGTCTTGCTAACCGAAAAAGCTTGATTAATACATAAATATATTCTGATTAGAAGCGATATCAGCAACAGCTTGCTTTTTTCCAGAAATTTATACTTCCTTCAAGGAAAACCACTAGTTCAGTCATATTATCCAGAATTACATATTAAAATACATATGGAATGATATAAAACTAAAAAATTCTGTAATTTTGCCCCTACATCTGAACTTAAATTTCATGGTTTACATCTGTGATGATGTGCAGATTTTAGAGAGTCCACTGTCTACTAATATTATTCTATGGAGGCGAGAAGAAAATCACCTATCAGCAGTGGCGTAGGAACTTTGTACAAATAGGGGGAACCGGGGCATATTGCCGAAAGCTAGTGGGACGGATCATTTCGGAGGGTTCCTTCATAGTGTTGCACGTTTTACAAACAGGAGTATAAAATAGAAGCATTGTCAAAAGATCACCAACTCTTTAATCCAGTTAAAATAATTTTTAATTGATATACTTGATACATAGAAACATAATTTATGTGCGATCCCGAATACAATATTCAAATTTAAGGCTTCTCTCACTTCCATTTACCAAAAATTAAAGTGCTTTCTGTTGTTTTACTTACAAATCAATTTTAAAAGCCTACTCTTTATAAATATGTTATCGGTGCAGGTAATTTGTAGTAGACCTATATAAGACCCTCTTTTTTCTGGAAATCGGGAGGGTTGTAAACAATGAGAAAAAGGATAAAGGCACAAACAAGTGTGCTCACCACCACCTCTGTCTCTTCTCTTTGTTGCTTATTGTGTGTATTTCCTAGAAAAGGTATACTTTATTTTTTAATTCAGCAATGTACCGTAAACAGATGTGGTGCGAGAATTTCTCCCGGGGGAGCTGAGCCTGTCTGAAATATTGCAGGGGGAGCCACAGCTCCCCCAGTTCCTATGCCCTTGCCTATCAGAATTTGTCAGTACTGTAGAAGATTAATAAAAAGATATTTTGGAAGATCTAACTGGCTAGATGAACAAGTCCTGTGTCTATACTGCTGAATGCTAAGGCTGTGAGACAGCCAACACTAGGTTAATTTGAAACAACCCGGTTCATAAATACCTGCAGAACAAAATCCAGAGAGTACAAGATTTTTGAACATACGAGACTGTACTTCACTGCCAAGGCTACAATTTTCAGGGGTCGACGCAGGTTTTTATTCTTGGGGCCCATTTTGTGAAAAGTAAAAGTTTTTTTTGTGAATTTTATAATACTTCTGTGAAAAATAAAATTTTGTAACGAAAGTTGAAATCCAGTTACTCATCCGAACCAAGAATTTATTAACAAAAACTTCTTTAAATCCTCATGCTAAAGTTTTTGTTTTTCGTGACCTGGTTTTATTTACAAATTACACATTTTAAAATAGTTTTTATGAAAAAGAATGTTACAAAAGGGGCTTATTTTATTCAAAAGAATTTTGTGAAGGGGCCTGTTTTATTAAATTTATTTTTGTGAAGGGACCCATTTTATTAAATTTATTTTTGTGAAGGGGCCCATTTTATTAAATTTGTTTTTGTGAAGGGGCCTATTTTATTAAATAGATTTTTGTGAAAGGGCCCTAAATAGACCCCAAATTTTGCCTGGATCGACCCCTGATTTTTTTATAATAAAAATGAGGAATACAAATGTGAAATAAACTACAATAAGAATTTTTTGTCAGAACTCCAAATAAAAGAAAATTTTAACATATCAGCATAAAAGCAATACAGAAATGTAAAAAAAAAAAAAAAACACATATTAAAGATCCAAAAAATAAGCTTACATAAAGTGTACCCTTTTTTTTACACACTCACATGTATTAAGATCCACTAGAATACTCTTAATATATCTTTCAACATTGACCAGTCTATGATTTAATTTCATATGGACTTATCACAATATCAGCAAAGCTAATCAAAATGAAGCCAACAAAATTGTTGCGAGAAAACACAAAATGTGCATCCTGTATGACCACAAAAAAAATTTACATTTCAGTTTAATATTTTTTAAAAAGAAAGTTAAAAAGCACCCTTCACAAAATTTTTCATCTCGAAACAGGACCCTTCATAAAACTTTTCACCTTAAAACAACCCTTCACAAATTTGTCTTAAAAATAGGCCTTTTACATTTTTTTTTTAAATCTCTAAACTGAACTTTTCACAAATTTAACCATTTAAAAGTAAAATCTGACCTGTCACTTTTACATATTAAAAAAGAAAAAAAAATGTATATTTTACATACATATATCTTTTTAAAAATGTATAAACAAGAACCTGAATATAATGATCATTTCAAATTCACAGAATTATGACTAGATTTTTCACAAATGTAAAAAGCTGTTGACCCTGTAATAAAAGACTGGACAAACCACTGTAGGGTTACCAGATTGTACGTTTTTTAACCTTTTCTAAACCTATCGTTCAGCATACGTTTAAAATTGCCTTGTACGACGATTTCTTCCGTTTTCTAACAAATATTACTTTTGATAATTTTAAGATTTTTTTTTTCAGTTTGCTTTAAAATTCAACCTTTTGTCGAAAAAAATATACACATACGTGCACATTAAACATAAAAATGTTTTGTTTCCAATCAGGATGACAAAAATCTTTAGAGTTGTATAATAACTGCTCATTCATAAGCTCTTGAGTAGGATTAGTTCATCCGAACTTAACATTATTATAGACTATAGTATCTGCATAATAATTTTTTTAATTTAGTTAATCTTACGTTTGATTTATTATCTCCCTTTATGCTTAAATAAAAACTTTTTTTTTTGTAGGATTTAGCATTACTAACATTTTCATAATCATTGAACTGTGTAGGACGTTTTGATTTACTGTTGTTCTTACAATTGATTTTTCATTCATAGTGAAATAGGGTGAACTTCCAGTAATTGACCAAAAACACATTTATGTGTTAAAAACAAGAATCAATGTGTTGATAAAGTATTTTTGAATGCTGAATAAAAGTATCTAACATCCAATGAATTGCATAGGAAAAAATTACTTTTGCTATCTATATTCTTATTAAATGTAAAAAATTAAAGAAAATGCACCTTCTAACAATATCAAAAGTGAATACATTCTGTAATAGTAGTGTTGTTTTGTGAATTGTTTTATTGATCTTGCAGCATCAAGTTTAATTTAGTTCCATTGGCTCATCAAATGAGGTGTGTAGTTCATTTTTGTTTGTTTTAAATTAATCATTATGCATTTAATATTAAATTCATAAATTAAATGACGTTAAGGGGGGTGGTCAACTACTAGATGTGTGAATGTTGAAAGCATTCAGTAATTGACCAAAATGGTCAACTACTGACTTTTTTTTGCTTGTTTGCATCCATTCCTTTTGATACTTAAAAAAATACATAGATTTCTATTATGAAAGCAATAGTCACCATTTTTTTATTTAAAAAATGAGTTCTTTCAGTAGTTGACCAGGGTGGTTAATAACTAAATATGCTTGGTCAATTACTGATCAAGCAAGCACACATTTGTTATGTTAAGAGGGTCATAACACATTTATATAATAATAATGCAAGAAAAGTGTAATTAAAATGTAAAGATAACAAAATTAGTACAGTGAGGCTCTAAATATCATTAGGGTTTGTCACACAAATCTTATAAAAAAAGTTTTACCACCATCAGCTCCCAACATAGTTTGTGGTAGATTTCTATTACAATTGTTGTGGAAGTATGCTGTTAAAATTGCTATATAAAATGTTTTTTATGCTAATTTTATCCATAACAAAGTTCAACCCTAATTAACTGCAGTTGTATAATAATAAAACATAATAACAATACAGAATTTACATTAACATTACAGTAAGTTTTGAGGGACAAAAGTAGAGTGTTGATTGCCAAGTGCTTCAGAAATGTATACATAACTGTAGCACAAATAGGACTACAACTAAAAAAAAACTTTTCACTAAACGAAAATGGCATTTAGAATATTTAAACATAATTTAAAATTAATTATAAATAACATGACAGATTCTGTCATCCCACAAAAATATAAAGCAATAGGGAAAATCTTAAATATATTTTATGCATATATCAATTTTATAAATAGAGATTAATGATTACGTATCTTGGGCCACAAATAAAAGATTACTGGGCCATATGTGGCCTGCAGGTTGAGCATGGCTGCTTTAAAGCATGACTAAATTATTGGAAAAGTAAAGAAGAGAAACAGAAGAAAGAAGACAGGGAGTAAGGAAAGTTAAAAAAATAAAGAAAACAAAACAAAAAATGTGAAAAAGCAGCAATAAAGACTTCTACATATAAGCAAAGTCTGATAAATGATTGGGTGTGAAAGGCATGTGAAGAAATCTGGATGGAAGAAGATATGATAGGAATTAAAGAAATCTGGTATGAGCCCTATCATACTAAAATGTGTGTCTACGAGACACAGGCAACAATTTGCTTTGGATGACAGAGTGACAAAGAATTTGACTTCATGTGTGTCAGTTGTTTTGGTGAAACAGATGAGGATTAAATTTCATTTTTGTGTTAACTTTAATAATTAATGGATTTTTTTTAATAAATTAATTTCGAAAGTCTTTTCTTGTCTATATTTACATATAAATATCATGTTTTACCACTAATTTCAATCTTACAAAACATTGTGGAAATTCACTAATATGTTTTCTGTTCAGAAAGTTTTCATTTTTTTTTACAAAAAATCTCTTGACTAGTTTTTTAAAAGCAGATCATGATGTGCTCATATATATAGAATGTACATTTATATTTTCCATACAGAGTGACTGACTAGCCAAGTTCAGTGATGAATTTCCTTTACTTTTCTAGGTTTTCCATGCCAATAAAAACAATTGGTACTTTTCGGTTAGCCAGGTGGCAACAATTTTTCAGGTGTCGAGATTGTGTGATATTACATACCAAAAACCTTAATAATTGCCAAGAAAAGAGTAAAAGAGGATAAGCAAAGATAAAAAAAAAAAGTCTATAAGAGGTTCGAACAGTCCTTATAAAGAGCACAGCTACATATTTTGCTACTACTGCAATTTAAAAATCCTTGGCTTTATGATTGAAATTCTTTTTCTAAAAAATTTCTCAGAAATTTCAAATTTGTCAGTTTTTTTTTTTTTTTTTTTTTAGAAATTTGAAATTTCCCCGATTTTTTTCTGGCTGTCCAGGAGGCCAGACATCCAGTTTCTGTAGAATAAAACTTGGCAAACTTCCCCATTTTTTCATATGATTAATTTTAAGAAGGTTTATCAGTTCAACTTCAGAGTGGTCAATTACTGACACAGTGATGGTCATTTTCTAACATTAAGTGGTCAATTACTGGCAAAATCTCACTTGACAACTATTATATTAAATAAAATAAAATTGCAAAAAAGTAGACAAAAAATGTTTATTTATTATTGATCCTTATAAGTGATTGTTGCTTTAAAAAAAAGTTAAGAAATATTTCCTTAAATTTAGCACAGAAAAAAAAAATGTTTAGAAACTTTCACTAAATGGTCAATTACACCCTATATGACTGCAAATTTAGTTAATGTAATACAACTGCAGTTGGAAAATAATGATTAAATTCGATTAATAACCTCTTTTTAAACAAATTTGTTGCCGAAAACATTATTGGGACATTCAACATAGTTTAGCATGGTATAAAAAAAAGATGACAGCACAATCAAAGCAAAACTTACTAGTGCCAATAAAAATCTTCGGTTTTTTTTCTGAGATAAATCTGGCAGCCCTAGATCACTGCTATTAATTTTATTTTTTATTATATTTGCTAGCCTCTTTGATTTTGTATTTCACGAAATTAGAAATACTAGAAAAAGAGGTGTACATGTATAGTCATTATATTGTTATGCATATTATTACTGTTTTATGTTAAAAACGTTATGTATGTTACAAAGAAACTTAAGAACATAATTTATAAATTTAAATTTTATATAATCCCCTTAAAAAAGGTGAAAATTTCATACCTGTCAAAATCGGAAATGAAGAAAAGCATAAAATAGCAACATGATACATTTACACTGTGTATATTTGAAATTCATTAATAAACAATGCAATCGACTAATTTTATTATTTTTTTTTTCTAAAATCACAGAAATTTTTTGAAACTTAATGGAAAATTTACCTACAATGCTGCATGGACACTCCTACAGTCTTTTTGCAATCATTTTGGATTTGAATTTTTATAACATAAATATATTAAAATGTTTTATTAAAACACGATTATTTCATTATTTTTTGACGTATCACACATGCAACAATTAAAAAAAAAAAGGGAGAGGAATAGCGCTCATTGACATTTTTTTCAGCTCAGCATTACGTTTAGTTAAATGTTTTTTTCAGTCAATCTTTCGCAAATTAATTTTTTTTACATGACATTACTTAAATTTTTGTTGTAACATTTTTTACGAATGGATTTATTCTACCAAAAAGACGGATATGGTCAATTCTCAGAATTTATATATTTAATTAAATAACTGAATACATTATTGGATAAACTTTCTAAATCTGTTTTTAAAATGAAATAAGCATTCTTACTATCAGCATTATGCAAATGAAAGTTTTAACATAAAAGGAAATGCAAAACGAATTTCACACTAAGAAATATTGGTACTTTTCGGTTAGCCGGTCGCCAGTGTTATATATACATATTTATATACATACATATATGTAAATATACATATATATAGATATACACACATATATGTGTATATACATACATTTATGTATACATATATATGTATATATAACACTGGCGCCCGGCTAACCGAAAAGTACCTTTCCAAAATTATGGATAAAAAGGTGAAATACTTACCTTACTTAAATATTATTCAATTTTAGAAAAACAATAACATCAAGTTATACGATCTTGAATCGAATTCAGCAATTCGCCTACAACGTTTCCAATGTCATGTTGTCCAGCCGCCATCACGTTGAGCATAATTGAAAAAAATATTGCTAGTGTATATGATACGAATTATAACATATATCAAAAGCAATACACATTCAATTAAAGAGGATTTGTAACTTCTTTAATAACAGATTGTAGATTTTTGTCCGATTCCACCTCGCTTACAGTCAGACCACGTGGATCGTCACATTTATTGCGATTAATCGTCGCTTCTTAAGAACTTCGTATACGAATGTGTCTTTAGTAACTTCTATATTTAAATTTTAAAATGTTATAAAAAATATTAATGATTTCTTACTATACATGAATCAAATCCATTAATGTGGATGTTTGCGAGGACGGGCACGCCGACGACACAGAGCTGCTTGCATTCATTCATGGAGTCGAGGGAGCTCGTTCTGCTCGCGTCGGGAAGCTCGAAATTGCTCTTGGCGCGTTGGCGATCTGTGGGCAGAGCCTCCTTCAATGGTTCACTGTGATTGGTTGTTGAAGAGCCGAGCTTCCCGACAACTACCGTCTGCCAAAATCTGCCTGGTGATCCTACAAGCCCAAACGCACACCAGATTGGTGAGTCGACCACCGACCGTGGCTTAATCAGCGCGCGCAAAGCAGAAAAACAGCGTACGCACAACGCCAAAGAGCAAGTCAGCGCAGAACGCTAAAAGAGCGATAAATGAGAAAAAACGGAACGCTCCGGACGGCACAGGAGGGAAGGAGGAATCTTTCTCCCCCGCGGCAGCCTGTAAAATGGCGCCCGATATGAATTCAAGTAGAAGCGACTTAAAAAAAGATCGGCGATTTTAGCGAACGGTAGATCGAAAAATGAAGGAATCGCCGTAGGATTAAAAGAGATGTGTCAAATTACAGGGAATAATAAATGCCGAGTACTGGGAACGTTGAAACAATAAAATATTAAAGGAAAATTACGAAAAAGGCAAAATTAAGTTTAAAAATGGGAGATATTGCCACGTGCAAATGTCGATTCGCGGATGTGACAAAATGGCGCGTTCGCAACGTGACAGATTGTTACAGTGTTAGGTATAAACTATTTAAGTTTTAACGATCACGCCCTGCATCCACGCAAACAATATTTCTTTCTTTCTTTTTTTTTTTTTTTTTTTTTTTTTTTTTTTTTTCAAATTTATTTACTTATCTCCAGCATTTTACCTCTAAAATAATGAAAACGAGTTTTTTTATGTTATCGCATGATTTAAATTTATATATTGAACAATTCATACAATTTTCCCTTAAAATTCATTATGAAAATAAGATAAATTACCCGGATAAGATATAATTATATATCTATACATTATATTTTAATTATCTGTATAATTAATAATTATACGTATGGTACGTTTAATTGCTTTTGTACAGATAGTTAAATAACTATACAATATTGTTTTTTTTTTGGGGGGGGGGGGTTACAACAATAATTTTTTATACTGATTTTCCAACATATACTTTAAAATTGGAAATATTTAGCATTAAAATTAAAATTTATATGACATTTAATTTAATTGTTTTTAATATTTCATTGTTAAAATTAACAGACATGTCATATTTATTATATTTGAAATTTTTCTTTTTATCTACATTTGAATTAAATTCATTCTTTTTTATTAAAGAAACATAATTATTTATACATTTATTTATTTGCACAGATGTGACCAAATAGTCAATTTTTTTTCCTACCTCTTTTTTTTAAGTAAAATTCTTCATAATGTTGAAAAAATCATATATATTCATTAGACAAAATATAAATCTCATAAACATAAGGTTATACTATACATATATATAAAACATATATTTAAACAGCACCATTATTATATATAATTCTGCAAGCAATAGTTTATATTATTTTAGAGATATGAGAATTTTTTCTTAAATGTAATAAATTAAATGTATTTGCAAATGTTTTTTCTACTTTTTAAACTGCATTCTATACTATACTGTTCAGTTAAAATGTTGAAAAATCGCTGAATAAAATGTATCAATCATATTGTTACATCTTGTATTTATAACGGATCTTTTTTAAACATCTATGGAAATTAAATGAAATGTAAATAAACAGATTCTACAATGGAATGGAATGAACTTTGCAAAATGTAAACCATTTCACGAATTTTGTATTATCAAATATTAACTCCTGTATCGTATTTCTCTTGAACCTCTCGCACGAAGTTTTTTGTTTTTCTATAGTTCGAGCAAATCTATTTTTAGCGTATGTTACATAACATTTTATTAAATTATTATTGAATAAGATTGCGTTTTACAAACAACTAAAGGTAAGTTACAACATATATCATCTATTTTTTATAATCATTTTGAATACAACGATGAAAAATATAAAACTTGTTTTTAAAATAGTTTTGTATATGCAATAAACATTAATATGAATGCAGTTGCTTATTTTACAAAATATTTCTGTTTAATTATTGATAAATTAGAATATTTCTTTTTTATAAAAGTCAATTTAATTATTCCATATTAAAAAAAATTAAAGTGTCAATACTGTTAATTATTTATAATTGCGCTATTCACGAATGTCTATGGAGCTATTTAACTTCTTGTCATAGATAACATTTAAAGAAACTTAATATTTAAAAAGAAAAAAAAATCACTTTTGCATCATTTAAGCATTTTTGAAAATGTCATTGAACGTTATATAATAATAATAATAATAATAAAATCTTTTAAACTTTCATAAATTTCTAACATTTGAAAATTACCTTACATGTAAAGTTAAATAAATAAATAAAATAAAATAAAATAAAATAAAATAAAATAAAATAAAATAAAATAAAGAGAACTTTCTTTACTTAGAGAGTTATATCTTAACTTAGAGATTTATATCTTAACTTAGAGATTTATATCCACAATATGCCAAGAATTTTCCTTTTTAAATCGCCTGAACATAATATATATACCCGGTGTCACAAAAATGATCGACTATTTTAAAATTCAATAGCATGAAAACAGGGACAGATATTAAACAAATTCTTGCAGGAGCTTTATGAATGATGTCAGGAGTTTTTTTTTACTGTGATTCTTGAATTTAGTTCGAATTTCAAACAATAGATGGCGCTTACACCGATTGACGCTCAGTCGAGGCAGAAATTGATGTCACTCAGCATTGATGCGAAGGGAGGAGATTAAGGCTATGGAGTATGTCTCATTCGCCAGTACGATCTTGCTCTTAGGACCCGATTCTGAACTCATTCGATATGATTTCAGTGGAATGCTTTGTTGCCATTGAAACAATAAATTCTTCGATAGTGGAATACAGCATTCAGAAGTTGTTAAACAAGGCAACTTCTATTATTTATTTTGAGGTAGTTATTCTGAACAACGCTATACTATTAACCATTTTCACCATTATTTTTCAAAATTCATAAAAGTCTACTGACGAACTTCCTTAAAAGATCTAAAGCAAAGCGCTATAAGTAAGCGTACAAAGTTAACCCTAGAACTACCGGAAATTTTACTCAAGTTTTATAAAACATTCTACACCAGAATTTTTACTTAAAACTATTTAATTTGTTTATTTAACTTATTATTGTCTGATTTATACATTTAGTTTGTTTTGAAGAAATTTGTGGTTTGAATAAATATTTTGAATGTACATGTCGGGTCCAATGGACCCGTCTGGTAGACGGAAGGTTAATGCTGGAATCTGCCGTAAATTGACGCAGCTGCGCCATCTTGTGGATGGAGTGAATAACGCAAATATGTGGGTTTTTTGTATGACGTCATACATGACAGAATATCTATCATCTGCTCATCTCGTGCGCAGGTCTATTTGAAGATATTTACAATTTAAGAGTTATAGGCGGAAAAGCAGATAAAACTATTTTAGAGAATACCTGTTAAAATTTTAATCATGAATTTCAAATATTTACTCATTCATGGAAGATGAACTTTGTTTACCAGATTTATTGCAAAATATTTTTGTTACAGTTTGTTTTGATGAAAATATTAAAAAAAAAAATCGCAATGCCATTTTAATTTCGGGAGAAAGAGCACTAATGATACGTAAACAGTATTGCCTTTTGCCCCGAAACTAAACTGACATTGCAACTATTTTTTAAATACATATATTTTTATCAAAACAAGATGTAAGAAAAATATTTTGCAATAAATCTGGTAAACAAGGTTAATCTTCCATGAGTGAGTAAATATTTGAAATTCACGATTAAAATTTTAACAGGTATTCTCTAAAATGGCTTTGTCTGCTTTTCCGCATATAACTCTTAAATTGTAAATATCTTCAAATAGACCTGAATTTTATGCAAGCTATTCAGGCTACAAGAAAACCATTTTTGTTAATAAAAGTTATAGGCGTAACTTTTAATTCCATGGTTTTTTCCAAGTTTTTTTCCACATTGGAAGAAACTTGCCCACCTTGGGTTTATGTTATTATATATTAGAAAAAAATGCATTTTAAATATAATGAGCAAAAAGCATGTGTTTAAATTGATGTAATATACCAGTATGTATGTATTTTAAATAAAGTTATGTTTTTCAAATGACGAGTATATTTTTAAAATGATGATGATGTTATATTTTGAATGAAATGAATGCAACATAAACGCTGGTGATGGAGAAAATATTTGACGGTTTATGAACTGCGGCTGACTAACATAAAAGTACTTTTGTACACTGTTTATTTAATCTAACCCTGTTCATATATATGAAAAGATAAAAAAATTTAATTGATTTTTCCCTCCCAGATATGCTAGAAAAATAAAAATTATGTACATGGATGTGTTTCTAGTAACAATACAACATTTTAGTATTTTTACAACTTGATTATAAATTAGCAAATTAATTTTACGTTATCTAAACGGAGCTGATAAATCCTTAAACATTCTTTATGGTTGTTACAACTGTATATACAAGTACAACAATTGAGTAAGTTATGTAACAAACTACGATTTCTAAAATATACCAGCTGGTTGGGAAATTGCAAAAGAGAAATATTTAAAACCTTTAAGCATCTTAAGGGTGTATTCGAAAAAATATTTTTCCACCCTCAACAGCTCGAAATTTTCTGAGACATTTTCAGACTCATTTTTAAAAGTAAAAACATGAAACTTGCTGGGGTGATTTCTGAAGACATGTTTAACATGCCGTGTGATTTCATTTTCAGCCCAATTAATTAGAATTTGATTTTTAAACACTTATTTTCTCAGTATGATCCTTTTTTTCATTCCCAGATCGCCCGCTTCGGAAAATTCGGTTCAAAACGCCAACTTTGACAGCGTTTTTTACAGTATTTTCTGCATTTATCAAAAAATTAAGAAGCACGGCACATTATAGAGTTTCTAAATAAGAGAATTTCCCAGTTTGATGCGTTTGAGAGCAAAAAGGAATTTAAAATGAATCAGAAAATAAGCAGTTTGGATCGGAATACACCCTTAAACGTGATTTTCAGCCCTATAAATTTTTTATAAAAAAGTTAAAATATTATTTAATATATATTATTAAATGTCAGTGATTTTAATACGTTCAATTGGCCCATCTCCGTCCGCAGCCTTTTTTTCTACTACTTATTCCGACTCTTTTGCGAAAGCCAGATTGGAAAAAAAAAAAAAAATGAAACCGGACAAAATTAAAAGGGAAATTTTAAATTATTGGCTACCTACCAACAACTGCTACGTCGAGCTTATCATTAGTCTATAGTTTTCAGTTATTGGCAATTGTTGTGTGTTTCATAAGCCTTTTTCAAATTTATAGAATGTTCCGCAATTGGGTTATTTCGATAAAAGTTACTTTCATTTTCTAACCATTATTTAACTTTTATACAGTTACAATTGTATACTGTTTTCTCATTTGACGCCAATCATGGCTATCGGCCATGATTACGGAAATTTATCCATTTTTCCCCTGCGAAGAACCGGTGTAAGATAATAAATGTTTAATTGGGCATACCACGTACTATTTGTAAATATTTTATTATATTTTATTCCAATTTTTGAAGTTTCCTCTGTACTTTGTATGCTTTCTGCAATGTTATTCACCTGTGCGAAGTTCAGGTATCCCAGGAAAACTATTTTTCCCGCATATGACACAATGAACGACATATTTCTATATTTAAAAAAAAAAAAAATAATAATTTGTCGTTATTAGGAATTTTTTTAAAGCTGTTGTCTAAAATTCTCAAAATACTTAAAACGATAAATAATCAATTATTGCTGGTTTAATAGTGCAAGAATTACTGCTTGCATTTTAAATTAAAGTGGATCCTAATGTAAAATTAAATGAGTTTTAAGTGGAATGAATGAAATGCTTCTATTTTAAATATTATAAATACAATTCGATCAAGAGAATATTTGGCAATTTATCGCCCGCGCCCGGTAAATAAAAAATATGCCTTAAAATTAATTAAATAATTTATACTTAAACTTTAAGCGTAATAAAACGTTTAATTCTCATTGGAAATACACATGTTTATGTAATTTTTATAACTTTATCTTATCAGGAATTGAATTAAAAACGCTGCTGTAAAATTCTATCTTAACATACATTAACTAATTTTTATATGTCCTTGTTCATTGCATTACAGAAACATAATTCAAATAGAACGTATTAAAATCACTGACATTTAATAATATATATTAAATAATATTTTGTCTTTTTTATAAATTATAATAAAACACATAACTAACCTGTTTTTTCTCTTTTAGGAATCGAAAAAAATGAGTTCTCTCAGATAGAGAGTCATTTTTGCAGTTTTGAAAATCGCAATAATTAGAACGCCAACGTGGCATTTTCCCAAACAATATAAGTTCTTAAAAGAACTGATTTTGTTTAAATAACTAACTTCAATTAATATATTAAATAATGGCGAATAAATAAATCGAATTATATCTATACTTCCAACAATTAAGTACTGCAGACGACAAACGAATAAAATCACGGCAGCGCATAGTTATTTCATAGATATCGAACTTATAGATCATGCACAAAGGGGAAAGAAGTTAATAATCCTCTTGTAGTTCACTCCGTCCGCTGGGTGGCGTATGATCTTGATTGACGTGACCTCGCCTTTAATCTTGCGGTTACCTCTCCAATTTAAGATAGGACGCTTACTTATATCGCTTTGGATCTAAAGTTTCATAGAATGTTGCGGGTGTCCCAAAAATGACCGACGATTTGAAAAATCAATTAAAGAAAAAAGGATGGCGATAGAAATGTACGGTTTGCTGCATTATGCTTAGGTAACCAGTAGGACTGGGCTATATAGTTGGTTGGTTGGTTGGTTGGTTGATTTTGACGGCCGATTATCTACACTAAGGGATATAGGCCCGAGGGGTGAGTGCCCTTCGTGGGGGTCTTTCTAAGGAAATCTAACCCGTATTTACGCATGGAAATCCATGGCTCGAAGAAAACCACGAAAACTCCGAACGATTAAGCCGACGGGCGCGATTGGGATCATACCTAGCACTTCCCGTCTACCAGCTTCGAGAGCAGAACCTCTCAGGACTATATAGAAATTTCTTAAATCGATTTATCATCCATATAACATCGCAATTCAGTACTAAATTGCGATTTAACAGATTTTATTATTTTAGAATATGGAAGAGAAGAAGAAATATTAAAAAAGATAAGTTTTTTTTTGGGTCTGACATGTTTTGTCCGCTATAATCTAAATTTCTTACTGGGAGGGGGTGGGGACTTCCCCTAGTTTACTCAAATAGCAACTCATTGCTAATAAGACACACACTCTTTTCTTTTTTTGCAGACACAAAATTAAAAACTTATTGGGGTAAAAACGAACCAGATTCCACGAATTTAATCATGAATTTAACTGTATATTTACCATAAGAAAACTATAAAAAGAAGAAGAAGAAGAAGAAGTAGGAATAAATGAGAAATAAGGTGCACTTTTATTTCTTTTTAACTTTTAGATTATAATAAAATTTGTTTATCGTAAATGCTGACATACATATAGTGGATGGAGAAGGATTGAAAGTGTGATCCTCGGAGCACATTTCTAAAATTGTTGATTTTTTTCGCGAGTGTTGGCACCCTGTAAGATTAGTAATAAAATAAAATCTTAAAATATATTTATTTTTAATGATATCAAAATGTAAAAAAAAGCAGAAAATCGAAGATCTGCAGAAAAGTCTAATGAATGCCCCCTCCACCTTTCTCCAATTCTGCTGAAAAATCAAGTTACTTCTTGACTCATTACAGAACTATTTTTAATAAATTACAAAATAATAATAAATTAAAACTAATATATTCCAATATTACCAAAACATATGAAAATTAATTTTTCATCAAAATAATGCATAAAAATATTTTTAAAAAAATGGATGAATTTGGATTTTAATCTAAAGACTTTCTTTCTTTTCAGACATAAATAGTGAATCAATTTCAGAAAGATACTCAATACACGTGGCTAGAATTGAAATAGGATATCAAATCCGATGCATGACTATTTAAAAATATTTTAATTCTAGAATAATATAAAATAAAGAATATATATTAAAATATTAAGCAAACATATGAAAAATTAATTTTTCATTAAAAGAATGCATTAAAATAAAAACTGAAATTCGGTAACTTTGGATTTTAAATATGAAACTTTATTATTGTTTTTCATCGATAAATACTGAATTTCAGATAAAAAAATCATATTTGAAAAATGAAAGTTATTTCATGCAAACCACGGCTAAATCGAAATACACGAAACAATGCAGTTTTGAACGTTGTATTCCACTATCGAAGAATTTGTTGTTTCCATGGCATCAAGGAGTTCCATTGAAATCATATCGAATGAGTTCAGAATCGGGGCCAATAAGCAAGATTATACTGGTGAATGAGACTTCATAGCCTTAATCTCCTTCCTTCGCATCAATGCTGAGTGAAGCCAGTTTTGGCCTCGACTGAACGCCAGTTGCTGTCAGCGCCATCTATTGTTTGAAATTCGATCTAAATTCAAGAATAACAGTAAAAAAACTCCTGCCATCATACATAACCCTCCTGCAAGAATTTTTTTAAATATCTGCCACCGTTTGCATGTTATTAAAGTTTAAAATAGTTAATCATTTTTGGGACACCCAGTATATATTTAGATCTATAGTGACACACTACTCTATATTCCCAACTTTTTATCTTTCAAAAGATAATATCTATGCACATGTATGCTTACATCATCTATATTATCTAATAAATGACAAAAATAGTTTTATAATATAAATGCATATATTTGTGAAACTTTTAATACACATTAAATAATTTGTTACAATTAATTACAAATTATGAATGAAGATAATTAGCTTAATCGTACAATCTTTATATTAAAGTATAAAAAAAGAATTTTTTGTCAAATAACATAGTGATATTTCAAGTAAATTATTATATTTTATGTATTTACTAAAATCCGAAATATGTTCACAATACAATATAGCGATTTTTATTTTATCCCCACTAAATAACATATAGTACTTTCTTGTAGTGATAACGTTATAAACACTTCTTTAAAAATATTTTAAATAACTTGATAATGAAGCAACATTAATCTAATGTTAAAAGTGTAATTACTTTATTATATTTTAGGAATGCAGCAAGATGAAAAATGTTCATATTTTAAATTCTTTAAAAACTATTTCAAATTTTCCTGCTCCGCAGCATATTTCACCTCTTTTATTTTCTACGCTTACCGTTCTCCTCACGCAATACATGGAATTTGCATTTCAAAGGTTAATAGGAATCAAGCATTTACCAATCCGATTTCAAATCATTTTTAGAATATTAGAAGTAATTAGATTTTGAATACAATTAACCCCATTGATTGTTTTGTGTAAAAATAATACTACATATTTAAAATTTTAAAAAAAAGATTGTTCACTTATATTTTGTTTAAATTAAATGTGTATATTTTAATTTACTGATGGACTTACATGGTGGTACTGTGCTGAATAAGCACACATTTTAAAATTTAAATACATATTATCACGTTAACTCTCCTATGTCGAGGGTGCGTCGACATTATCTTTCTTTGAAAAATTTGTTTTTGGCACAAGTGATAAAGGAAAATAAAGTTTGCTTATTTAACTAGAGCATTTTTGAAACTGCGTAATTTAAAGATAATTTCTTTAAAAGATTGGTGTCAAAAGAATAAAATAATTTTTGTATGAAACGCCGGAGTCGAAAGGATTAAATTTTTCAGGATTAAAGAGCATATCCACATAACTTAAAATTTTCCATGGCTTTCCATTTTCCATTTTCTTTCATTTAAAAATTTTGCAGGTATAAATTAGTAATCATTAGTAGCGTCTTTATATATTGTAGTATATAATTTGAGAAAATTATTTTTTTAAGTGTTTAAAATTGCAAAATTATTTTTTTTACCTGTTCAAAAACTAATTCATCTACTTTTGACCATAATTTTATAACTTTAGAAAAATTATTATATGGAAGCAATGGTATAAATCCATGCGATTTTTGAAAAATTTATTATAACCATAAACAGGGTTCTACGAAATGCAAAGAAGCTGGTAGTCAGTACAAATATCTAGTTGTGATTATAAAATATTTATGTGAGAAAAAAGAGAAAAAAAGATAAATATATATAATCCTGAGAATTATAATAATATAGTATACAGAATTGTCAATCTTTTTTCAATTTGGTTAATAAATTAATTTAGAAAGATAAAGCAATATTTTTCAAAGGAAGTTACGAGATGTACTTGAATAACTGAAATACTTGTTTTATAAAAATCTTATTAAATTTTGTTTAAATATACACACACACATACACTATATTGCCATTAATGACCGGCAACTTTCAATTTTGGACATTTTGTCGAAAATTTAGAAATATACTTGACAGATTCTTCTGGAATTTCAGGATTGAAAAAAACAGGTATGACCTCATATTTAGCAATATCGATTTGGTAAGGGGCGCAATTAGGGGCCAACAAAAAATCAAAGAAAAAAACAACACTTGGGATCACCCTGTAAAATAAAATGTACGAAATGATCTATCGCTACCGAATATAAATAAACAGACATTGTACAAGATGTGTATTCTTTTGTGTAAGAATAGCACGTATATTAATAGAGATATAGCGATTTATTAAAAAAAATTAAATATTGCATGTTTTTTGCTTATAACATGCAGGGTTTTCAACCAAATTTTACTCCGGTTTCAGAATAATTGACAAAATATAGTAGAAACAATATAGTGCAATTGGAATATAAATATATTGAATATTTTAGGAAATATGAGCAGTTGTATGAAATAATTTTTATCTACGCATGCGCGAACGATAACAAGGATCATTTTACATAATTTAATCGTCAACTCTATGGAGCAACTATATTTTTTTAATAAAAAAAATATAGTCCAATATCGTAAAAATTCAGAAAGATATCGGTGTTAGAATGAACAAATTTTTAGTAGTTTTCTAAAAGCAGCTGAGTGATAAGTGATTTTCCACAAATTGTCTTTTTTAATTTTTATTATTTTTTTAATTTTCATTTTTTATTGATGCTTTACTTCTTCTTGGAAAACGACCAGAACGAGCCTATACCATGATCAAAAGAAGTATCAAAATCGAAGTATTTTTTCCAAATCTACTCGTTGATACTCACTAAATAATAACTTTTTTCTGAAAGTCAGTTAATAAAAAAATGACAATTTCTGTAAAATCCCTTATCAGCTGCTTTTAGAGAAAAACTAAAAATTTGCTCACTCTAACGCGATATCTTTCTGAATTTTTACGATATTTGACTAGATTTTTTTAATAAGTTGCTGCATAGAGTTGACTATTAAATTATGTGAAATGATCCTTGTTATCGTTCGCGCAGGCGCAGATAAATATTATTCCATACAACTGCTCACATTTCCTAAAATATTTAATATATTTATTTTCCAATTGCACTAAATTGTTTCTACTATATTTTGTAAATTTTTGAAACCGGAGTTAAATTTGGTTGCAAACCATGCGTGTTTTAAGCCACATAAAAGAATTTTTTATTTTTTTTTAAATAAATCGCTATATCTCTATTAATAAACGTGCTATTCTTACACAAAATAATACACATATTACACAATGTCTGTTTATTTATATTCGGTAGCGGTAGATCATTTCGTACATTTTATTATACAGCGTGATCCCAAGTATTATTATTTTTTCTTTGATTTTTTATTGGACCCCTAATTTCCCCCCTTATCAAATCGACATTGCTAAATATGAAGTAATACCTGTTCTTTTCAATCCTGAAATTCCAGAAGAATCTGTCAAGTATATTTCTAAATATTCAACAAAATGTCTAAAATTGAAAGTTGCCGGTCATTAATGGCAATATAGTGTATATATATATATATATATATATATATATATATATGTATATAGTTGGAACAGCAACTAAAAAAAAAAAAAAATAAGTACCGTCAACCGGGACTACTTTGAGCCACTTTTTCCTGGTTCCACTCACATTTCCATTATTAAAGGATATTATATGTGATTTTTCAACGTCCAAATGGAGTTGTAAACAATTAACATGAAAATATGAAGCAAACTGTATGGATTAAACTGTAAATAAAAGGGAAATATGCATTATTTTAAAGTTTTAATGAATAAAATTCCAATAATTGAAAAAAAAAACTATTGTTGATTACAAAAATCACTATTTTGCTTCAAGAAAAATTCAAAAATAAGTTACTAACGCAAAAAAATTCAACAATGTCATTAAAATGTCAGCTTTATATTTCGCCAGCTAAAATGCCAGTTTTATTTATTTTAGTTAAACATTTGTCTGAGACTATTTTTCAAAATATGTGTTCGTTATAAATTTCATGACGAATGACGTTCTTTGACTTCTTAAATACACCGGTATCTCATGGTATATGACTCCCTAAGCATTTGGTGCAGTAAAATATTTTAAAGTTGAACACCAAAGAAATTAATTTTGTTTAAAATAAACGTTTGATTTAAAGTTTTTTGGAACCCTCTATTACCAAATATTTCAAATAATATTTTCTATCACACTAAAAAATTTTCCTTTATTTCAACTAATAAATATAATTAATTAACATTTTATCTCCAGTTAATAGTAGCTTTCAGACGTGTTATCACCGAAGTTACCGTTGCAGTGCAACCTACTTTATTTTCCATCGAACTCATAAATTGAATTAATATACTAGTGCAAGTTTGATTCGTTCGGAGCTAACGAAATTATCCTGAAGCCTTTAAAAAAAGCGAACAATAATCCTATCAACACTGTAATAGTACCGATTTTAAATATTTATTGGTTTAAAATATGTGCATGTGTCACTTATTATATATCGCGCATTCTTAATAAAAAAAAAAAAGTAATTACCGTAGCAAAATTGAAAAATTAAATAACTGAAATACTTGTTTTTATGAAAATCTGATGAGATTTGGTTTAAATACACATATATATATACATATATAAAGTTGGAACATCAACTCAAAACAAAGTAAGTACCATTAACTACTTTGGGCCACTTTTTCGTGGTTCCACTCACATTTCCATTTTTAAAAAATATTATATCTGATTTTTCAACGTCAAAATGGAGTTGTTAACAATTAACATGAAAAAATGAAGCAAACAGTATGGTTTAAACTGTAAACAAAAAGGAAATATGCATTATGTTAAAGTTTTAATGAATAAAATTCCAATATTATAAGAAAAACTATTGTTGTTTACAAAAATCAGTATTTGCTTCAAGAAAAATTCAAAAATAAGTTACTAACGCAAAGAAATTCAACAATATCATTAAACCTCTCGTTCTTAAATTATTTTCCATATTTTTTCATTATTCACAAACAATCTTTTTTTCTGATAAATGAGAAACCATTATAAAATAATTTTATTATTGTACTGCATGCTAAGTATTATCTGTCAACAAACCAAGTCTCCATAAATGAATCCTCAAATTTCTTTTGCTTAATAGTGCAATAATTATACGACCTCTTACGAGGTCCGTATGCATGACAGTTTTAAAATGTCAGCTTTATACTTCGCCAGCTAAAATTCCAATTTTATTTACTTTAGATAAATATTTGTCTGAGACTATTTTTCAAATTGTGTGTTTTTTATAAATTTCATGACGAATGGCGTTCTTTGGCTTCTTAAATACACCAGTATCTCATGGTATATTACTCCCTAAGCATTTGGTGCGGCAAAAAATTGTAAAGTTGAACACCAAATAAATTAATGGAGTTTAAAATAAATTGTTGATTTAAAGGTTTGTGGAACCTTCTATTACCAAATATTTCAGATAATATTTTCTATCACACTAAAAACTTTTCCTTTATTTCAACTGTTAAAAATAATTAATTATCATTTTATCTCCACTTCATAATAGCTTTCAGACGTGTTATTACCGTAGTTACTGTTGCAGTGAAACCTACTTTATTTTCCACAGAACTCATCATTTGAATTACAATGCTAGTGTAAGTTTGATTCGTTCGGAGCTAAAGAAATTGCCCCGAAGCCTTTAAAAAAGCGAACTATAATGCTATCAACACTGTAATAGTACGGATTTTATATACTTTTTTTAAATATGTGCATATGTCACTTATTATATATTGCGCATTCTTAAAAAAATAATAGCCTCAGCAAAATTGAAAAATTAAATAAAAGAAATAGTTGTTTTATAAAAATATGATGAAATTTGGTTTAAATATATATATATAGCTGGAACAGCAACTCAAAACAAAGTAAGTACCGTCAAACGGGACAACTTTGGGCAACTTTTTCCTGGTTCCACTCACATTTCCATTATTAAAAAATATTCTATGTGATTTTTCAACGTCGAAATAGAGTTGTAAACAATTAACATGAAAAAGTGAAGCAACCTGTACGTTTTAAAGAGGAATTTTTTTATTTTTTTTTATTTTTAAACTTTTCTTTTCTAATTTTGGAGCAAAGTACCACTTGCTAGGGGGTCCATTCACTTAGTTTAATAGAAAATGAGTACATTTTATATGTAAATGAATACATTTTTTATAGAAACCCCCTTGCAATAGCATTTGCTAACAAATTAACACTGCAAACTCGATAAACTATTTTTTTTAAACATTTAAACATAATAAACCAATTGTTAATATTAAAGAAACGAGAAACAGTTTTCGTCATGTTATCCTCAGCAACTGGAACAAAAATAATTAATGTAAAATTTTGCAATATTAACATTTAAAAAAAAAAAAAAGTTACTTAAAACATGTTATACGAGATTTGGTAGTATGAAAGGCATTTCTAAGTAATTGGGCTATTTTCGTACCAAAACAGGCCTGGCACAAAGTAGCCCCGAAATACTAGATTTTATGCTAGCTTTATGATAACTTAAACATTTTCTGTCAAAATAAAAGTTAAAGCAATAATTATGATCACACATGGGTTACAAGTTACTAAAGGTAATATTTTGACATTTACTTTATTTGTAGCTCTTATCAAGATTTTTTCACAACAGAAAGTTTGGAGGGTTAAAATCTACACACGAAAACAGTTGTTTACAAACACATTCAGTGTTGCCACTAAAAAAATTAAGTTAACCCAAACTATTCAAATACCTAAAATATTTTTCAAGGGCTAAAACTCCAAATTTTCTTGTATTGTTTGTTCAGTACAAAGAATAAAACTTTTTTTATGGGATGGACCAAAGTAACCCCGCAAGGAACAAAGTAGTAGTTGGTTGATAGTAATTCTGAATCTTTGTTACTCTTTCTTACAATTTTTTTTCTCTCTACCTTAAAGTATATATAATCACAATTATTTAAAGTGACATGTTAAATTTTATACGAAATATAAGTAATGTACCCATTTCATATGAAGAAAATTGAATGATTTAAATACTTCTTTTCTAAAAATCTGATGAGATTTCAATAAAATATTTATATATTTGGAACAATAATTCAAAACAAAGGAAGAAATTTTGATTCTCTGTTACACTTTTTTTAAAACCATTTTCTGAGATTTAAAGTGTGTCATTAATATATTTTGAATTGACGTGTTGAAATTTTAATGCAAAATAGAAGCAATATATTTCTTTCAAAATATATATTGTGAAGAAAATAAGTGGATACATTTTTAAGTCAATTGTACAATACAGAAATATATATGTTTTACGAAATATATTCCATATAATCACAAATATCTTGCTACTTTATATTTTTGTATGATCCTATATATATATTTATACAAAATCAGAACTAAAACAAAAGCGAATTACTCAAATACAATCTACAAAAATGTAATATGTTTCTTATGAACCTGAACGGAATTGTAACAAGAAATCTTTATGATAACTACAGAATATACTGGATTATGTGTAAGCATGATACTTAGAGAGAGTTTTAGGACTTTACGATGCTTAGATATTGAGTCACGTTCCATTCTGTGGATATCTGTGAGCCTATACAATATTATATTTACTTCTAAAAAGAAAAATTGTGTTAGAAGATTTATACATTTCATTTCGAAAAAAAGGTACATTTTCAAACTAAATTCTTAAATGTATATTACTAAAGAGTAATAACACAATTTTTTCGACGGTTTTCTAAAACTGCATTTGAAAATTAACATTATGAAATGGAAATTTTAATGTAGAGTTTAAAGCGTTAATTCCTCTTCATATGTATTATTAATATATAAATTTATTCATTAATATATGTATTAATATATGCATTCATAATTAATATATGTATAATTAATATGTATAATTAATATATGTATTCATTAATATATAAATAAAAGTCCTTTTTAGACATATTGAAATTCTAACTTGGTTAACAATATTAAAATCGTCATATTACTTTTTACACCCAACTTTTTTAATTAAACAATAATCAGTATCATATATATCTTATGAACTGTTTATACGAGTAACATTTCAATTCCATATGTTAATTTATATGATTAAGTTTCCCTTTACTCTGTTAGTTTTTAATTTTCAAATGCCTTACTTAAAATTATTTGACAAAATTTGAAAAAGGAACTCGTCACAAAAGTAATGAGTGCTTAACAAGATTGTTTTTCAATGAATATTCATTTTCAGCTACTTAAAATATAAATCCAATACTACAAATAAACCGTTAGCATATAAACTTCCAACGATATACCCATTAAAAAGGTATGTATGGAAATATTCTAGACGTGACTAAAATTTTCTTTTATTTAACTTACTAGATGCAAATGTTGTACCTTATTAAATATCAATTTAAAAAATGTTTTTCTGTATGATGACATATATGTACTTCCAGTTGCAGAACTTAAAACCTTCATAACTACACCACCAACAGGTTTTTATTTTTTATGAACTTGGAAAATTTGCATAGATGCAAAAGTTGTGTCGTTCTTAATCTCTATTGTACAAAATGCTTTCATTTGTAAGGCGCTTTAAATAGTTACTTCTAGTTGTAGAACTTAACAGATATAATAAAAAATCTAACAGATTTTCTTTTTTAACCAATTTGGGTTAATTTCGCTTTGATGCGTAACTTTCGTGAAATTGTTTTAAATAAAAAAATCAAGAATCTATATCGAAAATTGCGAAACAACAGTTCTCAATTAAAAGAAAAAACTCTGTCATTAAATAAAGCAAAAAATATTATTCGGAACATTTGGTAAGTGTTAATAATTTCTTATAAAAAAGAAATTCCTTATATAAAAAGCATTTAATGCGCTCCTGATGCAAAATGTTTTATTTTACAAACTATCAAATAATCCAAAATACAAGTTTCTAATGTTTGTCCAGACTAGTTTTTTAAACGTATTGTGACACCCTAAATTAACATATTGCCAGATAGCATTTTTACACATATATTATAGGTGCAGATTCATGATCGTCAGTTTGCCACGTGGCGAATATTTTTTTTTTCTGCTTTGGCGACTAAATTTCGGCAGCCCCCACATGCTTCTTTATAGGGTGCCCCTTTTTCGCCGAATGATTTTCGGATTATTTTTTTTTTCTTATCTATCGCGAGATTATGACTCCCCCATAACTCCACAGTATTTTCCGCTTTTCTTTCTTTTTCTTATTGCCCATAATTAAAGAATATGATACGCGGAATCATAATATTTTTTGTCCGCGGGATCGGGGGGAAAATGACGTTTGATGTGCGTCGCGAATTAATTCAACAGAAGTGGTACACCACAATTAACTTGCGACGCAGAAGAATTTGAGCCGAGAAAAAAAATACATCTGGGGCCCACTCATTAAATTTGTAGCTCTGGGATTATTCAGATATGTTTCTACAGATGGACAATAGATATCGAAATGCGATTCTTCTACGAATTAAAAGAATTCCTCGCATTTTTCCTTATTTATTTAGCCGATTTCTGCAAAATCAATTCGTCAATCAGTCATGAAAAGAAATCAGGAATTTCCTCAATCAATCATGAACTTTGTAAAAACCGTCATGGAGAAATCCGACAAATTTCGTCGATCGTTAGCCAAATAAAACATTGAATTTCATCAGTCATTAACGAAAAAAACTGCAGATTTCGTCAATCTGTCGTGAAATAAACCGTGATTATCGTTTCGGTCGATAGAAAAAAACACGATTTTCGTCAATCGATCCAAAGGGAGAGAGAGAGATAGACTATCATTCCGTTCCGAAAAAAAATCGCCAATGTCAACAATGGAAAGAATTGAATTTCGGAAGTTTGTGGGACGTTTTTACGATTCGTTTACAAAATTTACGTTTTTTCTGCAATTTTTTGACGAAATTCGCGTTGCTTTTGCGATCCTTTGACAAAATTAGCTTTTTCCCGCTGTTCTTTTATGAAATCAGGTTTTTTTTCGTGATCATTTGACATAATTTGCAGAGGATTTTTTGGTGAAATTCGAATTTTTCCCGCAGTCCTCTGACGAAATTCCGGTTTTGTGCGATAATTTGACTAAATTCGCGTTTTTTATTGATCCTTTGGCGAAATTCGAGATTAGATTTTTTCTGCGAATGATTGACGAAAATGATTTTTTCGGCGACCATTTGTTAAAATTCGAGGTATTTTATTTCTATCCGAATTTTCGGAACCGAATGCGTTAAATTTTCAGAAACTTCGGAACAGAATCACCCCTGTAATAGTCTGTAATAAGATTTTTTTAAGATAATTTTTTGTGTGGTCTTCAAAAACAACAGTTTGAATTGTATTTTGATTTTTATAGTGCAAAATAATAATGTTTACACATTCTTTCTTTTTTTTTTAACATGTACTCTTTTAGGACAAAATGAAAATCAAAACTATTGTTTTCCTAATATTCTCCACTATCGTGATTGCTTAGCTCATGATTATTTTTTTTAACCTGTATCTTTCCCAACTTTATATTCTGAATTTTACATAGTTTAAAATTTATATTACACATAATTTATACCCAAATTAAAAGACTTTTGTGATTAAATTAAATGTACACATTTGATATATTTAGTCTATGATTTGTTGTACATGTGTCTACATAAAATAAATTATTTTTCACTTAGAATTCCTGAGCTTTTTCCCATATTAACGTTATTGCTCTTACGTAATTTTTTCACAATGTGGCGACTGGATTTTTTGGGTTTAGGAGCCGCATTCTCCTTAAAAATTTTGGGAATCTTCACCTATTATATATATATATATATATATATATATATAATTATGTGTCGAAGTATATTTTTAAGAACGATTTTTATAACAATTTGTTACAATAATACATGAATTGAATTTTAATTTAGAGGAATGTATAGGTATATTATTTAATATTCCATAAACAAATGTATATTTAGTACAAATTTGAAAATCAGTCAGTGTTACTACTAAATTTAGGAGTATACATAATTAAATTCACATTCAAAGATGTACTTTTTAAAAGCGTGTCGCCTTAGTGTTCTTTTAAATAGGACAATATAATCAGATCTGGGGAATACAGAAAGTCACGCTGACTAAACTGAGAGCAATGTTTTTTTATTACAAAACACAACAATTGCTTACTATTAAACATCTAAAAAGAAATATCATGCCCCAAGCATGCAATTTGAAACTATGTACAACGTACTCAGATTAGTTTAACGAAATTTCCTGTCTATAAAGATCAAAGATCATATCTTGTATAAATTTAGAAAATACATAACACTTTTCCAAACGTAATTTTAGCAATTAAAATTTATAAAAGCTAAAGTGTTTAAATGTTTTTCTGAAGCACTATACATAATCGCAAACTTTGTGTATTTAATGCATAGTCTGCCAGCAATGCCAGCATTTTATTGAGTTAGGAAATGCATAACATAAATGAAAATTCCCTTTCAACAATTTCTGAAGTTTTAGGAAATGTGCTCATATTCTTTTGCCCATTTCTGTATATGAGCTATGTAATTTATGCACACAAAATAATTTACATGCAAATAGTTAATTTTAAAAACGCATACCACAATTTAAAATACATTCCTAGCGATTATTGCTTACAGACCGAAAACTCTCTGTGTGTCAATGTAAATGAATGAGAAATTGTATAAATATTATGTTCTACAGTACGCATATTACAGTGCAAATCAGTGATGTAATGCCTTATATTTGTTTATAAGTTAACCAAATAGTTATTTTGTGGTAGAAATGTACTCACAGCCGAAACAATGAAAAAGTCTATAATATAGTGAAATTAATCTACGTACGATGTAATTTTAAGAAATCATTTAAGTTTGTTAATTTGTGGTAGATATATTTAAAAACAAACAGATGTGTTACTATTTACACTGCGTGTAAAAACTTTAAGAACAGCAAAAAATTGTAAAAATTTTGATAAATTGAAAATGCGACAAGTGAAATGGTAATATAATGTTAATCATAAAGTGGAAATACTAATATAAAAATTAACAGAATGTATCTGTGTCCTTTTTATTGCGAAAAAATCATAATTATGCAAAAAAAAAACACTATTTTTAACTGTGTAAAAAATATAAGGACACTAGTATTTTTTTACAGAAATGTTTTATAGAATTATTATTAAGGATCGACCGAAACATGTTTTTAAGGCCGAAACCGAACCGACCGAATTTCGGCGATCTCCCTATTTTCGGCCAAAAAAGAAAACGAATATGTCCAATTTTTTTTAATTAATTAAATTGTATGTATTAAAGTAATTCATACATACATAAATACATTATTAATTAATTATGCGTATTTATTAAATATAATACATAATTATTAATTAATTATACGTTTGGCCTAAATTGTCTCTCTGTGCCTTAGATCCAAAACATTTTTTTTATATAAAATAAAATGTAATTAATTCATCAACGACACAGAAATGTTTTCTAATTATACGAATTTCATTTAATTAAAGAAATATTTTAGTTTTATGTATACACACCTCGATTTATCTTTTACAATGATTTCTGTAAATGATCATCTGTAATACTATAACTTTCTCAAAGAGTATTCGGAACACATCTGCGGTTTCAAACTGAAAATTTTCTATTACTGTTATGACTAATATTTTACTGAGCACGTGAGACGTTTAGTTATATATGCATTGCTTGCTTTATAATCTGCATTCAGGTCTTGAGTCAATCATGACTGATAATTACAAACAACGAAGCTGATAGCAATACATTTCCGAAGGAAGAAACGAGATTTTGGGAATACTGACAGTTTTCGCCGAAAACGAATTTTCGGCGAAATTCAGGTTTCGGACCGAAACTCCACTGAAACTATCAGTATTCCAAAAATCAGTATTCCGTTCCTTCCTTCGGAAATTTTCAACAATTGTCATCGATATTGAGACCATTTATTGCTATGAACTTCGTTATTAACGCATAATTAATTAATTTTTATACATATTTAGTAAATACGTATAATTAATTATAATATATGTATGTATGTATTAATTGCTTTAATATATACAATTTAATTACTAAAAAGAATTTTTTTGGACATATTCATTTTCGTTTTCGGCCGAAAATAGGAAGATCACCGAAATTCGGTTTCGGTTTCGGTCGATCCCTAATAATAATTCTATATAACATTTCTATAAAAATAAATACTGGTGTCCTTATAGCTTTTACACAGTCAAAAATAGTGTTTTTTTTTGCATAATTATAATTTTTTTCGCAATAAAAAGGACACAGATACATTCTGTTGACTTTTATATTAGTATTTTCACTTTATGATAAACATTAAATTACCATTTCACTTGTCGCATTTTCAATTTATCAAAATTTTTACAATTTTTTGCTGTCTTTAAAGTTTTTTACACGCACTGTATATGCTGTTAAATAATTAAACTTTTCGGAATGCTGTATTTTAAGTTTAATATACTTCGTAAACACACAATTTATACAGCTAAGAATGTAAATGGTACAAATACTGTAAAATTTGCAGTACGTACAATAAAGTTTTGTGAATATTTTTTTATGCAGTGTATAAAGGAAATTAATTAGTGAACCTTTGTTTAGGCAAAAAAATTACATACAGGCGCAATTTAAGTTAAATTGCAAAGAATACTCTTATCATCAGTTTCCAGCCGCTCATATTGTTCTACCATAATTTTTTCCTTGAATTCCTTTGCAAGGCATTTTTAATAGAGATTTCGGTAGTGCCAAGTTGATTTATTTTATTTCTTTCTTGCGTGTTTACACCGTTCCTGTATAAGCAATAAGAATTTTCCTAGATGTATTTTTTATTTTCATTGTACTTTAAATAAGACGGTGTTTGAAATTGGTTTGTATATAGATAATTATACTCATTTTGAAAAAAAAAATTGCTGTATATGTTTCTTTTTAAAGAGAAACATTTTTGTGAACTCTTACACAAGTATTTATTACACAAAAAGTGTTTTATAATTCAAATCAACATACTTCTTATTTGAATTTTCAAAAAGTATTTTAAAATTTTTATGCTTTTCATGGTACACTTTAGAATGTTTGTTGCTGTTTTGTTGTTGTTTTGTTTCAATCAAACCTTTATTTATGAAATCTAAAAAAGTAATATAATTTATAATTGATAATAAAAATATTTAATGCTGAATATTTACATATAAATGTTCCTTAAATTATTTTAGCGTGTATTTGTGCACCAACATGATTAATAATCAATTGTCTGAATACAAAATTCTTATTTTTGTAAATTTCTTTAAAAAAGAAAATATGATAATTAGGACACTGTGAATGTTTGAAAGGTGTTTAATATTTAAATGACGGTTAAAAAAGTATTTATTTTATAAATTAAAACACATTTTTGAAATTTATTTACAAATGAAGCACTTTTGTTGCTCAATATTGGACACATTGAAAAAGAAACAACTATTTCAATTAGAAGGATTTAAAATGCAACAAATATTTTCTTAATTAAACCATAGTTAATTTTTTGCTGCTAGCTGTCCTTTTTAGTTTCTTCGATTAAAAAAAGTTAATATTTGCCTTTTATTAAGACTATTTAAAAAATATATATATATCATTCTATAAAGAGGTGAATAAAAATTTGCTACTCCTAAAATCAACTAAATCATTGAATCTAAACTGTGCGTATTTCAGGTTATGTCTTCTTTAAGTTAATTTAATTAATTTTTCAACTACTTTTAGGCAGTGAAATTACGCTTGAAATTATTAAGTATTAAAGACGTTAAATTAGCAATTTGCTAACTTAGTGTAAACCAACAGAGTGAAAAATGTCCAAGCCGGAATCGAACTCGGGCCCCTGGAATAGCGCTCCAGTGCTCTACCACTAAGCCACGAGGACGATGCCAAGTTTGGCATATCTCACTTACATGAGTTCGTAAAACTGCTACCGCAGCTATTAGATGGAGGATTCTTCATGAGCACACAATCTTGCGGCGTAACATGAGATGCAATTGAACCCAGCATCGGTGAATAAACAATTTAATTAATTTTTCAACTACATTTCAGCAGTGAAATTACGCTTAAAATTATTGAATATTAAAGATGTTAATTACCATTTTGCTAACTAAGCGTAAACCAACGGAGTGAAAAATGTCCTGGAAAACTATTCCAGGGACACGGGTTCGATTCCCTGCTTGGAGATTTTTCACTCTGTTGGTTTACGCTTAGTTAGCAAAGTGATAATTAAAGTCTTTAATATTCTTTAAGTTAGTTTTCAGAAAATTTGAGCAGAAATTCGCAATAAAAAAATCTCGAATTTCTTTTCACGGATTCAGTGCTTTTAAAAAGTACAATAAAATTTGTAGGAATTTTTTTTTTCCAGTATGTAATTTGTATGTATAGGATTCATTTTTACTGACAACAACAAATAGCGTATGATAATTTATATTTTACAAATATATATAGAATTATTCTAACATAAAAAAATCATCGTTTCTGAAAGTATGTGATACCATACATTTTGAATAATCTAGTAGTTCCTAGAGCAAACAACTTTAGAATATGTATACACGCATGCATAAAAAAATATTCAAGTCTCGTTGTCTCAACCTTATCGTTTATGCGTTTTTTTCTATTGTCGGATGTTAAATATAAAGTAATACTTAATTAACAGAACAACTATAGCATTAAATTTTACATCTGTTAGTTGAATGTTTTATTATAATTTAATCTGTTACCAACTTTTAACTGATTACTAAAATGACATTTCATTCCACATTTTGAGAAAAAAGGGAAAAATGCATCTATCGATTAAATTTAAATTTCTTATTCAAAGTAATTGTATAACACAAATTGTTTTATTTTGAAATCTGTGTGTTTTCAGTTAAAATTTAAAGACTAAAAAAATAAATAAAGTAGGACAGACTTTATTACAGTTTAATATAATATTATTAAAAATTTTAAAATACATTAAATATACATTAAATACACTAAAAATACATTAAATATTTTGCCAAGAAACCGCAATTAGAGATCTGAATGGGCCGACCAAATCCCGAGCCCGGACCGGTCCACTGGCTGGGATCGAGCCTATTTTCATTCACGGCATTCGGGCCGGGCCTTGTCTCCACTCATTACGGGGCGGTCCGAGTGCTGACCATTTATTTTTCTGAAGGCTGGGGTCGGGCCGATCCGGGCCGGACCTAGTGACTATTCTTTACAGGTCGGGCCGGGTACGGAACTTACTTTTTTGCTGTAGTTTCGAGCCGGGCCTAACTCATTTTTTTTCTGTACAGAGCTGTGACTGGTTTCATTCATAGCCTTCACGGCCCAAATTTTCAGTCCTAGTTTTGACCTACTCCGTATTAAAATCATCGGCGTAGCCAGGTCCGTTCAAAAGTCATTGAAATTAGGATTGGCCCAAAATCTTTTGAAAAAACGCATACATACTTAAATCGCCATTATTCTACAATTAAACATTAAAATTCATTAATTTTGGAATAGCATGTTATTATTAGAATAGTATGTTTGTACGCTTTTTAAAATATAGGTATACTAAAATATAGTAAAACGTATGAAAAAGAACCTGCCTAAGACAATCCTGTTTTAAATAAAAAAAAAATGTGTTCATACAACAAAAAATATATAATATATTTGCACTTGCTAAGAACGGAACTTGTCTATAACGCATTTATTTTTCTTTTCTATGCAATTTCATCTTAGTTTTTACTGTATAGCATTTTTCAGATTTTTAACACTCGGATTTTCAATACATGGAATATGGATTAACAATATTAATGATAACATCAAATCAATATTAATGATAACTATCTGAAACGCTTACATACAAAAAATAGCGATTCCCTAAAAAATAAATATCGCAGCCTGCGGCAATTCTACAAAAATGAAGACTATAAACATGAAATATAAAGATCAGATATATATATTTTGGTCAGGACTCTTCTTAGGAGACAGTTTTTTAGCAATTTCGACGTAAAAATCAATGTTTTGTAGATATTCTCTCTGGCCGGGCCGAATTTTTAACTTTTTTTCACGGGTCGGTAAGGGCCAATATTTTTTTGTACGGTTTAGGCAGAACTTTTAACTTTTGTATCGGGCCGGGTGGCATTTTTCTTTCTATGAGTCGGGCCAGGCACGGCCTGGAAATTTCTGCCCGTGCAGACCTCTAACCACAATCCCTTATCAATACACATTAATCACTGTAAAACAAACAATAGAACAAATCAATTACAGTTAAAGTTCTTTTTTCTGAAATTGAATGACTGAGTACTTGATTTGTTCTGGTGCTTGTTTTACAATGGTTAAATTTTACTGACGAAATCTTGCGGTTGCTTCGTGAAACGTTTACTAAATGTGTTTTTAATATTTTATGCATTTTTTTAAATTTTATTTTAAACTGTATTCAAGTCTTACTTACTTTATTTATGTTATTTACTCTTTTAAAAGTTTCAAATTCAGAGGTTAAATTTATGTATATTGAAATTTTGGATTACCTATTTCTAAAATGTAAGTAATTTGAAATATTGTGTACATTTATCTCGGTCTATTGAAACACTTAACTTTTTCCATGAGCACACGTTCATCACTTATTCACACGAGTAATTAAAAAGAGCGTTAGGTAAAAGAAAGTACAATTACATATTTATCCATTCATCGATGATATTGTGTAATAATATATATGCATGCTAGTAAATTCTACAGAAATATATTCCCATCATACGTAGAATATTATAAAATACAAACACTGTTTACGAAATTACCTTGAGTATTATATTATCTACTAAAAAACAACTTTTCAAAAGTAAAAAAAAGCCAAGCAAAAAAAAAAAAAAAAAGAAAAGAAAAAAGGGGAAAGTTGTGGCTAAAAAATAGTGTGATATCAAATTTCCAAGCTAATATTATGGTACTTATTTAACATTTTTTATTAAAAATTTACCATATGTAAGTCGAGTACCTAAGTATGCGTTGATAGAAAACCTTTTCTCCTTTACTAAATACATCATAACGTGTTTCTGAAAATTAATTTTTTTTAATTATGCATGATGGGCTTGGCGGCCATCTTTCCATATTTTACACAATTTTCTAAGCACACAAGTACATTGTTAAGATCGGAAATTCGAAATTGTTGCTAAAGCAAACATTTTATGCTTTTAATTTATGGAAATGAGTGCCTAGAAATTTGTGTCTTAAAATAAAGTTGAAGTAACTTCAGGTTTTATCTTATGATTCTCTTTTTTCGGAGGGGGTTAATTAATTAGTTAAAGCAGTAAAAATCAATTTGTTTTTTTTTCTTCAAAATAAAATACTTTCTTAATTTATCTGTCTGTAGCCAAAACTAGAAGTTCAAAATTCTTAATAATGCAAACATATTACGAGCTTGTCTGCTTAGAAATGTGTGTAAAATATGGAAAGATGGCCGCCAAGCCCATCATGCATAATTAAAAAAAATTAATTTTCAGAAACACGTTATGATGTATTTAGTAAAGGAGAAAAGGTTTTCTATCAACGCATACTTAGGTACTCGACTTACATATGGTAAATTTTTAATAAAAAATGTTAAATAAGTACCATAATATTAGCTTGGAAATTTGATATCACACTATTTTTTAGCCACAACTTTCCCCTTTTTTCTTTTCTTTTTTTTTTTTTTTGCTTGGCTTTTTTTTACTTTTGAAAAGTTGTTTTTTAGTAGATATCAGCTCTTTTTTTTAAACAGATTATATATAATTGAAATAATTCTACTCGCTAAAATTAGTCCTTGTATAGCCTTTATAAGTAGGGAACAAACACAATAGTATACACTTTGTTTACCTATCATTCATTTTTTAGAGTAATTAATAATTTAAAAGTAAGGAAAGTCAATTTCTTCTTTCAAAGTATCAGTCTTTCTCAATTTATATCGCCTTAAAATTTTCTATGAAGGATGAAAATTTAGTAAAAATCAAATAGAGTCAAAATAAAATATATATTTACAGTTAGTCTGCCAGTTAATTGTTTGTTCTAACTTTTTTTTGCTGAAGGTTTTGCAAAATAAATTTATCTTTACAAATACCTACGGAAAATCCGAGAATGAAGCCCCGCAGGCATCTAAAGAATCGAAGATCTGTCTAAAGAAGTAAATCTAGCAATTCTAGACATGATGATGAAACATTTTTGATAAAAAAAATCTAAAAATTTAAAGATATAAACTGTACATATAACTTCATCTTCATTTAGATCGTGTTATAGAGAAGAAAGAATAAATATGTAATTTTACTCAAGTCTGTTTATCCATACCTATTTGCATAAATGTGAGAATATAATTTCGTATAAAAATTCCCGTAAATTGATTATATTTAATAGTCTATTATTAAAGCCGCATAAACATTAGAATAAAATTTTTTTGCAGTTAAAAATTGCCTGAAATCTATAGTCTTATCGTTCGTCAAATTTGTTATATGTTTTTTTTAATACCCAGACATCTTTTCTAAACTCTGACCAAAGATCACAGAAATACTGAAATTATCCAAATACTTATACCTTTCTATCGTATTTCTTTTTTTGAGTGGGGGGAGGGGTGAGGAAGGGCGCTTAAGAACTTCGTTTTGTTCTTAGAATTCTGAATTAATCATTGAAAAGATCTGCCTACATAAGTCTTGTTGCAGAATTTTCATTAGGTAAGAGTTGCATCAACTTATACATCATGTGAATATATTAAATTACTTTTGTAAAATACTAGATGGGAGCCATTGATATTTTCAGAGCATTTGCCTACATTTTAAACTTAAATTATTTACAACTATTCATTAATTTTCTATACGAATTAAAGAAGTCGTTGTTTCCATGGCAACTGTACCTTTCACTATTGCTTGTTTGTTTGTTTGTTTTATTGAACACATATATATCAGATCACGTGAGGATCACGGCGGGATTTGAACCCGCCCCCACCTACGTTCTCAAGCGATTAGCGGCGTGGTGTCTTATCCACTCAGCCACGGTGGGCCACTATTGCTTTATCTAATATCCAGATACTCAAATTTAACCAGCTGCGCTTAGAATTATGCTCATAACAGAGTACATTTATATGTAAGAGTGGTGACACATATGCACAAGTCGTGTACTCATATTCAAGTTTTTGTCCAAAGTACAGTAACTCAGTTTTCATTAATAGACGTGGAAGATTTCGATTAAACTAACCAAAAAAGTTTAAAAACATTGGCTTTCTGATTTGATTTTATTCAAAATCGTCTTACCCAACCAAAGTTAATGTCCGGGATCCAGAGTGTTTACTGCAAACATAAAAAAAGTTTTCAAAAATGCAGGCTTCTGATTGATCAATCTCATCGCGCTAATAGCGTGAAATCTATCTTGATCCCGGTCTATTCAACGTCCTTTAAATATTCGAGAAAGCCTTGACAAGTCAGGAAAATATCACACAAAGCAGGCAAAACAAAGAAGAAAAATCATTCATTGGCTCGTTCATATCCACGAGCCAATGAATGATTTTGTTCCTTTGCTTTGCCTGCTTTGTGTGATGTTTTTGTGATGCGTGTCAAGACTTTCTCAAATATTTAAGGTGCGTTTGTTTATTTCACCACCATGAAGCTATGAAAGGAGAGGAGCAGACATGTCAATCTTCCCGTGTGAAAAACTACATAAAGAAAACGAGTTCTTTCCCCCTCTTCTGCCCTTTTCTCTCTTGATTTTGACCGATAGCAGCCCATTTAGCAGTCTCCATAGCAAGATGCAGCTATATATGGCGGACGCAAGGGGGAGGGTGTTAGCGTGACCAATGACATAATAGGCCAGTTTATGACGTTTAAAAGTCACACGGAGTTGGATCATCTTTACACGATGATTAGTACAAAGCGGTGCGCCGATTTTTTTTGTGTCCATTGCCGTGTACAGATAATCAACTCCACACTTAGGAACAGCTTCAAATGACGTCATCTACTTCGAGGCAAACGAAAAAGGACAGGCTACCGCGGCGCTACAGTGTCTAGAATATATAGTGTGGAAATCCAATTAGTCGATCACAGCGATATCTGCAGGATATTTCCCAAAACTCCAAGACAATTTGGTCTAGACGCTGTAACATTTTTTAAACGTTTTATTAACTTACATTTGACCTGTGTGCTTGGCGTCAAACCCGCTGTAATAATACGATGTTTACTTTGAAATTTGAAAATATATAGCAGATGTCACTGCGATAATCTCCCTGGATTTCAGCGTCAGTGCACATTTAAGGGATACACTTTTTAGCGGTTCTTGGATAGCAAATTTCCACATTACGTATTCTAGACGCTGTAGCGGTGCATTACACATGTCTCTTTCTTCTTTAAAAAATATCCTGCAGATGTCGATGCAAATGACTGTTTGGAATTCGACATCATTGTACATTTAAGGGATTCAATACTTTCGCGCTTTTTTAAGTATTGCTGGGATAGTCGATTTCTACAACATATAATCTAGACGCTATAACGGAGCTATAGTTTCTAGAAGATATAGTTTAAAAATCGGCTTATTAAAAAAGTGCTAAAAATTGTATCCCATAAATGTTGAACGAGGCTGAACGACAAATGTCGATTACAGCGACATATGGTAATTCCGACATAACTATTTCAAAAGAAAATGTTTCGCTCAGAGAAGATCTAGAAAATGTTGCTCCTATCAACATTTGTCATTCAGTATTTTTCAATATTTATGGGATTCAATTTTTAGCACTTTTTAAAGAATTACTGGAATAGCCGGTTTCCACACTGTGACCGAGATCTAGGTAGATTTTTCTGTGTTATCGTAACGAGATTGACCAATCAGAAGCCAGAATTTTTGCTTACTGTTTGCAAAATTGTACCTGGATACCGGCCTATATTTCTAGACGCTATAACTGAGCTCAGGAATAGTACAGAAAGCAAACTCTGTATTTTGATACATTAAGGCCGGGATCTAATTAGGAACAAGTGTGTCTCTATAACGAAGTAGCGACATACGGCCAATAAATGTTTATTGGTAAAAGTGATAAAAACAAATCGTTAAAGTTCTTTACGAGCATGCCATTATGGCCAGGTTAATGCATGCTGAATTATTTCCCTAGTCTAATAGAGATCGTCCATGCGCGTATCTTCTAATGGAGGATATTCCAAATATGGGTTCGAGGCTGAAAAAGTCACGTGGTACCGGTAATTTACCCAAAGAATTTCTAACTGATAGAAGGGAAACAGGAAACTACACTGTTAAAAATATCGTGAAAAATTACCTCGGTTCTTACAGGTTCTCTATTTTCTGACCAATGAGAACGCTACATAAACGCCTATGAAGCGTTCTCATTGGTCAGAATACAGATAGCCTTTAAAAACAGAGGTAATTTTTCACGATATTTTTAACAGTGTACTACTGCTTTCTCCCATGAACTGTTTCCTTGGCTAGCGGGGATTTACATTACGTAGACGGAGCCTTCCCTTCTTTACGCTAGACGTTCTTGCCTTGACCATGTGATCATAACGTAGATTGAATATCCTCTATTCAAGAAAGCGGACTGCCGTACTTTCGACAAAAGCTTGAAATGAGCATGTCTCCTGTGCATATATCACCACTCTTATGTATAAAGGCTCTCTGTTATGGTGTTGTTTCTGATACAGCGCCTAGAATACCTAGTGTGGAAATATGCTATCCAAACAGTTCTAAAAATTTGTATTCCTTAAATATGCGACGATACTGCTAAAATTTCAAGTGTCGATCGCAGCGACATCTGTGGGATTTTCGTATTACTTTTATTACATTGTATAGACTAGCAATTTCTTGCAGTTGTAGAAAATATCCTGCAGATGCCGCTGCGATCTGCATATTACAGCAGTATCATTGCACATTTAAGGGATACAATATTTTAGCGCTTTTTAAAGTATTACAGGGTTAGCCGATTTCAACACTATATATTCTAGGCGCTATAGTTTCTGAGCGCTGTTGGTTAAATTTCGATATTCGTGTTTTAGAGTGAGCAATAGAGAAAAGTACTAAAACTATTGAAACAACAACTTCTTTAATATTGAAATGCATAGCAAAGGAGTTCAGAATCAATGCCTTAAATAGTTTCGAATACGCACTGTTGTTATGACATCAATACCCTTCCTGGATGTGGAAATGCAAAATTGTGTTCAACATAATTGGCCGCAATCTAGATAGATTTTTCGCTGTTAGCGAAACGAGATTCATTAATCAGAAGCTTGCACTTTTGCGAACTTTTTGCTGTTTGCAGCAATGCAGGCTATTGATTGGTGAATCTCGTTTCGATAACAGCGAAAAATCCATCTGGATCCCAGCCTAAATTTCTGTAAACATTGCACTTCATCCATGGCCCTAAGAAAAAGACTCAAAACTTTTATGACATAGGCCGGGATCCAGAAGCAGCAAAAATTCTCAAACATTCTGGCTTCTGATTGGTCAAACTCATTTCGCTAACAGCGAAAAATCTATCTGGATCTCGGCCATAGTTTTCTTCGATGAAATCAATGCAAAAGGATAATATAAAAAATTTTAAAAGACTTCTAAAATGATTTGGCGGGTTTATCGCTGTTTGGCATAATTTATAAACTTTAAAATTAATTAACAGTTTTTCGCTAATTAAGAATAGAAAATTTGTGTTTTTAAAGCTGAATTTTACAAAAGCACGTAGATTGAGTAAATATCTGTCCAAAAATGCAATCCTTACTTTTTTATGTCCATTATTTAAGTCTCTACCTTGATTGAACCATAAATTGTGACGAAGAAAATAAATCGATCATTTTCAGTATCTCGACGTTATTTTAAAAAATCTATATCTCTGTTTATAATTAATTTAAGAGGATGCATTTGGTCTCAAATTGAAGATATTTTCCATTAGGTCCTTCTGGTTTTGGTTTTATTTTTCTGCGATGATTCGTTCTTTTGATATGGGAAATTTTACGCTGGCATGTTTGGTTGATTTTACATGGAGAAGTTGTCATCAGTATAATAAGCAGTTACGGTGTCTTGCGTTTTATTCTTGGCGTTTGTTTGTTTGGCGAGGTTAGCATTTTTTTTTTCAGCTTGGCTTGGCAGAACGACCGTCCTGCTTGATAAAGTTGAAACTATAATTACATTTTAAAAAATCCATATTGACTTTAAAACAATAAAATTATAAGACGTATGCACCTCCTATATTTATAAATAGCTTTTAATATTATTCAAACACCTTTTTTCATTTATTAAAACATCTTTTATTCATTTTTCTTCAAAAACAGAAAGGAATAAAAATACCCAGCTAAAAATGAACTGCAGAAATTCTATAAAAAATCCGCAGTTGTAAAACTGCGGTGATTTGGCCAATTCCACTACAGATTTTTTGCGGTCAATACAACCACAAAATTACTGCAGTTTATTAACCGCAGTAATTTCGCAGTTGTATTGACCACAAAAATTCTACAGAAAATTTATAGTTATATCAATATTAAAAATTCTGCAGAAATTTCGCAGTTCCATTGACCGCAAAAATTCTGTAGTGGAATCGGCCAAATCACCGCAGTTTTCCAACTGCAGATTTTTTATAGTTATATCGACCTCAAAAATGTTGTAGTTTTTTTACTGAGCATCGTTTCAAATCTGGTTTCTATAACATTATATGCTCTGGAGTGAAAAATCTGTTGAAATAGAAAAGTCCTAAGTTGCCGAATTCACGGATGGCAAGTGTGGCTGCTTGATAGGGCTGGGCAATATGTCTAGAATAATATAAATCGGCATCTTTATATCATATCCTGATATATCGATTTAGGAAAGTGCCCTCAGGGAGGCAAAGTGGTGTGCGAGCAGCGGTAAGTGCATAAAATGATTAAGCAGTCACAGGCCTTTCCAACGATATGTCACATGATGACGTGTCGACAAAATGTAGAAAAGTGCCCGGGGGGGGAAGTAGTGAGCAGAGTACCAGAAATGCATAAAATGATTAAGCGGTCACAGGCCTTTCCAATGATATGTCACATGACGGGGTGTTGGCAAAATTTAGGAAATTGCCCACCCCTGGGGGGCAAAGTGGTGGGTGGAGTACCGGAAGTGCATAAAATGATTAAGCAGTCACAGGCCTTTGCAACGATATGTCACATGACGGGGTGCCGGCAAAATTTAGGAAATTCCCCCCCCCCCCTGGGGGGCAAAGTGGTGGGCGGAGTACCGGAAGTGCATAAAATGATTAAGCGGTCACAGGTCTTTGCAATGACATGTCACATGACGGGTGTCAGGAAAATGTAAGAAAGTGCCCCCCAGGGGGGGCAAAGTGGTGGACGGAGCACTGGAAATGCATAAAATGATTAAGCGGTCACAGGCCTTTGCAACGATATTTTACATGACGGGGTGCTGGCAAAATTTAGGAAATTGCTGCCCCCCCCTGGGGGGACAAAGTGGTGGGCAGAGTACCGGAAGTGCATAAAATGATTAAGCGGTTACAGTCCTTTCCAATGACATGTCACATGACGGGTGTCGGCAAAATGTAGGGAGGTGCCCCCCAGGGGGGCAAAGTAGTGGGCAGAGCACCAGAAATGCATAAAATGATTAAGCGGTCACAGGCCTTTGCAACGATATGTCACATGAGGGGTGACAACAAAATTAAAAAAAATACCCCCCCCCCAGGTGTGGAAGTGGGGGAGATAGTCATTAGAGGTGCATAACATGAATAAGTAGTAAGAAATTTGCATATTACATGATCTATTGAGGAAATTCGCATATTTCGCACGATCTTTTGAAGAAATTTGCTCAGTTTACACGATCCTTTGGCGAAAATCCTGCATTTTACACGACCCTTTGGCGAAAATCGCGCTTTTTCCACAACCTTTCAAAGAAATTCGCATATTACACGATCTTTCGCTGAAATTTGCGTATTTCGCACGAGCTTTTGAAGAAATTTGTATATTTTACACGATCTTTCGATGAAATTTGCGTATTTCATACAATTTTTTGAAGAAATTCTTATATTTTTCATGATCTTTTGGTGAAATTCACGTATTTTACACGACCTTTCAAAGAAATTCACATATTTTACAAGATCGTTTGACGAAATACAAATTCTTTCGCGATCATTTGACAAAAATCATTTTTTATCGCGATTCTTTGATAACATTCGTGCTTTTTCTACGACCTTTCAAAGAAATTCGCATATTACATGATCTTTCGACGAAATTTGCACAATCTTTTGAAGTGATTTGCATACTTTACACGGCACTTTGGCAAAAATCTCCAATTTTCCACGATCTTTCGCCAAAAATCTCGCGTTTTCCATGATCTTTCGCCAAAATTCACTCATTTTCCACAATCTTTTAACAAAATTCACGTTTATTTCGCGACCATTTGACAAAAATCACATTTCTTTGCAATTCTTTAACGAAATTCGCAATCCTTCGACGAAATTCTCGTTTTTTCCACGACCTTTCAAAGATATTCGCATATTACACGATCTTTCTATGAAATTCGCACGATCTTTCGAAGAAATTCGCATATTTTACACGAACGTTTGACAAAAAGCACATTTTTTTCGCGATTCTTTGACGAAACTCAAAATCCTTCGCTAAAATTCTCAGTCTTTCCACGACCTTTCAAAGAAATTTGCATATTACATGATCTTTTGATGAAATTCGTGTATTTCACACAATCTTTTGCAGAAATTCGAATATTTTACACGATCCTTTGGTGAAAATCATGTTTTTTTTTGCAATTCTGCGATTAAAATAGTGTCTTTTTGTGATCCTTTAACGAAAATCGCACTTTTACCGCAATCCTTTGCCAAAAAATCGTGCATTTTCCATGATCTTTTGCCAAAAATCTGGCGTTTTCCACGATCTTTCGCCAAAAATCTGGCGTTTTTCACGATCTTTCGCCAAAATTCGCTCATTTTACACAATCTTTTAACAAAATTCACGTTTATTTCGCGATCATTCGACAAAAATCACATTTCTTTGCGATTCTTTAACGAAATTCTCGTTTTTCCCACGACCTTTCAAAGAAGTTCGCATATTTTACAAGATCGTTTGACGAAATACGCACCTTTTTTCACGATCATTTGACAAAAATCACATTTTTATCGCGATTCCGTGATGAAATTCACAATTCTTCGCCGAAATTCGCAGTCTTTCCACGACCTTTCAAAGAAATTTGCATATTTCGCACAATCTTTTGCAGAAATTTGAATATTTTACACGATTTTTTGGCAAAAATCATGTTTTTTTTCAATTCTGCGATGAAAATCGTGTCTTTTTCGTGATCCTTTAACGAAAATCGCATTTTTCTCGCAATCCTCGCAACGAAATTCGCAATCCTTCGAAGAAATTCTCGTTTTTTCCACGACCTTTCAAAGATATTCGCATATTACACGATCTTTCTATGAAATTCAAACGATCTTTTGAAGAAATTCACATATTTTACACGAACGTTTGACAAAAAGCACATTTTTTTCGCGATTCTTTGACGAAATTCAAAATCCTTCGCTAAAATTCGCAGTTTTTCCACGACCTTTCAAAGAAATTTGCATATTACATGATCTTTAGATGAAATTCATGTATTTCACACAATCTTTTGCAGAAATTCGAATATTTTACACGATCTTTTGGTGAAAATCATGTTTTTTTGCAATTCTTCGCCGAAATTCGCAGTCTTTCCACGACCTTTCAAAGAAATTTGCATATTTCGCACAATCTTTTGCAGAAATTTAAATATTTTACACGATTTTTTGGCAAAAATCATGGTTTTTTTTCAATTCTGCGATGAAAATCGTGTCTTTTTCGTGATCCTTTAACGAAAATCGCATTTTTCTCGCAATCCTTTGCCAAAAGTTGTGCATTTTCCATGATTTTTGCCAAAAATCTCGCATTTTCCACGACCTTTCGCCAAAAATCTCACGTTTTCCACAATCTTTTAACAAAATTCACGTTTATTTCGCGCCCATTTGACAAAAATCACATTTCTTTGCAATTTTTTAACGAAATTTGCAATCCTTCGACGAAATTCTCGTTTTTTCCACGGCCTTTCAAAGATATTCGCATATTACACGATCTTTCTATGAAATTCACATGATCTTTCGAAGAAATTCGCATATCTTACACGAACGTTTGACAAAAAGCACATTTTTTCGCGATTCTTTGACGAAATTCAAAATCCTTCGCTAAAATTCGCAGTTTTTCCACGACCTTTCAAAGAAATTTGCATATTACATGATCTTTAGATGAAATTCGTGTATTTCACACAATCTTTTGCAGAAATTCGAATATTTTACACGATCTTTTGGTGAAAATCATGTTTTTTTGCAATTCTTCGCTGAAATTCGCAGTCTTTCCACGACCTTTCAAAGAAATTTGCATATTTCGCACAATCTTTTGCAGAAATTTAAATATTTTACACGATTTTTTGGCAAAAATCATGGTTTTTTTTCAATTCTGCGATGAAAATCGTGCCTTTTTCGTGATCCTTTAACGAAAATCGCATTTTTCTCGCAATCCTTTGCCAAAAGTTGTGCATTTTCCATGATTTTTGCCAAAAATCTCGCATTTTCCACGACCTTTCGCCAAAAATCTCACGTTTTCCACAATCTTTTAACAAAATTCACGTTTATTTCGCGCCCATTTGACAAAAATCACATTTCTTTTCAATTCTTTAACGAAATTCGCAATCCTTCGACAAAATTCTCGTTTTTTCCACGGCCTTTCAAAGATATTCGCATATTACACGATCTTTCTATGAAATTCACACGATCTTTCGAAGAAATTCGCATATTTTACACGAACGTTTGACAAAAAGCACATTTTTTCGCGATTCTTTGACGAAATTCAAAATCCTTCACTAAAATTCGCAGTCTTTCCACGACCTTTCAAAAAAATTTCCATATTACATGATCTTTTGATGAAATTCATGTATTTCACACAATCTTTTGTAGAAATTCGAATATTTTACACAATCCTTTGGTGAAAATCCTGTTTTTTTGCAATTCTGCGATGAAAATAGTGTCTTTTTCGTGATCCTTTAATGAAAATCGCACTTTTACCGCAATCCTTTGCCAAAAATCGTGCATTTTCCATGATCTTTTGCCAAAAATCTGGCGTTTTCCACGATCTTTCGCCAAAATTTGCTCATTTTCCACAATCTTTTAACAAAATTCACGTTTATTTCGCGACCATTCGACAAAAATCACATTTCTTTGCGATTCTTTAACGAAATTCTCGTTTTTCCCACGGCCTTTCAAAGAAGTTCGCATATTTTACAAGATCGTTTGACGAAATACGCACCTTTTTTCACGATCATTTGACAAAAATCACATTATTTTCGCGATTCTTTGATGAAATTCACAATTCTTCGCCGAAATTCGCAATCTTTCCACGACCTTTCAAAGAAATTTGCATATTTCACACAATCTTTTGCAGAAATTTGAATATTTTACACGATTTTTTGGCAAAAATCATGTTTTTTTCAATTCTGCGATGAAAATTGTGTCTTCTTCGTGATCCTTTATCGGAAATCGCATTTTTCTCGCAATCCTTTGCCAAAAATTGTGCATTTTCCATGATCTTTTGCCAAAAATCTCGCATTTTCCACGATCTTTCGCCAAAAATCTCACGTTTTCCACAATCTTTTAACAAAATTCACGTTTTTCTTTCACGATCATTTGACAAAAATCACATTTTTTGTGATTCTTTAACGAAATTTGCAATCTTTCAATGAAATTCACGGTTTTCCCATGACCTTTCAAAGAAATTCGCATATTACACGATCTTTCGATAAAATTCGCACAATCTTTCAAAGAAATTCGCATATTTTACACGATCGTTTGACGAAATATGCACCTTTTTTCGCAATCATTTGACAAAAATTACATTTTTTTTCGCAATTCTTTGACAAAATTTGCGATCCTTTGCCGAAATTTGCAGTTTTTCCACGACCTTTCAAAGAAATTTGCTTATTACACGATCTGACGAAATTTGTGTATTTTGCACAATCTTTTGAAGAAATTGGCATATTTTGCATGATCATTGGCGAAAATAGTGTTTTTTCACAATTTTTTGATGAAAATCGTGTCTTTTTCATGATCCTTTAACGAAAATCGCATCTTTCGCCAAAAATCTCACATTTTCTATGATCTTTCGCCAAAATTCGCTCATCTTGCACGATATTTAGTAAAATTCACGTTTTTTTTGCGACCATTGATAAAAACCACATTTTTTTGCGATTCGTTGACAAAATTCGTCTTTTTTCCACGACCTTTCAGACAAATTCGCATATTACACGATCGCATCATGTTTCATTTTTTCTCCAACATTTTTTAGAAAATATTTGTAAATTCCCTGACTTTTCCTAGATATTTTGAAATTTCCCTGACTGTCCATGACACTTGGAACACAGTAAATATAAAAAATATAATCATTGAAATAGCCCTTAGTCTCAGAACACAAAACAAAAGTAAAAACATTAAAAAAAGAATCAGAAATATTATGCAAATTACTTATAAATAAAAGTACTTCTTTGACGGGCATAAAGTAAACACCACCCATATGTACTGATTTAAGACATGCAGTGACCCGGAGCCAAACAATTTTTGATGCTCCAGCTCTGCTCCTAGAGAAAATACCGTTGCTCCAGCTCCGGCTCCAACTTCGCGCTTTTAAGTTGCAGATTTTAATTTACACATTTAATTTTTTGCTCACAAATACTTTCTATCTTCATTAAAGATCTGACAAAATGCATTTTTCTTCTCATCAAACTTGAAATCCTTGTTCAGAAAATATGACATCTTTTAGCTTTTGCTTTTAAAATAGAAAGTTTGGTAGAATTTTAAACACAAAAATCTTAAATTTCTTCTAAACTTTTCAAGCAGCCAAAATTGTACGACTACACATGTAAACAACAGGCGGCCATATTTGTTTTCAAATAGTGTTGTCACTTAGTTCAAGTAGAAAGTAGAAGTAAAGTAGTGTTGCCATTTTTTGAGAAGTTTTCCTTCCCTAATAATAAAAACCTAAAAAATGATATAATTAAAATACTGAATAATGATGTAATTAAAATATTTTAAGCCTAGAAATTTAAAAGACTGAAAAAAAAAAAGATTTAAAAGAATATTAAAAACTAAAGGAGCCCTGGAGCTGGGGAAAATTTAGAGCTCCAGCTCCAGGAAAAACACAGCTCCGGAGCGCTCCGGGTCCCTGAAGACATGTAAACAAAAGAAAATTACATAAAATAAAATTTATATGCACTTAACAAAACACACCAAGCTGCTATGCTTTATTAAACAATTATCAACCAATTATGTTCTTAAAAAGAAAATAAATCACTTACCGGTGAAATGGTAATCCAACTTTAAATCAATAAGCTGTAATACGATAATAATAAGCGATAAATGTAATATACCTTTATTTGGCACAGATGTCATATACACTCCATATTGGCACGATTTTTTTCTGACGCCAATGTCATATAAGCACCGGGTACTTAATTGGTGCCAAAGTGTCATTATTTTGCTTGATATGGTAAACCGGATATAGATGATATGGTAACGAGGTTTGGTTGGTGTTATGGTAACATCTGTGCCGAATATTTTAACGGGTGCAGTGACATGCTTTTTTTTTTAACTGCCAAAATGCACTCTTACCAGAGTTTCCTTAGGCAGTTTAGGGCGGGGTGGGGGTGTACTGCACACCACCTGCCCTTTGGTTGATTTGATTTGATTATCGGAGCCTACGCTCGATTATGAGGTTTTCAGCTTCGCTTCACTTGGCGGCTTTTTACCTCTAATGATCCAAAATTGCTAATACAGTTCTCTATAAACAGCTCTTTCAGTAGACGTTACATTCACAGAAGAGAACTTGTTTTTTTTTGGGATTAAATTCCAGGAAGAACTCCCCTTCATCAGAATTCATCGCACTGTCAGCAGACAGATCTAATCGCTGATAGAGTTGAGCTTGCTCTGTGCGAAACTTTCAGCATTCTAGAAGGTAGTGGTCAGTGGTTTCCAAGACTTGACACTCTGAGCAGAGGTATGAATTCCATAGGTCAAAACAATGAAGTTGTGCCATGGTAGGCAACAAGGCAACGAGCGGTTCTGTATACCCTTTGGTTTAAAAAACAGCGTTCGAAATCCTTGGTGGTCCGCTGGTCCGAGACCACCAAAAATGCAATCGACCACTAATTTGAAAAATTTAGTGGTCTGCAGGACCAATAACTTTCCCCCCCCTTTCTCACAGGTAAACTTAACTTACCCGTCTCCTAGAAAACCACAACCAAACACAAATCGCACAATAATTTAAAAAAATTGCATTAAATCTCATTCATTTGAAATAAATAATCAGATAAATAAAATATCTAATTAATAATTTTATAGTTTTTCGTTATGCATACTGTTTATTTAATTTTTAGTAAATTATAATTTTACTATGCTGAAAATTTTGGATGGCTGTAAAGGAAGTTTGGTTTATATTCTAAGAGGGGAGGGGGGGGGGGAGGTCACACAAGGGTTAAAGGGACTTAATAGAATTTTATGTAGCGGGCCAGTGATGATAAAGGCAGACCAGTAAATTCTCATGCTTACTGGTCCTTGGGACCAGTGACTTTTTTTTATCAATTCTACCGCTGTAAAATATCACCCTTCTTGCCCCACATCCAAAAAAAATTTGCATGCACATTGTTTTAATTGTGGTTGCCATGCACATTGTTTTAAATAAACATAATTAAAAACATTTCATTGTTTAAAACCAGCAGCACTACTTGAAAATTTATATATTAAAAAAAAAAAAAAAAAAAAAAAAAAAAAAAAAAAAACGAACAATACACAAAAACTGCAACTAATCAATAAAAAACTTAAATTGATTCTTGAACGCTTTTGTTTTGTAATAACAATGAATTACTCAACTAGCTTCTAGTTAACTAGAAAAAAAAACTGCACCTCTATTATTCTTTTGAAAAAAGCAAATAATAATAATGATAATATCTTGAAACTACAAAATTCTCCTCCGAAATATTTGTATTGGTAAGACTTCTTTTTATTTTCTATTGTTGTCTCTATTCGATTTGTTTTTAAAAAAGGGGCCTGTTTTTTGGAAGTATACGAGTCCTTTGCTAAAATTATGTACCGAGCTAGATCTCCCTTTTTGAATCTGCAGGCATGGTCTCAGAGTCCTTTCAAAGAGACAAATCTAGCTCGGTACATAATTTTAGCAATCTTGTGGTTATGGACATTCATTTAAAAAACAATAATTTTCGCGGAGCAAAAGAGCAAAACAAGAGCAAAAAGGGCTATAAAAATTAAGAGGAACGATCAAGCGTAGCATAAGAAAAAGTGAGCGGGAATGGAGTCACATGTATTGTAAACAATCGCCGGATATCGACAGTTGAGTTGAGGAGTTCTTCTGCTGCCGGGATACAGATACATTTACGCTGTTAGCGAAATGAGATTGACCAATCAGAAAACTTGCTTCCTTAAAGCAGGGAAAAGTTCTCGAAATACAAGCTTCTGATTGGTCGATCTCGTTTCGCTAACAGCGCGAAATCTATCTGGATCCCGAAAAGAATTTAGAATAAAAAAATTATTTAAATGATATTAATTATTATATATTATTAATAATTATTAATTATAAATATTTATTATTAATTATTTAAATTATATTATATTATTTATATTATGTAATATATAATTAATATTATATATTAATATTATATTATGTATTATTAATAATTATTAATTATAAATAATTATTATTAATTATTTAAATTATATTATTTATATTACGTAATATAAAATTAATATTATATATTAAAATTATATGATTTATATGTTAATAAATATCAATAATTATTATTTATAAATATTATTATTAATTATTTTATTAATTATTATATCAATAATTTAAATAATAAATAATTATTTAGAGTCAGAAATGCAGCCTCAGCTGCATAAACAATAATCAAATGTTCCAATGTAAATTTAAAATAAAATAAGGGCTTAATAAGAATTATTTTTTTTTTCATTCGTTTTTATAAAGTAGAAGTAATTTTCATGCAAACTGGAAGTCATGTCTTTTCGGGGAGAAGGGCAAATTGAGCATTTAGTAAATCCGGGTCCGGGTGTGCTATGAAAAAGAAGAAAGGGGGATGGGATGTTTTCTCCCTGGATTTTGAAATTAAAGTTTAAAAAAAAAATTCTTCTTTTGAAAAACATAGTAGAATTTATTCTTTTCAAGTAAGTAAAAAAAAAAAAAAAAAAAAAAAAAAAGGGAAGCGTTTTTCCGTTTAGGGGAGGAGGGTGACATAGGAGAGCAACTACCCCTGCCTAGATTTTCAATTCAGTAACTAATTTTATTTTCTTAATTTGAAAAACATAATAAAATTAATTCTTTGCCAGTGATTAAAAAAAAAAAAAAAAAAAAAAAAAAAAAAAAAAAAAAAAAAAAAAATACCAGAAACCAATAACTTTCCGTTAGGAGGAGGGGGGGGGATGTCATATGACAGTCATTTGTTCCTCCCTGGATTTAAAAATATAAGTACCTAATTTTTTTTCACCGATTTTGAAATAGTGAAATTTTTTTTAATTCGAGTGATTTAAATTAAAAGAGGAATTAAAAAGTTTCAGTTGAGGGAGCGGTATAGGAGGCCCATTGCCCTTCCGTGGATTTTGAAATTGTACAAACTAAATTTCTTTTTTCGAATAACTTAAAAAAAGGGAACCAAGAAATTTCAGTTTAGGGGAAGGTGGCACAGGAGACCAACTGCCCCTCCCTAGATATTTCAATTTAAGTAACCCAATTTTTTTTTCTCCTGCTATGAAAATTCTAGTATAATTTATTCTTTGCGAGTAACTTAAAAATTAAGGTAACCAAAAATTTTTCGTTAGAAGGGGGGAGCCTAGGGGAGTGTCATTGCCGTTGGATTTTGAAATATATATATATTACTGAATTTTCTTTTTCTCCGATTTTGTATATAGTAAATTTTATTTATACGCAGAAACTTAAAATATATAATAGACGGACAGTATAGCAGAAATATCAGTTGCCTGGGGGTGGGGAGGGGGGATAAGAGAAAAGCCATTTCCCTTCCCTGGATTTTGAAATTTAAGTAATTAAATTTTCTTTTTTTCTTTCTTTTTTTTTATGAAATGCATAGTAAAATTCATTCTTTTTCAACATTTTAAAATAAAAGAAATAAAAAAAAATCCGTTAAGGAGGGTGGGGGGGGGGGATGGAAGGACCATGCCAATCCCTGAAGTCTGAAATTTAATTAATGGAATTATATTATTTTCTCCGATTTTGAAAAATATAGTAAAATTTATTTATTCCGTATAGCTTAAAATTAAACAGAAACTAAGAATTTTTCTGTTGGGGGAGAGATTCACCCACCCCCCTATATCTCACTCTTAGTAGTTAATTTCGGTCGAGGTTTTTTTTTATGTTTATGTATTTAAAATTTATCATAAAGTCAGGTTAAAAACAGTGTAATTTTTTGTGGGGGGAGGGGGGGGGGGGAGATGTAGCCCGAGGTTATCGGCATTCCACTCCCGTATTTTGACATTTAGTTTTAACTAAATATTTTCTTTTTCTCTGATTAACACACAATAAAATTTGTACTTTTCGGCCAAGTAAAATAATTAAACACTAAGAGAAAGACGGGAAACTGGTAAAATTAAAGAGATGAAATTACTTCAATACTGCTGTATTACTACAGACGCAAAATCTCATTATTTTAAAAGTTTATGATGACTTCACTTAAACTATAGTATTTTTGAGGTTAATAGCACAGAGAATTTTTGAAATAAAGGACCACAAAATTACGCCACATTAGCCGCAGAATTTCTAAAGTATTTTTATAGTCGAGATTGCACTACAGAAAATCTATAGTTGACTATAGAAAAACATCAAAAATACTCCACTTCTGTAGAAAAACTGCAGTTCATTTTTAGCTGGGTATTCTTTAAAATTTTCGTATAAAATCTATTTTAATTGATTAAACAATTCCAACGATTATGAAAGAATTTTTGTAATAGCAAAATTATAAAGATAAAGAATTAAAATTACTGAAAAATAAAATACTATAATTACTTTTATTTAATTAACTTTATTTTTTTTTATCATTTACTTATAAGTCGATGCAGTCTTATCAATAACAAAAGCTAAATTACAATGTTACAATGATTATCTTATTGATGTTATCTGTGAGAAGTGACTTAAAAATCCTTTTTTGTAACACATTCGCTACATGGTATTTTCCTCAGAAAACAAAAATGCTTTATTGTAATTTTTTATGTGTGGGAAGCAAACTTAGTAAACCTTTTAATATTGATTATAATTTTTCTGACAGCGAAAGGACTACCTTAAAAGCATTCTGTACCGCCTTTACGCTTTCCATGTTTTAGCCACATACATGTATGTAATTTGTGATAAGTTTTTATAGATTTATAAAAACAAAACTAATATGTAATAATTTTACAAAGCAGCTTTTTAAATTTTCACTTTATTTTTTCTCAAAGCAGAATATTTTTCTGAAGAAGAACGTTAAATTAAAAAAATAAGGATTTCTGCTTTTTCAGAATTTAATGTCGGCCCAGATAAGGAAAAAAAAACCTTTTATTATAATTATGAGGTGGACCCGGCGTATTTTGACGAAAGAAAACATTTAAGAAGAAACAGTTTCATTAATTCATACCTAAAAATTAGTTACAAAAAAAAAAGGCTTATAATGGTTAGTCAAATTCTCAAATAAATATTATTTTAACTTAAAAGTCTTTGCTCTTCTGTAAAGGCACGGCAAACTTTTGTAAAACTTTGCGTTTTATCAGTGTTGTGATTCCAATTGCACTTATAATTATTCAAAAGTGAAGCATTTCCACCTGTGAAGAATTTTAAGGCCGCTGAAGTGAAAATGATGCACTTCTACAAAACGTACTTCAGTTTTAAGACTTAAAATACACGCTTTACATTTTATAAAATGACGTCATTTGCATTTGCTGAAAATTTTCACATTTAAGATACAGTCTTAGACAACATCTATAGAAAAGTATGCATACGGCATCTTTATCGCTGAATAACGCACAAACCCAACAAAAAGCGTTGTCGTAAAGTCGCCAGAGTGAAAATATGGGATATTTAATGATTTGTTGCATTTATTTCTTTGTAACATTAATATGGATAATTCAAATTAAATATATTTTATAATATCTGCATGTTTTATCATAAATCGTTCATTTATATCTTTTCGAAATTGCACGTACTTTAATTACATTTTTTTTTTTTTTCAGTTGTTGAAAGAAAATTGTAACGAAAAGATATAGTTATCTGCTATTTTCCAAGCATTTTCCCTTTGCTTTCTACACAAATGGAGTACTTGAGTTTCCACTGTTCCTGAAAATTTAAAACCAAATATATACATATATATATATATATATATATATAGATAGATAGATATAGATATAATCTCAAAAATAAAGCGATATGCAATTTTTAAACTAATTGCAATTAAAAGTACTTTTTTTTTCTATACGAAGTTGTAAAAATTGAAAATGTGCGATGCTTAGAAGTTTAAAAACTTCATGTAGAGATTATAAGTATTTAACTCTACAATGATAGATCTGCTTCTTTTTACGGATGACTTATGTAACGTAATGTTATTTTTTAATGAAGACACTTTACTTGTTGCCCGAAAGAAATAGCATATTAGGGCTATTAGATGGGAAATAATGGATGCAACTGTAAATAAAAAAAGAAATACAAATACAGTCAAAAAAAGATTTTGAATCTCACTGGAATATGGAAATTTCAATTTTAAATATACAATAAATAATAAATGAAAATAAAAATGAGTTTTGAAAATTTAAGTTTCTTATACGTTGCATAATAAGCTTGATTACCGTTTCTTTCACAAAACACTAGAAACAGACTAGTCTAATAGAAACTTCAAATAGACACAACAACTATTCCACTAGAAACTTTCTTTTCCAAGAATCCAATGTAGTCATGCGTATTTTGTTTTTGTTTTTCCTTCGAACTTAAATACACAAACGAATTTCAACATCATTAGGATCATGGATTCTATTCGTAAAATTTTACTCATAGTATGAGATTGGGTCAAAATAAAGATAACACTAAACAAATCCATAAATTACAAATATAATATAAAAAAAATCTTACCATTATTTTTTTGTTATTGGTTACTACAAAGTATTAAACTATCTTGAAAAAGTTTTGGGATAGTTCAAACGAATAGTTCATTCTATTGGCTGTAGTAGTATCCCTGGAGTATCCCTGAAACCTTCAGTTGCAGTACTTCGAAGTACGAATTTTTTCTGCTAAAACATCATGGGAAAATATCACATGTTAATATTGCTTTTCCCTTTTCTTCTGATAATGCATGTACCAATGAAAGTTATTCCAATTTATTACATAAAATCAAACTATTTGTAGGTTACAGACCGAGATTTAAAAAATATTTCAAACGAAATGTGCATTATAACGACTCTAGTAGTGTACTGAATACGCCTGAAATCTTCATCTGCAACATCTTGTAGTACGTATTTTTGCCGCTGAAACATGCAGAGGTATCATATATTAATATCGCATTTCACTTTCCTCTGAAAATGCATCCACCAATGAAAGAGATTATGTTGTATTACATATAATCAAACAATTTGTAGATTACACATAAAGTTTTCCAAAAATAAACTGAAATATGTATGAAAGTTTCAAGCAAGTGTAAAAAAATGCTACTACTGTAGTTATAATTTTATACTTTCATGTTTCTAGGTACATTTTAACGAAACCAGAGTTGTCAGATGGTTACATAGAAATATCTACAATTATTTTGGAATAATATAATATATTTACATATTTAATACGTGAATTATTAATTATTTTAACCCCTTAATTCTCGCTCCGGTCAATATCACTGGCTGAGGTGTCGTTCGTTGTTTCTCGTGCACGTCATATTTCCGGACTGGGGATTTATTGCTGGAAAAAACTTCTGAAACCAGAAAAGTTTAACTGGCATTTATGTGTGAAGTCTTTGAATATTAGCGTTTGGTTTGTTTTTTGGCGCTGATATTGATGTTGGACTTTGTATTGCATGTTTCAAAATATATCACACTAAAAAAATATTAATAATCAAAATTTAATGTATATTATATTATTTCAAATATTATTTGTAACAATTTGTTTGATGATGATAAATAAAGATATAAGATGTGAAAAATAAAGGTCTTATTCGCATTAATTTGTATGGTGTAAAACAAACAATAAAACACAGAATTCTCGCATGATGGATTTTCCACAAATGTGAATTTGTCCTATATCATATTTTTTTTCGCCTTAAAAAAAAAAAAAAAAAAAAAAAAAAAAAAAAAAAAAAAAAAAAAAAAACTAATTGCGTATTTTATATAGAAACCTTATAATTATTCAATTTCTGTAATAAGAGAAATTTGTACTTCTTTGATGGTTTTTCGAAGTATTAAGCGACCATTAAGGGGTTAAAACAATTATAATAGGCTAATTCCATGGGTCTTTGTAGTGTAAGTCACACAGCTGGTTTCTGGCCACCATTATATTCAAAAGGTTTTCTTAGCTTTATTCATTAAATGAGATATCTCCGATAAAATAAGTCGCATTTTCAGTTGTAAAATTCTGGTAGCGAACATTATATAAATTTGAAACTATGTGACTTACACTACAAGTACGCATGGAATTAGCCAATAATAATTATAGAGTTATAATTATTTTATTAATTTGCAGCTAAATATTAATTGGAAAATTAATTAAAACTTTATAATGTATTTATTTTATGATAGTCATTCCGTTTTTAAATAAAATAAATTTATTAAATAGAAAATGTGGTAGATATTTAAAATACAATTTTCACAAAACAGAGTTGAATCAATGTGATTTGGAAACACAGAATCTAGATTTTTTTCTATATTTCTTTATTGAAGCTTTAATAAGTTTCCCATGCATTTTCATTTTTTTTAATTTATTGAATACACAAATACAATACATAAACAAATATAATTTGAAAAGAGTCTGTAATTATTTTAATTTCGAAACGGTAAGAACAAATGTATTTGTCTATTTTGGATATATTTATGTAAATAAAAAAAATGAAGTTTAACATTTCGAAATGAAAATAGTTACAGCTTGACATAAAAAAAGACTTATTAATTCCAAGATAAATATGCAGTTTTGAACGAATTTTAAATTTATTTTGCATTTATAAATGAGAAATGTCGAATAATTTATTAAATATATATATTGTCTTTTCAGTTTGATTAAACAAAAGCGTAAAAATATTCATTTTAATGTGATGTTTAGTGATTTTTTTATAATCAAAGAAGTAATGTAGAACATTATTTCTTATTAAAAAAAGAAAAAAAAAAGATTTTCTGCTCAGTGAGCCAACGTAACTAAATATCCACATAACCAACGGTGTGAGAAATTATTAACTTTTCCAAAGACTTAAAAAGAATGGGTTTTTATCGTGTGTTCAAGCGAAATTGTTGATTCCAAAAATAAATCAGGATTCTGGAGATTTAACCATCCCCATAATTTGATAGTAATTCTTTTTTCGTACTTATTAATTATTTTGTTTATTTCAATAACAGGTCGTTAGTTATGGAACAATAGCTTTTAATTATTTAAAATATTGAAAACCGTATTACATTTATAAATGTTATAATACATTTTTATAATATTTATTCATATTTTTTTATATTGAAGTAAGAATTTATAATTAAAAACTAAATGCAAATATTTATCTACGATTCAATGTTTCATGTATAATTTTATGATTTTCATTTAATTTGAAAATGCTTACTTATAGTTTTATAAATAGCTATCTACGTAGTTCGGTGTTTTGATAAAAGATGTATTGCTAATTTACGTATGTTATTTATATCTTTAGGTAGATTTCGTAAGAAATACTAACTATTACATTCTCCCCTATGTTGCAATTTCTGAAATAAATTTACACATCTACGCCGATCATTACCACTAGCACCCAAATTCAACCGCTGTTCAAAACTTTATATATATATATATATATTATGTATGTATGTATGTATACACCATATGACCATTAATGATAGGATACTTTCAATTTTAGACAGTTTGTCGAATATTTAAAGTTATATTAGTTGGATTTTTCTGTAACTTCAGGATTATGAAGAATATCTTCGAATTGATATTTATCAACGGCGGTTTGATCAGAAGGACAATTTGGGGGCCAACAACAAATCAAAGAAAAAGAGTAATGCTTAGGATCACCCTGTAAAATATAATGCTCGAAATAATCTATTGCTATAGTTTACGAATAATATATGTATATTATACAATACATGCATTCATTTGTATAAAAATAGATTCATGGGGATATATCGGTTTCTTTTTTTAAAAAGTTCACTTTTTTTCGCATTTTTCTTGTTTATATCATGCAGGGTTTTTAACTAAAATTAACGGCAGATTCAGAAAATTTGACAAAATGTAGTAGAAATAATATGGTGCAATTGGAATATATTGGAATATTAAATATTTGATGAAATATAAGCAGTTGAATGATTTTTTTTTTTTTTTTTCGGATGCGCTCACCACAATTTCTTTTTTTTTATGATTTGCAGTCAACTGTATGGAGCATCTCATAAAAAAAAGCCAGTCAAGTATCGTGAAAATTAAAAAAATATATCGGCTATAGACTGAGCTGATTTTTATTTGTTCTCTAAACACAGCTAACTGATATGGTTAAATATAAAACTATATATATATATATATACACTCCATAAATTATCGTTTTTAATTTTTAATTTTTTAATTTTAATTTTTACATTTTTCTATCTTTACAAGAAGAAAATATTGGATTCACGAAAATGTTCGAATTCTGGTTTTCAACGGATTTACACGTTTTAGAGGTCAGGGAACCCGGAAAACATGTTTTTACAAAACGTCTGTCTGTAAGTCTGTCTGTCTGACCGCCTGTCTCTGTGTGTGTGACGCACATATTTTGGGCGCTCTATCGCAAGAACTAATGAACGGAATTTAATAAAACTTTAGATTCGGTTAGCCCCTGATATAAACTGGAGCTGGTTAGCTTTTGGTGTAAATCGCCCATCAAGAGGCTGCATTCTTCCCGATTTCCGCAATAGCTGTATCTCAATAGCTAATGCACGGATTTTCATCAAACTTCAGATTCAGTTAGTCTTTTACATGAATTGACGTTTTATAAATTTTGGTGCAAAATTGCTCAACAGGTGGCGCTACTATGCTGAATTTTTCAGAATTTACACGATTTCCGCAATAGCTATATCTCAAGAACTAATGAACGAATTTTCATCAAACATCAGATTCAGTTAGTACCTGATATGACTTGGTTCTGATTAGGTGTTGGTGTAAACTTCCCAACAGATGGCGCTGCTGTGCTGCATTTTTCACAATTCCCGCAATAGCTCTATCTCAAGAACTAATGCACGAGTTTTCATCTAACTTCAGATTTAGTTAGACGCTGGCACATGTTCTTGCTGATTAGATTTTGATGTTAATCGCCCAATAGGTGGCGCTAGTATGCTGGAATTTTCACGATTTTTGCATAATGCACGGAAATTTCCTCAAACTTCCGATTCAGTTAGACGTTGACATAAGTTGTTGCTTGGTAGTTTTGGTGTAAAGCACCCAATAGGTAGCACTACTAGGCTGCATTTTGCTGGATTCACACGATTTTAGAGGTAATCATATCTCAAGAACTAATGCACGGAATTTAATATCTTCAATATCCTTATGATGGGCATATATTGCTATTTAAGTTTGGCAGTGTGATAGCGAATTTTTAAGTATTAACATGTATGAGATAGAAGAAAGTTTTGGGATTGGTACATCCTACTAGTTTATTGATACTTTAGTTTTTCTTGGAAAATCACCAGAACGAGCCTATTCCAACAAAGAAAAGTGTATAAAAATCTAAGCATTTCTTCTAAATCTACTCGTTGACATTCATTAAGTACAAACTCCTTTGCTGAAAGCCAGATATTAAAAAATGACAATTTGTGGGCAATTCCTTATCATTCAGCCGCTTTTAGAAAGCAAATAAAAATTCGCTCGCTATATTGCCGATATCTTTCTGAATTTTCACGATATTTCATTGGCTTTTTTATGAGTTGCTCCATGAGTTGCTCCATGGAGAGACTGGGCGAACTTTTAATTGCTCTGTAAAAGCAGCTGAATGATAAGGGATTTTCCACAAGTTGTCATTTTTTATTATATGGCTTTCAGCAATGGAGTTTGTACTTAATGAATGCCAATGAGTAGATTTAGAAGAAATGCTTAGATTTTGGTGCTCCTTTTTTCCATGGAATAGGCTCGTTCTGGTGATTTCCCCAGAAGAACTACACCACCAATAAAAAAAGAAAAGTAAAAAAAGTAAAATTTAAAAACGACAACTTATGGTAAACTTCTTATCATTTAGCTGTTTTTAGAGAACAACTAAAAATCTGCTCAGTCTATTGCCAATATCTTTCTGAATTTGCATGGTACTCGCAGAATCAGTGACAATTCCATGTATAGTTCCACTAGCTCTGAACTGCATTTCAGTTTTTTTAGCAACATATGACTGGTAAAGAAGATATCAAAATAAACACAATTGGTCTTTGGGTGTTCAATAATAGATAATAATTTTAACACCACTTTTGTACTTTAAGGAAGTGTGCCAGATTCAGAAGTATTTAATTCTTTTCCGCAATACAGTGTAAACTTGTAACAGTAAAAATCGTTACAACACAGAGACAAAGTTTATACCCATATCTAATATGTTTAGATTTTATAAACTGTATCAGTGTATGATGACCACCCAACGATAATTTCGTCAACAGAAATATTTTCATGGAAAATGCCTCGTTTCTGAACATTCTTGGAAAGCATTTCTAACAAGGGACATATTTTAAATCATTTATCATGTTTGTTGTACTCATGTAATTTATTATCTTGGAAATGTAATAATTTCTTGAGCTCTAAGTAGAAATTTCTAATCATAGTATTCTTCACTATTGTTACTCCTAAATCACCTGCTTGTGCTCAGTAAAGTACGACAGACAGAAAGTATCAGAAATCCTATTAATGTTTTTATTTCGTCTTCAGTAACAATATAGCTCAATTTATTTTTCACTCCATGAGCATATCAATTAGTTTCCTCTACGATCATATCATAAACAATTTCAGTAAAAATTCTTCAAACAGCTTAACTGGACTCATATTATTAGTTTCCGCTGCCACTATATCCGAATTTCACTTAGAAGATTTTTCCAAAGTCTCCAATTATGTAAGCAGGGGTTTCATTTGTCCATACACGTGATAACTCTCTTTTTCTTTTATTGGATTTTTTTTTCTTTTCTTTTTTCAGAAATATTAACATTATCATTATCATCTGGTATATAATGGCTGCCACGGGCGATTATTTTTATACTGTATTTGCACCACTATTTTAAGAGAAAAAATTGTGTAGCATATTTTTCTTGCATATGTTGTCATAGAGAATATAAAAAATTTTGTTTTTAAATAACCCTGCGGGATAGAATTTAAAAATTTTGACCTGCGGTAGCCCTGTTATTGTAATTTTGAATTTACCTGCAACATCTGATACAACTGGAGTACCCAAATTTTCTTTATCCAATTTTTCTTCATATATTAGATTATCTACTTCCGGAGGCATTAATATAATATCTGCTTCATTTTTTTTTCAGAAAAAAGATAAGCAGTTGTCTCTTCTAAGCTTTTAAAAACTTTTTATACTCATTTTAAAATTTTCTTTTACTTATCTGCAAAAAAAGTAAAACACTTATGAAACAAATCTGAATATGAATAAAAACTATACCCAAACGCCCAGCGTCCTCAAATGATGACGGATAAGTTTTTTACAGTTTATTACTGATATATTAACAAAAACAAATATTAAGAAACATGCTACTGGCATAATTTGAACTATCTAGATATATTCATACCAAGTTGAGAGAATTTACCGCATAAATCCAGTTCCATTCAGTAGTATAAAAAAATACACTACGTGATTAGAAAAAAATAGGAAAATTATACTGTATCTTTTCCGTGCACTTTTACTTAGTTCCAAAGAGATCGCGTATATTATATTGCATAGTGCCGCCATATATCAGACCAATTTGTAAATAAAAGAATGTATTTTTTAATTTAATGTAGGAAATAACATTTTTTACAGCATCATCAAATGAGGGCGCTGGGCGCTAATTGGTTAAATCTCACGCCTAACAAAATGGCTTTACTTATGTCTCGAACTGTATATTCTTTAATAAAATGTAACAAAAATTATATAATTCTCCATTTATATTTTAAGAATAATATTTATATATTAATGCCTAAATAATAGTGAATGGAATTTTTATTTAAATATGAAATAAACTGTACCGCAAAAATATAACAGCAGAAACTACGCTTTTTAAAAATATCTGTAGTAGAATATTAATATTTAGTAAATACAAACTATAATAATTTATTAAAGCCTATTTATATTGTTTTGGTATCTTTTCCTAGTTTATTTTTCTTTATCTGTTAAATGTTTCATTTTATTCAATAATTTCACGACATTACTAAGTACTTAATATGAAAATTTAAATAAATATAATTGCAAATTATAAAGTTTAACAAAACAAACTGAACGATATTTCTAAAACATCTTTGTTTATAATAAACACGGAGTTTGCATTATATGTACCATATTTTTATTGTTCTAAAAGAGAAACCGGGTGCGCACTAAGTATTAAGTTTAATTAAATTTACGGAGAAGACATTATTAAAAAAATAATGGCAATAACACAAAAACGAAGCAGCAAATAGATACTTCAAAATGGGATATATAAATATATTACTTAATTATAGGATTTAATTTTAAGACATACATTTTTGGCTTTTTTAATTGACACCTGTTTAGTTTCCTTTTTATTAAAAATGGTGGAATTGTACATAACTTTTATGTATTATTAATAATATAGAAGACTTTATCCATATTACTCTACATGTACAACATGTATAATATTATTTTATATATCATTACAGAGAGAATTTTATGAAAAAAATTAAATTAATACAGTACTTTTTTTTCAAATGAATATCTATATCAATGCACATTTAAGCGCTTCTACCTAAAAACAGAATTGAAAGCGAATTTTCGATGTATCATTACTATATGTATTATGTTACCATCATGTACTATATTATTATCTTTTGCATGACATGCTCAGATATAACTAACTTCATGTCTTAAAAATAACATTACGGTATCGTATTGCAATAATGTACTGTAATGTTCCAAGTTAAAAGTATATTCATTTAACATCTACATTTCAAAAGGAACCTAACCTTTGCTTTTACATTAGAAATAACCCCCTTTGACGCCATAAATAGATTTCAAACCCTTGAATTATCCTAAATCCAAATTTTTATGAAATTCGTACTAATACTTTCCGGGAAATTAATTATTTTAAAATGAGCATATTTTAGGGGCTGTATCTAAATTTAGTATGGTAATCGATTGTTGAAGTGCTACAGATACAGAATGACTATCTTACTTCTATTAATGTATTATTTCTTGCTAATATGACCATTCACTCGCTTTATATGTCCGACTATTGCCATCACAAATGTTTAATTTAAAATGAGTAAAAAATATTTTTTTTTTCAAATTATGCTTTTCTGGACATCATAGCTGGCTTAAACCCCGTCACTTTGGTGTGTTTTGTTCATAATTCTAAAACCACTTAGAAAACAAATTTGAAATTGAGAATTTTCATAAAGCAGGTCATAATAAACGCAAATCTGTCAAAAAATTGTAGGTTGCTATTCAGATTTTTTTCGAATACTAATTTCATATCTTTTTAATTACAAATTCAATGTATTTACATTTGGGTTTTTTAGTATTATAATTAAATAATAAAATACTACTTCAAAATTATAATTTCAGGATATATTAATAAAAATATGAAAATTTAATTTAACATTAGAAGCTCTAAATTTTGAATGTTTATAATTCAAAAACTTACCATCCAAATGATTTGAAATAATAATTTCTACGCATAGTTCGAATAGAAGATTTAAAATATATTGTTAGAACTGGGTGTTGCCATTGAAAAAAACAATGTTTCGCCTGTTTTGATTTGCAGATAGCCCCCTAAGCAAATTTTATATCTATCACTTAGAAGTAAATTTTATTTCCAATCGTTTGTTATATGTAATTTTTTTCTATTGCAATTAGTTACAGAGTTAGTAATGGGAATTTACTTTTTTTCCCCACGACTGTACTTAAAACATATTGAACTATGTTTTATATTTTGTGTATCGGATCTCGAACACTTAATATTTTTTTGTTTTATGAAACTTCTTTTTTTAATACAGAATTTTTCCGATGTAGAATATATAATACTCTTTTTAGAAGTTTTTAACTACTTACTTTTTTTAAAACAGCGCACCATAATGTTTGGTTACGCTGATTCACTCATACGCCGGTGAAAGAAGCTCTGCCCCCATATGGCGTCATGTCTCCCATTTTGAGACCAAATCGTAATATATATATATTAACTAAACATCAATTGATATAATAATGTACTTCAAAGAATGCGTTAGGTAACGTTAAGATGATGCGGTTCACATAGTGGAACTTAATGTGTTAAATTATTATAAATGTAACAAACAAGATTTAATATTTCATATAAATATTATTTAATATTTTTAAGGTAACATGAAAATAAAAAGTTGTTTTATTTAAAATTATATATTTACAGCAAAGGGTTAAACATTATCAAATCAGCATTTAAAAGATAACAAAACATATTGTATTATCTAATAGAGATATATCATTGCATATTACATCTTTTTATTCACGACATATTTTTCCGTAATAACAGACAAAGAAACCAGATTTAGTTTATTTCAAGTTTCCTGTAGTAAAATAGAATAATAATACTTTAAAAAACTACTAGATTATATTAGCTAATAATTTTATGGCAGTAAATAAAATCTATTGATGGAAGGCCATGAAAAAAATATTTTTAGCATAATGAGCACGAGAATGAAATTGTTTTTTTCTTTTAATTTATATTTTTCATTATATTTTCACATTATTTTGTATAAAATACAATTAAAAAAAATAAATATTTTTATATAGCAACTTTCATTTAAATTATGAATTTTTTACAATTTTAAAACGATGCATAAATTTTAAATTTTAATTATCATATCACTTTACTAAATGCCTACTAAAACCTGTTGCTTTATCTAATATAGATATATCTTTGCATAATGGGGCAATTTATTTTCTTAGAACTTCATTGATTTGGCGGAAAATGGCGCTATTTACTTGGCGAGTGTTCAGAAACTTTCCGGTCGAACATCAGTTTCCAAATTCTCCCATAAGCGTAAGATCTCTCTCTAAAGTCGGACGTGTGCTTTGGAATTTGGAACTTTGTATCGTTTTGAAATGTGTTATTACAAACAAAGTTCTGTTTCATTAATTAAATGCATTCTATGGATATTACTAAACGTAAATTCAAAAGTTTTAGGTAAGTAGGCATAATAATAAGGCATGTTAGAGAGAAATAACGACGCATGTTTTTTCTAAATAGTGAACCACGTGTCACAGTAAAATAAGCACCATAGTAATAGAGATGGGGTTATGGTATACGTCTATTAAACACCTTGTACTTGTTTCTTCACAACTGGGACTTTAAATATGTTATTTTAAAAGGAGAACTACTATATACTTGTATTTTTAAGCAATATATTCTAAAAGAATAATTATTATTACGAGTATTTTTATATAAATATATACAATCGGAAATAGGCGTGCATGCATTTAAATATGTATTTATTTTTAATATTTTATTACGTAAATAGACATAAGTAATGGAAAAATTAATAATAACATTAATTACCTATGCATTTGTATAAACAAATACACAAGTTTTAACGACTTCATACTCATACGTAGGTATTTGAGAAAAAAAATATATAATTCTATTGCCCATAAAGTACAATGTGCAATATGCATAATGTTGTCTTTTGTTATTTTATATTGCTGTTATTTTAACCTTTTTAACACACTGCATATATTCTTCGAATATAATGCACGTAGAAAACTTTACAATACAATATTACAATCTCTGACTATAATGCATAAAAATTAATCGAAAAAGCAATTATTTCATTTATTTTGAACATGGTAATTTATTTTTTTATTTAGAGACCGATTATTTGTATTAATCGAAAATTCTTTTACAAATGTATTTTGAGCTGCAAACTTTTAAGCACGTCTAGGTTTTAATACTTTCAAGATTAAAGTAATTATTTTTCTAAAATGTTGGTATGAATGATTGTCACCACAATTTACGAATATATTTATTTGAATATAAACAAATTATTTTTTTTCGCTTGCATTATAATAATACATGTATTTTAATTCTCTAAAATGTTCGGCATTTAGTTATTAAAATTAGATAGGCAGTATGCTTTCCGTCGCCTTGAAAAAGTTAATATAAATGAGCAACAGAAAGAAAATTCGCATATTTTCTTACCTCTGTTAGAAGTGTTAGCCATTATTTCTTAAAAATACTCAAACAAATAACATCATTTAATAAATACAATTCCATGTACTTTTTCAAAGAAGGAAAATCCGGATTTTTGTTTAAAAATATCAGGCTAAACTTAAATCTCAAGTGTCTGAAACAGCATATATTCATTTTCGTGCGTATAATAAGGAATACATAATCAACGTCTAATAATTTTCTAAATTAACTTTAAAGATGATATAACAGTAAAAAAAAATCTAAAATAATTAACTTTTACAGATGATATAATGCTAAAAATCAAACTTAAAAAAAAATATGTTTGCGATATTTTAAATATATCAATTGCAACCTTTCACAAGTTTTTTTTCAACAATTTTGTTCAACATTGGTGATAATGATATTTCTCAATTTTAAACATTTTATAAATATTGTAAAGAGATTTATTTGCAAGTAAAATACATTATATTAGCAAAAGTAATTAAAACTTTAATATAGAAAAAAGGTAAAAAATAAATTAAGATAATTTTACTAAAGAACATTCATTTTCCTCAGTAAAAACGTTGTATTGTTTAACAGTTGTTATTATTTAATTAAAGAATACTAACATGTCCCTAACTTTAAAAAAAAAACTATCTTTACTGCTTTAAAAAACCAAATAATAAAAAAAATTACTCATTCATATTTTTTAAACTTTTAGTTTATTATTAATTATTCTTTCTTATATTTTCCGTATAATTTAATAAAGTAATAACTATTTTTTTCTCTCTTTTTTCACTTTTCTTTTACAAAATATAATTTTATCTTAATTAAAATTGCATTAATAAAACAAATTTTCTAGAATATATAGATAAAAAAAATATGAGTGTTCTACTTTTATTGTAAAAATAATGTTTAATTGAAACGACACTAGAAAGTTTTTTTTATTAGATATATTAATAAACATTCGAATATTTTACATGTTAAAACTACTATTTCGAGAATTTTTAAAAGGTGTGCGTTTATGAAAATGTTAAGATTTTCATAAAAATTCCGATTTACTTTCCTCAGGATAAACGTATCTTCTCATTTTATCCGTGCTGCACTGTAAAAAAATGCCAAGCTACTAATTTCTTTCTAGGAAACTGGGATTTCTATAATTTTTTATGTAACGGCATGTAATCCATGTAACAGACAGACTTTTGCACCGTAAATCAAAAATTCTATAAGTTTACTAAGATTTTTTTTTATGAAACTTGGATGCTTAGAACTTTTTATGCAAGTTCAACTCGTGTTACAGATAAAATTTTAGTAATATTACTGTAATTTTACTAGATTCTTAAAAAAAAAAAACAAGTTTTGTAGATTTACATATTTTTTTGTACCGTGTACAGATAAAATTTTAGTAAGCATACAGATTTTTGTAACTTTATATCTGTAGAATAACAGATTTTTTTTCCTTTTTTTTTATAGTGTAGGAAAACCCAGAATATCATAATTATTGTGTTAAATTATTTATCAGAAAAATCAAATTGTCACTGAAAATTTAACATGTTTCAAAATTTAGCCGAAAACAAAACAATATTTCGAAAAATATATATAACTACACATTTAAATATAATTTATATTATATGAATACATAAAACTCAAATATGTAAAACCACCTGATATAGTTTTATAACTTTTTCGGGAATAATTAGTGATCAAGCAAATTTTTGTGAGATTATTGATATAGGCACATTATATTTGTAATAAGTACGAATTCATACGTTTGATTGAATTGTTAAAAAATATTATAGCTAGTTATTCTTTATAGTTCATCCCATTGTGTTAGTGAAAAACTTTAATATGTTTTCGATGTAAAATATGTAAATTTTATAAGCAAATTTTACAGTAAATGATTATTTCTACTTGAGTTTCTGGTAAAAAAGAATATGTTTTATTTTCAAATTGTTGTAAGAATAGAAAATGTGATATATCATGCTAACAAGGCCAAAGGTATTGATATCACATTAAATAATATAATTATAGAAAATGCAATTATTCTATTTAACATTAAAATGTTGAAATTTATTGCTTTCCAAAGGACGAAATATATATCTTTTCTGATTTATAAGAAACATTATTCAAATTATGCTATTTTATTTTCTGTTTTTACTTTCTATGGTTAGTTTTTAGTTTCCAAATTGTTGGTTATTTTAAATGTTTCACTACAATTATTTTTTGTTAGTAACAAGACAGTAATAAAAAAAATATATATTAAAGTTTCCGTTTGTATAGTAAGATACTTTTATTTAAAGTATGAATATGTACACAGATCAAATGATTCTCAGCAGTCATTTCTTTATTAATGTTTCATTATAATTGAAAATGTTACCTCATAATGAAAAGAGCAACGTGATTCCCCACTTTAATGTATAGAAGGGAATTCGAAAATGGAGCCTATTACGTAAACACTATTACTTATCATAAATTATTTTTAGAAATATTGTGTATATTTATCGCAGACATTATAAGAATCATCAGGCAAATGATATTATTGCACTTTCTGATTTCGCATTTTATCGAAGAATCTTAGTTACTATGAATATAAGACTGTAATTTAAATATTTTAATTACAACATGGAAAACAAAATGTGTAAAATGCTTCTTTTATTTAAAACAAAAACATATTTTTATTGCTAATATGATACATTATATCGTTAGGTTTAATTTTCCAGAACTTTAGCAATAATATAATTTGCTAATCCGTAAATATGTGTTTTATTTTGAAATTTTCTGATTTCTACAATGTAACAGTGCTGATATATTTAACAATAATGGTTATTTTGGGTTTATCTCATGATTTTTTTATTAAAAAAAGAACGTATTCAGTATTTATGGTTTAATATTTATTCGTATATGTTAAATTTGTTCTCCCGATAATAAAAAATGCAAATTGAATGAACAATTTAAGTTACAAAATTAATCCTACAAACACAATTACTTATTTTAACGCTATTTAACAATTCATAAATTATCTCTTAGGATGTCCAAAATATGCATATCATGAACATCATCGGAATTATGAGGAAAATGATGTAGTTTGTATCCCTTTTTGAATGTGTTCAAAACTTATGTTATTATAAAATTATTCTGTGATTTGAAACTATTTTAATTACCAGTGTTTTACACAATTTTTGCACCAAAACATTTTTGAAAAGTTTTATGTTACAACAAATAAATTTTTCTGTTCCAATTTTCCTAATGTAGCTAAAAAAATGTTTTTATAATTCAAATTTGATTATTAATTAAACATCGAGATACATTTGCAGACAAAACTACTTCCTATAAAGATTATAACAACAACCAAATATGCAGAAAATGAAAGTTTTTGTGCTATTACGAATGTTTCAACATTTATTCTTTAAAATATATTTATAAAGGTAAATAATATGACTCGCATTAAAATAGTAAAGCAATTTAAGATTTTAAATTATATAATCCGAAAGCAGATAATGCAATCTTAGAACTTAAATGCTTTAGCATTGCCTAACTTATGCGTTGGAATGTCCGGAATATGTATATCATGAACAGCACTGGAATCATTAGGCAAATGATGCCATTTTACTTTCTACTTTAATCACTTGTTCAAGAATGTAGCTATTATGAATATACAAACTCTATTCTAGAGATTTTAATTACGAGAGTTAAATAATATATTCAGTGTTTTCATTTCCGCAGTAATTTTTTATTTTAATTATGATATATCGGACTAGTAAATTCATTTTACAAAAATATTTGCATAAAGGTTTTACACATAATTATTTTTAGTTTTTGAAATATATTAGGTTATACTGTCCTTTGGTTTTCGCAATATATAGTATTATGATGATAGTACCATTGATTTTAAAATAAAAGGAAATTATATACATTATAAAAAAATAAATGTATCGTTAAATATTTTAATTTATTTAAATTGAATGCAGAAAATGAGAAATTATTATTTAAGGGATGCATATAGTTGAACTATTTTTTTCGGATGTCCGGAAAATGTATATCAAAAGCAGTGCCACAATAATTAAGTAAGTAATGCCATTTTATTTTATGATTTAACCAAGATTGTGGTTATTACAATTTCGTCATCTTACTTCTATTTTAGTTACCCAAGTTAAAGCTAAAGTCCGATTTCTTTTTCTATTTTTTTTTTCTCAAAACAAACAAATGATCATTTTCTTTTTCCGCGTTATCATAAACTAAATAAAAAAATATTTGTTTAAATGACTTTAGTATACAATTTTTATATAATTTCTTGATAATATTTGTTTATTTTTTTAAGTTTTTGTAATTTAAAATGCTCTAGATAATAATTCAGACTGTGACAAGCGAATAAGCATCAACAGCAATAAAAAGCATATTCCCAGGTACTTTTCTTCTGTAGTATAAAAGTTTTTACAATTAATTTCTGATAACTTTTTCGAAGAAAACTACGCATATTTATTTTTTCTGCCTGTAAAACCTTTTTTTACATTTCTAACACAGAAACAAAAAGTGATTATCTTTAATAATAATTACCTCTTAGTTTATCTAATCTGAAAAATAGCACAATAATTTAAACCTATTACACGATGTAAATTATCCGATCTAATGTCCGTAATCTTTAGGTAATTAATTAGATAGTTATTTAAAGATGTACACAAAATTGATACTATTTATTTACAGGGCACTGAGTTAAAAAAAATATAACAGCTTATTTCGGTTTTCAGAAAAAGAGATTTATTGGAACACTATATAAAAAGCAATAATAACACAGCACATGATTTTTTAAGCTTATTTATATATAATTTATTATGGATTTTTTAAAACAATTTACAGTTGGCCTATAAGAATGTATAGCACGGTACTTTGCATATAAAAATAGATAACATCGTTATATTAAATAAATATTTAAAAAATATTTTTTGTATATAAAACTGAGAATAGGTTTACAGACAATACTATAAATGAAAATGCTGATGTTTTTTTTTCGACATAATGATTTTCTTTACATCACCAAGTGCCTTTGGAACATTGGAACAATATAAAAAAATGTAACTAAAGTGAATATTTCATTGCAATACAAATCCTCTTACTAAAGTAAATAAAGGAAACATTTAAATTCATATTTACTTTTGTAAACGAATGTCATTTTTTGTTTCAATTTATCAACATTAGCTCAATAACAAGTTTCACCTAGATACTTAATAGTAACATGATTTCGTAATAGTTATTTTTTACAATTGAAATATTTTTCTGAAAATCAAATGTTTTGATTTTTATATTATAGTGCAATGTACTAGTGCTAATATTATAAAATACAAACATATCTGTGCATAACGCATACGTCGTTCTGCTAATGGCAACACTTTCAAATTTTAAATGAATTTCCGTTTTGCAATTTTCGCGACTGAAAATTATTAAACTTCTACGCATCGCACATTTTCAATTTTTGTACAGTCGTGTAAAAAAAAAAAAAAAAAAAAAAAAAAAAAAAAAAAGTACTTTTAAATGCAATTTGCTGGAAAGCTGTATCTCAATTTATTTTTGAGATATAATCTTTTTTTTTATTTTTTAATACCAATTTTGTGATTGTGGCAACAGAAATACTCTATTTCTATTAAAAGTACAGGGGAAATAATAGATTACTGAACTTTTTTGTTGCCATTTCCTCATAACAACTGAAATTAAAATACATGCTATGTCAAAAATACCGTTTGAATCCGGTGAATTTTGGTTTTATTTCGTTTCTATTCATGAATTAAAAGTTTCTTAGTTCATAACAAAAATATTTCGAAAACGATATAACACTTTATCTTTACGAAAACGTAATAACTGTGTGACTTTCCTTCACAATTACTTATTTCGTATCAGAAAGCTGAAAGAATGTAATTTTATTTATCCGAATTTTGAAAAAATGATTTCTGATAATCATTGCTTATAAAACATGGAGGTATTATAAACAAAAACAAATGGAGGCATATGTAACATTAAATACCCGACTTTTATTCCGAGCTTTATGAATGACGATATCGCTTTTTGTTGTGTATTATCCTGAGATAATGACGTCATTTAATACTTTTCTATAGATGTAGGACTGACTACAAAATTTAAGAATTCTAGAAGCTCTATATAGATATTGTTTAAGACTGGATCATAAAAGTGTACTGCTTTAACGTATGCAAAGGACGTCATTTTATAAAAGAGCGTGCTTCTTAATTCTTAAAACTGAAATATGTTTTGTAGAAGTACGTCATTTCACCAATGCTGCTTTGAAATTCTTCACAGGCGAAAAAACTTCTTTTAAAAATAACGTAATCGAAATCACAGGCTGATAAAGCGCAATGTTTTACAAAAATTTACAGTGTCTTTATAGAAGAGTTGTGACATACAATGTGTATGCTCAGTTTGCAATCCGCTGTTCAAAAAATAGTGATATATATTACAGAACTTAATTATTATCGCCTGGATAATTTTTTTTCGTAGAGTTATACAAGCAAACAATGACGATCTTGGCAATAATTTGAGGTTTAAAATAATATCAGGTTCCCCTTCCTATGTTTTTGTCCAAAATTCTCTTGACTAATAAAATTTTACTGCTATTTTTTATGACACTCTACTATACTTACTCTACTCTACTATAAACTATATTACACACAAGGCTGTTTTTTAATCATTTGCCCTGAGCTTTCTACTGAACCAATTTACTAATATTTTTTAAATTAAAAGCTTTTCATTTGTATATGTGTCCACACTAGCCGTCTTTTTAAATCCCAACTTTAATATTTTAATTAAAAAAAATATTTTCAATTTCTTCAAAATGATCGTAATTAGGCAGCTTTCATTATTGCAGAATTGAGAGAATAATGAGGTTTATTTATTTTTATTCATAACATTTTTTGATAAAAATTTAAAAGAAATATTTTTTTTCTGTGATTTAAATTTCGCTGTATAGGGTTAAGTGGCACAAAATAGCATTAGGGACATATTGCACAAAATATTTTGAATGGAAAATGACATACTGCTTTTGAAAACACGCATTTTTCCTAATAAAGTTTCCATATTTTTGTCTTCTGCAAGAGTGCTGATACTAATTTTGAGACACTATGCAAAAGGCTTAAGTACGTGAAAGTGACGTCATATTTAAAAGAAAACAATGCATTTCTTAGATAATACTAAACATTTTATCACAAATGCGTCTGAAAAACATAAATTACGGCAATTTTTACTCTTCGGAGATTAGTAATTGAAGTTAATAATGCGACTGTTCACATGTAAATATGTTGTTGATAATCGTGACTTCAAGTTTTGAGTTAAAAAATGAATTTAAAATGATCAAATTAAAATACCATTTTCTTATACATGGTGAATACGGATATTAGAAGTACATATGAATTATGAGAAGGTGAAAATGATGTCAGGTTTAGATTTTACAGGGAAAAAAATATGATTGTATCAAATCAGAATAAATTTTATCTTTTGGATTTGGGAAAACGAAGCATCAGAGACATATTTGACAACTTCATCATAATATCTGTCTATTATATTTTGCTGATTACATATGCAATTAAAGTTTAATTTTAATAATTCAGACAACCATGGCTCGCATACCATAGGATTTTATTGTTCCTATCAGAACTATTAAGCAATAATCTTCATATTATATTATATTATATTATATTATATTAGCTAATCAAAATAATATCTTCATAAGGTACTATGAAGATGTTATTTTCAAAATCAATGAAACAGTTCTTCTTAATCATTTTTACTTCGTCGAAGTTCGACGGGTTCTACCTCGTACTGATAATAGATACTTAAAATATTTAAAAAACTCACTTATGGTTATCAGTAAAACAAATCATATAATAAAAATGCGGCTTAAACCGTAAAATTAACACGTGACATTCATTATTTCATTTTAAACTAATAAAATGAAACTTGTTATTTATTTTGTTACAACATATGAAAAAGTTAGTATCGTTTCAAATTAAATAAGTTAGGAAAATACATTAAAATACTACATTTCTAACAATAATTTGTTTAATCATAATTAGATTAAGTAATTACTATAATTAGTTAAATTACTGAAAGAGTATAGATAGTATATGTTTGTCTAGCTATTTAGATTCATTTGAAAAATGCGTCTGAATCCAAGCTACTTTTACTCAGTTAAGAGCCCGACCTACAAATTACCTGCAATATATTTTTCAAAATCATTAGCTTTTTCAAAGAACTTCTATTAAACAGGTTTTCCCGTTTTCGTTTTATTTATAAATAAAGTATCAATAATGATTATTTAGTCAGATAGCATAATATTAAATTACACAATTGACAATTGTACATTTGTGCGTTGTATTATCATTATGTTTTTGTTTGGTGTATGTATATTTCGAATTATATTAATTCAACCATGATTACAATAAATAACTTGTATAACATTAAATAACTTGTGCACAGTTCTCATTCAATCATTTAATAATGATAACTGATATCTTATAGAATGAATTGGAATTTGTCATTGTTCGTTAAGTAAAGTGATATGAATCTGGAATTGCATTGTGCAAAAATAGAGTTGGTTAACAAACAGTGATTGAATTGTTGGAAACGAACTACAAAACACATAGAAATATAGAAAACAAAGTCCTTAAATATCTTGATGCGAATTTTTAAACTGTTGAATCATGAGTAAAAACCTATAACGTAAAATATAAAAAAAAATCCATATCCTACATGTAATTGTTAGGTGGGAGGTCTTAATTATTCCATTCCGAAATTGCAATTTTAGGGAAAAGTGAAAAAACTGTGTACACCTAATTTTGGTTTAACTCCGTAGATTCTATTTTGGTTAATATCAAAGTATTTAACGATGAAATGTGTATTTATTATGAACAGTAATAATTGTTACTATTTGGCTTTGTGGAGTGAGTACTGTAATATACGGTGTGCTCTAAGAGTTCGCGTAATTCAATTTAAAGAACTCATTGTCCGCGATTTTTTTAAATATTAAATTTTACCGTTTGCTTGTCATTGTATTAATTCTTTAGTTTTTATCTTTTGGTTGATTTCGCACTTAATTGGTGCGATATTAAAGTTCTATGTTTTTTGTTCTTCATAGTGAAGTAAATTTATCACGCATTCAGAGAATTGCGCTGCTCGAAAATTATTTTCAATGTACGTAAATCATTTGAATGGTTCAATGATGTTTGGCGAAAAAATTTCCAAATGATGCAGTATCGAGTAAAGATACGTTTTTTTTTTTTTTTTGCTCGTTCGACAATTTCGTAATATAGGTTCGGTTGAAGACAAGCAGAGGAGAGGAACGCCGAAAGTTGTTAAAACTATCTTTTGCATTCTCAAATAAGCGGTCAAGTGCGAGTATTACTCGCGCACAGAGAGTGCCGTACAATAATATATGAATTAGCAAATGTATTATTAAACTAAAAAACAGTTTCTAAAAGAATAATAAGACTTTGTAAAAACTATGCAATATAGGGTTGGGTATAGCTGTATAGTATACAGGGTGCAAAGGAAAGCCCCTTCAACCTGAAAATACTTGCGAACGGAGAGAGCTACAGCTATACGAGTGAGGTAGCGGTACAGTAACAACTACGCCCGACCTAATGCGTTGACTGACACCAGAATATTCATACGAATTTTTCAGAAAACAAAAACTAGTTAATTTGCACTTTCATTACAAAAGTAAAATTTTATTAAAATATTCTTGGTGCCATTTGTCAGTTTTGGAATTAAAATTAGGTGGCTAGACCCTTTAGCCACCGCCCTTGAATGGGTTAAATCTATGTCGTCGTATTGGAGAGGCTTGCCATAGACGTTCTATGCTGAGAAATGTGCATTCAGAATTACTCTCACGAATACAAACGTGTATCTTGAGCAACGGCGAACTTTTCCAACATACTGAATATTAACTTTTTATCACTGTGAGACAGTTTGTCTTATTTTTTTGTGTGTGTGATGTTATCAAAATGTATCGAGATAAGTACGTATTTATAAATATAGAAATTGTGCATATTTCTTCATACTCCTGACTATTCCATTCAAACGTTTACACAAAATGGAGTGCATCGATTTCGGACATTTTTGGGTAAACAGTCGAAGATTTATCTTATCCATGTAAACCAAATGTCGTATTTTATTAATTAATTTATGCTCTGAAACTTTTAACTGGAAATTTTGCTCTATTTCTTTTCCTTTACGATATGCAGTGGCTATCATGAAAATTTTGCCACTCGGGGGCGCTGCTGTTGTTTTCATTAAATCGGACGTAGTCGCTTTACTATACCCTTTTCACACTTGCATAACTGTAGCTCTCTCCGTTCACAAGTATTTTCAGGTTAGGGACTTTCCTTTGCACCCTGTATACTAAAAAAGTATATGGATATACCATGAAAGTTCAAAGATATATAGAACCTAAATAATGGCAAATATAGCTGTTCTGTGTATTTGTTATTCCATATAGGTTTTTAGTTGACCTTTAAAGACATAGTATGTGTATTTCGAGAGCCACTCAATGGAAACTAGTCGCGAATCCCATAGTCTTTATGTGATTAATTCTCATTAAATTAGTCTATTTTGAACAATTACTCTATTTTAACGGTTATTGCTTTTATACTGCTACTGGGTATTGCATTACATAAATATATCCTTAAAATTTGTTATCTAGGCTTTAAAAGCCGATGAACCATAGAGTACGCCGTCCCTGTCATTATGTATGTCCAAACCGTCCGTATATTTAAGGGTTGATATCTCGGCTAATTAACGACGATTTTTTCCGAAATTCATGATCAACAATGCTTTTATACTTCTGCTATGATTGGTATTTCCAGCTCTGCTCAACACTTTTGCTGAAGCCCGTAAATCGAAATTTGAGTGTAACGGAAAAATGCGATTTTCTCAAAAAACTATGTGACCTAGGATAATCGCTATAATTTTCCTGCAAGATTTAAATTATTGCCTACTACCTCGAATTTTTTCGTAATTTTAGTTTCAATAGATTCGGAATTAGATGCGGAGGAACATATTTTCTCACTACATTTTCCACCTTAACTATGAAAATATATTACCTAAAATTAAATGAAATATATTTTTGATTTCAGCGTTACGAAAGCTTTCACACGATACCCCACACAATATATAAAGTAAATATTTTTTTCAAGTAACTTAATTTTCCCCTCTACATTTTTCCTAAATATATTTATGAATATTTATTAATCTGTAAATATGTGGGTCAATAGTCTATATTACTTCCCTCAATTTGAACTGCCCACGTTACGTAGTTTGCGACTAAAAGGGCTGTGACAGACAGACAGACACAGGAGCGATCTTATAATGGTTCCGTTTTTACTTTTTAAGTACGGAACCCTAAAAACAGTCTTCGGTGTGATGTACTACGCAAAATTATAGTTTGGCCTCTGTTTATCAAATCTACTGTTGATAGTTTTGTATACAGGGAAATTATCCAGAAATTTGTTATATAGTTAGAAGTGAATGAACGATATTCTTTGTTACAACAAGATGGTACAACAATCCATACGAATGATGAAACTATGGACATGTTTAAAGAATTTTTTAGCGATCGACTCATTTCAAAAAATCTTTTCCCTGCTCGATTCCCTGATTTGAGCAATGAGCATTCCGAACTTTTTTCTGTGAGGATATTTAAAGAAAAATGTTTATGCAAATAATCCTCAAACAATAGATGATCTCAAAATTGCCATTACTCAAAGATACAAGAAATTACTCCAGCATGTTAAGACGCGTTTCTACAAACCTTTGTAAAAATGTTCAGACTATAAACTTAGAAAGCGTTGGTTATTTTGAACATTTATTGTAAATGTAAGTTCAGTAATTTTCCTGTGAGATGTTAAAAGCGCTTTTTACCATTAGCATAAAAGTAATAGTTTTTATGTTTGCCCTTTTGTGAATAATAAATATATATATCATCAGTACAGGAACATTTAGGAAACTCTGAGTACAAACGCAGCAAAAATTTCTTTTTTCTACTGCTATGATCACCGTCGAAAAGAATTTGATACCGTCCTGTTTGGTTTATACTCTTTTAAAAGCCCATAGATAGATATCATATATTCACAGTGAAATATGCAAATATACGGATTTCACCAAAAACTTAAATATAATTTTAAAACCACCCATCTATGAATTTGCAGCACTGTATACTGTAAATGTTGCCGTCAAATATTCAGCGAATTCCTTTATCAGTAGAGCATTGGTCATTTATGGACACTATTAGAAGAAAATCAATTAATTTGCTTCTGCAACTTTTTTATATAACTTTCCTTTTAACACCGAATATAAATCAGGGGGAAATGTATCGAAAATATTGAATTTGTTACTTTTGTTGGTGATGTTTATAAATTTTATACATAAGCCTGTTTTGTTTACTTTTTGCAGAAAACCAACTTTAAAATTTTAGCCTTACAATTTTTCAGGAGGAAAGTTTTCAGCGGGAAAAAATATCATGGAGAAAAAAATTATCAGAACATAAGTTTGACCGTGGTAGCAGGTCATTGTCATAAATTATTAAAAGAAACTTAGTTTTTAATTGTTATTATTTTGTTACGATATTTACTATCACCAGGAACGCTATAAATAAAAAAATGTAATTATGTTTATTCAGTAAAATTTATTTGTAAGTACACCGCAACTTCAGACAAAAAAATTTAAAAGGTATTTAGATTTAGTAACTATATTCTATGGCAAGTGACACGATTTGAATATGTCCTTATTTTTAACAGTAATCTAATGAAAAAAAAAAAAAATTGATTTATTATTTCCCGCTATAGGTGTTACCAGCGTAAAATAAAGCATAGATGAATCTGTTCTATCCTATTTTAACGTACTTGTCGTTTAAACAAAAAACATAATAAAAATCATTTTTAAATTATAGTTATGCAATTATAGAAAGAGAAAAAAAAAGTCATTTGAATTATTATCAAAGTAAAAATGCGATCGTTGCAAAAGCTTATTGTAATATTTAAAAAATAATAATAATTTTATCTAAATGTAGCTATATTATTTTCCGAAAGGGGTCCCTATAACCGTTAATGAAAGTTGAGTTAAATCCCATTAATATCTAATTTTAACTTAGTGTATGGTTTTCAAATGATAAAACGTAAAAAAAATCTGTTTTAAAATCAGAAGTTATTCAATTTTCAAGACCATACCATAATGATAAAGTATCATGGAAAACGTTTTATCAGAATCATTCTTTTAAATATTTTAAATAAAATGAAAAAACATGTTTTAATTTACAATTTGTTATCTTATATAACAAAAAGAGACATTATTTAAAAAAAAAAAAAAAAAAAAAAAAAAAAAAAAAAAAAAAAAAACGTATTGAATCTGTTTCTCCTGTTTTTAACTTTACTTCAGCTTTAAACAAACCTAATGAAATTTCGTTACATTATCATTCCCCAGAGTTTGATGTGAAGGCAAAAGGAACATTTGTGGCATGCTACCTATTTTTATATTCAATATGGTTGTCATACAGTAAAACAAATGTTATTTAAGATGGGTTCTATTTTTCGCTATGTTTGAGTAGCAGCCAAACAAAAAAAAAGTAGAGTTCAAATTGTTAAATTCTGCTTCCATAATGGTTACATTATTAGAAAACACACAAAAAAATTAATTTTAGTAGTTCAATCTACCACCAGCGATGATACAAGCGACTACCATGCAATTATTTTTTTCAAAACATATATTTAACCATTGAAATAGTTTACATTATTAATTAAATAGCGTCGGAAAATCCACTTTAAGACATAGTTATTATGCATGGTAATCCAGAGGTCGCCAGACTATTTAAAACTTAATAAATAGAAAATAATGTGCAAGAAAAAGATGCGGTTTTCACAGAAATTCTCAAAATGATGTGAGAATTTTGTTTATAAAATATCTGTTTTTTATTTAATTTTCTTTAACTACAGCTAGAGCTGCTATGAAATGAAGAAAGTGTCTATAACATGCGTTTTATAAGCATGTAATTTCATTGCGCAAAATAATTTTAGAGATATTGCTCGAATTTCGCATTAAATGTAGTATCTGTTTTAACCTTTATTTTTATTTTTTTTTTATTTTATTTTTTTTGAAATATATTACATTTCAAGCGTATTTTGCACTAGTGTATGATCCCAACATACAAGAGGTATCATCAATACATGGAAAATGCAGTGCACATATAACTTCATGCTAACTGGGATTTCTGATGCCGTGGCGACAACGTAAGATCATTCTAAAGATATATCAGTTTTAAATTAAATATTTTCAAGAGCTAAATTTAATTGGCTTTACACCACGATGGGATTCTGCAAATTGTTTTAGTTCAAATGGAATTTGGTACGTGCTGCAAATTAGATGTGTTGTGGGCATACGAGACATACTTTTTCACTAATTGGAAGTATCAACAAGGACCACTGACAAATATGGAAAAAAATCTTACATCCATTATTGTAAAAACATCTTCATGACGAAAAGATAAGAGTGTGATGCGGGTTTGAAGCTCTTTTCCTCGATGGTATTTAGGGGATATTTTTAAAACATGTTTTTTTGCAGTAAAGTGATATGGAACGCTTTTAAAGACTTAACTTATATCTGTTTGCATTAGAGATACGTGCTTCATTCCACAATACCCATGCAGGATGGAGCACCTGCGTGCATCGCTGCTCTTCTCACATAGCAATCCGACGATCTACATTTGGAGATACCGGATTCCCAAGGCTTTCTTTTCTGCACAAATGACCCCAAACTCTCCAGATCTTAAACATTGAGACTTTTGGTTATGGGACAACTTAATGTCTGATGTATAAACAAATCAACTTATATAACAGGCCCAGTTTAAAGATAATGTACACCATCATGTTTTAGAGATAGCTCCGGAAGTCCCTTCAATGCTGTGCAGTAGGGTGGGTCGAAAAAAAGAAAATTTTTGGTTTTCGTGACGCTTTAGTGCAGAAAAGTTGCCTATTGTAAAAAGAAGAGAAACTGCATAATTTTGTTTTAGAATCAGTTAATATCTTCCATTCGCGCATCGTACTTAAAGTTGATGAAAAATTGCAAAAATCGCGCCTATTCTCTAATTATTTTAAAGTTAATTAAAACTTTAAAAATAAACACGCTTTAACTATTTATGCTTGTATCATAGCCTACATAACTTAAATAAATTAAATACTAATCAATAGTCTATTTTTTTCCGCTCGCGCAACATCTTAGAAAAAAAACATGGATTTAGCAATTTTTCGCAATTTTCACTCTTGGCTTGTTTTCCTAGAACAAAACGGCTCAAAACTCACCACGTGGAGGTGGTTGCACGTAGAGTTCCACCTCCACCCTACCCTTCCAAACATCCAATTGTTGGGTGTGGCATTTACATTATATTTGCAACTATTTACAAAAGTATTCCATAGATTAGCATCCTTTGGCTTACTGTGTTTTTTTACGTTTTCTTTTTTATATCTAGCCCCACCAGTGGCTGAGAGGTTCTGCTCTCGAAACTGGTAGACGGGAATTGCTAGGTTCGATCCCAATCGCGCCCGTCGGCCTAATCGTTTGTAGTTTTCGTGGTTTTCTTCGAACCATGGATTTCCATGCGTTAATACGGGTTAGGTTCCCTGAGAAAGGCCCCCGCGAAGGGCACTCCCCCTCGGGCCTATATCCCTAGTGTAGATAATCGGCCGTCACAAAATCAACCAACCAACCAACCTTTTTTATATCTACTACACATTTAAAGTCTGATTTTTTGGAGAAATGAGGCATAACTGATTTAGACTTCAGAGTTGTTCGGATATAGCCACCTCTAGCTTCATGTCCATATACTTTATTCGAGATCTCTGTCACAAGTTTGACACACATCTTAACAGTGTCGGTCTGACAGGGAAACATTTGTATTTCTCTGATGAGAATACTGTCAGAAGTGGTGAACGATTTAACATCATCTTCACTCAGGTCCCGCGGCATTGGGGAAGGATACACCGCACAAGAATTCCAATTAATCATTTCTATTTAATCGGAAGCTTCAAAGTTTCCATTGGGTGGCATTACATTTCTAACAGTCTTCTTCTTTGGGACGGTTTGTCTTGCTTTTACGATCCTTCTGTAACCAATATCCCGAATACGTTTTCTTTAATCGACAATCATTGACAACAGAACATTTGGGTGCACAAAAAAACGTATTTCGTTCTATTACTGGATCGACAACTTGTAGTAATTCGTCGGATAAATAGCGTGATGTTTGGGATGCTTGCAATACATATTTTGGTCCTTCAGTAAAATATTTGCTTATTTTATGACAAATTGCACAGGCCGTAATGTGTGATTTTATGATGAAGCCAACTATTTCTTATAAGTTTTCAGATGAATCTGATACAATCTAAGGACTCGGTTGGCCGCAGTTAGTCCTCTGGAATCGGAGAAAGTACCAGGGTCCCAGTTCACCAAGTCTTCTGGACAATGTCCCAAGGTGATTGCATTCAAAATGCCTTCAAAATACTGTCGTTATTCGCTCAAAAAAGTCCTGTCTATATCAGGAATCGAACAATCTGCGGGTTCACAAACGACCACAGGAGCTTTTTCAGAGCAAGTGAGCTTCTACCCGATTGACGCACTGAAAGATCTGGGCCCTTCAGTTGAACATGAATATGTTGGAAAATTTGGCGATAAGAAAGCTCATTAAAATGCCGGATGCATATGCTCCACATTTTATTATTTTTTATTCGGTGGAAAGCACCGTTATTCCATCCAGTGTTTGTTACAGTACCATCACACCATACTACTTCTAGTTTTTCTAGTGATATTGATAGTTCAGACAAACAAGAAATAATGCTTTGACTTATATCATTTGATGAACTCGAGGAAGGAGATACATGTCCAATATAAGTTGATCCATATTCCTGGATAAGAGAATAGTGTTCTTATTTCATATTCTCGTGAAATTGCTTGGCATTGAATTTTTCGCCGAACAAAGTATCTCATTTTTGTCCGTCAAAAGAAGACCCGAACTTTCCTCAGTGGGTGTGAATCAACTTTTCAAATCTGTCCTTAAATGACTCTTGTCTCTTTTTATTTTACACTTATCAACCACATCAGAAGAATCTGTGAGAGTTATCCAGAACACTTGACGCATTGACAGCTTTTGGGCGATCAGAAACTCCGAAACGATAACTGTTTAGCGCTGTTACGTTAATTTTAATTCTCATCTGTCATTTGGGCTTTTAGTCGTTATACTCGGTTTGCATTTATCTTCCTCATACTCCGAGTCTTCAAAAGAAGTGTGTTTGAATTCATCAATTTCATAGTACACTGCCACTTTAGGAACTTTGAAACTATTTGAGGAACCACTCAGTGCTTGCTGAAGATCACGAGCTTTCCGCTCGGCCTTCACATTTAACTTTTTTTAATTGTTTTGTATACCCGGAGTTTTGAGTTTGTAGCTTTTGTAGTTTATGTTTAGAGGAAGCCTAAAGTAAAAAGAAAATTGTGGCATTTAAAGAAGAGGCATTGGGCTACAAATACCCGGAGTTTTGAGTTTGTAACTTTTGTAGTTTATGTTTAGAGGAAGCCTAAAGTAAAAGGAAAATTGTGCGTCAACCTACCCCGCCACGGGGCAAGTTGCCTATACCTATGGGGTAAGTTGGCACACGCTTTATAAAAGTTTAAATGAAACTCAAATAAGACACGAATTTAAGAGAAATCAATTTCATTATTACCAGCAAGTTTTAAAACAAAGGCATTATCGCCGTACAATGTAAATTCTAAATTATACAGACATAAAAATAATGACTAAAACATTAACATTGAGTAACTTCTATCCTACTCGATATCATCATCAGAGTTACAGTAGTCACAAATAAAAAATCGAGTGTCTCTGTCTGGGCAAACCTCGTGTGCCCAAAATCTTGCATTGCAACTACTTTTCTCGGTGTTTGCTGTTTTTCAAGCTACCAGCACACACCAACTTGTTGACACCGAGCCAACTTGCTCTGTGTTCAATGCGCCTACTAGCCCCATAATAAATTTCTTCACAAAAGGGAATCGTAACCATCTAATCATAAATAATCCAAGTAAATCAAATATGGGGTAGGTACAGTTAATCATACAATAAGGAAAACTGTACAAGTTAAATCGCAATTATTAAGATAAATATTAGAAAGTAGAAAAAGAATGAAGCGGCAAAAAATTACTTATGAATGCAAAATACAGACAAATCGTAATAAATGTCCACTGCACATAGGTAACGCTGCAAAACTACAATGAGGATTGTAAAAAGTAAGAGGAAATGTACTCTGTGACTAGTTGCGCAATCTGTCCACAAACAGGCGATTTATGAGGACTGCGCCAACTTACATCTGTAGCCAACTAGTCCCGGTCTCCCCTACTTACGATTTATTCTGTTGAGCTGATTCATGTATGAGACCAGATGCTATGATCAATAAGGTTACCTGGTTGAATAAGGTCCTCCTGATTCTCCAGGGATAGCTCAGATGACATCCTGGCTTTGAATCCTGTACAGGACATTTTTCACAGCCCAGTCGAAAAGTTATACAAATAAAAATATTGCTTACGATCACCAATAAAATAAAATGCTTGAAATGGTCCGTGGTTTTAGAAGATTTAATTGTGTCCATACAACATTTGTTATTATTTGTCTAAGAAATAACATATATTCATCAAGATATAAAATCTTTTACCATGCAATTAAGTTAATTACAAAATTTTTGATTTTCACTGAAAAGTTTTTTGATTACCCATAATTTAAAGAACTCTTTCGTTAAACGTGACAAATATTTACGAAAATCTTTTATGCATTCATTTTGTGTAATGGACGATATAATGAAATCTCAAATTATTATAAAACAACTTTTTTGTACAATAATAAAAGAATATTTAGATATGTTAAGCACATTCTTGACGAATTCTTCTAAAATTTCGGAGATGACAAAAAAAAAATGTTTTATGGATTTTTTTATCAGCGATTTTAATTTTTAAGTTAATTGGGAACCAAGCAAATAAATGAATGAAAAAATTATATTTGCAGTGATCGTATAAAAGAAAATAGTGGACATGGCCTATAATTGAGGAAAATGCCAATGTGAGTCCTTTACAATATTTGTGCTTATTTGTGTAAGAAAATCATGCATATTCCTACAGATGTCAAATGGGGTTTTTTTTCCAGGATGTTTTTTGTTTACATCAGATATGTTTTCCATCCAAATGCCTTATCCGAAATCTTAAGAATGTGCAAATGTGCAAATGAAGCAGTTTACAGTAATTAAAATATGAATATATTCTTTATTTGATGATATGAGCATTTGCATGAGAGGATGTTTCACTGTGCATGTGCAAACCATTGCAAAAAATGTTGGGTGGTTTTTCAATTTGGTTGTCAACTACACTTCTAAATAATACATTTTTTAGAATAGTGGAGAATATATGGGTCATTCCACGTAAAATAAACAATTTTTTTAAAAAAGTCGTGGCCACATACTAACCAATTTTAATAAAATTCGATGCACAGTTTCAATTCGTATTCAAGTAATGCTCTGCAAAATATCTTGACAAAAAATAAATTATTTTAGCAGTTTAGGACATTTAAAAAACTTGTGATATAGAATGGCATGTGCGCAATCGTCCAAAGTTGCAAGTTAGAAGTTCTGTATCTTAAAACTATTTAAGGGTGTATTCGAAAAAATATTTTTCCACCCTCAACAGCTCGAAATTTTCGAGACATTTTCAGACTCATTTTTTAAAGTAAAAACATGAAACTTGCTGGGGTGTTTTCTGAAGACATGTTTAACATGCCGTGTGATTTCATTTTCAGCTCAATTAATTAGAATTTGATTTTTAAACAATTATTTTCTCAGTATGACCATTTTTTTTCATTCCCAGATCGCCCGCTTCAGACAATTCGGTTCAAAACGCCAATTTTGACAGCGTTTTTTTACAGTATTTTCTGCATTTATCAAAAAATTAAGAAGCACGGCACATCATATAGTTTCTAAATAAGAGAATTTCCCAGTTTGATGCATTTGAGAGCAAAAATGAATTTTAAAATGAATCAGAAAACAAGCAGTTTGGATCGGAATACACCCTTAAGAGAAAATAATTTTTTTTTACAATATTGTAACCTCTGAAAAATTATCTTCGTATTTACTAAATAATAATAAACTAGTAACACCATGATTATTTATAAATTGATTGTAAAAAATGAAAATTTGTGAATTTTGAGAAAATTAGAAACGTTATAAAAATTAAAGGAATTAAAAAACCTCTGTGAAATTAATGCCTGATGTAGTGTTACATATGGAGATCGAATTCCCAGAGTTTGAAAGTCGCCATTTATTTCCTTCATCTTCAAAAAAACTTAGAAACTTAAAAAAAAAATACAAAATCATGATTATTCCTCTTTTGTAGGATCAAAACATACAAAAAGGACAGGTCCGACATTAACAAAATTGCATAGACATAAAGAATAATAGTCCATGACATGATAAAAAAAATTAAAGATTGCCTTTTGATTCCTAACATAACAAAAACGGGTTTAAAATAGTAATGTTTGCTACTTTCCTTCGCTATTCCTCCTTGAATTCGAGCGCGTTTCTTAAAATATTACACGATTTCATGGGAAAATAAATTTAGTGCTGCCATCTAGATTTTTTTATTTGGATTTTTTTTTGGAGTTATTATATAGTTTTTTGGTTAACTCAGTCATATCTTTCTACTCTAATTTAAAATACTCTTGAGGCAAAAATAAACTAAAAGCAAGAATATAAGATTTTATATTTTAAATATGTGTTTTTCCGTACAAATTGAGCAAAAATTGAAAAAAAAAAAAAAAGTCGTGGCCACATAGTAACCGATCTTATTAAAATTTGGTACACAGACCAATTCATATTTAAATAGAGCTATGCAAAATATCTTGACAAAGAAATAAAATATTTTGGCAGTTATGGACATTGAAATAACTTGTGACATAGAATGACGTATGTGTTATCGTATAAAGTTAAAAGTTTGAATTTCCGTTTGTATAAAACTATTTAACTTAATAAAAAAAATGTAACATTGTAATCTATGGAAAATTATCTTCATATTTATTTAGTAATAATAATTTAGTAGCACCATGATTAATTTTAATTAGGCTGTAAAAATAGAAAATTTGTCAATTTTGAGAAAATTAAAAACGTTATAAAAAAATAATAATAATAATTTTAAAGCATCACGGGATAATCGTGAGAAAAATACCACAGTGGACGATCGCGGCAAATTCGAAATCATTATATGAAGATATTGAAATTTGTCTTCTGTTTGCCACAAAGCTCTTTTTCATTTTTTTTCTTTTTTTTTCTAAATTTTTTCTTCTTTTTCTGACGAGTTCGATAAATGGGAAACAATGATTCTAGAAGTACTGTTCGGAACTGGGATGTAAGAATGATAACTACGTGTTCCCTGGATGGCTGTTGGCACTTTATTAAATCTTTCTTGAAGTTTGGTTTCCCACTGAATGACCTCAGTAGAAGGCACATAAAAGAATTTAATGTTTGAAATATTTTCTATGCAGAAGGAAAGAAGATTATCTGAATTAGTTATTTGATCCCAATATGGTCTTTGCAAACTGGCTCGCGCTGCTAACCTTTTGACAGTTCCACCAATACCATCGCATGGACTTTTGCCATGACAGGTGGCAAAAAAGTGCCATTCTGCATTTAAGTTAAAATCAGATTTATGGTGGCAAAGGATGGAAAAGTTTTTTTCTATTTTTGTATTGTGACGAACAGCCATCACTAAAATAAATTATTTTTTTCACAAAAGGAAACTTTACTTTTATAAAAGGGATTACAACACTCTGAAATGCATACACTGTCGGTGTGTCATGTTGAAGAAAAACTCTTCAGTTTATATAAATTTCCTTTCTGGTTTAGGTATGTTGATCACACTTTCATTTTAATTCCATCTGACCTGGATCTTTCTAATCTACTTTCTCTTGTTAATTCTGTTGATCCTTGTATTCAATTTACTCTCGAAGTCGAAGAGAACAATTCTCTTCCTTTCCTTGACGTCTTGGTTTGAAAATACCCAGATCGGTTCTCTACCTCCGTTTATAGAAAACCTTTCGCTGTCTCTCTTCCTCCTCATGCTCTTTCAAATCATCCTTCTCAACAAAAAGTGGCGTTCTTTTATAATTTTGTTTTTAGGGCGTTACGCATTTGTTCTGAATCTTCTGCTCTGAATAATGAAATTAATTATCTCAAATCTCTTGCCCTTGCTCGTGGTTATAATCCCTCTTTGATTGATAAAGCTTTGTATAAATTTAATAAGCCTAAACGTCCTTTCTCGGATTCAAATAATCCTCCTAATTTTAATTCTATAATAGTTCTGCCCTTTTATTCTCTTCTCTGTTTCAAAATTGCTAAAATCCTTTCTCGTTTTAATTTTAAAGTTATCTTCAAACCTATGAATAAAATTAAATTTTCTTCTCTAAAAGATCCTGTTCCTACTGTGAGCCGGTGGGGTGTTTATTACATTCCTTGCTCTTGCAATTTAGGTTATATTGGTCAAACAAAGAGAGATTTAAAATTCAGATTAGGCGTGCATCAGAGGTATATTGCAAATCAAGAAATCTCTAAATCTTCGATTGCTTCTCACTGTTGGTCTTCCAGTCATTGTTTCAATTTCTCCATGGCCAAAATTATTTCTTCCCCTGCCTCTCCTCTCACTTGGATTTTCATGAAGCATATTTTATTTCTAAAAATTCTGCTAATCTTGTCAATGATCTCTCATCATCTCATTTCCTATCTCCAGCGTGGAAAATACTTTTGTAATTCTTTTCCCTTTTCTCTTGTTTCTTTTCTTTTCTTTTCTTTCTTTTTTTTTTAAGGATCTTTTGGTTTTTTCTTGTTTTATTCTTTTACATTTCTTTCTTTATTATTATTATTTACATTTTTTAATTTACTTTTTTGGCAACACCTTTCTCCTCTGCGTGTGCCTCTTTCAGCTAGCGCCGTCTGTCGGATTCTTTGCAACATTCTATACCTTCAGTTCATTTATGGCCTTGTTCGCTTGCGGACACGTGTTTGTTGTAGCTGATGACGAGCTGTTATGTTTTTAGCTCGAAACGCGTCCTGTGTATTGTTTTATTTTATGGTGATTTTTTACAAAGTTTTATTATTTTAATTACTTCAAATCTCCAGTTGTCGGTGCTGTTTCGCCACTATTCTATTTACTTGGAATCTGTATTCTGATAATTTAAATGTATTTTGATTTCTTCGTTACTGGAATTGTTGTATTTTTTTTTTTTTCGCGCGTTGATTGTAGGTTTATTACGTTAATGTAGTTTATTTATCAACTTTATCAGTTTCTGTTATGAAAGTTTCCGACACTTTTCTGTATTTTCTGAAACAAATAAATCATAAGGTCTTATTATATTATTATTATTATTATTAAAATATTTATATCAGTTAAAATTTAAATAATTATATCAATTAATATATTTATAAACATAAACGTTATACATTTATTTTAAATTTTATTATATTTCGTTAAAATCATCACTAAGTATAATTTTTAAATATTGATTAAATGTGGCCATCTATCCTCGATTTCATATGGCCATTTATCCTGAAATTGAAGGACTGATTATCGCCCAATTTAAAACATCAATAGCCATTGTACGTCTTTGGTTTAATATTAGAAGTAAAGATTAGATTATATACGTGCCTTAAAAGCCCATGTAGTAAAAAATATATGTAACGTACGTACTGCAACATATTCAGATACCTGAGTCAAAAAATAATATTCAGCCACCTATTTAATTTACATTAAATTTACACTTTATTTTTATAATCGAAAAATACAACTGCACGTCGCAATAAATAAACTCGTTGAACTATTTCATACGAACAATCTTTATATTGCAATCCGTGTTCAAATTTTGGAGATATTTAGAAGGGCCATATCTCCTTTATGGTCATCTATCCTACAGTTACCCTATACGAAAATATGAAGAAAATAGTATTTATATTATTCAAGTCACTTTTGGTCACTTAATTGCCCTTATGATTAAATTTTCGCTGAAAACATAAGACAAATAATCTCTTTACATCCCTAAACTTCCATAAAATTCCCGCTAACATTTCTCTGAATATTTTAGATTCCCTTCAACTATTGATGATCTATCTAATAATAGGATTTCACGCTGTAAGTTAAATAAAAGCTTTAAAAGCGTAATACGCCTAAATATGTTTTGTATCGCCCTACAAAATATTTAAAATTTTATATTTCATATTTTTAGTGTAGCAAACGCCGTAATAATCATCAGTAACAAACACAAATTATGTAGAACTTTAAATAACACAATTTCACAATCAAAGGCTGGATTTTATGTAACTATCACCCATAGACGGAAGTGCAATCAAATTCTTTTGTAAGTCCTATAAAATAACTATCAGTGTATGCATGCTATTTTTATATAATGCTTACTGTAGGTGATAATAAGGAGATACATTATTTATGTTATTGTCTTCTACAAACGTTTTCTAGCGTTAAACTTTTAGCGTTTAAAAAATGTATCCTATCTTTTCATAAAATTGCTTCTTTAATTCCTTTCATGAAATCGATTATTAAATTCCTTTAATAAAATTGTTACTTAAATTTATTTCATAAAATCGTTCTTACTTTTTTTTTCATAATATCGTTCTTATTTTTTTTTTCATAAAATCGTTCTTAATTTTTTTTCATAAAATCGTTTCTGAAATTCCATTCATAAAATTTTATCTTAAATTCTGTTCATAAACTCGTTTCTTAAAAAAAAACGTTATGCCACGATTTTACATATAGGATAAACTAAATTACAATCAACGTTATACAAAACTTATATTTTAGTGTTTCAATATGCGTTTTAAAATTTCATAAATCGTTTTGTAAAAAGGTTACAATAGCATAGTATAGAATAGGTTGTATAGAATAGGTGTATATTTAGATAAAAATAAATTTTTTAATTAACGAGTTTCTAAAAACATCTTCACAATGCAAATATCATGTATGATTTTCTTAAGTTTCTCTGTCTAAAAAAATTCACTGAAGATAATTTAATGCACATTGAATATTTTTCAAAGAAATATATATCACGCCCTTAGAAATACCACATAATAGTAAGATGATTTTTTTTACAAAGTGTAAGCAATTAGCTTTTATTTATTATTTTTTAAAGATTATATTTATATATTAATATGCATAAGGAAAATGATATATAAAACTTTTTAATGAGTATTAATGATAAATATCTGAATTTAACATACATTTTTAAATAATACTGATAATAATTAACGAAAAAATATATCTTGTTTTCTCAGTTAATTGTTTTTCACAATTTTTTTTGCAAACAAACATCAAGATTAATTATTTAAAAAAAAAATATCTCAACAACGAGCATTTCTTTTTAAAATGGTAAAAATACGCAATTGACAGATTTTGACAAGAGGATATTTAATAAAATAGTAGAGTAAAAATAAGATACAGCATTTATTTCTCTAAACTGGATTGTGTGAAAAAAAAGAAATATACCTCTTTATTTTAAACATAAAGGTAATATTAAGTTAAATTAAATTGGATGAAAGATCTGCTAGAATATACGTCAAATTTTATTAAATTTTAATTTTAAATAACACCTATAAATAGCAAAACTGACGCTGATTTCCTTTTGAAATAAATGTTGATTGTTCTAGACTCTGGAAAAAGCCATAAAATAATAAAGGAATTTCCATAGCACTTTGATCCATACGATTTATGAAAATATTCGTTAGATAATTATTTCTTTCCCTTCCACGCAATAGAAATAATTTGTAGATAGCAATTAAAGTTAATAAAGACAAGAAATATTATTAAGGTAAAACTGGATTTTTAAAGTAAACAATAACGCTTCGTGAGTCTATCCGTCAAGCTAAAAATAAATCTAAATTAGTACATATTCTGTACTTAAAAATGCACGTGAACTGTATGTTTATTTAATTCAATAATTTTGTTATTAACATATTTTGCTTCATGAAATGCTAAAAATATGAATTTAACAAGAAATAATATATTGCTGCAAAAAGTAATTAAAGTTTGTGATGACATAAATTAATTTCGAAATATCATTAGAGATAGAAATAATCAAGGTAAATAACTACGCCTTGAAGGCACATCATTGTAAATAATTTATTTCAATGTCGGAAATACGTCTACGACAGTCATTAAGAGTATCATTAAGCAAATGATACTATCTTTGAAACTGATTTCTGATTCCATTGATTAATATAATTGCAATGAATGATAAAACAACAATCGGATTTACGTAATAAATATAAATAAAATTTATGTTCGTTAATATCATAGAGAAATTGCATTTGGTATACTTGATGTCATCAATCTGTCTTAAATTTATACGAAAAATGTTTTCTTTATCATATGTCCGGCAATTACTATTAATTACGATAAGATGAATATGTTTTTCTTTAGTTTCGTTTTGTAATTTTACAATATCGGGTAAAAAGTGTATACATTCTTAGAAACATCAATGTCCATATAACTTAAAAAATAATTATCACAGATGTTATTATAGATTTTTCCAATGGGGTGTCAAAACTGCTTAAATGATTTCGGTTCATAATTTTGAATTTAAATGAAATATTTAGTTTGTAGATATCTTTACCTTTTAAACAAACAATTGTATTTCCTAATATTATGAAAAAATTGAAAAACTTTCTTAAGAATGTAGAAAGAAATGTAATAAAATATTTTAAAAGCAGAAAATATTTATTTTGTGCGAGTTGAAAGACATGAGCCACGTATGTACCGCATTAAAACGCACAAATTCAACTACATAAGGCTGTTTGAGGTATACGCCAGATACCTTTCATAGTGTTGAAAAAATAAGCATAGAAAATAAAATGAAAATATTCGAAAGTGTACAAGGGATTACTTCGACTATATCCCCAAGTATTTGCTAATGGACTCATAAAAACTAATAAAGTCAAGAGTTTGCATGCCAGATTAAAACGAAGTGACGCTACGTACAACAAACGGAAAAAAATTAAACACACCCTACTAAGTCTGCAACAAATCACTGTAGAATAATGTTCCTGGTACGAAACGATTGGAAATAAAGTCTGCTTTTAAATGACGCATATAAAATTGGATTAGGTGGTCATCTACATATCAAAACAATCAAAAACTTTGTTTTCTCAATAGCAATACCCAATTTCGACGACATAAATAAATTCTACACAATTTAACCTGTAAGCACACGCGCTGGGGTAAATCTCACCTCAATCACAATTCATAAAAAAGCGATATAAAAAGCTTCTGAACTGTCTTTTTTCAATGTCTAGGTCAAGAAGGAGTGGGGAAGGAATGTGTTTCCTTTTATAGTAAGAATTGGAGAAATATACTTCTTGGGAGTAAATAATACAGCTCCTGTACAAATGTTCAATTTCGATATATTCATTTTTACGGTATAACACACACTAAAATATTTTTTATGAAATTATAAAATAAAGGCTATTGGTGGAAGGGTATTAAATATGTAACTGCAGTAGAACCTCGATTATCAGAAATAATTGGAACCGACCCTCTTTCGGAAAATAGAAATTTTCGGACAATCGAGAATGCTTCAATTTTAAGATTACGGAGAAATATATGCAATATTTCTTATTATGGTAAGCGTTAGCAAAATATAAACAAGAATAAATTACCTGGATTTTAATTTTGAAATTAAGTACGTTTTACATATATCATAAGGGTCTGAAAAAATGTTTTCTTTGTCGCCCTTTAGATTGCCAGCTCTATCTCGGAGTTTTTAAATGTTATTAGTTCACCAGTATCACAGTCTTTCTGCTGCTCCAGCCATGTTAATCCTTTTGCAAAACATTCAAAAGCTTCAGAACTGCTAATTTGTTTGTTTTCTTCCTTTCACTCCGCAGCTTACGTGAGCCGGGAGCTCAGGCTAAATTCAAAGGGACTCTAAGAAAGGGGATCGAAAATATTTATATGTACTCGTAGTTCGGAAAGGACCGCTTGCACACAAGGATTATAATAAATAAAATAAAAATCTTTCAAAAGGGATTTTGAACACAAGGATTGTGGTAGTAAAAAAAAAAAAAAAAAAAAAAAGGAAAAGGTTTAAAAATGGATTTCGGTTAATCGAGAGTTTCGGGTAAAAGAGGTCCAACTGTAATATCAATTTTGTGAAATATTTCATGTGTGATGGAGTAAAACAAATATTTCGCATGTTTCCTAAGAAAACGATTTTTACAGACACTGCTACAAAATCTGGAAATGAATACAAAATAATATCCCTGCCGACTCGGCCTAAAAGCGCAGGTATTACGGTAACTCGAAGTTAAGTACTATTTTGACCAACAAAAACTAAATCATAATTAGTGATAAACCCACTTTAACAATTTTAAATAGCCGCTTTTGACGAGTTTTTAATTGCATTTTTATAGAAGAGCAGGATATAACAGAACCATCTTAAGGCAGTATTCAAAAAATATTTTTCCATGCTCAACAACTCGAAATTCCATGACACATTTTAGGTTAAATTTTTGTAAGGAAAAAAAATTAAACTTGCTGACGTGATTTCTTAAGAGATTTATAAGCGACCTATGTTTTTATTTTTCGTTTAAGTAAGTTGAACTTGACTTATGAATAATTATTTTCTCAGTAAGACAATATTTTTCGATTCCAACACAATCGTTTCGAAATATTCTGTGCAAAATGCCCACTTTAAAATTATTTTTTGAAATTTATTTTGCCTCTATCAAAGAATCGACCATTACGGCACATTATATATTTTCTGAATAAGAGTACCTATAAATTGGATGCGTTTGAAAGCAAAAATGCATTTAAAATTGAGCCAGAAAACCAGCAGTTTGGATTTGAGTAATACGATATGTTTTTCTTGACCTTCTATGCATTTTTAATTTGTTTTTGCTGTAAGAATTCGTCCCATCAAAAACTTGTCAATATAAAAGTTGCAGGTAATACTCAGATGTATAATAAATTTAAACGGATTGGATATCTTGTGAATTGACGAAGTTGCTGATTTTTTTTTTCTCTTCAACCGCCACTTTTTATTTTCGACATTTAATTTTGAATTTTAAAGAAGAGAATGCTTCGAAGTAAATCAACATGGATATTGGAAAGTAGTTGCAGTCTTCGAGTGGTAGGCCAGATAACACATCTATCCAGTGTAGGTTTCTCCGGAATAATTGAGACAATGCATAATTTAACCCAGGATTATATTGAAAGAGCTTTCGGCGGTGCAGTTTCCACCAATTCATTTTAATCAATCAATTTTAATTAACCCATAATTAAATAATCTACGTAGTATTTAATTATGGGTAAGCAAATTATAGAAAATATAAAATATCAGACGGCGACCAGGGGAAGTTATCAAAGTAGATATACGACAAATTTGGCTGAAACACAGCGAGTATCGACTTTTTGTTCCTCAAGTGTAAGAATACAAATATGACGTAGATCGGGCTCTCAACCAATGATTAATTAAGAATATCACGTCATGAAAGAAGTGCGGACAGAGCAAGCGGATGAATTTGAAGGGAAAAAGGATAACCTCTGAAATGCGCGGGAAAGTAAAAATGGAAGCTAAAAGAATATTCTAGAAAGATAAAAAGCGCAGAAATGTAACATTTAATTTAAGAATACTAAAAGCGTAATATTTAAGCAATTTAGACAAGTGCGATTATAAGTTAAAGGGAATTTAACAGAGTTAACGATAGAGATTATTTAAGAATAAGGATGTATTGAATATAAAGTAGTAATTTAGAATAAGATAAGGAAATCGCGGAATTAGATCTAAAAATGTAACATATATGTATATATATATATATATATATATATATATATATATATATATATATATCTTGAAAATTTTTCTCTTTTGGACTTTCGACGTTTTCCATTCATTGTCTTCAATTATCTCATTGACTACATTGTGGGTATAGTAATTATTTAAATGATGTAAAATATTTTGACTAGTATTTTGTAGACACGAAATGCAAGAATTATATTAAAAATGTACTGTAAATATATCAAAGGCATCTAAAGAACAAAATACATTTCAGTTATCCTTCTATTTTGTAGAATAAATTGAAATTAATACATATATATATATATTTTTACAGCCGCAAATTAGCTTTACTCTTGCAGCTTAATGCTTATCTGATCACCAAAGATTCTTTCTTCAAAATTAAAGACCAACGAAACGCAAACATGGTATGCGAAGACAAACTGGCCAACATAATGAAACTTACAAATCGCAAATGGCAGAAACTTGCTAACAAAATTTTAAATTGCCGAAATTTATCTAAATGAAAAAATATAATTACGCCAAGAAAGCAAAAAAATATTCCACGTTATAGAACTTTAACAAAAAAGTAGCATGAAATTACAGTCAGATGAGTACACAAAAAATGTAGAAGGCAAAAAATCTGCACTCCCACTAAGAAGCCACATTTTGTGCTTAAATTAAAATAAAGGGGATGGGAATCTGTTAATATCATGTATAACAACCGTTTTTATGAAGAATGTCTTGTAATATCCACTACACTCATTCAATAATTCTGTTAGCAATATCAGGATTTCTTTAAAAAAAATTCAAGTAAATGGATGTAGAAATGATTCAGTTTAGCGTGAGATCGTAAGGAGCAGAAATACAGTTTACGAGTTTAACATCGTAAGACAGACTAGCGCTCTAAGTTCATCTTAAGAAAGGCACCGCAATCCCAGACAAAACATTTCAATAAAATGAGTAAAATATATTTTTTTTCAAAGTACGCCCATTAAACAATCATCTTGACTTTTTTAGCATAATTTGAAAACTACCTGGAGCAAATATTTAAAATTTTGGGTAATGTAACATTAGAAGCTAGAAATTTTGAATGTTTATAGTTAAAAAAAAATCTTAACGTTCGAATGACTTGAAATTTCGTATCTAGGCATAGTTTGAACCTAATATTTAAAATATCTTGTCAAAATTGGGTGGTTCGATTGAAAAAAAATCCAAAGGCTTGGACTGCTATTGATTTGTAGAGAGCCCCTAACTCAATTTTATATAGAAGTAGACTTTATTTCTAATCGTTTGGTAAGAGTAACTTTTTTTCTACGATAATTTGTTGCAGAGTTAGTAGGGTTGTTTACTTATTTCTTCCATTATCCTGCACAGGATCTCACCACACAAGTGAGAGAAAAGGAGTTGTAGGAATTTGTATATTTATGGAAAAAACAAGCATCGCAAAAATCCTATTTTCATTTTTGAATAATTTAAGCACCGGAAAACTTAAACTGTTGGTTCGAATTCCAAAAATGTTTTAGTATTCTGCATTCATATATTTCTTGTTTCTTAACTTAATTTTCATGTTCCTTCAACCTAAATCTCATCGCCCGTTTCATCTTCCCAACATAGGAGAGCCCACATTCGCAAAAAATTCTATACATGTCCCGAATTTTGTACAGATTTCTTGTGAAAATATTATCCTTATGTAGAACGTGGAGCTACACAAGTTAAATCTGTAACATTAAATACTTTTATGAGCATATATAATTTAACACATTTTTACAATCAAGAGGTTGATAAAAAATTGGCGACCTTAAACTTAAGGTCATTGTCGGGAATTATTTCTTTTTAAATTCGAAGTTTTTATAAAATTCAATTACAAGGGATTGAAGTGGCGAGCACGATAACACATTGAGACATAACCTAGAATGATGAAATGAAAGTAATATGTATTTATATTTTAAACGCTAGCGAAACCCATAGCCAAAACAATTGCATGTATAAATATCATGGATTCAAAGTAAAATTTGAAATGTGTTGGGAGGAACAGGCCTATTAGAGAAATAGTGTTAACCTGTTCGCTGAACCACCCAACAGTCTAGTAAGGGGGGGGGGGGGGGCAAATTCACCTATTAAAATTCCCCTTAAAACATCTAAATATCTGTATCCTCATAGTTGTAAGGGTAAATTAAAGGAAATTACTAATTGCGCGATCGCCAAATGCCCTGCTAGACCGTAGATTAATACCCTCATTATCTTTAATAAAACAGTAAATAAATGTTCAACCGCCAAAGCGTTGTGAATTTTCACGCGGCAGTCTAACTTATAGGCATAATAAATGATTAACTGCATTAAACCTGCTAATAAATACTCAAATAAAATATTATAATTAAATGGTTAAATTGACTCATGATGAAAGTAAAGACACATAATTAAAATGAACAATTATTAAATGACAACAAACAAATTTACAAGTTAAGAATGAAAACATTATTCCAAAAGACTCTCTTACACGAGAGTAAATTACTAAACATTCTTTTATTTTTTAAAATCTAATGATTTACTTATTATTCTAATTTTGACCTTCTTATATTGAATAACCATAATTGGGCACACACGTCCCTAAAGCACACTATGGTAGTTATTACAATTAAACATATAAAGGAACAATAAAAATACATGTTAAGTACTTTTTTACTACCAGGCAAGGTGGTGAATGGAGCACATCCACATCTGCAGAAAACACTGGTTCCGGGGCACTTAAGCCCATTATTGTACAGTAGATTGGTTGTTATTATCCTGGAGGTATCACCACACTCTCTTTTAAAATATCGAAGACCACTCTTGACACTACATCGAGTCAAAGAGGTTACCAGACTCTCAAGCGATTCGTCATCTGGTATCTTACTCTAAACTAAATCAAATCCAACGGCGGGACTCTAAGACAACTCCATAACTAAAAGATGCTATTGACTACTACTAACTACTATATTGGGACTCACTCTGATACTGGCTGAGAGATACTGTATATTTTTCCTCATTAAAAAACTTATTATTTTCTTAAAAGAATGGAAGGCAGGCCCCTGGAGAATCTTTTGTAGACAAGACAACTCCCGAGCTATTATAAAATCTGTTCTGAACTGTTAGTCTCCCATTGGATGAACTGGGCGACCGGATCCCAAAGAACTACGCCTCCTTCTAGCGGAGAGAGTGGCTCCTGCTAAGGTTTCAAACTCCATCAAGTGATGTCCGAATTATTGTCCCAATAAATATGTCAAAGCTATTGCGAGGATTCAGACATCCTAACGGAGGGAATTGCCTCTCTAAAACACCTTGCCCCCTTTACATAAACCCTGTGAAATCTGAACTAAAATATTTGCATACACGATATTATGCCTTTTAATACAGTAAATAAAATACATAAAATAATATGTAAAAATAATATGCATAATATTACAATAAATTATTGCATAAAATTGTTCTATGTGTTGCGATGTGTTTATACGCAACAAAAATTAAACCAAGTATGCTAAAATTTTACCGAAAACTAGATAGCAATATCTCCCCATTCAATGTAAGATTTAAAATGAAAACCGAATATGCTAAAATTTTATAGAAAACTAGATAGAAATACTTCTCCAGAAGCACATATGACGGTTAATTAAAAAAAATATACTTTCATCTGATTGATTACAAATTAACAGAATTATGGTTTTAACGAAAACGGTAACATATAACAATTATTATGTTTAGTTGATTATTATTCTTTTCTAATGCAACCACAAATAGAAATATATATATATATTTCTGAAAATCATATTAACAATCGTGAAAATGACACATCTAACTATAGTTTACACATTGTTGATGTATTAAAATAATTACATTAAATATTCTATTTGTACAGTCAATTTTTTTAAGTAGTACTAGAAATCTATGTATAACTTTCGTCAAAAAGTGAAGGAGCACAGCCACGTCAATTCTTCATTTTATTTATCATTGTGTAAATAAACTGCATATAATTTTATGTGTTTTTCTTTTATATAAATATTAGAAATATTAGATATAAATATTAGACTTATATGCCGAAATCACATAGAAAGATTACAACACAATTTCTCATATTATGAAAATAATGAAAAAGTTAAATTTTAAAATGTTTTGAATGGAATAATGATGTTTGATACCCTATCAAAGTGAATTAACATTATTTCTGAACTTTTTGAAATGTGCAAAAAAGTTTAACGTTGTTATTTGCCATAATGTCTCTGTCTAAATCAAAACAAATAATACAAATATGGAATAACATGTTAATGTCAATATTTATTAACTTAAAATGATTTTTGATTTAAATTTCGAAGATCTATTTAAAAAAAATTTAAGTAAGGATTTTTAAATTTAAATTTTCCCAACTAGTGAGTATTAACAAATATAATTCAATTTCAATTTTCATCACTTAATTGTGTATAATTTAAATAAATTTAGGATTAAATTCACTCTTTAAAGAAATTAATTTTTAGAATAAAATTTAGAATAATAGTTTTACAAAAACTTTCAATTTAAGATAATAATGAAAATCAATATCAAAACATGACATGAAATTATATATATATATATATATATATATATATATTATTTTAACCAATTACTTTTCATAATTCCTCGAAAAATTAATTAGGATTAATTAGGTTCTTTTTACGGTTTAACAACCATAAAACATGAAAATTAAACATTAAAAGAATATTTTGGATGCAATCCATATCTTTAAATTATTTCGATTCTTCATACTCAACACTCAAACTTCAAAAGATAAAAATAGCCTTTAATCTCAGTTTTTAAGAAGTAAAACAAATCGATGTATAAATTTCTGCAAAAATGTAAAGATGGTAAGTCGCATTAACTCTTTTTTTTTTCTATCTCGAAATAAATGAATTACAAATCTCTTTCTGTGTCTTTCGCCTATCTGTACGAGAAGTATATCACGCAACATCGTGGAAAGGCATTTTGTAAGAAGTTACGAGGAAACTAATTTCAAGTTGTAGTTTTTAAAGTACCAACATTAATGCGATCGCATTCTTTTTGGAAGTTCATTTTTAATGGCGTTATTCGAATGAATGTTGCATGTATGTGGCTAGAATATGAGATTTTTTTTTCTTATTTCGCATTAAATATGTGCTTTTACTAATTTCTTAGTTCAAGAGTTTGAAAATTTGAAAGTAATATTTGTTGCAGAACTATTTTTAAGAAAAGGAAGCAGGCAAAGTTAGAATTCGTTTAAAATCCTGAAGCTTCTGTTTATTCTTGAATTAGTTATTTTTTATTGAACAGAAAATACGTTATGGTTTTAATATTTATAACGTTGAACTAAAGCACCAAAATACTACATAGTGTTAATTATATTAAATGTTTATAAGAAGCCTTTCTGGCAATGGAAAGATTTTTTAAATCCAATATACAATATGTCCACTAAAGTCTCTTGACAGCATTGTAACTTCGAAAAGGCTGCTGTTATATTCATAAAAGTGGTGTCTAGGAATAGTAAAGTAGCCATGCGCAACGAATGAAATTGCCTACGGTTGCCTACGGTACGTCTGGTGGAAGACTGCGGAGTTGTCATTCTTATCTCAAAAACAGAAAGAGATTGGGAAAAACAGTAATTTACAGAATTGTAGAGAATCATCGATTTACGAAAGGACACCTTGACGACATTAACGCGAAGAATAAAACGGTTAAAACGCGTATTTGTTATTTCGTAATTCCCTACGCTGTAACTGCACGAAACTTGAACGGAAGGAGAAAGGAAGGCTATCTTTCGGCCAAATTTGCATCAAAATGTGCATTGTAACTGACGGTGAGAAGTTTGAATTTCTCAAATAAATGTATATTGTAAATACAGAACTTGTGTGGAAATATAAATTATTTAAAAACAACGTTTAAACACACAATAAAATAAGTCGATTTGATCAGACGTTAACGTTTCGTGAGTACTAGGACTCACATCCTCAGTGTAAAAAACCTCAATATCCCCCCAACTACATGAACGGTTAAAACCCAAATGTCAAAACAAAACACCAAAAGGTCAACAAGTTCTAACAGCCAATGAAATTAATGAGGAAGTGAAGTGTCGTGACACAACAGATCCACCCAGAAAGTTGAGATGTATGGTGTACTAGATAAATCATTAACCAAGGAGTCTTTAATTTTATGGATATGGAGCGCCTCAAAAAAGTCTAAATCCAGAGGAGTAATGCATTTTTTGATAATGGTAGCTGAGTCAAAATTAAAATTATGTCTCTCCGCCCAGCAATGAGAGGCGATAGAGGATTTGTGTAATTCTTTTTTTTTTACATAGTTTCTGTGTTCATTGACTCTGTAACGGAGTTTTCGTTTAGTTTGTCCAATGTAGGACAAACCACATTGGCATTGAATGTTGTAAACTCCCCAATAATTATGAGGTGGAATTTGATCCTTAAGTTTCGAAAAAGTTAATTTATTAACCGGTTTAAAAACCACACTAAAATCATAATGTCTCAAGATATTAGCCATCTTAAAGCTAATGCTATTATAAAATGGTAAAATGATAAGGTTAGAAATGGAAACTGCAGTAACAGGAGAATCAAGATTATTAACACATTTATTAAGACTATGAGAAATTAACTTATTAATATAAGTTATAACTTATTGACGTCTACACGTCAGCTTAACAACTTTGACACTTGCGTTTACCGTAAACCTTTTACTGTCACACTCCCCCCACATTTCAATTCATGTCACCCCCCTTCCCAAAAATCTTCGGCTTTTCTTTATTTGATTAATAGAGCTCGCTTAATTTGTTCAGACAATAATTCACTTATTACAGAATTAAATTACATTAGATCTGTGGCTATTGATCAAGGTTTTAGTTTATCTTATATCAATAAGTTAATTTCTCATAGTCTTAATAAATGTGTTAATAATCTTGATTTTCCTGTTACTGCAGTTTCCATTTCTAACCTTATCATTTTACCATTTTATAATAGCATTAGCTTTAAGATGGCTAATATCTTGAGACATTATGATTTTAGTGTGGTTTTTAAACCGGTTAATAAATTAACTTTTTCGCAACTTAAGGATCAAATTCCACCTCATAATTATTGGGGAGTTTACAAAATTCAGTGCCAATGTGGTTTGTCCTACATTGGACAAACTAAACGAAAACTCCGTTACAGAGTCAATGAACACAGAAACTATGTAAAGAAAAAAGAGTTACAGAAATCCTCTATCGCCTCTCATTGCTGGGGGGGGGGGGGGGGGGAGAGGGACATAATTTTAATTTTGACTCAGCTACCATTATCAAAAAATGCATTACTCCTCTGGATTTAGACTTTTTTGAGGCTCTCCATATCCATAAATTTAAAGACTCCTTGGTTAATGATTTATCTAGTACACCATACATCTCAACTTTCTGGGTGGATCTGTTGTGTCATGACACTTCACTTCCGCATTAATTTCATTGGCTGTTAGAACTTGTTGACCTTTTGGTGTTTTGTTTTGACATTTGGGTTTTCACCGTTCATGTAGTTGGGGGGGATATTGAGGTTTTTTACACTGAGGATGTGAGTCCTAGTACTCACGAAACGTTAACGTCTGATCAAATCGACTTATTTTATTGTGCGTTTAAACGTTGTTTTTAAAAAATGTATATTATTGTAACTGGATTATAACTAGTTTTTCGTTCTAAAATAGTTTTGTCATGTCACAGTGTAGGAAATTACGAAAAAACAAATGCCCGTTTTATCCTTTCTATTCTTCGCATTAATGTCCACAAGTAGTTTTTTTGAACTAAATCGATGATGCTCTATAACATTGTAAATATTTTTTTTGCCAATCTCTTTCTGGAGATGGCAATGCCGTAGTTCTCCACCAGATGGTACCGTAGGCGGTTTCCTTCAGAAGCACATGTACCGTATTTATTGATATTTAACTCAGTTTTTTGAATAATTAAAATCTCTAAAGAAAAATAAAATTATGAAAAAGTAATTAAATAATTTACAAAAATCTCAAAGTTTTTGCTGCAAAAGAAATCTATCAATAAATTTCTTGAAAAACTAAAGATGCGAAGCTGTATTTTATTTTTATCTGATTTGTTATATCCCAAAATAAAGTAATTAAAAATATATTTCTATCTGTGCTACACATTGCAACAGAATTGTATCACGCAACACCGGGGAAAGGAACTTTATACGAAGTTATAAGGAAACAATTTTCAAGTTGTAGTTTCCAAGCACCACCATTAATGAGATGGCCTTCTTTCTTGAACTTCACTTTAAATGGCGTGATATGGATGAATGTTTCGTGCATGTGGTTAGAATATGATATTTTTTTCTCATTTTGAATTAAATATGCGCTTTTATTAATTTCTCAGTTGGAGAGTTTTGCAAATTTAAAAGTACTATTTCTGGAAAACTATTTGCAAGAATAGAAGCTGTTCAAAGTTAACGTTCGTTTAAATTATTGAAGCTCCTTTTTGTTCTAGTGATAGTTAACGTTTAGTTAAACTGAAAATACATTAAGATTTTAAGATTTCAAACGTAGAACTAAAGAGCGAAAATGATGAATTTGATAAACAGTTTTTGGGTTTGAAATTAAACAGGATTTTCAAGAATATTAATGGTTTATATAAATACTTCTCGAGCAATTCGATGTTAAATCAATTTTTATTTTGTTACAGAAAAGTTTTAAATAAGATAAAGTAGAATGTGTAGTCGAGGGTTTATGATATGAGCCAATTAACTTAAAATTTAATGAAATATACATTTTAAAGCAATTTGTAATTATTTATCATTTAAGTCATTTATATTTTAAATATTTTAATTTTTAAGTAGAAAACATTGTATATGTACGTAATATTTTCTTTTGCAAAGATGGATTGAATAGACTATACATCTGTTTATTTAATACTCTCATGTCAAGGTTAGGGCAAATAGTCAAAATTTTAAGTAAACTGTAAAACACAAGATCTCAGTCATTTTTGTATATAGAAATTACATTGTAAGTTAATATAAACTACTAACAAGTCTTATGAACAAAACATTAGCAGCATATTTTGCAATCCATTCATATGGTAGAATGAAACGCAACATTTTGAATACTTTAACTTTCTAAAGATAAAAAAAGTTTTTCGTCCTAATTTTTTAAGAAGGAAAAGAAAACGATGTATAAACACCTGGAAATTTTGGAAGATGAAAAGCCACAAATGCTCCTTTTTTTCATCAGATTTTTCTATCACGAATTAAACGAAATACAAATCTCCTTTTGTCTCTTTCTCTTGCAATAAAAGTGTATGTATAACGCAATATCGCCGAAAAAGCATTTTGTAGGACGTTAGGATGAAAATAATTTCATGTTGTAGTTTTAAAGTAACAACATTAATGCAATCGACTTTCTTCTGGAACATCGTTTTTAGGTGCGTATTTAATTATATAAATACGTAGCACCTATAGTCGTCGTTCAGCCCGTCTGTCTGTCCGTCCGTCTGTCTGTCTATCCGTCCGCATATAACAACACAAAAACTACACAACCGAATCGTTTGAAATTTAAAATATATAATTGTTGCATAATCGTGTGGAGTAATTTCAAATTTTATGAAAATCGGATGTGTAGTTTAATTACAGGGAGAGTCAAAAGTTTTCGGCTACATTACGGCCAATGGGGAAAAAATATTGCAAGTGCATTTTAATGATGTTACAACTTTCCGAATAGTCTGAAAATTTAAACACATAATTGATGTAAATTTTTGTCGTGTCATTTTAAATTTTATGAAAATCGGATGCATAGTTTAATTATAGGGACAGTCAAATTTTTTCCGTTACATTACGGCTAATGAGAAAGAAATATTTCAAGTGCATTTTAATGATGTTAAAGCCTTTTGAACATAATGAAATTGATAGGCACTTATAAGTGCACTAAAATATGCATACAGTACAATATGTGGTGCAAAAAAATTATAAAACTAGTTATAGTACAAATGCACCGCATTTCCCACGGTTGACGAGCAATTTCCAACTATTTAATTGCGTGATAGGAATGAAAGTTTCGAAGATGCAGTTAGACTATGAGATTTTTTTTTCTTCTTTCGCATTAAATATATGCCTTTACTAATGTCTCAGTTCGAGTGTTTTACAAATTTGAAAGTACCATTTCTGGAAAGCTTTTTTAAAAACTAGAAAACATTTTGTGTTCGTTTAAATTCTTGAAATTTCTTCTTTTTCCATAATTAGTTCTGTTTTAGTGAATCATGAAATAAATTAGGGTTTTAAGATTTAAAATGTATAACTAAAGCAAGAAAATACTGTATTGTATCAAATATAGTAAAGCTTTATAAGAATATTTCTCTAAGAATTGTACGTCGATTCATTTTTTTTTTTTTTTTTTTTACTTCTATGAAAGTTTTAAATGAGATGGAAAGATTTGCATTAAACGAAGTCTTATGATTTGAGCAATTAACTTAAAGCTTAATGAAAATATATTTTAATAATTTCACATTTAATTCTCATTTAAGGGGGTTCGGGACACATTTTCAAAAAAAAGAAATATTTATTGAGTTAAAATTTTGAATTTTTTTGTGATGGTTAACCATATCATTTGTAAACAAAATCACATGATTAAACTTCTCATATTTAAAAAAAAAATTTAATTTTAAATTTTGTTAAAAAAGTAGGGTAATTTAAAATCGTTATAACTCGAAATATTATTTATAGAATTTCAATTTTTCTTCATTTAAATAAAAAGAAATATATAAGTTTTAAGTTAGAGCCAGCATTTAAAAAAATATTAATTAAAAAAATTAAAAATATTTAACGAAAAAATTACAAAAAAGTGGTGCAACTCAAAAAAGAAAAAGTCATATTTTCAAAAGTAAATATTTTTTTCAAATATGCTGGCTCAAAAATAAAGTAAAATAATTGAAAAAGATATGTTCCGAGTTTCAACCCTGTATCTTTAACGGTTCTCGAGTTATAATAATTTAAATATGAGAAATGGTGAAAAAAACCTATCATGAAGAAAAACGCAATTTCACAAGAACTCGTTTCCTTGAAAACTATACCTTGAAAGGCAGATTTTGAAAACAAACCACAACGAAAAAATTAATATTTCCTGTTCTAATTAAGATAGAAACATGATTTAAACATCTTTTTAAGCAGAAAACGGCAGAGACATTTTTAATCTAATTTTTTTTTTAAATGAAAATTTGAAGATTTTTATGTCTCGGACCCCTTTAAGTGATTCATTTTTTAATGTATTTTAAGAATTATGTAAAAATTGTTTAAATCTATGTAATATTACGTTTTTGCGAAGATCGGTTGAAAGTAATAGACTTCCGTTTATCAGCTACTCTTAATTCAAAGTTAAGTCAAGTCAAGTTTTTGTGACTAGTCAAGGTTATGATACAAGATCAATGTGATATTTTTATATAAACATAACACTATGAGTAAATATAACAGCTAATAAGCATTATAAATTAAACAACTGGATTATATTTTACAATCAATCCAAATTATACAATTAAACTCAATATTTTGTACACTTAAAGTTTCTAAATAAAAACAAAAATATATTTTCGTCCTATTTCGTAAGAAGTAAAAGAAATCGATGTACAAATTTTCTTGAAATTCTTGAAGATATAAAGCGGCATGAACTATTTTTTCTCATTTTTTATATCACGAAATAAATGAATTCCAAATCTCTTTCACTCATCTGCAAGAGAATTATATCACGCAACATTGTGGAAAGGAATTTTGTAAGAAGTTACGTAGAAACTAATCTCCAGTTGTACTTTTAAAGTACCAGCGTTAATGCGATAGATTTCTTTCTAAAACTTCATTTTTAATGGCGTGATATGAATCAATGTTTCGTGCATATGGTTAGAATATGGGATTTCTTTTTCATATTTAACATTAAGAATTTCCTTCTGCTAATTCCTCAGTTCAGGAGTTATATAAATTTAGAAGCACTATCTCTGGTAGAATTATTTGAAAGAACTTAAGCTATTCAGAGTTAGCATCCCCTTAAATAATTAAACGTTCTTTTTGTTCACTTTTAATTACCTTTTACTTGTACAAGAAATATATTAGGGTTTAAAAATTAAAAACTAAGAATTAATCCAAAAATATAATACGCGATATCAGGAATATTAAAGTAGTATTTGGAAATGTTTCTTGCAATTTAATGTTTAATCAATTTTCCTTTTGTTAGTACAAAAGTTTAAAATACTATAATAATTTGAGTTTCAGGATATGATAAATCATATAAAGTTTCTGTGAAGTGTGGCATTTTATACATTCGTAAAGAGTATTGTTGTGTTATCTTCAATATAAAGCTAAACTGGTGTGATAATTTATTTGTGAGATGTGTTAAGAAATTAAATTTCTTGAGTGAATACTGACTGGAAAATCGGAATACAGGGTGTCCAATCTCAAATATCTCCTACGGCTAATTCCTAAGCCGTTAGTCACAGAGTTCAAATTGCAAAAATGTAGTTCAAATTACAAAAATGTTTTAAATGAGGCAAATGATAATTTTAAAGCGATTTGGGTCAAGAAAAACGTTTATTAAAATATTACGAAATTTAAAATTTTTATACCGTCCTCCGGACCTATAAGTGATATTTAGTAAAAATTTCCAATTGTACTAACAATTACGATAATAAAACATCCCCATTCGTCTAACACTAAAATTGCCAGAGTATGAAACATTCAATTTCACGACTTAAACCAAATTTTCTGCAATTGAATAGAGACGAGTTGCGCCAAGGTTCGAGGAATTGTCCACAAAATGCTGAAAGTATTAGAATCATATATTTCGCGTTTATATTTCTGCACTGCATTCGAAGGAATTAATTCGAGCAAATTTTATGATAGCTTTAATTTTGATTAATTAAATTTTAGATTATATAATCTAATACTATTCTAAAATCTATATCATTTTATAAAGAATTGCGACAGTTGATTTTCTTCATTTCGTTTAACAAGAATTCTGCTAATTTTAAACTTCTATTTTTAATACATATTGTATATTTTTCTTTAATATGTTAGAATGAAAATACATTTAAAATTTATATGGTAATGTTAATTTTACTCTCAACTTATTATTTTTTATATCTGACAATTAATTATATTTCTAGTAAATATGTGAATGAACCCTATTTTTCAGCAAAAAGGATGTTTCAATTTCAATCACCTATTACTCAGTCAATTTTAATCGTAGAAGAATCCGACTTTTTTTGTCTTACGTGTTATTGTAATAGGATATTTTTACGAAATATCACTTATAGCCCAGTGGTAGGGGAGCAAAAAAAGGCCGAATTCGGAATTAATTAGGGGAAAGCTGGAAATTGTTTTAATCTATTTAGTTTAGGTCTACAGTGAATATGCTATGTTTTCCCCCTCGTACTAGGTGAGCGTTAGGAAATATGCATAGATTTATAGTAAAAAAACACGTTTTTTTACTTACCATAACAGTATCTCCAAACAACTAACTATGTCAAAAACATTGTCAATACAAATGTTGTAGAGCTTAAAATTCTGAATAAAATAAGTACCATCATTAATATTTTTGTTCAACATTAAGGTTTCAATTCTATTTCAAAAATTTGCCTTAATCGCTAATCAATAGCTTGAAACCAAAAGAGACCAAGTTAACTTAACAATATCTCAAAACAACTAACTCTATCAAAATCATTGTCAGCACAAAAGCTATAGAGCCTAAAATTTTGAGTAAAATGAGTGCCTACACTTAATATTTTTGTTCAATATTAAGGCCGCAATCCCAGATATTGTTAAGGTAACTTGGTCTCTCCTGGCTTCAAGCTTTTGATTTGAAAAATTTTGAAATAGAGTTGCGACCTTAATGTTGAACAAAAACATTAACGATGGTACTCATTTTATTCAGAATTTTAAGCTCTACAACATTTGTACTGACAATGTTTTTTACAGAGTTAACTGTTTTGAGATATTGTTATAGTAATAAAAAAAACCTGTTTTTCGAAAATAAATATGTACATATTTTCTAACATTCAGCCAAGTACGAGGAAGAAAACATAGTACGTTCATTTTAGGCCTAAACTGAAGGGATTACAACAATTTCCAGTTTTCTCCTAATTAATTCTGAGTTCAACCCCCTGACCATGTGTCTAAAACTTTAAACTGGAATTGTGACCTTAATGTTCAACAAAAATATTAAGTGTAGGTACTCATTTTACTCAGAATTTTAAGCTACATTTGTATTGACAATATTTTTGACAGAGTTAGTTGTTTGGAGATACTGTTATGGTATGTAAAAAAACGTGTTTTTTTACTATAAATCTATACATATTTCCTAACGCTCACCTAGTACGAGGGTGAAAACATAGCATATTCATTCTAGACCTAAACTGAAGGGATTAAAATAATTTCCAGCTTTCCCCTAATTAATTCCGAATTCAACCCCCTAAACACTGGCCTATTAAAGGAACATTGGACCGTATAAAAATTTAAATTTCGTAATTTTTCAATAAACGTTTTTATTAAGTCAAATCGCGTTAAAAATACTTCTTTACCTCATTTAAAACCTTTTTCTAATTGAAACATACTAACGATTTAGTAACTGCCATTTGACATCGTTGAGAATGGACACCACGTGTAAACATTATACATATTTAATGTGTTCCCCTTACAATTATCAGTTTACTTATTTTTAAATAACTGTTCTTCCGTCTATTTGTCTATTATTTTTTATATTCCCGCTGTGGTTTCTCTAAATTTTAAAATAAATTTATTCTGATTGTTTCTCGTACAAATTTGTCAATTTCAAATTTATTCCCTTTACATGAAACATCGCAAAAAACAGATGCAAAGATGTTGCTTTTGAAATCAACTTTAACCCGTTATTTGAGAATGTACAACAACAACAACAAAAATTCAAAAATTGATACTCTCTCAGTTAGTGAGCTTAATCCCTTAAGTACCAGATTCATTTGAGTGACAGTATACTGTATACCGTATATCTTAAATTTCGTCAAAAAGTAGTGTGCATCATTAATTTTTTCTCACATGTGAATTATTTAATTATATGAAATACCATGAGATGACATAAAGGTTAATTTCCAATATAGAAACAGAAATAAATTTCGAAATAAACAACTATTATACGTGTAAAGTTCGTACGTTTTTCGAATTATTGTACATTACAATAAAGTGCAGAAATGTAGAAAAAAAATAAACTTTGTATTCTTATGTTATAACGACCGTACAAGACCAAACACAGTAGCAATTAGCCTCGAAAAAAAACATGCTTAGAGGATTGCTGTCTGGACTTAAAATGAGGACGATCCCACATAGGTCCTGGTATTACAAAAGATGATTTAATGACATACGCAGGTACGTAGTGGCGTCGTGGCGTCGTGGTTAATACTGCCTGTATAAGTGAATTTCATGCCGTAATTCCTGAAATGCTATGTACAATTTTACATCATTCTTAAAAGTGCATGGTTGTTGTCAATTGCGGCAGGTTGTTGCCAATCTAAACCACACTTTTAGGCATATTTATAAATCTATTTTCAACTTACTGTTAGGGAATATAAAAAACAACGTAAGAAATTTAAATCGCTATATAAAGAGAATTACTATGCATGACATAATATTTTTGAAGCGTTATATTTATAAGCAAAATACTGCCTGATGCTCAATGTTTGAAACAATTGTTTATTTACATGTACTATCAGTGGTATTGTTGTATATAGCCTTCTCAGATAACATCTCTCGAATTTTATCATACAGTAAACACTTAAACACGAAAATCTTGTATTGCAGAATATTTGACATTGGCTATATTTATAATTGCTCTTTTGACTAACTCACACCATTGCATGTGGTCATATATTTATACTAGATAAATGGGAGTGTATGGCAGTTTTGAATAATTCTTTGGTATTTGCGTAGTACATTACATTAACATTCAATTAAGAAAATAAAAATTAAATATATTTATTGAAACTGACAGAGCACAATGATATTCCATGCTATTTTACACTATTTAAACCTTTTCCTTAATTTATAGAACAGGATTTGTCAAGCGATGGATGTGAAGCTGATTCAAATTGCGTTAAAGCTAATTGTCTACATAGTGCTTTTTGCAATATCAAAAATGTGATTTAGGTTCCTGTCAAAAAATATTTCGATAGTTAGTCTCAATTATTTAACTAAACGTCTCCTCATAGAAAACTACTTTATTTGAAAGATGAACTGTTATAAATTGTTGATTTAATGTAAATATTTTTTTAAGCATTTAGCTCATACTACTAATGTTTGTACCTCATCATTTATAAAATAATTGTTTCAATAACAAATGTGAATTTTTTCAAATATATTTCAAAGGAATTCATTTTATTGATGTATAATTAGTGCATATTTTGCGCTATTTTCTAAATTGTATTATTAATATAAACACTTTTTTTGTTTCCTACACGTTTACTAATGTTAATTATACTCATTATAGGTGGACATTCTAAGTATCAAGGACCATCTTTTATTCATGAACCACCAAACAAAGAAATATTTTACAATAACACAGGTGCTGTCATCCCTTGTGTGGCTAATGGTACTCCAAGGCCTGAAGTTACTTGGACAACTGGTGATAACATAACAGTGACACCTGTATCTGGTTTACGTCATATAAGACCAGATGGATCGCTTGCTTTCTCTCCATTCCGGAAAGAGGACTATCGGAATGATGTGCATTCGGCGGCATATAGGTGTTCAGCTTCGAATTCTGCAGGAAGTATTGTAAGCAGAGACGTAAATGTCAGAGGAGGTAAATGTTATTATTTGCTTTATGTATTTCAAACTTTAACACCTTAAGGTCTAAACCCGAGTGCTACCCTAGTTGCTATTTCAGTGAAGTGAACTATGCCCGAGATTCCCTCGGGGTCAAATTTAACTCTCTGAGCAATAAAAATACCTACTATATACGTTCTCTGCCTTCTAATATATTATCTACGAGCATTTTACTTCGAACAGAAAAATATGTGTCAGCACTAAACATAAGTAAATATACATTTATGTCTAACCAATTTTCATCAGGCTTCATTAAAAATGCCGTCTTTTATACATGTCTGTGTTATTTGACAACTGAGAAAGATAGCTATTAAAAAAATCTTATAATTCATCATATAAAAAATACACTATTCAGTTGATTTTCAAAAAAAATTCGTCCACACTTTATCTGTAAAATCTGTATTTCGTACTGGTACAATACAAATAAAAATTTTAGTAATATTTCTAAAAGCACATTCTTCTTAGAAACATCCACGTAAAAAGTTCTTAATGATTAGTCTTGTAGAAATCTAAAGCTCATTAAAAACAACTCTGAGTCTTTATAAGTACAAAAAATCCAAAAATATTCATATTCTACCTAGCTGTTACTTTCATCAGACAGTATTCACTCCCCTTTTTTGTTTGGAAAACGCTTTCACCTCCCCCGAGGCATCTTCAGTTCAAATGAAAGAGATTCCATGATCGAGATTTTCCTTTTTCTCTTTTTTCCCTCTTGTTAATTTATAATCTGGCGACATCTATTGTCAATAGTTGCGTGGGTCATTTCATTGCACAGTTTTTCTTCCTTTTCGTACTTTAATATTTTAATTTATATGTCTTCTGTGATTAAAGCATTATGTAAACAGTCGTAATTAGCTATTTTTTTCCATGGATACTGTATTAATTTTAATCGATGAATGTTTTTAAGAATAATGTGTTTTTAGAAATATTATAAAAATTTTATTTTTATTGTACTAATACGAAATACTGATTTTACAGATAAGGTGTGGAAGATTTTTTTAAAAGAAACTAAATAGTGCATTTTTATATGATGGATTAGGACATTTTTAATAACTATCTTTAGCAGTTGTCAAATAACACGGCCATTTATAAAGGAACCCAATGTTAATGAAATAATACGATGAAAATTGGTAATATATAAATGTATTGTATAAAACAGGGATTAACCAAAAAAAAAAAACCTTCAGTGTTTACTTATTTCGAGGCGTACGTAAGTATATGAAAATATCTAGAATCAGAGCTTAATTGGAATTCAATGGGAACCTTGTGGTGTTGCTCTTTTGCTATGAAATGTACCACACAAAATCAAATTTTACTAAATAATGTTTATATACTAATAAAACCTATTTTCAGAAATTTGTGAAAGATTTTATTGAAGTCTATGTAAAATTTTATGTTAAAAAATTATATTTTCTTATGCTGAACATTTTTTAATATAAAACATGCTTTTTTCAATAATTTCTCATTAAATATTAATTTTCACTATATTTAAATACCTCCTTGATTATTCATAAGAACAGTTTGAAGTTTATAATAAAAATATCTTTAAAATACTTATCTTGTAAGTATTTTTTTTTAAATCAGGAAAAGTACGAAATACCCTCAGTTCGCAGAGAGATATGCGGCTGAAATAACCCAGACCTCAAATTGCAAATAACACAATGACATGGATGTAACTGAAGTACTGAAGCACCGTTATCCAAATAAAACTTTCACCGTCCTCAATCACGTCATGTGACTTTGAAAACAAGTTACTTTACTGTTTTACAGTCGCCTTGTGACGCTTAATTTAAAAATACTTTTGATGAAAAATGCGACAAAATAAAGATTTCACATTTCGTTCATAATTAGAACTGAAACATTTCTGATAACCCGTGACTCTACTATGACGTCATTTCGACTCTCTATGGTGATATCTATATTTCATATCGACTATCTATGGGTTTTCTAAATAAAATGAGAATCAGTAATCAATAAATTTCTATGCAGTGGCCACTGTTATTTTGCACAAGTAGTCAAAAGTCGTATTTTTTATTAAAAATATTTACGTTATTGCAATTGAAAAATATTTAACAATAGGAATAAGACAATCGTTAGACAAACGATGGCATGTCCGAAAATAAATAGTTACAATAATACTCTGCAATTTTCTACACTGTTCATTAAATGAAATTTGCCAAGTCATATGTTAGAAAAAAATAGAAATGTCTCGTTAATCAAAACATTTAGAAAAGAATACCCCATAAAATGGTCTAAAAAATTATTATTAAAAAGAAGGCATTTCAACTTTCAAAATCAGATCTAAAAAAATATATATGCCCTAATAAGTATCACTTTATAATTTGAATGGCAATTCTTATTGAAAAAAGTCCTTCCGGCCAGTGCCGGGAGGAAGAGGTAGCTTTCATATTCCTTATTTTTAAAAAGCCAACTTATATTATTCAAACACACGAAGCTCAATTTAGTGGAAACCGAATATAGGAGATTCAATACTAATTTTTATCAATACTAAATCAGTATGAATGAGAATTTTGCGAAATTAGTCAGCTTTACCCAAGCTGCTTTTATTTAAAGTAACTTATATTTGGCTGCCAAATTCGGCGCATTCTTAAAGTGCCTGCCATTTTAAGACAACATGGTGGATGAGGCTAACCAGTGAACTTGGTCGAGACCTTAGTAATTGCTGTGCACATGCTTACTCACATCGGAATCGGTTGATATATACAAGTGCTGTCGCAGGCAAAAAATCAGATTTTTCAAAATGTCACCCACATTAGAAATTGAAACTGCTATATCTGAGCCATTTTTTAAGATAAAGACAAACAAAAAATGCTCCTGAATCCTTATATCAAGGTCAAATATTTAAGAAAGAAATCTTTTTCAATATGTAATTTTTTTGCACCTCACTTTAAATATAATTTTTTTTTTATTAATGGCCGCCATTTTGAAACAAGATGGTTGATGAAGCTGGCCAGCGAACTTGGTCGAGATATTGATGTATATTATCCACATGCCTTCTTACATCGAAATAGGCGAATACGTGTGTTATCGCGTGACAAATACAAGATCGTTTCAAAATGTCAGCCATGCTAGAAATTCAAAGTGCTATAATTCAACCATTTTTTAAATTAGATACAAAAGAACAAATTTTCAGAAACAAAAACTGCTCCGGAATCTTTGTATCAATGCCAAACACATAAAAAAATTCTTTTTCATTTTCCAATTTTTTAATACTTCATTTTAAATTTTAGATTTAATATTTTTAATGGCAACCCTTTTGAAACAAGATGGCGAATGAAGCTGGCCAACGAACTCGGTCGAGACATTGGTATGTACTATGTACAGACCAAGTTACATCCAAATCGGTTCATAAATACGCCTGTTATCGCGTGACAAAAATCAGGTCGTTTTAAAATGTCAGCCACAATAGAAATTAAAAATGCTATAACAAAGCCATTTTTTAGATATAGACGAAACAAAAACTGTTCCGGAATCCTTGTGTTAAGGTCAAACACATACGAAAAAAATCTTTTTCATTTTCCAATTTTTTGGTATCTCATTTTAAATTTTAAATTTTTTCAAAATGGCCGCCATTTTGAAACAAGATGGCGGATAAAGCTGGCCAACGAACTCGGTCGAGATATTTGTATGTACTATGTACACACCAAGGTACATCCAAATCGGTTCATAAATATGCCTTTTATCGCGTGACAAAATTCAGGACGTTTCAAAATGTCAGCCACGCTAGAAATTCAAAATGCTATAACTCAGCCATTTTTTAAGATATAGACGAAACAAAAACTGCTCCAGAATCTTTGTATAAAGGTGAAATACATAAGAAAAAATTTTTTTTTCAATTTTCAATTTTTTGTCACCACATTTCAAATTTAAATTTTTCTTAAAAATTTAAATGGCCGCCATTTTTAAACAAGATGGCGGGTGAAGCTGGCCAACGAACTCGGTCGAGACATTGGTATGTACTATGTATAAACGAAGTTACATGCAAATCGGTTTATAAATACGCCTTTTATCGCGTGACAAATTTCAGGATGTTTCAAAATGTCAGCCACACTAGAAATTCAAAATTCTATAACTCAGCCATTTTTTAAGGTATAGACGAAACAAAAATTGCTCCAGAATCTTTGTATAAAGGTCAAATACATAAGAAAAAATATTTTTCCATTTTCAATTTTTTGGTACCACTTTGCAACTTTTAAATTTTTTAAAATTTTTTAAATGGCCGCCATTTTGAAACAAAATGTCGGATGAAGCTGGCCAACGAACTCGGTCGAGACATTGATATGTACTATGTATAAACGAAGTTACATGCAAATCGGTTTATAAATACGCTTTTTATCGCGTGACAAATTTCAGGACGTTTCAAAATGTCAGCCACGCTAGAAATTCAAAATTCTATAACTCAGCCATTTTTTAAGGTATAGACGAAACAAAAACTGCTCCAGAATCTTTGTATAAAGGTCAAATACATAAGAAAAATATTTTTCCATTTTCAATTTTTTGGTACCACTTTGCGACTTTAAAATTTTTTAAAATTTTTTAAATGGCCGCCATTTTGAAACAAAATGGCGGATGAAGCTGGCCAACGAACTCGGTCGAGACATTGGTATGTACTATGTACACACCGAATTACATCCACATCGGTTCATAAATACGAGAGTTACAGTGTGACAAAGGTCATATATATATATATATATATATATATATATATATATATATATATATAAATTTTGAACGGAGAGTGGTTTCGGGGTCTGGGGGTCATGATCGATGAAAATATACAAAAATTTTTTGAAATCGCTTTCCTCTGAACGACTGCAATAGGTAGCTTTTTGTAATGAAAGCTACCTAAAATATATACATGAATGTTAAATTGTAACTGGAAAAAGTAAACTGTAAAAATTAAAAAAAATTAACCAATAATTGTATTTTTATAACAGTAATTGTTAGTATTACATATTGGATTGATCAGAAGTAAGCGGAGTGTCTATAAAAACAATAAAGAAAAAAATAGACATACGCATGGACATAAACATTTTCTATTAAATATTTTCCATACATAAAAATTTAAAGTATACCATTTTTAATTCTCATAATGATATTGATGAATTAAAAGTTTGGTAATATTTCCGTTACTGAAAAATAAATCTGCATTTGTTACTACTTCTACATTTTTTCAAACTTATAATTTAACATTAAATATTAATAAATTACAATTTAAGGAATAATTACACACAAAATATAAAATGTACTATTAAATATTAACGCGAAATATTTTTATAGGTAAATTTCCAAGAATACATTTTCAAATAAGCTTTGTTTACTCACAACTTTTCTAATCGTATAATATTAAATATGTAAGTACAGTATGATTCAATTGCTTCGGTTAAAAAATTGAATTTTTAGTAACTAACTAGCAGGAATGACCGAGGTCAGCTCGGTCAAAATTAGCTTTCTGTTTATCTCGATATATTTTCCCCTCTGAATCATTCTTGCTGTTTTAGATGCAATTAGCTAGACCGTGAAACATAGTGACCCAAAATGACCCACTAATTGAATTTTTTCAAACATGCGACCTATCACAATGCTCTTTCCGAGCCTGAAAACGATGGAATACAAAATTTAGTGAAAATCGTTAGTCGTTTTCTAGGTAAAATAAGCTTGATCCACGTTGATTCTAAAAACAACTAACCGAAATTCATCGACAGATGTGAGCTATTTCAATGGTCTCTTTGTACTGTGAAACGGTATAACCAAAAAAAAAAAAAAAATGCCAAAATCGTTTGAACCTTTTTGAGATGCCGTTAGCTTGACCCCGACCCATTATCACCAAAATGACCCACTAATACAATTTTCTTGAGCATGCGACCCAGCCTAATGGTTTTATCTTGTCCAGAAACGGTGCAGTACAAAGTTTTGTCAAAATCTTTTGAGCGGATTTTTAGGTACAGTTAGCTTAATCCTGATCCTTTAGGACCCAAAATGACCCATTGATTGAATTTTCTTGAACGTGCGACCCTGCTCAATGCTCTTATCACGCCCGGAAACGGTGTTATACAAAATTATGTCAAAATGTTTTGAAGCGCTTTTTAAATACAATTAGCTTGACCCTGATCCATTGTGATCCAAAATGACTCCCTAATCGAATTTTCTTGAACATGAGACCAAGCCCAAAGGTCTTCTCGGGCCCGAAAACGATAGAATACAAAATTTAGTCATAATCATTTAAGCCGTTTTTAGATAAAATTAGCTGGACCCTGACCTATTGTGACCCAAAATGACCCACTAATCGAATTTTCTCGAACATGTGACTTATCCCAATTCTCCTCTCATGCCCAGAAACGATATACGTAATATAAAATTTGGTCAAATTGTTTTGAGCATGTTTTTAGATTCAATTAGCTTGACCCTGGCCCATTTTGACCCGAAATGACACACTAATTGAATTTTCTCGAATATGTGACTTAGCCCAATGGTCCTAACCAGAAACGGCCGTATATTAAAAAAAATTATCAAAATGTCTTGAGCTGTTTTTTAGATATAATTAGCTTGACCCTGAACCATAATGACTTACTAATCGAATTTTCTCGAACACGTGACCCATCTCAATGGTCTTTTCGTGCCCAAAAATTATAGATTAGAGAATTTTGTCAAATCGTACTGCCGTTATCTAGATAAACTTAGCTGGACCCACGGTGACCCAAAAATGACCCACTAATCGAATTATCTTGAACACGTTACCCTTCCCAATGGTTTTTTTGTTGCCCGAAAACGGTTATATACAAAATTTAGTCAAAATTGACTGAGCCGTTCTCTAGATATAATTAGCTTGACACTGACCCATTATGACCCAAAAAGACCCACTAATCAAATTTTCTCGAACACGAGACGAATCCAAATTGTCTTTTCGTGCCCGAAAACAGTAGGGTGCAAAATTTCGTCAAAATCATTAGAGCCGTTATCTAGATAAACTTAGCTTGACCCACTGTGACCCACTAATCGAATTTCCTCGAACATGTGACTTAGCTCAAATGTCTTCTCGTAATCCAAAACTGTAGAATATAGAGTTTAGTGAAAATCGTTAGAACCGTTTTTTAGATAAAAATAGTTTGACCCACAGTGACCCAAAAATGACACACTAATCGAATTTTCTCGAACACGTGACCCATCGCAATGGTCTTTTCGTGCCCGAAAATGGTTAGATACAAAATTTAGTTAAAATCGATTGAGCCGTTTTTTAGATATAATTAGCTTGACCCTGACCCATTATGACTCAAAATGACCCACTAATCGCAGTTTACTGAAACACGAGACCCATCCCAATGGTCTTTTAGTGCCCGAAAGTGGTTGGATACAAAATTTAATCAAAATCGATTGAGCCGTTCTCTAGATATATTTAACTTGATCCTGACCTATTATGACCCAAAATGACCCACTAAAAGAATTTTCTCGAACACGAGATCCATCCCAATAGTCTTTTCGTGCCCGAAAACAGTAGGGTGCAAAATTTCGTCAAAATCGTTAAAGAAGTTATCTAGATAAACTTAGCTTGATCCACGGTGACCCAAAAATGACCCACTAATCGAATTTTCTCGAACATGTGACTTAGCCCAATAGTTTTCTCGTAATTCAATACTGTAGAATATAGAGTTTAGTGGAAATCATTAGAGCCGTTTTTTAGATAAAATTGGCTTGACCCATAGTGACTCGAAAATGACCCACTAATCGAAATTTCTCGATCATGTGACCTAGCCCAATAGTTTCTTCATGTCGAAAAACGGTTGGATGTGAAATTTGGTCAAAATCGATTGAGATGATTTTTAGATATAATTAGCTTGACCTTGACCCATTACGACCCAAAATGACCCACTAATGAAAATTTTTCGAACACGTGACCTAGCCCAATGGTCTTATCATGCCCGAAAATGGTAAAATACAAAATTTTGTCAAAATCGATTGAGCCGTTCTCTAGATATAATTAGTTTGACCCTGACCCATTATGACCCAAAATGACCCACTAATCTAATTTTCTCGAACATGAAACCCATCTCAATGATCATTTCGTGCCCGAAAATGGCTAGATACAAAATATAGTCAAAATCGATTGAGCTGTGTTCTCTAGATATAATTAGGTTGACCCTGACCCATTATGACCCAAAATGACCCACTAATGGAATTTTCGCGAACACGACATCCATCCCAATGGTCTTTTCGTGCCCGAAAATAGTAGGGTGCAAAATTTCGTCAAAATCGTCAAAGAAGTTATATAGATAAACTTAGCTTGACCCACGGTGACCCAAATATGACCCACTAATTGAATTTTCTCGAACATGTGACTTAGCCCAATAGTTTTCTCGTAATCCAAAACTGTAGAATATAGAGTTTAGTGAAAATCGTTAGAGCCATTTTTTAGATAAAACTGGCTTGACCCATAGTGACCCAAAAATGACCCACTAATCGAAGTTTCTCGAACATGTGACCTAACCCAAAAGTTTTTTCGTGTCGAAAAACGGTTGGATGTGAAATTTGGTCAAAATCGATTCAGCCGTTTTTTAGATATAATTAGCTTGATCTTGACCCATTACGACCCAAAATGACCCACTAATAGAATTTTCTCGAACACGTGACCTAGCCCAATGGTCTTATCATGATAAAATCCCGAAAATGGTAAAATACAAAATTTCGTCAAAATCGTTAAAGCCGTTTTTAAGATAAAATTTGCATACACACACACACACACACGCACACACATACATAAACACACAATTTTTGCTCGCATTATAGTATAAGATAATTAAAAAAAAATAATAACATACCAATTTGTAGTAACTAAACATTCAGTTGTTTGAGTGAATGAGAAACTGGTTTTCTTTATTTTTGCCTTAACACTGTTTTGTTTTATTTTTTTCCTCATGGTTGCCACTTCATAATAATTATTATAATTTAATATGAAATATATAACTACTAGGAATTGAAGAAACGAATATAAAAATGTTCGGTAAAACTTTTTTTCTATGCTTTTTTCATTTATATAAATTTCAAGAATATTTTCTATTATATTTTCTTTTTACTTCATAAACAATACTTTAAATATATCATTTAAAATTATAAATACAGTTTGTAGTAGAAAATATGAAATCAGCTTATCGTTTACAAAAACTAAGCTTTTTTATGCTTATTCGTTAAATCCTTTTGTTTGGTTAAACTTCTTTTGAATTAACAAAAGTAAGTACGCAAATACAAATTGTAAAATAAAATGTTTCTAAGAATACAAAAAATGTTGTTTGAAGAAAAAAAAATAATACGTCCTTATGTTTTGCATCGCTTGTTATTCCGATCGAGAAAATCGTGTCTGGAAAAAATAAAAAGTATTAATGGGGTTTTAAAGGCTTTTTTAAGCATTAGAAATTTGAAACAAGAGATATCTACTCCTTTAAAAAAATACTTGAACACATTTTAACAATATGGTTTCCAGAATAAATGCGTAATGCAGTGCATAGTAAAAGTATTTTTTCTCTTTTTCTTTCAAAATTTCTACGCATTTACAAATATTATCATCGAAACAAAAAGAAAAATAACAAAATGTATTCACACACACACACATATATATATATATATATACTGGGTGTTTCAAAAGTTTCGTGCGAAAGTAGAACGAAAAAAAAAAAAAAAAAAAAAAAAAAAAAGGTCAGAGAGACATGCAGTTTGCAGATACATATTAAGATTCGTACTGCATTTTGTATGACTCCAAAACATTAGTTCAAAATATTGACAATAGAGAGCACTACTGCAGATAATTTTATGGAATCATTCCATAGTGCTAACGCAATGCAAGATAATGCAAGATTTGGGTACAAAAAACATTAGAGAATACTAGGCATGTACACATTTTTGTATCCATATCTTGGGTTGTGTGGGCAACATGGAATTATCCCCAATAGCGTCCTCTATTATCGAGATTATTTGCTATAAAATTCAACATGATAATACTTCATTAAAAAAAAATATGCAAAATGCCACTTTTAAACTTTTATTCGTTGAACAAAAGCTGGTTCCTGATCCATTGACATTTGTCGTAAAATTTTAATTGTTGTTTTTAATTGTATGTTTAAAATGTTGCTCTTGATCATATAGAAATTAATTTAGGTCACAGTAAAAAAAAAAAAGTATAATTGATACTGTTACTTTATTATAGCATGGGTAAGGTTTTACTAAAAAATACCAGAATCATCTCTTATAAAAAATTATTCATATCTTTGAGTATATGAAGAAAGAGAAAATATGTATATTTTTAACTTGAAAAATTGGTGTTTTTAATAAATTAATTCTGGGTATAAAAACTTAATACTTTCCATTAATAGCAGTAGCATGCAGTAAGATCAAAAGATATAATAATACAACATTGTGAAAGTTAAAACAAATTTGAGTTAATGTTGTATAAAACGAAGTAATGCTACATTTTTTAACTTTTATTTTATATCAAAATATTGTACTCAGACTAGCAACAACTAGCTACTAAATACAACAACCTCAATAGTAGCAAACAGCATCGCATTTGCAAAAAATTAAATTGTACAATATTTTTTGTATTCATTAAATAGATTTTTAAATACTTTAAAAACATTATTTTATTTTATAGTTCAAACACTAAGCACATATAAGAGATTGACAGTAAACAATTCTACCAGTTTTACCCTGTAAATTGTACAAATAAATCGGGGCAAATAAGTAAAGATTTTCTTTGTTTGATACAGATAATTTTACTGTTCTAGATACGGTTATCATAATTATATTTAACTATGAGTCAACATTTCTCTATTTCTCTTTTGTATAAGTCAAAATTTCTCTATTTCTGTTTTGTATGAGTCAAAATGTCTTTATGTCAATAGATAATGCAATCTAGTGTAAACCCTTACGAAAATAGATCTCAGAGCTGTATAGAACTCTATAGAATTCTTTACAAGTTCTATAGAATACCCTTTCTATAGAATAATGTTTCTAAAGAGTTTTGAAGAGTTCTATAGAATACTTTTTCTAGAGAAAATGTTTCTGATGAATTCGTTAGAATGTTATTCTATAGAACAGTTTTTCTGTACAGCGCTATAAAACATATAAGAAGTTCTATAGACTAATGATTATATAGATTTTTTTTTAAATAAAAAATATCTTTTTAGGTCTTTTAAAATTTACTTGTACTACTTTATCTATACATACATATTAAATAATAGTAATAATTATTTTTGTAATACGTCAGTTTAATATAATAGCACTTCATAGATTTAATATCAGTATAATTTAATTCATAATTCTAATATATTGTGATTCGATTGTTAATGTAATAATATATGAATCGAACTACACTGATTTAAATTATTTTTAATTAATATGTTTTTTATGATTCATTAATTTTTCGTTTAATTTTATAATCATTTATTAATTTGCTATTAATTTCATAAAAAAATTCATAAACTTTAATAAATTTTATTCACTAATTGTAATTTTTATTCAAAAATTTTAATCTGAAGTATAAAAATTTTTAAACAATTACTTTCAAGTTTAACAAATAATAATTTATTAGACTTTTAAATATTTTTTTTAAAATCTATATTAAAATACAAGTTATTTTTTTCACCCTGCATCCCATTCCGCCAGATTCATGAATTTTAACAGAAATGAGAAATCTGAAATAAATATCTTAACACGACTAAATCTGTGAAGCTCACTTGGAACTGTAAATAATATAGCACTACTACCACCAATAAAATAAATAAGTAAATGAATAAATAAATGAATTCTTTATTTTAACGGAATTTTTGTCTGCTTAAATCTGGTTTTCCAATTTACAAATGATTTCGGTTTTCAAAATTTACACAGTTGAGAATGAATTATCGTATAAAATATATGATTTCTATACAATACAATAATTTTTATACAAATTTAATAATTGGGAATGAAAATCATAAAAAAAACTTGAAATAGTGTAATGAGAGCTGCGCACTGCGAGCAGTCGTAGAGTGCGCTGAAAGTACTGGTTCACGTCCGATCACAGAAGCCAAACAGCATCAAGCACGCTTCGTACTTGGGAGGGTGACCGCATGGGAACAACTTCTTGCGCTGTTTTTTCATAGAATATATTCGAATATTTTCATGGTAGATTTTACAGAATATATTCGAATGTTTTATGGAATATATTTAAATATTTTATAGAAATTCTATAGACACTTTTATAGAATTTCTAAAGATAGTTCTGTAGCTTTTGATGAAACTAGCTTATAGAAAAACGGGTCATAATTCTATAGGATTCTATAATACTTATTCTATACGTTTTTTTATAGAATTCTACAAGAAATTTTTGTAAGGGAAAGGAGCAGAATTTTCATATATTAAACCTAAACTGCATACTGCTGCCAAATGGTAACAAGTTAATTTTTCTCTATTTTTCATTTAAACACCATTGCTTCTTGGCAACTTTATACTTTACGAATTTCTTTGCACCATATATTTATATTTAATTCATAAAAAATATCATAGACGGCAGTGTCTGATTATCAAAACCAAATAAAGTGCAACTTTTGAAATCTTCCTTTTCCTACCGATAGGCAGATTTTTTACTCAGATATAAAATATTAAATAAGCAAAATTTCAATTAATAATAATAAAAAAAATTCTTAAAAGAATATACTTTTAAATTTATTTTAAATAATTTTCGGTAATGCAACAAAAGTTTTATGCATATGAATATACATTTAGTTCATTTGGCAACATTAAGAATTGTGCTGTTGTTTACATTTCGAGTATTCTGTTGGGCCCATCGTGGCTGAGTGGATAAGACATCACGCCGCTAATCGCTTGAGAGCGTAGGTAGGGGCGGGTTCGAATCCTGCCGGTTCCGTTGAACACTCTTTGTGGAGCCCCCACGATGTAATTCTCTGGTGTTGTAAATTTCCTTGTGCTATCTCTATATATCGATGATGACTTATAAACGGTCCATGGTGTCAAGCACACAAGTCTAATGTATGTGTTCAATAAAATAAACAAACAAACAACAGTATTCTGTTCAGTGCGTTTGTTGATTGTTGTATTTTGCCTTTCGTCTATTGTTTCATCAAAATATTTGTTCAAATAAGGCCTTATCATGTACAACATATATTTTGAAGACAAAGATGCTCAGAAGAAATATGGAATGGATTGTCAAGTAGTATTGACATTTTTGACAATCACAGCAATGACTATCCAACTCTTGGTATAAACATTCTGTTCAAAAACGATTTGGGATCTGATAATAAGAGTAAATGTGATGCAGAATCAGATGAAGCTGCTAATGAAATTGACACGAAACTTGATGCAAACATAGACGTATTGAATTTTCTATCTGTATCAAAATGAAATAAGTCAGGTAGATTTAAACGGAAACGAAGATTATCTGTAAGCTTCCGACTGTTCAATTAGATCTATCTTCGAAAGAATTATTTGACCATTAGAAAGTGCTTTATCATTAATAACACCATATGAATTTCTTTGAATTTACCTCTATCAGAACTTTTTGAACATATCGCTCAACAAATAATCTTATATTATACTCTAACATATTGAGCAGCAACGCAATATATGCTAGACATACATAAAAACATATCAAGGAATTTTTAGGTTGAGTAGTGTGACAAAATTTAAAAACATGAGATTGTTTTGGTACCCTGTCATTGGTGTAACACTACTTAGTTGCACCATGCCGTTGGATGCATTTAAAACTGTGCGTCCATTTTTTCATCTTAACCACATTACATTGTATAATGAGAATGATAAATTACACTACGTGGGGACCACCAGTCAATAACCTCAACGAAAGACTCTTATCCAATACTATGACGAATTGCTATGTGTTGATGAGCAAATATATCTGACAAAAGCTAACCACCATATGAAGTAATATGCCCCACAAAAAAGAATAAATAAGGTTTTAAATTGTTTGTTTTGGCATGGTTATCTGGATTATGACATTTATATAATGTGAGTAAAAAAACACCCTTAGTCTGCCGAGAAGACATGATGACATGGAAGGGGGGGGGGGTTGTAGAGGTTCAGTCGTACCTAGACTAACTCATCCAATTGTTGAACACGTAAATCATAAACTGTATTTTTACAAACATTTTACATGAGTGAAGCTAACGAAATTTTTAGAATAAAAAGGAATTTTGTGACTTGGAACTGGAAGAGGAGACCGAATCCTATTCTGCAAAATGCGATCCGGTAATGAATAAAAAAAATAGCGAAAGCGTCATAGAAAATCTTTCCATTGTCAATGAATATGATATATCGAATATTGCATGTCAAGACAAAGAAACTGTTGTAATGATTGCTACGCTTGGAAAAACACATCTGATAAACTCTGTAAATCCTTATGACCGAAAAGAAAATAACGAAACATTTTATTTTCCCTCAAACATACAAGTGTATAACAAACACATGATTGTGACCGAATTACATAACAGTTTGCTCGGAAGTTACAAAATCACTAAGCAAACAAGGAAATGCTATTTGGGACTATTCTATCCATTTCTAGACTTTCACTAGTAAATGCTTGAATTTTGTACAAGCGTGTGAGGGTGCAGCCACAGCAGTATTTTTTTTTAATTTATGCAAATGAGCATTGAAGTAGCGGAAACATTCTGGTGAAATGAAAATTTGAAGAAGACCCTCGAGTTAATTTGAACCTAAATTGAAGCGGAAGAAGAAAACCAAATTTAATGAACCTCCTAAAGATGATCGGAAGGACAAAATTGATCAGTCACCAGAACACTTAGATATAAAACAACGGTTTAATCTTCAGGTCTGTAAAAGTTTTACTTGATTAAAAGGCACGTTCGGTACCTGTATGAGTCACAGAGAAGAATAATTGTTTAATCACTTACCATTCATAAATATGATAAATATTATTGATTAAAAGCATCTTAAATATATATATATATATATATATTATTATTAATTATTTTCTTTTATTTAAACACACACGTATATGTACTATATGTATGTATATATATATATTATGTATACTCTTTTTTAAGCATGCGTAAACTATCAAATGTACTTAAAAACATGTATTTTAATACACAAGTTGGTATAAAACAGCACAATGTTACCAAATCATGTTGTTGCCACACTTAATTTTATATTTTAGGTTAAGTATTAGCCATTTTCAAACATTAAAAAAAAAAATCAAAATGCTGAAAAATAATGGAGAGATGATCTTTTGAATATATTTTCTGTAAATAAAAAACATGAAATAGGGGTTAAACAGAATTTTGTGTGTTTCTTAACAAAAATCTTGTTCAACCGAAAAAAAAAAATAAACTTTGAACTTTTTTCAGATGTTTTTGTGCTTTCAGAATAATTAAAGCAAAGATTTTTGAACAAGATCATATTATTTTTCTTTAACAAAATTTATTTTATTATTCAAATGGGAATATTTTTATTACCTCTAAATATACTACTAGAGGTTAGAAAGGATATATATATTAGTATTACTTTAAAAGAAATAACGATCTTGTGTTAAAAAAGTAGTTGAATAGCTGTTAACCAACAGGTATTTTTAACAATGCATACATCATAACATCTTTAAAATTATCTGAATATTTTACAAAAACAAAACACTCTAAATTAAAATATATGAATTGTTTGTGAGATTTATTAAGATATATATTTTTTATCATTGATGCAATACAATTTCTTCGCTTCAATTAAATTACTTTCTTTACATCTATATATCGTATAAACCTAATAACTATTTTATAATATAATTAAGAAATATTAACTTTTCTAAACTATTAATAGACTTCCTTTGTTTATTGGCAACATATTTTTCAAACGATTTCAGTCTGAATCTAAATCTTTATTCAATTTAAACAGGCCTATTGATTTTATTATAATATGATACCCACACAAAAAGAAAAATAATAAATTGATTTCACAAAGTCATCAAAGAACAATCAACGGGTATTTCTACTTTAATGATGATAGGATCTTCAGCTGTGCTTGTATCTCATTTAAAACAAAAAATCGAGAATCAACTGGTAATTGAATTGGGAAGTGACATTAATGATGTCATATTTCCATTTATCTTCTGCAGTGGAAAATTTCGTTTTGCTGATGATTAGGAGATACCGAAACAATTTTTTAATATAAAATGTGTTGCAAATTAGTTTTTGCATTAAAAAAATTTTAAATTTTGATTTTAAATTATTTCAGCACCGAGAAAAATACATGAAAATAACGAAATACTTAAAAATATTTTAGGTGGCATTAGAGAAAAAAAATAATATAATAATAATCATCACTCTGTTTGTATTATTATATTTGCAGTATTTCGTATCAAATAACACAAAATACATGATTTTTTTCCATATAAGTTAATGCAACGGAATATTTTTGTGTGCCCTTGTAAAGGAACTCTGAATGATACACGATTCATTTTCCATATCGATTATGCCATGTTGAACATTAATAACTATATCAATTACATGGCAATCCGAGTATATTTATCAAGTTTGAATACGGATATACATGAGGGCAGAGAAGCCCAATCAATAAACACTTTTCAAATATGTTGAAAAATGTTAAATAGTATCCTAAATTAAGCAATCTTGTAGTACATTACTTTAACATAATCTAATGTATTTTATAAGCTTCCAGGTATCGCAAAATGTAATGTTTCTACAAAGTCGTTTTAATATTTACTTTTAAAATAAAATTAAATATGTTGAGTATACAAATAAAATACAAATTTAATATCTTAAATTAATTTTTTTAAGCAAATTTCTTTTTCCAGTTTTATCAGGCATGTTTCATTTGTAATGTGCATGTTATATTCGAATTGCTTTAATAAGTTAGTTAACTAATTCGAGTCATCTATGTGTATTGTCATAAAATGAATCATTCCCCTGTGCTTCAAATTAAAGTAAAACATGTGTAAAGAAAACCTATGCATGATATGCAATTTAAATTTCTTGCCAAGAATAAATGTTACAATTAAATGTGGTGTTATGTTTAAGACGGAAACGAGCCAAAATCTACCCTATATGTATAAAACCTTAATGAAACGAATTTATGAAACAGCTGAAATGAAACGAATTTATGAAATGATTTTATGAAACGACTATATAAACAACTGATTATGTTTCATGGCGATTACTCCTTAAATATGGAATGTTTTGCGATGTAATTAACACCAAAAATTCCGTATATATCAGCATGTTTCAAAACTGGTATTCGAATTTTTTAATTCGAATTAGTTTTCGTAATATTAATATTTTTTTTCTAATTTTAAATACTTTTCTCTAATGATGGCAATTCAAATTTTTATCATAACAGATATTTTTTTTTTCATATTTTAGAAAAGCTTATTATTTTAAACTAATCTGGGGATGAGTTTGGTCTCCCTTAAATGTATGCTAAGAAATGTATCATGTTAATTTTATTCATAATTCAATTTGTATTTCATTATCATTTTAATTAATACAAAACTTTCATTTAAAACTGAAACTTTTAAAATAAATGACTTTCACAGGGCTCGCAGCGTTCGTAAAATTTTCACACTTACTACCAGTATTTTAAATCAAAAGCCTTCGTGGCATTCTTTTAACTCTCACACTAAAATTCTAGGATAAATATTATCGTTTTAAAATTGTGGTAGGAAAGTGTGAAAATTTTAGGAACGCTGCGAGCCCTGCTTTCACTCCTTTTATTATTTTTTTTTAAACGAAGCGAAAAGAAAAGTATTAGGCACAGATATCATATACGCAACTGGGTACTTAATTCGCGCCAAAATGGCGTTATTTTGCCTGACACGGTAACCCGGCTATTGTTGCTTATTTATTAAAAAATGTTTATTTGAATTTATTTTCTTTTTATTTACATAAAATGTTACAAATTGTTTTGTTCTATAGTTATTAATTAAACTTTTTTTTAAAATTATTGTTATTTCATTTTAAAAATAATAGAAAATATTTTTAAAATACATATGTAACTGGTATTGAAAACGAGGTTTTCACAAAATTGTCGTAAAAAAAAAAAATTAAAAAAAAAAAATTAAAAAAAATAAATAAAAAATAAATAAATAAATAAAAAATAAATAAAAAGCCATTTAACAAATTGCAACGACTATTTGGAAAATGATTTTTTCAAAGACTAAAATTTAAGACATAAAAAATCGCACGGTTGTTGATCATACATTACATACGCCATGGATTAGACATTAACATTCTTGGACATATCATGAACAAATTTTAAAAGAAATTTCAGTTTTACAATTTTCAGGACTGTAAACTTTTAAACTTTTACGGAGCTAGTCATACATTACGTACGCCATGAATTAAACATTAATGTTCCTGGACCAATTTTAAATGAAAATTCATTTTTTAACTTCTAAACATCCCACAATAATACTTTTTACACCGTCGTATAGAGAAAAAAATGTACTTGATAATGCAATTTGTTTGAAAGCTGTATCTCAATTTGTTTCTGAGTTACTATATATATATATATATATATATATATATATATATATATATTTTTTTTTTTTTTTTTTTTTTTTTTTTTTGTCATAGTGAAACAGAAGTATCCATCTCTGTTGAAAGTAAAGGGAAAATGCAGATTACTGTATAGACCAATCAGAAAACGAATAAAATGTGAGATTCAACCAATAAAACGCTTCAGATATGTTTTTGGTTTCCTACCCTGACCGAGGACAATGACCATTTTTCAAAATGGTAAAATAAATAAATAAATAAATTTAAAAAAAATCACGCCAAACCCGTTGCGTATATGACAATGAAATAAATCATGACATTTAATTTCAACTTCAAAGCAACGTTTTAATGGTACTGCTTCTCCGTCGACCAATTTCGCCAAATTATATAAATCGCCAAACCACTCTCCAAATTATACAAATTGACATAATGTTTTACTTTAAATAACGAAAGAACAAATAAATTAGTATAACATTAATAAACATACATATAAAACGTCGAAATAAAAATCACTTGATGGCATAAACGCGTGTTACTTCCTTAAAGTCAAGTGAATGTGACATTTACGGTCAACCATTATTGGCATTTAATCTTATAGTTTCGCGACAGATTTTTGGTCAATGGGATAACCAAGTAGCACCGTTTTAATTTACCACTCGAAAAATAAAAAAAATGCAAACTGGCGAGTTAAAAAAAGCCTACTGGCGAGATTTGCACCCGGCTAGCATAAAAGTACCGGGCATTCTGTGCGATCATGGAAACTTTTATGTTGTTTTATTTGAAAAAATAATTTTGATTCTTTAATCAACATGGAAAACTTTCTTAAGAAAAGCGAAGGGATGACCCCATAATTGTTTATGGCAGTTACATGACTTGGACTATTATAGTATAAGTGAAATAATGGCCATAGAATAATATTTGTCGTCTTATGACATCTGTGGTTGACTAACATTAAAATACCAAAATGGCCGCTTGGAATGCAAAAAGCGAAGGGATCCGCCCGGAACTGTTGATGATAGTCACATGACTTAGGCTATTATTATAGAGATTGTTTTCAATTCTAAAAAAAGCGCAAAGAATAATATTTCCTAACGATTAAAATTTTATTTACCCGTGACTATTAAAAACAGAAAAAATCTTTAAAATTACTATTAAATGAGTTCTTGTTAAAAGCAGGAAAATATTGAAAATTATGTCTTGAAAATTATATTTACACGTGAATATTAACAGAGAAAATAAACATTAAAATAATAAATACGCGTTTAACCCTTTCAGGGGCAAGGTACTTCCTATCGTAAAATCTTGAAATCAGTGAATGTTGTTCTCAGTGAATGTTGCCAGAATTTACAAACAAATTTCGAAATACGAAAATGCTTTTGTTAACTTACTTAATAAAAGGGAAATTTTCATCTCAAATATTCTGGTAACAGCGTTTCATTTAAATATTAAAATTAAGTGGTGCAAAAATGAACCACCGCCTTGAAGTGGTTAAAGCGGTACCTTTTAGTAATTGTAGTAAATTGTATTATGCCAATCGTTTTATAACGCTGTTAATAATACCTGGAGGCAAAGACTCTGTTTAATTAATTCATTGTATTTTAGCTTCTTTTAAAATATTTAACTGACCTTCATTAACCAAACATGAAAACAACCATTTTATGTCTTAACAGCAACTGATTCCGCCTTAATTTTTTGCAATCAAAGGGAACTGAATGGAATCCCGTTTACAGGGAGATAGTTACAGGTTTTTTTCAGTATCATTCAATCTTCTGTAATCTTTTAAAAACCAATCACATTAGCGTGCTTTTAGATTCTGCAGTGTCTGAACGGGGGATGTCGAGCGTAGCTTGCAGGGGGCAGAGCCCTCTAGTGAAATATATGTTTTTTGCGTTTTTAGTATGCACAAAAAAATGTAGTATCTTAGGGTTTGCATGATATTTCAATATTCTTAGAATCCTTTCAACATGTTCTTTTACGAAAAATATGCATGCATTTTGTTTCGGAGTTTTATTTATGAATGACTGTTAAAGGTTAAATATCAAAAAATGCTACTATTCTGTTTCGTAACATTTGTAGAATGTATCAGGTTATATAAACCTTTACTACATACACTTAATAATATTAATAGTCGTTATTTAATAAATGAAAATAATAAAAAGGTTTTAATGAATGCAATTTTCCTCATTAAATAAACTGAAGCTTTGTAGCTACTATTCACAAAGTTTATTAATCTATTCAATGTAAATAGATAAATGTATATAGGAGAGTTCCATTCAATATTCAGCTTAATAAATTTTCAATCAGAAATTGATAAAGTTAGCTGTCGTTCAATGCATGCAATAAGTTTTAATGAAAAGATTCAAAATATGCAACATCTTTAAGGGATCGCGGTTAGCCAAAATATCCTGATTGTAATTGATATTTAAAGTTAAATTTATGTAAATATATTTTAAGTATACTCAGTTTCTAAGTGCTATAATTTTTTTTCTTTAAAAAATACCTCACTCACTTGCACCTAATTATTTATCTTATTTGAATATTTTTTTTTTCTTAAATATGACCTCAATTTTGAAAAACGCACCATATCCATACTTAAAAAAGTAATTTATTATATTATGAAAATCTCTGAACTTAATACTCTCTTCTGTCTTCAATAAATGAAAGTATTGTAATCGAAATTTTTTTCGACTTCCGGTTTTCGACGGATTTACACGTTTTAAGTGTCAGAGATCCCCAAAAACTTATTTATAGAAAATGTGTGTATGTCCGTGTGTCCGCCTGCCCGTATGTCTGCAGCGATTGTACCGTCAAAAACTGTATGAAATTATGCATAGAAGGGAGCAATTTTTTTTTTTTTTTAAGTTTTGGCTGTGACAAGCAGATTCTTCATTGATTTGGAAGAAATCCGGCAAAAAGGGTCGCTGTAATTTTTTGTGTCCTTTGATTTTTGTGCCATTTTCAATATTGAACCATCGACAAGTGTGTGAAGTTATGCGTAGAATAGAACGAAATTTTTTTGTGTATGTTTTTGGCCATGGTAAGAAGGTCCTTCCTGATTTTGGAAATATTGTGATTTTTCGCAGTTTTAACGTACACCATCGGCTCTTCAACCGACGGCAACTTCCCATCCCGATAAGCCGACTATTCTCGAACATCGGATATGCAACTGAATAACAGAAATCTATTGATTTTAATAAATGATCCAGATTTACTCGTTTTTACACCGATTAATTCACTGAAACAGAAATTTAAGAGGAAAGTCAAAATTGATATAGCACTGAACCAATAAAAATGAAATATTTACATTTATAATAACATTTTGAAATATTAAAATATATGAGATAGAAGAAAGTTTTGGGATTGGCACACCTAACTAGTTTTTTAAATGTAGGGCTTCTAACTTACATATACACATTTTTTCAGAAATTAATATAACTTCTGCAGTTTTATTTGCGGTAGAGTTTGTTTTTAATTTTGAATGTTAATATATACGATATTTCAGATAGAGTTATTTCATTTCATTTATTATTTCTTTTAAAATTTTTACACGTTTCATACTTTGGACGACAGCTGCGGTTTCGAGATCATTATAGTTCTTGGAAGCGGTCGTGGCTGTTTGGCATGGGATACCACAGATTCTTCAAGGTGCTCCGCTCGTCTGTCGGAGATTCTATTCTTTTTGAAAACATAGGCCTTTACATCATAAAAAATTAAAGACTGAATAAAACAGTTTTAATGCAACGACAAGTTCGTGGGGTAAGGTGGGGGGTGTTTAAGGCTTTGGGCGACTACTGGGGCTTTGAGATATGTAAGGGAGAGTGACCGAATTTGGACTATTTCACTTGTTTTCAGGTGTAACGCACATCATTTGTGGAATATATGACAAATATCACTACACGGGGTCCATATATTCATCTATTAACTAAATAAAATTTTAGAACAATTTCTTTTTGAAAATCTTAAGTTTTATTTTAGTTTGAAAAAAATGTCAAAAGTTGTCCAAATTCAGCGGCTGGTCGCCTATGTTGGAGCCCCATTCTCCTAAATTGGACCAAACACTATTAGGCTGTTTCAATGAGTAAGAAATATAACTAATGTTATTAAAAGCAAAGTTTTTGATTAATGAAACACTCAAACAAAACAACAGGAGTGAAATATGATGCAATCAAATGTCTGAAAGTATCAGTAATTGTTTTTAAATCAGAATGTATTCGAAACATAAACAAAAGTTATAAGTAATTAAAGATAGAGATTATGAAACTATTTACCAGTTACTTGAATATCAAGTAAAAAGTGATACAAGGTTTACAAGTTAATTCCTTTTGTTCATTTTTCATTTCAGCGCACATAACATGGCACCATATATGGCAATCTGAACACTGAATCTCTTCTGCTATTTTATATTTATTAAAAATTAGGCAAAACCAATCTCGCTGTCTTGATTTATCTTTTTAGATTCTGAATCATTATACTTTTTTTTTGCAATAGAAGTTTTCTCTACCTTATGTCTGCAGTTCTTACCTTCTATTATTTTCTTTCTAACTGAGTTACATTTATTTTTCAAAACTTGGTGTTCCAATTGATTTAGTGCTTTAAGAGCTTCCTTTTTACAGTTTTTTTTTTTCATTTCAAGGTTTAATTTATGTTAACATAGCTGTTTTTTGGTTCACCGTATACATCGACTTAACTGATTTTGGCAAGAGAGATTACATTTCTAATGATTTTTTTGTCTCTTGGGGCTTGTCGTAACTGCCTTCTCAAAATTCATTACATACTTTTCAAATTTAAGATCGTATATCTGGCCCAATTCAAGCAATTCAAATCTGTCCAATTAAGGACACTGCGCCATTTTTAAAACAGATAATCTCAAGTCTAAGAACAAACACAAAATAAAAAAAAAATACACTTAGAAAATATGCGAAAAAAACCACAGGAATTTAGATACGTATAGGAAAACAAAACAACTTACCTTAGTTTTAAATAATTCTATTAGGTTTAGTAGAAAAAAATTAATTCAAATCAGCTAATTTTAGTTTTTTTTTAATTATCTGAAAACAGCACGTGGAAGGCGTATACTTCTTATAATCATAAATGACGTCATTCTGATTTGTAGGATTTCACCGTTGAATGACGTCCCTTTCTGTAATTAACGGCAGATTGAAGCGGTCCATTTAAAGCGGCGCACAATGGGACTTTTTGACGAACTAGGTGGATAAAATTATTTCGTTGAAGATTAATTGGTTTTTGCTGCTTTTTTTAATGCATCACTAATAAAATATTTAAACAGTGATAAATATTTAGTTACTTAACAACGTCTTAAAATAAAATTACAGGTGCCCACTAACGTCCGTTCAAACCCTCTTAACTGTCGAACGACTGCATTTATATTCATAAACATGGTGTCTAGGTATAGTAAAGAGGCTATGCGCTACTAGATGGGATCGCTTACAGCGCTACCTTGTACAAAATGGCGGAATTAGCGTTCCTATCGCGAAAACGCTTCGAAATATGGGATAAAAGTGAATGACAAATTCTTAGAGCATCATCGATTTAGTTCGACAGAACACCTTGTGAACATGAATGCTAAATAAATCTCGTTCTGAGCATGAATCTCGTTTTCGATATAGTAATACCAACTCAGTAATTTTTCATCATGTGACGCTGGAAACGGTGTCATAGGGTATAGCATAGCCACTTTACTATATCTATACACCACTTTTATGGGTATAGCTGCAACCGTTTGGCAATTAAGAGTGTTGGAAGGATATTAGTGGGCACTCTGTATAATGCATTACAAATAATGTTTTAACCATACTTATTTTACAATTAAGTAAAAAAGCAATTTAATGCACATATGTAAGTTATCATTCATTTCTTTTTAACCATTTGGAAAAATGGTTATTTTTCTCTGTCAGGGTAGGAAATCAAAAACATATCTGAAGTAATTTATTGGTTGAATCCGCATTTTATTCGCTTTCTGATTGGTCTATACAATAATCTGTATTTCCCCTTTACTTTCAACACAGATGGATACTTCTGTTGATACTATGACAAAAAAGTAATAAAAACTACAAAAAAAAATAATAATAACTCAAAAACAAATTGAGATACAGCTTTCTAACAAATTGCATTATCAAGTATATTTTTTTCTCTATACGACGGTGTAAAAAGTAATATTGTGGGATGTTTAGAAGTTTAAGACTGAAATTTCATTTAAAATTGGTCGTCTGATTTCTTGAAAATTTGACGATGCAAAAGCCTTTTCCCGAACAGCCAATGAAATGCTTGGATAATACGTAAGTTTCAGCAAATCTGACGAATCGCAGGCGATTTTTGTAGCTTACAATTTTTACGTGTAATAACACTAGTAATGTTTAATTCATGGCGTACGTAATGTATAATCAACTCCGTGCTATTTTTTATGTCTTAAATTTTAGTGTTTGGAAAAATCGTTTTCTAAATGTTCGTTGTAATTTGTTAAATTGCTTTTTTATTTTTTATTTTTTATTTATTTATTTTTTTTTTGTATTTTTGTCTACTCAGAATTTTTCGACAAATTTGGGTAGTCATCCTGAAAAATAAAATTTTTAAAATAAAATCATATTAAATATAAGTTAAATGTTTTGTGGTACCCTGTAAAACATATAAATGCTACCAAAATTATTTTCGATGGAAAAAATGCTGTTGCGTGAATAAATAACCTATATAAATTTTATTCAATTTGAAATAATATTTTTGCATATAGACGGTAATGAATTTGAATTTTTTTTTGTGTGTGTGTCCCTGTAAAAGAAATACATCTGCGATGCACTTTGTTTTCAATTTTAAAAATGCTATTGTGTATATCAATAATCTTTAGTGATTTTGTTGAAATTTAATTAAAATTTCTGCTTTTTAGCAACAATCTTTCCGCAGTTTTTTTGTGTGGCCCTGTAAAAAATGCATATTCCCTACATTCGACAAATTATAATTTAATAGAATTGTCATCAGAAAAACATATGTAAGCAAAGTTTCAGCTCAATCAGATAATTGAAAGTGGTTTAAAAATATCTTGAAAGATTTGAACTAATCTTTTATATGTGAAAAGGCGTAACTGCAACGTTCCATAAATTATAATAATATTGCACCTTCATCAGAATTACATATCCTGAGCAAAGTTTCAGCTCAATCATATTATTGAAATTGGTTTAAAATTAACTTGCAAGTTTTAATCAAAATTTTTGTGAAGCCCTGTAAAAACAGTATTCTAAACAAAGTTCTACGTTCTTTAAATCATAATATTATCGTATTGTTATTCAAATTTCACTGTTTCGGCTCAATAAGATAATTAAAAGTGATTTAAATTTGACTTTAAACATACATACATGCACTGGAAGTTAATAGGTTGCTTGTTTATTAATAAAAACTTACTGATTTGCAGCTTTCTGCAGGACTTTGTTTAATTTTTCAATAATTTAGGAATGGCACTTTCATTTTAAAAAATGCTGATTGCTGAATAATGCTGAATAATTTTTTTAAAAGTAAAGAACAAATTTGTAAACAACATCAAGGATCATCCAGAAGTTCAGTCTTTGAAAAATGCGGTAAAGCATATTTAATATTGCTTATTTTCAAACAAAAATGGATTAAATCTGACCTAGACAAAGCTGTGACATTAGATCAGCAAACTCGCGCTTTCAAATAAAACAAAATAGTCACGACACGCTTTTAAACTTAGAGGAAGCTAGTGCAACTTTTGAAAATCCCTCAAACCAACGGCGCAAATAGCTACTTTACGGTCACAATTAATCGACACCCTGGTTTTTTACGCCAAAACTAGTACGGCTCTCGAAAATACAGACATTCAGCTACCAGTACACGCGGTTTTGTCAAATTCCGAGATAATCGGAAAAATGAATTTTGTCCACCTAAATCAAAACGTCCCACTGTGCGTCGGTCCAAATATGGCTACTCTCCCTTATACCTTTCATTGACTCTCGTGGATGGGCGGGCTGGGTGAATGCCTTACGCCGTTAATAAAAAGACCCTTCAAGTTGAAAATTCTATACTTAGAGGAAAAGATCTCTCTACTAATATTGCAAAGAAAAAGCGTGTCTTTGTGGTAATGAGTAGAACTACTGAATCGATTTCCAATAGTGATAAAGCAAAGGAAATTGAATATACTCCATTATAATTTAAGTTGATTATAATTTATGTCGGTAATAACACATCCATGAGTGTGCATAACAAAAGCATTTATAAAATTGAGGTTCGTGTGATTTGAATTTCGGCATGGTGGTTACTTAAAACATATAAATATTCGATAATATCAATTAATAAAAAAAATCGAAATATTTTAAGTGTAAAACTTGTTGAAACGGATTTAAAGTAGTTCAGAATTGTGCTTTATATGGAGGTTTATGATTAAAAAATTAAAATTTGACATGAATATTACTTTTTGAAGTAAATGCTGGACCAGAAACATTTGAAAAAAGATCCAAATTTTAAGTCTGCAAAAGGCAAAAAGAGCCAAAATTATAATTTATGTGATACTTTTAGGGCTAGGAATGGGAAATTAGGCATGTTGGTTCCTTTTAAGATGTAAACACTCGCTGAAAAATTTCTTTATAAAACCACGTCACTTGGTGGTTTGACTTTTGATTTGTGTAGATTCTAATACCATTTAACATCACATCGTTTATTTTGAAGTGATTCAGCTATATTTTGAGAGCCGATGGCTAGACTACTGGGATTGTCATAATGTGTATATGCCAAATAAACGACGTTTAAATTTACGATGTATCTATTAATTATTGAACGGGACGCTCTTCCATTGTTTCTTGAGTTTGCCTTCTATTTGCCGCCACGAGTGCGCTCCAGTTGTTTCTTATGAATAACGGATGGTTGGCCAAGTTTTTGGCATTGATTACAATACTACATTTACGTCGATATATAGGACTGTCGCCGGAAATTCAGAAGTCTACAGTAATATTTCACAGATATATGTATATAAGTATATATCAGTATGTATAATTATGTACCATATACACACATATACATAAATGTGACAAGAAGGAAAAAGGTAAGCAGTAAAAAAATCGTCCATTTTGGCTCTTTTAAATTATATTATTTATTGATAAATTTAGTTTAATTCAGCACGTTCAGCTAATCGCTTGAGAGCGTGAGAAGTTTGCGCGTTTCACTCTCGCTGGCTCCGTTGTACACTCTTTGTGGAGCTCCCGGATGTAAAAATTCTCTGTATTGTAAATTTCATTGTGCTATCCCGTTCCTGTATATCGACGATGACTTATAAGCGGGCCTTGGGGTCAAGAACACAAGTCTGATGTATGTGTTCAATAAAAATCAAACACCAAACAGCATGTTCAATCTTATACTCGTGAGATAAGTGAAAATATCCGCAACTATGCTTTTACACAATTATATAAATGAATGCAGGTTAATATATATTAATACTTGGAAACTTTTCCAGAGAGACACATCCTCCTTGCATACAATTTTTCAAATGAAAACAAATTTCAAATTTATTTCTTAAAAGGCGCAAAGGACAACATATTGTAAAAGATTCCATGCCGGAAATCGAACTCGGGCCATCAGTATAGCGCACTGACATTTTACCGACTAAATCATATGGGACGATAGATAACATAGAACGATAGATAGTAGTGAGAAATTTTCCAGGCTATAGTTCCATGTGGTTTAGTCGGTAGAATGTCAGTGCGCTATGCTGACAACCCGGGCTCGAGTCCCGGCATGGATCTTTTTCACTATGTTGGCCTTTGCGCCTTTTAAGCAATTAATTTGAAATTTGACTTTCATTTGAAAAAACAGATTAATATATGACGGACTATTTTTTTTTAGTTGGATCCTAGGTCAATTAATGCATTAATAGAGCACTGCATACATCTATTTTTCTGAATAACTTTAAACTTGATTATTTTCTAAGCTCAGTGATTCAGCGTTAAATAAAGCATGTATATTCTTATTTCTAAAATTCTACTTTTCTTTAAAGTGAGAATTTTGAATGCCGTCAACTATTTATAAAGTGTTTTTAAATTACAAGAAATGTATGTGCATATAACATGCTATCACAAGGGGAAAAAAAGAAAGAAAGAAAGCTACTCTGATTTACATACTCTTCATATAACTATCATCTGGTATTTTTCAATTTAATGATGCCATCCTCTTCAACTTCGATTGCATCTTATTTGAAAAATAAAATTGAGAATCAACTTCTAATTGAATTGGGAATTGGAATTAATGATGTCATATTTCAATTCATCTTTTGCGGATGAAAGTTAAATTTTATGATGATTAGAAAATATGGAAGCATCTTTTGAACTGAAGAAGGTTTCTAAATTGAATTTTTGTTTTTTATTTAAATCCATATTTTAAAGTGCTTTCTTGTCCTCAGTGAAGTACACTAAAATAAGGAATTTATTTAATATTATTTTCCAAAGATATATTGGTTTTCCAACTAATAATATGTTGTTTATTTTATAAATTTAATCACTTATTATTATTGTTTCTTATGGTCTAAACAAAATGAGTTAAATTAAAACTCAGTAATTTGAAACTCATTAGATATGGAAGTATGACGTTTGTAACCGTAGAAATAATTAATAAAATTCTATAAGTATTTAGAAAACTGAAGCAGATGTATCTTTTTAAGAAAAATAAATAAGTGTTGCTTTTTTAATTGGCGTTAAATTTCTATCCAATACATAAAATTTTAATAAATTTTAAAAAGCTTTATATGCATTAACGTTAAATCAAATAAACATTGGAGAATTCCTATAAAATAAATAAAATTAGTTTCATTTACTAAAACTCGTTACTGTAATTTTTAAATAAACGTGGAGTTGTAGAAAATATTATGTTTATTTAGTTTGTATATTTTAAATATAAAAGTATTGGTATTAATATTTCGTTTATTTTTAAGGACTAACTTTATATTTAATAATATAAAATTTGAAAATTTTGATGCAAATTTATTTATTTATTTATTTATTTATTTATTTATTTATTTTTTGCGTGTGATAAGTAGCTTACCTATATCCATGTTTTTTTAACAGACGGAACTTTTTTTAAATTTTAAGAGAAAATATGTATTAAGTTATACCCGATCATGAAAAAAATTGAAAAAATATATAAAATAAATATTAATAAAATTTTAACAATGATAATATGTATACGTGTTTTCGTTTGAGGCTTAACTGAAATATATATATATATATATATTTAATTTTATTTCTGTATTTTTCATTAGATATTAGTTTGTGAACTCTCCTTTAAATATTATATTCATTTCGTAATTTTTTTTTAAAAATTCTCTTTTAATTGAATTAGATGAACGCAGTCGTGTGTTCTGTTTGTTTCATTCAAGATAATATTAATATAGATTTATGACACTCCCTTTTAACCTCCTTTATTTGAAATATGTTCGTAGGTGCGTTTCCGATCACAATATGAAATGTTAATACTTTTTTTACGTAAACGTACGTGATATGTACGTATCTGACGTACAAACTTTAAATTACAATTTTTTTTTTTTTTTGTGGACAATTATCGATAAGCGCAATGTATATTATGACAACATTTAAATCCCAATGATGACGGCCTTGTAATGGCTGAAAATGTTCTAGGGTTTCCTAATATATTTCAAGATAATTTTAATGTATTTTAAATACCTTTATGCTCCTGAGAGCAATTATTTTTTGCACAAATATTTGTGCTTTTATATGTATTTTAATTATTTTACTCAAGGTAAATAGAGCACTAGAATTATAACATTCATTTATTCTAAATGTAAAGCTGACATTATTTGTTAATTAAAACTATTCAAAGTTCAATGTAGATGTATGTGACTATTACCTAATTTCAGTGTTATTTCTTGAACTCTGGTAGTTATACTTATTATTGTAAATGACATTACTCGAAAAGGAACCTAAGTTGACATAAAAATACAATTTTCATTCTCATTGTATAGTTAATTTTCATTCAAATTGAACTTTGAATAGTCTTAATTAACAAATAATGTAACCTTTACACTTCAATATTTTTTTGTGTTATATTTCAAAAATTACTGCAGTAAATTGTTCTAAATATAACAAAAGTTATCATCACCCCAAACCACTCTCACCAAAAACTGCTAAATGTGCATGAAATTGCACCAACGATTTTTTTAACACTAAAAGGTAGAAAATATAAATAAAAATAAAGAGTGTATAATATAACTATATAATATGTATCATTGTATATTTGAATAACTAAATATTAGTTATATTATAAACATATGTTAAAAAATTAGGAATCCTGAAAAGATAATTTAAGATTTTGCTGCCATATGACCAAAGAAAATAAAAAAAAGAAACAGAGTAAAAATTGCGTATATATGTTTTTAAATAGATTCACTAATTCGAGCTTTCTACTAACTTTAATAAATAAATTGATAACTGAAAATAAATTAAACAAAAGTTAATTTTCTATAATCGAATTAGAGTGACCACATCTAAATAGCATATTGCAACGCATTTTGGTCTCAAAATCGTGAATTGCAGTCATGGAATTTAGCAGGATTTTCTAAGATAAACATGTATTGCTTATAAAAAGTGTTTAAAAATAAACTATTTTTACATTATTTTACTTTAAGTTTTATTACTTGGAACTACTTTTGTACTCGCAATATATTTACTTACAGAAAGAATTATTAAAATTAGATTTCCTACAAAATTTTTTGCAGTTAATGAATCAGTATGTTTCATAGTAATTGTTTCATTAAGTTTCATAATATTTCATAATCTTATTTGTCCATTTAAGTCAGTTAATGTAGTTTGCTAGAAAATATTTCTAAAACAAATTTCTGTTAAAAAAAAAAAAAAAAAAAGTCTATGTATTACGAAATAATCTGTGAGTTATATGTTACAAAATTTTACAGTATTTTGATTACGAAATATACATATATATATTTAATATTGTTCATGTTTTCTTAAAATTCAAGTACAATAGGTAATTAGTAAAATGTGAAAATTATGCAAGGTATTACAAATAGTGATACCGTGTATTTTTCTCTTAACCCATTAACTGCCGAAACTATAAGGAGTTAAAAACAACTTTACACAAATGATATTGGTTATTTATTTGAACATGCATAACATTAATTTATAGTGAAAATAAGAAAACTTGTCTTAGTTTATGAAAAATCGAGTGTTGCGTTCACACAACGTCACCGGAATAAGAGTGTTGATGTTCAGTGAGTTCAACTGAACGTCTGCAGGGTTTTCTTAGATTTGGGCACTGGAAGATTTTTTTAGGGTTAGAAAGCAAACAATCACATTAAAAATAATTAATTGATTATTTAATTTTAATTAATTTTTTCTTTACAAATTACTGTTTATATCCAGGAACACTTTCAAGCATCAAAATTCGCTACACTTGAATAATATAGCAACAATCCAAATTTTCTGCAGCGATAAACATTCTGGTTATGACACTGTTTACAATGCAGTCTTCTGCTGTCATCGGGTTTAACAATTAAATATCCGCTTTATGTCTGTAATGGCTTTTGCATGCTGAACTAAGTAGGCCTTCTTGTTTGTGATTTGTTTCTATCTAATACCTTTACTTAACCCTTTATGGTGTTTGCTTTTGCAAACACACTTCGCAATGCAAGTTCACGTCTGAAATCTAAGTGGAACTTTTTATTTTCGAACATAATCTTGATTTCATCCCAAATTTGCCAATATTTTATTGGCTCTTCATTTTTTAGCTAAGACCAGTTCAACGATCCCTTCATTATCCACTTCAAGTCTCCTTTTTTTTAAATGTTTGAATCGTGCAAATTTTAGAGGGCACAAACTTCTTTTTTTTTATGCACATATCAATTTCGCCAGGAATATCGCATGGTGAAATATCATTGTCTTATTTTGATATATTATCATTTCCTTCTTCATCATTATTGCTATTTTCGTGAAATAACAATAATAGCAGTTTTGATCCAATCATATTTATCTGACTCTTCATCAAAAATTCTTTGAAGAGACTTCTCTAACTGTTTAGGCATCTCTATGAGCAAAGAATAAGAAAAAACCCAAAAGAGACGAACGGCACGAGTGAATTAGGGAACTACGCGTTTCCTGGTGACGTTGCGCAAACGCAACACCTGTTTTCTCTTCCTCCCCAACTAAAAGAAAAACAACTGATTCGTGGGATGTTATTATTTAATTTAACCTTGTCTAAAAATAGATTGCCTCTAAAGCTTACGTTTTTCTAACTATATTTCTTCTGCGAAAACGACAACGTGAAAGTTTTCGTTTAAAAATGCTTGAAGTTTGTAACTCGTTATTAAATTTACAAAAAAAAAAAAAAAAAAAAAAAAAAAAAAAAAAAAAACTGGTGAAAGAAAAAGATTTTCTACTCAATTATTAACTATGATATTCCCTGCTTAAAAATTACTGTTGATACAAAATTAATCTCATAGCTAAATTTTTAAGCGCATTCAATTTAACCGTTGCGTCAACGCAACACCAGCGGTTAACGGGTTAACAGTGTATTTCAGTAAACTAATATATGTCATTTATAATTAATACTGACAAATAGAATTGTTAAAAATCATTTAAAAATCCTATTCCATACACATTTTTTAACATAACAAAATATAAATTTTACAATTAACTAAGCCATAATCTAGAGTTTAGAAACAGACAAAGGTTTCTTAAACTGTGAAAGTTTAATATAGCCGAGTACGGTAAACAATCCGGTACAATAAGCTTTTCCAAGCTTATCAGGATATCAAATCGCGTGTTTTATCTTTAGAAACATAAGAAAACAATCATATTTCCCAGACTTAAAGAAACATTTATAAAGAAAAAGGTACAGTTTGTTTCAATTGATTTTCGGAAAAATTTTGAGTGGGTTATTCGGCGTATTTATCACTTTTCTTTAAACCACAATATCGTTTTTAAAAATGCTATGAATATTGAATTAAGCAATTTCAGCAACATAATGGTATTTATACATGCATGTGTAGCAAAAATTAAGTTTAATGTTAACGTCAATGTGGGGAATTTATAATAGTCGTCTCAAAACATGTTTGTTAAAATAGAAAATGTTTATTTACGTGTCCATTGCAACAGCAAGTGCTATACTGCAACTTGAGAAAACTTATTAATATACAATAAAAACTACTCGGAAATGTTTCCGAATCACTGGCAGTAAAGGATATATTGTTTATAAACATTATTCTTTAAATCATAAGAATATATTAGTTTCTAAATTTTCTAAAAATAAATAATTCATATCCGAAACATGGGTGATTCAGAAGAGGTTACTGTATATTTCGCTGTATGGTTTATATTATATTTCACTATCGTAAGAAACATATGTTATTTTTTACAACGAATCAAAAAGTCAGAATTCATTTTCAATTCCTTTGTATTTAAAAATTTACACATTCTACCTTATGCTACATGTTTTTTTTTTTTTTTTTTTTTTTTTTTTTTACAGAAAAGAATTCAAATTTTAATATCAATAAAAAATTCTGTATTTATATTTACTGACGCCTTTAGTTGCGTTATCATCCTTGTAACAACTACATTCTTATAATACTAATATGGAAACCACCTCTGGTGCTGCTCGCACCTATCATAGACACCGTTTCCAATTTGTAACCCTATCTATAAATATTAGAGAACCGATAATATGTATCTGTTAAAAACATAATTTATATATCTTTTTGATACTTTTAATGTTTTAATATTGAATTATTAATTATTTAATTCTTGCCAAAAGTGAGCTAAGTAACCAAATATAGTGCTACAAATATTTATCCTGCCTTATTCTTAGTGTATGTTATGTACGGAACGCATTAGAACTAAATCATATTTTGATTTGTTCATTATTTGATAGCTTAATAAACAAGAATTAGGGGGGGGGGGGGGGGTTCTATGCAAACAATAAACGTGTAAATTGTTAATATATTTCTGTTAAAAGCTTTCACGATCATTCAAAACTATTTTTTTTTAGTGAAATACAAAATGAGCAAACTATTTTCTGTTGAAGTCGGATGCAATAATATTTCAAATGTATAAAATGAAATGTTGTTGCATAAATGTCTCTTGGTAAAAGCAATGATAAACTAAATTAATATTTTTATAAAATTTATAAAATTTACTTTTCCTAATTAATTCGGACGTTACAACTTCTAGTGAAGTCCTAACCACTGCACACATACGACAAGCAGCTATGGCATTTGGCTGGGTTTGTCAGAAAGCTCTATTTTTGAAAGAAAAGCCTACCTTATTTGCATCCAGAAATGTGAATATAATGTTGTAAAACTTAAAAATCAAATTCGTATGTACTTAGAGGTATTTTTATACTTTTTCAACATCTTACACCCCTTGTTAACTAATTTGCATTCCTAAATACTTTTCTTTAAAAGGCTTTTTAAGGCTCTTTTAAAAAACTTTTATGTTAATAGTGCGTAATGAATAAGGGATTTCGAAAGTTGCATTTTCTGAAAGTTATCTTTCAGTAATATCAAAAAATATGATTTTAACAGAGAAAATTTATCGATTCTCAAACTTTGTAATATAGGGCTTTAAAATGCACCAGGTCTCAAAGACAGATTCTAGCTGCACAAAAAGTGGTTCCCTTGTAAGAACAATCCCAACTGAGAAAGATTTCACCGCCTTCTAACTGTGCAAAAATCATCCTATAAAAATGTGATTTGTAAGAATCGATATGTAATAAACTTTATCAATTAATGGTATACGTTGTTTACAGGTTAATCTATACATATGAACTGAACCAAACATGAACAATTTAAATACGAATATCTATTTATTTTATCATTTTTTTTCATCCTTCAATGCATTTGTTATGGATACCAAATTGAAGTCATTCGGACAAGTAATTTTGTATGCTGGTGTATAAAATTTGAAAAACTTAATGTTCAATTCACGAAAAACTGTTGCAAAAAATTATTTCAAAACGTGTAGCTTTTTAAACACAAAGAAAAAACTATACATTGTGAAAGATCTCTAACTTAGAATTTTCCTTTCTTATTTTTAGATCCATGAGTTATATTTAATTTTATTACATTTTTAAGTTCACCATTTCAGTCTGAAATGGGTAAAACTGAATAATTTTTGTCTAATTTTTAACTATAAATAATGAAAAAAAATATATTCTTCCTCTCATAAAAAGTTAAGATAGTTAAAATAGACAAATATAACCAAATTTGAATTTATTTAACTCGATAAAAAATATTATTTTTCTTACTCATTACATGTAGTTTTGTTATATTAGTACCTTGTAGAGTGAGCTTCCACATTTTTTTTTTTTGTACTTTTATTTTTTTTAAACTTGTTTATATTACTCGACCTGGTTTTCGTATACAATGAATTTTGCAATTGATTTTTAACCCTTTCAGGGGCGGTGGTACGTTTCTGAAGGCAACTCCAGAGTGCCACAATAGCATCTGAATGTTGGTAGAGAATTCAGATTATTATATACGTTACTAGGGGCGGCTCATCCACCCCCTTCTCACGCTACCCTCACCAACCTCCGCGTAATCGCTTCGCGATTCCGTTCGGTATCGCTAAGCAATCGTTATTTTCTAGCCAACCCCAGCCGTAATTGTTTCGCATCTCCATTCTAAATCGCTTCGCAATCCTTTATTTTCTATGCATTCAATTTTTAGATTCCACTTGGTAAAAACGGGCTCCTTCTCAACTCCTATCAATATTACTACCTTATTGGCAAGCACATAATCAGCTTAAAGATTTTCATAATTAAAAGAATTATTAAATATGCCTAAAATTATATATATAGTGTTACGAACATTGTGAATAGTTAGTGTTTGTGCTTAAAAATATTGTAAATAGTTCAATTAAGCTCTATTCATAAGCTGATATTAGATTTTATTGCATTGAAATATCTCAATTTGTTGATTTTCTGCAAGTAAGTAAACCCTATTGGATTTCAATGGGAGTCTATGGAAATTTGGCGAAATACTGGAACTAGCGCCAAGTTGGCGTCACTTTTGGCAACTAATTTTGATTGCCAAATTTGGCGACATAATGCCAGGTTGGTGACAAACTTGGCGGCGTTTGGCGACAGAGCCGGCTCCTCCTCTCGGTAACACTCCTTTAAGCTTCTGAAAGCTCTCACCAATGAGATGCATTTCGCGGTATCTACGCAGATTTTCATTGGTCCATTTCCAAAGCTTTACTTTTTTATATATATATAGAAGGAAATATTGAGTTTTACTATTTGAAAATAAATTTGTTCGTCAATTGCGGTGTCATTCATGCATTTCTATATTTTAGCAATTGAGTTTCTTTGCTCTTGAAAGAGTTAAACAACTTCTTGATAGGCTGGAATGATATGACTTCTATACAAAGTTGTATTTCCGATGACAATGCAACATTTCAACATTTTTACAACTTATAAATTAATACATTAATTTTAAGGCTTTTTTTTTCATTTGGTGGACAAAGGAATAATTCGCAAAATATTATTTTCATTATATTGGTGTTGAAGAAACAATGGAATTAATTATGTTCAAATAAATACTCGCCAAAATGTGCCAACGCGCTCCGAAACTGCAACGATGTAACTTCTTGAAAACTTAAATTTAGAAAATAAATTTAATAAAAAAAATATATTATAAAATATACGGTTTTATTAATTAATAATTATACATATGTATATTGTTTAACATTATTTAAACAATAAATAAAAATTTACAATTACAATTACAATTCTACGATGAAAAATCAATTTAAGAGAACAAATAATAATTTAAATAAGTTTAATTTTTTTTCTGGTTCCCTTTCCTGAAAAATAAACTGAGCAAAATGTATATATTTAAAAAAAAAATCATTTGCTTTAGCTTTATAGCAAGCGTAAAAAGAATCAGAGAAATTTTCATAATCCTGGACCTCGCCAAATTGTTCGTATTGTAACGGATATTTAACAAGAATTGCAATTAAAAAACTCTGTGGTATTTTCAATAGGACCATTGAATGCTTATAATTAAGTGTTTTTCTAAAAATATTGATATTGTTATTCCTCAATAAACACAGAGAAGTAAGAGTTATCATATGCAAAATATCAATAAGTTATGGAGGATAGATTTATATCTACAGCTCATAGTATTTACACTGTCGAAAGTGACAATTAAAAGAAAATTATGTTATAGGGGTGTAAAAATGATTACCTGTTTCAGTTTTAAAATAAAATGTTTGTTTTCTCTTAAATATACTGATATTTTTTCTGCAGGAAGGGGGGGGGGAGGACACATAGATTTTGAATTCCGAGGGTTTAAAAATTAATTTTAATATAAAAGAAAACATCTTGATTGTAGGAATACATTTTCATTGTTAATTAAGAAAAAAACTTTTTTATATGAATGCGTTTATTTCAGTCATATCCAGAGTGCTATTTTCCATTTTTTTTTTTTTTTTTACAACAATCGTTTTCCATGTTAATAGCTGAAGGAAAAAAGAACTTTTTTGGGACTACGTGTTGAGTTTGCCAGAAAAATTGTGTTGCTTTTAAATTTGCTGCTAATTTTGCGCCACAATTATCGCCATGACATCAAACTATAGCGATGTTTGTAACAATATGGTAGTGGTTTTAAACATACCTAAAATATAAGAGCAGTGATATACCAGGAAATGTTAGTCTATTTGCGTGTTCTTTCTGACAATATTTAAATTCACGAAACAAATAGGGAGAAAAATCAATTAATACTATTTGTTCTATTCTGTGTAAACGAATTTTACTATATTTCTTACTACATAGGTACTCTATAGTTTTCGATTTAGAATGGAAGGGAAGCTGTTAGTTGCACCTTCAAGATCACAATCGTATCATGTTCATGGTAACTTTCCATTTTGTGAACTTTCTCATTACAAAAGATTTAAAAAAAAATTCTTAAACCTACCATTTTTTACGAAGTCTAGAAATTGTTGGAAGTTTTTCTAATATTCGAATAAAGCATATTTCATTAAACTCGTGGGGTTTGTTTTCGATTGATTCAACCATTTTGAGTATTAAACTAGTTTTTACCATAGAAAACGAGTTTCCTAGAATTAGAGAGCAAGGTAAATAGTTTCTTCGTAACCGAATTACTTTGGAGCCACGTCTCGATAAAACCGTTAGAGCAGTTTCCGTTATATAGCTGCATTTTCAGGTTTGAGTTTAATTTAGCATGGAAAAACGAACTTTCCAAATTCAAAACCTTGTTAGTTCACTTTATCGTGCAAGAATTAGTATAGAAGTCATGTTTCGTGTGAATCGCATAATAATTTTTCCAATTAAAGCAAGCATAATTTTCAGCGAAGAGTTTATTTTACACTGTTCAAAGAAATTTTCTTGAATTCGGGACGAAGCTAGATACTTTTCTCGTGCTCGATTTAGTATAAGAGGCAAGTTTCGTGAAAATCGGTCTGGTCGTTTACGTTTTAATTGGTAAAATCGATAGCTCGTTAAATATATATATATATATATATATATATATATATATATGATTCAGTCTAGAAATGGAGGCACTGCTGCTTTTTTATACCTTAAAATATTAAATAAAGGAGGATATTTCCTCCCTCTAATAATTATTGCTTTTTAAAATTTATTTTGTGGATTGTAAATATTTAAAAATTATAATTTGGTAATTACCTAATTATCTAATAATTATTAGTTTTATCTTAATTGTGTTGATAGAGAATTATTTAAATATAATTTTATTTACTTATTTAAGAATACCAGTTCAGTCAACAGATGGAAGTACGTCTGTTTTATTTTACCCTAAAATATTAAATTTTATAGAATAATACTACTGGTCTTATGATGATTCTTCATTTTTTTCTGATGATATGTTATTTTTTTTTGTAATTATTCCTTTTGTTTTAACCATATTTTTTAAATTTATCTTTAAATGGTGCTTTAGAATAATTCTTGTTTTAAGTGTATTAACTGTTAACTTGAAATTTTATCATGTGATCGCAACGCTTCCTATTCTGTTTCGGATTCAGTTGGTAAATCTAGAATTTTGTTGTTGTTTATTTTATCACATTGTAATATTTTTAATGTTTATAGTTTCATTCAAATTGTGAGAGTTAAAAAAAAATATTTTTTTTTTTCATCCTAGTAATTGCGTTTGAAGTTTTCTTTTTTTATGGAATTTACAAATTATCAAACATGAATTGCTTTTAATTTTATATAGATAACCCTAGTCCATCGGGAAATGTAATAGTAGGCAATTTTACTCTGGAATTATTTCGACTTCGTTATATTGTGGATTTCTGCTCTTGATGACGGGTTTCACAAAGCAAAATATCCCTTTCCTTACAGCATTGTTCTTTTCGTCTATGTTAAGTTTTTTATCGATGCAGCGAATTTAGCATAATCGAATTTAAGTTGTAACTAATGTATCGTATTAATTACTCATAATTTTCTAGCGTCAACTTTATCTTATGCTTTTATACAGGGCTATTACAAATGATGGACCCTAATTTTAAAAAATCATATTTTCGAAACTACTGCACATATTACAATAGGTGATACATGGATTTAAAGAGAAATATACTAAGTTTTTTTCAGTTACAAATGTTTGATGTGTAACCCTTTCCTTAAACGGCATACGTGCAATCTGTAATCGAGTTCGTTCCAAACATTTTGTAGCATCACTCTGTCAATTGTTCTGAAAGCTCCACAAATGCGTTCTCTAAGTTCTGAACCCTTTGCTTTCGGCATTGGTGGTACATAAACTATGTCTTTTACACTGTCAGAACTTAAAGAACACATTTGTGCAGAATTCACACTGAAAAAAAAAAAAAAAAAAAAAAAAAAAAAAAAAAAAAAAGGTAACGTTCCATGTAAAATCCAGGAACGTTTCGCCTTTTCTCGGGTTTTCAGAATAATTTAGCTCTTTCCTGTGAAATTCTGGTTTTCTTATCTGAAATGTTCCTGAACAAAAGTTAAAAACAGCAAAACGCTGCGGCCGCCATTTATTATTTTTTTGCTATAATCCGTTGCTCGCGCGCGAGTGTCGAAAACGAATTCCTTAAATGAATGTAAAAAAATCAATATGGAATGCAAATAAATCAATAGACGACATAATCCTTTACGTCTCTGTTGCCAAGACCATTCAGATGAAAATACAATACCTCTGTGACACAGCTAAGAGATTATCTCTCGTACTTGTCTGTGGAATGTTTAACGAGCTGACCGTGTAAAAAAATACACCTATTATTTGGATCTCCATTAACCAGGGAACCATCAAACATGATTCTCACCGATTTTGATTAATTTAAAGTATGTTTTAGAGTTCTTATCTCTAATTATTCTTGTGAAAGGATTTCTTCAAATAGGTCTTAGATTTTCAGAAATTAGATGCCGAGGTTTAGCATACGTTTCAAATACCCATTAGTTTGCAGCTCTCAATGTATCTTTCGTGGTGTGGACGCAGAAGGCTCGCACGCCACCCGTATGGCCCGAGTTCGATGCTACCTCTTGACTTTTTTTTCCCTTTTTTAATTAATTTTATATTTTAACACTTTACAATTTGATTTAAATTTGATTTATATTTGACACTTTGAATTGCTGCAAATTTGATTTTTTTTTTCGGAAAAAATATACAATTACTTTTAGGATTTTTTTTTCATGAAAATTTATATGTATTTTATCTAACTTGTAAACTAACATAATTACTCACGAAAAACCAAAATATTTTATGTCTAGATTTTTTTTTCTAATTATTATTTACATTTATATATTTTTATATTTTAAGCAAAGTTCAGAAACAATATATCATATATATATTTACTTTATTGAATTTTAACTGAAAAATTTTTTTTTCGTGTAAATTATAAATAATAATTTTGATGTCAATTTCAAAATATTCTTTCATTCCAATAAATAATGATAATGAAGCGAAAATTGTCAACTGGAAATGTAAAAATCGTCTGCGGATCGCGCATGCTGTGAAATGTTAGTAATGTTTTGCTGTCAACAGAAATATTCCTGGTATTTCGCAGGAAACTTACTGGCATTTCTGTAGAATGTTTTTAACATATACAGTAAAGTTCAGTCATTTTCAAGAAATGTTTCTTGGAAATAATGGGCAACTCAGCTGCCCATTTTTTCCCAGGAACGTTGCGGAATTTATTTTACAGTGCAGAGCCATTCGCAGAGTGCTGCTACAAAATATTTGGGACGACAAGGGTTACAGATTGGACGTATGCCATGTAACAAGAGGGTAATACATCGAATATTTGTAACTGAAAGAAACTTGGTATATTTTTTCTTTAAATTCATGTATCACTTAGTGTAATATGTGCAGTAGTTTCGAAAATATGATTAAAAAAAAATCGGGTACATCATTTGTAATAGCTCTGTATATACAGGGTGTTTCAACGTTCATTGTACAAAGTTTAAGGGAAGGTAAAGCACACATAAATAATCAATTTTGGTACAATAATACCTCAACTTACATCAGCAGTCCGTTCCATGACTAACGTTGCAAGTGTCGAAACGATGTAAGTCGAGGTACATTTAGGTAAGCACAAAGGGAAAAGCAATAAACACTCTCCAAAATATAATGAACATATTCTATTGTATTTAGGGATTATGTTACATACATTTAACATTAGGAAAAAAAAAGTAAAAAATACGTTTGCAATACTAGAGTTTGGGCTAAATCAATAAGTTGTTAACTAATGATTTATTGTTCGACTAGCTGCCCCATTCGAGTCTTTAAGGAGGCGAAAAATCTTGCAATGATGCTTGAACTGAAAATTTTACTTTTTTACTTTTATAAGCTCTTTGCAACAGCAGAGACAGTTTTCTATGCTTTTTATAGTGAGTGATTTTTTTTTGTTTATAACTAGGATTCGTACGAGTCCTGGAATTTTCAGACTAAGAAATTCTTCGGTACCAGTATTTTCTTGTATAAAAATCTCTCCTTAAATAAGGCGAAATTTCGTGCGGCTGAACTAGATTTATTTTTTATAAAACTTGGGGGCTCTGCCCCCTACGAGCTATGCTCAACAACCCCCATTCCGACTCCCCAGATTCTAAAAGTTGGATAATTTCATCGGCTTTAAAAAGATTTAATTATAATTTAAGAAAACAGTGGCGATCTCCCTGTAAATGGGTTTTCATTCATATTCCTTTGATTGGATATTAGGCGAAATCAGCGTTTGTTAAGGGATACAATAGCTTTTTTCGTCTTTGATTAGAAAAAAATTGTTAAAAATTTGAAAATAATCTAATGTAAAATGAATTAAGTAAACAGAGTCTTTGTCTGTCGGTTTTTTAACAGCTCTATAAGAAAATTCTTTTAAATAACACATTTGAAATGTATCGTTTTTATATCTGACGTAAATTTCACCAAAGTTTTCTTTCTCTTTTTAACATAAATATGAAAAAAACTTTTATTGCTAGAAAGGAAATATTATTTGCGCTGTCTTAGAATTCACGATAATAGTTGAAATAATTATCTTAAAATATGAAATAAATGTCTCTCGCAAGTATTTTTTTTTATTTAAACTGTTTTGCCAACTGTCAATTATTTGGCCTTTTTGAATATGACATAAATTTCCCAAGTTTGCGACTTTTAACGCATAATAATGAATTTATTATTTAAAAATTGTCTTTCTCTTTTAAAATTCATGTGTAACTATAGTTTTTATCACGTAATTTTCAATATTTTCCTGATTTTTAACGCGCAATAACTTAATTCTCATTTGAAAGTTTTTTCTGATTATAATAGCCGCGTGTAAATATTTTTTTTATTTGAAGGGAATATTATTCTTTGAACTTTTTTAAATATTGGTAACAGTTTTAAATAAAATCACTTTCTAAAATAAGTAAAAAATATCTCTTGAAATGCTGCAAGTTTGAATTTAGAATGGTGATAAATCCTCAAAAAATGAGTCAAATTTAAAAAAAAATAAATGCAGTCTACACACTGGGATCTTCTATAGTTTTAAATGATGTGAAAATGTTTACAATCCTACGTATAGTTTTTGCTCAAGTAAATTTTTTTATTGAAACGATTTTTACCAAATTTAACATAAAATATCTCTTAAAATAATTATTCGATTTAAAAACTGTCTGCATCAGCGTGTTTTTCAAACATTTCTCTATAATAGCACCAATGTTCACAATTTTATGTGAAACAGTTTTCTTAATATTAACGAAGAAAGACCCCCGGTCACAAGAAATATGGATGCCTATCTAGAAGGGTACTGGGAAGATCTGCGCAGATTTTTATCGGTCCATTTCCAAACAATTACTTTTTTTATATATAGAAGGAAAGGTACTGATATTTCACCTGAAGAATATCGGTACACGAACGAAACCTGGTCACTATCATTTGACTGCCTCGTGAATGTTTCCCTTCATGGAAACAAAAGTCTCGAAAAAAGTTCAAATTAAGTCTTAATTAAGGGAATTTGTTTTCCTGGACAGACTATGTAAAGGCGGGGTGACATAAGTTGAGGGACGTACGTAGACGGGACGTAAATCGGGATATAGCTTTGAGGGGTCTGAAGTGATAACTTTTGGCGAATAACATGAAATGCTGAGGAAATGAAAACAAGAGCTTTATTGACATAGTAACTACAATTAGTGCTTACATGTGCCACTGACAGCGTCAAGAAAGTGACTGACGTACCTTTGTACATGTTCCAAGTGTTTAATGAACATGAACGTTTTGCAATGAGGTCCTCATAAAAGTGAACTGGTGTCTCACAAATGAGGCATCTGGAACATTCAAAAGGGCACAACAATAACTTTCTAGACGCTGTCATGTATGTATTGATGTTGTTGGTGGCACATATGAGTGCTTCTGTAATTGTTATGTCAAAAACTTATTTTCATTTCCTCAACATTTCATGTTTTTCTCCAAAATGTTTAATTTCCGTCCCCATATTGCTATACCTAAATTGTCTCTTTATGTGTACTTTATCTTTCCTTAAAGTTTGTTTCATGATCCTAGAAACACCCTGTATATATAATAAAATGTTTATATCTTTAATAATGTGTTAAATAAATGCATTATTCCTAGTATAATTTAGTTGTTTTTATTTCATAAAAAATATGTCTTTCATTTATTACGTTTTCTTATCAAAATTTGTTTTTAAGCATTTCTACAATTCGTCTGTTCTTTCGAAGACTGTATCTGTTTTAAAATTTGTTTTACCTTTTTATGCAAAACAAAGTTTTGTATGTTTTCTCTGATTTTAGATAATTAATAATGAAACAAAAATTTATTTTATTCTAAAGCACTAATAATAATTTCTCATTAATATCTGCAAACGCAAAAATTATAAATTGCTTGTAATAAATGCAAATTACCTAAATCGTCATCCTTTTTTAAACCATAAAATCGGGAATCCATCTATAATTGATTTGTGAAACGATTTCAAAGATATGAAGTTTCAATTCAATATTAGAAAGTTTGATTTTGATGATGATTAACAAATATAAAGGCAAAGTTTAAACTAAAAGAAAATTCGGGATGAGGAATGTAACTGCACTTGTAATAGATTGTTTCATTTAGAAAAAAAACGTTTGTCAGACACACGTTCGCTAAATTACAGTTTTCTGTCAAAAATTGAAAATTTTTACTTTTGATTAAAACTTTGATTGAAGATTTTTATGCACTTATGTTCATTATTTTTTTCTGAATAGAAGGAGTTGATTAATTTGAAATATTAAACAGAAAATAATAATCATTGATGAAGTGAAATTTCAAACATATATATATTTTTTAACATGCTTAAATAAAAGCATCTAAAAGTATTTTAAGAGAAATAATCCTAATTCATCCATTAAAGTTCATATTTTTATACACATTTATTTTATACGTATTACTAAATTATTGAGCTTGCGGTCAAACAGAATGTGTATCATATCTATTCAAGTTAAATTTCTATTATAAATAATTTTTCCAAGTTGGTGTAGAAAAACACCGATACACGAATCGCGTCTACTTATTACAGTTCTGAATTTTTTATTATATTAAATACTAGCAGACCCGCCCGGCGGCGTTGCCCGGGGTTTGTAAATAATAACCTTAAACAAAATTCAAATTTGTATGATTTTATATATTTTGAAATTATTTGTGTCCCCATTGTCGTAGGTCTGTCGGTAGTCTGTTTTGCAAATGATTTGCTGTGCAAACTGCTTCCCCCCAGAACTTTAATGGTAAATTCGATTCACTTAAGATTACCCTTGCCACTTCAACTAGCGATATATTTTATCTCTCTGCCACATCGTTCTGGCTTGTGCAATATGGGACTGTGTGTTGATGTTTTATCCCATTAGCCCTGAGGTAATTTTCTATTTCATCTGATGTGAATTCCCCTCCGTTATCTGTTCTAATTGTTTCGGTTTTTTGCCAAATTTGTTGCTAATTAACCCGATGTATTCTTTAAGTTTTTCGTAAACTTCACTTTTCCTAGACAATAGGTATATGATCGTAAATCGCGAGTAGTCATCAATAAAAGTCAAAAAGTATGACTTCCTACCTATTGTCGGTGTTTGAAAAGATCTGCACACGTCGGAGTGAATGAGCTGGAGTCTTTTAGTTGCTGTATACTCTGCAATTTTTGGGTAGGGTTCATCAGTTAATTTTGCCTTAAAGTACTGTTCGCAATCTATGTTATGCTTACAGTTGTTTATTTGGATTTGTGTGTTACAGACTAGTGTGTTGCTAATGAACTTCTTTCCGAACGAACCTCTGTGACTTATGTCCCCGCTACGTATGGCAGCATTTACCCCGTAAGCATAAGTGCCCCGCATGTGCCTGAGTAGTAATCAAGCCAATAGAATAAAAAATAGAATGAACAATTAATCATTAATGTTAGAGAATGTTGGTAACTGAATTCTAGGGATAAAATTTCACAATACAGGGAGTAGCTGAATTGTAATCTAAGTTCAATGAACCAAATCCCGTTGAAATTGGTCCCTTAGAAATTGAGGAAAGAATGCGTTCCCAGGCGGTGGAAGATGCCCCCTCACCTTGTAAATTTCATGAATTACTTTTAACATTTACACGATATTTAATAAACGGATTACATCTCTTATCTAAAGTTACCTTTAAAGTAACACGGTTTTTAATTTACGGCGGTGGTGAGTAGACGAATGTTGATGCTGAAAAAGGAGATCAATGTTCGAAAAATGTGGTAGCTGAGGTATAAAGAAAGACCGGTCAAAATTAAGCATAGGGTATGAATTAATCAATAGAATAATATTTTAAAGAAATGTTCAAAAATGGGGTAAATGCTTAAAAAATGGCCCTGAAACCCCAAATACATATATGCGGTTGTTGGTCTAGGGAGAAGTGTCCGAGTCTCAATTTTGAAGTTATTCAACGACTATTCTACTCTTGTTAAACAGTGTGTTAAAGTTCTCTATACATACTTTTTACCGAGAGTAGAATAATCTACCGGTTTAATTTTTATTTACAATAATTTTAAGAGAGTCCATTGAAATTTATTTAAGAGGCTCGGCAGTTTGTAACGATAAATTATCTTTTCGTATTCCGAATTTATGGGTTGAATGGCTGAACAACTTACGGAGTCGCGATATAGAGGGAACATGTGCGATCACGAAAATGTAGAGCGCATTATATGCTTACTTGTTTATATTCGATGATTTTCTCCATTTTTCATATGCATTGTATTTGTAATTTTCTGTTATACATTCTGCTTACGAAAAGTTGAAATGTCAATATATTTTTAATTTACATTTAATGTGTTTTTATAACGTCTACTAAGCAAATAAATATTTTAATATTTGGATAGAGGGCAAGTTATTAATAATTTGGTGCAAAAAAATTTAAAGGGGCCTTTAAAAATTTAAAAAATCTTAGCATCAAGTGCATCAGGACCTGTCTTGAACTAACCTCACCTAAATTTTCAGACTTCTACGTGCAGTAGATTTCGCTAGCCATCGAAGACACACACACACAAACACACACACACAGACAAACAGACAGAGCGGTGTGTTCTTTTATTAGTATAGATTGAAAGAAAGATTATACCTCAAAAAGAAAGTTTTTCGAAAAGGATATTTCTTTATTATTATTCCGGATTTTACTCTAATAAAATAAAATGAACAACGTAATTGTAAGAGTTTTGCTATTTTATTAGTGCGAAAATTATACTGTAAATAATATTTAAATTTTTTATACTTGAAGAATGTCAAAAAATTTGAATTTATAAAGAGTATGCTTTAATTAACAGATTACATAATCTTGAAGGCACCTACATAACTTTCAAAGTAAATATTTTCGCACGTCTTTTCGGGAAAATCTGAAAAAAGTTTTATTTTTGGTGAATTTAATCCGAATTTTAATTACCATAGGGAATATAACGGAAAAATAAACTTCACTCTTTATTAAATTTAGTTACGTCGTGGCGAAACTTTAAGTTTCAAAATTACGCTTTTAATTCAAAGCAAATATATTCATATACACACTTTCTTGTATTCATATTTAAATTTTTCTGTTATGATTGTACTTTTCGTGATTTGTATTTTAAAATGGAAATGACAATTGGCTGGAGTACACAAACAAAAATTCATATTCAGTGTTTTAATTAAGTATTTATTTATATTACAAAATACGTAACATGTACAAATATTTTAAAATATATAAATTATGATTTTAATTTAACATATAATTAATGACTAATTAATTATACAGCATGTTAATAGCATAAATTTTAATAATATTAACTGTAACCATTGGTTCAAGGTCACAAATAAAATGTAGTTCAAACAGTTTTAAATAAGCGCATATACGAGTACTGCTTTGTTAACTCGGTTGCAGTGCCACATGCACAAAATGGCGACTCCCTAGAGTAAAGCGTTATTGCTGGGTTGAAGATTTTAAAAGCCTTTAGAGCAGGGATCGCAGCATATAGGACAAATTTTATTTTTCTTACCAGTATATTTTATGAATAATCCTCATGATACGTTACTATTGCAATTCATGTTAAAATGTCTCTTGAAGATTATTGATAAAAGATACTGGTAAGAACAATAAAATTTATCCTATATGCTGTGACCCCTGCTTTAGAGTCATGTGATTTTTTTCTTTGTGGCTTTAGAGAAGATCGTATCTACACTGTTAAAAATTTTGCAGCATTCTGGCAGGTCATTCGACCGTTTTTGAAAAAACGGTTTCATAACTATAATTTAACTATACTCTGACCATAAAATGGCCAATAATATGGTCAGAATAGTGTTAAATTACGGTTGTGTAACCGTTGTCGGAAAAAACGGCCAAATGACCTGCCAGAATGCTGCAAATTTTTAACAGTGTACGTTCCGCCCCGCTAGTGAATGACTTGTCAGATTTGAAACACAAAATTCAAGAGGCTATTGCTTTAGTAACTCTGGGCTAGTTAACCGAAGTGCGGGTAGAATTGGACTCTAGGTTGGATGTATGCCGTATAACAAAAGTGCACACATTGAACATTTGTAAGGAAAAATACGTTATTTTAAATTCAATTTGATGTATGATTTGTAGTCTAAATTAAACTATTATAACATACTATTGGAACTGGAATATTCTTGTATGGGCACACTGTATTATATAAATACTGAAATGCGATTCAACGTTTAAAAAAATAGTATACATCTAAATTTAAATAAATTGAAGAATTTTTATCAATTACTCTCTTTATCAGGATGAGCGAAGCAAATCCTCTACTGCGCTATACAGATTTAATTTTGTCGTACACTTTTGAAAAAAAAACTATTCTGTATTTTGGCTTGAAATGAAATATAAAATAAATTATGATCTGTAGATTTGCACAATATTATTTTTTTACAGAATAACATTACAAATTTTATTATTTTAATTCATTTTACAAGTTTTTCCTTTACGGACGCATTTTTGCAAATAAAAAATGAAACACGTATATTTTCAGAAGAAAAAATAAATTACGGAGTTACGATTTCTTTTATGAAACTTTTAAAATACCTTTTTTATGAAAATTATAGCATATTTTTATGAATTAAAATTTGTAAAAATTCAATTATTTACATTCAATTGTAAAATTATTTTTCAGTGTTATAATTCAAATACACAATTTATTCTTATTATGGTAAAACATTTACGCAGACGATACTTACGCATTTTAAAAGAATTATATTAAGATTTTTTTTTGTAAAGTGACAACGAAAGAATTGTAAACAAATAAAATTAATTGTTAAATTCATTATATAAATATTTTGTAAAATCTTGCTTCGAAATTATTTTTATTCATACCATAATTCATATCATAAATAAAAAATTCTGAGGAAATTCTTAGTTATTTGGCTGAATTTACATTTCTAAATTTAAAATTCGCCAAAACAAAAAATAACGTTAATGCTTAATAAAGATGCAATAATAATAATAATAATAAAATATTGTTACTTTCAAATATTTATCTTATTAAATAATGCTTCGCGAATCCAAACAAAGCATGGCTTTTGCTAGTATATTTTAAAGTAAATATGAATCCGAATTCTATCGGGTCTTTTTATATGGCGAAAATTAATGAAGGGTTTATATGCATATTCATTTTTTTATGTTTTCAAACAAATGCTACATTTACACATTTTTGGGGTTAAAAATTTATCGCTATAACACAATTTATAATTGAAAAATACACACACACACATATATATCTTTACATATATGTATAAATGATAAGTGAATTAAACATGATATAAAGTTTAACAAAACATGTGTTATCTGCATGATGATCTAAGCAACTCTATTGAGCACACAAACAACAAGATTCTAAACAAGACAATAATAAGATGCTGAACACAATACTAATAACATATAACAACACAAAAACAAAATGCCAAAAAAATGTTAAAGATGTACAAGGTAACATAGATACAGAAAAAAAAACAGGTAGAAAATAAAATGGCTCCTACCGCTACAACATGTGGGATCGTCAAAAATATGTCAACATCACAAGTTTTGCGTAGCATAATGAGCTTGCGTGCTCCATACGTGTACAAATAAACCAATAAAAGTGTTTAATTATATTTGAATATTTAAAAGGATGGTAAATAAATAAATAAATAAATAAAAATATATTTCAAACATAACCTTAATAAAACACTAAAAAACACCAAGAAAGCAGTACTGATATATACTGTAGATTAAAAATAAAAATTTTACAGGAAAAAAATGATACTCTTCATTCTACATTGTACCATTTTCCCCATCAGCGAAAATTTTTCTTCCTCCTCCGTGCTACCTTTTAACAGAAAATTTGTGGTGCGCTTGTCTTTTTTGCCGACAATATTACTTATCACCTTCTAATTCCATCTCCCCATTCAAACACAATTGAGAGATTTAATGCTGCTTAACTTAAGGGGACAAGAAAAGCTCTATCTCCGCCATGTTAATTGCACCAACTTTATGTACCTTTTTCTCAGAAATTGTGAATGATAGAGGTCTAGATTTTTTAGAGTAGTTAGAATAACATGATTTACGTATTTTAACAGACCCTTTCCTTTCTAAGTGAAACTCAAAATTAATTATTAATTGTTTATTGAAAGTCATGTTTAAATTAGCATTTTTGGTAAGATTTCACTGAATAAAATAAATAATTCACAACAAATCATTAAATCCCTGTGTTAAAATATACAATATAACATAATATAAGTATTAAAAAAAATCTGAGTTCTTAAGTTTAATAGATATTGAAAAAAAATTAACATGAACATGAAAAATCCAAATTTTGAGAAAAAGCCAATTAAAGATTTAAATAGTCATTAAACTGTGGAATACTCTTAGAAAGAATGGATAATTTCAACACTTATTTTTTTATATATAAACATGTGTGACACACCGTTAGAAAGATAAAAGTTTAAACTATTTAATGATACAAAAAGTAAAAATCGATTTTTTGGTTGAATTTTGCTTTCCCGGTCCCCTTTAATTATAAATCTCTACCAAAATAAAGTTACTTAGATTTCTAGATTTTGTTTCAAATATATATCGACAAGAAAATTAAAAAAATATCGAAAATATCACACCATAGTAACTAGGGAGAGTTCATTTTCAAGCTTTCCAAATATAAGAAATCTTGTGAGAATGCTGACTAATTTAAGTGAAGTGTAACTTTATAAATTCATTAAAAAGTAAAAGTTAATTATAAATAATTAATAAAAAATGTTTGGTGTTATCCATTTTCCGCCAGCTTTTGCTGGCGACAAAGAGTAGGAACTTGGAAAATATTGTACTGAACAGACACTCGAATATTCTTCGTTTAAGCGTAGAAAATCTAAAGAAATCTAAAGCACATTTACATAAAGTTACATCTACCCTATATATATATAATCCTAATGAAACGGATATTATGAAACGAATTTATGTAACGATTCTATGAAACCACTGATTAAACAACTGATTATGCTTCACGGCGATTTCTCCTACAATACGGAATACGTTGTGATGAAATTAACACCAAAAATCCGTATTGATCTGCAGATCTCAAAACTGGTATTAGAATTTTTAAATTCGAATTAGTTTTCGAAATAGTATTTTTTTTTCTAATTTTATATACTTTTCTCTAATGATGGCAACTCAAATTTTAATCATAACAGGTATTTTTTTTTTCATATTTTAGAAAAGGTTACAATTTTACACTAATTTGGCGACCAGTTTGGCCTCCCTTAAATGTATGCTAAGAAATATATCATGTTACTTTTATTCATAATTCAATTTGTATTTCATTGTCATTTTATTTAATACAAACTGAAACATTTAAAATAAATGGCTTTCACTTCTTTTTTTTTTTTTTTAAGAGAAAAAAAAAAATTAGGCAAAGATGTCATATACGCACCGGGTTACCTAAATGGCGCCAAAATGGCATTATTTTGGTTAACATGGTAACCCAGGTATTGTTGTTTATTTAATAATAAATGTTTATGTACTTTATTTTCTTTATTTAAATTACATAAATTGTTCATAAATGCCAAACTTTCATATGAAAAGCGAAGGGATCAGAGCGTATTTATTTATGGTAGTTACATGACTTGGACTATTACAATATAGATGAAAGGATAGCGGTAGAATAATATTTGGCGTACCTATCACCTGCGCCTGGGTAACATTAAAGTACCAAAATGGCTCCTGGAATATAAAAAGCGAAGTAGTCCGCCAAGAACTGTTGATGATAGTCATATGACTTAGGCTATTGTTATAGAAATTGTTTTAAAATACCGGGAGACAAAGACTCTGTACACTTAAATCATTTTATTTTAGCTTCTTTTCAAATGTTTAACTGATCCTCTTTAATCAAACACTGAAACAACCGTTGGATGTCTTAACAGCAACTGATTCGGCCTTATTTTTTTTCAAAGGGAATTGAATGAAAAACCGTTTACAGGGAGATCTGCACAGCTTTTTTCAGTATAATTCAATCTTCTCTAATATTTTTAAAACCGATCAGATTAGCGTGTTTTTAGATTCTGCGGTGTCTGAACGGGGGGTTGGTGAGCGTAGCTTACAGGGGGCAGAGCCCCCTAGTAATATATATTTATTATCTGCCAATTATACAATATATCTTTTTTTAAATTAATTTTTAATATCTAAAGTTCTTTATACACACATAAGAAATTACAGTTATATTCTTATGCTCTTTAGAAAAAAAAAATGTTCCTTCTAAAGCTCCAAATCATGTATCTTTTGATTCAATTAAACAATGCTTTCTAATATATTTTGCTTTGCTTATAGTTGCAACTCAAGGGGCTTCTCAGCTTCCGTTTTTTCCTCACTAATGTAAAGTCTATGGGCATTTGATGCATTCGTATATTTAAAATATATCCTCGGGAAATTAATATTTTTAACTTCCATTTTTTGTTTACACTTCCTAAAAGATGTCTCTTTTTGTTCTTAGTTCACAAAATATTTCTAAAGAATAGACTTAATTTGTATGAAGTGTTACAATCTTACTCATAGTTCGCCCGCTTTTAACACATAAAATATTAAATTCAGCATAGATTTTAGAAACATTTTGAAAACTTAGAAAAAAAGAGACATTCTTTAAGAAGAGTACACAGAAAAAAAGATGTTAAAAATGTGAATTTCCAGAGACGATATTTTAAATATGCGAATGCATCAAAAGTCGATAGACTTAACATTACGGATAACAATTCCGAAATTCAGTACCAGCCCCCTTAACATTAAAAGTTGAGTTAGTACTACCTGACGCCACTAATACACTAAAGACAGACAAAGAGGTATTAAAGCTGTGTTTACATAGAAATTTTCCAGCATGTAATATTTTAAACAATGGTTATCTTTTTTCACATATTTTTAAAACTATATTTCAAATATATTATTTGATAGTAAATACATTTTTCTACGAGTAAATAGGAAACTCGTCTAATCTTAAGAAGAAGAAAAAATACTCTACGTGTTCTGCAATTAAATCATATTGTTTTGTTACACTTTTATTAAATAAGGGACACAAATTGAAAAATAAAATGTTTTTAAACAAACAAAAGCATTTACTAAAAGATGATTTAAGGAAAAAAAAATGTTCTTATGTAATGCATCGCTTCTCTTTCTGTTCCAAATAATTGTGACTAGAAAAAAAGAAAAGGAGTTATTGGGATTTTAAAGGCTTTTTAAGCATTACAGATTTCAGGCAAGGAAAAAAATCAGAATCTAAAAAGGCAGTCTGTAGTGATTTTGTTTCTTTCAGCCAAAATGCATATAAAAAAAATGCTATTTCTTCATCGTGCCGTATCACAGGTAAACATAAAGTAAATTTAAATGCTCATGAAAATAGCAATATATATGTATATATATATATATATATATATATATATATATATATATATATATATATATATATATATATATATATATATATATATATATATAATTTTACAGTTATGATTAAATGCTAAATTTATTAATTTATTGATTTAATTATCGTAATTGGAATAGATGATGATTTGTAATTATATTATGGTTTTATATATATATATATATATATATAGTTTTAGCTACCCACATATTGCTGTATACTTAACTACTATCACAGTGTTCAACAAAATGTGACATCCATTAGTTGAAAGTGCTTACATCTTTACATACATGAATGCAACATGGTACATATTGTTATACAAAGCACATACAGGGATGTATATTGTATGAACTTGCCTTCATAATAAAAAGGTATATTTTTAGACTTTACAATGCTAAATTCTAATTGTTAGTGTTGACCTTAGAACCATTAAAAATAAGTGTTTCAAATTAAAATATAATTCCTCTTCATCGTTTATAAGATTTTTAAATTTGCGTAAGTCGAAAAAATTTTAAAAGTAATATAAAATGATTTTAAATAAAACGATAAATATGTACACCGTAATCTACGTAAAGCCCGGAAACGCATATTGGATATTAAATCATTCTTGGAATCTTAAAATCCTGTAAGAATTAAAATATTCAATAGCGGTTTATTACTTTACCGCTCATCCCCTTTATAGTATGATTTAGTACTTGGTGGTTAATCCTCTAATGATTGTATAAAAGATTTGTGACATAGCTAATGAATAGAAGCAAATATTTATCTATATATATATAAACTGTTCTCTGTGTGTATGTCCCTTATGCAAATATTAAATTTTTGACTGATTTGCACGAAACTTGATGTACAGTCGTGGGTAAAAAAAGTAAACACCCCCTACTAACTCCTCAACAAATTGTCGTTAGAGAAAGTTACTGTTACCGAACGATTAGAAACAAAGTCTACTTTTAAATGGTGTATATAAAATTTGCTTAGGGGGTCATCTACATATTAAAACGAACCCAAACTTCATTTTTTTTCAGTGGCAATACTTAATTTTAACAAGATATTTCAAATCTTCTGTTCAAACTATGCCTAGACACTAAATTTCAAGTCATTTGAACTATAAATTTTTGAATTATAAACATTTAAATTTTAGTGCTTGAAATATTAAATAAAAATTTCATATTTTTATTAATATCTCCCGGGAATTATACTTCTAATGTGCTAATTATTTCTGTAGCAATAATACTAAAATACCCAAACATAAATACGTTGAATTTGTAATTTTTATAATTTTATCATATTAATTATGAATTATGAAATGAATATTTGAAAAAATTATGAATTCAAACATTCAATTTTTTAGATTTATTAAGTCCTGCTTTATGGAAATCCAAAATTTCCCATTTTTCTTCCAATTAGTTTTCAAATTACGCTTAAAAACGGCAAAATGATGGTTTAAGGGGCTGTCTATGATAAAAGTGACTAGATCCTTTGAAATTTCTTATGCTATCCTGCAATCTAGCTGTGTTCATTGACTGCTTGAGATGCCCTTAATTTGCCTTGATCAAGAAAGGGGTCTCTCGGCCAACAATGGAGTACCTAACTTTGATTTGGATACAGCCCCTAAAATAAGACCGTTTTAAAATAATTATTTTATCCGAAACTTATCGTACGAATTGCATAAAAATTTGTTTTTAGGCTAATTGAAGGGTGTAGAGTTAATTTATGCTGTCAGAATTGTGCACTGCTATATATAAAAAAAGTTATGGTTTGTTTTAATATGTAGATATTCCCCTAAGCAAAATTTAAATACATCATTTAAAAATAGACTTTATTACCAATCGTGTGGCACCAGTAACTTTCTTCTACCATAATTTTTTTTGCAGAGTTAGTAAATGGTGTTTGTTGTTTTCCACGACTGTACATAAGCTTTAGAATATGGAATAGGTACTTGTCAACAGTAAAAACCATCAAATCACTATTTACTCCTTTTTTTCTACCACCTTCCATAATTTAACATTATAGATATATGCCTTTTTTTAAATTTTCAAACTCAATCATTTCCTTCCTGTTATCACACCCTGAAAAAGCGTCTCAATTAAAAAAAAGTGATATCACGTGTACTTTTGTTTTTATAGGCTAATAAATCTTCAGGCTCGATAGCTATATTTTTCCATTTTTGAAATCATATATATATATATATATATATATATATATATATATATATATATATATATATATATATATGTTAAAACTTTAACTAAACATGTGTTAAAATGAAGTAGTATCATCATTTAAATGTTTCTGAAGTTAAAAAACCTATTTTAATACAGGCGTTTTAATTTTGATAAAACAATTTAGGAAAAAGATAATAATAAAACAAATCGTTTGCTAGATATGGCATCAATTTATATTTAACTGGCATGACTTTCTAATGATGTTTTAATCGGAAAGAAGACTCTTAATCTTCTGAAATTAATCCTTATTATTATCCTCCATAAAGTGAAAGATTTACTTTTAAGCCACGCGAAATAAAATAAAATTTCAATAAATGCTAGGTCGTTTGGGTGTATTTACTGCTTTTTCAGCGTATTGCCAGGGAAATCGTATACTTCTGTTACACTTACTGAAGAAAACAAGTATTCTGGTTTTAGAAGCTGAAACACTTTACTATACTTACGCCAAAGTGAAGTGTTTTTTCCTTAAGTTCCATTTGAAGTTTGAAAAATTTGAGACTTTTCACAAACGTCAGGTTAAGCATTAATGCATGTTAATATTCTGTAATCGAGTTACATGTCAAGTATTCGCTAAAAACATGGATGATGCTATATTTTGTAAGCAATAAGTTCCATTAAAGGTATAATTTATATTTGTTAAAGTACGTGAAATAGCTTAAAGAATGATTATTGAAGATTACCCCATTTGCACTTAAGGAATTAACTGTTAAGTTCGTATTTTATTTTTTTTGCGGGGTTTTAATTTCGTTTGCTGATTTAGTTATGTAATATTTCACAACCACCCGCCCCCAAATGATGAATTATTTACATTGTTTTAAGAGCAATCGTGCTCATTTTTCGTAATTGCGTTGCATGATTATTTAAAACTAGAAAACAGGAATTCTGCTTTTCAAGAATTTTGCGTTGCCCGATGAAAGCAAAATATATGTATATAAATGTAGCTTGTACAAAAGATATTTCAGTTTTAAGACTTAAAATACACGCTTTTATTTTATATAAAATGACGACATTTGCATCCTCTGAAGAATTCCGTATACACGATCCACTCTGAAACAGCATCTACAGTAAAATATGCATATGACGTCACTATCGCTGAATAATACATAAATCCTGCTAAAAGGGCTGTCATCATTCAATAAACTTGATAAATAGAAATCGGTTATCTAATGATTTATATGCTTTCATTTGTTTATAACTTTAATATACGTACTTAAAATTAAATAATTTATAATAGCTCCATGTTACATCATAAATTATTCCTTTATATTTTTCAAAATAGCACGCATTTTAATTCCCTACCTTTTTCTTTAGTTGTTATGGAAAAATAGCAACAAAAATATATAATTACTATTTTCCAATTATTTTTCCTTTACTTTCTACTGCTTTCTGCAGAAATGGAGTACTTCAATTACCAAAATCAAGCAAATGACGCTAAAAACTAAAAAAATAAATAATATCTCAAAAAATAAATTAAGATGCAGTTTTCAAACAAATTGCATTTAAAAGTACTTTTATCCCCAATACGACGGTAGAGAAATTATAAATGTACAGTGCTTAGAAATTGCAGTAAAGATTATCCGTATTTAACCGTATTATTTACATCTACTTTGTTTTACCGCTGGCTTATATAACGTAACGTTATATTTTAGAGATGATAGTGTAATTGCTAGTTGAAAGAAATAGCATATAGGGGTGAAATCAAGCTTAAAAATTACTTTAAAATACATAAAAAAAGTATTAAATTGAGATTCACTTTTCAAACAAATAACTTTGAAATTCATTTTTGTTTTCCATTAGACGTTCAAAAAGCCGAATGCGTGGATGTTTAGAGGTTAAACAAATTGCAGTAAAAGCTAAATTTATTGGTTAGGTCTTAGCCACCAAAAATACGATGCCAGCGTTACTCGTGGACATGTCTTTTCATTATAATATTGCATTCAGAGAAAATGGGTTCATCTCTCTTAATTGGGGGTTTCAAATTAAAAAATATCCATGCTTGAAAATTAATTTAAAATCCATTAAAATCAGAAAATTATATCTCAGCTTTACGACATATGATGATTAGAATTAAAATCAGAATCAATTAAAATCTGAAAATCGAGATGTAATTTTCAAATGAATTTCATTTGAAAGAACTTTTTTTCTACTCGACAATGTAAAAAATGGAATTGTGCATGTTTAGAAGATATGAAAAATTACAGAAAAGGCTCAATTTATGGGTTAGGTCTTTGCTAGAATCACTAACATATTTTTACTTTATAATGTATATGTATGTAATACTATCGAGACTTTTACTAAATACTAAGGCAATTGGTTGATCTTTTTTCTTCATATTATCAGGAAAATCATATATTTTTCTGTTAACCTAGCCAAGAAAGCATGGAGCTTTCTAATATTTAAAGCTGAGGGATTTTACTATGATTGTGATACTATAAAGTCAGGTGTTTGACTATATATTTAAGGATTTTTGGGCGAGAATGGATAAATCTAAATTATTATTGGCTTATTATTTCCTTTTAATTTATTTTATACAGAAGGCTCCTTATAATTGACGCGGGCGACGCCGGGTAGTTCGGCTAGTATAAAGTAAAACTTATAATAAACTCGCAAATTTAATAATTCATTAAAAAAAAAAAAATAGAAAACGTTATTTATGTATCAAATTTATTTTAAATATCAAAACAGCTATGGAAATATTTTAACTAATTACTTTATCTTTTAATAAGAATTTTTTAATAATAACTTTAAACGTTATAATATTACATTTTTAAAATCTTTTTACCACGCATTAACCGCAACATAGCCCAGGTAATAGTTGTATATTGATATATGATAATAGTTGTAATAGGTAATATTATTTTAATGCTACTTATAAATACCGTTAGTTGATAAATGATTAAACAGTATTTTTCTTTAGCCTATTTACCTCTAATCGACAAGTTTCAATACTGTATTCGATTCGAACCGGAAATTTCTTCATAACGTTATTTAAATATTAAGCGCATACCGCTAAGTTCAATAAATATTTTGAATAGTTGAAAATAAAATTTTGATGTATTTCTTTTTAATCAAGGTTAAGTAAAATTTCTATAGGGTTGTGAGCTGATCCCATTACATTGATAAGTGTCTAAATGTCATATTCGAAGCTTATAGTGTAACTGTCTACCACCCCTTGATGTTAATAACACCAACATAAAAAAGCCTATGTTTTAGAAAGGACTGTCACCATTAATTTGCCAACATTGCTTTTGAAAACTGTTTGGTATTTCCTGAGATGCTTCTGGAATGGTAATTTGGAAAGTTTTTAGATGCATAATAACTTTTAAGTAACTACCATGCCAAATTTCAACTTTCTATCTTAAACAGTTCAGTAGAAATAAAAATTTAGACTATCTTTAGATTCCTTTTCACTCATTTCACTGCATTAACTTTCATTTTATATATAATCTGTTATTAGAGAGCAGTTAATCTTATAGGAAACCACCATGTCAAGTTTTTTGTCCCTTCAATATATTCAAAAATCTCATAAAGATATTTCGCTCTTCCTTTCCCTCTTTTTGTAGTAGTACCGAGATAAAATATAGTTTTTTTTTTTTTTTTTTTTTTTCAGCAGAAACCATCAATTTCAATTTTCTTACATTACATTTCAAATCGGTTTGTTATTTCCTAAAATCCAATTGAAATCGTAATTTGGAACATATTTAGAACACTTTTACTCATTTCAACATTTTAAATTTTGAATTTTTTAGAAACAGTTATTAGGAAGCATTTACATTCTATAAGTATCTATCTTTAACAATTCCATAGAAATCGCAAATTAGATCGTTTTTAGAACGCTTTTCGCGCATTTTACCTTTTTTTCAACTGTTCTTAGTGAGAATTTACATCTTATAGGTAAATATCATGCCAAATTTACAGTTTACCGGTCCTCCAGTATCACAAAAATATAATTTTACAAAGGTTTTTCTCCTGCAACTCTCTGGATGTAGTGGCGTATTGGAGTAGGTAGTATCAGCATCACTTTCTAACAGTTAAATTTGAAATCGGTTTCGTATTTCCTGCGCTTCATGGAAAACGTGATTTATAACATGTTTAGAACGCTTTTCCCTCTTTTCACACCTTTTTAATTTCTATTTTTCTTTAGCAGTTGTTAGAGAGAATTTCCATCTTATAATTAACGACCATGTCAAATTTCAAGATTCTAAGCCATTTCATTATCTTAAAATTTGCATTTCCAGAACTTTTTTGCTTTTGGAAGATTTTGGAAGATTAGGAAGAATAATGCTTTTGGAATAAGATAAAGCAATGTATCTATAACTCATTGTAAACTGTATTACAACTAATCATTGTATTAAATGAATTTTATAACAAATTATTTTAATAGAACTTATAAATACCGTCAGTAGATAAAGGATTAAACAGTATTTTTCTTTATCCTATTTACCTCTATTCGACAAGTTTCAATACTGTATTCGATTCATACCGGAAGTTTCTTCATAACGTTATTTAAATATTATCCGCATAGAACTAAGTTCAATAAATATGTTGAATAGTTGAAAATAAAAATTTTGATGCATATATTTTTAATCAAGATTAAGTAAAATTTATATAGGGTGGTGAGCTGATGCCATTTCATTGATAGAGGACTAAAATTACTTGGACATCACTGACAAAATTAAAAAAATCGCTTCTGTGCTTATAGTAAATTCTTGGGCTAGTTCCATGGGTGTTTGTAGTGTAAGTCTCATAGCTGATAAATGGTATGTTTCTTGGTAACCGCTGTTTTCGAAATGTTTGCTTCGCCTTGTTCAATAGGGTGGGTCGAAAAAACCGAAATTTTTATAATCGAAATGTAATAGCGCTGAAAAGTTGCCTTTTGTAATACAGAATAAATTTCTAAAATATTACATCAATCGGTTAATATCTTTTACCGCCGCAAGGGGGCCAAAGTTTCAAAAAATCGCAAAAACATGTTTTTTTAATCTTTTTTTTTTTTTTAATTATCCAAACATACCAATACAATTTTTAATAGAACGCAATAGATACATGAAGATATGAGAAATGTCCCGGTAAATGTTCATTATGATGAAATCATATCTTTATTTGCCGCGAAAAAACCATATTTTTTGAAAAAATTTCAAAAATTTCAATTTTTCTTTTTTTTTGTAATTTTTTTTTATAATTTCTATAATATGTCTAGAAATAAATAATTTTACTTTATATCTATTAATATATCATACTTTTTTATAACTATTTGTAATAGACTTGGAAATAAAGTTAATCATTCATTTTTCTTGAAGATCGCTTCATCTACTGATGTTTTACTTCATAACAGCCAATTCATGCCACAAAAATTATGTAAAATGAGCAAAATGTTTTAGTATTTTATTAATTAAAATATAGAGATGTTTAACCGAAACGGGTTAAATAAACTTAAAATGAAGAAGAATTTAATGTAAATGAATTTTATACTATAACTTGCTTTCAGATGAAGCCATTATTTCTCGAGAGGCCAAAACTGATCAGATGTGATCCTCCCTCTGTTCTAGTAAACAAACTTTATCAGTGCTTCAATGAATAATTTCACGCATCTTTCTAGTGTTTGAGTGGGACAAGGAATGTTATAATAGCTGGTATCGTTAATCGAACATTTTATACTCACCAGCGTTTTTAGTCGATAAAGAAACCATAACAGGTGGTTCCGTTATTTTTCAGTTTTGTCAGTAGACTAAAGCCATACAATTTTAAGCTTCAGTGTTGAAGTCTGCTATGATAAAGTGACGCATGGCACTATTCTAGTCCCCAGAACTTCGTGCTTTTGCAATTTTCTTCATGGCTGGAGCCCTGATGTTCTCCTCTTCATATGCTATCATTCCAAAGAGGCTATTTGTATGATTTGCGAAATAGTCATTTCGTGAAAATACAGGAACTATAATCTTTTGTAGATTATCTGTCAAGTAATGTAAGTTACTAACTATAGTGCACAGATTCTGGAAAACATGCGTGATTAATTTTAATTGTGAACCAACCAATGCAGTACATTTTCAGGATGTACTCAAAGAGTATGACAAGTTAAGAAATGGGTTTCTTTGTTCCAACATAGAGTCTCAAAATTCGAATAGCAGTAATGATCCACCTTGCGTGAAATATTTGTCCAGGGACTCAGCAAAAAAGGTCAATTGTATACACGCGTGTTGAAAGACCGTGCAATATTTCAGACATATACTTCTGGTCAGTTGACAAATCATCTTTATCAACAGCTAGGTGATCAGATTAAATTGGCTTAAATTTTGCAATTGGTAATAATTCGCAAATCGCAAGAGATCAACCAATTGGACCACAATATGATAGAGAACCTGTTTTTCGTCATCAAGATGTGTGAAAAGATGTCTCAGTGGAAGCTCATTGAAGTGAGGTCAAGGAAGCCAATAAAGTGGTTTTTTAAAAGTTGTTCTCAACTAATCCTACTATAACACCACCTTTGCATCCTGTTTTCAAGACAGTTCCGCGAAATTCAACTGCAATTATTATTCCAGTCGGAATTTCCTTTTCTTCAAAAAATCTATAATGTCATTGCATATAGAAGTCGCCTTGCCAGACGATGGGGTCAAATGACGAAAATAATTCAGACCTGGTTCTAGTACAAAGAGATATGTTCCTCCTTGACTTCGCAAAGATGAAACTTTGCCACCTGTTTAACCTGGTAGATAATTCTATCTTTATGGCCATCAAAGTATAGAGTAAAAGGAGTACATTACAAAAAAAAAAGAAAAAAAAAACAAAAAAAAAAAACGAACAAAGTGAAACGTGACTCTGCAGGCAGCTGCAGGTGTTTCTATCATTGAGCAATTTTTTTTTTAGAATTACAGTGATCATGGTTAACAATGTGCATTAAATTAACAACATAAAATGCCTTTCCCAGCCTATTAGAAATGTAAAAGATCTGAAAACATTACAAAAGTTATGAACATTGAAAAAATGAAAAACTTTAATTCTTAACATTTTTTTAGAAATTTTGGCCCTGTTGTGGCGGTAAAAGCAACAATGTCACAAAAATGAAATGTTAATGTTGCATTACTAATATCTCGCGTGGCTATTGCGTTCTATTAGAAATTGAATAAGTATGTTTGGATAATTTTAAAAAAAAAATTGCTAAAAGTATGATTTTTGCGATTTTTTCGAAATTTGGACCCCTTGCGGCGGTAAAAGATATTAACAAATCGGTGTAATATTTTACGCATTTTATCTTTTTTACAAAAGGCAACTTTTCCGTGCTATTACGTTTCGATTATAAATATTTCGGTTTTTTCGACCCACCCTATTGTTCAATTAATGAGATTTCTCCTGTGAAATCTGTCATATTTTCCGTTCTAAAATACTGGTAGTAAAAATCATAGCATGTGACTTACGCTACAAATACTCATGGCAATAGCCCTTAGTAATACTGCAATAATATATTTTGAATACAGCAACAGCACGTTATACCATGACAAAATCATAAATTAATAAAAAAAGTAATACGAAGGAAAATTTAAGTAAGTGACTGTATTGACTTATAATAATCATATTCTTATTTTTCTGTCTATTTTGAAGCATGTAACTGCTTTTTAAGTCCAGATAAATAAACCACGTGAATTGATCAGCAATCCAGATTGCTGCTTCGACTAAATTAAAATCTTCTCCGAATTTTAATCTGTTCTGACTCTGATGGACTGACCTTAACTCTAGATGGTCCAGTGAGCAGTTTTAAACAGGGGGACAGTATTTACGTAAGCACTAAGGGACGGCAATTCTCTGCATAGAATAAATATAAAACTACATATAATTTACAATAAAAATTATGTATTTTATTCTTTGAATAAAATATATATATATATATATTTTGTATATTGAAATTTCTAAATACAGTTTGTCATTTTATTTAGTAAAATTGTTCCAGAGATCATTGCACGAAGTAATAAAATTGACAAAACAGAAAATTTGAATGTTTAAAATCTTCTTTTTGTATATTTATAGCTATTTTCTTGAAAATGCTTTTCAAAACCCAGCTAAAAATGAACTGCAGTTTTTCTACAGAAGTGGAGTATATTTGATGTTTTTCTATAGTCAACTATAGATTTTCTGTAGTGCAATCTCGACTATAAAAATACTTTAGAAATTCTGCGGCTAATGTGGCGTAATTTTGTGGTCCTTTATTTCAAAAATTCTCTGTGCTATTAACCTAAAAAATACTATAGTTTAAGTGAAGTCATCATAAACTTTTAAAATAATGAGATTTTGCGTCTGTAGTAATACAGCAGTATTGAAGTAATTTCATCTCTTTAATTTTACCAGTTTCCTGTCTTTCTCTTAGTGTTTAATTATTTTACTTGGCCGAAAAGTATAAATTTTATTATGTGTTAATCAGAGAAAAAGAAAATATTTAGTTAAAACTAAATGTCAAAATCCGGGAGGGGAATGCTGATAACCTGGGGCTACATCTCCCTCCCCCCCCCCCACCATAAAAAAATTACACTGTTTTTAACCTGACTTTATGATAAAGTTTAAATACATAAACATAAAAAAACTCGACCGAAATTAACTACTAAGAGTGAGATATAGGGGGGGGGGGATCTCTCCCCCAACAGAAAAATTCTTAGTTTCTGTTTAATTTTAAGCTATACGGAATAAATAAATTTTACTATATTTTTCAAAATCGGAGAAAATAATATAATTCCATTAATTAAATTTCAGACTTCAGGGATTGGCATGGCCCTCCCCACCCTCCTTAACGGAATTTTTTTATTTCTTTTATTTTAAAATGTTGAAAAAGAATGAATTTTACTATGCATTTCATAAAAAAAAGAAAGAAAAAAAGAAAATTTAATTACTTAAATTTCAAAATCCAGGGAAGGGAAAGGGCTTTTCTCTTATCCCCCCTCCCCACCCCCAGGCAACTGATATTTCTGCTATACTGTCCGTCTATTATTTTAAGTTTCTGCGTATAAATAAAATTTACTATATACAAAATCGGAGAAAAAGAAAATTCAGTTATATATATATATTTCAAAATCCAGCGGCAATGACACTCCCCTAGGCTCCCCCCTTCTAACGAAAAATTTTTGGTTACCTTAATTTTTAAGTTACTCGCAAAGAATAAATTATACTATGTTTTTCATAGCAGGAGAAAAAAAATTGGGTTACTTAAATTGAAATATCTAGGGGGGGGGGGGCAGTTGGTCTCCTGTGCCACCTTCCCCTAAACTGAAATTTCTTGGTTCCTTTTTTTTAAGTTACTCGAAAAAAGAAATTTAGTTTGTACAATTTCAAAATCCACGGAAGGGCAATGGGCCTCCTATACCGCTCCCTCAACTGAAACTTTTTAATTCCTCTTTAATTTAAATCACTCGAATTAAAAAAAATTTCACTATTTCAAAATCGGTGAAAAAAATTAGGTACTTATATTTTTAAATCCAGGGAGGAACAAATGACTGTCATATGACATCCCCCCCTCCTCCTAACGGAAAGTTATTGGTTTCTGTTTTTTTTTTTTTTTTTTTTTTTTTTTTTTTTTTTTTTTTTAATCACTGGCAAAGAATTAATTTTATTATGTTTTTCAAATTAAGAAAATAAAATTAGTTACTGAATTGAAAATCTAGGCAGGGGTAGTTGCTCTCCTATGTCACCCTCCTCCCCTAAACGGAAAAACGCTTCCCCCCCTTTTTTTTTTTTTTTACTTACTTGAAAAGAATAAATTCTACTATGTTTTTCAAAAGAAGAATTTTTTTTTTAAACTTTAATTTCAAAATCCAGGGAGAAGGCATCCCATCCCCCTTTCTTCTTTTTCATAGCACACCCGGACCCGGATTTACTAAATACTCAATTTGCCCTTCTCCCCGAAAAGACATGACTTCCAGTTTGCATGAAAATTACTTCTAATTTATAAAAACGAATGAAAAAAAAAATTCTTATTAAATATTTTATTTTAAATTTACATTGGAACATTTAATAATTATTGATATTTATTAACATATAAATCATATAATTTTAATATATAATATTAATTTTATATTACGTAATATAAATAATATAATATAATTTAATTAATTAATAATAATTATTTATAATTAATAATTATTAATAATACATAATATAATATTAATATATAATATTAATTATATATTACATAATATAAATAATATAATATAATTTAAATAATTAATAATAAATATTTATAATTAATAATTATTAATATTATATAATAATTAATATCATTTAAATAATTTTTTTTATTCTAAATTCTTTTCGGGCTCCAGATAGATTTTGCGCTGTTAGCGAAACGAGATCGACCAATCAGAAGCTTGTATTTCGGGAACTTTTCCCTGCTTTAAGGAAGCAAGTTTTCTGATTGTTCAATCTCATTTCGCTAACAGCGTAAATGTATCTGTATCCCGGCAGGAGAAATAGTCCTCAACTCAACTGTCGATATCCGGCGATTGTTTACAATACATGTGACTCCATTCCCGCTCACTTTTTCTTATGCTACGCTTGATCGTTCCTCTTAATTTTTATAGCCCTTTTTGCTCTTGTAATACTTCCGCGTTAATTATTTTTTTTTTTTAAATGAATGTCCATAACCACAAGATTGCTAAAATTATGTACCGAGCTAGATTTGTCTCTTTGAAAGGACTCTGAGACCATGGCTGCAGATTCAAAAAGGGAGATCTGGCTCGGTACATAATTTTAGCAAAGGACTCGTATACTTCCAAAAACCAGGCCCCTTTTTTTAAAACAAATCGAATAGAGACAACAATAGAAAATAAAACGAAGTCTTACCAATACAAATATTTCGGAGGAGAATTTTGTAGTTTCAAGATATTATCATTATTATTATTTGCTTTTTTCAAAAGAATAATAGAGGTGCAGTTTTTTTTTCTAGTTAACTAGAAGCTAGTTGAGTAATTCATTGTTATTACAAAACAAAAGCGTTCAAGAATCAATTTAAGTTTTTTATTGATTAGTTGCAGTTTTTGTGTATTGTTCGTTTTTTTTTTTTTTTTTTTTTTTTTTTTTTTTTTTTTTTTTTTTTAATATATAAATTTTCAAGTAGTGCTGCTGGTTTTAAACAATGAAATGTTTTTAACTTAGATATATAATTTATTTAAAACAATGTGCATGGCAACCACAATTAAAACAATGTGCATGCAAATTATTTTGGATGTGGGACAAGAAGGGTGATATTTTACAGTGGTAGAATTGATAAAAAAAAGTCACTGGTCCCAAGGACCAGTAAGCATGAGAATTTACTGGTCTGCAGTTATCATCACTGGCCCGCTACATAAAATTCTATTAAGTCCCTTTAACCCTTGAGTGAACTTCCCCTCCCCCCCCCTCTTAAAATATAAACCAAACTTCCTTTACAGCCATCCAAAATTTTCAGCATAGTAAAGCTATAATTTACTAAAAATTAAATAAACAGTATACATAACGAAAAACTATAAAATTATTAATTAGATATTTTATTTAACTGATTATTTATTTCAGATGACTGAGATTTAATGCAATTTTTTTAAATTATTGTGTGATTTGTGTTTGGTTGTGGTTTTCTAGGGGACGGGTAAGTTAAGTTTACCTGTGAGAAAGGGGGGGAAAAGTTACTGGTCCTGCAGACCACTAAATTTTTCAAATTAGAGGTCGATTGCATTTTTGGTTGTCTCGGACCAGCGGACCACCAAGGATTTCGAACGCTGTTTTTTAAACCAAAGGGCATACAGAACCGCTCGTTGCCTACCATGGCACAACTTCATTGTTTTGGCCTATGGAATTCATACCTCTGCTCAGAGTGTCAAGTCTTGGAAACCACTGACCACTACCTTCTAGAATGCTGAAAGTTTCGCACAGAGCAACTGCTGACAGTGCGATGAATTCTGATGAAGGAGAGTTCTTCCTGGAATTTAATCCCAATAAAAACAAGTTCTCTTCTGTGAATGTAATGTCTACTGAAAGAGCTGTTTATAGAGAACTGTATTAGCAATTTTGGATCATTAGAGGTAAAAAGCCGCCAAGTGAAGCAAAGCTGAAAACCTCATAATCGAGCATAGGCTCCGATAATCAAATCAAATCAACCAAAGGGCAGGTGGTGTGCAGTACACCCTCCACCCCCCACCCAGCCCTAAACTGCCTAAGGAAACTCTGGTAAGAGTGCATTTTGGCAGTTTAAAAAAAAAAAGCATATCACTGCACCCGTAAAAATATTCGGCACAGATGTTACCATAACACCAACCAAACCTCGTTACCATATCAAGCAAAATAATGACACTTTGGCACCAGTTAAGTACCTGGTGCTTATATGACATTGGCATCAGAAAAAAATCGTGCCAATATGGAGTGTATATGACATCTGTGCCAAATAAAGATATATTACATTTATCGCTTATTATTATCGTATTACAGCTTATTGATTTAAAGTTGGATTACGATTTCACCGGTAAGTGATTTATTTTCTTTTTAAGAACATAATTGGTTGATAATTGTTTAATAAAGCATAGCAGCTTGGTGTGTTCTGCTAAGTGCATATAAATTTTATTTTATGTAATTTTCTTTTGTTTACATGTCAAGGATAGAACATGAAGACATCGATCATTTAAAATTCTCAAAATTATGACTAGAATTTTCACAAAAATAAGAAAACTTCACAATTTCACAAAAACAGGACCCTGTGAGAAAAGTCTGGACAGACCCCTGGTTAGGAAATGTGAAATAAGACATTTTATACTTTGTTAAATTTTTTCAGTTAGAAATACTTTTTTGTATTTAAAATTTTGTTTTAAAAATATCTGATTTTTTTATACTTGATATTGAATCCTGTAGTTAGTTTTTTTTTATAAGTGTATAAAGCCAATTGTTACTGTTTTCAATTAGTTCATCTTCCATTTTGTTCTAAATGAAAATAAAAAACAAAAAAACAGAAATATAAAGATAAATACATTTTTTAGAATATTGTTTGAGTAAGTTTTCATGTTAAGTGCAATATATTTTAGTTTCTAATCTATATTGTACTCAAAAACATTTATTATCAGCGGTAAGTTGGCTGCTTTGAAAATATCGGATATATATCGAAAATATCGGATATATATCAAAATATCGGATATTTTTGATATTTTCGAAAATATGATATTTACGAACCCTGCATGTCTTAAATTAGTACATATGGGCAGGGTTGCCGGCTTTTAGCCAGGCCCGGCTTTTTTTGGTTTTAACCGCTTAAAAAAAGCCGGCTTTTATTGAAAAAAAAGCCGGTTTTTATTATTAAAAGTTGGTTTACAGCTAATTCATATTAAATTTAAGTTAATTATTTTTTTATACACTTATAAATATTTTCTGCTGAAAGAATAATACATTTTTATTAAATTTTGTCAAATAAATACGTCTTGATCGCTAGAATGCAACAGTGAAGGCATTATATCTAAAAAAAATTATAAATATTGAAAAAAAATATAAGTTAGACTTTAAGCTGGTGTTTTATAATTATATATTACATAGCCATGTATATACTACACATTTTAAAGATTATATTTCATTAAATAATCAAAAAATGCAGCATATCAAAATGGAAACATTCTTAATTCTTATGAGTCAATATCGAGAGATTACGTTACAATCATAAAACGAGAAATTAGAAAAGGGTATAATATTTAAGGAGAGTTTGGTATATAAGTGTACAAAAATAAATCTAGCAATTATGCAAATTAAATAAATAAATAAAATACATTCTGTAAGTAAAATTAAAATAAAATTTTGAAAAGTTTGTTGCTATTTAAAAGAGTGCATATTCATGCATATGCTGTTCATAATATTGAATTTTTATTACATGATTATTAATGAGAAATAAAATAAGACTTGTATATTAATAGCTCTTAAAATTTGTTAAGTTATAAAACCAGGGTTGCCGGCCGGCTTTTTTTGGTTTTAACCACTTAAAAAAGCTGGCTTTTATTTTTTAAAGTTGGTTGACAATTAATTTGTTTTAAATTTGGATCAATTAATTTTTAATACACTTATAAATATTTTCTACTAAAAAAATTATAGATTTCTATTAAATTTTGTCAAATAAATAAGTCTATAACTTCTAGAAGGCAACTGTGAAAGCATATTATGTCTGAAAAAAAAAATTATAAACATTGAATATGATATAAGTTAGGCTCCAAACTGGTGTTTTGAAATTCTATATTACATAGCTCTACATATACTACACATTTTAAAGATTATATTTAATTAATGACAAAATGTAGCACATCAAAATGGAAACATTCTTGTGTGTCCATATGGAGAGATTAAGATATAAATGTTAAAAGAGAAATTAGAAAGGATATAATATTTGAGGAGAGTGGTACATAAGTGTATAAAAAATAGAGCATTTAAACAAGAAAACAAAATTCTCTAAATAAAATTTCGAAAAGCTTGTTGCTTAGCATACTCATGCATATGCTATTTGCAATGTTTTTAATAGTGAGAAATGGTGTTTTTATTAATATGACTATGTATAATTTTAAATGTTTACTAGAAATAAAATAAGACTTGTATATTAATAGCTCTTAAAGTTAAGTAATAAAACATGTAACTAAGTAACCATTGTCCTTTTTAATTTTATAAAGCAGTAAAAATGAAAAAAATTGGCAGTTGGTATGGTCCTTTTAAAATTTAGCTGACATATTTGCAATACTGACTACAAATTATAAGCAAAACCATCTAAGTTTTATTCCTGTATTAATGTCCTCATTATTGAGAAATTGGGTTACTTATTGAACTCTAAATCAATCAAATGTCATCAAAACTAATTAAAAACGCTTTAAAATGTGTAGTTTATAATTACAATGCTTCATTGTATAAAAGCCAATTATGGCCAAAAAAGGCCAATTTTGGCCAAAAAAAGCCGGTTAAAACCAATAAAAGCCACCGGCCTGGCTTTTTTAGGTGCGTTCGTAATTATATAAATACGTAGCACCTATAGTCGTCGTTCAGTCCGTCCGTCTGTCCGTCCGTCTGTCCGTCTGTCCGCATGTAACAGAGCAAAAACTACCCAACCGAATAGTCTGAAATTTCAAATATGTGATTGTTGCAAAATTTTGTCGAGCCATTTCAAATTTTATGAAAATCGGATGTATAGTTTAATTACAGGGACAGTCAAAAGTTTTTCTTTACATTACGGCCAATGGGAAAAATTATTGCAAGTGGATTTTAATAATATTAGAGCCTTCCGAATGATCTGAAATTTTAAAGATATAATTGTTGCAAAATTTTGTCGAGCCATTTCAAATTTTAGGAAAATCGGACGTATAGTTTAATTACAGGGACAGTCAAAAGTTTATCTTTACATTACGGCCAATGGGAAAAATTATTGCAAGTGGATTTTAATGGTATTAGAGCCTTCCAAATGATCTGAAATTTTAAAGATATAATTGTTGCAAAATTTTGTCGAGCCATTTCAAATTTTAGGAAAATCGGATGTATAGTTTAACTACAGGGACAGCCAAATTTTTTCTTTACATTACGGCCAATGGGAAAAATTATTGCAAGTGCATTTTAATGATATTACAGCCTTCCGAATGGTCTGAAATTTTAAAGATATAATTGTTGCAAAATTTTGTTGAGCTATTTCAAATTTTAGGAAAATCGGATGTATAGTTTAATTACAGGGACAGTCAAAAGTGTTCCGAAAAAATTATTGGAAGTGCATTTTAATGATGTATCAGACTATGCACGTTATGAAGTGCAAAAAATTATACATTCAGTACAATATGGGGTGCAAAAAATAATTTTAAAACTAGTTATAGTACGAACGCACCTCATTTGCCACGTTTGACGAGCAATTTCCAACTTGTTTAATTTTAGCCGGCTTTTTTGGAACCCTGCATATGGGTGGTGTTTACTTTATGCCCATCAAAAAAGTATTTCCTTTATTTATAAGTAATTTGCATAATATTTCTGTTTTTTTTTAATGTTTTTACTTTTGTTTTGTGTTCTGAGACTAAGGGCTATTTCAATGATTATATTTTTTATATTTACTGTGTTCCCAGTGTCATGGACAGTCAGGGAAATTTCAAAATATCTAGGAAAAGTCAGGGAATTTACAAATATTTTCTAAAAAATGATGGAGAAAAAATTAAACATGATGAGATCGTGTAATATGCGAATTTGTCTGAAAGGTCGTGGAAAAAAGACGAATTTCGTCAAGGAATCGCAAAAAAACGTGAATTTTACTAAATATCGTGCAAGATGAGCGAATTTTGGCGAAAGATCATGGAAAATGTGGGATTTTTGGCGAAAGATGCAATTTTCGTTAAAGGATCATGAAAAAAAACACGATTTTCATCAAAGAATTGTGAAAAAACACTATTTTCGCCAATGATCATGCAAAATATGCCAATTTCTTCAAAAGATTGTGCAAAATACACGAATTTCCTCAAAAGATCGTGTAATATGCAAATTTCTTTGAAAAGTCGTGGAAAAACTGCAAATTTCGGCAAAGGATCGCAAATTTTGTCAAAGAATTGCGAAAAAAATGTGATTTTTGTCAAATGATTGCGAAAAAAGGTGCGTATTTCGTCAAACGATCGTGTAAAATATGCAAATTTCTTTGAAAGATCGTGCGAATTTCATCGAAAGATCGTGTAATATGCGAATTTCTTTGAAAGGTCATGGGAAAACCGTGAATTTCATTGAAAGATCGCGAATTTCGTTAAAGAATCACAAAAAATGTGATTTTTGTCAAATGATCGTGAAAAAAAACGTGAATTTTGTTAAAAGATTGTGGAAAACGTGAGACTTTTGGCGAAAGATCGTGGAAAATGCGAGATTTTTGGCAAAAGATCATGGAAAATGCACAATTTTTGGCAAAGGATTGCGAGAAAAATGCGATTTTCGTTAAAGGATCACGAAAAAGACACGATTTTCATCGCAGAATTGAAAAAAAAACATGATTTTTGCCAAAAAATCATGTAAAATATTCGAATTTCTGCAAAAGATTGTGCGAAATATGCAAATTTCTTTGAAAGGTTGTGGAAAGACTGCGAATTTTGGCGAAGAATTGTGAATTTCGTCAAAGAATCGCGAAAAAAATGTGATTTTTGTCAAATGATCATGAAAAAAGGTGCGTATTTCGTCAAGCGATCTTGTAAAATATGCCAACTTCTTTGAAAGGTCGTGGGAAAAATGAGAATTTCGTTAAAGAATCGCAAAGAAATGTGATTTTTGTCGAATGATCGTGAAATAAACGTGAATTTTGTTGGAAAATGAGCGAATTTTGGCGAAAGATCGTGGAAAACGCCAGATTTTTGGCGAAATATCGTGGAAAATGCGAGATTTTTGGCAAAAGATCAGGGAAAATGCACGATTTTTGGCAAAGGATTGCGGTAAAAGTGCTATTTTAGTTAAAGGATCACGAAAAAGACACTATTTTCATCGCAGAATTGCAGAAAAACATGATTTTCACCAAAGGATCGTGCAAAATATTCGAATTTCTGCAAAAGATAGTGTGAATACACGAATTTCATCAAAATATCATGTAATATGCAAATTTCTTTGAAAGGTCGTGGAAAGACTGCGAATTTTAGCGAAGGATTTTGAATTTCGTCAAAGAATCGCGGAAAAAAATGTGCTTTTTGTCAAACGTTCGTGTAAAATATGCGAATTTCTTCGAAAGATCGTGCGAATTTCATAGAAAGATCGTGTAATATGCGAATATCTTTGAAAGGTCGTGGAAAAAACGAGAATTTCGACGAAGGATTGCGAATTTCGTTAAAGAATTGCAAAGAAATGTGATTTTTGTCAAATGGTCGCAAAATAAACGTGAATTTTGTTAAAAGATTGTGGAAAATGAGTGAATTTTGGCAAAAGATCATGGAAAACGCGAGATTTTTGGTGAAAGATCGTGGAAAATCGGAGATTTTTGCTAAAGTGCCGTGTAAAGTATGCAAATCACTTCGAAAGATTGTGCAAATTTCGCCGAAAGATCATGTAATATGCGAATTTCTTTGAAAGGTCGTGGAAAAAGCACGAATGTTATCAAAGAATCGCGATAAAATATGATTTTTGTCAAATGATCGCGAAAAAATTTGTATTTCGTCAAACGATCTTGTAAAATATGTGAATTTCTTTGAAAGATCGTGCAAAATACGTGAATTTCACGAAAAGATCATGTAAAATATAAGAATTTCTTCAAAAAATTGTGCGAAATACGCAAATTTCATCGAAAGATCGTGTAAAATATACAAATTTCTTCAAAAGCTCGTGCGAAATACGCAAATTTCATCGAAAGATCGTGTAATATGCGAATTTCTTTGAAAGGTTGTGGAAAAAGCGCGATTCTCGCCAAAGGATTGTGTAAAATGCATGATTTTCGCCAAAGGATCGTGTAAAATGAGCGAATTTCTTCAAAAGATCGTTTGAAATATGCGAATTTCCTCAATAGATCATGTAATATGCAAATTTTTTACTACTTATTCATGTGATGCACCTCCAATGACTATCTCTCCCACTTCCACACCGGGGGGGAGGGGGGGGGCATTTTTCTAAATTTTGTTGTCACCCCTCATGTGATATGTCGTTGCAAAGGCCTGTGACCGCTTAATCATTTTATGCATTTCTGGTGCTCTGTCCACTACTTTGCCCCCCTCGGGGGCACTTTCCTACATTTTGCTGACACCCGTCATGTGACATGTCATTGTAAAGGCCTGTGACCGCTTAATCATTTTATGCACTTCCGGTACTCCGCCCACCACTTTGCCCCCCAGGGGGGGCATTTTCCTAAATTTTGGCGGTACCCCATCATGTGACATATAGTTGCAAACGCCTGTGACCGCTTAATCATTTTATGCATTTCCAGTGCTCCGTGCACCACTTTGCCCCCCTGGGGGGCACTTTCTTACATTTTCCTGACACCCATCATGTGACATGTCATTGGAAAGGCCTGTGACCGCTTAATCATTTTATGCACTTCCGGTACTCCGCCCACCACTTTGCCCCCCAGGGGGGCAATTTCCTAAATTTTGCCGGCACCCCGTCATGTGACATATCGTTGCAAATGCCTGTGACCGCTTAATCATTTTATGCATTTCCAGTGCTCCGCCCACTACTTGCCCCCTTGGGGGGCACTTTCCTATATTTTGCCAACACCGGTCATGTGACATATCATTGGAAAGGCCTGTGACCGCTTAATCATTTTATGCATTTCTGGTACTCTGCTCCCTACTTTGCCCCCCCCGGGGCACTTTTCTACATTTTGTTGACACATCGTCATGTGACATATCGTTGGAAAGGCCTGTGGCTGCTTAATCATTTTATGCACTTACCACTGCTCGCACACCACTTTGCCTCCCTGAGGGCACTTTCCTAAATCGATATATCAGGATATGATATAAAGATGTCGATTTATATTATTCTAGACATATTGCCCAGCCCTATCAAGCAGCCACACTTGCCAACCGTGAATTCGGCAGCCTCAAAATCTCCCCCCCCCCTCCCAATCGCAATGCGTGCTTTTTGACAGATAACTTGCTACTTACACATTTCCAACGACATGCAATTGCTTTCATAAAGTAAACATGCCACACAATAAACTTAAAGCATGCTACAAATGTTTGAGATTTTTTACTTAGGACTTTTCTATTTCAACAGATTTTTCACTCCAGAGCATATAATGTTTATAGAAACCAGATTTGAAACGATGCTCAGTAAAAAAACTACAACATTTTTTAGGTCAATATAACTATAAAAAATCTGCAGTTGGAAAACTGCGGTGATTTGGCCGATTCCACTACAGAATTTTTGCGGTCAATGGAACTGTGAAATTTCTGCAGAATTTTTAATATTGATATAACTATAAATTTTCTGTAGAATTTTTGTGGTCAATGCAACTGCGAAATTACTGCGGTTAATAAACTGCAGTAATTTTGTGGTTGTATTGACCGCAAAAAATCTGTAGTGGAATTGGCCAAATCACCGCAGTTTTACAACTGCGGTTTTTTTTTATAGAATTTCTGCAGTTCATTTTTAGCTGGGAATGGTAGAAAGACATTAAAAAATTAATTTTATGCTAACGAAAATTACAAAAATGGTAAAATGAATCATATAAAATCAAGGGACACAAATTATCCACTTATTTGAGAGTCTCCTATATATATATATGTATATATATATATATATATATATATATTCTTTATAAAATATTAAAAAAATATTTGTAAAATATTTTGAATTATAAACAATTTTCAAATAACTTTATCATTTAAATATCAGTAATATAAAAGTACTTGCTTACAGGCTATAAGGAATTTTTTCCATTGATATGCATTTTTCAAACCAGATTTGCAGATTTAGTGTGAAATAAACTTCCTGAAATAGAAAAATATACACAAAACATGTGAAAGATACAACAAATAAATAAATACGAAAATACGTTTAATGTTTCTTTTTACACGTAATACTGAAATTTTTTATTATGTGTATAATAAATAATTTTATTATTTTAGTCACGCTAAATGTTTGTTATTTCAAAATATTTGACGTTACGTAAAACGGCTAAAATCTACAGCTTTTTTTTTTAAATGCATTTTATATAGTGATATATGAACATTATATTCGAGAAAAATACGATTTTGACATCATAAATGTAAACGTTAAAGCTCATATCTACTTTTAATATTATTTCACGAATGTCTGTTATATCATTTTTTTTTTCATGTTAGAAATATTAGATATTTTAGCTGAATAATGTCACAAATTTACATAATATAATATATATTAACCATATTTTAAAACACAATGCATCCTTTTAAAACAATACAAATATGTTAAAAAGCAGGAAATCAATGTTTAAAAATGCACAAATAATACGTGAAAAACAGCAAGCAGCTGTTTCGAATCTACTAGCAAGATTCTTCTTCAGTGCAAGATAGAGCAAGACACAACGTGCTAGAAAAAGCAAGGCTGAGGGCTTTGGCTCAACGTTGATTTCCTGCTTTTTAATATTCCTGCACAAAGGCTTTACTTGCTATTTTCAAATGCAGGTATGAAAAAAAAAACAGTTTAAGATATAAGCGAAAACAAACCTACAATAAAAAGTTAAGGATGCGGTTAATGTTATAGTAGTACGTGCAGTATTGTTTACGCTCTCTTGACACTTATTAACACATATTTCGATACAGCTCCCCATCTTTATGCTTCCTTTTGAGAAAACGGATTTCGAGCTTATTCTATCGATGATATTTTACAGAATTTTCAAGCTATGTTTTGCAAGACTTTCACAAAAGATGCTATATACACTTAGCTAATACATTATAATGTATTAGCTAAGGCACGAACGCAACGCAATGTGCGAACGCAATCAAAATATAATGTGCATATATGCACATTATATTTTGATTGCGTTCGCGCGTGCGTATTGAAGCATTTTTTAGCAAACCTGCTCATGTTTCATCTAAATATTTTATTATTTTTTAATTCTGATTGCAGGGTATTCTGTTTATCACATTTTCTGAAACGAACATGTTTTTTAATATTAAGAACTCTGCACATTATAAGAAAAAACTTGGCAAAAACTAGGACAGATTTTACAAAAACCTTAATTCCTTTGCTAATATACATGCTATACTCATAAAAACAAACACTGTTTGTTACAATAAGCCTTATAACCATTTTCTATAGTTTGAAAAATTTTGCTACAATTGTTTTTACGGGGTTATCCAAAAGATATACGTTATTTTTCAATTTGTTGACGGTACCTATGGGGTTCCAGAAAAAAAATCTTCACGGAAATATATGAGCTATACTATTTTGTTTACACATCTGGAGTTTCAGAATAATTCCTCATGAATTTTTATAGATATTAACAAAATGTCTAAAATCGCAAGTGACCCATCACTTTACTGTAAATGTCTTAGTGTATCCAATGTCTATCAAAAAATTTCTAATTTATAACATAATATTTAAACTCACAAGAATTAAAAATAATATATATATGTATATATATATATATATATATATATATAACCATTAATTAAACATAACCTACCACCGTCAAATATTATGAATTAAAGCTGTAAGTATTAAAAATAATAATAATAATAATATAAGAATTATTATGGAAGAAAAAGAAAAAAGTGGACACCGACAAAAATTGAAAAGCTTATACATTGAATTCAAGAAAATGCAGATAAAATCATAACTAGAAAATTAAAAAACATTAAATAAATCGTTGCAATGATAGGAATGAAAAAGTTAATGGAATCCTAAAATAGGTATCAGATAACTACATGGTAGAAATCATATTGATAATACACATAGATTGTGCGCTAATTGCAGCAATGATCTAAGCGTATAATATTTAAAAAATTGCTAAATAATTTAGCGACCTGGGAATATATATATATATATATATAAGATACCATAAGGAAAAAATACATCAAAATGAATTGTTGACATTCAAAATGAAAAGATATTTAAAAATATCGTAAAAAGCATACATTCATAATTACTTGCGCAAATGCATCATAGTAATTTGAATGCTAATATAACCATTAATTAAACATAACCTACCACCGTCAAATATTATAAATTAAAGCTGTAAGTATAAAAAAAAAAAAAAAATAATTTAAGAATTATTATGGAAGAAAAAGAAAAAAGTGGACACCGACAAAAATTGAGAAGCTTATACATTGAATTCAAGAAAATGCAGATAAAATCATAACTGGAAAATAAAAAAACATTAAATAAATCGTTGCAATGATAGGAATGAAAAAATTAATGGAATCCTAAAATAGGTATCAGATAACTACATGGTAGAAATCATATTGGTAATACACATAGATTGTGCTCTAATTGCAGCAATGATCTAAGCGTATAATATTTAAAAGATTGCTAAATAATTTAGCGACCTGGGAATATATATAAATATATATAAGATACCATAAGGAAAAAATACATCAAAATGAATTGTTGACATTCAAAATGAAAAGATATTTAAAAATATCGTAAAAAGGATACATTCATAATTACTTGCGCAAATGCATCATAGTAATTTGAATGCTAATATATAACCATTAATTCAACATAACCTACCACCGTCAAATATTATGAATTAAAGCTGTAAATATTAAAAAAAAAATTAATAAAAGAATTATTATGGAAGAAAAAGAAAATGTGGACACCGACAAAAATTGAAAAGCTTATACATTGAATTCAAGAAAATGCAGATAAAATCATAACTAGAAAATTAAAAAACATTAAATAAATCGTTGCAATGATAGGAATGAAAAAATTAATGGAATCCTAAAATAGGTATCAGATAACTACATGGTAGAAATCATATATATATATATATAAGTAATGGTGGTCAAAATTGAGGACTTTTTGAAATTTTCATGTTTATAATTTTGTGTGCTTGATGAATATAATACATTTCACTTAAATACAAATAAATGCTTATAAAATTCCCATTCAAAGAAATTTAATGTAGAATTTTATTAAAAAAAAAACATAATTAAAATATTTGCATTACAAAAAAAGTTACGGTTACAAAACTTAAGATCTATCTTAGATTCCATTGTATTTTAAAATTACACATTCACATTCAATACTTAATAATTAACCATTTTTTATTACAGCTTCACAGCGTCTTTTCTTTGAGACAACTATTGTTTGGAGTTCACCCTTTTTAATCACATGATGCCAAGGATCAATTATAGCTTCAATAAGTTGGGTTTTAATAGATGAACGATTTTTTTGTACAAGAGTTTTCAAACGTCGCCACACAATTTCTAATGGATTCAGATCAGGGCTGTTTCCTAGACAGGTTAATAATTGTATGTTTTATTTTTAAACCATTCTATGCATATTTTTGCCGTATGGTATGGAGCTGAATCCTGCTGAAAGATAAATGGTGCTTTATTGGGGGAGCGATCACTGATGGAAGGCATCAATTTTGGTTCCAGGACAGTTTCGATGTATTTTTTTTTTACATTCAGAATGTTATTAGTCAATTGAATGCGGTCCCCACCATACGCAGACAAGCAGGCCCAAATCACGACATTTTGGGGTTCTTTGTTTAAGAGAACTTAACCCGTGTTTACGCAACTAAATCCAAGGTTCGAAGAAAACAACGGAAAACTCCGAACGATTAGGCCGGGAGGCGCGAACCCCGCACCTCCCGTCTCTCAGCTCCGAGAGCAAAACCTCTCAAACACTGGTTGGGCCGCCTACTCTACGTCTCACATATTTTTGCCCATCACTATCAAAGAGCTATATTTTACTCTCATCGCTTCTGATTATTTTCTTCCATTGATATTCCGACCAATTAATGTGTTATTTTGCCCACTAAAATCGTCTATTGCGTTGCTGGAGATTTAGAAATGGTTTTTCCTCGGAATTATACTTTTCAGCCCAAAACCTGCTAATTTTCTCCTTATTATCCTTGAACTCATTCTACAAACAGCCTCTGGTGAAATTCTTCTTTCTTTGAGGCATACCCTTTTTATATTTCTCTCGTCAGAAGCACATGCTCATGTTTTACGGCTTGATCTTGCCTTATTTTTCACTGATTTAGTTTCTTCGCAATGTAAGCACAACTTTCGTACGCCATATAAAGTGACTGATCCACCAACCTGTCTTGCAATTTCAGCATAAGAGAGACGATTTTCTTTCAATATGAAAATTCTGCATCTTTTTGTAAGTATCGAATCAGTTTTTGCTGTTGATGACACAGATTTAATTTATTTGCATTAAGAAAAAAATAGAAATTTTGTTTAAAAAAAACATTATTCTACTTGGTTACACTAGTATTCACCCTTCTGCAAAATTTATTCCAGGAAAATACAGCTTTTACAAATCAAAACATACTACAGTTTAGTTGCTGACATTTGATTGGTTCTCAGAGCAGTCATTGTGATTGGCTAGGAAGCTTTTATTAAAATACACTTCAGCACTCATGACTAATTGTGTTTGTGATTTAGACTAAAATATGTGCAAGTTTTTTTTATAATGCAGATATTTTATTTCTGTTTTTTATTATTAAATTCTAAATTAAGTTTCCTTGAGTTAGATATATAAATATGTAATATATTCTATAAGCACACAAAGCTATAAAACATGAAAAAAAAATGTCCATAATTTTGGCCACCACTGTATATATATATATATATATATATATATAATATATATATATATATATATAATATATATATATATATATATACATAGGAAATTCCAAAAATAATGATCTATTTCTATGAAAACACTAATCTATTGATTTCTTTCACAGGTGTTTGAAGAAATGTTCGCCTTAGAATAAAGAATTGCCAGCGTTTCCAGGAAACTGGGTGATAAAGCATATGAAGAAGTGCGTCAGATGACCATCGAAAATACGGAAAACAGCCACATAGAAGAGCCAATATCAGGATACTTGTGAAAAAATTCAGACGAACCGGTAGCGTGGAGGATGAAAAACGTTCTGGACGGCCATCAACATTTGACGATATCGCCAAGAGTATTCGTGAGGCAGTAGAAAGGACACCCGTTCGTCGGCTGAGTCGTGAGTTGAGAATTCCTCAAACCATTGGAACAGCTGGCGCACGAATTCATATGTTTTATCACCCAGTTTCCAGGAAACGATGACTATTCTTTCTTCTAAGGAGAATTTCTTCAAATATCTCTGAAAGAAATCAATTGATTAGTGTTTTAATAGAAATGAATCGTTTTTTAGAACACCCTGTGTATATATATATTGCTTTTATGCATGGTTTTATTTTTAGAAAAAATATTTTAAAAACTTAAAATGGATTTAATTAATGCCGGCTTAATCGTTAAATATATATATATATATATAAAGCTTTTGTAACAGCTGCTCTAGAACTTTATCATTTTCATCTAAAGTAAATGAATAATTGCCTCTGAGAGAGTTACAAATTGATAATAATCAATTTTCCGAATTAAAGTTTCGGAATATTTAACGCATTTAAGAAATCGCAATTTGTGTCTAAAATTTTATAACTCAATTTTAATTTCCTTATCTAAAATTTAATTTAACCCTTTGTATCACCGTGTTGCAGATCTGCAACATACCCAAAACATCATTGTTATTTCAACAGTAAATTTCAAAAGACGATTTTGTTGAGTGTTGTTATTCTATTACACTACTATTAACATAATATTTCATTAAACCTGCAACAAATGTCGATACTGATTTTTTTTTTTCGCGCCAAAATTTGGTTTATCGCTTGATCAACTATACGTGATTTTTTCTGAATTAAGCTTTGAAATACATGAGTTAAAAAAGTGTGCAGACGTCTACCAGTATATTGTTTTCAAAGGTGAGTTTAAATTCTTTATTTAAAGACCATTTTCGAGCTAGGAAATTTATAATATGTATAAGATAAACGTAAACATTTGTTTGTTGCAGATCTGCAACAACGTGCCATATCTTCCTTTATAATGGATTTTTTAAAATATCGAAAGAGCTTTGAAAATATCTTCTAATGTAAAGTTTAAGAGAGTTCCTAAATTTTGGAAGAGGTATGTTGATGATGTGTTTTTAATTTGGGAGGGGGGGGGGTGAGTCTTTTATTGATTTTGTTGATGAAGTTAACAAACTAGATGGGAATATTCAGTTTACTTTTGAATTAGAAAATGACCGTGCTCTTTCATTTTTAGACGTGTGCCTTATAAGAGAGGGGTCTGTTTTAAAAAGAAAAGTTTATAGGAAGGATATTAATAGTCGGCATATTATTCCAAATTCAGCGTATTCACCTTTTGGGTATAAATTCTCAACGTTCAGGTTCATGGTTAATCGCGCGTTTAATATTTGTTCAGAGGATTTTTTGGACGAGGAGTTGAATTATATTTTCAATATTGCTAAAGTAAATGGTTACAAAAGAGAGAAGATTAATAATTTGAATAAAAATTATATGTGTAAAGGTCATTCACAGGTTAGTTGTACTTTAGTTGATAAGACGTGCAAGAGGGGGGAGGTTAATAGGTTTAAAAGGTTATCGTTTCCATATATCAAGGGTAATTTTGAGAGACTTAAAAGTAAATTAATGAAGTTTAAGTTAGAATTAGTTGCTAAACCACCTCCTAAGTTGAAACATCTTCTGTACAGACCTTTTCATCCGGTTGCACAGGATGATCTCGCTGGGGTGTATGAAATTCCATATGAGAATGAGGGGGAGGGGATATTAATTATTATATTGGTATGACAGGTAGAAAGTTTGGGATTAGGAGGAAAGAACATGAATCTGATATAAAATTTGGTAGGGATAAGACTGCGTTATCAAGGCTGTTTTTAAAGAGGGGGGTTAATATTTGTTTCAGAGATAGTAGATTAGTGTTTGTTTCGAATTTATACCGCAAGTCAATCATCCGGGAATCTATTGAGATATATTCTAGGAGGGATACTGTGTGTAATGATTCTTTATCCTTTGATATTCCAATGTTATGGTTGGAATTCCTTAATAAATACTTAAAAAGGGAGTCTGATAGAGGGAGCCGCGGTAGCGTAGGCTATTTGAGATCATAGAGGGCGCAATGTTTGCATTTTTATGTTTTTTGGTTTTTAGATTATTTTTTGGTACCCAGTGTCATTCATTTCTATTGATTATGTGTGCGTTATGATTGCGGTTTTTACTATTAAACCGAAACATGTCAACATATTTTGATTTTTATTTGTGACACCTATTTAAGTAAAATAAATGTATGTTTTTATTTATATGATAAAAAAGGGTGAAGTAACATTTGTTTGAGTTTTTACGAAAACTTACAACGGTTTTTGACATATCTTCTAATGGTTATTTAAGTTACATTTCTTTCAGAAGAGCAAAATTATTGAAAAGGGGAAATAATAGTCTGTTTTTATATTATTTAATTACTATGGATTGAGTTTGGGATCATCCCCCCCCCCTCTGTAAAATTAACACCAAGTCCAAAGCTAGCAAAACAGGGTAAGGTCTCGTAGAAAAAAGAATTCAACAGAAAATGTATAGAGCAAAAATGTGGACAACCTACTACTCAACTCCTCCTACTCAACATATTCCACCAAAACAATTGCGCCTAGACGTAATTGGGCACTGGCCATATTGGGCAGAAAAAAGTATGCGTTGTAAATACCCCGATTGTAAAAACGTTAATCAAACTGTTTGTGAGAAATGTGGTGTGGCAATTTGCTACGACAAAACTAACAATTGTTTCAAAAATTTTCGTGCAAATTAAAATTTTAAGTATTTTCAATTTTTGTGCCATTTGGTAAGATGTTGCAGATATGCAACAAACCCATTTTTCCAAATAAAATTTTATTTTTCTGTTCTGAATTTTTTTAATTATTTTTTTCCATGCCTAAAATGAGGCATTTTAATATCTGTGTAAGAATTTTTCAAATCGGGGTTGTTGAGTTACAAAGGGTGAGCTTATATTGTAATGAATATTTTCGGCAGAAAAGATAATTTAAGTTCTGCTTTTCTTTCATAAAGAAATATTTAACCCATGAAAAAATTAAAAGATAAAATAGTGTGTGAACGTAACATTAAAATATTTCTATATTTATAATTTAAAAGCGTTTTTTATATTATAATAAAAAAAATAATAAATAAAAATATGGAAAAATGAAAAAACAATTTGTGTTTGCGTATATGCTTTTATTAAAATTTAAATTAATTTTTGCAATAAAAATGATTTTGTCATTTATAAATTTTACATGTCAAGTTGCCATGTTTCTTTTCTCATGAAAGAATTTTGAATTTTTTTAAAACACTTTTCAATTTTGATACCAGTGACAACTAGATTATATATACATGTTTCAGTATTTTCATAAAGTGTAACAAAATACTCTTTCTTAATTTAACAATTTATCAGTAGAAGCAGGTAGTATAATTAAAAACGATATATTTTTCGCTCTATAACTTTAGAAATAAATGAATGCAAGCTTTCTTTTTGTTGTTAGTGGCAGCCAATATATTGTCGACACAGGATCATCGGATGTATTGAGATGATCTGGCATAAGTGGATTACACTCAACAATTATATTAGGCTGATTATTTCCTAAACATTTTTCTGGCATACACAATAGCTTAGATTTAATAACATGTTCGATGTTAATTTTTCATTAAAAAAAAAAAAAAAAAACGCGTATAATTTGGGGAAAAGATAAAAAATGGTTTCTTTAAATTGTTCTTCGTTGCTAGGTACACATTTGTCCCATCTGTCTGGCAAGTTGCGAAGACCTATAAGAAAAAACAATGTATCATTTGCGGTAATCCATCAACACGCTATTTTTCGAAATCACGTAATTGCGGAAGGTATTTTTTCATCTATGGGAGAGTCATCGAAGAAAACAAGTGGTATTCAGAATTACTCATGTATTTAGAATGTCTCGTGAGTACAGAAATAAAAGGTGTTTCTGAGAGCTTTCAATGCGTGTGATGGAGTGTTGTGCACCAAAATCACTGCCTTGCAGTGCATTATGATCGCTTTACGATCAATGCATGGTTTATATTGCTGATTTGTTGGTGCTAAAACAAGGTTTTAACTGTCTCACATTATTTTAGAAGCTCATTGTCGTCCATGGCTTTCTGAAGCAACCGAACGAACATAATTTTCTTCTGAACAAAGCGACTTAGTCTTGCAGTCACTGTTGATGGTTGCTCTTGGTAAAGCCTTAATCTTGCCTATGGACATTGTCACTGTAAGTTTCCACAAGTATACGACGCAATTAACATGCGTTTTGATTTTAATTGAAAAAGAAAAACAATACATGCCGCATATGCTCTTTATTTAGCATGGAATCCACATGTTTACCACACGAAAAGAATATAACACTAACTCCAGATTACTTAAACATCAATGACGTTTTGAAAAGTACTGTCATATCTACAAAAACATATACGAAGTAGACTGTGCATCAATCCTTATTTCCATCGTCATCTCATGAAAAAATTAAGAATTATTAACCACCAGACCTGATAAAAGGTGTATATCTAGCCTATTTATTTAATGTGTATAAGATTTTGCTTTTGTACTAAAATGTGTTTTTCTACAATAACTTATTTTAAACCAGGATTAATCAAAACCAAGAAAAAAAATGCTTTTTAAATAACGTCGAAATAAAAAAATATATATATTTGTATTTAGATACTTATCAAATAACTACCATCTGCTATTTTACATTTTATAATAACTAATCCTTTAAGTCTCTGGCGCCTTGTTTATTACATAAAAAAAATCAAAAACTTCTAATTAAATTGGAATGTTGTATTAATGATCAGCTCTTCTGATTTACCTTTGTTAAAGAAAGTTAAATCTATAATGGTTAGGAGATATTTATGTAGCTTTCGATTTGAAAATGACTTATAAACTATTTTTAAGGAAATGCATTTTAAAGGAAATTTTTATAAAAAACAATTGTTATAAATATATTACTGTACTCAAAAATAAAAGTTTCATTATTCCTATATGATCTTTAAAAAAAACATCCTTTCACAAGATAGTGCAAGCATGTTTCAGCATGAAATTCCCATTATGCAGACAACCTAAATTAAACATTCCTTTATATTGTAACGAGTGCATTAAAAGGCATCCTTTTGATTTTTCTACTAAAATCTTTCTTACAATACTTCAATTAAACGAAAGTAAAACATCAACGATTAAGAAAAAGTATTCGTATTTGTAAAGTCTTTTACTTTTCGGCTCAACGGTACATCGTAGTTAATGAAAGAACCATGTCATTTATAATTATTACTGACACTATCGACTGAAAGAGTAATTTTAAAAGAAGCTCAAATTTAAGCAGTTTTTGCTTTTAAATTAGAATGAAATCGATTTCAAATTCAAAGAAGCGATCATACATGAAAATTACTTTTTTATAAAAAGTTTTATCGGCTTACGTAAATGTATAATTGTTAATTATTATCTCAAACATTTTTTTCTTTAGAAAATAATGAATTCATAATTATTATTTATTTTTAATAAAATGTCCTATTAAATATATCCACGTAGGGGACATACATCGGGGGACTTACAAGGCTCAAAATAACAGCTTAAACTACACTTTTTCCGCAAAGTTTTTATTTATTGTGTCTAAACTTTATCATGCCAACAGGAAATATATACTAATATTATAAATCAATAATGTTTGTTTGTGCGTTCATTCCTTTTTGGATGTAATATATAGAACTCCCGAATCCATTTAACCCCTTGGGGACGAGCGACACGTATACGTGCCGGAAATAGGCCTAAGGATCCTCGTTCATTCTCACCAGTAAAATTACACTGTAAAATTTGCCTTACTTAATCCGAGCTTTTTCCCGATTTAAATAGACACCAACTTCTGTTTATTAAAACCGGTAGCAAAGTAATATACATTTCGTAAAAGGCTCCCGTCGCGAAGGGGTTAAAAAAGAAAGAAAAATCATATGTTAAGCATAGATTATGAAACACTTTCCGACACTTCCTGAATGCTACTTCGTTATTTAAAGAAATAAGCTATATAAGATAACTAATTAATCATTTTAGAAAACTCATAAAATAATTAAAAAACTGGTTTCAGCAGTTACTGTCGATAGCAAATATATATTCCAATTCTTTTGAACAGCCATGTATTTGAAGTGTAGATTGATATATATACTATATAATTGGGAAATTTAATTTAGCAAGAGAACGCATAACAGGGTGAAATTTCTCCGTCAGCATTTTATACTAATAGATGGACACATACTTCTATATTTTTGTAGAACCCTTTAATTAACCTAGTACCTTTATCACACGCTACTACTTAGCTAAAGTTTAAGTGAAATTAAAACACTCTTAAAACTACTGAAATCACATATCCAGAAATTATTATTTATAAACGGTCATGTATCTAATTATTTGAGTGACCCTGTATATCATTTTATTTATATTCTACAAACATTTCTTAGTACACTAAATGCAGTTTAGCGTAAAAATTCATAAATAATTTGAAAACCACCTTTACGCAACTTGCACTCATATCATATAACCATTACGACTTCTTTTCTGTAGCCCTGTATATGAATTAAAGCATTTATACACACCATATACTACGCATAAATATAGTGAAACATAACATTGCTCAACATAATTAAAAATGCATTTCAGAAATCATCGCTACTGTACAGTACATCGGATACAATATAGTATCTGAAATATTTAGTGTGTCCCTGTATATCACTTTCATTATGCATGAAATATTTTAACATAATTAAAAAACGCCGCAAACTATTCCCTCCATCCTTATATCATGATGTAACGAAATTCTTTCGTATTGCCCTGTAAATGAATAATAACTATTCATTGCACCGTATATTCTACAGAGTGCATATTTTAGTACACTTGATAAATGCATACCATTTTATTATGTTGGAAAGCATGTAACATCATAAAAGATCATTTGAAACGATTTTTCCCATAGGCCGTAATGTAACGGAAAAAGTTGACTGTCCCTGTAAAAGAGTTGAATATTCTACAAACTTCATTTGAAATAGGGAACGTGCTATGGTAAACATCAATGACATCCAAAAATTTCAAGGCAATCCGAGTATATTTACGGGAGTTAGAGTGCGGCCAGACGGCCAGACGAACAGACAAACTGAAGTCATTTACACTTTTCAACTTTGTTGGAAAGTGTTGATAAATGGCAGAAAAATGTTGGTGACTATCTTTGTTCGAACATAGACTATATTTTATGAGTTAGTTGGATGTAGAATGTACATGTACAACAAGAGTGGACAGGCAGAAATCTTTCTAAAATTTAGATTTCTGAGATATTGTTGGAGCTAGAAACATGAAATTTCGCATAGATATTTTCAGAGATATAAATGCTCGCACAGAACAATTTTGAAAAATCCGAAACTTAAAAGGGTAGGGGAGAAAAACGTCCAAAAATTCCGATTTATGTGATACAGTTCTTATAGAAACTTAGAAATTCGCATGGCGGTTACTTTTATGATAAAAAGGCAAAGAACATTTTCTAAAAAATTCGAAAATTAAACGTCATGATAAGCGATAAACATTCTAAATTACAATTTAGTTTGAAATTTTAATCATAGAAAGTCGAAATTTAACATGGCTGTTACTTTAATGGTGTAAATTCTCGCACATAATTGTTTTCCAAACATTTCTGATTTAAAAGGGTGCATTAGCAGAAAACATTCCAAAATTGTGATTTATGCAACACAGTTTGACTAGAAGCTTAGAAGAATTACCCACGATGGATAATTTTAATATGTAAACGCTTGCTAAAAATATTTTCAATAAAAATCGAAATTTAAAAGGGTGGAAGGGGGTAGAAAAAACTTCTAAAAACGCTCTAAATTGCAATTTAGTTAGAATTGTTAGGTTTAAAAACTTGAAATTTAGCACATCAGTTATTTTTTAAATGCATATCTCGGTATAAAAAATCATTTCGAATTTGAAAGTTAAATGTATAGAATGAGCGGAAAACATTTTCTAAATTATGTTTTATTTATATTTGTAAGGTACATAAACATAAAATTGGAGATGCCAGTTTTTTAAGACATAAATGCTTCTAATGAACAGTTTTACGAAATTTTAAATTTAAAGGCATTCAAAAAAGTTTCAAATTTTAATTTTTGCGATGCTATTAAGACTAGAAATATAAAATTTTCAATGGTGTTTATTTTAAACATGTAAGTATCCGCTAAACACGGTTTCTGAAGTTTTTAAAAATTTCGAAACTATGATTTATTTTAAAATTTTAGGAATAGGGACTTTATATTATAAGACTATAATATTATAAAACTTACATTAGTGACGTAAATTCATACATAAAATGGTTTTAAAAAAATTAGAAATTTAAAAGTGCGCAGAATATTCTTTTTTTTTTTCTATAATTGTAATTTTTGTGATTATTTGATTTAGATGCTTGGATAATTAGAATGTTTGGGATTTGGTTATGGCCATTACTTTAAAGTTTTAAATACTTCTCAAGAACTGTTTCTAATAAAATTGAAAATTTTAAATGGAAAATAAAATGAACGTTCATAATAAAAGAAATAATTTTAGATTTCTCATTAATTTGTCACATGTTCGCAGTCTGCAATAAAGGAATGCAATTTATTGAAAATGTGGCGAAATTAAAAATTTTGAAATATCCGTAGAAGTATAATATACTCCAATAAAAATAGACCTAAAAGTACCACTTGACCATATTTAAGCAACCACTCATGTAGCAAACCGAGGGTTTTGCTACAGCATTACAAAACATTTTGCCGAGAACTTTGGACTGGGAGCAATTAAATACTTGACAATATTTGACAAATAACTTATTATATTTTTCAGTTAAAATCTGGAATTCAAACGTTAATGTGCTTGATATACAAGCGCGTGAAGCTCAATTAAGCCTGTTTTAGAAACATTTCAGAATGGTGTCTAATTTATATATTTTTCTTTCTATGCATCATTTTCATTTTACGGAAGATGCTTTAATTAATTAAAAATCCTAGACATAAATAAATTGGTCCGTAAAGACACTAAATTTTCTTTAAATTTAAAATTTTGCAAAACTTTATTTTTTATCTTTTCAAAAATTTGATGCTGAAGTTAAGCACTAAGTTTAAATATATTTTCTAACATTCATTATCATACAAATAGTATCATAGTGTCAAATTTCAGTATTGCCATTGAAAAAACTAAGTTTGAGTTCATTTTTATGTATAGATGATCCTCTAACCAAATTTTACATACGTCATTGAAAAGTAGATATTATTTCCGATAGTTTCCTACCAGTAACATTCTTATAGAACAATGCGTTGCAGAGTTATCAGGGGCTGTTAGCTGTTTTTCACACGACTGTACCTTGTTTATATGAAATGTGACAACATCAAGGAATGTTCTGAAAAAACAGGGTGCTCACGTAATCGGTGATACCACAAGAACTCCTAATCGCAGTCCAAAATGTTGAGAATCAAGTGCTACTGGTGCATATAATGGACACTTCTACTCTTTTTGTAAATGTTATCACATTTACAACAAAGATGAGCATGTTTCGTTATAATATCCCTCTGTTTTCTGAAAGTTATTATCGTCAACCCAAGTTGTGTTAATGTGGAACACCCTACATTTTTTAATTAATCGGACTTTTGTAACCTCATATTATGTGGTCATTTTTCATCCTCTCGTTGGCTACTATCAACCCTTTGAATTTGGCGGGGGAATTGGCCAACACCCTGTATACATCTGATACACATTATCATAGGTGACAAATTTTATAATCCTTTCACATTATAAGTAATTTTATTTCTTATATTATTATTCATATTTTACTGCATTTTAAAAGGATTTAGCCCTTTTTTTGGATTATAACAAATATAACAAATATAGTTTTTTTTTTATATTACAAAAATAGTTATACTTGACACTTTAATAGTGTAGTTTATCAAATAAAACAGTTTTATTTGTCATTATTTTTTGTCATATTTGATTTAATGATTTTTATATAACATTTATTATTATTATTATTACTATTTAATATAATAGCTATTTCTATAAACATTATCCTATGTTATCTGTTTTTTTAAGCATGTTGTCTTTATTATTGCTCTTGTAACTTGTATTAACTATCAAAACAATAAAAGATTTTTATACTTTCTTCGATTAATTAATGAAAATGAAATAATAATTTCTCCAATTCAAATCATCATTACTAATGTCTAGTTTATATTTCTAACACATGAAGTCATCTTACATTTACTTCTAATGAACTCACATAAATCATTAATATTTTCTTGTATATTAAAAAATCCGTTTTTAAATATAAAGCTAACTAATTCTGATGTACCAATAATTATTTCAGGATTATATCTGTAAACGATGAAGCGATAACTTATTTTTAATGGGGACAATTTCTTCAGATTTTCCGCTTCGCTTTAAATAACATATGAATCAATTTGCAATTGATGTGTCAAGCGAGTTTAACGATTTAAAGTTTCCATTCATTCTTAGAAAGTTTCACTTTGATGATGATTAGCATATATTAAAGAAATGTTAAAAATAAAATAAAAGACGTAATCAGGAGGTATCACTTTACTTGTAATGAAAAGTTTAATATTTCAAACTCATTTCTAAAAGAGATATCTTCTTTAAATTATTGAAATCATTGAGAACGATTAGAAACTTTTATAATAACGTAGATATTTCTAGATATTTTTGTTCATTCTTTTGCCTGCATGAGATATTGGATTTATTTGAGTGAAGTGGAAATTATTATACTTAAAAGGAGAGAAAAAATAATCTTTAAATATCTCCAATCCATTAAATACTACATACATCTAAAGGGGATTCGGACATTCTCATTTTCTCAATATTAAATTTGTCATTAAAATGACCATTTATCTCAGTAACGGTAACATATAATCCGCTGACAATTTCAAAGCTTATTCCTTATACATTTTTACGTACCTTAACAATGGCATTTCTTGAAATTGACTGTAATTATAGTTATATAATTTTTACTGTAAACAACTATTTTTTTTTTTTATTTATTACAAAATAACAAACCTTCAAATTACGAAAAGATCGTGTTAAACTATGTACATATGAGAGAAAATGTGCGCTAAAAAATTTAAGGGTATATCTTGTTTTCGCGGTAAAGGTTCATTTAGGCAATTTGTTATTATCATTATTTTTTTTTAGTAGTTTCCAGTAAAATTCTTAAAATTATTATTATAGCCAATTTAGAGTAATCCCTACGTTAAAGTATGTGAAAATATATATAGAATAAGCTTTGAAAAAAATTCAGCTTATCCTCACGAAGAAATCCTGAGGTATAGTTTAATCAATATGACAAATGTAACAGACAAGATAGAAGTGTCCGAACCTACTTAATTCCTAATAAATATTTACGAAAACAACCTCGGTTTATCCATTAATTTGCATCTTCTCATACTTGAAAATAAGCCAACCATCAGATTGCGAATTTATAACAGATCCTCCCAAAAACCATCTTAAAAAAATAACTGTCAAATATTTTCAGATAATAATGAACTTCACAATTTAATATATTTATATTCATAACCTTACGAAATATCCTATTGTATGTTTTCTTAGAATGTTTATACCTAAAGAAAGAAAAATCAGTTTTAAAATAGCATTTGTTTAATTTTATGAGGATACATACCGCAGAACCTAAAATCTTATCAAAGTAATCGCATGAACATTAATAATTCATATATGTTTAATACATTTGTAAAACGTAAATTATACTGCATGTAAAATTGCAATATTCATCCTTGGAATATTGATAAAAATTTTAAATTACTGAAAATTGCATATTAACAAAGAACATAATCTTAAATCCATGTACACTAAAAATAAATATTTTTGCACTCCTTTATTAAAAATTGTATATATATATATATATATATGCATTTTTGTGAATTTAGTATAACTTTAAATTACGAATGGGAGTATTTTGGAAAAAAATAAATTTTGTACTTTGTGAAATTTATTAAAGTATTTTTGTAAGCTGAAAACAAAATTATGTTTTAAATTTTATTTCACCTAAAAATAAATTAAACATACCTTCACTTATTTTTATTTTTTTTAGTAATAATAGCAATATAGCAATATAGGTAGTTAGCTTATATTTTTTAGCAATATAGGTAGTAATCTTCTTGATTTGTTTTTTTAATTAAAAATACCACTCGTTTAATTCTGAGAATCAGATTTTTAATATTTTGTTTTGGAAAGCAAGAACCATATGCATTATTGAAGTTTTATATACCACACACACACATATATATATATATATATATATATATATATATATATATATATATATATATTAATATATATATTAATTTGGATTTTATATCTAGATATTGTATATCAAAATATTTTATACAAAGTAAATATCAATACATACGATTTAAATATATTACATCTGTTTCGAAAAAAATAAGTAGGGGAGGTTAGTACACAGTGAGACGAAAATTATTATTACTTAACAAATGGCGACGATTTTTATTATTTTGAAGATTTTTTTGCTAAATCTTTAAGCTACGCAAATGCTCTACACATTAATGTATAAATTGTTTTAAAAAAGTTACTTATAAAAGCACAGAAGCAGCATAACGGAGTATCGAAAATTGTCGCACTGTGTACCACAAGTAGTACACAGTAAGACAATGTATATATTTTCATAAATCATACATTTTTACACTCTGTCAATATTTTTTTGCAGTTTATGATTTCTAATTAATATTTCTAGATTTTCAAAATATTAAAAATATGAGCCTCGAGTGGACAATGGCAGACCTTGGGCTACCTTCATGCAAATTTTCCGCCTCTTACGTTTAGTAAATTTCCCTAGTCATCGCACGCCTACACACACAGAGAAAGAGAGAGAGAAAAAAACTTCTTTTATTATAAATAACTTTTTTAACATCAGAACTGCACAGTAGATAGACAATAAGACACGTCTCACATGTGTACCACAACTGTGTGTCTCACTGTGCACTTTCGTTACTTGTAACAAAAGGGATGCCACATCTGTTGCATCAATTTCATCGCTTTAAAAAGTTTATGTCGTTTTGCCGAAACAGCCTATTATTAGATATAGCTAGGTTTGGTTAAGTAAATATATGTCATATTGAAGGAAATAAACTCTAAAATAGACGTTTATGTAACTTTAAACACTATAAAATAAGGAATTAGTTATTATTGTGCCGAAATTACATCCACGTGTTGCATAAGATGAGGTCGTTATGTGTGTGTGTGTCAGCTTGAAGAAAAAGTTACAACTACATGTCAAAGTGGCTGCTGTCTCACTGCGTACCATGTCTCACTGTGCACTCTCCTGCCCTATATATTAATGAAATACCTTTATTATTTTTTAAAGAAAACATGATTCCTTATTTATTTATTTTGTGATAGAAATGAGTAATTTAAACAATTGATTATAATATAAATATTTTTATCTAAAAAATATGCATGTTGAAAGTTATTTAAAATTAAAATTTGAAAAAAAAAGTATTTAATAATGTTATCTGAATCAAAATAATAACATAACATAATATAACATCGATCTATTTATTTATATGTTTTAAACATGAATAAAATATATATATAGCACAAATCAACCATTACTGAAATAAATTTGTTATTTCAAATATTATTTGAAGAGCCAAAGGAAGACGATGATATCACAAATGAATCTGTTATACATCATGTCTGTATGCTTTGATTTAACTTGCAATCATGTTTGTATGTGACAGTCAATTCACCATACTCATTTTTTACCCACTTCCTGTTGACATAGAGTTTTGGAATCTATATACACTATATTGCCATTAATGACCGGCAACTTTTCAATTTTAGACATTTTGTCGAATTTTTAGAAATATACTTAACAGATTCTTCTGGAATTTCAGGATTGAAAAGAACAGGTATGGCCTCATATTTAGCAATGTCTATTTGATAATTAGGGGGCCAGCAAAAACACAATACTTGGGATCACCCTGTAAAATAAAATGCATGAAATGATTTATCTCTACCGAATATAAATAACCAGACATTGTGAAATATGTGTATTATTTTGTGTAAGAATAGCACGTATATTAATAGAAATATAGCGATTTATTTAAAAAAAAAATAAAAAATTCTTGCATGTTTTTTGCTTATAACATGGAGGGTTTTCAACCACATATAACGCCGGTTTCAGAAAAATTGACGAAATATAGTAGAAACAATATCGTGCAATTGGAATATAAATATATTAAATATTGTAGGAAATATAAGCAGTTGTATGAAATAATTTTTATCTGCGCATGCGCGAACGATAACAAAGATCAATTTACATAAATTAATAGTCAACTCTATGCATCAACTTATTAAAATAATCTAGTCAGATATCGTAAAAATTCAGAAAGATATCGGCGTTAGAGTGAGCAAATTTTTAGTTGTTCTCTAAAAGCAGCTCAATGATAAGGAATTTTCCACAAACTGTCATTTTTAATTTTTAATTTAATTTTTATTTTAATTTGTTATTGATGCTTTAGTTTTTCTTGGATAACCACCAGAATGAGCCTATACCATGAGCAAAAGAAGTATCAAAATCGAAGCATTTTTTTCCAAATCTACTTGTTGATACTCACTAAATACTAACTTTTTTCTGAAAGTCAGTTAATAAAAAATGACAATTTGTATAAAATCCCTTATCATTCAGCTGCTTTTAGAGAACTTTATTTAGAGCTTTTATTGTTTCTACTATATTTTGTCAATTTGTCTGATACCGGCGTTAAATTTGGTTGAAAACCCTGCATGTTATAAGCAAAAAAACATGCAAGATTTTTAATTTTTTTTTAAATAAATCGCTATATCTCTATTAATATACGTGCTATTCTTACACAAAAGAATACACATATTGCACAATGTCTGTTTATTTATATTCGGTAGCGTCAGATCATTTCATGTTTTTTATTTTACAGGGTGATCCCAAGTATTATTTTTTTCTTTGATTTTTTGTTGGCCCCCTAATTGCTCACCTTAACAAATCGACATTGTTAAATATGAGGTCATACCTGTTCTTTTTAATCCTGAAATTCCAGAAGAATCTGTCAAGTATATTTCTAAATATTCGACAAAATGTCTAAAATTGAAATTTGCCGGTCATTAATGCCAATATAGTTTATATGTATTCCCGAATACATAATTTAGGCATTGATTTTTTTTCTTTATTTGATCCCTAAGGAGGGCAACGGTATAGATTTAAAATTAATGTAAATAAAAAAAAATAATGTAAATAAAATCTTGAAACTTGAGATGTCATTAATCTAACAAAAATTAGTAACGATGTGTTTCCCCTAATTGGGAAAATGTGGCCGTTACCCCAAGCATTCTATGTTTTTGTAGTACATCACAAAACCAATAGTTAAACTTAAATTATCTTTACTGAGGTCAACTCCACTTAATGGTTACTCAATTATAGTTTTATTTCTTATGGATAAATCTGTATGAGTATCAATACTGGGTATTTCTTGAAAAGTACTAAAGCAGTGTAACCAAAATAGCTCCAAATTTAGGCCAACATGGAGAAATATTGTGAAATTCGGCGAAACAAATAAGTTACCGCATGTCAAGTTGGTGATAGCTCGCTAAATGGTCGAGATTCTCATTTAAATCAATTAATCCATATTTCTATATTTTTGTGACGTTTACTGAAAGCATGTTCTTTATTTTTACATATAAAATTATTTTTCATTACTGTCGACATAAAGTGACGAATTTCATCGTTCCATCCTTTTAAACCTGCCTTCCAACGTTTTCAAAAGACTGCTCATATTTTTATGTCAATATCAAAGTTTACGAAACGATTTAAAGCCTATCGAGCCATCTGATATATCTGACACTTCAAATCCCTAAACCAGAACCAAACATTATTAATCTTTATACCATTTACATGCATGTACTTCCATCGTTCATTTATATTTATAACTATCTGAAAGTAGAATGATTAAATGTCTACTTAAATTTTTGTTTTTATCGAAGGTTATCAAAGAAAAGCAAGCTTATTATGCTAATTGACGTCACTCTCGAAACAAATCTTAGAAAAATTGAGTACCGTCTTTTTCCCCTTTGTTTGTTCAAATGTAATTAAAATTTCTTTAAATTTTTTTTTAAATATATACTAAACGACTTCAATTTTAAAAAAATTATAACTAAAAAGCTATATTAAGAAGAAGGATAAGTAAACACCTATAATAAGATATGAAACAAATTATGTTAGGTAATAGAACAATTGACAAGTTTATAAACAAACATACCTATATAAGAAAAAAAAATGTTGTAACGTACTTACCTTAATTTTTTGAAAATATTCTAATTTAAAATACACAAACTTTTTTTATTTTTCATATAATTTAGGAAAATACACATGAATGCAAAAATTATTTCAATTAAAATTAATAAATATTCTAATGTATAATTTGTCTTAAATATATAAAGTTTAAGAGCCAGTAAATTTATGAATTCCATAATTCTAAAACTATGTTCTAATTTGTACAATTAGGAACACGCATTTATAAGAACCAGCAAATTTAACAATTATCCCAATAGGCAAGACTAAAGTTTTATGTAGTTTTAATATTTGTAATACTTTGCTCCAGACGATGTAGTCATAAACATATAAAATAATATTCTGTCTTGATGTATCCTTTGGCTAAATGTATGTATTTTCTCTCTATTCTAAAAAAAAGTAACTACCGCTGTCACCGCCGCTGCCGGTTTTGAATTTTTTGTGACCGGAGGTCTTTCTTCGTTAATATTAAGCAAAATAATGCATACAAAAATATGAAAAACAGTGGTTTTATACAGAAATGTTTGATAAACACGCTGATGCAGACAGTTTTAAAATCGAAGAATTATTTTAAGAGATATTTAATGCCAAAGTTGCACAAAATCGTTCCATTAAAAAAGTTTTATAGCAGCAAAAACTATACACGGCAGTGTAATCATTTTTAGATCATTTTATGCGTTAGAATTTACCGGAGTGCAGATTGCATTAATTTTTTTATTTTGACTCATTCTTTCAGGTTTTATTTCTATTTTAAATTCAAATTTTCAGCATTTCGAGAGATATTTTTTACAGATTTCAGAAAATTGTACTGATTTAAACTGTTGCCAACTGTATAAAAAGCGCAAGCAATAATGTTTGCTTCAAATTAAAAATTTATTTACACGTGACTATTATAAACAGGAAAAAAACTTTCAAATTAGAATTAAATAATTATGTATAAAAAGTAGGAACTTATTGAAAATTACGTCATAAAAAGTATACACGTGAATTTTAAAAGAGAAAGGATATTGTAAAATAATAAATTCATTAATATGCGTTAGAAGTCTTAGGAGAAATTACGTCATATTTACGTCACATTATAGTTATTATATAAAATGAACACAAAATAATATTGCAAAAAAATTTAAATTTAGAAATTGCGCTAGACATTTATTTAATATTTTGAGAAGATATTTTCAACTATTTTTGTTAGGAAAGCGCAAATAATATTTCATTGCTAACAAAAGTACTTTCACGCGATTATTTAAAAGAGAAAGAATAGCTTGGTAAAAATTACGTCAGATTAAAAACGATTAATTTAAAATGTCTCATTTAAAAGAACTTTCTTTTCGCTTTGTTAAAAAATACCAGGAGACAAAGACTCTGTTTACTTAATTTCTTTTATATTAGCTTATTTTGAAATGTTGTTACACGTGCCTACGTCATCAAGTTATTTTTATTTCGACGTTTTATTTGTATTTTTATTAATGTTGTACGAATTTATTTGTTCTTTCGTTATTTAAAATAAAAATTATGTCAATTTGTATAATTTGGCGAGTGGTTTGGCGATTTATATAATTTGGCGAAATTGGTCGACGGGATAATCAAGTAGTACCGCAGCGGATTTGACGTTAAAATTCCCCAATCAAAGAGAAATGAATAGAAATTCTTTTATAGGGAGATCGCCACTGTTTTTTAAATTATAATTCAATCTTTCGAAATCTTTTTAAAGCCGATCAAATTAGCGTGCATTTAGAGCCTGCGGTGTGTGGACGGGGGTTGGCGAGCGTAGCTCGCAGTGGGCCGAGCCCCCTAGTACTTAAAAAATTATCAGGTTTTTCTTAAAATTGGAGTCTGTTTCGGATTGCTATTTTTTAAATATAGTTATTTATTTATACCAGAATTCCTCAATAAACGAATTTTCAGTGAGTGTATTCTGTACTTTTTTTGATAGGGCACTGTGTTTAATTATTAAAAAAAAAAAGTGGTAACATCAACGTTTGTTTAAAACTTTTTGTTTCTGTATGAAAATAAGTTTTGCATTTTATTCCTCCTTACTATGTAAAATGGAATTTAGATGTAGAATAAGACTGCATAATTAGAAAACGTACTAAGCTTATATTAAAATGAGATATATTCTATGTTGCAGCCGATATTTAAAATATAGTGATCGAAGAAGTTACAGACAGCACCCTATATCTATCTATCTGTCACTATAGCTTTCTCTTTCTCTATATCACTTACTCTCTAACGCTTTCTCAGTACCTCTCTATATCTATAGTTCTTGAATTCATGATTTCTCTTATTTTATGATATCATCTTTCAAATTTTTTATATGTACTCATCATTGTGTACTGGATAGTTTTTAAAAGAAAGAAAAATGAACTCGGACAGACATTAAGCTCAAGCTTGATAGATTAAATTGTACTATAAGGAGTTATAAGAAGAGGCTGACGCATCTTATTGTACACTTCTAGTCGCAATAGTATATGCGTAATAAACAAAAACATAATTTCCCTTATAAAAGAATTTTTAATTTGACGCATATATTCTTTGAAGCTACTAAAATTCCCACACGAGATATATAGTTTTAAACATTAGCATAATAAAATTTCAGATTTATGTGGAAATTAGCATATTTTATAATAGTTCGCTATGCTATAAAGTTATACTCTTAATACGTATATTTTGCACAATTTAGTATTTCAAAACATGTTTTCATACATTATCTTGCTTGTGTCTGAATCGTAAATTGAAAATAAATAGTGTCACACTTTTGTTAAAGCATAGATACACACAATTGTTAAAAGTAGTTATAAAATACTTTAAAGATATATCTTTATATTTTATGTTTATATAGGAGTCTTGCTGAAAAATAAACAGAATTCATAATCACATACCTTTCATATAAAAATCATAATATCTATATTACAAGTATGTTTGTTTTTTGTAACACGCATATCTTTTATAATTGGCAAATTGTAATTATGAGAAATATATGAATAAGTAATATTTTAATATGTATAACGTATTATTATCATTATTATTACTATTTAAATATAATTAAGTGGAGAAATACTTTTAAATGTCTATGAAATTAATTCCCTTTCTATTTTGAAAAAACTGTAAATGTTCTGTAATAATCTGTAAGAAAAATGTATTTAACCTGTGAAATTTGTTTTCAAAATGGTCGGTTCTTATCGAATTCGTGTTCTTATCAAATTCTTAAGCATAAGAAATGCAGAAACAAATTACACTGAAAAAGGAGCAGGTGTACTTGTTTAAGATGATGTTTTTAATATTATTAAACATATTTTTAAATATTATAAACTAAAGAAAATAAGTTAAAATTGGTGTGAATGAATAATAACAAAAAAATCTCCTTAAAACACCATAAAAATTTTTAACTGCGCATTTAAAATTTTTTATGGTGTTTTAAGAAGATTTTTTTGTTCTTATTATAAACTAGCAACCATGAATAATTACGCATGCTAACATTTTAAATTTCAAATATGTACAGTTTATAATTTTGGTTGCACTGACTTTTTTGAAAGGACATAGATTTCAAATATTTAAATACAACAAGATGAATAAAAAAATGATGTAGTATAGTCAAAATTCTTGTAGGTTGAAAGAAAATCAAATAACTTTTTAATTAACACTTGTATTTTTTTTATGAGAAACAGTTCAATTTTTTTTTTAAATAATAATAATTTTCGTGTTTTAGTTATTATTATTTTTAATTTCATCAAAACTACAGAATCATTCTTCAAACTCATATATTGGTAAAAATTATTTTATTGGAAACGAATAAAAAATTATTTTAAAATCTACATATTTTTATATATATGCTAAATATTTATTTGAAAAAAAAAATGACTATATTTTTCATTTCAATGTTTGTTTTATTATTGATTCATTTAGAATATTTAACAAATATATTCATTTTAAAGAAATATTTATTAATTTCTAATATATAAAATTACATTTAGCTATATATAAGTTGCTCTGATTAAACTAATAGCTTAATAACTTAAACAGGAAAATTATTGTGATATACTAAACTAATTTAGATAATGAAACAAATAATTTCAAATTAAATTTTATAATTCCTTATTATTAGAATTTTATATTAAATGTGGAATTAAACTTAATTTAGGTGGAGAAGAATCAAATAAAAGGAGATACTTGAATGGCATATTTAACTTATGTAAATATTCAAGAATACTTTTTTTATATTCTGTTTTAAACTATAACATTCTAAATCATAGGAAATAACCGTTCACTCTAAAGCTTTAATATAAGAAGTAGTGTATTTTAATGAAAAAATAATAAATAAACTGCAATAACATAGTCATCCAGTGTACCTTGAACATTTATTTGATTGTATTAAACTTGCCTTTTTATTTTATTATTATTGTTATTTAATTTTAAATATTGAATCAATAATAATTTAAGCAACGATTATAAAAATAGGAAAGAAAAATAAATACTACTATTATATTTGCATTATATAATTTTTCTACATATATATGGAAAAATGTTTAACCAAAAATTTAACCAAATGTTTAACCAAAAAAATATATATATATATTTTTTATATTTCCAAAACAATGCTTTGAAAATATTATTTAAAACGTAAATACAGATTCAAGTGCAAATATAAAGATTGCCTTATCTTTAACAACAACGAATCTTTATTTAAAATTAAGTTAATTATTTATTTTATTTATTTAAAGTTTTTTCCTTAAATCTATTTGTTTGGTTACACTTTTTTTATCAAACAAAAGTAAATATGATAATTCAAATAGCGAAATAAAAAATAAATAAATAAGTGTATAAAAAGAATTATTTGAAGAGAAATGCAACCTGCCTATGAATTGCACTGTTTCTTATTCTGTGGAAAATAATCCTGTGTACACAAAAATAGTTTTAATGGAGGTTTAAAGGCTTTTTAAGCTTTACGTTTTTTAGACAAGAAAAAATCTAATCTTTTATTTTAAAAGTACTTCTGCTTAGTTTAACAAAATGTTTCAGTGTGAAATATTTTTCTTATTAACAAAATGTATATTTAGGCTCACAGTAAACATCATGTTATTTTCTAGTGTATTTTCATACATAAATGTACATGATATTTAAATGCATTTAAAAAAAGTCAAAAATAAAACTAAAACAAATGTTTATACGAATATACTTCATATTTGTTTTTAAAAAGTATTATGTTTTATTATAAAATGAGTTCAGAAACATATCAAATGCAAATCAGCTTGGTCATAACTCACGTTGAAATATATATTTTGCATGTGTACACGCTACTTTGTATACAAACATACGTTTGCATTAGATAAATATAAAAACGCCATATTTTCGGTGTCATAAATTTGTGTTTTTTGCAGTCAGAAAGAACTCATTTTAGATAATATAATTTAATAATGGTAGTGTTATTTGTAAAGTATTTATTTCAAGTGCTTACAGAAAAAAATATAGTATTGATGATAATACAATACACTTTAAAAAATTATAAAATATGAAATCATACTTTTTACAGAAACAGTTTTTTAAGGATTTTTAAATTTGAACACAGAAAGACTGAACATGCTAATTTTTTAATACTATTTTATACAATACTATTTTATATTATATTATTTATATATTACAATACTATTTTATAATATTATTTCAAAGAACTACAAATTACACAAGCCCGCGATGGTTGTGTTGTTTAACTTTTGATAACTTGAATTTTATGTATTTTTTAGCGCTGAATCAGAAAATGACCTTCATTTTTATCCATCATGTCAGGAGTTTTGCAAATCGTAAATTTCAATGGTAAAGAGTAGAAAAATAGAGAACATTCGATACTGAAAGATATAGGAAATGGTTGTGTTTCTTAACTTTTGATAACAGCTTTTATATATTTTGTAAAGCTGAATTTGAAAATGACCTTCATTTTTAACCATCAAGCCAGGGTTTTTTGCAAATCGTAAATTTAAAAAATAGCAAAATTCTGATACTATAAAATAGATGTGATGTTTTTGTTTTTGTTTTTTTTTAATTTTAATAACTGATTTTTATGTACTTTTTAGCACTAAATCTGAAAATAACCTTCATTTTTAACCATCACGTCAGAAATTTTCGCAAATCGTAAATTCAAAGTTAAAAAATAAAAATTTAGCAAAAAATCCTAATTTGATGGTAAAAAACGAAAGCCATTTTCGGATTCAGTGCTACATAATACGTAAGAATCAATTATCAGAAGCTAAGCAATATAACAAAACCTAAATTTTGCAAGCTTGTGTTATTTTATAATTTGCAGAAAAAAAAGCGATTTCATGCTTCTTAAATTAAGTAATAAAATGTTGTTTTATAATATATTTTAAAAGCATTTTTCCGCAAAGTTGTTTTTAATTTTTAAACTTTTGTTCAAAATGTTGAATATATCTGTGCTACAAAATTATATACACAAGAAATCTATGCAACAATTTTGGAAAATTATTTTACTAAGATCACCAAATCAATTATAAGTTACTTTTTCTAGAATATAAACACGTTAATTGTAAATGAGAAAAAAATTTCGGGTCATTTTCCATTTTATTTATTTTAAACAATGCTAACCGCGATTTAAAAAAAAAAAAAAAATGTTCGCAATTTTTTTTTTTAATGAAGCAGGATTCGCACCATTCCTAAAATTTTTGCACTTATATACCAGTATTTTAAATAAGAATTCTTCGATCATCAAGAATGAACACTGAGCTAAAAACCCACTAAAAGCTGAAACATTTAGAGTCAAATTGCTGGTCCTGTTGCGCTCTCTTTAAATCATGTTATCCGATCCGATGCAGGACTCCTGATTTGGTAAACATATTTTATTGTGCAATGAATAATATTATAAATTCTTTTGTGATTATAAGGTTTTTTTTTTTTTTTTTTTTTTTTTTTTTTTTTTTTTTTTTTAATCATCAGAATTTTAATTTATAATTATTGATTCAATCAAAATAGTTAAATATAAAATACTGAATCGGGTCAAATAAACAGGTCTTTGATAAGTAAGGTTTCTTTTTTCACAAGTTCGATTGTGATATACTTATTTTTTAATTTATAATTGTGATGGAAGATAATTAAAATACTTACAACATGAGAATCTGCATGATGACGTGTAACCAGATTTCAATGAAGATTTTTTTTTTTTTTTTTTTTTTTTTTTTTTTTTTTTTTTTTTATGTGGGGGAGGTGCTAAGTACGTTTTTCCAATATTTTAAGTTTGTTTGAAACATTGTTTGGATGAATTTTTTTACCAAATTTATTTTTTCAGCCTTATTTAATCTGTTTATTTCTTCAATGCACTTTTGAGAGTCAAATGATGACCATATTTTCTCTTCCGTGCTTCTTTTCTTCTCCATCGCGCTATTTTTTCCCTTTCACGAAAATTTTCACCTTCGAACCATTTCTTCTCTCTCTGTGCTGCCGTTTTTCCTAGAGTAAAATTTAAATTACTTTAGAAAAATACACAAAGAATTTACATCTGTATTTAATTTTTTTATTATTATTCTAATTTAAATATATAATATTAAATAATTCTTAACATTTCAAGACTTAATGCAGCTTAACTTAAATGTTAGTTCTCTAACGTAGTAAAGTTACATGTAATTCCAGATTTTGTTTGAAGTATATTTTAAAAAATATATCATAGCTTGTGAAAATGCTGACTGATTTTAGTAAAATGTAACTTTATAAATTCACTAAAAAGTAAATGTTGAATAATTAATAAAAAATGTTTAGTATTGTCCATATTCCGGTAGCTTTTACTTGCCGCAAAAAGTCAGAACGCGAAAAATAGTGTTCTAAAAAAACAAACTATTCTCGGGTAAAGCGTAGAACGTCAAAATTTATCGAAATTGCTAAAAAATATTTACATGAATTTACATAATATATTTATATTACGTAAATTATAAAAAAATATTTTTGTTATTTTTTACATGTATAATATTTCAAATTCTTTATCCATACATATGAAATTCCAATTGTATTGTTATACTCTTTTGGAAAAAACAAAAATACATATTTAGAAAAGCTGGAACACATGTATGTTTTAGTTCATTTAGACAAGATTTTTTAATAGATATTTTTATAATTATTGTTGAAACTTAATATTACAAGTTGTGTAAGTTATTGAAGCATCTAATATACAATATAAAGAAAAAGGTAGAATAGTGCTGTATTTACATGGACATTTTCTCGCATGCAAAATTTTAAATAATATTTATCTTACAATATTTTTTTTTCTTATTTCTGAAACTATAATACAAAGAAATTATTTGATAGTAAATACATTTTGTACAAGTAAATACGAAACCCATCTTGTCTTAAAAAAAGAAAAGAAAAAGAAGGACTCTAAATGTGTTTCCGTTAAATGCATTTGTTTGGTTACACTTTTATTAAATACGAAAGCACAAATTGTAAAATAAAATGTTTTTAAACAAACAAAAAGCATTTCCAAAGAAAAAGTGACAGAAAAAAATTGTTTTCGTGTATTGCGTCGCTTCTTTTTCTGTTTCAAATAATCGTGACTAGAAAAAAAATATTATTGGGGATTTAAAGGCTTTTTAAGCATTGCGAATTTCAGACAAGGAAAATCCACTAGTTTATTAGAAACTAAAAAAAGGTCTTCAGTGATTTTTTTTTAATGCCAAAATGTATACTAAAAAAATACTATTTTTTCATCGTGTCGTATCACACGTAAACATAAATTTAAATGCTCATAAAAATAGCGATATATAAAAAATATATGTATACAGTATGCCCACTTAAGTCCCTTGTCACATACTTAACTTTGTAACGATGCTGCTATATTCATAAAAGTGGTGTCTAGGTGTAGTAAAGTAGCCATGCCCTACAGAATGAAGCCGCATACGGCGCCACCTGGGGGAAGACTGCAGAGTTAGAATTCCTATCTCGAAAATGGAAAGAGATAGAGAAAAAAGTGATGTGCAAAGTTGTAGAACATCATGGATTTCACTACGAAAAGACACCTTCTGAACATTAATGTGAAGAGTAGAACGGTTAAAACTCGCATTGGTTTTTTTCGTGATTTCCGACACTGTGACGTCAAGAAACTGGATTGGAGGGAGAAATGATTATCTTTCGTACAAATCTTCATCAAAATGATCATCGCAGCTGATGGCGAGAAGTTTCAATATCTCAAATAAAGGTATCTTGTTATAACTAGTTGTTTATTCCTTCTTAGATCGTTTTATGACGTCACATTATAGGAAATCACAAAAAACTAATGCGCGTTTTAACGGTTGTATTCTTCGCATTAATGTTCCCAATGTGTTTTTTCGTACGAAATAAATGATGCTCTACAACTTTATAAATAACTGTTTTTAATATCTCTTCCCGTTTTCGAGATACGAATGCTAACTCCACAGTTTTCGATCAGGTTGTGTCGTAGGTGGTTTCATTCAGTAGCGCATGGCTAATTTACTATACCTAGACATCACTTTATTTTAATATCGCAGCACCCGTTCTTAAGTTAAGAGGGTCGCAGGGGTCTTTAGTGGGCATACTGTATATATCTATACTAATAAAACTACGTTTCGCTCTGTGTGTCTGTCTGTCTGCGATAGCTAGCAAAATTTACCACACGTAGAAGTCTGTAAATTTAGGTGAATATAGTCCAAGACAGGACCTGATGCAAATGATGCTCAGATTTTTAATTTTTCAAGTGCCGGTGTCCCTGGACCCCTTTACGTTTTTATGCACTACGGGCTAGTGAAATCTACCGCACATGGAAATCTGAAAATTTAATTGAGGATAGACCATTAGAGGTCCTGGTGCACCAGAGGCTCAGATTTAAAAATTTTTCAAGAGCCGTGGCCCCTGGGCTCATTTGGGTTTTTATTCACTTAATTGTTAGTAGCTTGCCCCTTTTAAATCCGATCTTTTGCGCTTTTCGGGCCAATTCTTCATTTATTTATTCCCCCATTTTTACATTACAGTTAAAACACTGTCCCCATGGTGGACGGTACAGGGCCTCCTGAAGTTTTTTGCTTTAAATTGTTAATAAGTTGCTTCATTTTAATCCTACATTCATTTTTTAATCATTTTTCGATTTTTTTCTCTCTTTTCTACGTTCAATTTACGATCATAGTCCACCTAGAGTCCCGTAAGCCCGGGTTCGGGGGCCTTAAACGTTTTGTGCTCCATGCATTTTTCATGCATTTTTCATCCTCTAATTCTCTCTCCTTTTCAGTGCCTAATTTTAATATTGAGTCTTAGAATCTTCTCACTGGGCTGACACCCTCATATTTTTATTGGTGTTCTTGGGCGCTTTTTAAGCATTTACCATTATTTGTGCATACATTTAAAACATTATTCTAATGAATAATTCATACCATATGCTTAATTTTGACTAATTGAAGATCTAAAGCAATAAATACTATGACATTTTGACATATTTTCATGCTAAGGCGCTGCTGTCATCTATCAGTTGGCCGCTTTTGCCACCTATGATAGGTCCCTTAAAAATGATCCGATTCAGTAGCTTTTTTCCCAACTTCTTAAGTCCTCCAGCTACTACATGAAAGAAAAAAAATTCTCAAACTGTAGCTACCACCAATTTTGAAGATTAATCGGCTTATAGGGGACCTTGGTGCAGCTTCATTAAAAATATTCCGAATCGTTTGCAATTTTTTAACATAGATCTAGAGTTCTCCGACTATTTTAAAAAGTGCTTTAAAGTGTATTTATGCACAACTACATCCCAGCAAAGATTCTGGACCTTTGGGCTCCAGTATAGTTTGAATTACAGGAGTTTACTGTAATTAATATCTAGACCTGGAATTTTTGCGCCATAAATTATTAAAAAAATACTTTCATTTAATCCGATCTTCATTTTTGAAATTATTTTTCCCTTTAGTTAATGTCCCATTCCTATATTTCAGTTAAAATCCTGGGGCCCACTAGACTCTAGTAAGGCCCGATTCGGAGCCCCTTAGAATTTTTCTGCGCAATGCATTTATAACTCCTAATTTTCTCAATTATTTAGTGCATGATTTTGAAGATGAATCTCTTGGGCTTTTCTTCCCTGACCAAAATTCTCCTATTTTTATTGGTGTCTTAGGCCCTTTTTTAAGCATTTTGCCATTTTTTTCGCATTTCTTAAAAATATTATTCTAATGATTCATCCAAATCCAGTACTTAATTAGGACTAATTGAAGATTTAAAGCGCTAAGTAGTAAGATATTTTAACATGCTTTCATTTTAGGGCACGACTCGCAACTATCAGTTGGTCTCTTTTCGGCCTAAATTATAGATCCCTAAAAAATGGTCCAATTCAATAGCTTTTTTGTAACAATTTCTTAAATCCTCCAGCTCCTACATGAACGACAAAAAATTTCTCCGGCTTCACATACCACCAATTTTGAATATTAATTGCCTTCTTGTGGCCCTTAGTGCAGCTTCTTTAAAAATAGTTCTAGCGTCCTGCGATTACATTAAAAGCTACTAAAATTATCTTTATACACAATACAATTACAGTTAAGGCACTGGCCACTTGGGGCCGGTACAGAGCCCGTTGAAATTTTCGCACGACAAATTATTAATAAATTTCCCCCTCTTAATCCGATCTTCATTTTTGGAACGCATTTTCCATTTAGTTATTCTCCGTTTTCATCATTCCAGTTAAAACCCCGGTGTCCCATAGTGTCCCATAGGGCGCAATAGGGGGCTCCTTATCTTTTTGTGTGCCATGAATTTTTCACATCCTAAATTTCCCGCCTTCTCAATGCATAATTTTAAAGTTGAGCCTTGGACTCATCTCCCCGGATCAACACGCTCATATTTTTACTGTGACCAAGGGCCTCTTTAAAGTATCCTTCAGCTAATTTTGGGCATTTCTTTATGGTATTCAGACCCTATGCTTAATTTTGTTCAATAGAAGATCTAAACTGCTAAGAACTAAGACGTTGAAACATGTTTTTGTGTTAGGACACTGCTCTTAACTATCAGTTTGCCTCTTCTCGGCCCTTTACTAAAACTCCCTTAAAAATGGTCTGATTCACTAGCTTTTTTTCTATAACAACTTCTTAAGTCATCCAGCTACTACATCAACGACAAAAAAATAATTATCAAACTTCAGCTACATTCATTTTGAATATTAATCTCCTTCTTTGGGCTTTTGTTGCAGTTTCTTTAATAACGATCCAATTCTATTACAATTTTCTGTAACATAGTGTGTTAAGATTTTCCGGGGTGGTTGGTTGTATTTGTACCAATTGAAGTTTATCAAGAGTCGATAATTGAAAGTTAACTTAAATGATAAAAGTAAAACATACATTCGTAGAATGCGAAGGATGGTTGAAGTTGAATGTTACTTCAATCGAAATTGGTTGGTTCAAATTTTTTGGTTAAATCAGCTACGTGATAACTCAAGGTTAACTTGAAGGAATGATCTAAAAACTTGTAAAGTTACAATAATTTAGTTAAAATTGATTGTACTTGACTCCAACATGAAAGGATATTTCTTTACAAGAATCCAATGGACTTGTCGTATAGCGGTAATTATAATTTTGCGTTTTTTTTTTTTTTTTTTTTTTTTTTTTTTTTTTTTTTTTTTTTTTGAAAAATAAATACTAAGTAAAAATAAACCAGGTAACTGTGAAGTTTTACTTCCATGAACCTGTACTGTAGTAATCGTGGAGTATAAAGTAGCAGAAAACCAATAGTTCGTTCTAACACAGGAGTTTATTGTAGTTTCAGGAATAATACATCATATATATTAGGCATTCTGGTGGGACTAATTCAAGAGGGAAAACCAATAGTTCGTTCGAACACAGGAGTTTATTGTAGTTTCAGGAATAATCCATCATATATATTAGGCATTCTGGTGGGACTAATTCAAGAGGGGGGCTAATGTCAAAGTGTAATTGCATTATTGTTGCTCAAATCTAAGTCTATGGACATGCGGTTCAGTTAACATAAGTGAAATGATAGAACAGTAAAAATGTAAACTGTGTTATCAATGAATCTGGTAAGGTATTATAAAAATACATTTGATTAACAAGGATGACGAAAATTAACATAAAACCATTTGTGCTGTTCCACTGTCCAAAACATCCATTATATCGAAGCGGCATTTCAAACGCTATCTCAGAGTGGGCGAGCTCATCTCTGTAATAATGCAAGATCCTCTAGCGAATCCCGCAGATTATGAGCACGACAAGGGTTGCCAGTTCAAAAAGGCAAACCGCCACAGCGTGCGCCAAGGTATTGATGAAAATTCATGGAAATACCGGAAACGCCAACCTCCGCCGTCTATCACGCCAAACGTGGCAGATAGACTACGCGAAGTGAAAGTCGAAGTAGGGAAAATGGCAGATCGCATGGATTGCGAAAGGGCTTGCAAGAAGAACGGCTCACGTGGGCGAAAACTGGTAAAACCAAGGATATTGATGGGCAAAAGGTATGCCTAGCTTGACTTCAAACAAACACAAGGTGCAAAACTGAATAAAGGGTGGAAAGACCAAGGTATTTAGGTCGTGACTACCACACATAGTTCGAGCGCCCTAAAGCTACTTAAAAAAATACTAAAAAATTGTCTTATACCCAACTACATTCCAGTTAAGACGCTGGCCGTCTGGGTCCGGTCCTTCTTTATACATCAGCTACCAACTTTTTAAAATTTGAATCTTCTTTTTCGCCAACAACTTACTTTTACTCACTACAGCAATAAATTGAAAATCGCGTTACTTTAAAGGTAACTTTATATAAAAGATTTCATCCATTTATTAAATATCGTGTTAATATTAAAGTAACTCGGGAAATTTACAGGAGGGAGGGGGGATATATATATATATATAATTACTATCATATTCTTCAACTAAATTTGACATCCTTTAGTTAAAAGGACATACATCTTTACATACATTTATACAACAAGGTGCATATAATTATACCAAGTACTTACATTTATGTCGAGAACATTCCTCTATGACAGAAAGGTATATATGTAGGCATTACAATGCTATAATCTAATAGTGTATAATAGTGTGATTGTGTTACCATTAGAACTATTAATAAGGATTTTTTCAAATTCAAATATTAAAATATTATTCATTTCCTTCATACATATTATGAATACATTTGCGTAATTCTAAAATTATTCAGAGATTATATGAAATATTTTTTGAATAAAACCATCCATATTTAAATCGTAATCTGCTTAAGTCCAAAAACACATATTTCAGATTAAACTATGTTTGAAAGCTTAAAATTATGTAAGGGTTATAGTAAATAATCGATCCCTCATTTACGTTAATAGTATTATTTAATACTTCATGGTTAATCAAGTAAGTATTGTATGTAAAATTTGTGACATAGCTAATGTATAGAAACAAATATATAATATATATCTTATACTAAAAACGCAAATTTAATAAGAATTAATATCTTTTGAAATAGAAAACGACATTTAAGTAATAAAATTTATTTAAAAAATCGGAATAGCTATGAATATACTTTAAGTAACTATTTTATCTTTTGGTAAGAAAATTTGCACAATAACTTTAAACACTACAATATTAAACTTTTTAATAACATTTTACGTGGTAAAATACATTTCGAAGTATTATGGTGTAATTGTAAAAGTAATTGAAATAAAGTAATTAAATTTAAAAAAAATCAAGAAACCCGACTGCGTGAAAAGTGAACTAATTAATTATTTCTCATCAATGTGAAACTATTGGGTCGTTCGGAAAGTCATGTCCGTTTCGGAAAATCAATTCGTACCGGAAAATTCTGCCCTGTTATTATTATGAATTAGATATCGGAATTAATGTCTAATAATTAAATGATAGAATTTTCCGGTACGAATTGATTTTCCCAAACGGACACGACTTTCTGAACGACCCAATATTTTTTATATTATTTATTACCTATTTCTTTTGTTTATTTACTTGTATTGATGACTTTTAAGTTGTGTTTAATTGTTAGTTCCTATCTATAACACTGTTTTGATGAGGCCTATATATGTCTATGAAGGTTAGAGTTGCAGTAAACTAGAGATCCAACCTACACAACTTCCAGGTTGTGTAATATTTAAACGGAGCTTCTGACTGTAAAATAGTCAATGAAACATCGTCTTCATTTTGAAAGACCTATCAATGATATGCCACTCAATAGGGTGCGTAAAAATATTTTTCCGTCTCTACCGCCATTTTGTATTTTACGACCTCCATTTGAATTTATAAAAACAAAACCTGGCCTATATCCATCGGACGGTTGAGACGAATCGATAGAGACCCCATTCATTAAAATCCATCCAACCGTTGGGATGTTTCGAGGGTATAAATAAATCCACATACACAGATACGCGTGAAACACATAACCCTTCTTGTCAGCCGGGTAAAAAAAGGACATGAATACTTTTTAAATAAATGTTTGCTTATTCGTTTATTTTTGGTGCAAAGTTTTAACGAGTTCGTACAAATAAATAAGATTACACCAATATTGTAAAATATTTTAATATTCTAGCTCTAGATTCAGCAATTTACATTTGTTAAAGGCATTTTCATATCAGTACAGGATGTACGTTTAATCTAAAAAAAAAATTTCCTAAAATTAAAGAACAAATATTTATAGAGATATATGTTATACTAGCGTTACCCGCGGCTTAGCTCGCGTAATAGTTGAAATATGCTACGTGGTATTTGTGTGAGTATTTTATTAGGAAAAAATAACTGCGGGGTATAATTCAAAAATTACTAATTGAGCTGCAATTTGAGTAAACTTTATTGTTAAACTGCATTAACAGACTTAAATTAATGGTAGGAACAAAAACTAATTCTAAATGAATGATAAATTGAATCGAAATGAATGAAATGAATTAATATTCAACCTTTTACGCTCATTTCAGTTTTCCTTTGAAATTTTCAATTTTTATAAGCCATTTTTGATTAGCATTTACATCTGAAAAGTAATCATCATGCCATACGGGTGATTCATATTCATTTGTTAGTTTTTGGACTCTGGACCTCTCAGCTTGATGATATGTGTTGTTCTAACAGCTTAAATACAATTTCACACTGCATTATATTATATTTCGCAATATGCGTCTTCTCCTCGCAGGTCTATTACAGTTTTTCATATTCAGATTCCAGAAGACAAAATACAGTCAAAAGTGTAACAAATTATTTGCTCACAAAGTATATTGTTTAACCATCATATTCATAAGAAAAGTGAATCATAAAATTTAAAAGGACGTCCTTTTTATTGCCTTTTCATTTTATAGACCAGTTGCAATCATGTAATCGTTAACCTGAAAAACAAAAACCTCGATGACTCATACTGGTAGAAAAATAAACATTTATTTTGCATTCAATAAACCGTCCTAATCTTCCGTAATCGTATTCAGCCAAGGTTGACGTCAAACATTACAAATGTTTGCAACGATATAGTTACAAATGTATTCAAAGCTTATAGTGTAAAGATCTACACCCTTTGCTGGTAATAGCACCAAAATAAAATATAGCCTATTTTTAAGAAGGGACTTTCACAATTAATTTTCCAACATTCCTTTTGAAATCGGTTTCATTTTTCCTGAGATTGCATTAAAACGGTAATTTGGAAAGTTCTTAGAATCTTTTAGCTCAGTATACTCTTATAAATTTCTAATGTATTAGACACTGTTCTTAGAGAGCATTTCTAACTTATAAGTACCTACCATTCCAAATTTCAAGTTTATATCTTAAACAGGTTCACATAGAAATATAGAAATTTTTTAGATTTCTTTTTGCTCATTTCACTGTTTCAAATTTCGATTTTTATATAATATCTTCTTCTTACATAATCTCTTTCACATCTTATAAGTAACTACCATGTCAAAAGTCAAGATTTTAGTCCCTTCGATGCTTAATTTAAAAAGATTTTTCGCTCGTGCATCACCCCTTTTTGTTACTACCACCAACATAAAATATAGCCTATGTTTCAACAGGGACTGTTTCAATCACTTTTCCTGCATTGCATTTGTAATCGGTTTGCTATTTCTCGAGATACAATAGAAATCGTAAATTAGAACATTTTTAGAACCCTTTTCACTGATTTCATACTTTTAAATTTCGAATTTTTTTGAAACTGTTATTTGAAAGCATTTACATCACAATTCCATAGGAATCGCAGTTTAGAGCGTTTTTAGAATACTTTTCGCGTATTTTTAATCCTTTTAAGTTTGGAATACTTTTTAAGTGCTCATATAGAGACCTTATAAGTAAACACCATTACAAATTTACAGTTTCTAGGTCTTTCGTAATCGCAAAAAGTTTTTTGCTCCTGCAATACTCTGGTTGTAGTGGCAGTTTGGAACAGTTAGTATCACCATCAATTTCTAATCGTTACTTTTGAAATCGGTTTGGTATTTCCTGTGCTTCCACACAAATCATAATTTATAACATATTCGGAACGCTTTTCGCTCTTTTCACATCTTTTAAATTTCTATTTTTTTAAACGATTCTTAGAAAGTATTTTGGGTTGGGTTGGGTTGGGTTGATTTTAGACGGCCAATTATCTACACGAGGGATATAGGCCCGGGGGGAGTGCCCTCCTTGTTGGTCTTTCTAAGGGAACCTAATCCGTATTAACGCATGGAATATCCACGGCTCGAAGAAAACCACGAAAACTCCGAACGATTAGGCCGACGGGCGCGATTGGGATCGAACCCAGCACCTCCCGTCTACCAGCTTCGAGAGCAGAACCTCGCCACTGGTGGGGCAGAAAGTATTTTGGAACAGAAAGTGTCAACATAATATTGCCACCATTAATTTTAAATTCGATTTGGTATTCCTGGGATTCAATTTGAATCGTAATTTAGAAATTTTTAGAACGCTTTTCTCACATTTCATTCTTTTAAATTTAATGTTTTTATAAACTGTTCTTAGAGAGCATTTTCATCTTATTCGTATCAACCATGCCAAATCTCAAGTTTCTGTCTTTGACATATCAATAGTAAGCGTAATTTAGAACATATTTAGAACTCTTTACCCACATTTTCAACCTTTTAAATTTCAATATTTTTTTTACAAATTGTTCTAAGATCCCATTTACATCTTATATGTAACTACCATTCTAAATTTCAAGTTTCTAGGCCCTTCAGTACCAGCGAATTCTAATTTTAGAAAGTGCTTTGATCCTGCAACGCCTTAGGGCTAATGGAACCTGCATAAAATATAACTAAGTTGGAGCAAGGGCTACCTCCATCATTTTGACACCATTATTTTTTCAATTGGTTCGGTAGATCCTGTGATTAACCCCTATAAACACAAAAAGAAACGTTACTTCGTTATAATATTATTAATATAGAAATAGAAGGATTAATCTATGCATGGGCGATTCTCCTACAAGTAGTTAATTTCACTCTGTTATTTACTGAAAAATAAAAGTTAAGTTCTAAATATTTTAGTTTAGAAAATGATAAGACATAAGGTACAATATTCCGGTATATACTTTAAACAGCATTTTACTTTAACATATTTACCTGAAATAGACCCGTTCATATAATTTATTGTGTTCAACTCGTACCAGAAATTTTTTCATAACGTTATTTAAAAATTAAAATTCCGGTTTATATGCTTTTAATCAAGGTTAAGTAAAATCTCAATAGGGTTAGGGTACTGATGCAATTTCATTCAAAGGGGACTAAAGTGACAGTGCCAGACGTGTCAAAATTAAGAAAATTGCTTCTGTGCTCATAGTACGTTAATATTAGTAAAATTGCAATCTGATATTTTGAACTAAGTAAAAGTATTTTACATCATGACAAAATCCCAATTAAATAAAAATAGTTATAAGGAAAATTTATGTACGGGACAGTAGTGACTTTTAATAGACATATCAAAATATATCTTTCAATCTATTTTGAAGCATGTAACTGCTTTTGAAGTCCCGATTATTAAACCATGTGACTTACTCATCAATCCAGCTGTCGTTTCCTCTAAATGTAAAAGTTCTATAAATTTTATCTGACCTCTTGATGGTCACCTGAGCAGTTTTAAAAATTGGAACAGTATTGACGTAAAAACTAGTGGACAGGATTACTCTGACAGAATAAATATAAAACTACTTATACTTTACAATAAAAAAATTATTTTATATTTTTCAATATAATTTTTTTTTTGTACATTAAAAATTCTAAAAATTCTAAAAGTAATGAAATTTAAAAGTGTTCCAGAAGATCATTACTTGAAGTTATGACAAGGGTCGTAAGTGAAAATTTGAATATTTAAAATAATATTAGAGTAAAAGTTACAGTTATTTTCTTGAAAATCCGTTTCGAAATTGTAGAAAAGCTTTTCAAAATAAATTAAATGTTAATGGAAATTATATAAATGCTAAAATTTAGCATATAATAGAAAGGGACAGAATGTATATATAATTTTTCTTTCTTTGTAAAATGTAAAAAAAAAAAATATTTATAAAATACTTAGTTTTATACACCATTTTTAAGTAACTTTATCATGTCTATATCAGTAAAATAAAAGTACATATTTATTGACAGCCTATACGGAATTTCTATTCACTGATATGCATTGTTTGAAGTTTATTTGCAAATTTAGTGGGAAATTAGTTTCCTCAAACATAAAAATATTGACAATAAATGTTCAAAGTTACAACAAAGAAAGAAATGCGAAAATAAGTTTTATGTTTCTTTTTACACATAGTACTGAAAACTTGTTTTCCTGAAACATAAATAATTTTGTTATTTTAGGCAAGTCCCACACTAAGGCGCCACATAAGACATGTCGCTTGAATTCGCCGGAAAAACTGGTTTAAAACAGGTTTGAAACAACATCGTTCTTTGTTTCGACCAGTTTTTGCGCTACATGTTGCGGCTTCATGTCGCTTGTCGTCTCAGTGTGGGATGTGCCTTAGTCTTGTTAAATGTTTGTTCTTTCACAACATTTTGGGTTAATTAAAACGACTAAAATCTACAGCTTTTGTTTTAAATGCATTTTATATTTTGATATATGAAAATTAATTTAGAGAAAAACGCAAATTTGATTGCGTAAATAAAAATTTTAAAGCACATATGTATTTTACACATTATTTCGGATATGTGTGTTATATAAATAACTGTCACTTAGAATTAGTTATCAGATAAGTTAGCTCAATGGTGTCACAAATGTAGATAATATAATGTATAATAAGGCACAATACATCCTTTTAAAACAATACATGTATGTAAAGAAAAATTTAAAGATCACAGAAAAAAGAAATCTAAAATAATATCACAAGCAACACAGTAAATGACAAAATGGAAACTTGTATAAAACTTTTCTGGTTCATTGTGATTCTCTCTTACCTGAATTTTCAGTACTAATTTTAAACTCTCTTAAGATTTTTTTTTTTTTTTTTTTTTTTGGAAAAGCTTTGCTTTTAAAAAATGTAAACAAAAGTATAATTGCCAGCAATAACTATATTTGCGTAAGTAACAAGTGCATATTAATTGATAATTTTACAAGCTCATTTTCATTTACGACGAAGTTTAAAATAAATGACGAATTTTAAGATAAACTTAATTTCCTTAAAAAACGTTTTATAAAGAATGATATAATTTTTTTTGTTGTTCCATGCTATTGTCGCTGATGAGGATTTTGGTAATAAGTTTTAAATCTTAGCCATGCTATTTTTTTCCTTTTTTTCCCTTTTTTTCATATTATTCCAAGATATTTGCCACTTATTAAAAGCAATCCCTTATTAGTAATCACTCATCGCCATGGCCATGTGTGACAAACTATATACTCAGTATCTTTGAAAGATTTAGAAATGAAATACCAATAATATTTAAACACTAAAAAATTAAAAATAATATAATATGCATATATAGAGAGATAATTTAACAATTTTTCTTCATATGTTTTATTTTTAAAAAATATAATAAAAAATTGAATTAATAAATTGCGGTTTCATAATTGAATATAAGCAAAAAATATTTCGTAGCAATTTTTCCAGACCTTTATCCCCTTCGTCTAAAGTAAATGAAAGAGACTCTGTAAGAGAGTTCACAAGACAACTTGATTAATATGATATTTTCCGAAAGAAAGTTTCTGAATATTTAATGCATTTAAGAGATCACAATTTCCGGGCTAAATTTTATAAATGAATTTTAATTTACTTATCTAAAGTTTAATTTAACTTATAGTATAATTAATATTTTCGGCATAAAAGAAGACTAAAGTTCTGTTTTTATTTTCTGAGGAAATATTTAACCACTCAATATTTTAAAGGATAAAACAAGCACTTATGATCGTAGCGTTAAATTAGTTCTGTGCTTTATTTGAAAGAGATTTTATATTAAAATAAAAAAAAAAATAATTCAAAAGAAAAAAATGCAAAAACATTTTCTACTTATATATATGCATTTATTAAATATTGAGTATATCTAATTAAAATAAATACTTGTTATTATTGCTTATACATATTACATGTCAAGTACACCATATTTTTTGTTAATTTTCGCTTATCATCAAAGCATTTTAAAATTTTTAAACGTGCAATTTTTCGATTTTGATGCCGGTGATAAAAAATCAGATTACTTCATTCCACACTGTGTTTGCATAAAATTTATCAAAACCGACTTCGTAAGTTCTTTATGTTACCCGTATTTAGTATAATTTCAAAATGTTATAGATCCGCACAAGTTAAAAAAAAAATCGAATAATGAATACAAATATTCGCCAAGTAGTAGGAAGGTGGGGCAAAAAAAAGGCAGAATTCGGAATTAATTAGTGGAAAGTTGGAAATTGTTTTACTCCCTTCCGTTTTAGTCTTGAATGAATATGCTATGTTTTCCCCCACGTACTAGGTGAGCGTTAGGAAATACGTATAGATTTATAGAAAAAAACGCGTTTTTTTACATACCATAACAGTATCTCCAAACAGGTAACTCTATCAAAAACATTGTCAATACAAATGTTGTAGAGCTTAAAATTCTGAGTAAAATGAGTACCTACTTTAATATTTTTGTTGAACATTAAGGTCACAGTTCTACTTTAAAGTTTTATACCCGTGGGCAGGGGGTTGAACTCAGAATTAATTAGGAGAAAACTGGAAATTATTTTAATCCCTTCAGTTTAGGTCTAAAATGAACGTACTACGTTTTCTTCCTCGTACTTGGGTTAATGTTAGAAAATATGTACCTATTTATTTTCGAAAACACGTTTTTTTTTTTAAATTACCTTAACAATATCTCAAAACAGCTACCTCTATAAAAAACATCGTCAATACAAATGTTGTAGAGCTTAAAATTCTGAGTAAAATGAATACCATCATTAATATTTTTGTTCAACATTAAGGTCCCAATTCAGTTTCAAAATTTTGCCTTAATCTCTAATCAAGATCTCGAAGTCAAGAGGGACCAAGTTAACTTAACGATATCTCAAAATAGCTAACTTTATCAAAAACATTGTCAGTACAAAACTTGTAGAGCCTAAAATTCTGAGTAAACTGAGTACCTACACTTAATATTTTTGTACAATATTAAGGCCGCAGTTTTGAAATATTGTTAAGTTAACACGCGTCTCTCCTGGATTCAAGCTCTTGATTTGAATAATTTTGATATAGAATTCCGATCTTAATGTTGAACAAAAATATTAATGATGGTACTCATTTTATTTTGAATTTTAAGCTCTACAACATTTGCATTGACAATGTTTTTTATAGAGTTAGCTGTTCCGAGATATTGTTAAGGTAATTAAAAAAAACCTGTTTTTCGAAAATAAATATGTACATATTTTCTAACATTCACCCAAGTACGAGGAAGAAAACGTAGTACGTTCATTTTAGACCTAAACTGAAGGGATTAAAATAATTTCCAGTTTTCTCCTAATTAATTCTGAGTTCAACCCCCTGACCATGGGACTAAAATTTAAAGTGGAATTGTGACAGTAATGTTCAACAAAAATATTAAGTGTAGGTACTCATTTTACTCAGAATTTTAAGATCTACAACACTTGTATTGACAATGTTTTTGACAGAGTTAGCTGTTTGGAGATACTGTTATGTTATTTAAAGATTGTGTTTTTTTACTATAAATCTATACATATTTCCTAACGCTCACCTAGTATGAGGGGGTAAACATGGCATATTCATTCTAGACATAAACTGAAGGGATTAAAACAATTTCCAGATTTCCCCTAATTAATTCCGAATTAAACCCCCCAACCATTGGGCTAATATGTTTGAGTAGCGGCCTATGTATAGTCGAGCACTGGACTATCGGATGTATTAAGAATTCCCTGCATATATGGATTATAGTACTGAGCAAATACAACAGCATGATTATTTTCTAAACATTTTTCTGGCATACATAATAGATTAGATTTAATTAAAAACTGTATATCTAAACTACTTATCCAATGATTGTTAAATTATGCTTTTCTTCAAAATTGTAGGTTTTCTAACACAACAAAAAAAAATTTAACCTTTATTAAACAAAACCAAAAAATATGCTTTTTAAATATCACCAAAAAAATGGATTCAGGTACTTATAAAATAACATCATCAGGTATTTTACATTTTATAATGACAAATCCTTGAACTGTCTTCCACCTTGTTTAAAACGTTAAAAAAATTAAGAACTTCTAATTAAACTGGAAAGTGATTTTAATAATCGGATATATTTTGAATTATCTTTTGTTATAGAATGTTCAATTGATGATGATTGTTATAGGATTGTTTACTATCTTTCGAATCTAAAATGACTTACAAATTTTTATTTTCTTATTCTGGTTAAATCTAAATTTTTATTTATTTCTTGAACTCTGTGAAATACACGATGTTAAAGTTTTTTGAGTTGTCTAAACTGGGCCTGAAAGAAATATAGGCTTTCATTAAGTCAATGCAATATTTATAATTAAATTTACCATTTTAATGTGTAATCGTATTTAATGTTTTATCAATAATAAGTAAATTAAAATTTAAAGAAACTTATAAACGAATGAATTGTAAATTATTATATTTTAATAAATAATAATAAATATGTATACACGTACACTATATTGCCATTAATGACCGGCAACTTTCAATTTTACACATTTTGTCGATTATTTAGAAATATACTTGACAGATTCTTCTGGAATTTCAGGATTGAAAAGAACAGGCATGACCTCATATTTAGCAATGTCGATTTGATAAGGGGGACAATTAGGGGGCCAACGAAAAATCAAGGAAAAAAATAATACCTGGGATCCCCTGTAAAATAAAATGCACGAAATGATCTATCGCTACCGAATATAAATAAACAGACATTGTGCAATGTGTGTATTCTTTTGTATAAGAATAGCATGTATATTAATAGAGATGTAGCGATTTATTTAAAAAAAAATTAAAAAATCTTGCATGTTTTTGGCTTAAAATATGCAGGGTTTGCAACCAAATTTAACTCCAGTTTCAAAAATTTACAAAATATAGTAGAAACAATATAGTGCAATTGGAATAAGAATATTAAATATTTTAGGAAATATGAGCAGTTGTATGGAATAATATTTATCTGCGCATGCGCGAACGATAACAAGGATCATTTCACATAATTTAATAGTCAACTCTATGGAGCAACTTATTAAAAAAAATCTAGTCAAACATCGTAAAAATTCAGAAAGATATCGGTGTTAGAGTGAGCAAATTTTTAGTAGTTCTCTAAAAGCAGCTGAATGATAATGGATTTTCCACAAATGTTAATTTTAATTTTTTTTTCATTTTTTATTGATGCTTTAGTTTTTCTAGGATAACCACCAGAACGAGCCTATACCATGATAAAAGAAAGTATCAAAATCGAAGCATTTTTTCCAAATCTATTCGTTGATACTCTCTAAATACTAATTTTTTCTGAAAGCCAGTTAATAAAAAATGACAATTTGTGTAAAATCCCTTATCTTTCAGCTGCTTTTAGAGAACAACTAAAAATTTGCTCACTTTAACGCCGATATCATTCTGAATTTTTACGATATTTGACTAGATTTTTTTTTAATAAGTTGCTCCATAGAGTTGACTATTAAATTATGTAAAATGATCCTTGTTATCGTTCGCGCATGCGCAGATAAAAATTATTTCATACAACGTCTCATATATCCTAAAATATTTAATATATTTATATTCCTATTACTCTATATTGTTTCTACTATATTTTGTCAATTTTTCTGAAACCGGCGTTAAATTTATCTGAAAATCCTCTATGTTATAAGCAAAAAACATGCAAGAATTTTTTAATTTTTTTAAATAAATCGCTATATTTCTATTAATATACGTACTAGTCTTACACAAAAGTATACACATATTGCACAATATGTCTGTTTATTTGTATTCGGCACCGGTAGATCATTTCGTGCATTTTATTTTACAGGGTGATCCCGTGTATTATTTTTTCCGTGTATTATTTGCTCCCCTAATTGCCCCTCCCTTATCAAATCGACATTGCTAATTATGAGGTTATACTTGTTCTTTCCAATCCTGAAATTCCAGAAGAATCTGACAAGTATATTTCTAAATATTCGACAAGATGTCTATATTGAAAGTTGCCGGTCATTAATGGCAATATAGTGTATCTGTTAAGAATTATAAATTAGCGGTGAAAATTTATTAACACTATATTTTAAGCAATAAATAAAATTTTATTTTTTGTAGTAATTAATTAACCTTGATGATATTTTATTCTAATAAATACTTTATAATGTTTCATTAAGAATTCATATTTATACGATGACATCTTTTTGTTAATTTGAATTAAATATCTTGCCTCATGTTGTATTATGCGAACTTTCAATTTGAGTTTATATCTTTATCTAAAATTATAGTCCATTACAAAATTATGAGACTAATCAGAATTCCATTTTTTTCAACAAAGAAAATATGAGTATGGATTTAAAAGTAGTTGTATGAAAAGAAATAACTCTATAACGTTTATTTAGCTCAGGGATGCTATTTCGAAGTCTGATACCCTTCTTATTACTTTTAGGAGTCGCAAAATGGAAGTTTCAACAAGATAATGTTCTCAGTCATTCATCGAAAAAAAAAAAGAGTGGCTTAAAACAGAAAAGATTTATGTTTTAACTTGGCCAAGTAGAAACCGTGACCACATAGGAAACTTGTGGGGCTATTTGTGTCGGCAAGTGTATGAAAATAACAAACAATATCATCCAACATATGAATTAGAAATGGCCATTGTGGTGAAATGGGACAACATTCCCGAATCGTTCCTTAAAAAAAAAAAAATAATTATCTCTATCACAAACCGTGGAAATGGTGGAGCAACATCTTACTAAATTGGAGAAAACTGTCTTTCCCACAGGTGGCACTATAATTTTGTAACAGTTCTATTTGACATTTTTTTGTTATATTGTTTTTTTATTTTTTCCGAATTAATTTCATTTGTGTAAGTTGCTACATTTTGAAACATTCTTCAAATTTTATGTACTAACATAGAATTTTCTTTATTTTAATTAAAACATTTCTCTAATTACCTAAATAACAAAATATGTTGCGCTCTTATAATTTTGTAACAGACTGTAATCATAATAAATTTTCGTATAAATTTAAGCAATTACATAACATTATTTTACGTATGACGCAAGGGTTCGGATGTAAATTAAATTATGCTTTAAAAAATTATAGAAATATATACATAAATTATTATCAACAGGTATTAACTATGGTATACGTTGTCCAGTTACACGTGATAATAAGAAATACTTGAACAATAAATTTTAATAATAAAATTCATGAATGAATTTTTACATGCTTTCTTTCAGCTTAAAATTTTGTTTGATTGTATGTGACAGTCAAATCTTGTTACTCATTGTTCACGCACTTACTGTTTAATAGAGCTTTGAAATTTGGAACATATATGTTTTCCTGGGGTCACTACATGAATTGGAAATTGATTGTTTTTAAATTATATTCCCAAGGGAATGTAAAGGGGTGGGGAACTGGTAGCAATTGTTGAAGGAAAAATCTGTATCGCCTTCAACAAAGAACATATGTTTAATGCTAATGGCAGTATCTTTTCAGACCATATTTTGCTCAACTTCGTGAAATGTCGCCATATTTGGCAAAGAAAATAAGTTGCCATATATGAAGCCATCTCCGCGATAGTTAGCTAATTTGGAGAAATTCCCATTTCTAATTTTCAGTGATTTAAAATATAGACACATTTTCTACATTTTTGTGAATTTTAATGGAAGCATGTTTCGAAATAATTACACTTATTTAATATAATTTTAAATTACAGACTCATCTAAAATGCATTTATGATATTACAAAAAGTCATCCCGTGTTTATTACTTACCATTTTATTTGTAAATTATTATATTTTTTTCAATATCTTATATTTATTGAATTTTTAAAATAATATTTGTTATTGTTGCTGCTGATCTTCTAATTTCAACTAAACGTTTGAGACTGTGAGTTGTGTGACTTTAAGATCACATTCAGTTCAGACCTTTTTAAAGGTTTGTTTTGTTTTTCTTTGTTTTTTTTGGATAACAAGGAAATGTTTCTAGTCCGTGATTATGTACGTTAGAAAAATCAAATTAGTTTATTGTATTTATATTTTCTTTGTAATTTTGTTTGCATAATTATTTTTTTTTTCCTTTTAGTTTCCCACTTTTTCCTTGTGCTAGAATTATTACCCGTTAACTAAAATTTTGAAATTTCGTCTAATATTTACACATTCACATTGGAATAAAAGGTGAAATCCGTTAATATTTTCATGATCATTTGTAATAAATAATAATAATTCATGTAGCTCACCGAAGAACGAGGATTTTTTTATGTTCTAACAGAAACTTTGAACGTAAATTTTATTTATATTTATGTGTTATATGTTTCAAATTTTCGAAGATATTTAAAATTGAATAACACAAACAGATATATTAAGCTGCTTTATAAAGAGATATTGAATATTTTTAATTAGATTTTTTCTGTATCTAATATTTACTTAAATATATTCAAAAATGATGTTATAGGGCTTCGTTGTATGTTTGTAGTATATAGTCACCGAATATAGCCAATAACAATTTTATTATTAAATAAATAAAACTAAGAATAACGTTCCAAAATCAGTTGCCAATTACAACCAGACGCTGGCATTAAAACTTAATAAATGTATGCAGTAACGCTTACAACAGTATGAATTTTTCATTATTTTAATCAATTATAATTAAATTTTTTAAAACAGAATTTAAGTTATAAAGGGAATGAAATTCGCATTTATACATAGTAGGGCAAAAACACGGGCTTGCCCGGTTAGAGAAAAAAAAATAAATATGTGAAAAACATTATATATATTACTAGAAAGCTAGTCCGTCAAAAATGACGGAAATTTAGATATAAAGATATATAAAACTCATGTGCAAGAATATGAGTTTTCTCGCTTGTTCCGCAGTGATAGATGAAAATAACACATTTAAAGAACGAAACACATTTATGAAAAACTGCGTACAGTAGAAGACCACTAATCTGCACAGTTTGGTTCCAAGTGTTATGCAGATTTGAGGCTTTTTGCGGTCATGTCTATTCAATCTTTGTTTACATTTTTAGGGTTTCGTTCATCTGACGAAACCCTATTCGTCTCGCTCCTCTGTGTGTCTGTCCGTCACAGAGCCCGTTCTCAGAAACTATACATGTTGGAGACTTGAAATTTTGCATACTTATAGATGAGTACCACACATCATTCGACAAATCATAAAATTTTGAAAAAGTCGTACATTTAACCCTTTGGGCTCCCACATGTGTATTTTAAACAATTCTTTCTAAGTGAGTCCCTAATTAGGTTGCAGGCGTGAAATATTGCGTATTTATAGATGGACACCTCAGATCAAACGACAAATCATAAAATTTTGAAAAAGTCGTACATTTAACCCTTTGGGCTCCCACATGTGTATTTTAAACAATTCTTTCTGAATGAGTCCCTAATTAGGTTGCAGGGGTGAAATTTTGCGTACTTATAGATGGACACCTCAGATCAAACGACAAATCATAAAATTTTGAAAAAGTCGTACATTTAACCCTTTGGGCTCCCACATGTGTATTTTAAACAATTCTTTCTAAATGAGCCCATAATTAGGTTGCAGGGGTGACATTTTGCGTACTTATAGATGGACACCTCAGATCAAACGACAAATCATAAAATTTTGAAAAAGTCGTACATTTAACCCTTTGGGCTCCCACATGTGTATTTTAAACAATTCTTTCTAAGTGAGTCCCTAATTAGGTTGCAGGCCTGAAAATTTGCGTACTTATAGATGGACACCTCAGTTCAAACGACAAATGTTAAAATTTTGAGAAAGTCGTACATTTAACCCTTTGGGCTCCTACGTGTGTATTTTAAACAATTATTTCTATGTGAACCTCTAAAGAGGTTGGAGGAGTGAAATTTTGCATACTTATAGTTGAATACCTCACATCAAACGGCAAATCATAAAAATTTCAAAAAGTCGTACATTTAACCCTTTGGGCTCCCACATGCGTATTTTAAGCAATTGTTTCTAACTGAGCTCTTTATTAAATTGCAGATTTGGAATTTTGCATACTTATAGCAGAACACCTGAGGCCAGGCGACAAATCATAAAATCTTGAAAAAATTTTACGTTTAACTCTTTGAGCTACCACATATGTATTTTAAGCAATTCTTTCTAAGAGAGCGCCTAATTAAGTTGGAGACATGGATTTTTGCATACGTATAGCTGAATACCTCAGACCACACGACAAATCATAAAATTTTCTAAAAGTCTTATATTATTTACTTCTCTGTGGTCTAACTTGTATATTTTAATCAATTTTTCTAACCTCCGCCCTTTTCACCCGGGGAGCACTTTTCCAACTTTTGCCGACACACCTTTGACCATTCTTTCATATTATGCACCATAGCCTTACATTTTTTAGTTCCACTTTTTACTGCCAGGGGCGCCTACTTATCTCGGGTGCTATGGGCCCAATCCCTTGTACTACTATATATACGGATAGTATGTAAAACGGAGTTTCGTTCGGATAGAGGTTTGTTTAGAATAGAGTGCGCCCCTGGTTTCAAAATGTGGAACTAACAGATTTTTCAAAAGGATAAAGTGTTTTGAAAGGAATATTAAACGAATCCCTCTGTGCGATCAGTGATCACACTTACCCACTTGTTTTAAATTCATATATTGGACAATTTCGATTGTTACTCCTTAAAAATAAATAAATTTCACACTTGAAGTAAGTTAAAAACTATTAAATTATCGTATACGATTTAAGAAATGGTATTATATGGTATTATACTATGTGTGTGCTTCACGATCTTGGTTACGACGTTGGCGAAATTGGCTCCAACTTGTCATAATCCTAATAGTGTGGGCCGCTATAACAAAAAAGTAACCAGTTTTTTGCAAAATTTCTGATATAAAGTAGTTTTCAAAAACTTGTGTAAAATTGCAGGCCGTTCTCATGTTATGTCAGTCCTAATAATAATATTTCTAACACTGAAGAGTTTCCATGTATATATGAAATTTAGAAAAGCTTCTCCAAAAGAAAGGTCCTGAAATGACATTGTAATTCCTCTAACTTCAAAGTTTAATCGGGGCGTGATGTTGTTTACTGAAGTCTAATAAATACAGTTATTTTGAATATTACAACAGAATTAAACAGTTAAACTTATTTAACTTAAACCCGCTGTTACTTCCCGATGTTATTTTTTACTATTAAGAAAGAAAATTATTTAAATTTTACAAATCATGCATGTATAATTTTTTCCCGTCTTTAATAAATAAATAATGAAAAAATATGCTTTTGTTCTGAATATGACATTATATGAATTATATGACATCATATATATGACATTATATGAATCTGTCATAAATATGACAATAAAATAATGTAACTAAGAGACATTGCAAAATTAAAACTTTGTGATTTCAAACCATAAACAAACGATACCGTCACCATTTTACCTATTATGATGTCATTAGAATATTGTCCATTGATTGTTGGAGAACTTACTTTGTGAATGATTACCTCAATGATTTAAATTTTTTTTAAGTTTCACGATGAATGAATCACTTGTGTTTGTTTAGGTTTATGGAATGAGATATTAAGCTGTGAACCTAATTTCAACTAAAGTTATCAACCAAGGATATATGTATTTTTAATTGAAATTAAAGGCACAGATGTCATATTCGCCCCATACTGGTGTGATTTTTTCTGTCGCCAATATCATATAGGCAACGGGTTCTTAACTTGCGCCAAAGTGCTGTTATTTTGCTTGATGTGGTAACTCGGATTATGTTGTTTATGCTGTTGATGTTTTCGCCAAATTGGCAACCGAAAAATATCGCGCCAACATGGGGGAAATATGACATCTATGCCAATTTAAAAACAATGCTTTGATCTCGAAATAAAAAGTTTTAGTTTGTATAATTGGTTATTTCTGTTAATTATTTATTTAGGTACTTTTCCATTATAGCGCATTTTTAAAAAAAGCTTGGCGCAATTCGTTCATCAGAAAGTGAGATATGTTGCCAAAATATATAAACAGCTATGAAAACAAATCTAATGAACTTTTATTTTTGTTTATATATGCACTTATATACATAAAAAAATCGTTTCTAAATATATATAATTTTTTTTTTATATACAAATTACGGCACAGATTTCAGATATGAACCGGGATACCTAAATGGCGCCAAAATGGTGTTATTTTGCCTGCTATGGTAACCCGGCTATTATTTTTTATTTATTAATAAATTGTTTATTTACTTTTATTTTCTGTTTTTAATTATATAAACTGTTTTTTTTCTATAGTTATTATTCAAACTTTTATTTATTTATAGTTATTTCCTTTTCAAAATGATAGCAAATAATTTAAAAATATATAAGTAACTGGTATTCGAAAGCGAGATTTCTGCCAAATTGGCGCCAGAGAAAAATCACGCCAACCCCGATGCGTATATGACATCTGTCCAAAAATTACGGCACAGATGTCATATTCGCCCCATATTGGCACGATTTTTTTTTTCTGACGCCAATGTCATATACACACCGGGAACTTAACTCTCGCCAAAGTGTCGTTATTTTGCTTGATATGGTAACCCGGATGTTGTTGTTTATGCTGTTGGTGTTTTCGCCAAATTGGCGTCGGAAAAAAATCGCGCCAATATGGGGCGAATATGACATCTGTGCCAAAATTACATCTGTTTATTATAAAAAATGGGTAAATAGCTTTTTTTACATTAAATAAAAGTACTTGTTAGTTATCCCGTCGACCAAATTACTGTCGTCAAATTGTAAGATTAAATGCCAATAATGGTTGCCATTAAACATGATCATGTGTTTGTTACGTCATCAAGTGATTTTTAATTCGACGTTATATTTGTATTTTTATTAATGTTTTGCTAATTTAATTGATCTTTCGTTGTTTAAAATAAAAATTATGTCAATTTGTATAATTTGGAGAGTGGTTTGGCGATTTATATAATTTGGCGAAACTGGTCGACGGGATAGCTAACAACTACCTAAATAAATTGCATATATATGGAAAAAATTGCTTGTGAGTATGAAGCAGTAAATAGGTTGTCAGAAAATACGTTGGCAAAATTCTTTCTCGCCAAGCAACTTTTCTCCGAAGTATTGTACATAAGCAATGATTGCTAGAAATGCATTTTTAATTATGATATGCGCTTTTATGTTTCACTACATTTATGCATACTATACTGTGTGTATAAATGCTACAGTTCATATGCAGGGCTACACAAAAGAATTCGTAAGGGTTACTGAGTATGAGAGTAAATTGCTTAAAGGTGGTTTTTAAAGGAGTTATGCGTTTTTACGCTGAACTGCATTTAGTTTACTAAGAAATGTTTGTAGAATATAGATAAAATGATATACAGGGTCACGCAAAGAATTGGATACATAACCGTCCATGGATGATAATATCTGGAAATGTGATTTCAGTAGTTTTAAGAGTAGTTTAAGTTAAATTTTGGCTAAATAGTTGCATGTAATAACGATACTATTGGCTATGGACGGTAACTGCTGAAATCAATTTTTAAATTTTTTTATGCGTCTTCTAAAATGTTTACTTAGTTATCTTATTTCCCCAAATAACGAAGTTTTGTTAAAGCATTCAGGATGTGTTGGAAAGTGTTTCATATTCTATGCTTAACGCATGATTTTTCTTTCTTCTTTAGTCTTATTTTGCATTTATTTTATTCTTAATTTTTAGTCTTATACTGCTTTATAGAAACTTTGGCACAGTTTTCATATACGCCAATTTGGCGAAAACATCAACAGCATAAACAACAACATCCGGGTTACCATATCAAGCAAAATAACGACACTTTGCCGCCAGTTAAGTACCCGTTGTGTATATGACATTGGCGTCAGAAAAATATCGCGGCAATGTGGGGCGTATATGACATCTGTGCCGAAACTTTAATATTTATTTTTTAAACTCTTCACTCCACACCCCTTACATATAGTACAAACTATAACACAGATAGCGCAAAATAATAGACAGTTTGGTACTTTTCCACTGTAGGAGCATTGGCGTTTTTTTAAAAAAGACTTGGTGTAATTTGGGCATCAGAAAGTAAGATTTGGGTTCTTTTCCGTTATACGGATACCTTTGTCACCAAGCGTAATAGTTGGCGCAAAATGAAAATCACGTGAATTGAAACATTTGAAAAATAAAAGAAAAAACATTGTCGATACTAAAGTGAGCATTTAAAAAATATAACATTTGAAACTTCCAGACTTTTACGAACTATTTCATTAAATCACAATAATATACTTAAAATAAGTGAACAAATAACTCTTGTAAAATAAAGCAATAAAATAAAACTCATATTAAACTGCTAGCATAAAATTACAAATATCTTTTAGCATTTTGAAATAATTGGCGCATTAGCATACATTTTGGCATGGTGTGCGTATAACGGAAAAATATCGAGATTTGTTGTCCAATCATATAAACAGCTATGAAAACAAACTTGATGAGCGTTTTTGTTTGTTTTATATGTTTATTTTATATGTATATTATTGATGTTTTTATGTACAAAATCACATCTGTTTCTTTATAAAATTAGAGAAACGTCTTTTTTATATTAAATAAATCGTATAAATATCGAAAAAAATGCGTGTGTATATAAAATGAAACGGTGGATAGGTTCCCGGAAAATATGTTGCCAAATTTCCCTTTTCCCCAAAGCACCTATACTGGAAAAGTACCTAAAACACATTAAAATATCGCAGTTAGGAGCTCACACAGTACAGCGTCGTCTATTGGCAGTTATTTTATTAGTAGCATCCGGAGGAAGATGTAAAGATGTACTTTAAATTCTCTCACAGATTTTGAAAAATATCTTAAAAGAGCGGAGTTTAAATTAAATTTTGGTGACCTCTTTTATGAAAGATTAATGGTTTTAAATGGGTATATCGCCAAATTAGCCAGCTATCACCAAGTTGGCTAACATTTGGCGCTACTGTGGTAATCCTGCATTAGATTTCTCAACAATTACTCATTTCAATGAAGCGGTCCAACCGGAATCGTGAGGGACACACAGAGACTTGGATTTTATATAAATAGATTACGGTGCGAACATACTTTTTTGGCACATACTAAAGGCATATCGATGAATGAAGTGTTTTTAGAAAGGTTCTGCAAGCGGATTTTTATGTTGTGTATTTATTAACCGTTAAAACGTGTTGTTTGTTCAACAAAAAGTTGCACTTAACGAAAAAATCATATCAACAAATAATTTCAATGATTGCCTGATAAAGCCTCGCATAGATCTACTACTTTTTAATTGTTATTTCTAGTATATATTTTTTAGAATGCCTATTAGCAATACTAAATTCTTATTTATATGAAAAACAGCAATAACAGGAATTATAATAATAGTAATAAAGAGTATAAATTTCAAATAAAGCTCTGAAATGTATTAAAAGCGATATTTTCTATTTTCCTCGCGTCAGAGTTTAACAGCCGAAGAAATCACCAAACATCGATTTTAGGTAACTTTCACTACAAAAAGCTACCTATTGCAGCCGTTCGAAGGAAAGCGATAAAAAAGGTATATTTTCATCGATCAAGACCCCCCAGACCCCGAAACGACTCTCCGTTCAAATGTTGATATATATATCATATATATATATATATATATATATATATATATATATATATATATATATATATATATATATATATATATATGTGATATTTGTCACACTGTAACCTCTCGTATTTATGAATCGATTTGGATGTAACTTGGGGTATACATAGTACATACCAGTGTCTCGACCGAGTTCTTCGGCCAGCTTCATCCGACATCTTGTTTCAAAATGGCGGCCATTTAATTTTTTTTTAATTAAAAATTTAAAATGTAGTACCAAAAAATTGAAAATTGAAAAATATTTTTTTCTTATGTCTTTGACCTTCATACACAGATTCCGGAGCAGTTTTTGTTTCGTCTATATCTTAAAAAATGGCTGAGTTATAGCTATAGCACTTTGAATTTCTACCGTGGCTGACATTTTAAAACGACCTGATTTTTGTCACGCTATAACAGGCATATTTATGAACCAATTTTGGTGTGCATTAGTATATACATAGTACATACCAATGTCTCGACCGAGTTCGTTTGCCAGCTTCCTCCGCCATTTTGTTTCAGAATGGGGGCCATTTAAATTTAAAAAAAAATTAAAATTTAAAATGAGGTACCAAAAAATTGGAAAATGTAAAAGATTTTATTTGTATGTGTTTGACCTTAATACAAAGATTCCGGAACAGTTTTTGTTTCGTCTATATCTAAAGAAATGGCTGTGTTATAGCATTTTGAATTTCTAGCATGGCTAAGAATTTTGAAACGATCTGATATTTGTCACGCGATAACACGCGTATTTATCAACCTATTTAATATAAAAAAGCATGTGGATAGTATATAGCAATGCCTCGACCAAGTTCGCTTGCCAGCTTCATCAGCCATCTTGTTCAAAATGACGGCCATTAAATTAAAAATAAATATATTTAAAGTGAGGTTAAAAAAAATTAGAAATTGAAAAAGGTTTCTTTCTTAAGTATTTGACCTTGATATAAGGATTCCGGAGAATTTTTTGTTTTGTCTTTATCTTAAGAAAAAGACTCATATGTAGCAGTTTGAATTTCTAATGTGGGTGACATTTTGAAAAATCTGATTTTTCGCCTGCGACAGCACTCGTATATGTCAACCGATTCCGATGTGAGTGGGCAAGAATTACTAAGGCCTATACCAAGTTCACTGGTTTGCTTCATTAACCATGTTGTCTTAAAATGGCAGGCACTTCAAGATGTCGCCGAATTTCGTAACCAAATATAAGTTACTTTGAATGATATCAGCTTGGATAAAGCTGACTAATTTCGCTAAATTCTCATTCGTAACGATTTAGTATTGATAAAAATTAGTATTGAATCTTCTATAATCGGTTTCCACTAAATTGAGCTTCGTGTGTTTGAATAACATAAGCTAGCTTTTTAAAAGTAAGGAACATGAAAGCTTGCTCTTCATCGCGGCACTGGCCGGAAGAACTTTTTACTATCAACCTTTTTTTTTTTGTTTCATTTCAGTGGTGTAAGCGCGAAATTTGATGACATGTCTTACGTTAGTGTTTTTATTATTATTATTATTATTATTATTATTTATGGATTAATGGATGTTTCAATTTCGTAATAGTATATCAGCTGGAAACAAAGTATGAGCAATTTATAATAATTTAAGTGCAAATTGAATAAACTATCGACTGCATACAATTTGAAAAAAATCCAGGCTTGACCATTACTGAAAAACATGTATTTGGAGCTACGGTTTTAAACAAATTGCGCTATAGGTTTCAAGCAAATTGCATTTGAAAGAAGATTGTTTTTGTTTTATTGGGCAGTGTAACGGTTGAAAATTTCCGATTTTTAGAAGTAAAAAAATAATAATAATACAGTAAATGCAAGATTTGATCGTCTGCTGTTGACATTCGTAAAATGGCGTCAACGTTACGCACTGAAAAGTTTGTCCTTTAAAATATAGATAGTAGACTAATGAATCCATTTTAAAGGAATAGTTTAAGGAAATAATTGTTATAAATATATAACTTTAATCCAAAATAAAATTTTAACTATCCATAAATGTCGTTAAAAAAATACTTTCATAAGATAGTGTCAACATGATTCAGCATTGAATTACCGTTATGCTGGCAACATAAATTAAAGATTCTTTTATATTGTAACAAGTTCAATTAAGACATTTATTTGATTTTTCTACTAAAATCATTCCTACAATACTGCAAATATCAAGGAATAAGAAAAGTATTCGTATTTGTAATGTCTTTTACTTTTCAGCTGAACGGTGCATTGTAGTTAATGAAAGAATCATGTCATTTTGTAATTAATACTGACAGTATCGACTGAAAGAGAAATTTTATAAAAGAAGCTCAGGTTTAAGTACTTTTTTGTTTTAAATTAAAATGAAATCGACTTTAAATTGAATGATATGATCATGCATGAAAAATTACGCTTTTATAAAAAGTTTTATCGGCTTACGCGAATGTATAATTTCTAATTAATATCTCAAAGAAATGTTTCTTTAAAAACGAATGAATATTTTACTATTAATTTTCTTAACTAAATATCGTATTTAATATTCCAACAGACAATTTGGCATCCATAGGTTAAAATAACATATTTTCGCAATGTTCTTATTTATTGTGTCCAAAATTTACTATGCCATCAGGCAATCTATGCTAATGTTATAAAGAAATAATTTTTGTTTTTGTTTTCGGTTATTTCTATTGTGACTATAGAACTCCCGAACCAATTTCAAAATAATTGCAGCAAAATACTGGTTATCATCTCTGTTCATATATAAGCTATATTTTATTACTTAGAAGGGTGTAGTATGTAAGATGTACAACAACAGTAGCAGGGCAAAAACCATTCTATTCTTTGACGTTGTTGGATTTAGAAACTTGATCATCGGTGTTTTTAAGAGACATAAATGCTCCTATGGAACAATTTTTAAAAATCCGAAAATTAAAAGATTTGGATTAGAAAAATGTCCTAAAATTACTATTTACGTGATGCAATTGTTATAGAAATTTAGAATTTTGCAAGGGGGTTAAATTTATGATTCAAAGTCGAAGAACGTTTTTTAAAAAAATAATGACATGAAAATCGGAATACGTTATAATTTACAATTCAGTTCAATCTTTTAATTCTAGAACGTTTAAATTTGTCATGGTTTTTACTTTAGAAACGTTAATTCTCGTACAGGACAGTTTTCTAAAATACTGAGATTTAAAAGGGGAAAACATTATAAAATTGTGATATATGTGATACAGTTTGTATAAGAAGCTTAGAATTAGCTATGATGGATACTTATGTAAATACTCGCTAAAGAAAGTTTTCTAAAAATTTGAAATTTAAAGAGCTTAAATAATTAAAAAACGTTTAAAAAATGTTTTCAATTGCAATTTTGTGGGAATCGCTAGCTTTAAAAACTTGAAGTTTAGTCCAGCAGTTGTTTTTTAAGATGAAAATTGTTGGTATAAAAAGTTCATTTAAAACTTAAAATTTAATTGTAGAGAATGAGCGGAAAATTTTTTTCAAATTGTTGTTTGTTTATAAATGTTAGAAACATAAAATTAGAGATTACAGTTTTTTAAGACATAAAGGCTGCCACAGGACAGATTTGCATAATTCGAAATTTTTAGGAATGAAACAAGTTTCCAAATTTCGATTTTAGGAATGCTGAAAACTTCCTAGAAATTTGAAATTTGCAAAGTTAGTTATTTTAAAGATGTAAGTGCCCCTTAAAATGGTTTCTAATGTGTTCTAAATTTAAAATAGTTAAATGAACGGTAAAAATTTTAAAAACATTCAAAACTATGATTTTTTTTTAATTTTTAGAAAGTAAGACATAAAATGTTGTATGCCTTACTTTAGAGACGCAAATGCACCCTCAAAAAATATTTTTTTTTTAAATTAGAAATTTGAAAGTGTGCAGGATAAAAAACTTTCCAAAAATTATAACTTTTGTGATACATTAATTAAGAAGCTTGAATAAATATAAGGTTGGAATTTGGCATCCTCGTTACTTTCAAGATGTAAATACTTCCAAAGAATTGTTTCTAATAATTTCAAAATTTGAAAAATAAAATGAGCGTCAAACCTTCATAATACAATAATTAACTTTAGATTCCGTCATAAATCTAAGTCTCATTTTGGCCGAATGAAAGAAAAAAATGATATTTCCTGAAAACATGGAGTAATTAATATGTTTTGCATTATACGTAGTAGTATAATTTCCTCTAAACCTAAAAGTACCAGTTGGTGTATTTAAACAGCTACACGTGCAAAACGACGAGTTGTGATACAACAATAAAAAATAATAATTTTAGACGGACCGACAACTGTGGCCGTGGAGGAGGTAAATTCTTGTTATTATTTGGCAAATAATTTCTGATATATTTTTGACTAATAATCTAGAATTCAAACAGTCACGTGTTTTATATGCAAGCACTTGAAAAATAATAAAATAATGAAAACACAATATTTTCTTTAAATTTAAAATCGGCTAAAATTTTATTTTTTATTTTTATAATAATTAAATGCCGAAATCAAACACCCACTACAGAGCTTTTCTTTATTAAAAAATGTATTGAAATATGTTGTATTCATTACCTAAAATTGACACATTATAATTATTTAACAAGTTATTATTTTCAAATACGGTAAAAATATTTATGCATCTGTCTTGCATGTTTCCTCTGATATACAATATCACAGAAACATATACACATCTGATATTCATTATCATGTATGACAAAGCTTATAGTTTAAACATACGAGTATTTTTATTTTTTTATATTATTAATTTTATTTTACAGCATTTTTAAAAAGGATTTAAGAGGTTTTATTCTTTTATGTTATAGAAAAATATAGATTTTTTTTTTTGTTGTTGTTTAAAAAAACTTACAACTATAACGTTAATAGTGCATTAATTAAAACAATTTTAGTTTGCATAATAATATTTAATAATTCACTTAATGTTTTCTTGTATAAGATTTATTATTATTATTATTTATTCAAAAAGCTATTTCTTTTAAACATTCTCCTTTGTTGTCTGTTTTTTCAAAGAATTTTGCCTTTCTTTATGTTTTCGTAACTTGTGTAAAATGTCGAAACAATAAAAGATTTTTTGAACTTTCTCCAATTAAGTAATAATAATAAAATATTAAATTCTTCTATTCCAAACAAAGAAAACTAATGTCTAATTCACATATCTAACTCATGAAGTCATTTTAATGTTACCATAATGAATTATGATAAATAATTTTTATTTTCTCTTATATTAAAAAAATATTTAAATATAAAGTTCTCTATTTCTAAAGCACCTTAATTATTTCAGGTTTATATCTTTGAACGATGAAGCAATAACTCATTTTTAATGACGACAATTTAGTAGTATTTTCTACTCTGCTTAAAATAACATAGGAATCAATTTGTAATTCTTGTGTGAAGAGATTTTAACAATTTAAAGTTTCCATTCGTTCTTCGAAAGTTTCACATTGATGATGATTATCGTATATTAAGGCAATGTTAAAAATAATAAAAATGTCGGAAGCAGGAAGTACCACTCTACTCGTAATGAAAAGTTTAATATTTCAAACTCATTTCTACCGGATAAATGTTCTGTATATTGTTGAAATCCTTGAGAATGTTTAGAAAGTTTTATCATAAAGTAGATATTTCTAGATATTTTTCTTCATTACTTTCCCTGTTTAAAATATTAGATTTATTCCAATGAGGGGGGAGTTTTTATACCTAAGTGGTCTCAGGACTCTTAAATTTCGAAAAGATGAAAAAAAAGACCATTTTCAACATTTAATATCTTAAATTGTATATTATTTTAAAACATAATTACCATTGGCTTGAAAGATATAAGTATGTTCTTTCTTATCATGTTTTTAAAAAATTGAAAGATGCAAAATTAGTATTTATAGAGGGCTCCAAACTGTCAGACATTTGTAGAGCAGAAAATTGGCATAACAGCTTACGCGCAGGATTACAAAGTAAATTTTGCACCTAGAACGAAATGTTTTGGGCCTAATTATATTTCAGATTATAAGAATTACTCTGAACCTAAATAAATTTGTATTTAAAACATTTTTATATTTTTAATACAAAGGTGTATTTAGCTAATACAAAACTTTGAAAATTTCAACTGTATAATCATCTAAAAAAATATTTTTTGAACGATAAAAATAAAATTTTAAGTTCAATTTATATAGACAAACATGAGACATACGTTTTGAAAATTTCATGAAAAAATATTTAGAAGTTTTAGAGATATCCTGCTTATTATGTCTAAAAACGTCATTTGGAGAAAAACGATTTCAAAATTTCGGAAACGCTGCTTCAGCTACTGAGCGGTGTTAATTCTAAAAGCCATAACTTCTGCTCTATTGGGAATTTAATGAAAACAATTATATCAAAATGTTCAGAAAAGATAGGAGTTTAACATCTAAAAAAAATAAAATTTCGAAAATTTGGAAGCTTTAAGAATCCTGACACCACTTAAAACAGAGCGAAAAATGTAATCTTTAAATGTCCTTCTTTATTTAAATACCTCTAAATATGTTAATTCATAAAAATGTTTATGAAAACAACCTCGGTTTATCCATTAATATTCATATATTTATACTTGAGAATATATTCCTATAACTTCCGATATGAAATAAACTTCTGGCAAAACACTCTTAAAAAAAATAACTGTCAAATGTTTTCATATAATAAAGAAGTCCACAAATTTATCAATTAAATTCATAACACTGCAAAATGTCCTACTGTATTTTTTACATTAATAAAATTTATATACATGAAGAAAAAAATATCAGTTTCAAAATAGAATTTGTTTAATATTAAGAAGAAATTTGCAGCGGAACCTTTATCATGGTAATTAACAGTAATATTTTATTTGTGTTTAATAGAGTTCTAAAAAACACATTACACTGAATGTAAAATTACATTGTTCATCATCGGGTTATTGGTAAAATATTTAAATGACTGAAAATTACATATTAATTAACATAATACATAATCTTAAATCTACGTACACCAAAAATAATTATTATAGCACTTCCTTGTTTAAAGTTGGGTCATTCCATGTCAGTTCAGGCAAGCATGTAACCCACCATCACAGATTTTGATGAAACTGCGTGTGTTTGTTCCTTTTATTAAGATATGATCCCCAGTATTTTTGTTTACTCCTTGGTCAAATAGTTTCTGAGAAAAAAATTGTCAAAATTTTGAAAACTGCCATCAGTTGGCATTCTTGACTGCTCGATTTTCAAATGTAGCATGACATAAATATGATCATATTTCAATATCTATTCCACAAATCATCTTCAAATAATTTATGAATAATATATAGGGTACGTATTTTACGAAAAAAATACTGTTACGCTTATATAACATTTTAAGTGTGTCTAAAAAAATGTTTAATCTTTGAAGTCGTGATTTTTTTATGAAAAATAATGCATTACCTAAAATAGCATTATTAACAAAAGGCGGTATTTTTATTAAATTTATTTTTTGTGGGGGATATACTTAAAGGTGTCCTTTACCTGATTCTGAAATAAAAGTAGTGGGATTTTGGGTGTTTTTAGTAGTATTTCATATTTTAAAATATTTTGAGGCGTATTTCAAATCAAATCAAGCAGAGTCATTCCATGTCAGTTCGCCTAAGATATTTAATTCACTGTCACAAATTTCAATGAAACTGGGTATGTTTATAGCTCATTTTAAGACAGGATCAAGGAAATTAAAGGTGATTATAAGTAAAATATTTTTTAAGATAAAAAAAATATCTAAATTTTGAAATTTTTTTAAAAATGTTTTTAATGGCAGATCTATATTCAAAGGCTGCATAAAAAAAAAGTCATTTCAATATAAAATCACTAAATAAGTTTCAAATAATGTATATGTGACAAATAATGTAGGCAGATTATTATTTATTGTTGTTTGTCATGTTTAAATGCTAAGAGTGTGTTTAATCTTGTGAATTCTTAAAATCAAGAATTTTGTGAAAAATAATGTGTTAATCAAAAATTTATTATTAACCGAAGGCAGGCTGTTATTACTTTTTTTAATTGTACGTAAAAATATCTTTTCAATAGTTATAAAATAAAAATTGTGAAAATATGAGCAATTTTAACAAACTTTTCATAAAATGTGAATGTATAATGATAAATATTGAAGCTTTTCATGCTAAGATGTACTAAAATGACTACGATATCGTGTATTTCTACTCTTGCTTAAATATAATACATACAATAATAAAATAACAAATATTATTTACAGCAATAAAAATTAAATTAAATAGTACCAGTTCCTTTACCAACACTACATTGCTCAACAGCTGACTTAAAATCAACAGCCCGCACTCTTATTGAAAAATACTTTCAACTGTTCAAATAATAAATAAACTGCATTTAAAAATTTTAATATCAACTTATTATCTTAAGACGATAATAATAACTAAACAACATGATGAATTTATAAATCAGCTTTTAATTGAAAAGTCATGAAATGGTCCCTTTAAATATTGTTGTTCATCGAGTCAATCAAAACAAATTATATAAAAAAAATAGTGAGCCTAATATGCTGACTGCGATGACACTTCTAACAAAACTAATTAATTCATTACCATCTGAAATCAAACCGGAAAGATCAAAAGAAAAAAAAATCATCTGTAGTGTGAATGTGACATACTCGGTGGTTGTTGAGGTATGTCTTTGTGACATTTTCACCTGTACTTCAATAAAATATAAACATGTAAGCTTTTTTCATTCATCCAAATTAAGTAAAACAATTATAAAATTTTGTTGTCATTACACCAGCTGTTAAATTTTTCGTTACATACTATTAGATAAGTTCTTTACTTTTAGACATTATTGACATAATATCATAAAATTTGCTCTATGTATTTTCTGTAAGTGTATAAACGATATATATATGCTTTATTAAACATAAATGAATAATTTTTAAATAATTTGTTTGAGAACAGGGATATATATATATACACACACATATATATGTTGAAAATCCATCTTTCAGCAATATTGTGATGAAATAAATCAAATTACCGTAATTTCCAGTGTATAGCCCGCGGATCAAACAATCGTGTTTCGACCCAGAAATTTTTAAAAATAAAATGTAACTTTTTAGATCACAGTAAATATTGGTCTTCAAATACTGAATATAATTTCTGGGTCCAAACTGAATTGTTTGATCTGCGGGCTATACACCCGAAATTACGGTACATATCATTAGAAACTGAATAAAGTTACAAAAGTGCAACTCATTAAGTTTTAAATATTTTTTTTAGATATTGTTATTTGAAAGATATAAATATAATGGATTATGCATTTTTTGCATATATTTAAAGCACAATACGTCAAAATTTTCTTCAACAGGGTGAAATTTGGTTTTTTTTTTCAATATTAGCAGCTCAATGCTAAATTTTCAATATTAACAGCCAAATATGAGTTTAAAGATTAGGACTGTCATTTTGAAAATTTCTATTGGGTGGTGAGGAGCTAGTGATTTTTCTCTTTTTTGGAAAGGGATAATTGCTCTTCGCCCTAGAAGTTTTACTAAAAAACAATATTGTTCATTTTTTTCCTTAAGAAACGAACATAAAAGATAATTTGAAAAATAAAATAAATGTATAAATAAAAATATTTCCAGGGATGATACATTGGATAGGTTTTACATTTGAAAATATTGATAATTTTAAATATGATTTAAATACTACTAAAACCAACCAAAATCCCACTATTTTTATTTCAGATCCAGTTATAATGTAGTATTATGTACAATTTAAAATTAAAAAATTAGTCATAGAAACTCCGCCTCTGATTGATAAAGATTTTTTAATAATTTCATTATTTTTTGTAAAATATTTTTGATTTCAAAGATTATACAATTTTTTAGACACATTTAAATATTTTTTTAACATTACAGCAATATTTTTTTCATAATCTACATACTTTATTTACCTTGCTTAGATTATTCGAAGATTTCTTTATTACACTGCTCAAAACAATTAAAGGATATTTGAAGTTTTATATAAAATAAAGATATAAACGAAATTTTTTTTGCCGAAAATAGAAGAAGAGAATCACAAACGCAAATTTTTCTGGTTTTCAAACTGTGGAGTATGCAAATTTTGAGTTCAACATCAAAAACGTCGCTTCAGCGGCAGCGAATGAAATTTGACTTTCAACTGGATAAAAGAGAATGAAGACAAGGATGATCGGCATTCAGTGATTGCTTTGTTTCGATGAGTACGATGTCACAGCGAAGTCATTTGACAGATTCAGAAGCTTTGAGAATTGTTGGTAGGTTAGAAGGGGGCCAAACTCAAGCCGAAGTAGCGCAAGCCATTGGAGTGTCACAAAGTGTCATTTCCAGGATCTGGAACCGTTTTTTGGAGAGTGGATGTGCAGGCCGAAGACCAGGGCAAGGTCGTAGACGGGCAACAACGCCCAATGAAGATCGGTATTTAGCGTTAACAGCTCGGAGACACCGAACCATGAACGCTACTCTTCTCCAACAACACCTTCGCTCGGCTACAGGCACCACAATTTCAACTCAGACTGTCCGAAACCGGCTCCATGCTGTAGGTCTGTATGCTCGCCGACCGATGGTATGTGTTAGATTAACATCAAGGCATCGTCGCGACCACAGGGAGTGGGCAACCGAGCATGTCAACTGGAGGAGAAATGAATGGAGCAATATTCTGTTTTCTGACGAGTCCCGTTTTTCTGTGCATCCGGATAATTGGCGTATTTTCATCTGGAGGGACCGTGGCAGTAGGAATAATCCTGCGTTCGTGCACGAAAGTGTCAGATTTGGCGGTGGAGGAGTGTTGGTGTATGGTGGCATCTCCATTGACGGGCGCACTGACCTCTACATCATTCGAGATGGAGCTCTGACTGGTCGCCGATATAGGGATGAGATCCTCAGACCTATTGTAGTCCCTTACGCTGCAGCAATCGGAGATAACTTCATTTTAATGGACGATAACTGCAGGCCACATCGTGCAAACCTGGTGGAGGATTTCCTTTTCGAGGAAGGAATCGTTCGAATGGAATGGCCAGCGTGTTCTCCAGACATGAATCCAATCGAGCACGTTTGGGACGCTCTAGGAAGACGAGTTTCTGGCCGCCAACAACCCCCACAAACTCTCCAAGAACTGGAAAGAGATCTTCTGGAAGAGTGGGGCAGAATACCCCAACTCGTCATTAATAGACTCATTGAGTCCATGCCTCAAAGGTGTTCAACGTTGCTGGCCGCCCGTGGAAACCATACCCCCTACTGAAAATAATTTTCTTTGAAGAAAACACCTTTTTATATTCTTTTTTTCTCATATGCGCAAATTGTGTTTTTTTCCTTTAGTACACAAATGCGCAATAAAAGGCATTTTTTTTCTGCCAAACATCTGTAATTTATTCTCATATAACCTACTATGTCTGTCGACCATGTATCAATCAGTTAAACAGTTTACCAGATACAAAAGCCACCTAAAACTGCAATATCCTTTAATTGTTTTGAGCAGTGTAGTTATTGAAATATGATTTTATATATAAAATGAGGCCTTTGAAAATTGAACAATCATTAATGGCAACTCGTGGCATTTTTCCAAAATTTTGATATTTTTTTCTCACATGTTCCCTATTTTTATTTTATAACCATTTAAAAGATATTTTTACGTACAATTAAAATAAAGCAATAACACGATGCCTTCGGTTAATAATAAATTTTTGATTAACACATTATTTTTGACAAAATTCTTGATTTTAAAAATTCATAAGATAAAAGACACTCTTAGTGTTTAAACATGATAAAAAACAAGAAATAATAATCAGCCTACATTATTTGTCACATATACATTATTTGAAACCTATTTAGTGATTTTATATTGAAATGACTTTTTTTTTTTTTTTTTTTTTTTTTTTTTTTTTTTTTTTTTTTTTTTTTTTTTTTTTTAATGTAGTCTTTGAATATCGAACTGTCATTAAAAAAATTTAAAACAATTTTTCAAAATTTTGATATTTTTTATCTTAAAAAATATTTTACTTAGGATCAAGAAAATTAAAGGTGATTACGTCTTAAAATAAGCTATAAACAAACCCAATTTCATTGAAATTTGTGACAGTGATTAAATGGCTTAGGGGAACTGACATGGAATGACTCTGCTTGATTTGATATGAAATGCACCTCAAAATATTTTTAAATAGGAAATACTACCAAAAACACCCCAAATCCCACTATTTTTATTTCAGAATCAGGTAAAGGACACCTTTAAGTATATCTCCCATAAAAAATAAATTTAATAAAAATACCGCCTTTTGTTGATAATATTTTTTTTTGTTAATGCATTATTTTTCATAAAAAATTCACGACTTCAAAGTTTAAATATTTTTTTAGACACACTTAAAATGTTATAAGCGTAACAATATATTTTTTTCATAAGCTGCGTACCCTAAATATTGTGCATAAATTATTTGAAGATGATTTGTAGAGTAGATATTGAAATATGATTATATATATGACATGCTACATTTGAAAACCGAGCTATGAAGAATGCCAACTGACGGCTGTTTTTCAAAATTTTGACAATTTTTTTCTCAGAAACTATTTCACCAAGGAGCAAAAAAAAATTACTGGTGATCATATCTTAATAGTAAGAACAAACACACGCAGTTTCATTAAAATCTGTGATGGTGGGTTACATATTGATAATTTACTGCCTGATTTGACGTGGAATGCCCCAGTTAAAAAAAGAAATGTACTTTTTGTGAATTTAGTATTACATTTAATTACGAGTGGTAATAATGTAGAAAAAGAAACTTTGTACTTAGTAAAATGTATTAAAGTTTTGTCGACATGGCAGATAACAAAATTATATTTCATGTTTTGAATTCAATTTCAAAGGAAAATAAATTATACATTCCTGAATTTGCATTTAAACATTTCTAGTGTAGTAGTGCACTTTGTAATTTCTATTTTAAATTGAAAATGATACTCGTTTAATACACATAATCGGGTTTTGAATCTTTTTTTTTTTTTTTCAAATGAGCCTCATACGCATAATTGAAAAATTATCTACAATTTATAAATATCAATTTACATTAAATGTAAACTTATTTATATCAAAATATTTTATACAAAGTGAAATGCACTACATTCGATTTAAATATAATATACATCTGTTTAATATTAATCATTAATTCTCATTAAATTTTAAAAAGAAAACATGATTCAGGATTCTTTATATTCATATTTGCGGATGAAAATTATCAATTTAAACATTTTTTTTAATGAATAATATATATATATATATATATATATATATATATATTTATCTAAAACATATTCAAGTTCAAAATTATTTACAATAAAAATTGGAAAAAAAATTAGATTAACAAAGTTATCTTAATCAAATTCATCGTATAATATAGCTCTCTACCTTTTTATACATTTGTTTCAAACGCAAATATAATAAATATATACATTTAATCAAGCATTATTAAAATAAATATATTCTTTTAAAAGTCACAATAAGAGCCAGTGGAAAGCAATGATAATCACAAAATATTAATCTGCTATACATCTCTTTTTTCATTGTGGTCGACATAAAGCAAAGTCATTAATAGGTTCACCCGTCTTATACACTTTCCAAGAGGCTGCCTGCATGTATGTTTCAATATTTAAGCTTACGAAACGATTGTAAGCATATCAAACCATCTGATATCTTTGCACTTCAAATCTCCCAACAAGTCCCTAACATTATTTATCGTTCTACTCTACGCTGTAAGAAAAGACAGATGTTTCTTAATTTTTTGAAAATGTACTATAATCAAGAACGAAAATGTAAAGTAACTTCTTCTGAGTCACCCAAGATTCCGAATAGCATTCCTTTATCTTTAGAAGTCTCACAAAACAATTTATTTTTGAAATTTAAAGAAGAATTTAAATATATATATATATATATATATATATATATTAGCTCCCCTTATATGAAACGAAAGCACACTTATCATGCTGATTGATGGCACTCTCAAAACAAATCTCCTAAAATTGGAGTACACTTTTCTTTCACTTTGGTTGTTAAAATATAATTCAAATTACTTTATTCCTTTAAAAATATAGGAAACGATCTTAATTGAAAAAATTGTAATTTAAAAATGATATTAAGAAGAAGCATAAGTAGACTAGCATAAGATATAAAACAAATTATATTTGGTAGCTGGAAAAATTGGCAAAATAGACATGACCACCAAAGGGACACATTTATTGTAATATATTTAACATTTACTTATTGAAGATCTTCTAATTTAAGAGACACGTACTTTTTTTTCCATTTCGAGTAATACGCATCAGTTAAAAATATTTTTAAAATATAAATAATAAATATTGTTTCATAAATCCACAAAAAAAAGTTTATATTAAATAATTCTGTTTGAATCCACTTTAGAACGTATTTTTCCTAATAATTCTCAAAAGTTTGATTTGTCTAAAATCTGCGAAATGTAATGGTCATCAAATTGATCAATTCTATAATTATAAAAAAAAATGTACTGTTTTGACACATTTAGGAAGACTGATATAAAAGAAACTGCATATTTTGTAATTTTCCCAATATAAACGGCTAATGATTTATATTTTACATTTGTAACACTTTAATTAAATTCCAGGCTATTTTTTGTTATTTTTTTTTACTTTATTATTATTATTATTATTATTGTGAAGCTGCGCATTGCTACAGACGATGTCGGTCTAAAACAAGTAATATCATCAGCTCTTTTCGTTCGCTGTTTATAGTTTCTTCTGCTCTCAAACAATTCTCTTATCAGGTTTCCCTCGAAATTGGAGTCTGTTTTGGACTTCTGTCGTTTTGAAATATAATTATTTCTTTAAAGTAGAATTCCTTAGTTAACAAAATTTAAGTGAATTTACCCTGTAATTTCCTCGATAGTGAGCTATGGTAGAACATTAAAAGAAAAGTGGTAACAGCAACGTTTATTTAATTTTTTCGTTTCAGTATGAAAAGAAATTTTGCAATTTTTTTAAATTTTTTACAACGTATATATGTAAGGTAAAAGTCGGACAAGGTTACAGAATTTAAAAGGCATACTAAACTTACGTAAAGATGGGATGATTTATATCTTGTAACCTATATTAAAATTTAGAGATGTGAGACGGTACGCTTAGTATTCTATCCGAATCTCTATACAGGGTGTCCACTCTCAACGGTGTCCAATGGCTAATACTTAAACTTTTAGTCATAGACATATAGTTCCAATTACAAAAATGGGTAAAAAATGAACTAATTACAAAAATGATGTAAATAAATATATTAAAAGCGATTTGTGTCAATAAAAACATTTCTTAAAAAATTTGAAATTTAAATTTTTATACGGTCCCCCGGTACTATAAGTTATATTTAGTAAAATTTTTCTTTTACACTGACAAGTAATACAAAAAAAAGTCCCGCTATTCTACGATTAAAATTGACCGAGTAATATCTGTATAAAGTTGGAGCATATTTTTAGCTGCAAATTGGGGGTCATTCACAAATTTATTCGAAATATAATTTCGTCAGATATATTAGAAAAATGGTTGAGAGTAAAATTAGCATTGCAATATAAATTTGAAATCTTTAATAAGTCTGACATATTAATGCAAAATATACAATTTGTAATAAGCATTTAAGAAGAAAGAAAAAACAGATTTTTTCATAAATAAAATAATGCTAAATTAACTGCCTCAATTCTTTACAAAATGATACGTATTTTAAAATACAGTAGGCTGCAAAAGTTTGGTTGTGTCATTTTTTTAGCTTTTGATAATTGATTCTTATGTATTCTGTACCGCTGAATCCGAAATTGACCTTCCTTTTTTACCATCATATAAAGATTTCCACGTAAATTTTAAAGTTAAAAAAAGAAAATTTGCGAAAATGTGATGCTATAAAATAGATGTGATTGTTCTGTTTTTAACTTTTAATGATTGATTTTTATGTATTTTTAACCGCTGAATCCGAAAAGGATCTTCATTTTTAACCGTTACATCAGCATTTTTTGCTAATTGTAAATTTCAAAGTTAAATAATTAAAAGTTAAAATTGAACCTCCTGCTCCATTTTATTGGACTACTCAGCTGTTTAGCTGTGAGAATCCCAGGATAAGCAAAAATATTGAATAAATTATTGAATAAAATAAAATAAAATAGAATAAAATGAAATAAAAAAAACTTTTAAATATGTTTTATAGTATGAGATTTTCGCTATATTTTAACTTACGCCTTTACGATTTTCAAAAAAATTCTAACGTTATGGTTAAAAATGAATGTCATTTTCAGATTCAGTGCTAAAAAGTACGTAAAAATGAATTATCAGAAGTTAAAAAACACAACCAACTCTTCTACCTTATAGTATCCGATTTTTGTTATTCTTGAACTTTAACAATTTATGATTTTCGAAAAATCCTGACATGATGGTTAAAAATTAAGGTAATTTTCGGATTCAGTTCTATAAAATACATAACAGTTAAAAAACCCAACAATCACTGTCTTGTATTATCTAATTTAAAACTTTTTCTTCAATTTCTTGGCGGTAATCTATCCGAAATTGTTTGTGTTATCCTGTAAAGTAAGTATAAATGGTAACCACTGAAAAGCATAAACATACGTTATTTTAGCCAATATGAAACTTAATAAATGTTAAGTTAATCGTAATACTTGTACGATTTTTTTAAAGCGCAGATACACATGAAATAAGATCTTCGAATACTTTAAGCATTTGGTATGTGACCCCTCAACACCAAGCCGAACTCATTTGTTTTCAGAGCAGAAAAGTGGCATAAGTCATGCATTTTTAAAGTTTCATAACTAGACCAATTTTAGTGTTATATGAATGGGACTTTTTTTTGCCTTACTTGTCAGTGTAATAGGAAAATTTTACTAAATAACACTTATACGACCGGGGGGTATATAACAATTTTTATTTCGTAATTTTTTAACAAACATTTTTATTGACCCAAATCGTTTTTTTAAATATTTCCTTACCTGATTTAAAAACATTTTTTAATTGGAACTATATGTCTATGACTAACGGTTTAGGAATTAACAATTGCATACCGTTGAGAGCGGACCACAATGTATAGCTTTATCTTTCTTTTTTCCTTTCTGTTTCTCTCTTTAACTCTTTCGTTTTCTCTCTTTCTCTCTATATCTATCTATATCTACCTATCTATTCTCTTCCTCTCTATATCTATCTATCTTGGATTTGTGTTCTCTCTTATATTAGGAAATTAGTCTTAAATTTTTTCCTCTGAAATGCTCAGAGTTTAAAAGTAAGGAACAATACTTCCGACGGGCATTAAGCTTGACTTGATAGGGGCGATTCTCAAAAGGTGGGCACTGGACACACGTCATAACTTTAAGCCTTTCAAAAATAACTTTAATTATCATTGACTTTATTATTATTTTTTTTACACTGAGTTTTTAATTCTATTCAGAGACAGAAAATGACATAATTTATTGTAAAAGCTTTGTATAAATATCTTAAAATTTTATGCTAAAGAGGCCAATTTTGGACATTCATAGTTAACTGCTCCAGTGTATTACCAAGAAAAAGAGTTTTAAATTGCTTCCAGGTGGTTCTAATGGTAAACAACGAATGCATAAAGAAACAGATGATTTTTTTTATAATTTCGTTGAGATGGCATGCTGATTTATTGCTTTTTTGAAGATAGAAGGACTTTTCTATAAAGAATTTTTCTGTATTTTGTTATGCTCAACAGTAACGCACGCCACAAAGCTATCATTTCCACGAAAATACATCAAGTAAGTACTTTAAACTCTTTTATCTAACTTTAAAATCATTTTAAAATAATAAATTATTTGTATGTGTTTTTATAAGATTTTCTTGCAATAAATGCACTTTTGTCAAATAAGAAAGTCCGAATCGGGTAACGATGGAAACGCCGATTTTATTTTTGGTAAATTTATTTTTAAAGATGATTTGGTGTCCTGAAACGTATAAAAAGATATTTATTATAATGTTTTATCGTAAATAATTACCTTGTTTTGTATAAATAAAGTGTATTTAGTACGTGTAAAAATATAACTTGACTTGAAGCATGATCAACTAATGTGTGTAACGATAGACACAATATGGCGACCGCTGCGATCGTTACGAAATTTCGGACATGCTTGTTTAAATGCATGATTTAAAATTAATAGTAAGCTTATTTTTTTATTTCAAAAGTAATTCTTCAATGATCTTACGTGTTTTTATGTATTTTGCAAAGTTTTCTTTGTAGCAAATGTACCCCAAAAGATTATTTAATAACAATGTCCAAATCGTTAAACGATCTAAAAATTAATAATTTTAATTTTCTAAATACATTAATAAATATATTATAACAGAGTCCATTTTTCTAACATACATCTTAAAAAATAAAATAAATATTTTTTTGTTAAATTATTGTACTTGAGTTCTTTTTTTTTTTTTAAATTCAAGGTTTAAGAATCCCATCTCCTTAAAGTTTCATTCTTCCTCTTTGCTCCCCCACCAAAATGCAAGGCAAATAAAAGTTTAAGCCACTTCGTGCTGTAACTTTAGTTAGAAAAAAAAAAAAAAAAAAAAAAAAAAAAAAAAACAGAAATTGACAGTATTCAAAGTATAGAAGACAGACAGCGAAAACTTTTAAAGGACTCAAAAGATTCACTCCGTACACACGACAAACAAATTTGTTACTATTCAAATAAGAAATGGATCTGGTTTTTACAATATCTGGCAATCTCTGTAAAAAACAATAAAGAATGCATTACCAGGGAAGCTGGTGAAAAAAATATTGTTTCTACAATTGACTCCTCACAGTTGAAAATAGATTGACATTGGTGACTGGTACTTTGTATTAATTCATGATGAAAACTTATGGCCAGATATTCTTGAAAAGATCAGCATTGATAAAGGTATACAAATATTTTCTATAAATTTTTTGACTCCTCAGACAGACATTGATTTTAACAGATTTCGTTATCCATCTAAAAAAGCACAAATTTAAAATATGAAGATATTTTGTTGAAATCACCAAATCCACCTCACCAACTGACAGCAAGAGGAGACTTTTCTTTTGATAAAGAAATTATAGATATGTGCATTAAAAAATGGCAGTGTAACTTTTTTTTTGAGAAAGAAAAGAATACATTATATGCTGGATACTTCTAATATTATGTAAAGATATGTTTTTTTGCATAATGTGTAATTCCTATAAAATTAAGATATTACTTCTAAAAAAAAGTAGTAAATATTTTAATATCAAAGATTAATATTTGATTTTATTATTATTATTACTGGCTAACAAAAAGTTAATTATACATATATATACACATACAATTATAGGACACATTTACTACATTCTTAGTCTTAAGAATTTTTTAAATACTAAGCGCAACGTCTAAAATCTATCAGCAATGTCCAAAATCTGTAACGTACGTTCGAAAAAATGTCCGAAATTTATAACGTACACAACTGCTAATTAAATGCTTTAATAATTAATTTTCCAGAATAGTTGCTGTCTTTTAATGTTTGTGTATAATTTTGTAGACTTATATACTATACTATTTAAAAAAAACTGTCCTTAAATTCGAAAATTAAAAAAATTACGTATAGTTACGTTTAATGATCCCACCTTTTGAAAATCTCTCATATATTAATTTGTACTATAGGAAATCATAAACAGATATTTATAGATTTTATTATACACTTCAAAAACGTATTTTCTCGTATAAACGTTTTAAACTTATTAAACTCGTATTTTACCGTATAAAAGTATATTTAGTTCAGCGGATATATTCTGTAAAGCTATTAACATTCGCACTCGATATATACATTTTAAGCATAATAAATTTTGAGATTTATGTTGTAATTAGAATATTTCGTAATAGTTCGCTGTGCATCAAATTTATACTTTTATTACGTATTTTTTGACAATTTACTACTACAAAACATGTTTTTTGTAGTTTTTTCGTCATGAATGTAAATCGGAAAAAGAAAATGAAACGTGTCATATTTTGAGATTCATAAAAAATATATATTATCAAAATTACAAATACATTTCTTTTTAGAAATATTCTTATCTTTTATAATTGACAACTTGTGATTATAATGAATACATGCATGGGGTATTCTCACAATCTTTTAACTTTCATGTCCCTGAATAATAATTTTTTATTTAATACACTTTTTGTGTTTTTTTTATTTCATATACTTGGGAACATCCCATTGCATGATTGCACAACAATATTAGCGAGATAAATAAGTTTTGGACGATGTTGGGGGCCCAAACACATGGAAAACTCATCTACCGTCCCGTGTCCAGGATGCTGATTTTGAAGTTTGGAGCTGTCTGGAAAAAATTGTTTCAATAAAAATAATTCGATGTAATTTTTTCTTAAACTGGAACTATTGTTTTATATAAATATCTAGCTAAAAAGTAACCTGCACACATTTTTAGAGTTGATATTATTTTTTAACTCTGTCCTTGGGTTTTAGATTTTTTACCATCCCTCTTCTAAAATTATACAGAAAATTACTTCAGATGCACCGACAGAATTTTTTTCAAGTTTTTGCTCATGCAGAAGTATGCTAGAGAAAGAATATCTAAAATTCTTTGACAGGAAATTTACTGCAGAATATAAATCAGCATTTACATATCAATTTCAAGCAACGTGGCTTTATTGGTAGTCTTACCGTCCCCAAGGTTTATTCCTGCAATTTTCGAGGTAAATAAAAAAAAAAATAATAATAATAATTTAATCCAATGTTAACAACTGTTTCGAAAAATCAATGAACATTGTGGCTATCACTTAGACTTAACATGATTTTCCTAAAAATAGGTGGTAATTTTCCTTACCGTTCCATCCTTACCGTCTCTTTTTTTACAATTTCGTCCTTTTTTTTACCCTTTCGTCCCTTTTTTTACCTTATCGTCCCTTCTTTAACACCCCTTTAAGACAATGTTATGCAAAAATTCTATATTAAAAGTACTACATTTGTATTATTTCTTATTCGAATGAGCTGTGTACTATGCAAATTCATTATAAGTAAAAATTTAGAAGAAAATACAAAGTTATAGGGGTAAAATGGTAAGGAAAATTAAACTCGCAAGTTTAACCTAAACCTCATTTAAATAAAAAAATTTTCGCTGCTGACCATTTTTACTTTATTTTGAATCATTAAGGCATTCCTCTATCAGATTAAAATGTTATTTTAGCAAGTTTAATTTCGACAGATTTTTATCCCAAAACCCAAAATATTGTGAGAATGCCCCGCATGCATAATATTTTAAAATGCATTACGCATTTTTTATTATTATTATTATACATCTAAGTGATTAAGAGGTTTTAGATGTCTACTCAAATATTACTAATTCTATATTCAATAATCTGTAAATATTATGTAGAAATCTGTAAACATATTTCACCGGTAAGTAATTTTTGCAGAATGATCGGCCAATACTTGTTCTTATTTGATTCTTAGTTATATATAACAAATACAGAGTTAAATTACAAACAAAATGTGCCAGGTATAATAGTCTACGGTGATACTAATACTAAGTAAATAAATACTAAGTAAGTTAATACTAAGTAAATTACCTTTAACATACTACACAGTAACAACCATGAATAGTTATACATGCTTAACATTTTAAATTTCAAATATGTATCAGATTATATGTTTTGTTCCACTGATTTGTTGAAAGAACATGCATTTCGAACATTTGAATACAAAGAAGAGAAAAAAAAGAAGTGTAGTAGAGTATAAACATTTGTAGTTTGAATGAAAATGAAATAAAATTCAACAACTTTTAAATTAAGATTTTTTGATCGAAAACAGTTTATATATATATTTTTAAGTAATCTTAAATGAATCAGTAATTAAACAAAAACATAGTGACTTGATGTAACGTAGTAAAGTTTTTTTTTTTCTAGTTAACATTTCAATTATATAAGAAATATGTACATTTTTGAACATTTTTTTTTTCATTCTGCTGTTTTATTAACGTAAAAATATTAATAAATTAAACAGGAAAATTAGACTAATGCACTAAATTAAATATTTAGTGATTTTAGATAATTAAATAAATACTTTCAAATTAAATATATTTATCGTCATATAAATTTTTTAAAAAATACAACAAAATATTTATATAATATATTTTTCGTATGTAAATATCCAAAAATCTTTTTTCGAAATTTTGTCTTTATCTATAACATTCTATATCGTATGAATTTACATTTTACACTAATCTTGTGATATAACAAAGAAATTATTTTAAAGGAAAAAATAGATAAACTGCAATAACATAGTCACCCAGTATACGTCAAAAACTTATCTAATTGTTGTTATTAAACGTAGCTTTTTATTTCATTATTATTGTTATTTTATAGTAAATATTGAATTAACAACAATTTAAGCAACAAATATGAAAACGAATGGAAAGAAAAAAGAAACAATACAATTGTATTTAAACTAGTATATTTTCTACATATAAAATTTAAAAAAAATGATTAATATATAATGCTTTTTTTATGATTCAAAAGCAATACTTCAAAAATATTTAAAATAGTAAATACAGTTTCAAGTGCAAATATGCAAATTCGCTATTTCTTTTACAACTAAGCTTTATTTAAAATGTTTCTTACTTTAAATCCATTTATTTGGTTACACTTTTTTTATCAAGCGAAAGTAAATACGCTAATTCAAATTGCGAAATAAAAAGTGTTAAGTATACAAAAAGTATTATTTGAGGATGTAATAATACCTGCTTATGTATTGTGTCGTTTCTTATTTTGTAGAAAATAATCCTGTCTGCGAGAAAAAAAAATGTTCTAATAGAGGTTTAAAGGCTTTTTATGCTTTAGGTTTTTTAAACGTGTAAAATTAATTCTTTTATTTAAAAAGTACTTATGTTCATTTCAGCAATATATTTTAGAGTGAAATATTCTTGTTATTAACAAAACGTATATATAAGATCGCGGTAAACGTAATTTTCTTTTTTTAGTGTATTTTTATTGCATAAATATGCATTAATTTTAAATGCATTTTTTCAAAATATCGAAATAAGACAAATGTTTATTAAAACGCATACTTCATATTTCTTTTTTTAAGTATTATTTATTATTATAAAATATTTTCATCAATATTTACGGTTCAAATCATCTTCGTCATACCTTATATATATTTTTCATTTAGTCTGTAAAGGGAACTTTGTATAAAATCATTTGCTTCCATCAGATTAATACAAATCCTCCATATTTTTTGTGTGAGAAATTTGCGTTTTTTGCAGTCAGAAATAACACATCTTACGGATTGCAAAGCAATAATGATAGTTTTATGCGTAAGGTATTAATACAAATCCTAACAACAAAAATATTACATAGTATTGAAAGTGATGTAAGTTTTTCCTGAAACAGATATATATATATATTTTTCATTTAGAATTTTAAAATTTGAACAAAGAATGACTGAGTATGCGATTTTTTGTTACTGTGTTACTAATATGTTAAATTTATTTCAAATAACTACAAATTTTTGGAATTACCTTGGAAAAAGTGCACTTCTCGCACCCATTAAATTAAGTAATAAATTACTGTTTCATAATATATTTTAAAAGCAGTTTTCAACGAACAGGTTTCTCACATTTTAACTTTTGTTCAAAATATTCAATTTGCCTAAAGGTCAGTTATAATACAAACAAAAAAGGAGACCAAGCATCAATTTTGGCATATGGTTTTACTAAGATCATCAAATTAACTATAAAATATTTTATAAAATATATTACGTGGTAATTATAAATGATAAAAATCAGTTTCATGTCATTTCCATTTTATTTTTTTTAAATAATTCATGAAGGAATGAAAAAAAGAAGCGCAAACTTTACAATGATGATTTTTTTTTATTATAGCACACACACACGCACACACACACACACAAACACATACATGTATATATATATATATATATATATATATATATATATTGAACATGTTTTAGAACTTAATGTGCTTGGAACATTAAAAAAAAATGTATATAATGCTAGATTTATTGTTTTAAATTCCCAATAAATATATACTTTTTCTTTCAAGTGTTTATCAAATCCATGGTACACAACGTTTCGCACGCGTTACGCGTTACGTACTGCTAAACATGTATATATAACAGCTTTTTGTGTATGTTCCTTATACCAATCTGCAATATATAAAGATTTCAACAAAATGTCACGAATATACGTTTTAGAAACGTCGAAAGTTACTGGATATTTTAGAATTTTTCAGACTACATTTACTCTTTTTTGTCAAACACCTGCCATAATTTATGGTATAAAAATCTAATTTATCAAATTTTGAAAAGTATTTCTGTTATAATGTCCTTATATCTGTTATTATAATCCTTAAAAATAAACATCTCGAAATATTTTTAAATGATAATACTAATGAGAAACATTAAAAAACGTAGCTTTTTTTACATTTCTTTAATTCAAATATCAAATTACGGATACCATTTGACATGGCATACCACATGATTATGTCCGCCATAAATATTTTCTTTGAAGACATATGCTATTAAACGTGTCTATTCACCATAAATTTAAAACAAATGAAAACAAATGCCACAGCCACACCCCGAATACGGTACATACGTCATTAGTGTCGTTTCATTCATTGTCTAAAAATAACTAAAACTTGGTATTTCAAAAGAAAAATGCATAAATATAACTGTTTGTATAAAAGTAACAAACATTTCCGCGAATGGGAATTGTGAAAGGGCTCGATAGTATCGCATTACTGAGCGTCTATCGTCTCAATACACATTCAGAACTTCTTTTTAAATGTCTCTTAAAAATTCACCTCGTCAAACTCTTCTGGTGTCAACGTGTTTTTATGTTTCATATTTACTTTGTTTTAATAAGAGAATAAAGATCTGAATCATTTACTGTATATTCCCATCAGAAATCGATTTCATACTTAGCAGTTAATACACATTTCCCGCATAGAAAATTAAAAAATTTAAAAATATTACAATAGGTATATTAAAATACCTATCACCTTTATTCAAATATATTTGAAGTTAAAAAGTATACAATAATACATATATATTGCAATTAAAAATATCACAAAAAATAATGAAAAATAATATGATGCCATCAATTTGGATGAAACAAACATTTAAAGCATATTCAAATTAGGATCTGTATTATCAAGAATAAGAAACGAAAATGATGTCATGAAGTGGTTTATTTATTTTTCAAGCAATACAAAATATAATTTAATTAAGTGCTAAGCCATTTGGACACATTTATTACATTTTATTGAAATTGTAAATATTGCATTTTCTACCTTTATGTGGGCTAATGGGAACTTGCATTTGTATTTATAAAAATATATATATATATATTACAATTAAGCTAGATGAATATGTTATTATGATTATTTAATTCAAAAACAAAGTAAGGTAGCATTTTTATGTAAAATTATTGCACAAATTTTAATGATTGTCGTTTTAAAGATTTATGGGTGCAACAATGTTAATCTGATCACCCTACTTTTAGGATTCTACATTTTTTTTTTAATCCCTTGGGGAAAAATAAAAGAAAAAAAAAACAGAAAACACCGGTAGTGTATACTGCTACTTTTTAGTATCTTGTTTCATTTGATGACTGAGATTTTATTTAAAATAAGAGGTGAAATATTAATTATTTTTTTAATCTATTTGTAAAATTTATTTTTATATTTGTATCTATTACTAAGATGTATTACTAAGATTCACCGTTGGGGTTTAAATCCATTACTAGCCACATATTAATATTTATTAATTATGTCAATTCAATATTTTAAAATGTTATCTTTTGTATATTTGGAAAGTTGTTTTTCTTGTTGTTTTTTAACCTATAAAATATATTAAAATATTTTCGATAACTTTAAGTAATTTAGTTTTTTTTTATGATTATGAGTTTAATGTTTGATAGATAATATTAATGCTTCACTGTAATGTGGACGCGAATATTAATTTTAGAATTGATTCTTTTTATGATGATTATACTTTGAGAATCGGTCTTTTGCAATGATTTCTACTTACTTAATTTCGCATTAAAAACACACACAATAGTTATCATACATATAAAGGTATAAAAAACTATGATATAAATAATATTATAACAGTTCTCATTCTACTATTAATTCCATTTCCATCTGATAGATATCAGTGGTTTACTTGATGTTTCTTAAAAAATATTACTTATTTCCATCCCGACTAAAATGAAAAGTATTCAGAAACGTCATGCATCACATTTTCATATTTACTTCTACTAATTTGGAAATTAAATTAATTCTAGATTTATCTAGAAGTTTTTATAATTAATTGTTAATCAATGGTATGGCGCGTAATGTAATGTCTTGCTTCATTGTCCTAGACTTCTTTCAGAGGACACGGATTAGGAATAGATTCAATCGCTACATGCAATTAGAAGTATGTGTTTGAAAATCTTATAAAATTACAAAGTGCAAGCAAAGTTTTTTATAATTAGAATTCATGATCAATAGCATTTTTTTTTTTATAAATATCGCTGGCAATTGTTGTTGATGTATTATTTTACATGCTCCAAACATATTATGGAATAGTATAATGATATATTGGATAGTATTAAATTTTCATTTTTGGATTATATGTATATTTATTTCAATAATCATATGTATTTATTGGTATTGCGAGTATATTGGCATCATATTTAAACTGATTACAGACTTTGCGCTTCGTTTAAACAATAATGATAACTTCAGTTCAGGTGGAACATAAATAACAATATTGTAATTATAATTCGTTAAAATTAATCAAATATATATTGGGCACATCTGTTCCTTAAAAATAGAAATTATTTGTACATAAATCTGCACTGCTTTAATACATAATTTAAGAGCCTCCATATATCTTTGTATGAGTAACATCGTTATTTTAAATATACGAGGGTTTATCAATAAGTTTTTGCCCTCACATAGAAATAATTGAGTGAAAATTATGAAATACACTGTACTACTCCTTTTCTGTATAGTCACCGTGCACAGTAACACATTTCTGCAAACGGTATTACAAAGAGAGGGGGGGGGATGTATTACAGTAGGCGCGATAGTAGACCCAAAGGGGGGCATTTTCTAACTTTTACCGACCCACACATGTGACATATTATTGGAAAGGCCTGTGACCACTTATTCATGTTATGCATCCCCGAACCCCTCCCCCAAATTCGCCCCCATGGGTCATGAATTATTTTCTAAAAATTTAGAAAAGTGCCCCTGGAGGGCAAATTTTTGGGGGAGGAGCTCAGGAGGTGCATAGTATAAATAAGTGATCACAAGCCTTTCCAACAATATGTCACATGTGGTGGTCGGGAAAAGTTAGAAAAATGCCCCTCCTGAAATACATCCTTCCCGCTCTCTTTGAAAAACCGGTTGCACAACTGTATTACTATGCTCACTAAAGAAATAGAAAAGGACTCATAAAATGTAGCAATTTGATAAATTTCACTCAAATATTTCTATGTGAGGGCAAAAACTCATTGATACAACCTCGTATTTAAATCTGAAACCCTGTGTGTTGAGTTTGTCAATTGAAAGAATCTTTGAGGCGTAAACATGGGAATGGGAGTAAGTTTCAAAAAATCCATTATCCCCCCTTTTTTTGTTGATAAAGTGGTAAATATCAAGGCCAATAGCATGGATAGAGAGTAGGAACGTACCACGTTTATTTTATTTCTTATGATAGCCGCAAGATGACTCAGGTAGTAACTACAATACCTTAGGCATGTAAAATGTAGCACCTCGTGTAAAATTTCATTTTTGGTACTTACTCCATTTCCCATGTCAAAGCCTCAATTTCTGATGGTAGTTTATGAATATATTTTCAAAATTTAAATAATTTTATTATGTTTCCCAAAACCGAATTGTTTACATAAGTTGTTTGTTCTTTTCTAAAAAAATAATATTTCAAATCTATCCATTTATATTTAAATTTTCATTTTTTACGTAAACTAGTAATTGTCACTCCTAAAAAAATGTCTGTCATTAAATATGAAAACCAACATAGACAATTATATTTATTACATTAAAAAAATAAGAAATGTGGCTTTTTCCAAACTATAAAAAGTCTTTTCTTTTTAAGTTATTGTGACATATTTTGCAATTGATAGGAGCATTACAATTTTTATTAAATTTATATCGGTTCTATTTCTTTTAATGCAGCTTAGTCAACATTCTTGAAGACAAATAGCAAATTTAATTCACAAAGCCATCAATGAACAATCAACGGGCATTTTAACTTTAATGGTGATAGCCTCTTCAACTGTGCATGTATCTCATTGAAAGCGGAAGACTGAGTATCATCTAGTAATGGAATTGGGAAGTGACATTAATGATGTCAGTTTTCTATCATTATCGAAAGTAGAAATATTCATTCTGTTGATGATTACAGATAACTACGCTATCTTTCAATAAGACAGTATGTAACAATTTCAATTTTTGATTTTGATAAAATGATTATCTTAAATTCTCGTTATCTTTGTGACTCTGACAGTGTACTTTCATATCACACATCCAATTATTTATTTATAATATATGAGACATTATGTATTGAACTTTATTAAATAAAATTTTAAAAGGCAATAAAACAAACCCAGATTAATTTTTTTAAATATTATATTTGATGGACACAGACGTAAATAATTACTTTTTAGGTTGGTTAGAGTATTCATTTATTAAATTTATTAAATTACATTTCATTTTTGAATTACTTTCAGAACTAAAAAGGGCATAAAAAATTAATGAAATATTGTGAAGTATTTTAATTTGATTAGGAAAAAATGTTAAACCATTGTGTTGCATATATATAACTTTGATATAATGTATGAAAATTTGCTGAAAAATGTATGTAAATGCAATTGAGCTTGCATTTCACTTGCTCAGTCGAATGTTTGTAATTTTACTTTTCTTCAAATAATATTTTCTTACTATGCATAAATAAAGAAAAATATTTTATTCTTGCTGTGGTAAAAAATCTGACCTAAGCGAAACTATTAGCTTATGCATTCTTTATTTTTTAAGACAGTGTAATTTTCCAATGATACCAGTCTACATTTATGTTTTTACTGAATTGAAACGGTGTATTCATTTTAATGTAATATTTTATAATATTTTTATTCTTTTTCTTATAAATATATATTTTTCAAAGTTTAGTTTTCGCTATTTTAATTGAAGCATAGCTTCCTTTTAATTAAATAATCATAAGCATTAACCCCTTGAGGAACAAGTGATTGTGTTTCTGTAATGTTTGATTCACGCCGGAATGTTTGAAAAATTTTCTTTTAAAACTAAGGAAAAGCAATTTTACAAGTTTTTTTTTTCATCAAAGTTACAAAAATAAATTTATTTAAAAGTTTCTGGTACAAATCTTCATTAAACTTCGGTGGTATAAAATATATCCCACCTCCCCTCAAGCGGTTTAAATGGCTTAAGAGTCTCTACTGTTTATACATACGCACACAGACACATATATATAATAAAAATTGTTGTCATACGGAACGTTGTCATAGTTTAGTAATCATACCTATAAAATTCGTCATATGTAATCTTAAATATAATTTTTATTACACAAATTCTCTTGCGTCGAAAAGTTTTTATAATTAACTGTTTTCTCTCGTTTCATTCCGTTACTCAAAATGAAAGAAAATTTAATTCACAATGTCATCAAGTAACAATCAACTGATTTTTTATTTTATTTTAATGATGAAGCAGTCTCATCTGCTGTGTTTGTAGATATATTTTTTAACGAAAAATTGGGTATCAAATGGTAATTAAATTGGGAAGTAACATTAATGATTTTTCGATTTCTACTTATATTTTGCAGTAAAATGTTTCATTCATCTGATAAGTTGAAAGTACAGAAAGGATATATTAATAAGTATGTCGGTTAAAATTCATATTGTACTTAGTTTTAACCAAACGAATGATTGATTGAATTATGAAACGTGCGATTATAATATTTTGCTCCGCTTTTAACGGTAAATAACGATTTTCTTGCGAAATAAACTTATTATAAAGCATTCAAATAATAATTAAATAAATTATAATTTTTCAATAACGTTTGCGGTCCAAAACAAAGTAATCAAATGTTATGTACACACTTATCAACTGTCTATCGCCTGGAATTTTCAATTTAAAATTTAGAAGACCCATTAATTGCGCATCTGATTTAAAGCAGAAAATTGAGAATACTGTTTTAATTAAATTAGGAAGTGGCACTGATGATGTATGTTGTTTTATCTTTTGTTGAATAAATTAAAGGACGTCCTTGTGCCAAAGTTTTGGTTTTGGGTTCAACTGGTAGTGTCGTCATTGAACATTTTGTACAGTTCTAAGCTGTAGCCCCTAGTGATGTATACTATCTTGAGTCTATCTTGTCCTGATTTCTACAAAGAAATATATGTGGTTATAGTTGTCAAGCAAACGAGTCCCATGTATGTTCTCAATAAACAAATAAATAAAAATTGGTAAACTTATAACATGTTTATAGCTAAAGGACAAAAAAGTAGCAATTACTTTATGAGCTGACTTCTTCAAGAAATTATGTAAACATTTAATATGTGTAATTGTTTTCATGCAGTATGATAATTTGATTTAATAACTATTTGTGAATTTAAAGTGAAAATTCAATTTGAAATTAAGTGAAAGAATAAACATTGTCTATGTAAATTTGTTTTGCACAAATTACAAGAAAGAATATTATGCTTACAGTAAATTTTTATTTAGATATTTCAAATCTAAGAAGTCTCATACTAAGTTTCGCTTATAATGAAAAACCTGCTTCATTGTAAATGATTTACATAAAAGTTTCTAGATACCAATTAAGTTATAACAAATAATTGTTTTTTCTTTAATAATAGGAGTATATATAAACATTTCTCCAGATAAACAATTTATTTATTTCAATCATAGGAAATGTGTTATCAAAATGCACATTACATTGCGAAATAGTTTCATTTTAAATTTTATTAAATTTTATTTAAAATGAACATGGATGTTCATACTATATATTTTTCATTTTTTATTGATTATATTGTAATTCATTCACGATGCTTTTGCAACATTAATGTTTACTTATTTTAGAAAAAAGCATTTTACAATGTACTTCATTATATTAAACAATTAATTTGAACTTGTAATAAATTGAATTTAATATACAAGAATGTATGTTTTATTTGTTTCCTTAAAGACAGCATGTATTTTTTTAAAGTTTCTTTGTGTCGCGTTACTTTCAAGTACTTGTGCCTTCGAAATATCATTTCTTAGAAAAAATGAAAACATAGATTATACAGGGTGATTCATAAAAGATGGGCAGAACTTTAAGGGGTTATAGTACACTTAAAGACAAATAATATTAAATAGGAGACTAAGGGTCCCAGACGTATTCCCAAGGAGATAGGGGGCATTAAAGTTTAGGGTCCGAAATTTCAAATGATTATAAAACATGGAAAAATTGGTCGATTCGTTTGCGGTTTTTGCAAAAAATTTTCTTTATGCCAGTATTTTCTTGAAATAAAATTTTAAAGTTCAATTTCAAAAAATGCCGATAGGGGGCGCGTTAGACTTTGGAGTAACAAACAACTATTTTTTAACGTTATTTTTTGTATTTCTTTAAATGATTTCGAAAGCTTGGACTTAAACTTAAATTTTGATCTAAAAATCTGAGTCCTAACGAGTAGTTAAGTAGCGTAAACTGAAATTTGAAATTTGAAACCCTTCTCCCCCCAGAACAAAAATCAGTTATTCCCGATCTTTGTGTCGTAGATTAGGCTCTAACTACTGCCGCGTTTTGCTAAAATTATTCTTTATGTCAGTATTTTCTTGAAAATAAATTTTAAAGAAAATTTTCAAAAAATTCCGATAGAGGGCGCTTTAGACTTTGGAGTAACGAACAACTATTTTATACCGTTATTTTTTGTGTCTCATTAAATGCTTTCTAAAGCTTAGACTTAAATTTTCAGCCCAAAATCTGAATCGTTAGACGTGGTTAAGTTTCTGGGGAGAGGGGTTTGAAATTTCTACTCCTGAGCACAGCTCGCTCGCCAGATCTTTCACCCCTCGATTTCTTTTTTTGGGGACGATTGAAGGCTCTTATGTATGAGACACCCATTGAATCCCCCGAGGAACTGGTCGCCAGACTTTCCGCCGCTGTAGGGGAAGTGCTCGAAAAGCCTGATGTTTTCGCGAATGTTCGCCGTTCCATTCTTCGCCGTTGTTCTGCGTGCATAACCTCTGGTGGTCACAATTTTGAACATTTATTGTAATTACATGTTAATAAATATGCTTTGGTAACATAATCCTAATTTGTGTCTTTTTACCTCGTATCACAGCACACAATGTGTGGACATGGTAAACTGAACTGTGCTCAGGAGTAGAAATTTCAAACCCCTCTCCCCAGAAACTTAACCACGTCTAACGATTCAGATTTTGGGCTGAAAATTTAAGTCTAAGCTTTAGAAAGCATTTAATGAGACACAAAAAATAACGGTATAAAATAGTTGTTCGTTACTCCAAAGTCTAAAGCGCCCTGTATCGGAATTTTTTGAAAATTTTCTTTAAAATTTATTTTCAAGAAAATACTGACATAAAGAATAATTTTAGCAAAACGCGGCAGTAGTTAGAGCCTAATCTACGACACAAAGATCGGGAATAACTGATTTTTGTTCTGGGGGGAGAAGGGTTTCAAATTTCAAATTTCAGTTTACGCTACTTAACTACTCGTTAGGACTCAGATTTTTAGATCAAAATTTAAGTTTAAGTCTAAGCTTTCGAAATCATTTAAAGAAATACAAAAAATAACGTTAAAAAATAGTTGTTTGTTACTCCAAAGTCTAAAGCGCCCCCTATCGGCATTTTTTGAAATTGAACTTTAAAATTTTATTTCAAGAAAATACTGGCATAAAGAAAATATTTTTTGCAAAAACCGCAAACGAATCGACCAATTTTTCCATGTTTTATAATCATTTGAAATTTCGGACCCTAAACTTTAATGCCCCCTATCTCCTTGGGAATACGTCTGGGACCCTTAGTCTCCTATTTAATATTATTTGTCTTTAAGTGTACTATAACCCCTTAAAGTTCTGCCCATCTTTTATGAATCACCCTGTATATAATATCTAAATACCAAATCGGTATTGTTGCCTTTATATCATTTCATTTTCCGCACCAAATTTTGCAAAGATATAATTTTCACAGCGATCCTTTCTAAGAAAAACCTATTTACTTCATATATGGATTATCAAATATCCAACAATATTATACATACAATACAATTTATTACTTTTAATAATAATGATTAAAATAATTCCTGACTTCATACACAAAATTGTTTTACTTTTTTTCATTGATTAGCCATTTCCAGATTATAATTTGTATCCTTATAATATTATAAATGTCAATGTGTGTCCGAAAGTTTGAATGGAGTCAGCGTCTAAATGGATGAATTAATGTTTTTGTATCTTTGCATATAGGTGTATTATAAAACGGAAATGAATATAGGCTATAATTTATTTAATTTATTCAAATAATTTTCTTAATAATTCAAAATTTCATTATTTTTCATACCGAATCAATTGGCATTTTTCCGATAAATTTAGCCATTTTTCTTTCCTGTTGCCAAGAAAATCTAAATCTGGAATAATAATTTCTCTTCTACAATTAATTAAAAATTAAAATAAAAAGAATTCAAAAGAAAATAAGTATGACGTCATACTTGAAACGAAAAATGGGGTATTTTTTATTATACATGAAGGATGAATATCGGTTACGTTAATAAGGGTTTTTCTGCCAAAAATGGAGTCATAATTAGAAGAAAAACGAATCATATTATTAATAAAGTTATTCACTTGGGAAAATATGATGTCAAATTTGAAATAAAACAGGTATTTCCAAGTATTCGCTAAAAACACAAGGGCACGAATATCAGTAACAAATGAAATAGATAAATAATGAAAAAGAATAACAGAAATAATTTATACTAATTGATCCTATTCCCGCTTTCGGTTCGGGGCTATAAAAACCGGCATTTTACTAATTGTGACGTCAAAGGAATACTGTCCATACTGATTAAAAAGTTTGAATATAAGTTACACACAAATGAGAGTTTTCTTTCGAAATTCACGTTATGATTTCAGGAGAAGATATTTTTGGTGGAAAAAGGGAGAATTAAAACGGATTAATATATTTTTTGACGCTATTTCCTCATTAAAAGGAAAAATAATTGAATTTCAATTAGATAAATTGTACAAAAACATGATTAAAGTAGAATTTTCTAAAATTGAAAACATATTTAAACACATAGAAGCTTCATGAATGAATTTATTCCACATAAGTGAAAATCGTCTGTTGACATATTGGCACAACCAAGGATGTAAATATAACTTCTGTACATTTAAGTGGACAGTTATTGCCCACTATTCGTACGAATTGAAATATAAAAAAAATCATATGCTATTTTAATTAATTTATTTTAAAAGATGACAGTTAAAACATGTCACAAAGGGGTTTTTAGTAAAAGTTTTTATCGGTTAAAAATGATGCAATATTTTTTCATGGAAAGCATTCATTTCAATACGAAAACATTAACATATATTTATTTTAATTTCGCCAAACAATGTCGTTTTCACTACATCAGCTTCGAAAGTTAAAACGAAATCCCAGAATAACAATATACTTTTCAGAAATAAAATTTTCCATCGAAAGTCGCATTCTTTCAAAATCAAATTTTAGCTTACATTTTAAATACATTTTCTTACTTGAAATTTAGTATATTTAATAAAAATAATGCTTCAATGCTTTTCTAAATGTACAATAATATTGGATTTCATTAATAAATTCCATGTTTTAAATACATTAAAATGCATAATTTTAAATGATTCATGAAGTGAAAGAATATATATATATTTTATTTCAACAAGTATCATTCCGTTGGAAAAACTAACCTAGTGAAAGCGTCGTCATATTTTAAATCATTAGCTGCTTTCCTTAATATATTAACCTTTTATAGCAGTTATACAAAATGGCGTCATTTGCACAGAATTTAACAATCGCAAATAAAAAAGTTTAACATCCTTTTACCGTACAATCTCCCTGAACACTGGTTTCAATAAAATTTAATAAATGGCACAGGAAAGTCGCCTTAAAAAATGTTTAGCAAGTAATTTCAATTTCAGATTAGGCTTTACATGTGACATCATTTACGTGTAAACAAGAGCCAAAACCACTAATTAAGCAATGAATTTGCCTTTCACCTCACATCCCTCTAATTTTTAAAGGCACCCATGTTTATCGAAAAGCGCAAAGGAAGAAGGGAAATTTTCTTTTGATATTAAATTATCGAAATCTACAGTTAAATATATCTCTGAAACACAATCTCTGTTCCCCGTTGGAGCATATTCCTGCAAATTTAAAAACTTTTATAAGCCAAAATTACAGCACAACAATAGATATGAAAATGTTTATTGATAATTAAAGCAATAAATAAAGCAATATTTATTTATATACTTCTTTAAATAATATTGTTTGTCTCGAAAACATAAATTAAATCAATATCCTTGAACGGAATAAGTGTAAAATAGAATAAATATAAATAATAAAATTGAATAAGACAGATGTAAATTTATTCTTAATTTAATCTTAGAAAAGGTGTATGAAAATTTATGCTCACGAAAGAAATTTAAATGATCATATATATATATAAACAAAAATAAGCAAACTGGGATCAACAGAAGCGTTTCTACTGTAAAATGTGATAAAAGGTTAATTATATATGCTTTTAACTATCGAAATTTTTTGCATAATTGATTAATTTCTTCTTATTTAAATGTTACGTGAACGCAGTCACGGGTAACAGCTAGTATTTTTATATTATTAAACTTTTTAATGTACTTCCATGAAAGTAAAAAATTTGCTTGACGTAATTTTACGTAAAACGCTGTAATTTTCTATAGAGCCTGCTAGAGTATGCGTATTGAAAACACAGCTAGTAGACAATACAATTTTACACTATTATTTTTAACTAAATCATGCTGATTGGTAAAGCTATCATACGAATTACATCTCAGATTACTTACGATCATATTTCTCACAGACATGAAATAAATAAAAAATATAGAATAGCTTAATTAAAATATAAAATAATAATGATGACAATAATTGTTAACGTAAACGTGGCGTAAATGTACTTGTTAAGAGGCACATCTGCATTCACTTAAAATTGTATGGTTCAAAACGATTTATTTAGAAGGCAAAAGCATAACATATATAAAGCTGATTTACGAAATGAGACATTTAGTGGACTATAATAATTCAGAAGTATAACTTGTTAAATCTGTATACCATTGATATCCTCAATAAAAGTATCTCCACAACGCGATGTGAAACAATTAAATCAATACAAAACAATATTGAACTCTAGTATATGATGCTTCTGTAGAAGACCTTTAATTATTATAACTGAATATCATATTTGTGTTTGATCAATGTTCAAAAGGAGTATATGTAAGTAAAGTTTAAATAACATAAAAGCTAAAAGAACTACCGTAATATCTAGTGTCCGTGGTTGTAAGGAAATCTTTTGCATTTATCACAAGTTCATTCATGAATGTATCCTAAAAAAATTTCTTCTCTCTAAAAAAAACAACTTTAAGTGGGGCCGAATCTTGTTTGAATTTTACTGCTGATTACCCTTTTTTTTGGGGGGGGGGGGGTTGTAAAGCGAGTTAAGAGACACCATTAAGTAGTCACTTTTTATATTTGTCAGCGAGGTATTTGAAATCGCTTTTCAAACTTTGAATTTTTGAATACAGAATCGACTCACGAAAGTCATGGAACAATGCAATGAACCAATTGTTATTTAAAAAGTTATATAGAATATCAATGTTCCTATAAAATGAAAACTTCTCTTAATCTGTCTAGAATCACTGTCGTTCTGAAATCCGATTTTCCGCAACTGGCGAGGAAAATATCTTATTTTTAGGATAATTTTCAATTAAGTATTATGTCAGTGTCTTCAATTTGTTGGGATAAAAATTAAATCAAAGACACATAGAATCAGAAATTCAGAATCTTCCAATATATTTCTATTTCCATGAGCATTGCTGTTTTAGATCGCACCCGTATATCCATTAGAGTTTCCAATGGATTCAAGAGCGTATATATCAAAAGAAAGTTTAAAAAACAGTTGCCTTAACGACGAATTTCATTAGCTACTTTCAGGCCTCAGTATTCTAGTACACGAGATGGGCGTTTAGGTGTTACTGTGTTATTTTTATATATACAACTTCGCAATACATCAGTTGTTGGCTATTAATTATCAATTGAAAGAACACATCATTTGTTAACTTTAGTCTGCTGGCGAAACCGTATTAAAAGAATACTCACATCCAATTCGGGAATAAATTTGTTTGTAAATTCTGGTGCCATTCGCCGATTTCAACATTTTACGAACATAAGTATCTTGCCTTTGAAAGGGTTAAACACTTATTAATGTATTTATTATTTTAAAGTTCCCTTCCTCTTTTAATATTCACCTGTAAATATAATTTTCAAGACATAATTTTCAATATTTTCCTTCTTATAACACACACCCATTTGATAGAAATTTTGAAGTTTTTTTTTTTCTGTTTTTAATAGTAACGTGTAAATACATTTTTAATCGTAAGGAAATATTATTCTTAGCGATGTTTTTAGTACTGAAAACCGTTTTGAAGGAATACTCACATACATCCGTTTCATTGACTCATTGCATAAAACTAAACCCTTCAATGCGTAGACACATTGTAGAATCATAGACACATATGTTTTATACTATTAGAAATACACAATGGCATTATTTTCCATATCACAAATTTGGGATTAATATATACAGAAAATCGCCGTTTGCATAAGTATGGTTTAAATGACGCAAGATATTTTTAAATAAACAAGATTCATTAAGCGTAAAGTTTATGTTTTGTACCAGCCTACAGCTTTAGAGGAGCACAATATAAGATAAGACGAATCACACCATACACTGTAATTCGTTTTTCTTCCTTATCTAGGACTGAACATAAAGCCAATTCAGGATTTTATTTTATGTAATTATACTGAAAATGTGCAAACACACTTTTTTTCTATAATTATATATTTTAAGTACAGATAAACAGAAATACAGTATTTATAACAGCTATAAAATATCTCAAAGGTGGCTTTATCCTTTGTTTTAATGAAACTTTGTTCATTAAATTAAATGAAAATTGTTGGATATAGAAAATAAGAACTATTTTTTTTGTATCAATTATTTGTAATTGATAAATAGAGAAAATGACTTATTACTTAAAATCCTGGGAATAAGATAATATATTTAGCAAATGAACAATATTTATTAGCTTTAAATTTTGCATTTTCTCCAGCTGATAGAAATGCATCTTCTGTGTATATGATAACACCAGACAAGTCATGCACTGTTCCTGTCTGTCCTTCAGTTATCTGAAATTGTATATATAGACATCGTCAGAAGTTTTTATGAATGTGCATTTCAAATGTGGAACAAACTTTTTCTTTATATTTTTATAGTATGCAGTAGATTAAAAAAAAAAAAAAAAAAAAAAAAAAAAAAAAAAAAAAAAAAAAAAAAAAAACATTTATATCAGTTCCAGAATATCACACATGTAAAACTTTTCCGTCTTTAGTCCCTGTTAAGGTTTTGTTTAGGAAATTAAAAGAATAAAAAAAATACGAGCGTTACAAAAAAAAAAAAATCCGTTTACAAAATTTCCTAATTAATAATTTCAGAAAATTGGTGAGATTACACCAATTGATTTTCACCACAGAAGTGGTGAAATTTAAGCAGGATATTTCACAAATAAACGAAATATATTAGCAGTTTGAATTAAATATTGCAATCGATTTTTACCCACGATTTATATTTAAATATCTACATATATCGAAAATAAAAACATAGTTGTTTTTATGCTATACATATATTAAATTTGAAAGTGATAACCTCAATTATTTTTACTTATAATTTTCTCCCATGCTGCATTTTGTTGAGATATCAGTATTACTCGAAAATCCATAATAACTACTTTCGATCCCATAATGCATTTATCGAATCTTCCGCACTATTTCTTGTAATTAAATTTTAATTTGCATCATAAACAAAATTTTTTTGTTAAATATGAATATTACAACATTTTAGCTGGAAGATAAATCAGGTTTTAGCGATGAATATAAGCGAAATTTACTAATTAAATAAAGTAATGGAAATGTCATTAATTTATTTATAATGCTTTTAGATTTAATTAATTTCTTAATTAAAATATTTCAATTAAATTGAAAATGAAGCTCTGCGTTACACAATAAAGAATATCAAATTTACCGTCTTATTTTATTTTATATTCTGTAAAGTTACGTGTACGTAATTAAATACATTTTTTTTTTTTTTTTTTTTTTTTTTTAACGATTAATATGCTTTAATTTCATATAAAATTTTATAGCTGAGTCATCGTAGATTAATACTGCAATTATATATATATATTCTTAAAAAGATGTTTTTGGATAAATATCTTTTTGATTAAGACACATTTTAATTAAACAAATATGCTAAAAACTAAATTATTTTTATAAATATTGCCCAGACCTTTTCCTTATAATTAGGAAACAAGTTCATTCCTGGAACTTTCACGTTTTATACTTTATTTATTCGAAAAAAAAGAAGCTCCTCTGGCAAGTTTAAAGTTGGAAAAATAAATATCATAACATAATGCTTGATTTAAATTATTTAATGTTGATTAGAATTTGACTTAATAAAGTAAAACATATAATACAAAAATAATAATATTACTTTTATGATATTCACTTTTAATTAGTTTATATAAACGAATGCAATGCCATTTGTAACTGTTTTTGACACTTAGTTACACAGAAGTGGAGTAGGACAGCGCCAATATGTAAAATAACTTTTAAAATCATAAATATGTTTTTAAAAGCAATGTAAAAAAGTTTTACTGCATAAAGACACGCTATAAACATAATTATTTAATTTATTATTAATTTTTAAAAGTAAGGAAAAGCTATAATAGGCCATAGTGTAAAAACGTGGAAATGAAAATTTTTAGTATACGGGCATGAAATCATTGAGAAAAGCTGTGAATTAGCAACACTTAATTATATTTAATACTTTGATGAAAAGTAATCTTTTGGAGCAATTCAATCGTGCTTAGATTTTAATGTTACTTTATAGCATGAAATGGAATTTGCAGCGAGAACAGATTTAGATTTAATAAAAAAATTAATTTTGTGCGAAAAAATGCAGTTCATTGTACAGAACAAATATACACAATAATTGACATACCAATTAAATAGAAAAAAGATTTTATTAGGATTATTTGTTGGATTCATTATGGAATTCCAATTGATTTCCAGGCATCTTTGAAATCTCGGAATAAATTGTGGCTCAACTTCTTTTTTCTGGATAACTTTCATTTTTTTTAATGATGCCCATATATGCAAGTTTTGTTCAGCATACAACCTACAATTTATATTGGTTTAAAATTATCAGTTAATTAAGGTTTATAAAAATACGCATTAAATATTAATTGGTTAACTGAATAACACAAAACTTTTTTTTTTTTTTTTTTTTTTTTTTTTTTACACTGAAAATTACAAACTTTTTGGTAAAAAATCCGAGATAATAGCAAGCAAAACAGATTTTTAATGCACTCATAAAATATCATCTGAATACATTTTTTTGTATTCAAGGCTGTCTTAATATATGTACAGTCGTGGGATAAAAAGTAAACACCCCTTACCAACTCTGCAAAAAAATATCGTAGAAGAAAGTTACCGATAACACATGATTGGTAATAATATCTACTTTTAAATGATGTATATAAAATTGGCTTAGGGGGTCATATACATATTAAAACAAACCATACATTTGTTTTTTTTTTTCAATAGCAGTACGCAATTCTGACAGCATAAATGAATTCTACATCCTTCAATTGGTTTAAAAACAAATTTTTATGCAATTCGTACGATAAGTTTCCGAGAAATTAATTATTTTAAAACAAGTGTAATTTAGGGGCTGTATCCAAATTGAAGTTCGGTACTCCATTGTTGACCGAGAGAGCCGCCCTCTTGATCAAGAGATCTTAAGCTTCACTCAAGCAGTCATTGAAGACTGCTAGATTACAGGATAGCATAAGAAATTTCAAAATATCTAGTCACTTCTATCATAGGCGGCACCCTAATCCATCAGTTTGCCGTTTTTCAAGCATAATTTGAAAACTACTTGGCAGACCAATGTTAAATTTTGGATTTTTATAAAGCAGGACTTAATAAATGTAAATCCATCAAAAAATTGTTGGTTGCAATTCATAATTTTTCTTATATTAATTTCATAATTCATAATTCATATCATAAAATTATAGGAAATGCAAATTCAGCGAATATATGTTTGGGTATTTTAGTATTATTCTACAAAAAAAATAGCACATTAAGAGTATAAGTTTAGGAGATATTAATGAAAATATGAAAATGTTACATTAGAAGCACTAAATTTTGAATGTTTATAATTCAAAAACTTATCATTCAGATAACTGGAAATTTGGTGTCTAGCCATAGTTTGAACCGAAGATTTGAAATATCTCGTTAAACTTGGGTATTGCCATTGATAAAAAAATTAAGTTTGGGTTAGTTTTAATTTGTAGATGGCCTCCTAAGCAAATTTTATATGCATCATTTAAAAGTAGACTTTATTTCCAATCATTCGGTAACAGTAACTTTCTACTACGATAATTTGTTGAGGAGTTTGTAAGGAGTGTTTACTTTTTTTTCTACGACTGTACCTTAAACAAAACAGATTGGTTTAGCAAATCCTACCCAAATTTGAGTGCACTATTTTTGGCTGTTAAATAAAGAGACTGAAGCTATTTTTTTTTTAAATTTATATATATTTAACTATTATCCCTTTCCATAAAACCCTTTGATCCAACCTTATCCTTACGATGCTCCACGCGAAATTTTCTTAGTTTCAAACAGTTTTGGAGGTCTTATTCTGCGAGCTCTTTCATGACGTGAGACGCTTTTTTCACAGCTTCAGCGGTCTGAAATCCGGTTCCTTTTAATACCGATTTGAGTTTGGGGAACAGATAAAAAATACATGGTGCCAGGTTAGGCAAGTAAGGCGGATATTTGAACACTGGGGTGTTATGCTTGACGTCTTGACAGGCAATGTAATGTGACCCGGGGCTTTGTACTGATGAAGGAGCCATGACTTGCTTTTCGACAATTCGGTTCGTTTTGTAAGTGTTTTGCTTTACACACAATCCGATGAATATCGAGATTTTCCTCCGTTGTTGACGTTGAAGAACGACACGGGCGTGCATAATCTCCGATGTCTTCTCGGACATTTTGGAAACACTTAAACCACTCAAAAACCCGCGCACGTGAGAAACATTCATTGCCGTATACTTATTTTAACAACTGATGAATTTCAGTAGCTGATTTTTCACGTTTAAAAAGAAATTTCCCATGATTTCGTTACTCTTTTAAAACACTTAATACTTTTCAGGCAGAACACTAAAACAGGGTCCAGAAAAAAATGAAGGTTACGGCCAGACTAATTGGAATTCAGCGAATTTAGAGGTGGTAATTGATACAGGAGGCTTTCTGCAAGACAACTATCGGTTATCCATTGGTCATACAAATTTTGCGCAGGAACAGTTTTTCTCTAGAAGCATTAGTCCCTTTATTAAATAGCTTCACCTCGTACATCGGTAATGCAATTACATGGATTGAACCGGGACGTTAACTACCTGGTATTATTTATTAGAAAAAAAATATCGGAAAACACTCTAAAATATGCAAGAATAGCGTACAAGATTATTATACAGTAAGCTCTCTAAATGTAAATTATATCCATAATAGGATACCGCATCCTTGAAAATATGCTTAGAAACATCTGATATGTTTTAAAAGATCGCAAATATTTAAATGTCAAAGTAATCATTCAAAAACTTTAGAAACGAGCATAAAAACCTTAAATATTAAAATATATATATATATATACTGAATATTATAAAAATGTTGAGTATTAAAAACATTGAATTCCCAAAAAACTATGTTTTTGATCAAATTATCCCTTCGTTAAGTATTAAATTAAAAGTTAACAAAATAATAATTTTATAAAATATAAATAATATATGTAATTTGAACACTATATTTTGTCGAAGTTTATTCTATAAAATCACTAAGTCAAAATCTCACCATTAAATAATCCAACTAACAGAAAATAAAAATAAATAGGAATATATTGAATATTAAAGGTGTGAATTATCACATTGCTAACAAGGCGATTCACTGCTGAAAAGTATTTGATAAATTAATTAAAATTGTAAATAGAAATAGTGCAATATATAGAGAAATAATAATAAGCAATAATATTGAATTGCAATAATATTATGTATAGATTTTTTTTTCACAGCAAAACTTTCATGTAACGGGTAATATAATAGGAAATGTTTCTTTAAAATGGTATTTTCTACTAAGAATGCAACTTGAAACAATTAAAAATTCAGGAGGATTTATAACAGCTTTAATTATGTACCTTATCGTTCTATATTTAAATTTTTATGTAAATCATATTTAAAATTAAACTTATTTTTCAAAAATGAGTAATAATATTAAAATGAAATATTTCCCGAATCAATATAAAAACTGAATGTAAATATAATGTTTAATGAGACAACTTCTTTAATTGTAAAATACTATATTTTTTATTGTTTTTTTGCAAGTTTAAAAACTCTAACACATGTTGAGTTGGAAAGTATAAAATTGAAATAACTACATTCAGAGTTTGGAACATTTTCGTTTAGATTGTAAACTTTTAGAGGCACTTGGCATTAGAGACTTATATGCATTTTAAAATTTCAATTAAATAATATTAATTGATAGGAGAGAGTGGGGAAGAAAGGGACATTTTGTCTTTATAAGCTTACAAAATGATGACATTAAAAGATATCTCGTTCCAATTTGCGCCTAATTCTCTTCTAAAACCTTTGCTTCGATACTACTAAAACCTCTTATCCTCAAGTACAGTAATTTAAAATATATACGCACTTTTATAAATTGGGAGAAATGTCCCTTTTAACCCCATTGTAGGGGATGCATGGGACACTGTTAGGGGTTGAAAGGGACACACATAAATAAAACACTTTTATGAATATTTTTTCTCTTTATTTACAATTACATTATTCAGAAATAAAAGATAATTATACGCAAATAAAAATAAAATATATTGCAACGTATGATAAAATATAAACAAGAAAATAACATGTTTAGGCCTACTTGATTAAGAAAGATTTAGCTCTAGCTGTCTCACCACCAGTTAGGTGTTATTTAACTTCACCATAATATCATTAATATTCATGTCATTCATATCAATAGTATCAGTAAATACAAAATGATTTTATTCTGTTTTTTTTTTTTCTGAAAAAATGTACTTTGAATTCATTACGAGTGTTTTTTCAAGTGTTTGTGGCTACAGTGCGACGGGAATATCACCATAATTATCCATTACCTTTTGCAATATTCATTGCCTTAATATTTATATTGCTCTCATAGTTATCGAATAAAATAAACACACGATCAGTTTTGGAATAACTAGAATATTTAGTTAATTCACAATTGCTTTAAAAAACTTCTGCGGTCATTGACCAACTGTGATGAACAAGTCGAAGTTTTTGGGATGGGGCACCTCCGACCAAGAACTCCTTGAAATTCTTTCTTGGGAAAACGAATACTGTTGAACAGAGTTACTTGATGTAGGAACAAAACACAAAAGTTTGACAATTTTGCCATGTTCAGCAGATGTTACGTGACAAAATTGTTTTTTACTACGTTTTGCTACTATATTAGGTGGTTTGTGCTTTGTCATTAAGCCGGTTTTATCACAGTTATACATTATGTTCTGTGTAAATTTATAGCGATCCATAACTAACTGAAGCTTTAAAAAGTATATCAACATTAGCTTTGTTGAAACTTGTACTACTCGTTAAACTAATGTCTATAGGTTTCTTAAGGTAAAGTAATGAATTTCGTTGAATAAAATCTTGGAACCAAAAAATTGCTTCTTTGTTTGAAAGATAGAGCCGTATTTGGAGAGTTCAAAGAAATTGAATACTCATATGCAGAGTTGTCAAACCCTAGTTTATATTAGATGTTTGGAGCAAATGTGAAGCTAAATCTTTTTATTGAGCTTCACTAAAGAAAGCTTGATCGGAAGAGCCTGAGGTTCAACCTGAGGGGTTGAAAGGGACATGTCCCTTTCAATGCCTCAGTTTCTGTCCCTTTCAACCCCATAACCACCTATCGAAATGTGACATGTATTCATGTATAAGAGTATTTTACCTAACAAAATATACTGATATTCGCATAAAGGGCATACTTTACAGTGCTAAATAACATAAATATTATAATGCTAAACACAATATTACTTTATTAGAGAAAAAAAGCAACATCAAAATTTACTTTTTTATATCAAAAACAGGTTTTGCTTTCATCACCTACAAGCCTGCAATTGCTGATATTAGTTATAAGGATTATTAAGACAGAATAAGTATCGTCATTGATTGAGGCAAAATTGAAACATTGTGCATTTTATTTTATTTCTGAAATTTTGAGTGTCCCTTCCATCCCTTGTCCCTGTCATCCCCAGTCTCCCCTACGTCTTTTATTTCAAATATACTGGGGTATTAATATAATTTTTAAAAGTTTAAACATTAGTATGTTTACTAAAATAAAATATAGTGTACAATCGAATAAGAAAGAAACATATTAAAAATGTTCATATTATTTTCGATCAGTGATAATATATTTATAAACTTGTCAATAAATACTATATTTTAATATTCTTATTAAGAATAAAATACGTCGACTAACACTACAATTACACATATCAAACATTTAGGCGCAATCGAATGCATATAATTTATTATTTGTTATGTAATATATGTTGTTATGAAAGAAAAATTATAATTTCAATCATTAAAACATAAATAACGTGTCTTCAGTATGGAATATTATTATAGAAATATATTGCTTAGTGCTATAATTATAATCGTACATTCATTATAGTACAATCGGACATAAACATTTTGCTTGCGGTAAAGTTTTGCTTGAAGCATGTTAGTTAGAGAAAGTTAAAGCTTGAAGTAACTTAAAAAATGCAGAAAGTATTATCAATACAGTTTAAATCGGTTAATACGATCCCGGCCAATACGAGGACACTGTTAAAGCGAACAAATTGAACATTAAGAAAGATTTTTCATAACTATATTAAAAATTTCCCGCTTAATACCATCTACAAAAGTAAAATCGCGGCTATTTCGACCAAAGTTTCATTCACTTCAATTTAAATTTCGACAAAACGTAGGGTAGAATTAATAAAGGTGACCCGTCACGTGACTGCAAGATCTACATCATACAACACTGTTCATTGAATTTCAGTTTCAAAATGTTCTGTCTTTATTGTTCTCTATCGCAATAATGAAAATGAAAGGCTGCCAAAAGAACAATCATAGGCAAAAAAAAAATAAATAAATAAAATAAAAAAAGAGAATTTTCTTTTTTAGAATAAGCATGTAACGTCATTTTCCTCCTTTCTGAACAATGGATTCTGCATTTTACACTTACGATTTACGTTTTTTGATTGCATTAGTGTCCTTCTACACGATTGTAGCTTGCAAGCAACCAATAACCGAGGGAATACGGTAACTCTTCGCCTGTAGAACCTTTTTAAATTGTTTAATATTTTTTAATAAGCGGAGAGCTTTATGATATTAAATTAATTTTAACATTAAAATAATTAAATGAAATAATATCAGTTAATAATTTAACTATGGGTCTTTAAAATTTTCATTATCTTCCCAGGTAATACGTGTAACGGTTAATACGATTACTTTTATAATGTCCCTGGTTCTCGTATTAAGTGAGTTCATCTATTTACAGTATCAATTTTTTACCGGAAATGTGTTGAAATATAGTAAGCAACTTCTTCATGTATTGTACTTAACTCTCACAAAATAGAAATTTTAAGTACGTATCAAATTAAAACCAAAAATTCAATATAGAATTCCTCTATAAAAATTACAGTATCTTTAGTGTCTTCTAAGCATTATAAAAATTTACACTCCTGATCAGAAAATGAATTGAAATATGACATCATTAATGTATCTTCCACATAACTGAAAGTTAATTAAAAAAGCTTTTTTTTCCAGAAGATGCAAGCACACAAAAAAGTGTTACCATCATTAATTTGAAAATATCATATGTCTGTTATTTACTGTGTATATAAACTAAATTTTTCAAACAACAACAACAACAACAACAAAACATTATTTCTTCATTTGGATTGAAAATTTTATTTAAATCTGAATATTGTTATGGATACAACATAAATGATGACATGAACGTATCTATATATGTACCAATATCTATATTTATATCTATATCTATATTTCGAATTATATCTATATCTATCGATCTATCGATCTATCCATCATCTTTCTCTATATCTATCTATCTATATATATATACTAAAACATATCGAAATCATCAATTAATCAATTAAATTTTAACTATTTTAAATAATATGAAGATGCCAAATAAAGAAAACAAATTTATTTTTCTTGAGAAAGTATACTGTGTTTATATACTTATCAAATAAAGTAAATCAGGGATTTTCAAATTAATAATGAATATCCCTTCACGCGTGCTTGCATCTTATATGAAACAAAATTTAAGAATTAATTTCTGATTGAGCTGGGGAGCGACATTAATAATATCATTTTTCAATTCAACTTATGTGAAGAAAGTTATATTTTATAATACTCAGAACTCTAAATTGAATTTTAGTTTCAACTGAAATGCATAATTAAAAGTTCTATCTTACCAGAGTAAAGTGCGATATCTTAACTAATTTTCCGGAAAATATTGATTTGAATAATAATAATACACGTCCCATTTTTCTAATTAATTCACAAGTTCCCGTTATTACACATGAGTAATGTGTTAGAATTATCTATTTATCGTATTTCTTTAATTTCCTACGAATTGTTAGATGTTGCAATACTTTTGTTCATATTATAAGAATGAATATATATATAAGATTTTGTTTAATTAATACATAGCGTCTCATGTAAATATTGCTATAAATCTATTCAAAACGTTTAATAACTATTTTCTAATAATCGTTTTATTCTTGTAATATCTTTACACTATACAAAAATGATGTAAATCTACAAAACTATTTTTTGTAACGCTACAAATATCTGTAACTTTACAAATGAATCTACTAAAATTACAGTAATCTTGCAAAAATTTTATCTGCAATCCGTGTTGCAGTTATATAAAAAGTTCTAGGTAATCCCAGTTTCCTAAAACATTATTAGTAACCTTACAGATTTTTTGATTTACGTTGCGAAAGTGTATCTGTTAGATGAATTTTGTTGTTGCCGTTACCATAAAAAGTTCTAGGAATTCCAGTTTCCTAGAAAAAGTTTAGTAATTTTAAGGGTTTTTTTTTTAAAGTGTATTGCAACAATTGCCGGAGAGATATTTTCATATAATAATATTTAACTATTTTATAAATAACAATCTTAGTATAAAAATTCTCCAACAATTCTGTAATAAATATTTTATCATGATAAGAATAATTTTTAGACTAATAATAAGGAATAGTTAACACATAACTATTTTCTAATACAGCATTAAACAACAACTTTATATTTTTATGGCTGACACAAAGGTAACTTATATCATGTATAATGTATAATTTAAAGTACAATTTTATCGAAACAGTTTTCTCCATATCATGCTTTACTATTTTTATAATATGATACATGATTAATTTCGATAGAGTCTATAAATAACTTTTTAATGTCATTTTATAATTGTTTTAAAATTTCACACTGAATAAAATTTATAATGTCTTTTTCTTTTTTTCAACAATGTGTGTTCACTAGTTGTTTTATATGTAGATACACAAATAAAAAATGTACGAAATCAAACTTCTGATTTATTAATAAATCAGAAGTTTTCTTAGAGTAGTATTCTTAGAGTAGTATTCTTAGAGTAGTATTCTTAGAGTGCATTTCAGAGAATTTGTTTTAGTTTAGATCACAGATGTGTAAAATTTTCGGATTTTTTAAAAAATAAAATAGAATCTTTATAAACATAAAGAAAAATATCATATATATATATATGTTACCGTGAAAGACCGAAATCTGGAGAATTACCACTTTCATCGGTGAATGTCAACATTCACATAGTCGCTTGGTGTATGCCCGAAATATTTGCTAAATATCATTATTTCTGACTTTCACCGGCAAATGTCGACATTCACCATGCACTAACGGTGAATGTTGAATATGTCGAAAATTTGCATTTACTTCACCGTATTTCTGGCACGATCATTCATTTTTAAAAAATAAGAAAGTTTTAATCACCCGTTATCCAAAGGTGTCCTGCTCTTCGTTTTAGCAGAAATCATTTCAGAAAGTATAGTTTAGAGTACTGTTCTTGAAATAAAGAAAAACAATTGTTTTCTCGTTTACTCTCAATTAATGTATTTAATTTTTCGAAAAAAAAAAGATCACGGCTCACTGCAGTATCCATTCAATATATATTAGGATATTGAATAAAAAAATCAAATTTAAGAAAACTTTGCATAAAACTGACAAAGCTGACTGACTCGCAGTAGAACAAAGAATTTGGTGACATACTGTAGCCTGTCTGTTGAACACCGCTTCCCTTTTCGACTCCCGACAGAGCATATCTGTGTTTGTCGACAATCACCGGTGATGGTCCGAATATATAAGAATATAATAAAATATTTCGTCTTTCACCGACATATTTGGTATGTGTTGACATTCACCGGTGAAAGTCGACATTCTCCAATTTCGGTCTTTCACGGTAACATATATATATGTGGATTTTACATATATTCTTGTTTCGTATTCAAATTAAAATAAAATTAATTATGTCGTGTTAACACATGTAATTCCATTTTGTGATTCCACCAGCCTTTCATTTTGCGCTTTAATTTCACAAAACACTTTCATATCTTAATGAAGTTAATGTATATTGTGGAAAACTGGGCCAACTAAACAAACTATCGAAAATAGCATTTAAATTTTTCGCTTTAATTTACTTTTTTCATTTCTATTCAAATAAAAATTTAAATAGTAGGTTTTTCAGTTGTAATACACAAAGTTGCCTAATTCGACAGAAAAAGTCAGAAGAGTGGTATTAGGCATTTAGATGATGAAAAATTGCCACAGAACATGTGGTCGGATACCACTTATTTAGTCATGAATACAGGAAGTTTCATTCGATCTGAACATTGGCTGTCGCTAATAATGTTGAGAAAAATAAAAACATTGCACTGAAAATGCCACGGCATGTACCTTGTTTTGTGTGAAAAATTATAGCATCCTCTTGATGCAATTATAACTCCTCGGATATTGTCTGTTGAATTCTGCAACACCCTTTATCTAGTGTCTAGTAAAAATAAACGCGCGCTTTAATGCACTTAATATTAGATGTTGAGATCTGTAATTTTTCTGTAATTTTAAATATAATTTATCTTGTGCGTTTATATCGTTTTTAAAATGTTTTGTAATATTTTTTTCTGATTTATATTTTTGTCATACAAATTACTTAAAAATTTAATAAAACTAATTATTAAACATATTTATTGGTAAAACGATATTTTATTTTGCCAGGTTTAGGAAATGAAAAAAAAAAAAAAAAAAAAAAAAAAAAAAAAAAAAACCTTTGTTCTTTTTTTCATATGGGGAAAATTTTAATCTCCATGCGATATCTATTATCGTGATGCAAAAATATCTTTATTTTGCAGCAAGACAACAAGTCATCTAAAATATATTCTTTTAGTTTTTAAAATATATTTTTTTAGTTTTTCTACTAAAGTCAATCATATAGTACTAGGACTTCCCTCAGAGGGATTAGTCTGAGCGATATTACTGAGAACATAGATTTAATAATAACATGTGGAAGCAAAGAAAATGAGATGTTATCTTTAATTGTCCATATACTGCGAAAAATTGAAATGATGAAAATAAACGAATTGTAGAATTACAAAATCTTATATATAAATTCGTATACACTGTTTAAAAAAATGGGAAATCAAACCATTCAAGACAGCCATTGAAAAAATTGAATAACCATTTATAAAATTGAAAGTACGCAATATATTAAAAGTAAAATAGAAAATGAAACACTAATTTACTTATATCGGAATTTTAACTGTATAAAATGATGTCAAGAACATAATTAGACGCTCCGCACCAATTTGAGTAACTTTAAATGACAAATATATGATGTTTAAAAAGAATGGACTATACTTTATATGGTGTGTGCTCCCCCGGGATAGTTAATATTGTACAATATCTGTTTTCCACGGATGCAATGAGGTTGTCGATAACATTTAAGGAATTCTCTTCTCAAAATCTAATATAGTATCAAAGTACCGAATACATCAAAAGTGGCATGCAATGCTTCGTTAGAGTGTGTTTTAGATATGCTCGATCGGATTTAAATGATGAGTGTATGCTGGCCACTACATACGCGGTATTGTTTTGTTTTCAAACATATTCTGCACAAGTTGAGCTGCATTTAGCATGTATTAAATAAAAGAAATCGGCAATGATTACAACATAAAATATGACATAAGTTCTGAATATATCGTCTGCATAACTTTTGAGCTGTCAAAGTGTCATTTGAAGTAATTTACAAATCCATGCATTTTTATTCAGCAAATCATGCAAGCTAACATACGCCAATATGAACCCGATTACAAAATTTCACCAGAATAAGTTAATATATAAAAAATCTACTAATGATAATTGAGAATATGACCTTATGATAAAATGTCTAGAAAAATGAATCCATAAAAAATTCATATCACATTTAAAACGGCACTTCCCTCTGCTAGTGGCCTTGGCGAGAGAGAGAAAAGCCTAGAGAAGGAACACTTTAACAAGTACTTTCGGGCAACCTACTCACTGTTTCATACAGGTCTTTATTCAATATTTACACAATTTATTTAATGCTAGGTGGGTATCTATCAGTTTTGTTGCATTTAAATCGCACGTTTTGTGGAGGAAATGCAGCATTATGAAATATTTAAAGTTGCTGTACCTAATAATTCCAAATTAAAGGTAATTGAGATCGCTTTCCGTTAATTTCATCTTTTTAAATTTTAAATTTTTTAGAAACCATTCATAGAGACAATTGTATATTTTAAAACTAACCCGAAGCAAAATTTCAAGATTTTGGGCTCAGCAGTAACAGAGAAATAGAAAATTTTTGAAAGTTTTTTGTTTCTGCACTGTTTTTTATAGCGACATTTTTAGAAATTGTTCTATTGCGAGAATTTACGTCATGATAAATACAACCATGTCAATTTTCATGTTTATATTCCTAACAGTACCATGTTCTTCGTTACTTAGATCATCTTTAGATCTTTTTCCGCTTTGTTTAGTCTTTCTATTTTTTAGAATTCGTTCTACAACGAGCATTTACATCTTATTAATTACTACCATGACAAAGTTCTAGTTTCTAACCCCAACAGTATCCCAAAAATTTCAGTATTCCAAATAAATCATAGTTTAGAACCTTTCTAGAAATATTTACGTTTACCCGTCAATTTGAACCTTTTAGAGAGCGTTCATTACGAGTATTTACATCTTAAAAGTAACTACCACACAAAATTTAAAGTTTCTAACTCAATCAATATCGCAGAATTCACAATTTTAGAACTTTTTTGCTCCTGCAGCGATGTAGGTTCTTGCACTGACATAAAATAGTCTTTTTTTCGGAACAGAGATGGCCACCAACATTTTTTTAAGTTGGATATGTAGTTTCAGAGATAACACCTCACAAACGTACAAGCATTAATAATATTATATACTTTATAATATTATAACGCTTTATAATATTAGCATTAGATGTACAGATACAAAAGCCATTTATCTGTTACAAGCTAAAGTGCTGGCGTTGCCCAGAATTTGAAGGATGTTTGTTCGGAAAAATCAATTTCAAAATTTAACATACAACACAAAACAAACATTAAAAAAGCAGTCGAAATGTTGTTGAATGAATCATATGAAAACGCTACATAAAAATGTATAAATGTATATAACAGACGCAAAAGAATACAGCTATAAATGAACTTATTTCAATTTATAATTGGAGCAATAATGTTAAAATACGCCAATATTTCCCTTATCGGGTTTTTATTATGCTTCAATACATTTTTCACACTCATATGACGTTATACTATATCCACCATGCCCTTTATATTTCCAATATGACGTAATATTTTCCTCTTTCACGTGGAAACCTTGAAATAGAAAAGTTATGACGTTATATTCACTTTCATTTAAATTCGTCAAACCATTTATTTCATTTTCATATTTCACGTGAATATCTTGCAATAGAAAAGTTATGACGTAATATTCACCTTTTTTTTTTTAAATTCGGCAAACTATTTATTTCATTTTCATTTTTCACGTGGAAATCTTGCAGTAGAAAATTAATTGTTGTAGTAATAATTTTATTGTGTTTTTTAATTGTTGGCAACTGCTATAACGAAAAATGTTTAAATTTGATAAGAAATTGCTGTTAAATTGGTGGTTTTTTATTAATTAAAAATTAACTATAAGTTATTTCGATTCCGGATTACTTTAGTTGTCTTGGCCATGCTTTAATACACAAGTACGTATCTCTTCACAATTTTGGCTTCCAAATTGTGGATTTTTTATAGAATTACAAACAGACAGATAGACAAGTTTTCATTTTTATATATCTCTCTATTCTATGAAAAGTAACTAACGCTGTCACCGCCGCCGCCGGTTTTGAATTTTTTGTGACCGGAGGTCTTTCTTCGTTAATATTATGAAAACTATTGCATACAAATATACGAAAATCGGTGGTATTATAGCGAAATGTTTGATCAACACACTAATGCATACAGTTTTCAAATCGAAGAATTATTTTAAGAGGTATTTAATGCTAAAGTTGGACAAAATCGTTCCATTAAAAAAAAATTATAAGAGCAAAAGCTATACATGGCAATTTAATCATTTTTAGATCATTTTATTCAATAGAAGATCCCGGTCTGCAGATTTTATAATTTTTTTTTTTTTATTTGTCTCATTTTTTGAGGTTTTATTTCTATTTTAAATTCAAATATTCAGCATTTTGACAGATATTTTTTACATATTTTAGAAAATGGTATTAATTTAAACTGTTGCCAACTGTATAAACAGTGCAAACAATAATGTTTGCTTCAAATAAAAAAAATATTTACACGTTACTATTATAAACAGAAAAAAACCTTCAAATTACAATTAAATAATTAGGTATAAAAAGCAGGCACTTATTGGAAATTACGCCATAAAAACTATATTTACACGTGAATTTTAAAAGAGAAAGGATATTGTAAAATAAATTCATTAACATGCGTTAGAAATCTGAAATAGAACAAATTACGTCACATTACACTTATTATGGAAAATGAACAAAAAATAGTATTGCAAAACAGTTTAAATTTAAAAATTGCGCGAGACAAAATATTAGAGGTTAAATATTAGATTTTTTCAAAATTTTATTATTTGTCGTTTGATGTGAGGTGTTCAGCTATAAGTATGCAAATTTGTATGTTTCAACATAATTAGGGGCTGAGTTAGAAAAATTGCTTTAAATATACAAGTTAGAGACCAGGGGTTAAATATTAGACTTTTTCAAAATTTTATTATTTGCTGTTTGATGTGAGGTGTTCAGCTATAAGTATGCAAAATTTCATGTCTCCAACTTAATTAGGGGCTGAGTTAGAAAAATTGCTTAAAATACACAAGTTAGAGTCCAGAGGATTAAATAATAGACTTTTTCAAAATTTTATTATTTGTCGTTTGATGTGAGGTGTTCAGCTATAAGTATGCAAAATGTCATGTCTCCAACTTAATTAGGGGCTGAGTTAGAAAAATTGCTTAAATACACAAGTTAGAGCCCAGAGGATTAAGTAATACACTTTTTCAAAATTTTATTATTTGTCGTTAGATGTGAGGTGTTCAGCTATAAGTATGCAAACTTTCATGTCTCCAACTTAATTAGGGGCTGAGTTAGAAAAATTGCTTAAAATTCAGAAGTTAGAGACCGGAGGGTTAAATATGACTTTTTCAAAATTTTATGATTTATCGTGTTATCGCAAGTGTTCAGCTATAAGTATGCAAACTTTCATGTCTCCAACTTAATTAGGGGCTGAGTTAGAAAAATTGCTTAAAATACAGGAGTTAGAGACTGGAGGGTTAAATATGACTTTTTAAAAATTTTATGATTTATCGTGCTATCGCAAGTTTTCAGCTATAAGTATGCAAACTTTCAATTCTCCAACTTAGTTAGGGGATGAGTTAGAAAAATTGCTTAAAATACATAAGTTAGAGCCCAGAGGGTTAAATATCAGACATTTTTCAAAATTTTATTATTTGTCTTTTGATGTGAGGATTTCAGCTATAAGTATGCGAAATTTCATGTCTCCAACTTAATTAGAGGCTGAGTTAGAAAAATTGTTTAAAATACATAAGTTAGAGCCCAGAGGTTTAAATATTAGACTTTTTAAAATTTTTATTATTTGTCGTTTGATGTGAGGTGTTCAGCTATAAGTATGCAAAATGTCATGTCTCCAAATTAATTAGGGGCTGAGTTAGAAAAATCGCTTAAAATACAGAAGTTAGAGACCGGAGGGTTAAATATGACTTTTTCAAAATTTTATGATTTATAGTGTTATCGCAAGTGTTCAGCTATAAGTATGCAAACTTTCATGTCTCCAACTTAATTAGGGGCTGAGTAAGAAAAATTGCTTTAAATACACAAGTTAGTGCCCAAAGGGTTAAATATTAAGCCTTTTTCAAAATTTTATTATTTGTCGTTTGATGTGAGATGTTCAGCTATAAGTATGCAAAATTTCATGTCTCCAACTTAATTAAATTAGGGGCTGAGTTAGAAAAATTGCTTAAAATACACAAGTTAGAGCCCGGAGGGTTAAATATTAGACTTTTTCAAAATTTTATTATTTGCCGTTTGATGTGTGGTGTTCAGCTATAAGTATGAAAATTTTCAATCCTCCGACATATATAGTTTCTGAGAACGGGCTCTGTGACAGACAGACAAACAGTCAGACAAAGGATTGAGACAGGTAGGGTTTCGTTAGATGGACGAAACTCTAAAAACATGCTGCGGATGACTGTAACAACATCCTAAAATTACATTACCATCAGCGATCTACCAATCCCGAATTTAGTTTATATTCGTTTCATATATTCTTATTCTTTTGTGCGGCCCTGTAAAATAATTATCAATATTATATACAGTAAAACCTCTGAATAGCGGACACCCCGAGAATGCAGAATTTGCCCTCTATTTAGAGGTGACCGCTATTGAGAGTAAAACATGTACAGTTATTTAAGAGTTGGTAATCGAAAAAATGTCCGCTAAATAGAGGTATCCGCTAATCGGGTGTGTCCGCTATGGAGGTTTTACCAGTAAAACTTCTGAATAGCGAACACCTCGGGAGGGCAGAATTTGTCCTCTATTTGGAGGTGTTCGCTACTGAGAGTAAAAAAAAACGTACAGTTATTTAAGGGTTGGTAATCGAAAAAATGCCCGCTAAATAGAGGTGTCCACTAATCGGGTGTGTCCGTTATGGAGGTTTTACTGCATTATAATATCATCCTTTACAAGAAAATTGCATGCTGTATGATAGACAGACAGACATCCAGAGAAAGATAACCTCCGGGTCAATAAACACTTTTGTTTTAATCATCCACAATTGTATGTCATACAACATACCAGATTTTATACAACAGGCTAAAAACGGTCACCGTGGTACGGAATACTGTAGTATTATTTGTTTGCCCACCAAAACTGGTTGCCACGGGTTGTTGCAAGGTTTGTGATCACGTGGTTGAAACTGATCTATGCAATATTACTGCTTGCGTATTTTTTTTTATTTGCTCCACGTGTTCAAACCAGTTGTCTACGAAAACATCAACCGGTGAAAGTGACGCACACCAAATTTCTGTGACGTATGCAGATAAATTGTGCTTTTTTAAGAGTTTTGTCTATATAATTTTTAAACGGTTTGGAACTTATTTTTCATAGTAGGTGCATTCAGTAGGCGACCCTCATAGGTACCTTCTGGTGCAATCAGAAACGAAATCCGACAAATATTTTTTGAGTTATGCTTGACGAAAGGTTTTTATTAGGCTTTTTTTTTTTGTAGGACATGGCGTAGTAGTAAGCCTGTAGCCGTAGACCATCGTAATAGTAAAGTGTCCGGACAGTAATATTTCGCTGAGTATTAGCCTTCGCTTTGCTCAGACAATTACATTTTACGAAAGTAAAATATGAATGATTAAAGAAGGTATACATTTTTATTAAAATTCTTACTTTCGCTAAACAGTGCAATGCATTTAATGAAAGCATCATAAGCAACATTTATAATTACTAATGGAATTTTTGTATAGTTTTTTAAAGTTCTTTTCTAAATGCATTTTTTCTTTAAGTAAAGCGAATATATAACCCGAGGACCATGAATAACTATACATTCACTTGCATTTGTGGGACAGTTTCAAATTTCAATCCCTTAATGCATGTTTGAAAGAAATATTCCTGAAAATAAATGTATCCTTTTCTTTATTAAATACTTTTTCATAATTCGATATATCTTGAATTTCATGTGAATATATAGTTGTTAATGTAAATTATTAATTTATTCATTTCATGTAAGTTTTCGTTACAAATTAATCACTACCATATTTATTAATGTCTAAAAAATCAATTTTAATACTTAATCAATACCTAAATTCATATAGTTGAGTTATTACAATATTAAAAATGATATTTAATGTTTTTGAATGTTAATCTCCTGTAGTTATTCAGGATGTATGATTTCCTCTCGTGTTGTGTATCTACTTCGAAGATTCAAGTGTCTGATGTATACTGGAGTTGAAGATTGTGGAATTGCACACAATATTTCTAAAATTATGTATGTTTACATATATACAGTGTAAGTCAAAATGAATATAGCGATTACAAACGGCTATAACTATTTAATGGAAAAGAATTTATACATAAGATTAACACAGAATGTAGACTGAACTTCAAAGTTTTGTATACATACGTCATAGATGTTCTGTGTGATATCCCTTGGTCACACGAACAACATCTATTATAGGCGGTAGTTCATTTCACGCAATACATTCTGAAGCATTTGTTCAGTCACAGCCACAAGCGCATTACAAATGTGTACTTTGAGTTCTTGAATTGTTTTGGGCATGGGAAGCACAAAATCGCAGGGTGTCAGGTCTAGCGATCTTAGTGGCCAAGAGCAGAAAACATCGTTGACATCTCCACTTCGATCGATCCAACGCTTTGGAGGATGTTGTTTTAAAAGTGTGCGAACCTCCATACTCTAGTGTGGGTGTGCTCCATCTTGTTGCACTGTGATTACAGAATGACATTTGTTAAATTCTAACACGCAGAATACTTTCTGCACGGAACTCGCCATTTTTACTAATGAGACGCCTGCAATGAACAGGTTTCTTGTCGTTGCGATGTTTCAACTCGCGCATGCGTAGACTTCCGCTTCAATGCACCTGTGCCTTACGTAAAGAAATTTTGAAGTTCCGTCTACATTCTGTATAAATCTGATCGATATTTTTTTTTTTCCCATTAAATAGTTATACCCGTTTGTAATCGTTAAATTCATTTTGACTTACCCTGTATTTTGAGTATCAGTGTTTCTTCGTACATTTCCTGAATTTTTCGGGGAAAATTGCGTTTTAAAAAATAAATGTTACACATTTTTTAAATAACCATTGATAATAAATAATTATTCTTGACATAATAATTAATACTTAATGATGCATTATTTTCTTTAATCTTTGATAACAATTTCTAGTATACAACTAAAATTGTTTATTACATGTGATTTTTAAGGAAATAAAATTTTATTATAATTATGGCGCAGATTAATATTTGTATTTACTGTAAATATTTGTGAATGTTTAAACTACTAATATTTACAATTGAAAATTAAATTACAAAAATCTGTCGTTTTATTATCATTTATTTACACTACCAAAAAATTATGTCACTGATATTAATTATAACTTTTGTATAATTCAATTTGTTTTCTTTTTTAATTTTGTTTCTTTTTTATTAGACAATCCTTTTAACTAATTTCAAATGATATAATAACATTATTTACAATTAGACAGAAAATATTTTTATATTTACATGTACGTACATGTTTTTTCCTGTGACTTATACAGTCGAAATATGTAATGTCATCCTTTTGGCAGTAATAGTTATTCGATAATATTTTTTTTTCAACTGCAAAGTATGATTTTATTAAACTTTTATCTATCATTATGTGAATTACAGTGCAGCGTGTTTCTCTTTGAAAACTTGTATTCTCTATGATTCAAATCCCTTCTATATTATTTTCAATTAAAATATTTTTATTAAAATATAAATTTTTCATATTCTAATTTTAAAACAGTTCTTTCTCATTTATATCTACAAACTATGAACTGATAACTTGTTTTTAATATTGGCGCACACTTTAAATTATTTACTTGTTTTAAAGAAGAAATCGCGAATCAGTTTGCAAATGATTTGTAAAGAGATTTTAATGATGCAAGGCTTCAATTCATTGTTCGAAAGTTTCATTTTCTGATGATTACCAGATATTAATATATTGCTGTAAATAAAAGTAAAGTAGGAAGTATGAAAATTCATTTTAGATGACTGCAAACTTTGATATTTGAAGCCGCATTTTCAGGAGATGTGTTCGTTAAATTAATGCATTTTCATTATCAAGTATTTTACCAAACATTTAAATGTATGTAATAATATATATGCATTTACTTACAATATTTTAAAATATGTCACATTCAACTTGTTTAAACTCCAAAACAAAGTTTGGTTGAACTAGTAAACGAAAGAAGAAAATCAATATTTATTTTTTTAAATAAATATACAAGTATAATTTGAATATATTGAAACGCAATATATTGATTTGAGAAATAAGCCATTTCTATTAAGCTTTGTGAAATTTGTGAGCCCTGGAATTGTAAGCCCTGAAATTTTATTGAGTAGTTATTTTTTTATATTAATTCTTTTGATTGGAATGTCAGGTGAAGAAAGATTAACAGTTATGATTTTATCAGATTAAAAAAAAAAAAAAAAATGTTTTCAATGAACTAGAAACTGAGAAAGATAATAAGTAATGTATTTATAATTATTTTTTTAATCTTTGTTGATAGAATATCATCAGTACGTTTATTAACTTGAAGAAGCAATTCATCCAAAAAAAAAACACGAAACTGTTTCGTGTTTGTCCCAGGTCGGTGATTCACGATAAATCTTCCATCTTGTGCTGCGTTTGTAGTCTTGCCAACATATAATAGTGAGAAATTTTCCGATCTAGGTATCGTTCCAAGTGGTTTAGTCGGTAGAACATCAGTGCGCTATACTGATGGCCCGGGTTCGAGTCCCGGCTTGGAATCTTTTTCACTATGTTGGCCTTTACGCCTTTTAAACAATTACTTTGAAATTTGATTTTCATTTGAAATATATATATAGTGTTACAGACCTTGTAAATAGTTAGTGTTTGTACTTAAATTAGCGTAAACAGTTCAATTAAGCTCAATTCATAAGCTAATATTAGTTTTCGTTGCAATGAAATATCTCAATTTCTTGATTTTCTGCAAACAAGTAAATCCTATTGGATTCCAATTGGAGTCTATGGAAATCTGGCGAAATACTGGGAATAGTACCAAGGTGGCGTCACTTTTGGCGACGTTGGGCGACAGCCCCGGGTGCCCCCCCCCCCCGTCATAGCGTCAGAAAGCTCTGACCAATCAGATGCGTTTCGCGTTATCTACGCAGATTTCCATTGGTCCATTTCCAAAGCGTTGTTTTTTTTATATATAGAAGGATATATAATTAAATATTTTATATGTATTTCAATTATAATTAATGAAAATTGTTGCATAACTGGCGCTAAAGCAGCTCACATTAAATGCAGTAAAATATATTTCATCAGTAATTAAAATATGCATATACATTAATAAATTCGAAAAGAAGGCATATATCAATAATATTAATGACATTTAATTGTCAAAACCCCTAAACTATCAAAGTTAAACTAACAGGAAAAGTACTGCATGTTCTTCCTCAGTGGGTGGACAGACAAACCTAACTCCACCCCATTGTTAAAAACATGTAGTTTTCTAAACACACTTCTATCCTACATTCAAAGCAACAGCAAAATTAAGACAGTCCAGAATATTCTATATGATGTGTTGGCCCTAAAGTATTATTTACAGAACGGGTTTGGACGGAAGCTTCAATAGAAGGAAGTTTGAATCCTTGGATTTAAATAATCTTGAATTCGTCCAACCACGTTCTTTTTAAAAGTCTTTAGGGCCAGTACATCATATAGAATATTCCGGAAGTATGCTACCATAAAATGTAACCATTTAGTTTTGCTGTTGTTTTGAATGCTGAATACACGTGTGTTTAGAAACCTACAAGTTTTTAACAGTGAGGGGGGGGGGGGGGTATTAGGTCTGTCTGTTCACCTACTGAGGAAGAATAGACAGTCGTTTACCTGCGTAGTTTAAATTTAATAATTTTGGTGGTTTAATAGTTAAATGATATTAATATACACATCTTTTGAAATTTATAGTGAATATGAATTTTTTATTTATTAATGAAATACAATTATATATATATATATAATACTTTCTCTTGTTTTTCAATGTGGATTTTAATTCTTTAATTCTTTAATTATCATTTTTCATGTTTTTGTTTTATTTTTTAACGGAACAAAAATTTACAAATAACTATAAATTATCTATGCATACTAATCTTAAATGTATATCACATTCGCAAATATTATTATTGCTGCATCATTAAAGTACGTTCCATGATTCTACTTATCATTTAAAGTGTGAATTTTGTACATTCGAATATTAACGATTAAATTAACTTTAATTTATTTTCTTTATTAATTAAACTAAAGAGGAAAATGTTAAAAGATATAATTAATTCTGACGCATACTGTTATCTGTGGCAGACTTTTATTTATTTATTTTTTTTTATATAATTTACATTTAATTTTTCGCAACAATACTACAATCCTAACTATAAAACCTAGGTAATCAACTCTAATCGGAAGGTTTTCAGAAATAAATTAAGCATGAAAATATTTAAATTTTAACGTAGAAACTCAACTCGTAATGATGACAGTGTGATATTTCTTGTTCAAGAACAAAGTGTTGTAAAAAGAAAATAAGTATTGTACACGTATATTACAAAATAGTTCAACTACAGAAATTTCAATTTTTAAATCGTCAGAAGCTGTTATTTTAATGAAATATTTTTATAAAAATATTCTTTTGAACATGATTTCATATTTTCTCTCAAAGAAATATTACTTCTGTTTTCAAAAATGTGGAAAATATATTCTTTAGTTAAAATATTAAAAAAACTTAATTAAAAAATCTATATATATTTTAAACTTCAAAAATAAATAATTTTACATGTGTATATGAAATTTGAGTATAATTACCTTTTTTGTGAAATAATTCAGAATTTTAATTAATTCTATGAATAATAAGGGGAATGCAAAATTTATAAGTAGATAAAATTTATGCATGTCATCAAGAAATAAAATTATATTTTATATATATGATAGCATTTCTGAATTAAATAAAATATAAATAGACAATCCGTGCAAACAAAATACATAATACAGGTTTTTAGTATTTTGTTTACGAAACAAATCTCACTTATAAAGAAATCTCATAAAATTTATAATATATGAAAATAATTGTAAATAAAAGTATTTGTTAAGGAGTAAATAAATTAGAAAAAATTAAGAGCAAAATAATAAAAATATATACGTAAAATTATACAAAAATATATCGAATTGAGCAAAGTCATTTTTGAAAGAAAACATTCAAATACATGCCAAATTACATTATGTTTCAAAACAAAATTATGAAATATTTTCGTTTAAAAAATATATTGAAGTATTTTTTTTAATTAGAAAATAAAAATATCTTATAATTAACAAATCTCTTTGTTTTAAAGGTTTTACTAAACTAAATAAAACGCACGAGTTGTTTTAAGATTTATTCTGGGAGGATTATTAAAGGATTTGTTTTAAGAATTTATACATTTTGTAAATGCATTTTTGAGTTTTTTTTTCCTTATTTAAATGTTTTTAACAATTTAACATTATGTTATAAAATGATTCAAAGAACATAAAAAGATTTTGAATGTGATATGTTTATTTACTATTTTCAGTTAATAATGCTTAATATAACTATTTAGAAATAATATGTATTGAATGTAATTTTTTTTTTTTTTTACACAATGTAAATGATTGAAGCTAAGCTTTTTTTAATATTCGTCTCATAGTTTTCGTAACTAATTTTCCAACTCAAATAATTTTATCAATTTTCTTATCTTATTTTCGTGCAACTATTAAAATTTCCATATGCTTACTTTTTTGTAGCGTATTAAACAAAATCATCAGAAAAATTTCTTTAAACGTTTCTGCTTTGACATACTTGTTTTAAGTCTTTATACTTGACTAGTTAGTGCCCGTCAAGATTTGACGGTAAATAACTTGAATGTTTCATTAGAAAAATTCTTGAATTTTTAATTAGTTGCTTTTAAATTAATTATTGAATGACGAATTACGTGACGAATTACTATATTGCATAAGTGATTCTTATTTCTTTAAGGCGATAGATGGTGCTGCCAGTCTAACCTATTCAATGAAATGAAAGATTTTTAAGTTTATAATTTACAACTAATTATGTGTGCTTTTTATCAGAAATTTACCTAAAAACACCGGATAGAGAATTTTTTTTTTTACTTTTTACGACCTCATTTTTTTAAAATAACAATATCTATTTTCATTAATTTATTTATTTATCAAAACTACACTGACTAAAGGCTGCCATGAATTTTAATTTTATCTTTCTCATTCTCCAAAAATCTAAATTTGAAACTTGATGCAGCTAACGATTTATAATATATATATTTTTTATTACTTGAATTTTATTTTACATTTTTATACATTTTTTAAATATTAAACCTGGATAACAAGGTAATTTCTTTTATAGCTCTTATACGAATATTTTTTTCTTTCCATTTTATTTTTTTTACGCAAATGAATGACAAACTTTTCTTTCTGACACATACACACATATATATTCTTGATAATGGTCAGAAAATATAACGAAAATTTTAGATCAGCTCAATTTATTTAATTGATAATTACATGCAAACTATTTTAGCTTAAATATTTTAAATATAAAAACATTATTTTTTCAAAATATTATTGAGTGTTAAATTTCATTTCATTATAAAGCATCCAAATAATAATAATAAAATTAAAATCCTATAACTTCTCTTCCTAATAAAATATGTCATTATTGAAAGGAATTACCGACAAAAATGTTACACATTTTGCCATGCTTGTGTTCGAACCTGCGTCCTGTTCAAATATTCAGACATATAAAGTACTGTGTTAACCTGCTACGCTAACGGGAACTCGTTTAATTACGTTCTAAATTGAACAGGTTTGAAAAACAGTTAACGCATACGAATGTCTCAAATTTGAGTTCTGATCTCACAGAAATAGTTTTGCGTTTTAATATTTATACCTTATTTTTTCAGAGAAGTAGCTGCAACTTAGCATGCTAACCTACTTTGTGTCTAACTATAGGCAATTCATAAAGCGGATCAGAGAGTCCATAACTTTTAGCCTCAAATCACTGTGTTTATCTTCTAAGTGTAATAAGACTAAAACAATATGACACCACCGAAATAAACTGTATTATTACATATATAAACTCTTAATATAGACACAATATATATTTTTTAATTGTTTATAATGCTGAAACAGCCAAATAATATTAACTTTGTAAAAGAAAGAAAAGCTTGTTTACAGTAAGATCGAATAGCAGACGAACTTAAACGTGCAGCGCGTCACTCCAAAGGCAGACTTGTACTTATATACTGCACATGCGCAACTGTAGAATTTTAGTTTAAAATTACTGTTAATTAATAAAACATTTGAAAAAACGAATGGACGATAACAAATCTGGGACAAAATATCTTTCATTTACAAAAAGATTGGTGTAATTTGATGCAGTAGTTTCTTCTCACGGACTGTCGAAAGAAAACGCATAGTGTTTTAAATATATGGATTATTATTTGAAATCTTGCATAACTTTTTTTATTCCATTATTTGAATTCCATCTTCAAAAGTTGTGACTGATGTTTAAAATATAAAATCACATTTTCTCATGTCTTAGAGGAAATTTTTTAAAAAATTAATTTTTCAAACTATAATACAACAAAGATACATTTACCGATAGTTACCGTGAAATTTGTTTTAATAAATAATGTAATCTAGAATTAATTGATAAACACAACGTTCTTAATGCTGTCAAAATTCATGTTTTATTCCTTTAAAGCTTAAATTATGTTTCACTATTCATGTGCGTAATAAACTTTACCATATTTAACTATCAAAAGAATAATCAGTTTTTTAATTCAGTGAAGGAAAATCATTTTGAGAACAATTTTTTCTTGTGTTAGCGAATTCTTAAATTTTAATTAATTAGAGGAATAAGATATTTTGCATCCATATAATATTTGCGTACAGATTCGTTTACTATACTGAAAAAGAAAAAAATAGAAATAAGCCAACACAAAAATGTAAGAAAGAAAAACATAGAATTCACAAAATTTTTTATTAGCATATACAATTAAGATCAAACTATAGCTGTCAAAAAACAAATACATTACTTCTCAGAATACTTGGCATTATATATATAATCGGGTTCATGAAAAATTCAAATAAATGTTATACCTGAAAAAATAAAGAACATAATTTCCTTTATGAATAAGCTTTATTATTATGCTAAGATACATAACATACAAAATCGAAATATCACGAAAATAAATAACTATTTAGTTAGGTATTGACATAAACCTTTGTTTTATGTTAATATAGGGCAATCCCACAGAAAATAATCATTTGGTGGTGGAGGGGGATAAAATTTATAATATGTTTAATTTAAGGGTATGATTGAAAAACTTGATATTTTTATATTCTATAATAAAATCCTAATAGAAAGGTTAAAATAGTTTGTAAAATTACTGTTTACAAACTAAGTTAAGTACCATTATTGTCTTTGTAAAATCATAATGTTACGTCAATTACACAGTAAAAGTTACGTCAGTTACACGTGCAAATGCCACTGTTTTCTATTTTATTATTCAGAAATTAATTAAAAAAGTTACTGTTATAATTCGGCATTACTTAGTGTTGTTGAGAACATTAAGTCACTTTTTCTTAACGGGATAGGTTTGATAATTTTTACACTTCAATGAAGGCAGACAAAATGTTTGTATATTTTAAGTTACGTCACTTACAGAATTTTGAATTGCAGATTTTGGGACTAAAAGAGAGATTGAAATAATCTGCAGGTATTTGGGTGTTAAATCCTTAGTAAGAAATATTTTAAATTGTAAAAATTTGTTCTAGCTTTATTAGTAATTTTTCTACATAATTTTGAAAACAAAATTCGATGATCTAATGTTACGTCAGTTACGATGGAATTGTCCTATTATAATATTTTATCTTATTTTATGTAAAAAATAAGATAATTAAAAATTAAAAAAAAATTAAAAAATCACACAAAATAAATACTTGTTACAAGATATGACACATTTTAATCGCTTTTTCAACTATTTCTTTCAATAATCTTATGCAGAAGACACACCCTTTTATTGCAAACAAAATTCTTCTCTATAATCCTACACACAGATGGGAAGTACATAGTGCTAAGTTTCCGAAAATAATATCACCGCCAAACACCTAACTGATCAGTTGAAGAAAGTGAAAACATATTTGAAGTAAAGCAGAACAGAAAAAAAAATACGCTAAGTAAGCCAAATAGAGGCCAATGGGAGCAAAAGAAAAATTATAAAGGGAACGATATTTTGGTATTGAAAGTTGATTTTCTAAGGAATAACATCAATAAAGGAGAATCAAAATTAGCTAATTAAAATAGCTTGAACCTGATGAACTGAAAAATTATGAAATCAAGATAAGTAAGAAATATATATATATTTTTTAAACGAAGACTATGGAGGAAAAACTAAAAAAAAAGAGTGCACAGAAAAAAGAAAGGAATCGGAAATAAAATTAAAATGAATTAAATTAGAGTTAAACTATGAAAAGTAAATAATTCTTGAGAAAGGGAATGTTGTAAAATTAAAACACTAGTCAGATCTCAAAAGAGGTTGTTATATTCTATTTGTTTCATCCTTCTGGTGTGAGTAGTTTGCAATAACACATGGAGAAAAGTCATGATTTATAATCAGAGTAGTATATCAGTTTATTTACCACTTAAACATATGCACATTATTTAAATATATAAGTCTTACCTTTTAAATATTAATCCGGAAAACATGTTGCATTTTCTTTAGCCGGGTGTGATTCCCTGATAAATTTTTGCATAGAAAATAAAATTATAATATGATTTTTGATAATGATAGAATTTCCAAATAAACTTTTTCCTTTTCAATTAATTACATGTAATTAGAGAAATGTAAAATACATTTGAACACTGCGCATTCTAATACGTCAGTCATGCCAAAAAGTTTTTTTTTTTGTCGGATTTAGCCGTGACATTTTTACAAGATATGTTTTTCTTCAAAACTGTTGTATTTCCTAAACTGCAGAAAATATTCTTATATAAATTAAATTTCGGAAATTTACCAATATAGTGTTTTCTGCTTTTTTCACCTTTTTAAAGAAATGAAAAATATCTTCGAACAATCCGGGCTTCAGAAAGTGAGATTTGTTTTCAAATGCTATAAACAGCTAGAAAAAACAAGCTAATGATTTTATTTGCAAGTTTACAAAAAATCATTAAGATACTAATTAAGATGATTCATTAAATAAAATCGGGTTTTCATTCATAACTTTAAGAAACACAACATAAAAATAACAATAAAAATAATAATATTTTAAAGGAATTTTTACAGACGTACTTTACTTTGTATATAAAGCCGTGACATCACAAATGCTCTTTAGAATCAACTATACCTATCAGTAGCACAATATATAATTATAACTAAATTTATAATTATGGAGCAGCTACCTCTGTGTTCTTGGGAAAGGGATTTTTTAATACTCCCATCTATTCCATTGCATTATGCATTAGCTCTTACATGTAGTATAGTGAGTTTTTAAAAGAATGTGTTAAAATATCTTTTGTATTATATTAGAGATGAGTTCGGGCTCGTTTTTTGGAGCCCGGGCCCACCCGAGCCCGACGATTTTAAATCCGAGCCCGCCCGAGCCCGAAAGATTTTTTGTTATCAGAGCCCGAGCCCGATACCACTCTTTACCGATACATCTTTAACTATAATCGATTCCTTTCTCATAACAGTCTTCCGTGATTGACGTGAACCGGAAAATCAACGTAAATTACAAAATTGACACCGTTATCTTAAAGGTCAGATGCCTTTATATTAAAAGAAGAAACACTGACTGATTGCTTCCTATCGGAATAATAAAGTAATTATATTTACTTACGAAGCAAAGTGATCTCGTAAATCTACTACAGAGTCCTTAGCATGAGCAGAGTTCATGACAAACAGATATAATACCCAGTAAAGTTATTTTCATATGAATGATGATGATATGATGAATAATATATTTTCATCATATTTTCATTATGACTCATGCGCAGATATAAGATTAAATAATTTGCAAACCTCAAGCTAATTCTGGTCTACTAAAAATCGAAGAAAACATTCTCTTTGTGTTAGATAACTAAATAAAAAATAATTAAACGATCGGATTAAAAAATATCTTCTGTCACAAACGAAAATCCTAATAAAAACAAATTCATTGCTTGTGTTTGTTTTGATTGGCGCTATATTAATTGATCGTCGTCGAAAATGCCGTACACATAAATCTGAAAACGTCACAAATTTTCTTTTGAAACAGCAATCAAATACTAAAATAAATAAACACGATTTTTGTTACCACTTCATTTTGATCTAAATAACATTGAAAAGACTTGAAAAGTAATTTTAAACGGGGAAAAAAGTTCTTTCAATCTTTTCTATACGTAAATAAATATAGTTTTCCGGTTTCAGAAAGAACGAGCCCGAGCCCGAAGGCTAGAATAAAAATACAGCCCATGTCGGGCCCGAGTCATCGACGAGGTTGCATGAATTTCGTACTACTAAGAGAAAACTTCGCTGCTGGAAATATCAATATGGTGGGATATTAGCAGTGGTGGACAGGCATAATATTTTTCAGTTGACCAATTTAAACACGCTATCAAATAGTTTATAGCAATGAGATTGGCTCTGACCAATCGAAACACCAGCGATTCATGATGCAGTCAAATGCAGGTCAGGCCACATGAGTGGTAAGTAATGGATATAGAAATTCGGTAGTTTTCGCAATAAAACAGAGGCTAAATTCACTTTAAACTGTTCATTCAACCACTCATATAAAAGTCAACAGTTCCCACATTGCGAGAATTTATCAGAGCCGGAGCACGCTGGAGCACGAATTAATAATATCATGCTGAAAAGATGTTAATGATAATTTAGATATTCTACGAGAATAAGACACCTGGTAACAGCTTTTAAGACAATCGAACAGCAGAAAACAATCTCTCTCTGACCTCATGCTCGACAGTTTTGTCAAGATCCGCGTCGGAATACAGATTGAAATATGAACTTCAGACGAACCAAGCAGATTCAGAAACTAGACACTAAATGAAATGCGATCCGTCACTCGCACGATCCGTCACTCAATGGAGAGCGAGATAGTGACGTAATAAAAAACGAGTTCTGGATCGGCTTACAGGGGAATTTCGATGTAATGGGACTGACGCTAGACAGTTTCACGGGAAGTTGATATGGAATAAAATAAAAATATTAAAAATGGCTTTTATAAATATTCGAAAAATAAAATTAGCTGCTCACAGACTATTACAGTTTTGGTAGCTGATGAAATTTAATGAAGTGATTAAAAGTTAGGATTAAAGATTTGAATAAGATAATTATTAAGACACGCGTTTAATTTTATAGGAATTTACTTAGAAATAAATAATAAAAAGTATTAAGAAATTGGGAAATAATGAATGCGCCCGAAATTTAGAATAATTTAAGTGAAGTTTGCAAGTAAAATATTTATAACACACACACACACATATATATATTACAAAATTATAATATTTGTTTGAATATAGCCAAATATTAAGTTTATAAATATAAGTTATTTAGTGTATCTAACTTAAAATATATGAGAAAAATAAGAAAATGAATGTTTCATTAGAAAAGAAACAAATATTAACGCTTCAAAATGAATAATTTTACGTCATACAATGTTTACCTTTCTTTAATTGAAATTGAAGAACTTAGATTATATTGAATACTACCACAATATTAACAAAAAAATCTTTCTTTTTTCTTTACCGCATCATCTTTGAAACGTATGCGCATAATAATTTGGTAATAATGAAATAATATAATTTAAAAATCATTAACAAAACTATATTTTATTATTATTTCATCACATATTGTTTACTTTTAAATATCTACGTTACTCAAAAAGGGATAATAAGTGGTATGGATCGCATAATGCAGTTATCGAATATTATGCGCTATTCATTAAAATAATTGTTAATTTGCTTAATAAATCTTTTTTTTTTTTTGAAAATTTTAATATTACCTTGAACTAACTACTAGAAAAATGAAGTTTTAGAGTGAAATATGAACGAATTTTTTTAATTATAATAATGCCGACTTCACTATTTTCATTTAAACTGCTTTTAGATTTAATTAATTTCGTAATTAAAACAGTTCAATTACGAAACTAATTAGATTGGCTTATAGAACTAAAGATTAATAAGAAGTTGTTTTAAATGAATTTATTTTCAGTATCTGGAAATATATGGAATCAGACAAAAAATTTATGAAATGAGAAAAAAATGTTTTAAATACACATATATATATATATATATATGTATGTATGGTCTTACTACATATTACTTGACGAGGAAAAAATATGTGTGTTACTCGCATCTGCTTAATCACAAGGAGGCACAATGGGACTTTAAATAACATGTTTGTTTGTTTTTAATTGGGCGAGAATATCTTCTATATTGTTTACAAATATACCACCCATTTTTTAACAAAACAAAATTTTCCTTTTATCGAATTCATCCAATATTATCTACTTTTAACGGAAGCAAATATCTATATATATATATATTGGTTTTATGGTGTCACAAAAAGTTGATATATAATATTAACACAAAGTTTAACTTATTTTATATTCTTATGAAAATTAATAAAATATTATAAATGTGCGAAAATATGCTACTCGTACATTTGACAGCGTGTAGTTGCAAGCTGTCAAAATAATAATAATAATAATACTGTAAACTACTCTGATAAGCTCAAGGAATGATTTGTTTTCTTCATTAATAAATAAACTTTAATTTTATATTCAGTGTCTGTTAAAGAATAAAATTAATATTTCTAATAATTTAAAATGTATAACTAGGTATCGAGTAAAATTAGTTCAAATATACTTTTATCAATTAGTACTAAACTAGTAGTTTTATACCTGTAATATTACAAAATTTGGAAATGTATTCCCCCTACATTATATTCACCATGTGAACGCGGAAACATTAATTTGTGTTCCTTCACATGATTATGTGTAAGAATCTCAGGCACATGCCAATGTGCCTGTGAATGTTTTCAGGAAAAACATAGATTTTGATATAAAAAAAGAGAGGAAAAAATAAATAAATATCACTAAACAGATAATATCAATATTTTAGTATTATCTATGACAGACAGAAATCAAATTATATTTAATCTTCAGAGAGTGTTGAGTCGGTCAAATAATTTTTTTAAAGAAGTGAAATTATTTTGATCAGATTTTTTGACAATGTTGTAATTATTTCAATAAAAGCTTCAGTATGCTCTTTAACATCTTACATTTTTTGAACTGAGGATCATATGTCCTCAGTTCTACATTTAACTTTATTTTTATTATGCGGATTTCATACATTTTAGTACACGACCTTGATTATTGTGTAATGATAACTTAATATTCATTGAATTGAAGTGCTTTCTTTATCTAGAAAATAACATTTTCTGTATTTTCAAGTGCAGAAAGACGATTTTTTAAGCAATTTTTTCAAATTATTTAAGATGTCTCTCAATATTTATGTGGACTCCCTATTTAAACAACAACAAAAAAACTACATATTTAAGAAATAAACAACAAATTTCAAAGTTAACTGTATGTTGTTTGTACGAAAGGCGGTAACGAGACATTGTGTTAATGCAAAAGGATAGTATAAAGCAAGCAAATAATGCTTCGCAAACAATTTAGAAAATAAAAAATCCAGGAGGATATTTTTTGAACTGCATAAATCATATTCATGTTTGGTTTCGGTATTCAAGGTAGGTCTATCACAGTTGAGGCTTATTACAACAGAGCGAAAATTCAAGAGAGAAAATCCAACAGAACTAATTTCAAACAGAGCGAAAATCCAACAGAGCCAAATTCCAGCAGAGCGAAATGAGTTTAATTACAACACAGCGAAGTGAGTCTATTTCCAACAGAGCGAATATCCAGAATCCTTGTCTGGACATTTATCGTTCTGTTGGAATTAACTTCAACTGTGCCGTTCCAACGTTAAATATAATTTAGAAAGCGCTTGCTTGAATATGAATTATTGAACAATTATTAACAAATGTTTTTTGCTTCAGTAAAATACAAAATACGCAATTTTTTTCTGACAGAGCAGGGTACAGTGACTTAAAAGAAAAAAAACTGTTAAAAATAGTGACGCGTTATTGGAAATCCGCTACAGAAACGTAGGGTGAAGTTATAGCGTCTAGAACACATAGTGTGACGACCGGCTATTATTCAATTCCTACTATTAGTTCACACTCTCCCTATATTTATTTATATATCTTGTTCAAGTTTTCAATCGTTAATAAAATACTTATTATTCATCCTATCAAGTTGAAATATATTTTTTTAAACTTATACTGGATGACAATTGATATTAATACAGATTTTTCAAATATTAATTCATTAATTAAATTTTAATTAATTAATTTTAGTTTTATATGGGAGACAAAATGGCAGCCATTTATTATTGAATAGCATTTAAGACATCTTCATATCTATAAGGGGTTAACATAGGGGGGACCCTGTTTTGTCGCGAAGTTTGTCGCCAACTTGGCGATATATTGTCAAATTTGGCGACCAAAATGAGTCGCCAAAAGTGACGTTGAAAGTGACCACTGTAAACCTACTTGCTTATAGAAAAACAACAAATTGAGATATTTTAATGCAACAAAATCTAATATTAGCTTAAGGGATTATATTAAATTTTTCTTTGATGACCTAAGTACGAATTGACTTTAAAAACAAAATTTTTATAATACTTGTTTTAATACTTTTAAAAGGGCTAAAAAATTAACTCCCATAAATGTTAAATGATTCTGACACAAATGTCGATAGCGGCAACATTTTGTAGTTCTCTACAAAATGTTTTCTCAATTGAATACTTATTCAATGCTCATCTTTAAACTACCATATGGAAATGCAATCGACATTTCTCATTCCGCATCGTCCAACATTTATGCGATAAATTGTTTGGCACAGTTTTGTTGGTCGGTTTCCACACTGTATCTTCTAGATTGTGCAATAAAGGTGCATATTCAAAACGTGCAAGCTTAAGATGTATCAGCAAAAAAAAAAATTAAATAAATAAAGAACAACGTTTTTCAAACGAATAAATTTTGACAGACCTAGAACGGTATTCGTCAAGCATTCGTGCAGTTGCTTTGCTCAAAATGTTTGTGTAGCAGTGGGTGGTATAGCAGAAATGAACATTCGATATTCAGCATCATTGAAAGTATATGATATGCGTCTTCCATCAGTGCTGACATTATAAATATATTGGATATAGTCTAGTTAAGCTATAATTATAATCCATCAGCACTCCAAATGACTATTATTTATTCCAGTAAATGTTATCTCAAAACCAAACAAACAGGAAAAAATTTCAGTAGCAATGTTCTCCAATTAAACAAAAACAAAAAAAATGTTAATAATTAACATAAAAAATAGCTAATGTGTTTTTTGTATATACTTTTATTAGTTGACATGTTTTGAATCCAAAGTACTTGATATCTAGTTTGGAAAGGGGGTGGTGTTGATAAGGGCTATTTTTCACCCATCATACACGCGAAAAAGAAAATGTTTCGGATTCCGACAATTATTCAGGGTTTTTATATACTTAAAGATATGTATTTTTTATAAAAGATTTACGTGATAAATAATATAGTAAGTCATAGAAATTATAGCCCAAAAATAGAGTATTTTGGTTTTTCTTTCATTTTTGTCGATTTTTCTATCTTTGAATCAATTTTTCTTTAAGAAACGCTCCATTAACCAAATTAATTTTGACCTGCAATCATATTACACTTTATAAGCTTTTATATGAGCATTATTTTATTTTGGTTCAGTGTGCGCTTCTAGCAATTAGAGAGAAAAATGTTTTCTGCAAGTGTATCAGTTGCACTGCTATCGGAGCGCATTCACATTTGTTTAGCCTTATTCAAAAAGTATTTACGTTGTTAAGATGTCACTGTTGTTTTTTAAAACTGTTCTTGTAAATATTTATTAAATAACTTAATAACAAATAATGCTTGAAAGTCAGTGTGATTGTTGTAAAACCTGGAGAAAAACAAATAGTGATTTTTTTGTGTCTGTTCTAACAGAAATGATATATTGATACTTAGATGTTCTAAAAACTGCGCTCTACAGAGCGGTTCTAAGTTGTACGCTAAATGCAGATCATGTGCATTTAGTGTGCTTTTGTCTCGAAATAATCCTATTCCTTCTTCTCTGATAACAATGAGCGATTATGCGCCAACGAGTACTGCCGACGACTCCACACTGTAAAAAAAAATCTGTAATCCTACAGATGTAAAGTTACATGCTTACTAAACTTTCACCTGTAACTGTACGAAAAAAGCTGCAAATCTACAAAACTAGTTTTTGTAAAGCTACAAAAATCTGTAACTTTACAAATGAATCTGCTAAAATTTCAGTAATCTTACTAAACTTTTATTTGTAACCCTGGCTGGAGTTACATGAAAAGTTCTCGTAATCCCAGTTTCCAAAAAAATTCTTAGTAACCTTACAGATTTTTTGATTTTCGGCGCAAAAGTGTGTCTGTTACATGAAATTTTGTTGTTGCCGTTACATGAAAAGTTCTAGGAATCCAAGTTTTCTAGAAAAACTTTAGTAACTTCACAGATTTTTTTTTTTACAGTGCATAAATAAGGTACCTAATATACATTTATCAATACTTCTCTCTCACAACTCTAACACTTGTTGAATAATATCTAAAGATAAGAACTGCCACATGACTGTACCAAAAGCAGCTTAAATGCAAGCCTTTATAGAAACTAGAATCTATATTTTGTCGGGAAAACGACGCTGTAAAACTTTGCGGAATCTGTATTCAGTTAGTTGACACTGCAAGCTTTACGTCCTGAAAGTGAGAATACATCAATGTATTAATAAGATATTGAGAGTCTTTTAAACAATATCAGGAATGTAGCAATGTAGAGAGGCCTCGATTTTGATACACCGGGACACCTTTCCGAGTTCGATTATTATACTCTGATGGGTATATCCATGTCTGATTTTAACTATATTTTTGAACTAAAAAAGTCCAAAATGCGTTCCTCGAAAAGGAGGTCATGTCGAACTTGATTGGATGTGTTACTTGTAAAGCTTAGAACTGGTCTCTCCAATGATGTTCTGTCCACATTATTGAATATAAGAAAAAGAATAATTTCTTCAGTGCAATATGCTGGTTGGTTGTTGTATGGGGTTTTATGGCGCAAAATTCCTTGGGGACTTGTCGGTGCAACATGCAAGCCAGGTTTTAATTGATAACTTTGTTCCACTATACCTTGGAATGGAACACGTCATAGGAACACACGTTATTGAAAAGTATACGAGGCCTTTAGCAAGAAGATTATTTATTTCGGATAACGACAATAATACTATGATGCTTGTTGCTAATTTTCACTTCATTTATATCCAGAAGAGTGCGAACTATTCCTTCCAGAGACTACCTTTCTCGTTAGACAAAGGAAGACATTTGGTAAGCCTAAGTCACTACTTCAGGTTACATTTTGGGTGTCTGCGGAGCTTACTTCGCGGACTAAACGAACAATGAGGCTAACATACTTACACACATAAAAAAAAAAAAAAGATTTGCACAATATTAGAGAGTGGCTGAAGTTAAATGATGTTATGTTTATTAAAGAAATGCATCCAGGATTATATGGAACTTCTGCAATAAATGGGTCTCGAACATGAAATGCTTAGATTCCTAAATAAACAACAACAGTTTTGAACAGAGGATGCTAAGGAAAGACGTTTTGTGACTAAAGTTTGATTGTTTGACGCACCAGTGCAAAAAACTATAATATTTGGATAAAAACAGAGCGAAGCAATATCACATAATGGAATTGCAAATGTGAAGTAGCCGCAAGGGTCCTAGGGTACTGTGCATATGTTGCTTCCGTATTATGGTTTTTGGTTTACTGGCGCCATAACTCAACCGAAGTTAAAAATAACAAGTCTTGAATGCTCATATACTACAAGACGCCGCCCCTGGATGGTCCAGTAGTGATTCGGTTGAAGAAATCAAGGAGGAAGACTAATCTAAAATACGTTGTCAAAAACATCTGAAACTGTATGATTGTTTTCGGTTAGTGATTATTTCCGATATTTCATATATTGAAATAATAGACTTAATAAGCTTTATTCATCTTAATTTTGCATTTAGTGTTGTATGCACTGTTGATTATGTGGATTAAAACTATTGACAATAGTGTTCATGTTCATTCATGTACATAATACTTACTTAATGATATATTTTATATTTCCCATCAATTATTGAATTTTCATTCAAGGTATTATTTTTTTTAAATTTCTTATGAGGTATGCTTATGAAAAAAATTGTATGTCACATCGATGGGCTGATTGTCGAAAAATGGTCCTTATCAACCCACCTCATTTGGCTCAAGTTAGGTTTCAATGAGTAGCAAATATGTTGGTCATGTATATATCAGTTAATTGAAAATGATTGTAATGACCAAGATGGACCTGCGCTCTCTAACGTATTTTGTTTAAAATAAATTTATTATCATTTTTTTTTACTATACTGAGATAAAGAAATTAAATATGCTTTAGTAATATAACAACATTTTCCGCAATGTTTTTTTTTTTTCGAATTTTGAAATAAAATGTAGAAAAAAAAATGTATAAAATGCATTTATTATTTTTAAGCGCATATGAAAATAAATATTACAATATAATATGTTCACTAATATTCTTTTACTTATAGTGTTTTATTTATTTTTTAATTTAAGAAAATATCATTGTTTTATTGTAGATTTCGAAATAATTGAAACTGAAAAATATGGCATGAGGATTGACTCAACATTTTATCTTTAATTTTTTTTTATTTTTAAACGAAGAAAATGTTTAAATAATGATTGCGATAGTAATGCTTTTTTATCATTTAGAATGGGGTCTAAAAGGAATATGTTTTCTGGTTAAAAAAGTAATATGTATGTATATATATATGTGTGTGTGTGTGTGTATGTATACAAATGCTTTAAAGTTTAAATCCTTTATATCACTACTCAGAACTGGTTTCCCTAATTAATTGTTTTTCTTTACATAATTAGAATAGAGGTTCTCTTTTGGGAAAACAAATTTTCACAATTGCACGGGAAATCCATTACAAACTGGAGATAATTGTGGAGATAACAGTTTGCCAAAGTTTTCATAAAAATGTTTGCTTTTGATTACATTAGAAACTCTTTATACAATACGATTTGCATGTCTCTGAAGAAAGAATCTTAAATATTTAATTACGAGTTTTTTTTTTTTTTCATTTCAGTTGGGTGTGCAACTAAATGGAAGAACCGTTTCATTTATAAATAACTCATTTGCATCTAAATCTTTTGTCTCTGAAAAATATCATACATTTTTAATCTTTTTATTTTATGTTATTAATAAGAAACTTATCCTTTTAAGGATATATTTTGCAATTTAATAACTGACCAGAACGGTTTTTGTTGATTATGTAGAAATTCACATAAAACTGGAAAAATCTCTAAACATCTTAAAAGCACAAAAAAATAGCTGCACGAATTTATTAAAAACATTATTAAAACTTTAATAAAAAGGAGAAAAATACGTCATTAAGCTAAAAGTTTGACGTGGAATGACTTTTAAAATCGCCTAATAAATCGATAAAAATTCACCTGAAAAACCGTTAAAAAATCAAAAATCGCAAAGGATAAAATTTACTGTAAATGTGTAAACGTTTGAAACAAAGTTTTTTTCTGAATGTCGAAAAATTATAGCAAAACGAGAAAAATCTCAAAAAATTACATTTATAAATATAGAGAAAAATTCAATAATCGCTGTAGGAATTTCAAAAATTAAAATATTTTATTTCATTTTATGGGGGATGATTATAGTTGAATGTTGTGCGTTTGGTACAAAGTGCCTGTTTTAATTACATATTTGAAAACAGACTTCGACGTTGTTTATAAAATTACCTCCGATTTTTTTTTAAAACGACAATTGATTAGGCGGTGCTAATTAGTACGGTATGTAAAGTCTTTCTCACAATTTCCTTTTCATCTGCATAATCGAAAAGAATTCTAAAAACAGCAGTTCATTCATTATGTAAGCGAGATATGTTGATTCATGTACACCACAGAGAAATGCTTGGAACGCATGTCATTTCCTTAGCTACATAGTATCTTCAATACTACCATGTAATTCTGGAAAGCAACAGTTGAAAGCTGAGGAAATTCTCAAGTTTTTCCGTTGTAGACAATGAAAACAAAACATTTATGTTACTGAATAATTTGGAATTTATTTTTTTATCTTTTTAAAAGCCAGATAATTTTGGAATTTCTCTGCTTTTCTCGCTCAACATGTTCCAGTTTTGACGCTGCCACTTTGAAAATTATCTATTCACACTTATTTTAATTCACATGTTAACATTCGATGAAAATATTGCACAGATAATTATCATGCGCAGATGATTTATACACAATAATGGATGCCTTACAGTAGGAAATAAGTAACACCTCAGATTTTTCATTCATTTTTACTTGGTGATCGTCTCTACAGAACGTGGAAGCCTACTTAATTATGACGTCATTCAATAACTTATTATAACCAACCAAATCACCTTATTTAGAAAACAAAAGTTTCCAAAATTGTTGAAAATGTTTATGAATTCGGTTTCACTGGCTGTATGACTGTCCTTATGGTCAATGGGGAAACGTAGTTTCTAGTGTATTCTAATGACATGAACCTATTACAAATGTTTTGAAAATGATATAAATCACTGACTTTCACTATAATATGATTACTACTGAGAAAGGTATTCAAAGCATTTTTCGTTCATTTACTAGGGAACTCATTAGAAATCCGTTACAGTACTGTCATTAAGCAATAATTGCTGGAAGTGCGTTTTCAATTTCGGTATGCGCTTTTAAATTTAACTCACTAGGGGCTCTGCCCCTTACGAGCTACGCTCGTCAACACCCGTTCAGACACGGCAGACTCTAACAGCACTCTAATTTGATCGGCTTAGAAAGATTTCGAAAGATTGAATTATAATTTGAATCTGACAATTATAATCTGACGTAATTTTCACCAAACTTTTCTTTCTCTTTTTAATATTCACGTAAAAATACTTTTGTTAGAAATGAAATATTATGATCATCTTGAAATATCAAATAAATGTCTCGCACAATTATTAATTTTAAACTGTTTTGCAATATTATTTTTTGTTCAGTTTACGTAATAAGTGTAAAGTGACGTAAATGTGACGTAACTTCTCCTATTTAAGACTTCTAACGCATGTTAATGAATTTATTATTTTACAGTATTCTTTCTCTTTTAACATTCACGCGTAAATATAGTTTTTATGACGTAATTTTCAATGAGTTCCTGATTTTTATATTTCTGTTTATAATAGTCTCGTGTAAAATAAATTTTTAATTTGAAGCAAACATTATTGTTTGCGCTGTTTATAGAGTTGGCAACAGTTTAAATTAATACAATTTTCTAAAATATGCAATAAAATATCTTTCGAAATGCTGAAAATTTGAATTTAAAATAGAAATAAAACCTCCAAAAAATGAGTCAAATTAAAATACTAAATGCAGTCTGCACGCCGGGAAATGTTGACGCATAAAATAATCTAAAAATGATTAAATTCCTATGTACAGTTTTTGCTCGTATAAAACTTTTTAAATGGAACGATTTTGTCCAACTTTGGCATTAAATATCTCTTAAAATAATTCTTCGATTTGAAAACAGTCTGCATCAGCGTATTTATCAAACATTTCTCTATAATACTACCGATTTTCATAGTTTTGTATGCAACAGTTTTTTTTTTAATATTAACGAAGAAAGGCCATGCTTAAGCATTCAAATTGGATACCGATCTGCCTGGAATATCTGTGCAGATTTTCGTTGGTCTTTGCTTTATATATAGAAGGAATTTTGCATGTTACTCGTTGTGTATAAGTTCTATACCCCGTATACAGGACTGCAAAAATAATTCACGTACCATCCTCCTTGTTAACGGAAATCAATGAAGGGGATTTTTAACTGTGTTGTATCTTTCCAAACTGAAATAAATGTTTGCATGCATGCAGTTTATAGTTACAAATCTGTATATTATATATAGGGCTGCTCGATTAATTCGTATAATTTTCCTACTACAGATGAGAATTGCTGATGTTTTCAAATGTGTTATGCGTTTCCAATAGGTTCAATTAGATATCATATGTCAATTTATTAAACAGTGAATTTGTGTTACACTAGTCTAAGTGTGTTGGAAAGTGATTCATAATCTATACATAATGTATCATTTTTTGTTTCCTCTTTATTTATGTTGTTGTTAAACTACTGGCGCATTTTAAACTTCTAATAAATTACTCTATCCACCTGTTAATAATGCGATAATATAAGATTTAATATTTGAGATTGTATAAATTTAAAGAAATTGAAGGTTAAAATATCTATATTATAGAGAAAAATAAATATACATATCTTTTGTCAGAAACATTAAATTGTTTGGAAATGGTATGTGAACATCTATAACTTTCTTGAAAAGGAACTATATCTGCCATAAAAACATGTAATTTATATTTCTTTTTTAATCTCCGTTTATAAATTTAATTTTTACAATGTAATTTTTTTTAAAGATTATTTATTTTTCGTCTAAAATTTACATACGTTTAATTTCTATAATTATTTCAGTATTGTTTATTTTAATAACTTAACTTATCTTTTGTCCATGCTATTCAAAATAATTGTAGATAAAATTTATCCAAATGGTTTCTTTCCGTCAATGTACCCAAACTAAGTGAAATGTATGAAAGTTAATAGTATAACGCAAAGAACTATTTACATAAATTTTACTTAAAATTTTGGATTGATGGCACCAAAAATAAATCAATTTATTGAAATAAATACATTTTAATGCATAATACAGGTTTAGTAAAAGTGATATATTTAACAGTGTGGTATTAGAAAATTAAAAGTATTTTTTATGAGTAAATATATTTTAATCAAACGAAAAATAATTTAAATTGAATTATAAATCAAACCTTTTAAAGCCACATCTATGAGAGATGTGGATTATAACTTATAACCATCAACTAATAAATATTTATACATATTTTCATGTTGGACATAATTTTTTCACGTGCGATATAAATAGAAAAAAATAATTAATGATGAAATAATATATATATATATATATGTTAAACGTATACATAAAAGTACATAGAAATTTTATGAACATTTACAAAAAACACGAATAAAAATGGCGGAGATATGAGCCGTCAAGTTGGACACTCTTTTGACATTCCTTGCTGTTGGTGCAACGTTTTCTGATGCCTCATCTGAAAAGTGAAAAAAAAAAAAAAAACAACAACTATAAAATAATATTATTTAGAAAGGTAATAGCTAAGATATGCTATGATTAGCTATGAATAGCTATGAATTGTTTCTCTTTGTAGAAATGACAGCTGCTTGAAAAATAAAATAAAAAAGCAAAATTTTGAATATATAATAAATTATTCAAAATTATAAAAAATTATAAATCTTGAGATACCTTCTACACGAATTTGAAAACAGTTGTTACAAAAAATGGCAAAAGAAAAAAAAATATCGGGTCGGCATCTTGAATCTTTTTTTTTTTGTTGTTGTTGTTGTTACCTTTGATCCACAATCCCTGCACCGGAAATGATGCTTTCCGGTGATATCGCTTTTTTTTATAATATTCTGGCTTCTTTTATCTGTTGTTTGGCTCTCATGTTCTCGGATAATAGCAGCGGTACAATCCCAGAAATAATATGAGTTTTGAAATTGTTAAAGCTTAAAATATTTCTAAAAGTATAAGCAATTTATTTAATCGAAATAAACAAAAATCGATTTTTTAAACACGAGAGGTAAACTCTTATGTCCAAATATTGCTTTCATTTGTTAAAAGAGAGATTCGTTGAGTCTTTTGGTATTTATTGAAAATTTTTGTATGCAAGTATGCAAGATTCTTGTATAAAACTATATAAGGGTAAAAAAGATATATATGTAAGTAGGAATTATTCAAAATGAATGTAGTTTCAAAATTATAATATATATATCTATATATATATATATATATATATATATATATATATATATATATATATTATGTTATATATGATAGCAAATTAGTTTTGTTTGTATATTTTTATATCCTTAATTCTCTTTTTTTTTCACCTCTAGGTAGGTACTGGTATTCTTTTATTTCTGTGATATATTGTGGGTAAGTCTCTTTCCCCAACTGATTTAGATCAATGATATGAATGTTATGAAATTAAAGTAATTTAAGATTTGTGGTAAATTTTATAGCTTCTTATAAAAAAGTTGCTCACAATGTTCTGTGCATTTAAATTTGTTATACAAAAGTATTTATGCATTTAAGATGAACGGATATGTGTTAAAAAGTCCTTCCGGCCAGTGCCGGGAGGAAGAGGTAGCTTTCATAATCCTTATTTTAAAAAAGTCAACTTATATCATGCAAACACACAAAGCTCAATTTAGTGGAAACCGAATATAGGAGATTCAATACTAATTTTTATCAATATAATGAATGAGAATTTCGCGAAATTAGTCAGCTTTATCCAAGCTGCTTTTCTTTAAAGTAACTTATATTTGGCTGCCAAATTCGGCAATTTCTTAAAGTGCCTGTCATTTTAAGACAACATGATGGATGAGGCTAAGCAGTGAACTTGGTCAAGACCTTAGTAATTGCTGTGCACATGCTCACTCACATCGGAATCGGTTAATATATTGGAGTGCTGTCGCATGCAAAATATCAGATTTTTCAAAATGTCACCCACAATAGAAATTGAAACTGCTATATCTGAGCCATTTTTTAAGATAAAGACAAACAAAAAATGCTCCTGAATCCTTATATCAAGATCAAATACTTAAGAAAGAAACCTTTTTCAATTTCTAATTTTTTTGCACCTCACTTTAAATATATATATATATTTTTTAATTTAATGGCCGCCATTTTGAAACAAGATGGCTGATGAATCTGGCCAGCGAACTTTGTCAAGGTGTTGATGTATACTATCCACATGCCTTCTTACATCGAAATAGGCGAATACGTGTGTTATCGCGTGACAAATACAAGATAGTTTCAAAATGTTAGCCATGCTAGAAATTCAAAGTGCTATAAATCAACCATTTTTTAAGATATCAACAAAAGAACAAATTTTCAGAAACAAAAACTGCTCCGGAATCTTTGTATCAAGGCCAAACACATAAAAAAAATCTTTTTCATTTTCCAATTTTTTAATACCTCATTTTGAATTTTAAATTTAACTTTATTTTAATGGCAACCCTTTTGAAACAAGATGGCGAATGAAGCTGGCCAACGAACTCGGTCGAGACATTGGTATGTACTATGTACAGACCAAGTTACATCCAAATAAGTTCATAAATACGCCTGTTATCGCGTGACAAAAATCAGGTCGTTTTAAAATGTCAGTCACAAGAGAAATTCAAAATGCTATTACTCAGCCATTTTTTTTTGAGATATAGACGAAAGAAAAACTGTTCCGGAATCTTTGTATTAAGGTCAAACACATACAAAAAAAAATCTTTTTCATTTTCCAATTTTTTGGTATCTCATTTAATTTTTTTTAATTTTTTTTTTTTTAAATGGCCGCCATTTTGAAACAAGATGGCGGATGAAGCTGGCCAACGAACTCGATCGAGACATTTGTATGTACTATGTACACACCAAGGTACATCCAAGTCGGTTCATAAATACGCCTGTTATTACGTGAGAAAAATCAGGACGTTTCAAAATGTCAGCCACGCTAGAAATTCAAAATGCTATAACTCAGCCATTTCTCAAGATATAGACGAAACAAAAACTGCTCCCGAATCTTTTTATCAAGGTCAAACACATAAGAAGAAAATATTTTGTCAATTTTCAATTTTTGGTACCCCATTTCAAATTTAAATTTTTCTTAAAAATTTAAATGGCCGCCATTTTTAAACAAGATGGCGGGTGAAGCTGGCCAACGAACCCGGTCGAGACATTGGTATGTACTATGTATAAACGAAGTTACATCCAAATCGGTTCATAAATACGCCTTTTATCGCGTGACAAAATTCAGGACGTTTCAAAATGTCAGCCACGCTAGAAATTCAAAATGCTATAACTCAGCCATTTTTTAAGATATAGACAAAATAAAAACTGCTCCGAAATCTTTGTATAAAGGTCAAATACATAAGAAAAAAATATTTTTCCATTTTCAATTTTTTGGTACCACATTTCAAATTTTAAATTTTTAAAAAAACTTTAAATGGCTGCCATTTTGAAACAAAATGGCGGATGAAGCTGGCCAACGAACTCGGTCGAGAGATTGGTATGTACTATGTACACACCGAATTACATCCAAATCGGTTCATAAATACGCCTTTTATCGCGTGACAAATTTCAGGACGTTTCAAAATGTCAGCCACGCTAGAAATTCAAATTGCTATAACTCAGCCATTTTTTAAGATATAGACGAAACAAAAACTGCTCCGGAATCTCTGTATAAAGGTCAAATACATAAGAAAAAAATATTTTTCCATTTTTAATTTTTTGGTACCACATTTCAAGTTTTAATTTTTTTTAAAAATTTTAAATGGCCGCCATTTTGAAACAAAACGGCGGATGAAGCTGGCCAACGAACTCGGTCGAGAGATTGGTATGTACTATGTACACACCGAAGTTACATCCAAATCGGTTCATAAATACGCCTTTTATCGCGTGACAAATTTCAGGACGTTTCAAAATGTCAGCCACGCTAGAAATTCAAATTGCTATAACTCAGCCATTTTTTAAGATATAGACGAAACAAAAACTGCTCCGGAATCTCTGTATAAAGGTCAAATACATAAGAAAAAAATATTTTTCCATTTTTAATTTTTTGGTACCACATTTCAAGTTTTAATTTTTTTTAAAAATTTTAAATGGCCGCCATTTTGAAACAAAACGGCGGATGAAGCTGGCCAACGAACTCGGTCGAGACATTGGTATGTACTATGTACACACCGAATTACATCGAAATCGGTTCATAATTACGGGAGTTACAGTGTGACATAGGTCAGATATATATATATATATATATATATATATATATATATATATATATATATCAATTTTGAACGGAGGGTGGTTTCGGGGTCTGGGGGTCATGATCGATGAAAATATACCAAATTTTTTTGAAATCGCTTTCCTCCGAACGGCTGCAATAGATAGCTTTTTTGTAAAGAAAGCTACCTAAAAGTGGTGGAAGAAACATATGTAAGATGTAAGCATATAAAGTAGGCTGTAGATTATATGCGAATGCATATTTTAAGAATTTTTTTTTAAATTAAAGTATATCAATGCATAATATCTTAGAAAACTACGTTAAACGCACATTATTAAATTTTAATCTTAAGCATGCATAATATTCCTTAATGGAGCTGATAATAAAGGTCAACTATTCTTTGTTAAGTGACTTTAAAACATCAAAACACAAATCTAAAAAGAAGCCTAAAATCAGGGAGGACACAAACTGAGCCATTATGATTACTAACCGAGCACCTTAGTCACTGACGAGGAAATTTCACACATATCGTTCACAAAAACTGGGAAAAGGAAGAGATGAGAATACAGTAATGATTTGCCACGCACTTGCTGCGAAATTCCCATACAATGGCAAAGAAATATAGTCCAATTTTCAAACTGGATTAAATTTAAAAAAAAAAGGGGTTTCCTAAAAAAAAAATGGAAAACGTTATTCGCTTTATCTAAAACCGCTTAATATTATGAATTAATTGTAAAAAATAAAATAAAATAAAATAAAAAAACGACCGTTCCATTTTGGAGAAAAAAAAATATGACACCGCTTCTGTAAACCTCATCAAGAAACCTCCCCGCTTCACCTAAAAATGGGTATCGAGATCTAAACATATACTGCTTGTAGAAATCTAGAAATTTCAGAATAGGATTAGACAGCGGATATAATACTGTTTTTAAAAAATTAAAATTATACGTGATATATTTCATGTGATATTCAATGTCGGTTTTCTCATTTTTATTGATCCCAAGTTAGCTGGATATATTGAGTGGCGGTATTCGACGATGTTCGGCTTAACCAGCGTCCTTCGGGATACTATCGTCTCCCATGATAAAGGAGGAACGTTATCGGTTTCTTTTTATGGAATAACTCTAAATTTCAGCATAAAGCTGATATAAGGGATCGAAAACCGCAAACACTTATAACACGGATCCAAATTGACGCAGCCCACAAAAATATCGTATGGTAATCGCAATTGTTTTAAAAAGAAAAGTGGGGTGGTGGGGTGGGGGGGGGGCGCTGTTGGTTTTTTGTATATGCCTACTATATTTTTTTGTATCACTAGTATAAGGTCCTGCTAAAATAAAACAATTATAACTTGGAATGTAATTGTCGCAAAATATATATTGAGTTATGGTATTCTGCGATTTTGGCATTTAAACAGCGTCGTTTGGGACACTATCGTCTCCCAAGCTATAAAACCAACTTATTATATTAAAATTAAATTTTATTACAGAAAGCTGTTTTTCTTTCTTAGTAGATTTTTTTCTTTCTCATATTAATATTTCCCATAACAGCATAAACTTCGCCAAACCGCACCAATTCCGGAAGGTTTGGCCTAATCTGTACGGGTTTCTATACTGAATTTATTTACTTTACTTTAGAAAATGTTTAAAACGAAGAAAAATTATATGATCAGGCAACTGGGAAAGGTTAATGATTTTCAATATATTATATTCTCACATCCACAATTGAAAAAATAAATGAGCATTGTCATTTCCAATGAAATTAAATATAACTTTTAAAGCTACATATTGTAGACTGCAACTTTTAATATGGCTTAATAGATTAAGAACAGCAGCAGAAGAAATTAACAATATATCTTTAGAATAAACTTTGATAAATGAATGTTACGCACATATTTAAAATTTATGTATTAACCATATTCTGAAAACATTATTTTACAAAATTGTAAAACGCTGTTTTTTAAATTTATACTTCTCATCTTTTCGAGACACGATAATCATCGAACATCAAAATAATGATTCCAGGAAAATTTTGATATGGCTCACATTTTTACAAGATCTAGCACTATTAGTCCTTTATAATCGTAGAAAACTAAATATATAAATCGGTATATACATTTTTTCTTGTATCTGTACTATGAAAATCAGACGAAATGAAAATTATAATAAATAAAAATACTCGTCTGCAACTATTTAGCAAAATTCATAAAATCAAATTATCGCAGATTCCTCTAATAATCAGGGTTTATTAAAAAAAAAAAAAAAATATATATATATATATATATATATATATTCAATTTCACTCACATTGTGATTCAAAGTATCTTTTAACACCCGTTTAACTTAATTATGTAGCTTTCTTTTGCTCAAATTTGTTTTCTAAATTTTGAATGGAAAACGCTTAAAAAAGAAAAAAAAAATGACAAATAAAAAACACAATCACAAACAAAGTTTATTTGATAAGATATATTATTTAAGTAAGGGAAAATATAAACATTTTCTTACTTTAAATGGTTTTCATTGTATAAATATTAACAATTAGAAAATAAAGCTTGTTATTAGTCGATTAAATGTTCATGGATCTTCACAGTTTTTAAAACAACTAAACGCTTTATTTAAAATATTACGCTTTTATGCTAGATTATATTCATTTAAACATGAAATGGAAATTCAGAAACGTTAATTCTCATAAATTGCAATAGTTTATAGTTGCATGTATTTTTTTGTCAACAAAAACTATTATTAGTTTTTTTCATTTTGAAAAGTATTAAACATATAAGTATTTTATACGACAAAATAAGATATTAATTGGGAGAAGTCTGTTTGCATGAGCATTTATTTCCGTTATTTATAGAAATTGTAATATGACGTTCATTTAATTTAATTGCGTATTAAAAATGGATTCATATCGTTGCTGATATCTGATAATTGGAAATGAAGTTAAAACTAATATTTCTTTCATTAACAAGAAATACAAAAAAAGAAAACAAAATACAAATTATCTGTCTCACTAGTTAATGTTAAACCTGATTTACATTACGAATGCAGTAAGCTAATTAATCACAACGTATAATTTTCTTGATTATTAAAAATACCAAAAGTTTGGAGCGTTTTTATGAATAATTAACTAAAATTGGATTTTTCTATTTAGATTATATATGTATTAAATATGTATAAGCATTTTTCGAAAAATAATTTATTTTTATGATTTGATGAATGTTTATTAGATTCCATCTGTTTCAATTATTTTCGTCATTTACGAAATTAAAGTAAGATGCGAATTCCAAATTTCTAACTAACAAACAACTTAACAATAAATTTGGATGTATATTTTTTTACAGATGTTTTAAATTAATCTCAGTAAATAAGCATATTGCATGAATCTTAGTAGTAAATATCAGTGATTAAAAAAAATCTTATGATTTTAATTACAATTTATATAATGCAATTAATAATAGCTATGTTGTATATTGTGCTGATGTAATGAATTTAATTTAGGTAATTAAACATAAGGAGTAAAAATCAGTTAATTATATTGAAAATTATTCTGTGACTAGTTTTCTTACATAATGTGTATAGTTACCACATATTTCTTTATACAAAATAATAATAATAATAATAATAATAATAATAAATTATTTGTAAGAAAACGCTTACACTTTTTATTTATTTAATTATTTTTCGATTATTTATGCATTTATAAAATACATACATATTTATATAACAAGTAATGCATTATGAAGAAATGTGCATTTAAATGATGGTTTAAAAAAATATTTAATGGATATATTAAATAACTTATTTTTTAAAACATCCTCATGTGTTATATTTTTAAAAAAATGAATATCACGTGTTTTATCTATTCTACAAAATAATATTAGTCATTACACATGATATATTTCTTTTAATTCTTCGAACGTATAAACAAAAGTATATTTGCTAAAAATAAAACCATAGAGAATAAAACGTTCTTTCATTTGTAATATTAATAATTCTTTATAGGTAATCTTAATAATTCCGTTGACTGAATTCAAATAAATAAATTTATTTCATAAAATTTAGTATCTATATTTAATATATTAATAATTAATATTTTTAAATAATTATTATTAAATATTTTCATTGAATTAACCATCCTTAAATACTCTTTACAGTTATTTACTGCAATGTAAATCTTTAAAAGTGCATATACGATGTTCGAAAATATTTTTTTCATATATTTCTATTTATCAGTTTTGTTTATCACTTTTCAAAGGTATAAATTTCAAAGGATTAATCCAGAAATTTTATTTCTGTACTCCTTTTACACTTGACGACTGCTCGCTTTTAAACGAAAGAATTATGTCATTTACGAGTAATTACATACAGCTTACTGGTTGAATGAAAAGGTTTTTAAGATAAGTTGTTTATAAGCTGAACTTTTTAACTGTAAATTAAAATGAAAAATACTTTCTAGTAACTTCAAACTTAAGATATGTTAATAAGGGATACAGTTATTGCACTTAAAATCTATTTCACATTTTAAAGTATGATTACATTTGGGTTTTTTTCCCTTCACTTTTCTCATTAAATGTAGAAGATATATATTTTCTAACTTTTTTAACATACACAATTTTTCATTTATGTATCATAAAATAGTATAAAAATGTGTTATTTAAAAGAATGTCCTCGTTATATGGCTCGCCAGTGACTGTACCGTAGAGAAGAAATGTGATGTTAATTAGGATTTAGTCATTTTATGACATGGGCTTGAGAATGAGGTAAAGAAATGACTTGAAGTATTATACTTATACCTGCTATGACAAATTTCTAAAGTATCAAAATGTAACACCTATGACGAAATAAAATTATAGAACTTGCTAAAAAAGTGCTATTTAATATGACGCAAACATAAAACATTTGCAGATCTACTAGGCTTTGTTAGTGACAAATGTGGAAGATTACAGGTAAAAAAAGTAAAATGAAATAATACGGTTATCGCAATAATGGAACTTTGTGTATTCTCGTTATAAAAAATTAAAAATGTAATAACAAATATGACATAACTTTGTCGCAACCATAGTAAAATCCACCAACCTCCAAGTATCGGAATGCGCGTTTTCTCTTGCGGATGTAATAGAAAAATATATCATTTTAAAGGCAATACGAAAAACGAAAATTAACGAAAAGGGAGTGATGAGTAAAAAATAATTTTAACTGTATTACTGGTAGCTGCTGATTCATAATGATCGAAACAATACGCTATTTCCTTAAATATTGCCTCGAGACACGTACTTCTACTTGCAAAGTTTCATAAAAAGAGTTGCCAAATTTAATGACATAACTTTCAACACCATAGGGGGTCTATTTGAGAATATACAAAAGCAAATTTTTATCCGGCCCAAGCATTGTATATTTCAAATTTGAAAAAATTTCCTTATTCATTCCTGAATTAAAAACAAAACAATTTATATCGATATCTGGAAAACTAGCAGATATATTAAAATCCAAAATTCGTGACTTACACAATTTACCCATGCGACATTTCTGAGCGACAGGTTATTGACTTATTTTGAATGCAAGATATGGATCATCCACAAATGTACGTTATTAAAAGCCGACATAAAACAGTGCCTCTCCTTTGGACATAAAATAGCAGCGTATAGATTTTAAGTTAAACCTAATATCAAAATATGGTGGTGGTCTGCAGTAGAAGTCTATGCGGGTCGAAATACCCAGGCTCGGTCCAGAGCCGACCCATAGAATAAAGGTTCAGCCGGGGCTGGAAAAAAATTAAAATCTTAGTGAGAGCCCGGACCGGCCTGACAGAATTTCTATAAAACGTAGTTTTTTAAATTGATATGATTAAAAATTGTTTCATATTGAGGAGTTCAGACCAAAAATACTTATTATAACTTTTCTTTCTTCATGTTTATAATTTTCATTTTCAATGGAGTGCCAAAGATTGTAATAATTATATTTTTTTAATAAATCTCTATTTGAATGTAAATGTTTCACTTATCATTTAATATCGTTAATCCATATTGGAGACTTTGAAAAATACTACACTGTAAAATCTTCTACGACTGAATGACATAGGAACTAAAAGAAATGCGTCATAGACAAGTTGCCTTGTTAGGAGGTGTATATGTAGTCTATTCTTTTCCCAGGTGTTAGAATATTCATTTTGCGTGGATCAACGCATTTTTCTGTTAAATACAAGATTCGGCCATAGGGAAGTTATTTTTCACCTGTTTCACTGCATTTAATTTTTTTTTTTTTTGCATTTAAATCTACTATCCTATAAAAAATGAATTTTAAAGTATAATTGTAAAATAATGGTCATTTAAAAATATATGCATAAAAAATGAGCTGAGCAAAATTTTTCTGATTTTTGCACTTATCACGAAACTCAGAAGATAATCATTTTAATATGGAATGAAACTTTCATTCCATGAAGACCTAGGAAGAAGGAAGTCTGTTCTGATTCGGTATGAAAAAATACGTTAGGCTCGGCCGCCTTCAGAAAAATGTAAGACGCGGGGCTTTCCCGGCCCCAGAATACAGACTATTTTAACGGCCTCGGTGGGATGATATAAAACCTAAAGTTGTGATGGCTAAAATTATGAAAAACTCTTAATTGGCCTGTTAGAAAAGCTTCGTTATCAATCACCCGAGGAACATTTAAATAGTACAAAAAATGTGGAAAAGGCAAACGTGAAACTAAATCGGAATTTTAAGCTACAGGGAGGAGATACTTAATCACATGCAATTTTTTAAAATACATATAAACATTTTATTAAGAGCCAATGTTTGTTTAAAACCTTAAATGCGTTTTTGTACATAATGTTTTTTTTTTTTTTTTTTTTTTTTTTTTTTTTTTTTTTTTTTTTTTTTTTACATTTCTCGTCTTTAAATTATTATAAATCAAGAATTGTTAAAGCAAGAGTGCGTAAACATGGTACATATCTTTTTTAATTATTTTACATTAATTTTGTTTCCGCAAATTTGAAGAAAATATTTACTTTTGACAACGTGATTTTTTTTTTTTTTTAAATAGGTTAAATCATTTTTAAAATGTATATTTGGAATGTTTTCAAAATTAACATTTAAAGATTCATGAAACAATATTAAAATTATATTCTCCTATTTCATTAAATGTAAAAAAAAAATAAATTCAACAAATAATGTTTCGAATTATAACGATTTTAAATTACCCCCACTTAAAAAAAAATAATAATCATTTATTTTTTATTTATTTTTTTCTTTTACTTTACGAGAAATTTTAGGATGCGAGTTTCATTGCAAATTATATAGTTAATCATCACAAAAAAGAATAAAAAAAATTCTAAATTGTAACTCAATAAATATATTGTTTGCATGTTTCTGGAACTCTTAAAGTAACATAGTTTCTTGAACTACACGCATTTCAATCTGTGTCTAATGCCTTAAAACACGACGAACCGGCATTTATTATTTAAACCGGCATATCTCTGTGAGTTTTGCTGATATGGAGATGGCTTTTTTATGTATTTAATTCAAGAATGGTTACGGAAAATTTTCCTAATAAAAATTTTACCCTACTTGAGCCGTATAAAATTTTATTTTTAGCATTTTCTCAAATAGACCCTGCATGGATTGGTAACTTATCTCGTACAATTTTGCGCCTTTTTTATGAAACTTTGCAGTTGGAAGCATGTATCTAAAGGCAACATTTAAGAAAATAGCCTAGTGTTTCGATCTTTTTGAATCACCCTTTATACGTGGGATCAGACTTTTTCTTATTTTGATGTTCGTGGTTAGATTATATTTTCCTAGTTTAAGGAGCAATTCTCATGTTTAATAGTACACAAATAAAGAGCTAATTGTCAAGTTAATAAATGCAAGGACTTTAAAGTTAATATAGGCATATTTGCAGTACCTAGTTTCTTATGAAATTTAAAGTTTACTATTTTTTCATTTTGTAAAACTGCAACTATAGTGTAGTATGAATCCAAAGTAATAGAAAATCCTTTTAAATAATTTTCACTAAGTTCCTGGATGAAATATGTATAATGAAAAAAATATTCCCAATTGCACTCGTAAGTAGATATTTTATTGGTATGCTGAACGAATAATTAAATATTTATTAAAATAACATTTGCGTGATTATGATTCTATAAAGTCTTATTTTTTTAAATTGCAATGGGATTTGAAATATTTTGTTTTCATGTATGCAATTCTATATAAATTAAGGGGTTTCAGGACTCTTAAAGTTGTAAAAAATAAAAAAAAGGCAATTTTCAACATTTAATATCTTAAAATGTATATAATTTAAAAACACAATTTTTATTGGTATTAAAGGAAATCTGTATGTTCTTTCATTTCATGTATTTAAAAAATTGCAAGATGCAGAATTACTATTTATAGGGCTTTCCAAACTGTCAGACATTTGTTGAGAAGAAAATAGGTATTCCAGTTTACGCGCAGGATTACAACATAAATTTTGCAACTAGAATGACATTTTTTGTACCTAATTATACTTCAGATTATAATAACTACGCTGGACCTAAATGAATTTGTATTTAAAGCATTTTTATATATTTAATATAAAGATGTATTTAGCTAATAGAAAATTTTGAAAATTTCAACAGTATAATCCCTAAAAATATATCATTTTGAACAGTAAAAATGAAATTTTCGTTTCAGTTTATACAGACTAACCTGAAACATATGTTTTGAAAATGTCATGAAAAATATCCAGAAGTTTCTGAGATATCCTGCGCCTTATACCAAAAAACGTCATTTGGAGAAAAATTACTTCAAAGTTTCAGAAACGCCGCTTTAGATATTGAGCAGGTACAATTCTAGTAGCCATAGCTTATGTTCGAATGGGAATTTAAAGGAAACAATCATACCAAAAGGTTCAGAAAAGATAGAAGTTTTACATCTAAAAAAACTAAATTTTCGAATATTTTAAAGATTTAAGATTCCTGAGACCCCTAAATGAGACAAATGAATTGTACTAGTTTCTATAAAAATAACCAAGACAGTCTTACTTGAAAAGCGTCTTAGAAACCTTTTACCATCTACTTAATGAATTTAAATAATAAATATAGAAATTATTTTAACAAAAGTTTAAAAATTATTTTCATTTTATACTTTTATCTGTAAACACGCTAGACATTAAACTTCAAATAATAGTCAATAAAATTACCATCGTAAAAAAATCCATTGTAAGAAACATAAATATACGTATTTTTTAATCTTAGAAAATAGTCAAACATATTTTGAAATATCTTATTAAAAAATAAATTTTTATGCCATCAAAAAGTTTTCACGCTTCCAGCAAAAATATTGCGTTTTGAATAAATCTGAAATCCAAGCATGGATATTTCAAATATCTAAAATTATTCCAATGTTTAGATTTATCATTTTCTCTAAAAATTCCGTTTCACTAGAGAAATAGTACCTAATATGTGAAAACCCAAGGGATAAAGAATTGCTCCTTTAAATTGCATGATTGTGGAATGAAATTTGAAGCGTACTTGGTACAGGGGAAACCAATAGGTTTGAAAAATTTAAAAAAAAAATGTAATCTAAAGCAGATAGATATTCCAAGAATATACAATACATGGAATAGAAAAAACAATTCTGGAATAAGCCAATTTTTCACCGATAAATTGATAACATTTACTGAAATATTTTCCGCCTTCAATAATTTATCTTCAATGATTTATCTATAATGCAAAATTTAAAAATAATGAAAACCAATGAATGTTTCTACTTTAAACATATATAATAAGTGTTTTGTTTTTACTTTCCAAAAATAAAATTGTACATTTTAGCAGCTTATAAATTATACAACAATTACATGATATAAAAATAGCAAATAAAGCCTTTGTGCAATAATATTAAAAAGCAGTAAAACCAACGTTTAAAAATGCACAAATAATACATGAAAAGCAGCAAACAGCTGTTTCGAATCTAGTAGCAAGATTCTTCTTAAGTGCAAGTTAGGGAAAAAGGAACAGCGTGCTAGAAAAAGCAAGGCTGGGGAAAAAGACACAGACCCCGATATACCCGATATACCCGATACGGGTAGCGAAGGCGCCAAAAACATGCAATAAGAGAGAAGCAGGGAAACGACTGGGTGGACAAGTAGCGACATCTACAGGAGAAGGAGAGAAAAAGAAACCAATAAAGGGGGGAAATTAAATTAATGCTTTCCAAATATTTGGAAAATCAGGAGTACTAGATATGTCATTGACATTCAAGATTGAGAATTTTTAATGATGTGGTAAGCTTCCCAAAAATCAAGATTAAGGTTAGAGGAACATTTTTGGATAATGATGGCTGAGTAAAAATCAAACCTATGCTGAGTAGACTAAGAATGTTGAGCTGTAGAAAAACGTTTAAGCTCATGATTTTTAACATAACCTTCATGCTCTTTTAAACGAAATCTAAGAGCACGTAACAGAATAAGGGTGCTAAACAATCAAATTATCAGGTTTGGTATACTCAAATTTAGAAAGACTAGAATTGTGAAAGGGACTATTAAATTTCTTCACAGCTTTATTGATAAGAGAAAGGTTGAAAACTCTATTGACAGCAACAGATTTTAAGTTATTAAGTTCATCCTTAAAAGATGCAGCATCTGAACAAATTTTTAGGAGACTGTTTACATGAATGCATTCTGGTTAACAAGATGATTTAAAAGACATGAGGTGTGTTAGAAACAGAAAAATGTTTTCTATAAATACAGGTTTTGAACAAAGAATCATATATAGTAACTAAAACATGAAAGAAAGGTAGTTTATTACTATTTTCTAACTCAAAAGTAAACTGGATATGTGGGTCGATGGAATTGACATTATGAAGAATGGAAATATCAAAAGGAGTACCAACTACAATAAACGTATCGTCAACATAGTGCATTCAACATCTAAAATTTACTTACTTATTAGACTTAATAATTGTTTCACAAAATAACGCATACAGATATAAAAAAAAAACTGTGTAGAAAATTACCCATACTTAAGCCGTCAGATTGTTTGAAAAGGTTATTATCAAATTCAAAAGTAGTATGATTAATGTAGATTTCAGTTAAGTTAAAAAGATCTTTGACTTCGATATCTGAATAATTAAATTCGCGTAATCAACATTCCAAACATGAAAGAGAACCTTCAATCGAAACATTAACAAACTTACATTATTGATAATAAGAAATGCATCTTCCACATCTGTGCAGTGTAAAAGAAATTCCCTCTTATTTAAAAAAAATATATACATTTTTTTTTTTTTAATTTAAGTACTATTCCTACAATAGCATGTTTCATTGGTGGTGTTCAAGCAAAGTTAGAAAAAAGGTACAAGGATAATATAGGACTATCAAAGATGGAATATGATTAATCTATTCTTCCGCAACAAGTACATGGACTTTCTTTAAAAGAAATAATATACAGTCATTACGCAGTAAATAAATACATTTTTTAGCCTTAAAATTTTTACATTAAAGTTTGGTATAGTCTCAGTTCCCGCTTTTGTTAGCGCGTATGGAAAATTTACTCCTGAGATACCGCTATTAAAAATGTCAAATTAATGACGATATCATTCCGAATTTCTGAAAAGAATATTGCTTTTCGAATTTTGTGCGTCGCAAATGACGTTTAGGATGAAGGTTGACGTCAACTACTGCACAGATTTGCTGGCTAATTAGTTAATAAGTAATTTATTTAAATATATATATATCGCTTCTCTTAAAATGTTTCAAAAGATATACAGTATTCCATTAATAAAACAATTGGATCCAAAAGGACTACACTAGCTATAGAAGTTACTTTCCGGTGTACATTTCATTGACGAAATTCGATTTTTTAAATAAAATTTTTAGATATTTTAATGTTTGAAATGTTTGAAATAAAATGTTAAAACAGAAAAAAATGACAAAATAACAAGATAGTTTAAATAAAATATTTTTTCCAAGTTCACGCAACAAAACTGAAATTCATTTATCTGTGAAAAATATCAATAAAAACATAAAACATGGTAAAAAATCTGAAACCTAGGGACAAAGTTCAAAAAATAATATCAACCCTAAAAATGTGTGCAGGTTAATTTTTAGATACATATTTATATAAAACAATAGTTCCAGTTTCAGAAAAAAAATTAAATTGAATTATTTTTATTGAAACAATTTTATCCAGACAGCTCCAAACTTCAAAATCAGCATCAGGGACACGGGACGGTAGATGAGGAGTTTTCCATGTGTTTAAACCCCCAACATCGTCCAAAAGTTATTTATTTCGTTAATATTGTTGTGCAATCATGCAATGGGATGTTCCCAAGTATATGAAATAAAAAAAAACACAAAAAAGTGTATTAAATAAAAAAAAAATATTATTCAGATTGTGTTAAGGTTGTGTGTTCAGATCACAACCTAAGGTTATGTTTTCAGATTCAGGTTGTGTGTTCAGATCAGTTAAAAGATTGTGAGAATGCCCCATATATATAATCCAAACGGAAAGCTCGTTCCGAATCTCTGTATTTCTAGTTCTACTGCATGGATTTTGACGGAACTTATACTGTTAGATAGGTATAGTTTCAGGAAAGGTTTTAAACTATAACAGATTGTTCTACGTAGATTAGTTATAGGATTATAACGGAAAGTTCTGTTATTTTGGACGATAAGGTTACCACTTTAATTCTTGGCGAAATTCATCGTTGATAAAAAAAAAAAAAAAAAAAAAAAAAAAAAAGAAAGAAAGAAATGAAACGATTATTACACCTCGCAAAATAAAAGAAAAAAAACTGTTACAAATTTTATTAAAAGAAAAGAAAAGAAGAAAAAAAGTCCTTTTTAATGGGTGATTATATAAAAAAACAAAAATATTTCATTTAAACATGAAAGGGAATGTTCTTAATGCTTAAAAAATTACTCAGTTAAAATATTGCAATTGAAATAAGATTTGGTTATTTATCTTTTTCTTCAGGTTAAGAAAAATGCTTCTGAAAAATTGATAGGAGGATAATAAAGGAAGTTTCCATAAGTGCATGCTTAGCAATATTTGAAAATAAATATATGTAATATTCTTCTCATGGGGAACATATAGAATATTCTTCTCATGATATATATTATGTTTATAAAAAAATCGGCAGAACCTCGATTTAGCGTTCGTAAAAAAATAATGAAAATTAATTTTGGGGGCGATTTAATGCTGGTTGGCGACACAATAAAATGTTGAATGATACTTTTTTTATGATAAATAATTTTTAAATAAAACTTTTTTTACTCATCATACGAAGTTGTTTAGATTAAGTTTTACTTAAATAAACACATTTTTATTAATACAGTTTTGTCATAGACCTTTATATGTGTATATATTAAAACTTTACTATCCCAATTATACGGTTTAAAACAAAATTTAAATTTATTAAATTTCTTCCAAACTCAAAATTAATGTCCGATTCTGAACATTGGCAATTAGATTTCGATATTATTAGTGTCAGAAACAAGAAGTGAAGGTTATTTTTGCCATGGAAACAACTAATTAATATAGACATGTTTAATGATAGCATTTTTAATAAGCCAGCTACTTTTAAAACAAACTTAAAACGGTACTACTTGATTATACCGTTTTAAGAAAAAAAAAAAAAAAAAAAAAAAAAAAACCATCGCCAAACTATAAGATTAAATGCCAATGATGGCTGATCGTAAATTTTACTTTCACTTAACATTAAACACGGTACACGTGTTTGATGCGTCATCAAGTGATTTTTAATCTGACTTCTATTTGTAATTTTATTAATGTTTACAAATTTATTTATTTTTTAGTTGTTTAAAATAAAAATTTTGCCAATTTGTATATTTTGGCGAGTAGTTTGTCCATTTATATAATATGGTGAAATTGGTGGACAGGATATCAAATACTACCCTTAAAACTTCTCCAGCCAGTGAATCTATGTAAAGTTAAATAACTACTGCAACACGCAATTTGTATCTATTATATATGCTTACAGTTAAAACATAATACGCTAATCCTTCGTTTAGGTTTAAATTCATTGAGTTTTAGGCATTCAAACACTTATTTAATGAGCAATTTCCAAATGCATTTAAATATCTTACATTTGGGAAGGAAATGTGTTGGCTAGCCAAATAGCATGGAACGTTCGTCTTTTCTGCGCCAAATATTCGAATATATTTCTTTTTCTTTTTCAGATTTTTACTGAGATTCCGCCGCCAAATTTGACTGATGTTTTACTACATATATGAGTAGTTTTATAAGCATTTTGTTTTTCAAAATAATTTAAGTATGCTCGTTAAAGAGACCCTCCTTGCGAGTAACAATTTTGTTTTGGATTTGTTCTTTTTTATTTCTAATTCCTCCATCATGTGACTTACAGACGAAGCTAGCAGATGTAATAGTAAATGATGCTACTTATAATTTTTATAAGTTATACGTTTATTTATGATTTTCAGTTTTCTTTTGTCGCCAAACAATTTGATAGTAAGAGTGACATAGGTTAAAGTGATGTTTACAATAAATGTGATTTTGCAAGTGTACGAAAGCCTTTTTAGAGTATATTCTAAAATTCAAATGTACTACATATAAATAGCAATTAATATTTTGAAAATGGAGTCAAATATTTTAATTATAGTATAAATGTCTCCCACACACGCACATACATATTGTAAAAATAATTTAGTGTTAGACATTTAAAAAATTTCTCACCATACTTTACTTTAAAAACATGTCGGTTTGCGTTCCCCAAATTTGTGACTTTTATAACCTCGAAGTCGAATTAGCTAATATTAACCACTCTCTTTTTAATTAAATAAATATGTCCAATTTCCCTTGTAGAAACGTTCAATTCTTGCAATGCTAAGTAGTGAAGATTATTCTTAAGAAAATGTAAGCAATTATGCGTTATTACTATTACGGATGAAAACATTTTACAATAAAAATTGCTTTCTGAAATCACTTTTCGGTAGACCATTTAATTCGTCATTTTTTCCCATATCCTCCCTTCTTTTCTCCCTTCGTTTAGAAATGTTATTAAAAGATAATGGATGTATCTTCCATGATCAACCACCTTACAATTTGCGAGTTTACTATACAGGGTGTCCGGTCTCAACGGTGTCCAATGGCTAATTCCTAAACCGTTAGTCATAGATAGTCATAGTTCCAATTACAAAAATGTTTTAAATCAGGTAAAGAAATATTTTAAAATCGATTTGGGTCAATAAAAACACTTCTTAAAAAATTACGAAATTTAAATTTTTATACGGTCCCCCGATCCTATAAGTTATATTTAGTGAAATTTTCCTTTTACTCTGACAAATAATACAAAAAAAGTCCCGTTATTCTACGATTAAAATTGACCGAGTAATAGCTGTTTAAATTTGGAGCATATTTTTTGCTGCAAATTGGGGGTCATTCACAAATTTAGTCGAAATATAATTCCGTCAGATATATTAAAAATGGTTGAGAGTAAAATTAACATTGCAATATAAATTTGAAATCTTTGATCATTCTGACATATTAATGCAAAATATACAATTTGTAATAAACATTTACGAAGAAAGAGAAAACAGAATTTTTGTTAAATAAAATTATGCTAAATTAACAGCCTCAATTTTTTACAAAATGATACGTATTTTAAAATATTATTAGGTTACACTAGCCTGCAAAAGTTGGGCTATGTCATGTTTTTTAGCTTTTGAAAGTTGATTCTTAGGTATTCTGTACCGCGGAATCTGAATTTGACCTTCATTTTTAACCATCACATCAGGCTTTTTCGCAAAATTCAAATTTAAAATTGAATCTCCTCCCTTATCTCATCGGACCACTCAGCTATTTAGCTGTAAGAATACCAGGATAAGCAAAAATATCGAATAAATTTTTAATCAAATAAAATAAAATAAAATAAAATAAAATAAAAAATGTTTTACATATGTTTTATAGTATTCGGTTTTCGCTATATTTGAACTTACATATTTGCGATTTGCAAAAAAATTCTAACGTGATGGTTAAAAATGAAGGTCATTTTCGGGATTCAGTGCTAAAAAGTGCGTAAAAATCAATTATCAAAAGTTAAAAAACACAACCATATCCTATACTTTATAGTATTCGATTTTTGTTATTCTTTAAATTTGAAAATTTATCATTTGCGAAATATCCTGACATGATGGTTAAAAATTAAGGTAATTTTCGGATTCAGTACTAAAATATACTTAAAAGTTAAAAAACTCAACAATCGCAGTCTTGTATTATCTAATCTAAAACTTTTTCTTCAACTCCTTGGCAGAAATCTATCCGAAATTTTTTGTGTTATCCTGTAAAATAAGTATAAATGGTAACCACCAAAAATCTTAATAATATTACATTGTTATCGGATTTGCGCCAGTATGTATGATGCAATCTCGATCGGATATTTAACAGTGGGTTAAAGTTCGAGTAAAATTTTGAACTGGAAAAACATACATACGATTGTTAAAGTAACATAAAAACTTATAAAAAAAATATAATTTTTGTTCAAATAAATCATAAGAGAAACAGTCTCAAATCCTGACAAAATAAAACATGTTATTTTAGCCAATTTGAGACTTAATCACAATACTTGTAGGATTTTTTTTCAAAGCGCAGATACACATGAAGTAAGATCTTTGAATACTTTAAACACTTGGTATATGATCCCTCAAAGCCAAACCGAACTCATTTGTTTTCAGAGTAGAAAAGTAGCACAAGTCATGCATTTTTAATGTTTCATAACTCGCTCAATTTTAGCGTTATATGAATGGGACTGTTTTTGTCTTAATTGTCAGTTTAATAGGAAAAAATTACTAAATTTAACTTATAGGGCCGGGGGACCGTATAAAAATTTAAATTTCGTAATTTTTTAAGAAATGTTTTTATTGACCCAAATCACTTTTAAAATGTTTCTTTACCTGATTTAAAACATTTTTGTAATTGGTACTATATGTCTATGACTAACGGTTTAGGAATTAGCCATTGGACACCGTTGAGACCGGACACCCTGTATAATGTTGGAAGATTCGTTTATATTTGATAGGAACCGTCGACGGTAAATCCGATTTCTGAAGATTATGCGAAATTTGTACTTAGCGATTGGTAAATTTATGTTTATTTTTATTATGGATCAAACGGACAAAATATATTTACTATTATATATTTTTCATCTGAAGTTATTTTACTTTTTAAAACATAACTTTGAATGCACACACACAAAAAAATCTTTCAAATGCCAGAGGTGGCCAATGGAATAATATCTGTTCATTTAGCCTAGGTTTAAAAAAAAAAAAAAAAAAGTAGCTCAGATTATAATAAAATTTCAATCATTATAAAGTAATTTTGGCTGATGCACAGCCCGTGCAGCTGATCGTAGCCACAAATTAACGTTTTTAGTTTTATTAAGGCAAGAGACTGATGAACAATGACGCCTTGAAAATAACAAGCCTGTTTATTTCCCCGTCTTATTGGGCGAGAGAAATGGAAAAAAATCTTCGGTTTGCCAAAAAGATCATTACCAAAAATTTTGTATAATTATCTTTATTTACCATTCGCAAAGAGATTTGATAGTGAAAGATCTAAAATCAATCAATAACAATTTGACATTGTTTAATAGAATGTGGTTTGGCACATAATTAACTCTGTTTTGTATTTAATTATGGTACATTTGTAGCCATACCGTTACGAACATTTCTACCGTTTCACATAAATATTTGTTGTGGATCTGATTACGGATGATTGGGAACATTTTATTGAATGAAAACTAGAGGTTTAATTTTCTATTCGAATGAGTTATCGAGGTTATTTTCCTAGGTTAATTGTTGCATGATTAAAACTGGTATATAAAAAGAAACGGCAGTTAAAATGACATTGTTTTAATTTTATTCACGCGGTTCAGCTTTAAATATTCACTTTTACGTGACTCATTTTTTTTTTTTTTAAATATAAAAGTTAAATACTGTTTTGACTATATTTACTTTACTGGAATTCGAAGATAAAAACTGTAGAAAACCTGCCAAAAGAAGACGTATATTACCAAATATAATGTAACGTAGAGAGAGATTGTATTTATGTTATCAGATCTACACATATCACCAAGCTGAGAAGCCCGGAGTATAAGAATTAACAAACGAAAGTGAATAACTTCAATATTCTTTAAGTTAACTGGTCAATCTCTGCAATCATTGTAATTATCTTTTTTTAGTAATGTGGTGATTAGAGATCATTTTAATTTCTGATGATCGTAATGGTCGCATTTCTCTCCCAAACTCTGCATGTTGTACTAAAGAATTACTTCTGAATTGCCGAATTTCGTCTAACGCATCAGATAATATAATAGCGCAATGGCGTCCGATAAGTATTTAGAAAATGCGGAAGGTCTTTCCAGGTGAAGGTCCATATTAATTTCAAATACAGGGTTGAATTCTACATTTCGTTTGATTGAAGGTTTATTTGAAAAATGGACCAGCTCAGCGGGCTCAGCCTGCTAGTTAGCAATATAAATGAGTTCCACATTCTGTTACACACACAAGACAAGCAGAACCGGTCATGATTTTTCAGCCATACGGATATAAGTGTGTGTGGCATATACTTGGTGGAAGACGCAACATGGTATAGAAATAAGCTAAAATGAAGACAAAAATTAATTATTTCTTATATGTCTTCCAAATCTCATTACAAATTACTCATAGACACTTACTCATTCATTTTTCAAACCATTAAAAACATACTGGCGACATGCCCTGAACGCCTGAATCCACAGCAAGCCATATCGTAAACTTTCAAGGCTTCAAATTTGATCTCTTCTGAATACAGCTTGAAGCAAGTCAGCCACATTAGGAAATGGGATTTCTGTGTTTTCCGTTACTGAGATTTATCTCTATAACCTACAAGGAATCCCGAAACATGCATTTGATAACTCTGATGGTTCCATTAATGATAGTGCTGTTGCTTACACAAGCGACGCATGTGACAATAGGCCTACACCAGCAGTTGCTTCCACCAAAAGATCATGTGGGCCAACACCAGCAGTTGCTACCAACAGTAGATCTAGGGGCAGGGAATTGTCACAAGCACAAAAAAAGGATTTCCTGTCCTGAAGCTATCATTCATATTCCTCAGGTCAGAAAAACTTAACCATCTGGGCATAAGAAGCAAACAGCAGAGATCTTAACTGCATCAGAGAGAAGAAAAACTATGCGGGAAAAGGTTAGAGAAAATCGTAAAAAGTTAAAATAAATAAATAGAAACCTTCGAAAAATTAGAATAAAAGAGAAATGTATGCGCGTCTTCCCCGAGTTACGAAATTCCTCTGTATACCAGTGTTGATAGTTTTGATGAGGATAATGGTATAGTTATAGTTAATTGACAGGCAATGTTCCAATATAGTCTGATTTTACTTATTTTCTGTGATGTGGCATCTTCCCCGTATATATGGGGGAACTTGCCCCAATTATATGAGTTTTTTTAATATTAAATTTGTCAGTCATTCAATCACTGGAAAAGGAATTAATGAGTGTACATAACCAATTAAATATTAAAGAGCATCGTAGTACATTTTTATTTATCTTATCATTTCAATTTTACTTTACTAAGCAAAACATCCTATTATGTGGTGTCTTTCCCCAAATTACCTTATGCATGCAGCACCATACATTCCTATTGATTTAGTTGATTTATTTGGATAGATTGCAATATAAATTTTCAAATGGTGTTTAAATTTTTGGTTTCGAAAAGTGGATTATATTCCTCTTAACACTTAAATATTTACAATGTGCGACGGTCTGAAACAAGAATGACGAGAAATATTAAAATTAGTTTTAGGTAATTAAAAGTTACAATTTACCCATTACAGGTTTGTTTTTATGATCGAGTGGCACTAGTATCGATTGTCATAAATACACCATTTTCTATTGTTTTGTTTTCATTCTCAGTCATTTTTCTTTGCTGATTCTGATAAAGTTCCTTTCTAACTCACTTAAATTTAATATTAACTGTAAACCATCCCACTCAATCAGTAGAAAGGTGCGTGAAATTAGTCACTGAAGTGCTGATATAGTTTGACGACTAGAACAAATGGTGGATCATATCTGATCGATTTTGGCATCTCGAGGAATAATGGCTTTAACTGAAAGCAAGTCATATTATGAAATAACTCACAATAAATATTTTTTTCATTTTAAGTTTATTTAACCCGTTTAGGTTAAACATCCCTGTATTTTAATTAATAAAGTACTAAAATACTTTACATATGCTTTACTTATACTTTATTTTATGCCTTACTTATACTTTACTTACTATACTTATACTTATGAAGTAAAATATCAGTAGATGAAGCGATCGTCTAGAAAAGTGAATGACTACCTTTTTTTTCATTTTCCAGTTCACAAATTTAAAGATTTATAGCATATTAATAGATATAAAGTAAATGTATTTATTTCTAGACATATTATAAAAATTGTAAAAATTTTGAAAAAATGAAAAATTTAAATTTTTGCAATTCTTTTTAAAATAAGGTCCTTTTGCGGCAGTAAAAGACATGTTTTCATCATAATGAACATTTACCTGGACATTTCTCATATATTCATGTAGCTATTGCGTTCTATTAGAAATTGTATTGGTACGTTTGGTTAATAATAAAAAAAAATGAGCTTTTTTTAAATTCAGGCCCCTTGCAGCGGTAAAAGATGTTAACCGATCGATGTAATATTTTACGAATTTATTCTTTATTACAAAAGGCAAATTTTCTGTGTCATTAGATTTCGATTATCAATATTTTGTTTTTTGTTTTTATCTAAACTAATGTATACGCAGTAAACGACATCAGAAAGAACATTACAGTATAATCACATTTCATAACGTAGAGGTACAAGTTAAATTATGTATTAAAAATATAAATGCTTACTTTTCACGTTACAAGGAATTATATATTCTAAAAAAATAAGTATTTTGTAACTAGAATGTCAAAGCAAAACTGCCTAAATGAGCGTTAAATTCAGCTTTATTTCACATGTAGGCATATTTTTTCTTTTTAATTTCTTTTTTTTTATATTCTTTTTGATAATTAGGAACAAAAAAAAAAAATGCGTAACTAGAAAATTATATTATTTTTAAAAACAATTACAGCCATGAAATTTCTACTTAGAAAAAGAAAAATACCAAATGTTCGAATTGAAAGCAATACAGACCTAAGGTTTTAGTTTTTTTTTTTTTTTTTTTTTTTTTTTTTTTTTTTTTTTACACTAGGGGGCTCGGCCCCCTACGAGCTACGCTCGCCAACCCCCGTCCAGACACCGCAGACTCTAAATGCACGCTAATGTGATCGGCTTTAAAAAGATTTCGGTAGATTGAATTATAATTTAAAAAACAGTGGCGATCTCCCTATAAATGGATTTCTATTCATTTCTCTTTGATTGGGGAAATTTTAACGCCAAATCCGCTGCAGTACTACTTGATTATCCCGTCGACTAATTTCGCCAAATTATATAAATTGCCAAACCACTCGCCAAATTATACAAATTGATATAATTTTTATTTTAAATAACGAAAGAACACATAAAGTAGTACAACATTAATAAAAATACAAATAAAACGTCGAATAAAAATAACTTGATGACGTAGACACGTGTATCAACATTTCAAAATAAGCTAATATAAAAGGAATTAAGTAAACAGAATCTTTGTCTACCGGTATTTTTTAACAAAGCGAAAAGAAAGTTCTTTTAAATGAGACATTTTAAATTAATCGTTTTTAATCTGACGTAATTTTGACCAAACTATTCTTTCTCATTTTAATATTCACGTGAAAATACTTGCGTTAGAAATGAAATATTATTTGCGCTTTCCTAAGAAAAATAGTTGAAAAGTATCTGCTCAAAATGTCAAATAAATGTCTAGCGCAATTTCTAAATTTAAACCGTTTTGCAATATTATTTTGTGTTCGTTTTATGTAATAACTGTGGTGTGACGTAAATATGACACAATTTCTCCTATTTAAGACTTCTAACGCATGTTAATAAATTTATTATTTTACAAATTCCTTTCTCTCTTAAAATTCACGTGTAATTATAGTTTTATGACGTAATTTTTAATAAGTTCCTGCTTTTTGTACATAATTATTTAATTCTAATTCCAATGTTTTTTTTTTCTGTTTATAATAATCACGTGTAAATAAATTTTTAATTTATTACATATTTAATTTATTTACATTTTTAATTTATTTACATTATTACATTTTTAATTTATTATTTTTTTTTTTTTTTTGAAGCAAACATTATTGTTTCCGCTGTTTATACAGTTGGCCACAGTTTCAATTAATATCACTTTCTAAAATCTGTAAAAAATATCTCTAGAAATGCTGAAAATTTGAATTTAAAATAGAAATAAAACCTCAAAAAATTAGCCAAATTAAAAAAAGAAATACAATCTGCACACCGGCAAATTCTAGCGCATAATAAGATCTAAAAATGATTACATTCCCATGTATAGTTTTTGCTGCTATAAAACTTATTTGAAAACTGTCTGCATCAGCGTGTTTATCAAACATTTCTCTATAATACCACCGATTTTCCTATTTTTGTACGCAATAGTTTTCTTAATATTAACGAAGAAAGACCTCCTGTCACAAAGTATTCAAAACCGGCGGCGGCGGCGGCAGTGACAGCGGTAGTTACTTTTTTTTTAGAATAGAGAGATATATGAATTTCACGCAAACATAACACAAACGCACGTGAGATTCATAATCTTACATCATTTATATTGAGTCTCTTTGTAAAAATAATGAAATTAAATCATTTATTGTATAGAAAAATATAAACCTGTCTCTGTATACTGAAAGTGGTGATATTTCACACATTTGTTTCGCAAAGAACATAATAATTTGAATTTAAAATATAACAAAATGTAAACTTACTCCATATGAAAATGTTAATATGTTCCCAGCTTTAGAATTCTGAAAACGAAATAAATCATTTATTTTAATACTTCCCATAACTGCATAAACTTTTCCAAATCTTACCAGTTCAGGATGGTTAGGCCTAACCATAAACAAGTTCCGATACTGAATTTATTTACTTTATTTAACAAAATGTTTCGAGCAAATAAATTTATATGATTTGGCAACTGGGGGAGGTTAACGACTTTCAATGTGTTACAATCTCAGTTTCACAATTTTACAAATAAATATATATTGTTATTTCCAATGAAGTTAAGTATCCGTTTTTAAAGCTACTTATTTTAAACTACAATTGTTGATACGATGTAATACATTAAGAACAGCCTCAAAAGAAATTAACGACATATCTTTGGAACAATCTGCGGCAAATGCATTTTATGGACATTATGTTTAAAATTTATGTAATTAGTATCTGATTATTTTTTCTTTCGAAATCGTAAAACGCAGTTTTTTTGTGTTTATTTTTAATATTTTACATTTTTTCAGACACCATTTCGTTAAAATAAAGATTTCAGGAAAGTTTCTGTGGTCTACTTTCTTTCAAAGAACTCTGGCCATATTGTCCTTTAAAATCCTAGAAAAGTAAATAAATAAAACATTCTTTTTTCGCATCTGATTTAGGAAAATAAGACAAAATGAAAAATATAATAAATAAAAATAAACGTCCGAAACTATACCGCAAAATGCATAAACGCAAGTTATTGTGGATTTCACAAAATAATCAGTATTTATTTTACATCACTAAAATACAATTCCCTGGATATTGAGATTCAACCTATCTTTTAACACCTTTTAAACATAACTATGTATCGTTATTTTGCTTAAATTTGTTTCTAAAATTTGAGTGGTAAAAAATAATAATAAAAAAATACCAATAAAACACACAATCAAAAACAAAGTTTATTTAGTAGGATATATTATTTAACTAAGGAAAATAAATTTTCTTACTTTAAATGTTTTTACTGTATAGACATTAACATTAAAAATGTTAAGCTGAATTGTTATTAGTCTGTTATAAATGATTATGGAACTCAGTAATTTTTAAAACAACTTAAAGATTTATTTAAAATATTACTTTTACTTCTACATTATATTAATTTTAACATGAAATGGTAATTCGAAAACATTAACTCTCATCATTTGCAATAGTTTAAAATTGCATAAATTTGTAACCAATATTTTTTTTCACATTTTGAAAAGTATTAAATGTATAAGTATTTTATACGATAAAAATAAGATATTAATTAGGAGAAGTGTGTTTGCATGATTGTTTATTTCCTTTATTTTCTGAAATTTTAATTTGACGTTCATTTAATTTAATTGCTTATTAAAAATGAATTCGCATCTTCGGTGATATCTTCAAACTAGAAAGGCCGTCCTACTAATTTTTCTTTCATTAATAATAAATGCAGAAAAAGGAAATAAATATAAATTATCTGTCTCACTAGCTAATTAATGTCATTATTTACATTATGAAATGTAATAAGCTAATATATTATAACGTATATTTTTCGCGATTTATTAACACAAGAAAAAGTTTGGATCGGTTTTATTTGATCAGTATTTATTTGAATCGATCTGTTTAAGTTATTTTCGTCTTTCATGTAATTAACGTAAGATATGAATTCGAAAAATGTAACTATCAAACAACTAAATCTTAATGTATTTTTTTTTCTTTTTGAGATGATTTAAATTATTCTCAGTAAGTAAATATATTTCATGAATCTTAGAAGTAACAGTGATTGATTTATTTAGAAAATATCTTAAGATTTTATTACAATTTATATAATGAGATTTATAATAGACATGCTGTATATGTGCATATATAATGGTTTAATTTTGATAATTAAACAAAATGTAGTATCTAAGGTTTTTCATATCAGTTATTTATAATGTAAATTATTTTGTTACTAGTTTTCTTACATAATTTTACTTAGTTATATTACTTTATACTCATTTTTTATAGATAAAGCCTTTGTATGAAAACGCTTACACTTTTTGTTTATTCAATTATTTTTCGACAAAATTGGCATTTATAAAACATTATTTGTATAACAAGTATTGTATTGAGTGATATTTGCACATAATTGGTGAAAAATATTATATATTTAATGAATATATTAAATAACTTATTTTTTATAACATGATTGCATGTTATATTTTAAACATGAATATCCCATGCTTCATCATATTCTATAAAATAATATGAGTAATTACGTATGATATGCATATCTTCAATCTCTGAACATAAAGAATCATATTTGCTAAAAATAATATCATGGAGAAAAAAATCTCATCTTTTATTATATTAATAAATTCCTATATTGAATTCAAATAAATTAATTTTATTAAATAAAATTTAGTATCTATATATATTTAACAATTAAAAAATATTTTTATTATTATATATTATATTATTTTTTATTATTATATTATTATATAATTATTATTGAATGAAATTTTTATTGAATTAAGCATTCTTAAATAATTTTTCAAGTAAAAAATAATTCCAGTTATTTATTCCAATATAAATCCTCTACAGTTAGAATGTAAATTTAAAAATGCATATACCCTGTTTGAAAATATATTTTTCGTATATTTCTATTTATAATTTATGCATATCACTTTTCAAAGGTACAAAATTCAAATTATTAATCCAGAAATTTTAATTTTGTATTATTTTTTCACTTAACGAGCGATTGCTTTTAAACGAAAGAGTTACGTCATTTAATAATATACAGCTTACCGGTTGAGTGAAAAAGTTTTTAAGATAAGTTGTTAATAAGCCGAATTTTTTATTTGGAAATTAAAATGAAAAATACTCTTTAATTAAAGAACATAATTTACATGAATAAACTAGATTTATGGAATACTTATTTATGCATGAAAACACGTAACTTTAAATGCAAATGTCAAAGTTAAGCTATGTTAATGAGGGAGAAAGTTATTGCACTTAAAATCTATTTCACATTTATAAGTCTGATTTAATTTTGATATTTTTTTTCCTTCTCGTTTCTGAGAAAACAAGGAAGATATATATACTTTAATTTTAACAACAAACGAATTTCACTTATTTATCATAGAGGTTGGTTGATTTGATCTATGGCACAAAGTCCTTTTAGAGATGCACTAGATGGCCAAATGTGACCGATCACTTTCGATTTTTGACGTTTTATTAAATATCTAGAAAAATACATAAGGAATAAACATGGAACTGCAGGTATGTAAACAGTATAGTATAGGTCATATATTTCCATGAATTTTTTTTCCCGAAACGACATACGGGACAATGAACAAATTGAAAAAGAACGAATATCTTTTGGATAACCCTGTAAAAACTAATGCATCAAAGTTTTCAAACTCGAGATTATTAATAAGTGTTTTATTGTAATATACTTTGTTAATTTTATGAGGATAACATGTATAGTAGTAGAGAAATTAAGGTCCCAAGTTAACCAAATTAATCAGTCCCAAATTCCGCCAAGTTTTTTGCTTATAATTTGCTGAGTTCTTAATATAAAAAAATGTTCTTTTGAGAAAATATGACAAACAGCATTGTACACGATACTCTGTAATCATAATTAAAAAATAATAAAAATTGTATGAAAAATGAGCAGGTTTACTAAAAAATGTTTCACTTCGCAACCGCGAATGCAATCAAAATGTAATATGCATAATGTATTACCTATGTATATAGACCAACGTTTGTGAATATCTCAAAATCATAGCTTGAAAATTCTGAAAATTATCGTCGATAGCATAAGCTCGAAATCCGTTGTTCCCAAAAAGAAGCAAAAAGATGAGGGGTCGTGTCCAAATACAGTAGTACATGCAATATTGTGTACGCTTTCTTGGCGCTAATCAACAAATATTTGATACAACCCCTTATCTTTTTGCTTCTTTTTGGGAACAACGGATTTCGAGCTTATTGACGATAATTTTCAGAATTTTCAAGCTATGAATTTGAGACTTTCACAAAAGTCGTTCTATTTACTTAATACATTATGCATATTACATTTTGATTGTATTCGCTCCTACGCAAGGAAACAATTTTTAGTAAACCTGCTCATTTTTCATCCAGTTTTTATTATTTTTTATTTCTGATTGCAGAGTATTCTGTACAATGCTGTTTGTCATATTTTCTGAAAAGAACTTTTATATATATATATACATTAAGAACTCTGCAAATTATAAGAAAAAACTTGGCAAAATTTGGGGCTGTTTTTATAAAAACCTTAATTTTTCTACGAATATAAATGCTATCCTCATAAAAATAAACACAGTTTATTACAATAAGGCACTTATTAATAATCTCGAATTTGAACGCTTTTGTTACATTAGTTTTTACAGGGTTATCCAAAGATATTCGTTATTTTTCAATTTGTTGACAGTCCCCTATGGGGTTTCGGGAAAACAATCTTAGCGGAAATATATGACCTATACTATACTGTTTACACACCTGCAGTTTCAGGTTGATTTCTCATGTATTTTTCTAGATATTTAATAAAACGTCAAAAATCGCAAGTGATCGGTCACCTTTGGTCATATAGTGCATTCTGCGACAAGACAAATTTAAAAAACAAAACCCAAAAATGTATTATAGAAACTTAAAGTTAAAAAAATGGTCCTAACAAAAGGATAGGAAAAGCAACAACGTAGAGTGAAAAACTGTAGTGATAAGGCATGAGTAAAAACCACATATTAAAGAGTCAAATGATCTTATCAAATACAAGATCAAATACAAGAATGCAAGTAAAATTTGCATAGAAAATATTATGAAAAGAAAGTAATGTGATGATTAAATATAAAACCAGTCTATGAGACAAAGGGAGTTTTAACAGTTAATATCCGTATGGGCTATAAACTAATAAGTCAATAAAACGAAGTAGAATATGTCCAAATACAAGATAAAATCAACAATATTTAAAGCACAGATAAATAAAAAATAAATGTCAAGTGCGAGTATTATTCGCGCACAGATGGTTCCGTAGAATAAATGTATGAATTTTTAATTGTATTATTAAAAAAATCGTTACTAAAAGAATAATAAGACTTTGTAAAAAACTATACAATGTATGGTTGGGTATAGCTGTACATACTAGAAAAGTATGATTAGGTATACCATAAAAGTTTGAATAGGTATACCATAGGTATACCATATTCGTTAGGTATACCATAAAAGAGTTATAAATCCTAAATAATATCAAATATTGCTGTTCTGTATAACTCTATTTTTAACCTTATCCTAATCTGTTTATGATGAATTTAATTCGGTACTGACAATAAAAGTGGTGCATATTTAACCTTCATTTGGCATTTCATAAAACTAAATTCAGCATAGTAATATTCTTCCTACAGTGTAGCTAAAACAAAATCTTTGTTCTAAATTTAAATTTGGCTTTTTGATAATCGTGTTTCGAAAGGAGGCCGCAAAGTTTCAACGCCGCCTTGTTCCGTGCCGCGTTTTACCGGAAAAGGTTTTTAATTAACTTTTAAAGATACGGTAGGCGTATTGAGAGATCTACTCAATGGAAAGTAGTCGCGAATCCCACAGTTTTTATGTGATTCACTCTAATTAAAATAGTCTGTTTTTAACAATTTGACGTTTAATGCTTTTACTGTTACTGGGCATTACGTTACACATATATATCATTAAATTTTGTTAACTATGCTCTAAAATCCAATGGTACATAGAGTACACCGCCCCTGTCATTATGTATGTCCAAACCGTCCGTATCTTTAAGGGATAATATCTGGGGTAATTACTGACGCTTTTTTTCGAAAATCATTATCAACAATGTTTTATACTTTTGATACGATAGGTTTCTCCAGCGCTACTCAATACTTGTGCTGAACGCCCGTAAATCGAAATTTGTGTGCAACGGAAAAATGCGATTTTCTCAAAAACTATGTGATCTAGAGTAATCGCTGTAATTTTCCGACAAGGCTTAAATTAGCGTCTACTACCACTAGATTTTTTATCATTTTAGTTTCAGTAGATTCAGAATTAGATGGGGTGGGACGTATTTTTGCGCTACCTTCCTGAACATATCTTTGAAAACATAATACCTTAAATTAAAAGAAATGTATTTTTGGGATCAGCGTTACGAAAGCTTTCACATGATACCCCATACGATATACAAATGAAAGAGTTTTTTCTTCAAGTAATTTGATTATCCCCTCTATATTTTTACTAAATATATTTAAGAATGTTTAATAATCTGAAAAAACGTGGGTTAATAGACTTTATGACTTTCCCCAATTTGAACTTACCATGTTCCATAGTATACGATTAAATTAGCTGTGGCAGACAGACACACAGACAGACACAGGAGTGGTCTTATAATGGTTCTGTTTTTACATTTTAAGTACGGAACCCTAAAAATAATGTAAAATCAATTAGGCACTTTTTATTCCTACACAATAATTTTTTCGTCTACATCAGAGCCTTATATTTATTCAAGAATAAATATTTTGTTAAACCTTTTGATAGCATAAATATTTATTTTTTAATAATATATATTGAAATATCCAAGAATTTTTTCTCAGAATCTATACTAATAAAAGAACAAATAGCTCTGTGTGTCTGTGTGCGATGGTTAAGAAAATGTACGTAGAAGTCTGAAAATTTAGAAAGTGATTAATCAAAGACAGGTCCTGATGCACATGAGGCTCAGATTTTTATTTTTTAAGGGTCGGGGCCCCTGGACCCCTTTAAGTTTTTATGCACTAAATTGATATTAACATGACTGTTTTCTATTCGATCTTCTTCGCTTTTGGGTTGAAGTCTGCATTCAGTTTCTACCCCATCACTATATTTCAGTTAAGTCCCTGGCAACCTTGCAAGGGGCCCCTTGAAGTTTTACTGCACTAAATTGTTAATAATATGCCCCTTTTCCATCCGATCTTCTTCGTTTTTGGGGTGAATTCTCTTTTCAGTTTCTGTCCCATTTCTACATTTCAGGTAAGGCCCCGGCACCCTTGCAAGGGGTACAGTACAGGGCCTCCTTGAAGTTTTAGTGCACTAAATTGTTAATAACAAGTCTCTTCTCTATCCGATCATCTTCGTTTTTGTAGTGAATTCTCCTTTCAATTTCTGCCCCATTTCTAGATTTCCGTTAAGACCCTGGCACCCTTGGAAGGGGCCCAGTACAAGGCCGCTTGAAGTTTTAGTGCACTAAATTGTTAATAACATGCCTCTTTTCTATCCGATCTTCATTTTGGAAGTGAATTATCCTTTGAGTTTCTGCCCCATTTCTACATTTCAGTTAAGGCCATGGCACCCTTGCAAGGAGCCCAGTACAGGGGCCCATTGAAGTTTTGTCGCACTAAATTGTTAATAACATGCCTCTTTTCTATCCGATTTTCTTCATTTTGGGAGTGAATTTTTCTTTGAGTTTCTGCTCCATTTCTAAATTTCAGTTAAGACCCTTCCTTAAGACATCCTTGCAAGAGGCCCAGTACAGGGCCCCTTGAAGTTTTAATGCACTAAATTGGTAATAATATGCCTCTTTTATATCCGATCGTCTTCGATTTTTGAGGTTGAATTCTCCTTTCAGTTTCTGCCCCATTTCTACATTTCAGTTAGGACCTTGTCATCCTTAAGAGGTTCCCAGTACAGGGCACCTTGATGTTTTAGTGCACTGCATTGTTAATAATATGCCTCTTTTCTAACCGATCGTCTTTATTTTTTGGGTGAATTCTCCTTTTAGTTTCTGCCCCATTTCTACATGTCAGTTAATACCGTGGCACCCTTCCAAGGGGCCGGGTACAGGGCCCCTTAAAGTTTAAGTGCACTAAAATGTTAATAAATTGCTTCCTTATTATCAGATCTTCATTTTTGGGATAATTTTTCCATTTAGTTACACTCCCGTTTCAACATTCCAGTTAAGACCACATGTCTTAACCGGGTCCCGTATGGCCCGGTCCAGGGTCCTTTGAGTTTTTGTGTGCCATGAGTTTTTCAAATACTAATTTTTTCACCTTCGCAGTGCGTAATTTTAAAGTTTAATCTTGAACTCTTCTCCCTATACCAACACTCACGTATTTTTATTGGGACACTAGGGTCCATTTTTAAGCATTTCACCAATTTTTTGCGCATTTCTTTCAAATCATATTCTAATTATTGATTCATTCCCTATGCTTAATCTTGACTAATCGAAGATCTAAAACGTATTAACATGTTTTCATGTTAGGGCCTTGTTCTCAACTATCAGTTGACCCCTTTTGGGCCGCCTATTTTAACTCCCTTAAAAATAGTTCGATTCTCTAGCTTTTTATTTCTAACAATATCTTCGGTTCTCCAGCTATTACATGAATGACAAACAAAAAATTCAGACTTCAGCCACCACCAATTTTGAACATTAATCGCATTCTTGTGTTCTTTGTGAAGCTACTTTAAAAATGGTCCGAATGCCTTGCAATTTTTTAACATAGTTCTAGCATCATTTGATTATTTTAAAAACTACAAAAAGTGTATTTATCCCAAACTACATACCACTTAATTCTCTGACCTCTTGGGGTCCGGTACAGGGCCTCTTGAAGCTTTTGCACCATAAATTGTTAATAGATTGCCCCTCTTAAGCCGATCTTCATTTTTGGAACCATTTTTCCCATTTAGTTAATCTCCAGTTTCTATATTCCAGTTAAAATCCCGTGGCACCTTACGGTCCTGGAGGACCCGATCCGGTGCCCCTTGAACTTTTTGTGTGCTATGCATTTTTTACACCGTAATTTTCTCACCTTCTCATTGCATAATTTTAAAATTGAGTCTTGGACTCTTCTCCCTAGACCAACACCCTCATATTTTTTTAGGGCTCTAGGGACCCTTTTTAAGCATTTACCCCATTTTTGTGCATTTCTTTAAAATATTATTCTAATGATTATTTCCTACCCTATGATTAATTTTGACTGATTGAAGATTAAATATGCTAAGTATTAAAACATTTAAACATATTTCCATATTAGGGCCCTGCTCTCAACTATCAGTTGGACACTTTTAGGCCCATTGTTATTACTCTCTTAAAAATGATCCGATTCACGATTTTTTTTCTAACAACTTCTTAGGTTCTCCAGCTACTACATGATCAACGAAAAAAAAAAAAAAAAAAAAAAAAAAAAACAGACTTCAGGCTACCATCAATTTTGAATATTAATCGTCGCCTTCTAGGGGCCTTTGTTGCAGCTTCTTTAAAAATTATCCTATTCTATTGCAATTTTATTTAACATAGTTTTAGCATCGTCCAGCTACTTTAAAATTCCTAAAAAATTTTCTTATACCCTATTACTTTCCAGTTAAAACCCTAGCCCCCAGGGCACGGTCTTTCTTTATATCTCAGCTACAACCTTTTTCGAACATTGATCTCCTTTTTCAGCATCAACTTACGTCTACTCACAACAGCCGTAAATTAAAAATAGCGTTACTTTAAAGTAACTTTAGATAAGGGATTTTATCCGTTTATTAAATGTCGTGTTAATGCTAACAGTAATTCATGAAATTTAGAAGGGGCGGAGACATCTTCCACCGCTTGGTGGCACGTTATTTCCTCAGGTTTAAGGGCCCAATTTCAACGGGATTTACTTCCTTCAACTTAGATTACAATTCAGCTAATCTCTGTATTATGAAATTTTATTTTAAACTTTAGTTACCAACATTTTCGAACATTAATGGTTCATTTTTTTTTATTATTATTATTATTCTATGGGCTCGATTCCTACAAGGTTTGGCTCACTCAACTTGGTTTGCGATTGTCTCCGGCATGTGCGGGCACTTCCGGTAAATGCTGCCATAGGTAGTGGGGATCTAGATTACAGGTTTGTTCTGAAAAAAAATTAGATGGGAACATACTAGACGCTACGGAAGGCAATGGGGACTACGAAATTAATTTCATTTAAAAGAATTTCCAAACATATAAAATCATACAATCTTAAATTTCATTTAAGGTTATTATTTAGAAACCCCGGGCAACGCCGGGCGGGTCTGCTAGTAAAATAATAAATTATTATAAAAAATGTAATAGAAAAAACGTTCTCATTATATGAGTCTCCACTGCCTGTGCTGTTGAAATAAATTCAATGTCAATTTGGATTCAGTCATTTTGTGACATGGTTTCAGAATGAGGTAAAGGACACTATTTAAAGTCTGACAGTTATGGCAACTGTCACAAGTTTTTAAAGTTTCAAAAGGTAACAACTATCAGTTAGTTTAAAAAAAAAAAAGTTTTACTATTGGTAGCTGTAGTATATAACTTTGAACATATTGTTGCTTAAGTTGATGATCGTGATTATACTATATTTTCCTGGTTTAAGAAGCATTTTTTATGTTTTATAGTACACGAATAAATACCTAATTGTAAAGTTAAGAAATGCATATTTGTAGTACCTAGTTTCTGAAGAAATTAAAGGTTTTATTGTTTTGTCTTTTTTTAATATGTAATTACAGGATAGTATTGATCCAATGTAATAGAAAATTCTTTTAACTAGTTTTCACTTAACTCCTGGATATATGTTTTAATGAAAACACATTAGAATTGCACACGTAAGTAGATATTTTATAGGAATTATGAACGAATAAGTGAATATTTATTTAAAAAAATTGTATTGTTATAATTCTATAGAGGCTTATTTAAAAAAAAATGTGTTAGACATTTTAAATAATTTCTTTCAGTTAAACCCTTCTATATACAGAGACAAATTAATTGTACTAGTTTTTATAAAAATAAATAAGACAGATATAATTAAACAGCGCGTTAGCAACTTTTATTTACCAGCTACGTAAATAATATAAATAATAAATATAGAAATCATTTTAATAAAATATATAAATTAATTGTTCTTTTTATATTTTTATCTGTAAACGCATTATGTTTTCTCATTAAATTAATTTAAGTAGCAATTCTGCAGTAAAGTTATTATCGTAAAAAAAAATTATGTTGTAATAAATATGTGTGTGTATATATATATAGATATATACTTTATATTCAAAAGATATTCTTGGAAATTTCAAATATCATATTAAAACTTAATTTTTTTTGTCATCAAAAGGTTTCTCGCTTCTAACAAAACTCTTGCTTTTTGAATAAATCCGAAATCCAAGTATAGATATTTCAAATATATAAAATTATTCCAATGTTTACATTCACCATTTTTCCTGAAAATTCCGTTGCACTCGAGAAATAGTAATATAATGTGAAAATCCAAAGAATAAAAAATTGCTCCTTTAAATTCCATGATTGTAAAATGAAACTCTAGGCATACCTGGTGCAGGGGAATCCGATAGGTTGAAATATTAAAAAAGCATAATCTAAAGCATGGTGATAGATATATCAAGAATATATATTTATGCAACAGAAAAAAATATATATTTCTGGAATAAACCAATTTTTCACGGATAAATCGATAACTTTTACCGAAATATTCTCCTTCTTCTATAATTCATCTCGAAGGGTTATTCTTGAAAGCAAAATTAAAAAAAAAAAAAGATATAAACAAGGCAAGTTACTACTTTAATCATATTTATTAAGGTTTTTTGTATTTATTTTTTCAGAACAAGATATTTCATTTCAACAGCTTTTATTTTATTAAACATTTACCTCATATTGCATATTTATGCTTTAATTTATTAAAACAATTATGATATAAAAATATAAACAATGAATTTTTTAAATCCTCATGATATTCGAAAAGACGAGATAATGTATTTCTTTCAAATTGCATCCATTTTTTTTTCCAATTACTTTACATATATCAATAATCCATATGGCAACTGAAAGATACTAATAAAATATGAAAATTGTTCATACATTTAAAATTTTCTCTACAAAACATTGATATTTTAAATTGATATTTCTACAAAAGTACATGTCAGTTAGTTTTAAGCTGACTTTTCTTTACTCTATGTGAACATTTATATTTTTAAATCATTACATATATGGATTTCAAGGCATCTAGAATTATACGGATTATGTTACAAAAATGCATTAAAAAATATCAAACAATTGATTACTGGCTATTGAATATCTTATCATACAACGTTAATAGGAAAATACAATAATAAAATTTCTCAGAAAACGCATTTATTATTACTATTAAAAAATAAATGATTTGTAACCTCTGTCATTAGGATATTTATGAACGTTTAGGAAATAATTTTAACTTGCAAATCATAAAATATAAATCTTCTAAGCTACAAATGATATATAGCAATCAACTAAAGTACTTCTAGTAAGTGGTTAAAGTTGTCATGACTCTGGAATGTCAAATGTTGCATTAAGCAAAAGCTAATAAATGACCATGATAAATCTTTAAGATATGTTTGTCACCATATGCTGATTAATAGTAAGTTGTTCAGAAGTCCACACAAGTTATGAAGGCACAAAAATCGTAAGTTTAATTATAGAAATGAGGCAATAATTACGTCAATCGTTGATATGGAAATTATAATGTTTACGAACTATATTTCCATATATAAAATTAGATTAAAATCCAAAAATTAATTTAAGAAAAAGTCACATTAGCTGTCTCATTCTTCAGTTGAAAAACATGAGTGGGTAAAGATTAAATGAATTCTCCACATAAAAAAAGACGAAAATTAGGGATAATAAAGTGTTATTCAGCGAGAAAAGTACTAGAGTCAGGAAATCAACATCATCCAGTATCAAAAAGAAGATGTAGTTTAAGTGATAAAGTCATTCATTGTGAAATTAATTGTGAAATTCATTGTCAAACATTGCCAAATTTACAGTTACTTCCATAATGTGCAAAATTCATTGACATTTTAAAATATATTTTCATGTCTTCCGGTTTCTGATATATTTAAGAGTTATAAACTGGTGTCAAATCAGTACTTGTGAAGTTGGACAAGAAATATTCACAATCTATCACTTTTTCAAACTATTTGATTAGAATACGCATTATGAATGTATGAAGTTTCAGTTGGAAAATAAAAAATACTTTGTGAAAGTCGTTAGATTATTTTGAGAGCCAAAGAACTGATAAATCAAAGATACGAACCAAGAATTAACTGTCTCATAGAAAATGGACCAAACATGTAAATTATATCTTATAATTTTTTTCCGAACAAAACCACATATTTACTAATGTATGTTATGCTTCATACATATTCTACAGTGCATGATATTAATTATTCAAAATTTTTGGTGATCGTGAAAGTTTGTATTGTCCTTACAATATTTTTTTCACAATTCTATTTATATATGAACATTAATATTGACTATTTCTTTTCCACATGCCCTAATATGCTCATGAATATTGCATGCACATATATGCACTTAATAAATGGTATGCCACATTGCTTCTGCAGGTCAATAACAATTCTGACGGCGCAATTAAGAGTAGAGGTTTACAGATTTTACCCATCTAAACAGCAGTGAAAATAATTATACGTGTAGGTCGATTTACATAATATGATTAGTATTCTATAAGCTTTTCTTTTTACTCTTTTATAATTTTGTCCACCCAAAGAGAGATCTGAAAACTATTGAGAACAGATGCAGGGTGGGTGATTTCCCGATTCTAGCTGGCAAAAAGTGGATTTTTATATGTTTATCCTAGAGTAATTTATTTTTTGCCGGCTATAGCTCAGTATTTAGGGCGTTGACCACTACTATTGGTTTTGCTATAAATACAATTGTATGGTTCATAGACTAGTGCAAAGTCGGTGCATCTTAGTTGGGAATAAATCAGTCAATTTGAGTATAGTTCTTTAATCTGTTACTTGAAGCTGAATAAAATATACTGCTCGATTATGGACGCTTCCAAATAAATATGGATTTTATTCTATCGGATTTATGTGCATAAATTTTGGACATATCATCTGTTATTTCATATTTAATGTCGCAAAAAACTCTGTATTTTTTTTTTACAAATTTTCAGTTTTAATATAGAAAAATTTATATGATGAAGCACGATTAAGCTCAATTTTTGATATGATTAAATACCTTAGATTATAACTTTTCCGCTCCAATTTAATTTTTCTGCGTTTAGGTGCCCACATAGTTTTAGGTAGCTTTCATTACAAAAAGCTACCTATTGCAGCCATTCGGAGGAAAGCGATTTCAAGAAATTTTGGTATATTTTCATCGATCATGAGCCCCAGACACCGAAACCACCCTCCGTTCAAAATTGACACACATATACATACATACATATATATATATATATATATATCTGGCCTTTGTCACACTGTAACTCTCGTATTTATGAGCCGGTTTGGATGTAATTCGGTGTGTACATAATACATACCAATGTCTCGACCGAGTTCGTTGGCCAGCTTCATCCGCCATTTTGTTTCAAAATGGTGGCCATTTAAAAATAAAAAAAAAATTAAAATTTGAAATGTGGTACCAAAAAATTGAAAATGAAAAAAATATTTTTTCTTATGCATTTGACCTTTATACAAAGATTCCGCAGCAGTTTTTGTTTCGTCTATATCTTAAAAAATGGCAGAGTTATTGCATTTTGAATTTCTAGCGTGGCTGACATTTTGAAACGTCCTGAATTTTGTCACGCGATAAAAGGCGTATTTATGAACTGATTTGGATGTAACTTCGTTTATACATAGTACATACCAATTTCTCGACCGAGTTCGTTGGCCATCTCCATCCGCCATCTTGTTTAAAAATGGCGGCCATTTAATTTTTAAAAAAAAAATTAAATTTGAAATGTGGTACCAAAAAATTGAAAATTGAAAAAATATTTTTTCTTATGAGTTTGACCTTGATAATAAGATTCGGGAGCAGTATTTGTTTCGTCTATATCTTAAAAAATGGCTGAGTTATAGCATTTTGAATTTCTAGTGTGGCTGACATTTTGAAACTTCTTTATTTTTGTCGCGTGATATCGGTCGTATTTAAGAACCGATTTGGATGTACCTTGGTGTGTACATAGTACATACAAATATCTCGACCGAGTTCGTTGTTCAGCATCATCCGACATCTTGTTTGAAAATGGCGACCATTTAAAAAAATTTAAAAAAATTAAAATTTAAATGTGTTACCAAAAAATTAAAAAAATTAAAAATATTTTTTGTATGTGTTTGACCTTAATACAAAGATTTCGGAACAGTTTTTGTTTCGCCTATATCTAAATAAATGGCTGAGTTATAGCATTTTGAATTTCTATTGTGGCTGACCTTTTAAAACGACCTGATTTTTGTCACGCGATAACAGGCGTATTTATGAACCGATTTGGATGTAACTTGGTCTGTACATAGTACATACCAATGTCTCGACCAAGTTCGTTGGCCAGCTTCATTCGCCATCTTGTTTCAAAAGGGTTGCCATTAAAAAAAATTAAAATGAGGTATTAAGAAATTGGAAAATGAAAAAGATTTTTTTTTTATGTGTTTGGCCTTGGTACAAAGACTCCGGAGCAGTTTTTGTTTCTGAAAATTTGTTCTTTTGTTTATATCTTAAAAAATGGTTGAATCATAGCACTTTGAATTTCTAGCATGGCTAACATTTTGAAATGATCTTGTATTTGTCACGCGATAACACACGTATTCGCCTACTTCGATGAAAGAAGGCATGTTGATAGTATACCTCAATATCTCGACCAAGTTCGCTGGCCAGCTTCATTAGTAATCTTGTTTCAAAATGGCGGCCATTAAATTAAAAAAAAATTATATTTAAAGTGAGGTGCGAAATTTAGAAATTGAAAAAGGTTTCTTTCTTAAGTATTTGACCTTGATATAAGGATTCAGGAGCATTTTTTGTTTGTCTTTACCTTAAAAAATGGCTCAGGTATAGCAATTTCAATATCTAATGTAGGTGACATTTTGAAAAATCTGATTTTCCGCCTGCGACTGCACTCGTATATAGCAATCGATTCCGATGTGAGTGAGGAATTACTAAGGTCTCGACCAAGTTCACTGGTTAGCCTCATCCACCATGTTGTCTTAAAATAGCAGGCACTTTAAGAAATTGCCGAATTTGGCAGCCAAATATAAGTTACTTTAAATAAAAGCAGCTTGGATAAAGCTGACTAATTTCGCGAAATTCTCATTCATAATGATTTAGTATTGATAAAATTTATTATTGAATCTCTTATATTCGGTTTCCACTAAATTGAGCTTCGTGTGTTTGAATAATATAAGTTTTCTTTTTTAAAATAAGGAATATGAAAGCTACCTCTTCCTCCCGGCACTGGCCGGAAGGACTTTTTAGAATTGTTTAAAGCTTATTAAGTCTAAATAATTTTTTATTGAAATTATAGTTCAAGTGCAATTTTATTTTTATCAAAGACAGCAGAATTTAAGTTAGTCACATAAATAAATTTTTGCAACATTATGCAACGTCAACAAGATTTAAAATATAACGAGAATGTGAATTTGGTTGAAAATGTTTTCTTTTTATAGAGGAAAATTACAATGAAGAGCACATGAACTTTTACAAGTGCGAAATGTTTAAACTTATAACCAAATATGAAGAAAAGCTGCCAGTTGTATATCGCTATCTCAGGACAAAATGATGTAAAATATATTACATGGCTGCAAATTTGGAGTGGTTAGAAAAGTTATCCAGACAAATTCTCCAAATTCAGATTTGATACAATGCAAAACATTATGTAGACATTTTCCCATGATATCTTATGATTCCCATTCTTTACGTAAGGTTCCTCTGTGCAGAGATAAATATAAATATACAAAAGAATATACAACACAGCAATTTTCATTAAAGCTGTCGAATGTTTGCCCCGTATCTTAAATTTTAGATAAATAAATTTTAGGATTTGTTATAATAATACAAAAATAGTTTTATTACATTAGCTTCGATACCGTTATGAAAGTATCATTAAAATTATGAAGAAGAATGTAAAGTAATGCATTGAGTGAAATTTTTTTTTAATACATTCGGACTACTATAATAGAACTTCGTGGTTTAAAAACGTGAAAAACTACGTCTAATTAATAATTCGTAAAACATATAACACGTTTGATAACGCAATTTGAACTAAAGTAAAAAAAAAAAAAAAAAAAAAAAAAAAAAACTGCAAATTCTGTAAAAATCTGTATAAGAATTATAGATTTATCACATCATTCACAATATGATAAAATTTGGAACAGTTAGTGAACGCATAGCACAGTTGAAAAGTCCTCGTGTCAGCAATTTCCGCCAATAAACGGAAATGTACTTCAGATGTTTTGTGCAGTCCTGTATATGATTTATAGAATTTATACACACTAAATAGTATGCAATTTTATAATTTTAAAAAGTATTTCACATCTGAAAACGCACTTCCATCAACTATTGATAATAGAGCGAGAAATATAAATGATTTATTTTGTGTGCCCCTGTATATGAAAGATGAATGCTATGTACATCATATTCAATAGTAAGCATCTTATAGAACACCTCGGAGATATATATAAATTTAAATAATTTCAAAATAGTATAACATGAACAAAATACACCACAAACAATTTTTCCCCATAGACTGTAATGTAACATAATTATTTTTAGTGTACTTGTAAATGATCGATAAATGCTATCCATACCATATTCTATAGCAATCATCTTGTAGTGCACTTCATAGGTATGTATCTGAATTTCAAAGTGTTTGAAATTATGAAACATAATTAAAACCCACTCAAAACGATTTTTCCACATAGGCCGTAATGTAATGTAATTTTTTGAATGTCCCTGTAATGAAATTATGACTGCTACACACTACATTTTGCAACAACCAACATTCAATTGTGATTATCAATAACATTTTCCAATTTCATGGCGATGCGACTCTACTGACGCTAAAAATAATTTTGGCCAGCTAGAATAAGAAAATCACCCACCGTGAGACGGTACTAAAATGTGCAAAATAATAATATATGTTTTACCTCTTTCATCATACGCCATTTTCCACAATGTTTTCTCTCTTCACCCTCTGGATGAAAACTCTCAAAGTGTGAAGAAGATTAAAATATAACGCGTATTCACCTGTTGTTGCATGATCATTTCGACGGATTTTTCAGGTTTATTTTATTTATTTTTTTTTTTTTTCATGTAGGATATTTTATGATTTTTAAGCATTTATGTATAATTTCAATATATTGAAGATATGTAAATTTCAAACTAAAGTATGCTTAGTTTGGAATAATTTTATGGTATAAAATATGAAATAGCTGGATAAACACGGTTAATGATATATTGGTTATCATATACACCATTAAATATCTTAAGGTAAATATAAATGTTCTGCAGTAGCTTTAAATTTAATATTATGATGTCAATTTATTTTATATTAAGCTTCAGATAAACATCATACATCATTGGATATCAATAAGAAACGGGGAAATATATGATTTAAATAAAGAAATTTGAGCATTTTATTTTAAAGATTTATTTTAAAATTTAAATATTTTGATAATCGTAGATTCCATACAATTTTCAAAACTTATTATGTTATTCAGTTATTTTGATTGTGTTCGTGATATGTTCTTAATCATTTTCTTTATCAGCAGAGGCGATCAGTTACATTTTCGTTTTAGAAGAATGAGAAAAATATCATTTTTACTCAGTAGATTTTTAAAATATATTTTACAACTTTTAGGATACAGGTTATAAATAATATTATACAGATTTCATTTTAAAGGTCACAGATGATTACTTTATGCAACATGACATAATTTATTATGCAAAGACGTTGTAAATAGTGCGCGTTTTTAATAAATTAGAGATTAAAGCTACATAAAATTTAATAATATAAAGTACTTACTTACTTCTAAAATATTGGATATATTTTCAGTATTCCCTTTCAGTTTCGTTTAAACGTTAAATTTTATCCATTAATAATATTTTATCAAAATTAATATCAACCATTTCTGAAGTTTAAATCCTGTTTGATAAATTACTCATCCGAAGTAATATAGTGTACTTCAGACATAAATAGCAAGAATCTTGTATGATGTTAAGAACTGTGATTAATAAAGACACTTGCAGTAGAAGATCGGAATATCTGAAAATTGTAAATTTTCTTTTGCAAAATGGGAAAATTTACTATTAAATGATAGTTGTTAAAATATATCTTTATACATTTTTTTTTTTTATTTAAGGAGATATTTATATAATGAAATTATTTAAGCATTAAAAATTCAATTATTTTAAACAATTTTATAACCATAGTAAACTGCACATCATTGTTTAAGTAAAACACACATATATACCAAGTGTTTTAGGTAAATCTTAAGTTTTAATTTTTTTCATGATATTCTATTTTATTTGACCTAGAAATAAATTAAAGTACAGCTGAATCTTAGAAGTCGAACAACTATCTAGTTCATGATATCATTATGTAAATAATATTTTCCTTAAAATCGATAACAATAGTATATTGATTGTTCGGTTTATTTTCATAAAATCTTATTAATATTTTTGATTTTTATAATTTAAATATTCATATAGTCTCAAAAAATCTCAATATACACAATCCTACATTTTTAGTTAAATATTTTGTCTATTGTGTATTTCTTTCGCTTTTTAAAAAAAACAAAACAAATTCTTTCATACAAATACTTCAATGCTGAAAAGTGCATGCTATCAGATAGCCATTAGTAAATTTAAATAGAAATTTCTTTCTAATTTTTTTTATTCTTATTTTCATAGGAAAAGTATGTACAGTACATCCCTGATTATCCGCGGAATTGGCTGGCAAGAGCATCGCGGATAGCAAAAATCACGGATAACCCGAAAAAAGACTGAAAATAAGATGCAGACTGGAAAAAAAATTCAACAAAAAAAAAAAATATGTTTTATTGTAAAAAAAAAAAAAAAAAAAAAAAAAAAAAAAAAAAAAAAAAAAAAAAAAAAAAATAATAATAATAATAATAATAATAATAATAATAAAACTTTTAAAATACATACATATGTACAGTACAGCAGAATCCTTTGCTCTGCGTCTAAATCGCTAAAATAAAGATGAGTAAATAAAAAACAATGCCATACATACTGTACAAAAAGTGTTGAGGTACACCTTATTTTTTAAAAAAAAATCAGCCACTTGTTTTTGCTTCTTACTTTGGAAACACCATTTCTTTATTCTAAATTTCCTTTATTCTGAATTAACCTTTCTTAACATGAGATTTAATGCCAGATGCGCATTGTCGTCTTGTTCCTCCTAACTACTGAAGCAATCCGTCTACGTGCTGCAACGTAGCTCCGTGTATCATCCGAGCAGGCGCTCGCCTTCTTCACTTTAATTTTGTTCTCGTTCTTTCTCGTTCACTCTCAACGCTTTGTTCGTTATCGCTATGTCACTTTTTTAGACCCCTGATTCACTTGCGTCGCATTCCAGCCACTTTTCTATATTCTCTTCGTCGACATTCCGCCGCCACCCGGAATGGATGTCACTAGGTCAGCAAGTGTAGCGGTCGGGATGACTTCATTCTCTTCTTCACAAATGTTTTAGTTAACGTTTCTTTCCATACTGAGAAAGACTTTTCTTCATGATTTAACAAGGATTGAGGGGTTGGTGTAATAACTTGTAGACGAAATATCATAAATGCTATCCAAAATTGTATAATCCCGCCCAATTTTTTTAAGATAGCAGTCTTCATCGATTTTTGACAGTAACAACTTTGTCCTATGTGTTCTCTTCCTGGTTGCAATGACTTGAAAAAAGCCCTGACTCATCAGCGTTATAAATTTGTTCACATGGCAAATCCTCAGAGAACACAAACTCTTCAAAATCGCGTTAAAAATCACCAGCTGCTTGTTGGTCACCACTCAGCTTCTCGCCGTATAGACCAATCTCTCTAATTCCATGATGTTACTTAAGATGATTTAACGAACCGGACGACGCATCACAATTTCCTTTCAGGTCTAACAAATCAAAAAAGATTTTTGTTTTATCTGTAATTGTAGGATCAGAAACAGCTGGGGGGGGGGGGGGTCAATTCACATCTGAGCTAACCAATCCCCTAATGCAGAGTCGTGCTCATTGTAGGTGGATTTCTTCATTGGTTTCGTTTTTCATCTCCCAGAAGCACTTTTCGACACTGATGGAAAGGCCAACAGTTTCTCTGTTTGCTTCTCAACGTCTTGCACGGTTTTTTCTCGAATCCCGTAATCCAAACACATATGCCTCCTTGAAGTGTCATTTTCTATTTTAGAAATCATTTAAAGTTTTTCTGCAATCGTTAACACAACCTTGTTTTGTTTTTCAGCCATTATGTATTGCGTAATTTCAGGAACTAACGAAACACTAAATTTTAGCACTTACAAAGAAACATAAAACACGTCTGATCAGTAAACACGCTTACTGACAACTGAGGCCACTTGCAGGCCGAGAGAAAACGTAGAGGGTGACCTCTATACACGAACTTCACAGAGTGGACTTACCCTCTCGGATCGTCAAGGTCAGTGATCAGAGAATGTATGTATTATATCATTTTCTATCTTCGCACTGTAGGTCCTATTGTATTTCCCATGCTGTTGACTAGGATTAAAATTTTAAATTTTTCAAGCCGCGGATAATCGGGGCTTTATACCATATCTTTTAAGTAAATGTTTAGAGTGTGGGGTCTTAAGTAACTGTTAATAAGTGTGAAACTAAGATCTATCTCTCTCATCTATGCAGAATAAAACTGAGTTCACTTCTTTATAAAAGTTTCTGATCCCATGAAGTCCATGAAATTCTATTGCTATGATATCGTGTTTCATTTGTGGTGTTCGAGCAAATTTAGAAAAGCGGTACAGTGATAATATGGAGTTATCAAAATTAGGATCTCATTAATCCACATAACTGAATTTAAGCTATATGCCTGGTGTTGCGTTACACTAGTGCGTAATATTACACGAGTTTATCAGTTTAAATTACAACATTATATAAGTTAAATTACTCCATAAAACTGTAGGTAGCATGCTGCCACCACTTTTATGGGGTAACGTTACATAATTTTTTACAGTGCATCAAGTACGTACAACAATGAATTTTCTTTTAGAGAAAGAACATACGACAAAGATTGAAGTGTACTACCCCATAGTTTTGCATTAATGAGATAAATAGTAATTTATTAATTTTTTTTCACATTTCTTGAGGAAAATTTACAAAAAAAAAATTGTGGATTTGTGGAATTCCACTACAATACTACAAAATGATTGTGGAAGATTACATACAATTAATTTTTAATTAACATTTAATTAGTAAAATTATTGAATTTCAGGTGTTCTACAAGAGAAGTGTTGAACGTTCTTAGCGGTGTGAATTTCATTTGTGAAATTTGATTTTAATTGAAAATTAGATATTTTAAGTATTTTTTCAGGTACACGCCAACAAAGTGGAATCCATCTAGCTATGAAAAATATGTACTAAAATGCAATTTGATTTGATGATTATTAATGAAAATTTCTTATTAAAATATATTAAAACTTTTGAAACAACTGCAGACAACTACATGAATAACTATTTCTATATTCGTGAATTAAAATTGTTAATGGAGTGAAATGCGTCGACGTACTATACGATTACTTCTGCAAGCCATGGAAATACGGCTTCCAGAGCCTCTATTACTGATATGCGCAACGCAGCAACTACCATATTTACTGATGTAGAGGTTAATTTTGATTGTTTACTATGGAAAATTTCAATTGTTGTTTAAATTTTCCGTATCGAAAATTGGATTATATACCGATAAATGTTTAAATATTTTTAATGTGCGATGGTGTAAGTGAAGACAGACAAGAATTGTTAACATTTTTTATTGTATTTATTGTATTGCATGTTTTTATTGTATTGTATTCATTCTCAATCTTTTTTCACTGATAATTCTGATAAAGTTTATTTCTAGCTTACAGATAGTTAGATTTATTTATAAAAATATACCTACCGTTTTTTAAAATATAATTATGTAAAGTATTTTCCATTGCGTTTATTTAAAAGAGTTGCGATTGATTTTTATATTATAGGTAATATAAAAATACTAATGCTTTACAGTATTTATAATACAATTTGTAAAATAATTCATGAGTTAGTTAAGAGTAGTAGTTTGAAAAGTTAAAGTAAAGAAAAGGTATTTCCCAGTACTTTTATTTATATTTTTCTAAAAGAAACTGATTTCCTGTGTATATTTGAGTAATTGAAAATATATTTTATTTGAAAACTCTAATAAATATTTTTTATAATTATTTTTTTCAGGTACACACCAAAAAAACTAAAATTCATTTATCGATAAAAAAATATCTGCTAAAGCTCATATTAATATATTAAAATTTTGAATTACGTTATAATATCAAAAAAGAATAAATATTATTATGTATGAAAATATTGGAAACAACTACAGACCACTACATATATCACTATTCCTATATTTGTGGATTAAAAGTTTTAATGCGCTGAACTGCGCCCACACACTACGCGATTTGTTCTGTAATTCACAAAAGTAGGGGTTGCTTCCAGCAGCCCCTATTAATTATATGAGCAACAACTAACATACCTATTGATTCGGGGGTTAATTTGGATTATTGAACATTTTTAAATGGTGCTTAAATTTTACGTTTCAGAATGTGGATTATTTCCCACTAAACGGTCAATTATTTTTAACTCGCGACTGTCTAAAAAGAGAAGTACGAGAATTATTAACACCACTTTTAGGTGATTAAAATATACAATTTTACTTATCAATTATTTCTTTTAAATCTTCGTTCTTTTAGTTATCGATTGTAACAAAACATACCATATTTATTTATTTGTTTATTTATTTTGTATTCTCAATGTTTTTTCTCTGCTAATTTTAATAAAGTTTATTTCTAGCTAAAACATATTTAAAATCAATTGTACAAAACTAGCTACCGTTTTTTTAGAATATAATATTTATCTAATCTATTTTCAATTGTATATATGTAGTATTATATGTAACTTAGTATTATAGGTAATATAAAAATAACAATTCTTTATCGTACTTATTATGTAATTTGTAAAAATAATTGATGAGTTATTTTAAAATAATACTACGAAAAAGTAAAATTTGAAAAATAAATAAAACGTTTCCTAGAACTTGTATTAATTTTTTACTAGAAGAAAAATGTACAGCTTACTTTTACGTTTCTAAAAAATAAAGCTGTTTTTAAGGGATAGGAAACTCAGTTAGCAGTGGAGATTAATTTAAAGTTACCTCTACAACGTTTCACATTTTGAAGAATGTAGTTCCTCTTAATGCATTGCGATTTTGTATACGGTTGCTCACTTTCTTGAAGGTAAAATATAGTATATGAAAAGCGTATGAAGACACATTACTTTGACACGTAGATTTTAGGCCCAATTATATTGTACCATTATATGAAAAATAATTGTAATAGTATATTTCTCGGTATTTATTGGATGGAAGAATTTTTTTTAAAGATACGATATATTTGTTAACTTAATATATAAAAAAATATAACATAATTATAATTGTGGTTTTAGAAGTGAGGTTTGATTAATGTATTGCTATTTTGATTCATATGAAAATTTATATACGTTTGGATAGAAAAGTACCAATTTAAATTTAACAAGCTATTTCTTCTAAAGAACTAGCCGCCCTTGGCGACCAGTTTGGTCTCCCTTAAACATATGCTAAGCATTGTATCACGTTTCTTTTATACATAATTTAATTTACTTGTTGTATCCTTCGCCAAATCCGAAGATTCTAATACAGAAATCCTGAACTCGGCATTTTCATGTTAGCCGGGCGCAGGTGATAAATTGCCAAACATCGTACGCGTCGTATTTTTTTCGTAATTCATTTAAAATATAGTACTTGCACTCATTTTATTTAAAATGCATAACTTTCATTTAAAACTGAAATAGTTAAAATTTATGACTCTCAATTATTGCTTAAAAAAAGAAAAGTAATAAATAATACCATAAACCATGACATTTAATTTCAAGATCAAAGCTTTGTTTTAATTTACCACATGAAAAATTGTTTATGACAGTCGCAAATAAACAAAATAAAAGTCTTTTTTTTCGTGACAAAATAAAAGTCTTTTTTTCGCAGTATCAATGATTTTATTTTCAAAAACAAAATTTCAGCTTATAATGTTTTTTTATATACATATACACTACTGGCGAAAAATATTGCAAGATTAAAAATTCTGACATGTTTTTATTTATTTATTTATTATTTTTTAAGAACCCCCAAAAATTCATATTTTTTATTAAATTGATTCTTTATTGTCAATATACTAAATTCATTTAAAGATAAGATTTGAGTTAGTTATTGAACAAAAATATCATACAAAAAAAAATTACAGGTTATCAGAAATCGGCATACTGTTTGATATCCCGCAATAAAATGAAATAAATATAGACATTACAGTTTCCCTAAGGTCTTCTTCTGAGCAGAAAATATTATAAAAGAGAGCAATGTGACCTAAAGCTTTAATATGTTGTTGGGCTGCTTGTGGATTTCATAACATCCGCCACTGTTTTACGCATTGGATCAACATGGTTTTGTGTCTCTTCTTTCGGTAATTCATCGTGCAAAATTTTAATTATGATTTCCTGAATCTCTCGTTTTGTTTTGGGATTATTTTGGGATATTTACCTGAAAATTATACTCCATAAATTCCCAATAGTATTAAAATCTGGCTAGTCTCTTGGCCATGGGCGAACATTGTTTTAAAAATTATGCTTAATTTACATAAATAATAGATATAGAAATTATTTGCATTTTATATTTTTGACGTTAAGCGTATCATTTTTAATTATTAAATTTTAAAAAGCAGTCATACAATAAAATTACCATCGTAAAAATTTCCTTTGAAATACGCATGTGTATATTTATTTTATTATAAGAAAATATTTTTACATATTTCAAAATACCATATTAAAAAATAAATGTTTATCCCATCAAGACGTTTCACGCTTTCAACAAAAATATTGCTTTATGAATAAATCCGAAATCCAAACATAGATATTTTCAATATCCGGAATTATTCCAATATTGAAATTTATCATTTTCTCTGAAAATTCCGTTTCACTAGAAATATTGTATTATAATGTGAAAACCCAAGGCACAAGCAATAGCTCCTTTAAATTGCATGATTGAAAAATTTAACTCTAACAATACGTAATACTAAGGAAACCGATAGGTTTAAAAAATTAGGGGGAAAAAACCCGTAAACTGAAGTTTGGTGATAGATATATGAAGAATATAGATATGCAATACAAAAATAAAATATTTCTCTTATAAACCAATTTTTCACGGATAAATCGGTAACTTTTGCTGATATATATTCCGTCCTCAATAATTTGTCTTGCATGATTTATTATTAATGTAAAATTTACTAATGATGGAAACCAAATCATATTACTACTTTAATCATACATAATATATTTTATTTCTAAACAAAATTGTTCGTTTTTGCAGCATATAAATTATAAAACTATTACCTAATATTACATATTTATGATTTAATTTATTTAAATTTTTATGATATACGAATATATAAATAATAATATTTTATAATCTTAATGATATCCGAAAAGTCCAGAAAAAAATCAAATTCTAGCCGTTCTTCACTTTACATACCTTAATATTCACTATGACAACTAAAATAAATTAATAAAATAAGATAATTGTTTATATATTTAAGATTTTTACTACAATTTTTTAAGCTCATTTTTTGCTTTTTTAATTTCTAAAAATTGCATGTCAGTTAATTTTTAAGTTCACTTTTGTTTTTCTATGCGCACATATATATTCTTTAAATCATTACGAAGATGGTTTTCTAAGCATTTACAATTATATCAAACTAAACATGTTATAAAAATTATTACACATACTAATTAACTGGTTGTCGGTTGTAGAATATTATAGCACGCAATGTAATTAGGAACAAAATTAATAATTTCTTAGAAAAAGCATTTAATGTTGAAATTAAGTTGCAATTAGTGTTGAAAATTAAGTAAATGTCTTACAAACTTTGTCGTTAGGATTATATTTCTGAACATTTAGGAAATAATTTTACATGACAAAAGCATAAAATATACATCCTCCAAACTGCAAATGATATATAGAAATCAGCTAAAGTACTTCTGCTAAGTTGTTAAAGTTACAAATGTCAAATGCTCGAATAAACGCAGGCTAATAAATGACCATGATAATCACTAAGATATTCTGTCTTCATATGCTGAATATTAGTAATGTTTTCAGAAGTGACACATAGGTTATGAAAGCACAAAAAAACCGTAAGTTTAATTATAGAAACTAAGCAAAACCCCCCTCAAAACTGGTAAAGATTAAAGCAAATATCCAAATAACACAGACGAAAAAGGGGAATAATAAAAATCTCATTCAGTGATAAACCTATAAGAGTCAGGAAATTAACTTCATCCGGGGTCCAAAAGAAGATATAGTTTAAGCGATAAATTCATATTTTCAAACATTGAGAAAATATTTGGTTGGTTTTCTAGCCACTTTCATAAAGTGCAAATTTTATTGAAATTTTTTTATATATTTTCTGTCTTCAGATTTTCTGATATATTTAAAAATGCTTAACTGGACTCAAAACAGTTAGAGTGATGGCGGACAAGAAATATTCCTATGTATCACATTAGTAAACCCATGAATTATGAATGCGTGAAGTGTCCGTTGGAAAATAAAAGAAATACTTTATGAAAATCATTAGTTGTATCTAAGCGCCAAAGGACTGAACAATCATACATACGAACCAAACCTGTCTGAAAGAAAATGGAACAAGAAGTGCTATAGGACAGGGTACCTATTCAAAATTTATGATCTTCAATGTTTCTGTTGTACCCGTAAAAGGTTTTCCATAATTATGTTTGTATCTGAACATTAATACTGACTGTTTAATTTCTGCATGCCCCAATGTGCCCATGAATAGTGCATGGTCACATGCGAATCTAATTAAACGGCATTTCTTCAAGATTCCAATCAATAGTCTGATGTGCAATGCAGAACAGAGTTTTGCAGGTTTTACTTCTCTAACCAAAATTAATAATAATTATGTTTATAGGTCAGTTTACCATTTGATAGGTATTTTATAATGATTTGTTAATACCACTTAATAATTCTTACGATCCAAAAGAAATCAGTAAGTAGTGAGAATAGAAGAACACTCCAAACTACCGAAATAAAGGTATATTTCATACTTCTTTTATCATACGCCATTTTCCATGAAGTTATCTCTCTTCACACAATAAAAAACAAAACACTCAAAGTGTGCAAAAAATAAAAATTTATTGCATATTCACCTGGTATACGCCTTTTTTTGATATTTTTCAAATTTGGAATATTTTTTCTTTATGTTCTGTATCATCATGTCTAATTATTCCGACGCGTAGTAGATTATGTAATTTTTTTAACATTTATGTATAATTACAATATATTGAAAAAAATGTATATTTCAAGCTCCTAAAAGATATAAAATATGCATTGTTTGGAATAATACCATGTGGATAAAATCTGCTATGCCTGGATAAACGCGAAAATCCATTAATGATATATTGGTTACCAGATACACCAATGAAATATATTGAGGTTAATATACATTAATATTATAAATGTTTTTCAATAGTCTTATTGTTATATCATAATGTAAATTTATTTTATATTAAGCTTCATATAAATATCATGTATATCACAGATCGATAAACTGCTTCATTGAAAGAAAATAAAAATGGAAAGAATAAGTTTTAAATAAAGATTTTAAACATTTAATATTTAATTTTTATTTTAAAATTGAAATATATTGATAATCTTGGATATATTCCATTTTCTTTATCAGCAGAGACGATCCATTACTTTTTCCTTTTTGAATTATCCAAAAATATCATTTTTATGCTGTAGATTTTTAAAATATATTTTACAATTTTTAGGACACAGGTTTTGAATAATATTCTAAAAATTTCATTTTAAAGGTCAAAACATTATTTTCTAACTCTATGCAACATGGCATAATTTATTATGCAAATACATTGTAAGTAGTGTGATTTTATTAATTGGAGGATAAAGCTAAAGAAAAATTAATGTTACAAAGTTCTCATTTATTTCTAAAATATTGGATACATTTTCAGTATTCACTTTCGGTTTCATTTAAACATTATATTTTGTCCATTAATAATATTTTATCAATGTTAATATCAGCTATTGCTCAAGTTTAAATCCTGTTTGATAAATTAATCATCCAACGTAATAAAGTGTACTTGGAACATAAATAGCAAGAATTTTCTTCGGGTTTAAGACCTGTGATTATTAAATACGCATACTGTAGAAGATCAGCATATTGCAAAATTGCAAATTTTGTTTTAAAGTATTCGAAAATTGCAAATTTTCTTTTAAAGAATTCGAAAATTTCACTATTAAATGCTAGTTCTTAAAATATGTATTTATTCAACATTCAACAGAATATTCATGAAGATAAGAAGGGCATGAGATGGAGTCTCATTAATCTTATTTTCCGAAAAAAGTAGGGGAGACTAGGGAGGGTTGGCCCACTTTTTATAAAATAATTTTTTATTTTTTAAATATTGAACGTATAATAAAGTTTTATATATCAATTTATTCGTTATACAATCAGTTATCAAAATAAAATTGCTATATAAGTGTAACATATCAGAAATTTGAAAAATGATTGATTTTAATCATGAAAAAATATTGGGTCAAGGCTTCCCATATATGGGGGGGTTGACCCACTATATGGGAGGCTTGACCCACTTTGTTTTATATTGTACTATTTGTGAAGAGAAATAAAATCAGTTTAAAAAAAGCAAAATAATTTTATTCTTCATGTTTTAATTATTATGAAGAAATATATATATTTTTTAAATATGAGGCTTAAACAAACCTGTTAAGACGCAATCGGAAGTCAGAGGAGATAAAATTTGTTTTAAAGAGGATTTTGTCTTAGCAGGTATAATTGTACAGCAAGGAAAATGAAATTTTAACATTTAAGGCAGTATTCTGTTAGAGACAGGTTCCGTTTTCATAGTGTTTCATGTTATTATGTCCGGATTTAGGAGCCACTGTCCCGCTTTTTTTTTTATCTCCTTGTTCCAATTTTTGTGACACTCGATCTGACAACCCTAGTTGTCACATAGTTTGGCTTCATCTCACTGTATTCACCCTGGTGAAATTTTTCTACATGCCTTCCTAAAGTTTTTCTATCGACGCTATGTTCTTTTCCAGCTGCATGAGTACTTAACTTATAATTAACATATTTTAAACCTTTAAGGGGCAAAGTACTGTCAGTACTAAAATGTTGAAATAAATGACTGGCACCAGAATTTACGAACAAATTTATTTGGAAATAAGAAAAAGGCCATATTTCACATACGTAGTAAATGGAAAAGATTATCAAAATTCTGGTGCCATTGTGATGTTTCGGAATTAAAATTAAGTGATTTTATAAATATACTACTGCCCCTCAAAGGGTTAAGACTGCTGCTTTCATCCTTTCTAGTCCTTTCTAGTCTTTCCCACTATTTCTATTTACCTATTGTAAGCAATAGTTAAATGGAAAAAAGTCCCTATCAACTTTCCCATTTTCTAACAATTTTTCACATTTTTCTATAGTCAGTTTTAAACATTTTCTTTTCCATCACACCACTTTACTGAAGCTTTACAAAAATAAATTTACATTATTTTATATATATACTGTTAAATTTTCACTATGTACAGTGTAAAATAAAAGTATTTCCAAAACAACTTAATTAAGGAAACCTTAAGCAGCTGGTCAACACTCCCTCACACTGACTGGGTCAAGCCTCCCTACATAGACTTTTTCTAAACAATACCACACTGCTATGTTAAGCCTAACATACTGTACAATCTTTATGCCTGGAATGAAAGCTCGATATTTCCGCATTACTTAAAACATACTTACTTAAATTTCTATGATATATTTTATCTGAAAAAAGCTTACAAAATATTTCAAAAAAACAGAACTTTTAGGTTGAAAACGCTTCACAATTGATTTTTACACACCTATTTCGATTAGCTGTATGAAACAAAGACTGTTGTTTGAGCATTCCAATAGCTTTGGTTGGCACCTATTTATAAAACTCCGAAATTCTTTTAAATATGAAAATTGAGGGGTGGTTCAAGCCTCCCGTATGGTCAACCGTCCCTAGTCTCCCCTATATAAAATATGGCGGGCCAAAAGAATCGAATTTTGGATTATGGAATTATAATCATGAGGAAAGTTTCGTTCTATACCGACAATAGTAACTGTTCAAAATTTCATTTCAATTAATTAATACCTTTTGTTACCTCAGAATGGCTAATGTTTTGAAAAACTGCCAAAAACTTCCATTTTTTAATAAAATTAATACAAATTAGTAAAATGTAGATCCGTTTTCTAATAGTCAGGAAATGGTCTGCCAGTCCATCGTAATTAGCTACAAAAAATCAAGCAGATTGTTTAATAACTTTTGCGTCCTCCAGATGGTCAAAATTAAGAAAAAACAGCCATTTTTTTTACTAAAAATTAGAAAAATTAGAAAAAAAAAACGGAAGATGGTTTTCTAAAAAAGCCAAATGATCTATCATTTCATTATAATTTACTCTAAAAAAATATAATCAGATCGGTTAATAATTTTTGCCTCCAAAAAACGACCCCCCCCCCCCCCAAAAAAAAAAAAAAACCCTCGCAAAACAGGGAATTTTGAAACAACATTATTTATATTAATGCAAAAATACAATTAGTCAAGCACTTATAATATTAGTTAATCATTATTTATTAATTTGTTATCAGCTTTTAAAAGCTTCTTACAATATATTTTATCATTTCTAATAGCCTTGTTCTCAAATGAAGGCATAATGGCCGCGACGCCATGGTATTTCTAATAAAACCATTCCTGTTGGGTGAGTTTGACCGCTTTGATGAGGGAAAAGTCATTAAGCGATCTTATTAAATTATTTTACAGCTTATTATATTTTAATGGTCGGTCATTTGGACGTTCTTAGAAAACAATTGTCCTTTTTCCAAATTTTCATTCATCTTAGTAAAAAATGGCCGTTTTTTGCAGTTTTTGAAAAATGTTGGCCGTCATGATGATCCGAAAGCTATTAACCGATGTGTGTACGTTTCTTACAGTTAATTATGAATAATTGTAGAGAATTTGGTCTTTTATATTTAAAAAAAATGACATTTTTCCTAATTTTTATTAATTTTAATAAACTTTTTCCGGTTTTGGTAGTTTTTTGAAACTTTTGCAGTCTTGAAAAGGTAAAATTTATTACTAAATGGAAATGAAATTTTGCACTGTTACTGTTGATGAGATAATGCAACTATTGCGCACTATTAGTGTTCCGGAATCCAAAATTCGCATTTTTTTTTTAAACCGACCTAATATATAACACCGCACTTTAAAAAAATTAATATATTATCACTACATTGTAAATAAATACAATTTTTAGGCTTGAAAATTTTGCATTAATTTTGCAACATATTATCAGTTTAACCCAAATCCCTCTGGTGTTGCTGTGTATGGAAAGTTTCCTTCCAAGATACCACTATACAAAATTGCAGTGTATTTATTAAAAGTGTTCGGGTGGCACCAGTATCGATTTTAACAAAACTTACATTTTTTTTCTCAATCTTTTTTTCTCTACTAGTTCTGATAAAGTTTATTTCTAGCTCACAAATATTTAAAATTAATTATAAAAAAATACGTATTTTTTAGAAAATATTATTTATTTAAAGTATTCCCAGTTCTGTTTATTTAAAAGACTTAGTATTATAGGTAATAAAAAAAACAATTGGGATATAATTTGTTAAAAGAATTGATGAGTTAGTTTAAAACAGTACTTCGAAAGCATAAAATTTAAAAAATAAATAACGATAATAAATTTTTCGAGTACATCTATTATTTTAGTGTACAGCTTACTTTTACGTTTCTCAAAGGTAAATCTTTTTTATGGGTAGCAAATCCATTTAGTATTGGAGATAAATTTAAAGATACCTCTATAGCGTTTCACATTTTGTAAAAAAAAGTTCCTTTTGCTGAATTGCAATTTTGTATATTGTTGCTCACTTTCGCTAAGGAAAAATATAGCGTATGAAAAGTGTTTGAAGGGATGTTACTGGTACATTTTATGCCTAATTATATCGTATCCTTATACGAAAAAAAAAAAGCCATTAGCGTGTTTTCTGGTATTTAATAGATGAAAGAGTTGTTAGAGAGACATTGAATATTTATTAACTTATTACATATAAAATGTAACAAAATTATATTCGCGGTTTCGAAGTGTGGATTTGTTGATATACTGGTATTCAGATTCATATCGAAATATATATATATATATATATATATATTAATTAAATAGACAAAATTTAATTATTAAAAGCATTTTCTTTTTAATATGAATTTTATATTTCACACATGTTCTACTTTTTGCATTAACAATGATTAAAAAAACAAGTTGGAAATTGCTCGTCAAACGTGGCAAATGAGGTGCGTTCGTACTATAACTAGTTTTAAAATTATTTTTTGCACCCCATATTGTACTGAATGTATAATTTTTTGCACTTCATAACGTGCATAGTCTGATACATCATTAAAATGCACTTCCAATAATTTTTTCGGAACACTTTTGACTGTCCCTGTAATTAAACTATACATCCGATTTTCCTAAAATTTGAAATAGCTCAACAAAATTTTGCAACAATTATATCTTTAAAATTTCAGACCATTCGGAAGGCTGTAATATCATTAAAATGCACTTGCAATAATTTTTCCCATTGGCCGTAATGTAAAGAAAAACTTTTGGCTGTCCCTGTAATTAAACTATACATCCGATTTTCATGAAATTTGAAATGGCTCGACAAAATTTTGCAACAATCACATCTTTAAAATTTCAGACTATTCGGTTGGGTAGTTTATGCTCTGTTACATGCGGACAGACGGACAGACGGACGGACAGACGGACGGACAGACGGACGGACAGACGGACAGACGGCCGGACTGAGCGACGACTATAGGTGCTACGTATTTATATAATTACGAACGCACCTAAAAAATCAGATTACATCATTGGGGTATATATGTATGTATATGTATGCGTGTGTTATACAAATTATCCGTCAGTTTTAACTCAAATATCATATAATTTTAATTGATGAATAGTATGAAAATTATATTAAATTGCGTAATTGAATGGATAAGTAATCATTTTTTTATATATAAAATTAAAGTTTAATTATTGACTCATTTTTTGAAAGGGAGTAACAATTAATTATATTTCGATAAAGAAATATAATATATGTAACAAAAGTAATTGTATCATGCATCCGATGGCTCTTGTTGTGATTATATTCTTGAAGTATAAGACAACTGTTTCATGTAATTAATGTTTACGTATGCAATAAACATCTATAGTACGTTATTAATCAGCTACAAAATAAAGTTAAAAATAAAGTTATCTGAGTACAAATTTTTATTTAATAAATAGAATCAAAATCATTCCTTATATTTCCTTTTATCTTAGTCGTAAACCTTGGAGTTCATAAAAGAAATTTAAACCATATAAGTAAAATAAGGTTTTCATATTTCTTAATTTTTGGAATAATATGCACCCTAATCTGTAAAAATAAATGTATAATATTAGGAAAAGTTTATTTCATTGCAATTTTTTCTCTTTAGGAATTTGTATTTTGGAGTTCGTTTTTATAAATTTCTTATTCAAAACTATTTTACATTTTCTCTCTTTTTCATCATGTCTGCAATGTGCAAATGAAATAGTGACGTTTATTTAATTTAGTAACAGTTAATAATTTCCTAATAACAAACTTTTTTTTCTATCAAGTTTTATATATTTAAATACAATTTGCTAATTTGCCTTAAATTATATTGCCTGCAACTACTAAAAATATTTAAATAATTTCGCTCTTTTCGAAATAATTGAATTACCTTAGAGTCCGAAATTTCGAAAGGGAAAAAAAAAGTATATATTAGAGATAAAATAATGTTTTAGTTTCAATCATTTTTAACTTCAATCCATTTATTTGAAAGTAGATTCACCTGTGATATAACTAAGGGTACATATAAAACAGAAAGAAGTAAATTTAACTGGAGACATGTATACATTTAATTTTCCGTTTAGTTAAGCTCATTTTTAACTTCATTTAAGTAAATAAACTTAAATTAATAAACTGGGATAGGCTTTTTTTAACATAAAAAATGCTATAATTTATATTTAGTCATTAATGTTTAATTATTCGTACTGCAAATAACCAGATTATATTTCACAAAACATTTGCATGACCCACCATAAAATAAATTTACTTTTGCTGTTTGTTTACAAGATGAAACTAGTCGGATATACCAATCCCAAAACTTTCTTCTATCTCATACATTTTAATACTTCAAAATTCTCTAGTACAGAGCCAAAATTAAATGGCAATCTATGCCCATCATGAGGATTCTAAAGACATGAAATTTTGTGCATTAGTTCTTGAGATAGGACTATCGCTAAAATCGTGTAAATCAAATAAAATGCAGCATATCAGCGCCACCGCATAAGTGGATTTACACCAAAATCTCATAATCAACAACTAACGTTAACCTCTAACTGAATCTGAAGTTTGATGAAAATCCGTTCATTAGTTTTTAACATACAGCTATTGCGGAAAACGTAAAAAATTCCACATAGCAGCGCCACCAGTTGAGCGATTTACACCAAAAACTAATTAGCACCAGTTTATATTAGGGACTAACTGAATCTGAAGCTTGATGAAAATTCACGCTTTGTTCTTGAGATACAGCTATTACGGAAATCGTGAAAAATGCAGGACAGCAGCGCCACCTATTGGGAGATTTACACCAAAAATTAAACAGCATTAATTTATATCAGGGACTATTCAAATCTGAAGTTTGATGCAAATTCGTGCATTTTTTCTTGAGTCAGAGCTATTGCGATAATCATGAATAATGCAGCATAGCAGCGCCACCTGTTGGGCGATTTTCGCCAAAAACTAATCAACAGCTAACTATATCCTGGACTAACTGTATCTGAAGTTTTATGAAAATCAGTGCTGCAGTTCTTGAGATATAGCTATTGCTGAAAACGGGAAAAATACCGCATACCAGCCCCACCTGTTGGGCGAATTTCACCAAAAACTAATCAGGACTAGTTTATATTAAGGTCTAACTGAATTTAAAGTTTTGTGAACTTCCGTGCATTAGTTCTGGAGATAGAGCGCCCACAAAAATTTTGTCACATACAGACTCATAGAGTGACAGAGTGACAGAAGAATGACAGAGAGACATTTTCTAAAAACCATCAAATCGTGTTCAGGACATTCTAAAACGTATAAATCCGTCGAAAACCGGATGTCGAAAATTTTCACGAATCCAATACTTTCTTCTTGTAAAGAGAGAAGAAAGTAAAAAACGGAGAAAATGCATGCATTTAAAACATAGGATAATCCATGGTTATTAGTAATAGAATTTTTAACTGTTTTTTATCACAATTAATATATTAATTAATGCAGTTAATATACATTAACTAATGTTTACACATATTATTTCTCTCTCTCTGTCTCAATGAATAATTTATTCAATTTAATAATTTATTCATATATGAAGTTCATTTATCCTTATTACATTCATGTATTTAAGACAATTTTGCAGACTGACATTTAGAGAAAATTAACTATTATTAGATAAAAGTATAGTAAAACAGTTTTTTAAGCCGCATTTGTTATTCCGTTAGATTTTGTAAATACATACATGATAATAAAAATGCATTTCTAATTTCAATACGAATTTTTTTTGTCAAAATAACGTCACTTTTAGAATAAAAAATAAAACATGTTTTCTTAAGCGCACTTGACAATGGTACATTCGTGGGAAAAAAAAAAAAAGTAAAACCCCCTACTAACTTTTCAACAAATTATCGTAGACGAAAGTGACTGGTACCGAACGATTGGAAATAAAGTTTACTTTTAAATGAGTACAAACTTTGCTTAGTGGGCCATCTACAAATTAAAACGGTTCCAAACTTCATTTTTTTCAGTGGCAACACCCAATTCTAACCAGATATTTCAAATCATGGGCTAAAACTATGCCTAGACACCAAAGTGCAAGTCATTTGAACGATAAGTTATTGAATTATAAACATTCAAAACTGAGTGCACCCAATGTTAAATTACATTTTCATATTTTTATTTATATCTCCTTAAATTATGCTCCTAATGTGCTAATGTTTTGTGTAGCGATATTACTAATATACCCAAACATAAATACGTTGAATTTGCGATTTTTATAATTTTATGTTATGAATTATGAAATTAATAATCGAAAAAATAATGAATTACAAACTACAGTTTTTTTAATGGATTTAGTTTTATTAAGTCCTGCTTTATGAAAATCCAAAACTTCACAATTTTCTTCCAAGTAGTTTTCAAATTCTGCTTAAAAAATGGCAAAAGGATGTTTTAAGAGGCCGTCTGTGACAGAAGTGACTAGATATTTTAAAATTTCTTCTGCTGCCGTGTAATGTAGCAGGCTTCATTGTCTGCTAGAGTGGTGCTTAAGGCGCCTTGATCAAGAAAGGGGCTCTCTCGGTTAACAATCGAGTACGGAACTTCAATTTGGATGCAACCCTTAAAATACGCTCGTTTTAAAATAACTAATTTCTTGGAAACTTATGGTATGAATTGCCTAAAAATTTGTTTTTAGGCAAATTGAAAGGTGTAGAGTTCATTTATGCTGTCAAAATTTTGTACTGCTATTGAAAAAAACAAAGTTATGGTTCGTTTTAATAAGTAGATGGCCCCTTAAGCAAATTGTATGCACTTCATTTAAAAGTAGACTTTATTTCCAATTGCTCGGTACCTGTAACGTTCTTCAACGATAATTTGTTGCGGAGTTAGTAGGGGGTGTTTTCTTTTTCTTCCCCACGACTGTACATATTATAAACTTATTCACGATAAATCGATACAGTAATTAAACCAGCAGCATATAAAGAAGATTATACAAAAAATATTTTCAAAAATAATTATCAGTCACATTAAAAATGCCTAAAATCAAGTAGTTTGTTTAAATTTATTGTGTACAGATACATTAAATAACTGACGTAAAAAATAGATTAAACGTCCTTGTTAACATTAAATTACATTGCATTTAACGTTAACAAGGATTTACATTTAATGTTACATTTAATGTTAATTTATAATCGTAATAATAAACATTATTACGATTAAACATCTGAAAATAAACATCTCATGATATGTTATATTTGTTGTATTAAAGCATATATGTTTAGATTAATTTTGTACATACGCATAAATAGTTACTATTAAAAAGCAATAAAAATAAAATAAACTTTATTATTCCTTTGCAAATAAAACTCTAAATGGATATACAATTTTTTATTGTAAAAAATTTAAAATAATTAGAAAACGAACTACAAACTTATTGCATTTGATAAAAGATTCCTTAATTTCATTATGTTTATTTATACTAAAATAATACTAATAAATATAATTTAGTCATCGGAACATATTAAATGATTTATATTCTCAAAATAATTTTTTTATATATTTGAGAATTTTAAATAATATTTTCATTAAAATTTAATTCCTTTCTTCAAGTATAATAAAATATTCACTGCAATCCCTAGATAATTGAAATGTATATTTTTCACAATGTTTTGAAATATTTTTTACTTTTATGTTTTTCTCGAATATTTTGTAAAACATCTTCTTTACAGTAGCAAAAAAAATAGAAGAATTAAGCTTTGTATTTTAACAATGATTTTTTTTTTATTTTCCGCTTGTCGGTCGATTATCTAGAAATGAAAGAATTATGTCATTTAATTTCACGATATTATGTTTTAGGTGCGAAAGTTGTTCATTGGCTGTACTCTGTCTAAGTTAAAATTAAAATTACTTTGCAATTTTGTACTTGTGTGCCATGAATGCACTGTTGTCAGTGTATTGCCTATGTGTGCATCAATATGTGTGCAAAATCACCTACATTTTAATTTAAACATCAAAGTAAATCCTTATTAATGGACTACACATCTATTTTACTTAAATTATAATTCATATTTAAAAAGTCTGACTTTAAATTATAATTGATTATAATTTTTGTAAAAAATGTGAACAAGTAAATACATTTTTTAAACCTAAATGCTATATTGAATGTTTATTTATATTTAAAATAGAAAAGAAAGAAAAATATGATCTTCTGAGTTTCTATAATAAAAGCCTTATTATAAAAACTGATTGAGGCTGAAATTGACTAAGTTACATTTCTTTTTTTATCATTACATGAAAGACGTTACTAACTAGAGCAATCTCTTACAAAGACTAGTTTATTTGTAATATTATGGAATTTCTTTTATAAAACCAAGTGATAGTCTGAGGAGATTTATATCTTTATACCGCTGATTTCTAAAGGTGTTTTGTGATTTTTTGTCCACTGAGCTATTATTGTGAACAAATGTCCAAGAGACTATTTACTGAAGTTCATATAAAAAAGAGTACTCCTTCACACATCCTTGATAACTGTTTTTGTAATTGGATTGTTTGCTGCAAAGCTGATATGAAAGGTAGAAATATAAATATACTTAAGATTCTTAAAATTAAAACTTTTAAAAGAGATTAACCGCAATTGCAAATCAGCCAATGCAAAATATATGGGTGTCAATAGGTCACGCAATGCTCAAACTTTGTAACAATTTTGATCCTTTGAGTTCTGAAAATCCACAAGTAATATATCTCAATAAGATATAGTGATCAAATTAAATTTAATTTAAATATCATTTCTTTTACTACAATATGTCTATATCTGTCCTGATACTTATTATATATTTCTGTGTAGCTATAATATCATTCATTTATCCTATGAAAATACTTCTAAATAATTCACGAATATTCATCATATATATATAAACGGTACTGATATTTACAGAAATAAAACAAATTTCTTGAACTGTTTTTTTTTCCAACTACAGTCACTTCGAAAATAAAGAACAAACATTTTTTTTTTTTTTAATACGAAAGGATTTAAATATGAATGTAAGATATCTAAATGCAAATTTATGCAAATTTAATCTTTTTATTTAACTGTTTAAAATCTATTTCATTACACAGGTTTTGCAAATTTGAAGAATGTAGTCCTGATATATAATAAATAATGCATGTTGCTCGTAAGCAGTTCTGCAAATGATAAGCTCTTTCACATTTTTACAACACTTCTCGAACAATCATACAGGAAATGTCTCTCTACATAGATACATTATTTTAAAAAAGTTTAATTGTTTTTCCAACATAGAAACTTTAAAAAAAACCCCTCAATTTTCGTGAAATGTGTTTATACCTATTAAAATGTGAAATAAAGTGAATGCAGACATTTTAAAATTCATACATAGGTATCCACAAAGAACCGTTTTAGGAGGACGTAGTATTAATGTAACTAATATATGCAATATACAAATATATATATTTATAATAAACATTCACAATATACCTATTCATGAATTAAAATTCATATAAAAAATAGGTAAATGTTTCATATCTCAGATTTTTCAACCGCCAAAAAATGACCTGATTTATTATTTTGATTCGAATAAAATATTCACAGACATTTTAAAATATCATATGAAAAATAAATATTTGTGCAATTTCAGGTTTTTGCGATGCCAAAAGAAATATTTTCCTTTTTTATAAATCAGAAATCTGATCTTAAATACATTTCAAATAAATGAAGTTGTTCATCTGTTTACATTCGTCATTTTCCTTGAAAATTCCGTTTAGCTAGAAAAATAGGATTATATTGTGGGAATCCTGGGAATATGCAATTGCTGTTTTAAATCCAAGATTATTAAATGGAATTCTAAGCATCTTTGGTGTAGAGAGAAAACCAATATATTTCAAATATTGGAAAAATTTATTTTGAAACATCGTGGGAAAAAATATCTTCAAAAAAATATTGTATAAGATAGTGTCCTTAGAATAAATCATTGAGTTTTATGGTAATATTTACCTTATGAAAGAATTTCTTGTCATTGTAAAATTTGATTCGTTGTATTTATGACTTATGCTGTTTTTAAAACTGGAAAAATATAGTAAAATATTTGATTGTAGATTAAACATATTTAATAAAATATTTTATTTCATGTTTGGAACTATTGCATTTATTTTATTCGTTTGTAAGTTATAAAAGTATTATTTGTAAGTCATGTATATTAAATGACAAAATCAAACAGCTATTTAAATAGTTAATATAAATAAATATTTATATTTTAAAAATGAATATTAGTGTTATATAAACGTAAAAATAATTTATTTACACTTTAGTTGTTGGGGTTCTTTTATCATGCATTCGTACTACATAAAAAGAATAACATTAAAATTAAAAGCATAAAAATTCTTAATAACACTATACAATAAGGTATTTGATAGGTCTTTCGCAATAAATTTGTCTCACTTCAAAAATAGCGCAAAGAAAACTTACTACCATATTGAATGCAGGAACAAGATTAAAAAGAGATGAATGGAAGAAAAGGAAAAATTAAGCAAACAACCAATATAGAAAAGCAGAAAGCATCAGTAAATACCGAAATATCATTACCTAATCAGAAGGTCACAGGACAGATAAATAATTAAGAAGGATATTGAAAAAAGGGAATCAGAAAAACAAAAAAGAAATTACTAGACAAAAATATTTAAGGCAGAACTAAACAAACAAATAATCAATAGGAATAATTATATAATTAAAGAATTAAAAACAAATCCATGTAATCAAAATCTAATAAAAATGTAATAAATTAATGCTCTCTTAATAAGGTACAAAGAAGTTCTACTACTACTTTGAAGGCAAGTACAAGATTGAAAAGAAATGAAAGGATAAAAGACAAATTAAGCAATTACCAGACTAAATATTTAATAAAGAAAGGGGAAAAAAATGAGTAATATGATTAACTGCATAATTAATTAATTAAAAACAAATCCATATAATCAAAATCAAATGAAAATTAAAATTTAATAAATTAAAATTAAGTTTAGAATAAAAGATAATAAAACAAACAAATATAAAAATGAAAAATGAAAATAATAATAATTATTTATAAATATTATATATATATATAGTTAAGGTGAACAAAGTTTTTCTAATCACGATCAAGACAAATAGCTATATTTTTAGAAAAATTCAATTTAAATGGACTCTTGTCATTAAAAATAACTTTAAAATCATTTATTTTGAGTCTAATGAAAAAATATAAATTTATTTCGAAATAATTAGTGCAAGCTTTGTTTTAAGGCATGGTGAAGAAATTTGTATGTTTTAACTCTGTCACATCAGTTCGTTTAATATTTTAAACCATAAAATTATAAAATAAATGTTATAATCAAATAGATTTTCTTTAAAAAAGCATTAGATTGTTAATTGAGTTTTATAAAAATTAAATTTAAACTTCTTTTTATATACTTCTTTTGTTTCCCTGGTGGATATTTTTTATTACGATAAGCATAATTATCCACATCCGCCTTTTTTCATTTAAGGCTACTTAATAAGGAAAATTTCAGCTAGAGAGCATCACGAAATATTTTGTTATTAAAGTTGTGCTTAAAAATTTATGAATAAATAATGTCACAGAGAACACGATGACTAAGTATGACAAATTAATAAATATCTCTTTAAGAGACCTATTAAGAATAAATGTCTGAAAGTTTTGGAAATACTTTTAGCTGTCTAAAACGTAGCGTATACATAATGAGTCTGTCAAATGGCGTATAGCAATCAACTAAATTATTTCTTGTAAGTGCTTAAAACCGTGACAGATCCAAAATGCCAAATGCTTCAATAAACGCAAGTCAATAAATGACGATGATAAATCATTAATATCACCAAAACTTCATACTGTTATCATTGGAATATATCTTCTCGTTGCAGATTTAATAAAATATGTATGAAAATATAATAATCATAATCACAATAAAATAAACCCACAAAAATACTGAATAACGAAAATATGAATAATATGCATCATTTTTTATCCATAAAATTAATTAGTAAACATAAACATTCTTTTTGGTAAGCAGATAAATAATGCATTAACTGTCGATTACAAAGTTCAAAAGCCTTAGACTAAGTTAAAGACTAAGTTATTGCTGGGTTGTATATGTCCGATTACGTGACGTGATTTCAATATATGTACTTTTAATTTATTTTCAGCAGTGGAATTACGCTAGGAAATTTTTAATATTAAATACGTGAATTTTCGCATTGATAAATAAGTGGTAAAGCTACTAGTCACTCAGCTTCCGAATTACCCTCAGTAATGGTTAAGTCTATGGTCGTTTGATGCATTCTTATATTTAAAATATTTCCTCAGGTAATTAATATTTGAATTTCTTTTTTCACTGTTCTCTTCTTAAAGGATTTCATTTTTTTTTTTTTTTTTTTTTTTTTTTGTTAGTTGTCAAATATTTCTAAAACATATGCTTAATTTAATATTTTATTGAGAGTGAAATTTCAACACTTCATACAAAATTAAGCACAGATTTTAGGATAATTTTAAAAACTAAGAAAAAAAGAGACACACTTTAAAAAGAGAACGCAGAAAATAGAAGAGAAAAATATTAATTTCAAGAGGAGATATTTTAAATATACGAGCGCATAAACTCCCATAGACTTAACAATACCGAGGGGCTGAGTGATTAAAAGCCTTAAGCCAACAGAATTAAAAATTTCAAAGTCGTAAGTAGAACCACGATCCTTGCAGTAACGCTCTAATCTTCTAACATTGAGCTACGAGACGATACCCAGAATGGCATCTCTCACTGATATATATAAGTGAGAGATGCCATATCCCCCTCGTAGCTAAAAGATGGACCATTGCAGCGGTATTCCAAGGATCCGAGTTCGACTTCTAGCTTCGACATTTTTTACCCAGTTGGCATTACGCTTACCATATGAAAATTCACTAATTTAATATTCAGTAATATCAATATTTATACACATGACAACAATATTTCGGAGAAATAAATTGACTAGAAATGTATTTTACTTTTCCTTTAATCACATAATCATATATATATATATATATACCAAATTGGCTCCCAATTTCCGTGTTATAACTCTTTAAATTTTACAAAGCAGAATCAGCTAATAGCGATGGATTTGAAGATCTGAAATATTGAAAAGAAAAAGTCGGGACAACAAACCAAATATTGAGATATGTGTTCAAAAATACATAAAACAGCTATTTTAGGTGCAGTAGTATGACAAAATGGGTAAGTGTTAGTGAATTATCAGAAAATGCCTCAGGCGAACTCTTGTCATGAAATCGCCGCTAATTCGCAAAACAGGCGCTCGTCGTACATCCCCGTCGAAGGTTCCTTTTCTTTTCTTGTCTTTCTCTTAATATAATAATGTGCAATAAAGTACATAACTATATTCCAGTAAGTACTATATTCCAGTATACCGCTAATTCACGGGGAACACGCTATCTGCGCGCTCGTCCGTGTACTTTTTTCTTATTTTAAATACTGACTAGTATACATGAAAAATTTGAAAGCTAAATTCATTAAATAAATGACTTTAAAAAGCTGTAAGGATAGGGTGTCAGTGTTTTGTTTGGGTCGGACGACAACCACTAATTCGCAGCTAATTAGATGCCTTAACATTCAGGGAAAAGTAACTAATTGTATTTATCTTGTAGAAAAAAAATGTTTGCAAGCGAGTTTTTATTATTATTATTATTTTTTTTTTAATCAACTCAAACTTTTTCAAACACGTCAAAAGTTCATTCAAAGATAATTTTGGACTAGAAATTAATTCGATGACATTACAGAGTGTTTTTCTTCTTTATCCTTAAAGTTTAAAGTATTGTTTTAGGATATTGCATAATATTTTTAATTTAAATTTTTGGGATAATATTAACAAAAATATCAAACAATTTATTTTTGGAATGTTTTGTAAATATCAAGCAGGTTATTAATTAATTATCATTAAACATTTGTTTATTTCTTTTACTTACAAAAAATACAACATTCTTTTAGAGTTTATATTTACAGAAATCCTTACAAATATGATTTTCTAAAATAATCATTCTAAACACATTACAAATATTATAAATAAACATATATAAAAATTTTGCCATGAGTTTCAGAAACATTTAGTGAAACAAAGGGAATATACAATATGTACTTAAAAATGGTTCAATAGAAAATGGGAGAACAAATTATTGTTGAAACTGTTTTTATTAACAAAATTATTTCACACGAAATCGCAAACAATTTGTGTTCGACACTTAACAAAATTTAATAAATAAAATGATTATGAATTTATTTTTATTAATTGTTATTGTAAATATAATTATCGTAAATTTGTCTGTGGTATAAATTCAAAGTAAAGATTATATATATAAAATAATAATAATAATAATACTTTTTTCAAATACTCCATTGTAATATCAATTTAGTATTTCCATTTTGGTATAAACTTATTCATACTTTATTGTGCTAAATATTGTGGAGCATGAAAATGTATGTTTATTTATGGAATTAATTTCAAATTATTTTCTATTTCTGAGAATTTATAATTATAAGTACAATTAACACTTTATGATAAACTAAATTAATGTTCTAATTAAATACATATTTTAAATTTTGTAAAGACTTCAACATGAGCTTTTCTACACATTGTCTTGGATATTTTTAGATAACCATTATGCCACCCAAAATTACTAATTGTTATTATTCTTGTTTTATATCAGATAGGACAATTTTATTTTAGTTATGATTTTTCTGTTATTGTTCCTTTTGTTTATAACACCCTCCAATAAATAAATTCCTAGCATGTTTTTCCATATCGTATTTGGATAGGCCAGAAAGTTCCCATTTTTACAATATGCATAAATAGGAATATATATATAAAATTTTATTAAAATTTAAATACAAATATCAATGTCTAATAAAAATTTCATTCTGATTGGTGATATTTATTATTTTGCATTATTTTTTTAATTTTTGTACTGTGAAAAAATTTGTTCAAGAACGATACTGTAAACAAAATACAGTAATTAATGAATTTTACAAGAAAATATAAAAAAGACTTGTACAAAACATATTTTGTTTCAAAGTAAACCGATATTATTTTAATATTTCTTTTAGACTTTATTCAAAATTTATATTTTGACCATTTATTATATTTCACTAGAAATAAATTGATTCTACTATGAAATTGAGTTTTTGTACGATGCATCATTTAATCGACATAATAAAATATACCACGCATAGAAATAAGTTAGAGCACTCCGTATTATTAAAAACTGTCTTTAATAAGGTAATTACAAAAGAGATTGAACCAGCTGAGAAAGATACTGTTTACATACATTTTTTTACAGAGATAATTACCTTACGATAAATCTTGATAGATAAGTCTTTGTTTACTGTTTAGTGATGAGGACGTATGAAAAGAGATAATTAAGTCAAATTTATTTTTCTAGAGTTTTATATATATATATATATATATATATATATATATGTACGTATAATAAAGGGTAGAGGAAAAAAAGTATCGGACTGTGTATCGGTGATGATAATTTTAACAATCAGATTGATTGCGTTAAAATAATAGTATATCAACGTGCCAATCGTTTAAGGTTAGTTAGGGCAACTGGGCCATGATTTTACAATGTGACTCTGGAGCTTATGACAATTCAGCTTCAAAAACTAATGTTCATTCGAAGTAAAGTCTGAATTTCTGTAAATGCGTTCAGTTAGTTTCCCTCTATGAGACAGAAATGCTCAAAATTACATTTTAATATTTAAAAATATAAAAATATGCATATTTCATCTTTCTTTCCTCATGGGTACAGTTGCCCCATAAAAATGGGGTAACTGGACCAGGAGGGTCTATGTTCCACACTCGTTTATGTTTTTTCATATGGGATATCAGGACCTGTTTGAAAAAGAGTAAACAACTTAAAAAATTTTTAAACCAGGCATATCATATAAATTATATGTCAATAAAGAGCCTTGAAATGGAAACCTTTGCTGTCAATGTGTCTAAAAAAAGTGAAAATATTAGATTTATTTATACCAAAAACATAAAAATTGAGTAAGTACTTATGTATTTTAGCATAGGTAATAAGTATAAAAGTCACATGGGTACTTTAATGAAAAAAAATACTAAGGTAAATCTATGAACAAACGGCTACGTAAGTACTTAAGTACTTTATCTGTATCCATGAGTCGCATTTTATAGGGAAAATTTTATTGTTCGTACGAGAACCCTTAATGAGTTACCTTCATGATCATTTTATTTAACGTATTCTAAAGAAAGGTGCGATGAAGATAGTATTTTCAAAATAGTGGTAGGAACAAAATAAGTTTCCCTATAGAATGCGACCCCTCTAGTATCGTACAATTTCAAGTTTGGCTAGCTCGCTTTCAGGGCCAAGGTACATGCATTCGTAAAATGTACAAATAACTTAATGACACCAATATTTACAAGAGAATCTATTTGTAAACAAGTAAAAGTATATTTTCGCGTACTTAGTAAAGGTGAAATTTTCACTATGAGATTTCGGTGCCAATGTGGCAATTAGGGATTAAAATTATGTGATACCATAACCGCATCACCGCCTTTCAAGGGGTATAAAAATTTGGTTTGATATCACTCAATATGCCTTTTTTTAAAATTTATTATGTAATTTTAATAAGATATTCTATAATTTTATTTATTGTGAGCAAAAAACAATGGAGAAATTTATTTCCCGTAATAAGAGAAACTCAAAATATTATTTATAACTATTGGGGTAACTGGATTCAGAATGGTCCAGTTACGCCGGATACATGTCCCAGTTACCCCATGCTTGAAAAAAATATGGGGTAATTGGGACACCGGACTTACATTTGGAACATGGAGTAAATAGGCATAGATACCCAATAATATTAACGTAGTTATACGTCTAATCTATAAAAAAAAAGATTGTTTAATAAAAGTACTTACAGTATTTTAATGAAAAAGCCGAGGAAGTTCAACCATATTGACGTTGTTTTTAAAAAAAGAAACATAAATGTTTGACTGCCTATCGCAGCAAAGTGAGAGTTACGATTGAGTTAACACACGTTGTTTTAGGAAGTAGAGATTAACATGCATTGTTCACAAAAGCTAAAACTTGAAAAACATCAACAGTTTTTTTGTAAAATAGCCCATGGCCGAGTTACTTCGTGGCTCCAGTTACCCCTACTAATCTTATATGGAATTTCTTTACCTGCAGTTTGTTCCGTTGTGTTGTCTACATGAGAGATTACCAATATGTTATCTCAGAGAAATACCCTCGCCAGCTGTCAGCCCGAGTAGCTTAAGCAGTAGAGCATTGTCAATGTAAGCCAAAGATATGGGTTCGATTCTCGGCTTGGGCCTTTTTTAGCTTCGCTGTAAATATTCATTCCTATAATAACTTTACTAATAAGTATGACTGCGCTAAAATAATAGTATATGAGGAATAGTTTAGCATACTACAAATAGGCCGCAAACCCCTTGTTTCTCCCTGTACCTTTATGGTATGGAATTCTTTTGTGTAGCCCTGTATATGAATACAAATATTCTTTTTATCGCACATTCTACAGAATATATATTTTAATGCATTTAATAAATGCATATCACTTTCACTATGTTCGAAAGGGGGTAACGCCATTAAATATACTTGAAACTATTTTTCCTCATTGGCCGTAAAGCAACGGATTTCTGTTGTCTGTGTCTGTAATTGAACTATGCATGCAATTTGCATATAATTTTAAGCGAATCGATAAAATTCTATAATGATTATATATTTTAAATTTTAAACCATTCGGTTGAGAAGTTTTTGCGCTGTTATATGCGAACAGGCTGATGGACGACAGGAAGACAGATGGACAGCGATGACACCGATGACCACCTCGGGAACTCAGCTTTCGCTTTAGAGTGTTAGTGCAATCCCGAGGGGTAGACCACTTCCCCTCCTCCCGACTCTCAACCAGAGTCTGAGAGGAAGCGTCGGGTCCCTGATCAAGCTGCTGAGATTTATTTCGTTACTGTGAGATTTACAATTACAATCACAAAAGACAGATAGACAGACGGACCAGACACTAGTCCAGATTTAGGTGGCACTAATTTATATAGTTTCGGACGCACCCCGAAAAATATAGGCAAAATATAGACGGACACACGTGTATAAATATTTGTATGCACGAAAATCCGTACAGAGTGACATAAAAATATTCAAACCTTTTTAATATTTTACACTTTATATGATGGTGGTAAGTATGTAATGTAAACTGAACAAGTGTTCGGTTGGTTGGTTGGTTTGTTAATTTTTGACGTCCGACTATCTACTCTAGAGATATAGACCCGGGGGGTGCCCTACGTGGGGGTCTTTCTAAGGGAACCTAACCCGTATTTAAGCATAGAAATCCATGGTTCGCATAAAACTACGAAACCTCCAAACGATTAGGCCGGCGGGCGCGATTGGGTTCGAACCCAGCACCTCCCGTCTACCGGCTTCGAGAGCAGAACCTCTCAGCCACTGGTGGGGCCGAATAAGTGTTCGGAATAAGGTAGGAACTAAGCTTGTGTTGATAAAATTGTTCTGCACTTAATTAAAAAAAAATACTTATAAAACATTTATTTCTTTCCTGGACTTGTCAGTTATATTTTGAAGGAAAATCAATTGCTCTGGCGACTGTAGCAGTAAAAACTCCATCCTTCTACGACCAAATCTGAATGACGTGTCATATTCTGAATACAAGATAAAGATTAAAATTTATTTAATAAGCTAGATTTAAAAAAATAGAAAAGTATGCATACAAATATATGTTTAAAAGTACTAAATCACGTATCTTTTGAAACAATAGGCAAGAATATATAGTTACAGATACCTTCGTACATTATAGTTAAACAGAATTTTGCATGGGCAGACAACAATTTCTGGTGACGCGTCTCGAAGCAGGTCATTTACGCATTATCACCAGACCATATAAACTTCACGCACTCAACAACATTAAGAGGTACGGTTGTGTTTTCCAATCCCGGACTCTCAACACCATCTATACATGTATCATATGTATATTCACCAAAACTAAAAACTTTTTTACGCACATGGGTGGTTCACGCAACTAAACGCCGCAATAGTTACTCAATTACATTTAATAAAATTATGAACTTAAATAAAATTAAGCATTTGGAACTAAAAAGCAGGTTTAAATAAACTCCCCTAAGACGTGCAAAGTCATTATCTCATATGCAGCTATGTATAAAGAGAAAATGACATATCCTCAAAATTGTGAAGTATCAACTATAACTGGTTTCGCAGTTACACATTACATCCGGCGCAATATACCACCAGTAAATCTGAAGGGAAATTTTCATCTTATTTAATAGCCTTATTAATCCAAAATTTTAGTGATAATTCAGGTCAAAAAGAGATATTTATTTTTACTGGTGGATGTTAACTTCTGCTGTTGTCAGGCCCTTCTTTTCGTCTATATTGTGACAACCTAAACAACCTTCTATCTGTGTCAGTTATAGAGATTATAATACGCGGGCCAACTCCCACCACTGAAAATACACAGAAATTTTTACCATATTTGTGAGAGAAATTTTGCAGGAATAAGCCGCTAAAAAAAGGCGACATTATCTTTTCAAAATTTACCATTGCATGTTTGTTCCGGCGATTATCAGAAGCACTTGATTCGATGTAAAAAATTTGCCCGTCGTCTTCTGACATCCTCTTCAGTTACTTCACTCGCAACTAATAGACTCTACGCTAAATGTCTCCACGTCTTTATTCATAACTCCATTTTCTCTCAGTGCTCTCAAGCACAAATCTAAATGCAGAAGCCTCTGTCTCAGTTTCTGATATTTTTATGCACCCCACGAAATTTATATTATTTTTTGAAAATGATACACGCGGACACATGCACGCTTCCAATATGTATATATATATACAGGGTGGTTCAAATTAAAGTATCCCTGTTTCGGACGCTTTAGTGAGAGAAGTAGTGGGTGTAACGTCTTCATATTTGGAGGATACACATATTAGATCATGGGAAACTGATTGGTTCAAAAAAATAGTTAAAACAAACACCGCTAGGGGAAAATTAGGCGCTGCGATCGGCTTAAGGTAAGGAAAATGTAACGAAACAAATAAGAAAAGAATACAAGGTGTCGGTAATTAACATTTTAAAAAAATCCCACCGCTAAAGTTTTAGTATTATTTGTCGAATAAGAATACTAACAAAATTAATCGGATCATATACTAATAAAATTTAAATGAATAATACTAATAAAATTTATTGGTGGAAATCGGCTTATTGGCACCTAAATGCTTACACCTTTGGTCATATTACATTTTCAAAACCGATCGCAGCGCCTCATTTTCTCCTAGCGGCCTTTGTTTGAACTACAACTTTTTTTTTGCACCTATAAGTTTCCCATGGTTTGATATGTATATCCTCCAAATATGAAGACGTTACATCCACTGCTTCCCTTGCTAGAGCTTCCCAAACAGGGATACTTTAATTTGAACCACCCTGTACATAGACATAAATGAAATCTTACTTCAATTTACAAGGAGCTGCATTTTTTGTTCTTTGTTACCACTTTCAATATTTTTTTTTGTTATTACACACTCATATTGCTCCTACTGTTCATACAAAATTTCTAATCATCATATTGACTTAAATTGTCTAAATCCAAGTAATGGCATTATATACAATCGAAGTTAGTAACATTGCAGACAAAGTATAATACGCAGTTCCTTCTTTTCCAAAGAAATATTTATGTGTTTCGAAGCGAAAATTTAAATGAAGATGAAAGTCTAATAACTATATTATTTTTATATAATCTGATAGCGATTTTATTGCATTTTTCATAAAATAATAAGTAGCATGTTTGTTAAATTAGAATCCCAATATGTTGTAATTATTTTTCTTTTTTAACCCAAATCTCCTATCAATAACTAGCGTATAACATGCATCTGTAAATTTTGATGAGCTTTCGAGTAACAAAAGTGGGTATTATAACGCAAGAATGTTCGATATATAGATAAGCATAATGTTTTTATGTGATTATTGACATACGAGGGTGTATCAATAAATTTTTGTCCTCACATAGAAATAATTGAGTGAAATTTACGAAATTGCTACATTTTATGAGTCCTTTTATGTATAGTCAGTGTGCACAGTAACACATCTGTGCACCGGTATTTCAACAGATGAAAGGGGTAGATTATATTCCAGGAGGCGCGATAAGAGGCCCAAATGACGGCATTTTTGTCACTTTTACATATACCCACAAGTGACATATTGTTGGAAAGGCCTGTGACCACTTATCCATGCTAGGAATCTTACAAGACCCTCACACCAAATTTGCCCTCCGGGGAGCGCTTTTCTAAATTTTGAGGACATAATTCATGCCCTCCGGGGAAATTTTTTTGAGGAGGGGCTTAGAATATACATAGCATGAATAAGTGTTCACAGGCCTTTCCAACAATGTGCCAAATGTAGGGCTTGGCAAAAGTTAGAAAAATGACCCCCTTTGGGCTACTATCGCGCCTTCTGGCATACATCCTCCCCTTCTCTTTGAAATACTGTTTCAAGAAATGTGTTACTGAACACAGTGACTATATATAAAAGTACTAATACAATGAAGCAATTTCATAAATTTCACTGAATTATTTCTATGCGAGAGAAAAAACGTATTGATACACTCTCGTATATGCATTTCTTTTTTAAAAATTAAATTCTATATATTTTAATATCAATTCTTCTTTTAGCTTCGGTGTTTTAACATTTCTAATAGATGTTATAAAAATGCAATTTTAAAAGAGAAATTTTTTAAAGGTAGCTTTAATTAATTAAAAAGTTTACGTAAATTACATACAAAGAAATTTTTTAAACATATTTTGCATATTTGTATTATTTAAATAAATAATCCGAAAAATTTATAAGAATGCGACAAGGCTTTAAAAAACATACATTCATTATATTAAATGCTGAAAATTGAATGCATGAATTATGAATGCATGAAAATATATATGTATTAGATATCATTATAAATCAGCCACAATTCTTTTCTTATATGTTTAAGTAAAAACTTTTTAAAAATATAAGTTAATTAAAACATTATTCTCACGAAGGAAATAATACATTATGTGAGTTTCTAATCGGAAAATGTAGCATTCTTCATTTTAGTTCCTTTTAAAGTTCACTTTACTAATATTTTGTTTTCATTGTTAATAAAAATTAAAGAATATAATATTTTATATAAATATATTAAATGTCGTATGGAAAAGAATATTTAAAGATTTATTTTCTAATTTGTATAAGAACAATTCATATACGCATTCAATTATTTTTTTCCTTGTAATGTAAAATGAAATTCAGATAATAACATTAATATAACTTATAAAAAGTTCCAACCTTCAATACAATAATAATAGCATTTAACAAAGTTAACTGCAAAAGAAACATGAATCTGGAGTTTTAAGAAAATTTTAAATATGAAATTTTTGAGCAATTGAAAAAAAATTATAATTGGTAACTAGTTTTATTCAATAATAAACATGTTTTTCATTGAAACTTCAAAATCATATTTAAATTAAGAGGAGAAATTGAAAATACTATATATTTGCTTAAAATATTTATAGACATGAAATTCTTGGATTTTTTTCCTTCTTTATATTTTTAATTTTCAGCTGCGAAAAATAGTAAATAAATTTAAAATTGAAAAAGAAAATACTTTTTATCATAGTGTGCAACGCAAAAGAAGAAAATGGAATGTGTACGATAAAATGTTAATGCAGAAATATAGTGAAACAAAGATCAACGTCAAACACACGCTAACTTACCCTTGTTCATGTGAGAAGTTGTAGGCCATGTCATGACTACGTCGTAGATTTTTTCTTGTCAGTACGTGTATAAAGTAGAAGTTTTTCAGATATTCGGTTTTCTATATTTGACTGGCAATCAACGGGATTCATTAATGAACATTTTTCTTTTTGAAATATTAATTTCTACTGTATGTTTCTTCAAGTGCAGATTGCGTAATTGCATGTTATTGAGAGTGTATCAATAGCTTTTAGAGGAAAAAATTCCTGTTTGAAAAAAAAGCATAAACTGTTGTGACATTTCACATAAAAATGTTTAAATTTGGCCACCAGTTCCGAAACTCGTCTGTGTTTTCGGAAAATGTTTTTTGAGAGAATAAACAGTATTTTTCGTCATTTTTATCACCTCATGTTTGCACTAAAGTGCACGTTTGTGCCCTTTAGTCTTCTTTTCTTTTTTCCATGCTAGTCTTCCTGATACGCTGGTAGAAAGAAATGCAACAAACTGATGAGTATTTGAGAAAATTTTTATAACAACCACTTCATGCTAAAGCTATCAAAAAACGAGCCAAAATATTAGTCTAGTTTTGGCCGACACATGTCTTGCCGAAAACAGTTAGCTTGTTCAATGTAGAAATCATCTCTTGAATTGTCATTTTCAAAATGATGCAAATGTCACCAAACATCTGCATTGCAAGATATCTGCGATATGTGTCAAATTTAACAAAATTGCTTTTCATGGGCAAAAAATATGTAGATTCATAATTTTCTGATTTATTTTTTTTCCTACGCTAGGACTTTGGTATCGGTATGTTCTGCGAATATTCTAAAATGTCATCTAAAACGTCTTCCTTTTTACTTTAGGCTGATAGTTTTCTTTGTTTATCATAAAATATACACGACCTTGGCACCTGTTTTCGCTGAAGTAGATTGACTGGATTCGTGATTCTAGATCATAATAGACGGAACTTATTAATTCTGATTGTAGACGTTTTTGTAGACGTAATCGTATTTTATGCTGCAGCCCAATGCAACATACATTGGACTAAAGAGTGCAAGAGTGTTCAATGTCTTAATATCAAGAATTGCACTCAAAAGTTGTATTTTTGTCCCATTAGATAAGTTTGTACAAAAACATATTTAAATTCCTTTTCTGTCAGTACAATCAGCTTTTGATGATTACAATATCTGTTATTTCAAAATATTGGGAAAATCTGAAAAGGGGATTGTATAAGTATTGCTATTAAGAAAAATATTTCTTTGATTAAATGCATTTATTACACGTGAGCTAAAAGTATGCCAAAAATTAAAATTTAGCCATCTGAACAAAAGCAGTGCCATTTTTGCGAGTTTTATCTTTTCGGTAAGTGAGTTTTTAAAAATTCTGTTTTATTAAAATTCGATTTCCTTTTAAGAAAATATGAAAGCTCCCCTGCAATGTCGAGATAAAAGTACGTATACATCTTTTACGATCGATTTAAAATTAATTTTCGTTTCTGTACTTCTGAAAAAAAAATTATGGTATCTCTCGTCAAAGATAGAAAAGTTCCAACGATTAAGAATTATACTGCAAGAGCTACTCCTTTCATTTTCCGCTTGACGCTCGGTTGCCCCTAAATGAAAGAATTATATCATTAAATTACATGTAGATTGTCGGCTGAGTGAAGAAGTTTTAAAGATAACATGTTCGTTTACTCAACTGTATAACTTTAAATTAAAATTAAACATACTTTATAGCTAATTAAGATATCAAACATGCAGTAGCTGTTTTCAGTGGATATTTATTTATGAATAAATGCGCATATATTTAAATGCAAACATCAAAGAAAGTCTTTCAAAATGAGGGGTTGCATGGAATGAGGTCATTACATTTTTTAAATATTTCATATTTTAAAAAGCCCAATTTTACAACATTTTAATAGATAATTATTTTGCTTGCGTAAATTGTCTAACAGTAAATGTGTTTCATAAATTTCAATGTTATCATGTTTGTGTATTTAAAAAATGTCAATATAAAAGTACGTGTGCATTTTTTTACGATATATTTAAAATTAATTTTTGTTTATGAGCTTCTGAAAAAAAGGGTATCTCTCGTCAAAGACAGAAAAGTTCCATGGATTAAGAATAATATTGCAAGAGCTACTTCTTTCATTTTCTGCTTGACCCTCGTATGCCCCTAAATGAAATAATTGTGTTATTTAATTACATATAGATTGTCGGCTGAGTGAAGAAGTTTTAAAGGTAACCTGTTCGTTTACTCAACTGTATAACTTTAAATTAAAATGAAATATACTTTTATAATTAATTAATATATCAAACATTGAGTAGCTGATTTCAGTGAATACTTAATTATGAATAAATGAGCAAATGTTTAAACGCAAACATCTAAAAAGTATTTCAAAATGAAGGGTTACATGTAATGGGGTTATTACATTTTAAAAATATTTCATATTTTAAAATGTCTTATTTTGCAATATTTTAATGAATAATTATTTTGTTTTTGTAAATTGTCTAAAAGTATATATATTAATAAATTTCAATGTAATCACTTTTGTGCATTAAAAAAAAAAAAAAAAAAAAAAAAAAAAAAAAAAAAAAAAACGAAATAAATGTAAGTATAATTTTTTTCGATTGAAGTAAAATTATTTTTCGTTTATGCTCTTCTGAATTATTTTTTATGGTATCTCTCGTCAAAGATAGAAAAGTTCCAAGGATTAAGAACGATATTTGAAGAGGTACTCCTTTCATTTTCTGCTTGTGGTCGGTTGCCACTAAATGAAAGTTTATGTCATTTAATTGCGTGTAGATTGTCGGCTGAGTGAAGAAGTTTTAAAGATAACCTGTTCGTTTACGCAGCTGTATAACTTTAAATTAAAATGAAACATAAACTTCATAATAAATGAAGATATCAAACATGAATAAGCTGCTTTCAGTGGGTTGCTTATTTATGAATAAATGCGCACATATTTAAATGCAAACATCAAAGAAATTCATTCAAATTGAGGAGTATTTTCATTAAAATTTAAAAATATTTCATATTTTATAAAGTCTTATTTTACAATATTTTAATAAATAATTTTTTGAATGTATAAATTGTCTAGAAGCAAATGTGTTTCCTAAATTCCATTGTCATCATATTTGTGTATTAAATAAAATGTAAATGTAATCAAAAATCAAATAATTTCTATGTTTGACAAAATAAATTTGGCGGATATAAAAGCCGCACTCACCAAATATTTCATTACTAGTGATTTTAACATGACATTGATGGATACATTAATTGACGAAATTACTTAAACTGGTCAATTTACTTCTAATACTGCAAAACTCCCATTATAATATCCATCAGTCAGATTCAGACTATTGACTTTTGAATATATTTAAACTCATGATTTTCGATACTTATATTTAGAATTCTGACCCTTAATGCCGACTCATTTATACTAAATTATTCTTTAACTATGCCCGCTGTCAAAATAGATAAACATCTAAGCGACAAATTATGTTATAGAAATGATTAACTATGTTTCTTGATATGCATACAAAGAGCTATTTTCTTCAAACTAGCCGCCCTTGGCGACCAGTTTGGTCTCCTATAAATCTATGTTAAGCATTTTATTATGTTATTTTTAATCATAATTTAATTTAATTGCTCAATCTTTCGCCAAATCGGAAGATTCTGATACAGAAATCACGAACTCCGCATTTTGATGTTAACCGAGTGCAAGTGATAAATAGGGTGGGTCGAAAAAAGCGAAATAGTTCAGATCAATGTCTAATAGCGCATAAAAGTTTTCTTTTGTAATTAAAAGAATAATGCCAAAAAATTTTTTGAAATCTGTTAATATCTTTAGGTCGCGCATTGCACTTGAATGTTTGAAAATATGATGAAAAGTGGCGATTTTTGAAACTAATGATGAAAATTAAAAAAAATATTCATAGCTAATTCTAATAGTGCGTAAATGTAACCTTTTGGTATTAGAAGATTAACACAAAAAATAATTAAAATCTGTTAATATCTTTAGGTCGCGCATTGCACTTGTATTTTGGAAAATGACAAAAATTGACAATTTTTGAAATTGCATGATGAAAATTTAAAAACATATTCAGACCTACTTCTAATAGTGCGTAAAAGTCACATTTTGAAATTAGAAGAATAACATAGAAACTATTTAAAATCAATTAATATCTTTAAGTCACTTCATCGCACTTGAAATTTAGAAAACATTGTCAAAAATATTACATTTCTGCAATCCTGGAGCCGGGTTCAATATACATTGGTCATATAACTACTACACCTGGAAGTGGTACAGATAGTTTTAGAAGTGTTGTTTTATATCTATGTGAAAAGAACATCTCCTTAGATGAAGTCGTTGTAGCTGGATGCAACGGCATATCTATCAATAGGGGATAGAAAATAAGGGGCTATTTGAAATTTAGAAATGCCGATAGGTAGGCCTTTCATTGGTTTATTTGCCTTTTGACGTTCATTGAATTACCTTTTAGACACTTGTTTCAAAATATTGAGGGAAAAAGCACAAGACCGGCATTATTTTCTGGTCGTATTGGTATACAGTTAAGAAATTGCAGCAAACTGTCCAATCATTCGACCGTTTTAACAGTTATTAAGTGTATTTTTTATGATCGTGACCATAATATGGTCAATAATATGGTCAATAATATGGTCATAATACATTAACAATATGGTCAAGTAACCGATATTTTAAAAAAAAAAGTGATATGATTAAACAGTTTTCGGCCGATTTTTAACAGTGTAAACAACTACCTGCTTGTGTAACACTATTTGTTCTCAAACTTCAATTAATCAATTGCAATATCCCAACAATGTCTGTTAATAAACCAAATTACTTCAATTAAGGTTTAAAATATATATCTTCTTTAAATATTCAACGCTCGCTTTGCGATAGGCTTCTGTTCTAGGAATCTTGCTGTCCGTAATCGAGGGTTGATTTCTCGCTAACGACCGCAAACAGAACTCTCAGACTGTATGTATATTAGGGTGGGCCGAAAAAACTTTTTTTTTTTTTTTTTGTTTTTTGATTCGCTATACCGCGGAAAACTTGGCTTTAGGGTAGCTTAGTAAAATGCAAAAACAAATTAAATATTTTTTTACGTTTGGTGGTAGCCAATATGAATATTTGAAATTTATTAAAAAATCAGTAGTTTTCTTTCGATTTTTTAAAGCTATAAACAAAAAAGATAAAAAACTGCTATGGTGAAAAGGCTTTAAAAGAAAGATAAAAAAAGTACATTATAATAAAAAAAGAAACAAAATTACTTCATTTAAGGTAGCGCAAAGCAATTAAAATAATCCTTAAATTGACGCATTCAAGCTGTATTATGAGTCCTTCTACTTTGGTAGCAGTCCAACGCGACGAGCCCTGCTGCGAATTGGAGCCCGTCAATACTATTTGTACTAACGCTCCACAATGCACTGTGCGATACGCATGCGTGTGCTTTATGACACAACTGTTCCTGTGAGTTGATCACTAGAATTTTGCCGGCAATGATTAGCAGTATGTTCTTGTGCGTTTCAATCGCGTTTCTTAAAGACTGATTTAATTAATGACCGCTTAATAAGTGATTCGATCGCTGTGTCATGGCTGTTTCCAAAGAAATTACTCGCAGTGACTTTAATTGCCCGTTATTTCGCCACCCAAAAGAGTAACCGGTGAATAAACTTCCAACTTATGAAGACGTTCTCAAGTGTTTCTTCCATGAAAATTACAACTTAGCCTTGAAATGAAACAACAGGTCAGTTAATTTTTCTCACGTTCCTATTACTGTGACGCCAAAAGTTAAATCTGTGTTTGATAAAGCTTCAATACTGACAGTAACGCCTTACAGATTGTTCAGTTAACAAATGCATATCATTAGTTCAGATCAATGTCTAATAGCGCATAAAAGTTGTCTTTTGTAATTAAAAGAATAACGCCAAAAAAATTTTGAAATATGTTAATATCTTTAGGTCGCGCATTGCACTTGAATGTTTGAAAATATGATGAAAAGTGGCGATTTTTGAAACTAATGATGAAAATTAAAAAAAAAAAAATATTCATAGCTAATTCTAATAGTGAGTAAATGTAACCTTTTGGTATTAGAAGATTAACACAAAAAATATTTAAAATCTGTTAATATCTTTAGGTCGCGCATTGCACTTGTATTTTGGAAAATAGGACAAAAGTAGTTGTCGTAATCGTATGGAGTCCTTTAAACATGATAAGGGAAAGTAAAAGTTGAAAAAGAGAGTTGAAGAATAAAAAAAAAAAAATAAATAAATATTTATTACTGTTTGATGTCTCTGCGTGTAAGTGAAAATGACATTAGACTGCAATTGTAAAATGTTCCCTGATGTTTGTGAGTGTCCTGTCTCTGTTATTTGTAACTGTGAAAAAGCAAAAAATACACCCATCATTGAACTAAAATTTTTGTACTTTCAAAGAATGCATGGTATTGTTAAAATTGAAGTTTGGACGTAAAGGAAACAAAAAAATGTGATTGGATGTGATGGCACTGTTACTAATACGGTGTGGAAAACCGGTGTTATTCACACTGAAGAAGAAGTTAAAAGACCACTACAGTGGGGAGAGGTGGTGGTGTATGCCTCTTACATTTGAATGAGTTGCCATTCCGGCATTCGTTTCAAACTTTAGATGGTGAAACGACTGAGCCAAAATCACTAGTCCGATTGGCACGCAGCTCAGGAAATGTGAGAAACTCCGACTGGTAAATTTAACAGTGTTGAGTATGAATTTCCAGAACTGACCGATAAAATTTAAGCAAAGATCAGCAGTACCTACTGGACATTATTTGTACTATAAAAGCAGGCAGCTGTCCTGAAGATTTATCTGTTTTGAGCCTGGCACACTTTCCACTCAAGGTAGGTAACGGAAAACAGAATCTCTCCAGTTGTATTTAAGTATTGAAAATCCAACAGACGAACACAAGATTATAGTTTCTTTTCTAATAAAGTCTCATGTACCTGTATAGTTAAGTATTAAAAAAAAAATAAATACTTCACAAATGGGCCGGAACATGTATTGAAAGTCATAAAATCGTCAAAATTCCTCTCTGAAAACTTGGTGAAGGTTATTGAACCAGTAATTGAGAGAAAAGCATCTTTTGCCAATCCAGAAAATTTGCTTTTGAGTATGATAGTAGATGAAAGGGATCATATACGAGAGTTATGTTTAAGAAGAATTATAAAGGCTAGAAACTTAGCTTCTAAAAGAAAATCAATCAGGTGTTTTCAAACATCCAAAATCATTTTTCCAGCTACAGACTACGAAATTATTCACTGGAATTCTACTGCACTTTCAACACCACCATTTTCTGAGAAGAGCCACCAACGAAGAGATTTGGTCTAAGGTCGAATCAGGTAAAACAGCGGCCCTGTGGAAATTTGACCAATTCCCATGTCAATCCCAAACGGTAGAACGGTGCGTGAAGCTGGTAACAGAGGCATCATAAAAAGTCTACTGTTCCAGAGATGTTTTTTATAAGAACGACACTTTTCTCGAGATCTTCAGTGCCTCGTTTTTCAAGCAAATCTTTTTTCAAACTTCCAAAAGATAGTAAAGACAGGTACAGGTCTATATTTTATTACAAAGTGAGATTACACTCAGGTACAATCAGATAAAGGTAATCAGAACAGGTAATAGTACAATCAGAAAAGTTGTTTTTATTTCAACGAAAATTTGTCATTTAAAAATAAATGCCTTTTTAAAAACATAATCCGCTGCCAATGTGTAGCGAAATGTATTTATTTCCTCATTTATTTATCGTTCCTATACTCTTTTCTACTAAAATATGTCTATAACTGCTTGTTATAGAAGTTATTTGATTTATTTCCATTTATTAGATAAATTATCAAAATCGTGTTTTTTCTCAAATTTTAAGCCCGATGCGCTACCGTCAAACGTAAAAATTTATTTATTTTGTTATTGCAATTTACTAAGCTACCCTAGACACAAGTTTTCCGTGGTATAGCGAATAAAAAAGAGAAAAAAAAAGTTTTTTTGGCCCACCCTAATGTATATATTGAAAATCCTATCAATGAATTAGTTTTATACGCCATGCAGACATGTGTCTCTATATTGTTTCACATTAAGAGGAAACATTCTATTATTCTAGGAGAATTGCATCTCTTCAAGACAATAACAATATCGCGTCAATTACCAAAAATAGTTGGATGAAGTGATACACTCTGTTACTGAGCTTAACGGAATCTTTGCTCATGCCAAAAACCTGTATTTGTCAATGATCACAGATGGAAGAAAACAATAAAGGGAATTGGGATTCAGACGGATTTGGAAAGCGATGCAATCTGTGAATGTCTGAGAGAGCTTTTGAATAAATGACAGACGAAATGCTCTCTGAGCTTGTTCTGTGCAACATGGGAGGGGAAGTAACCTTGCATGTAATCCAGTCATTAAGTTATGTGTAATCGTGAGCAATATAATTGAACTTGGTGTCACATAAACTCGCAAAGTTCTCGCTCTTTCGGTCTGCATATTTTTCTAGGTCTGAATTTATATATGTTTTTATTTTCATCGTGCAATTTCAAAAATTGTCAATTTTGGTCATGTTTTCCAAAATACAAGTGCAAAGCACGACCAAAAGATATTAGCCGATTTTAAATACTTTTTTGTATTATTATTCTAATTTCAAATGGTGACATTTACACACTACTAGAAGCAGCTCTGAATATTTTTTTTTTTTATTTTCATCATTACTTTCAAAAACCGTCACTTTTTATCATATTTTCAAAATTTCAAATGCATAGCGCGACCTAAATATATTAACCGATTTCAAGAAAAAAAAAAAAAGCGTTATTCTTCTAATTACAAAAGGCAACTTTTCTGCGCTATTAGAAATTGATCTGAAAAATTGTGCTTTTTTCAACCCACCCTAGTGATAAATCGCAAAACATTGTATCCGTCGTATGTTTTCTTATATTAATAATTTCATTTAAAATATAAAACTTTCACTCATTTTATTTAAAATACATAACTTTAATTTAAAACTAAAATACTTAAAACTTATGATTGTCAATTTTCTCTTATTTCTCTGAAAAACAGCAAAAAAAAGTAATAAATACTTCTTTAACCCGTTAATAGTCGCGGGTTGGTCTTTTCCCCGCCCGAAATTGGTTATCTTCCTGTAACTCATTTCCCGTTAAAGTTATGATAGCGAAATTCCGTGTAGCTGACCTTGAGTGTTCACACTCTTGTGTATTAAAATTGCAAGTCATTCCTGCTATTTCTTAGCATTTTATCGCATTCTTAAGTTTCAATCGGTCTAAATGACCGCGTTGCGACCACTTGCGTTAGTTGAATTTTTCCCCCTCGTGTTCATCCTTTCCCATTTCCGCGAAATCTGTGGGGGAAAGTTTCTTCGAAGTACGGGCTCTCTGCCTGTTGTTATTTCGTCTCTTTTTTTCTTTTTTCTTTCTTTTCTCTTTCTTTCTTACTATTTTACCCGTTCATAGAGTACTTTTTTTACTTTTAGAATGTGACTTAAAATTGTTTTATTATATTAGTTGTGAAGTCAGTTCGCAGAAAAATCTGATGGTTGGTCACTTACATTTTTTTTTTTTCATTGTCAAATATTGCGCGAATAAATTCTCAAATTGATAATCATTTAAATATGGAAATAAAAGGGAAATTCATCATCATTATTTGTAAGAACTTGCTTTCCATTTATTACCGGAACTTATAAATGAAAAAAAAAAACAGACAATAACACTGCCAAACCATTAAAAAAAAGAGAAGAGAATTTTGTAGGAATCAGTAAAAAAATTGCCGTATCTCCAAAATCTGAAAAGTATCGTTTTTTGTACAATGAAACAAATTTGAAAGATAAAACAATTTTCTCAGAAATGTAGTATGTATATCTGCGAAGAACATCCATATAATTTATTTGTACAATAAGAAAAATAATGAGAATTTTATAATGTAGGTTAGAAATTACGCAAATAAAAATACCTTTTGGATAATTCAGTGAATGTTTATACTATGATTTTAAAAAAATATTTTAAGTATTTTTCTAAAATTTATCTATTGTTAAATTTTCATACTGTAAGTAAAAACACATTTTTTTAACAATGCCGCAGAAAATGTATTTTTTTATTATTATTATTGAAATCCAATAGAGGCTTTGGGACGATATCTAACAAATTTAAATTTGTTGGCCTTCATCAATTATTCAAACTATTTTTCAGAATAATGTTTTCCAGAATATGAGAGAAAATTCATTTAAATTAAATTATTGCTGCATATTTATAATTTCGGAGAAAATTTTCTTATTGTTTTTATTATTTTAATGAATGTTTTTATAAAACAATAAATTATATCATTAATACCTTATTATGAAATGTACAATTGAATATTTATTTTAATTAAATAGTTGCTCTAAAATACATCCCTATTAAAATGAACCTTTCAGTGATTCTACTAATTAAAATAATTTATCCATCTTAGGATTTAAATCTACAGTTGCAAATGTATTTAAATTAAATATATAATTTCAATAACTTATTTATTATTTGCTTTATATAAACGAAGTTCGTATCCAGATTTTTATTCAAGGGCGCTGATCCCACCCTGAAATAAGTAAAAACTACAAATCGTGCATTTTCATTTGAAAAATGGATTTAATCACAAAATCTCGCGACCCCCCCCCTTCCTCTCCCCCCTCATACACACACAGACACCCCACAAAATAAATAAATAAATAATACGTAGTTACAACATTTACATTTATAATTTCGAAGTTAAGTATTTTTTACCTTTTTCTTTATTATATATATATATATATATTTATATAATTATACATTTTTAATAATATTTGGTTTATGTGGTGTTTGTGATTTCATAATTATTGGTCATTTTCATTATTTTTCAATGGTATTATTGTACAAAAAGTTTATATATATATATATATATATATATTGTCTTTAATTGTTTATTGCATCAAATTTGATGGTTTTTCTTATGTTTTAAATGAATTAATCGTCCGCAATATGCTGGTGAATTAGTGGTATTGTATTTGATGTTCTGTTGCATGTCATAGGTTCCATTTTTACTTTCAGTTTAATTGTTCAATTTAATGTCAGTGTAATATATTGATGCTAAATTTATTAATTTTATTTTATTAAATCAATAGAGAGTGCCCGAGTATCATAAAAATCTACCTGACTCTGATTCTGTCCTTCAAAAAAAAAAATAAATAAATAAAAATAAATAAAAATAAAATAAATAAAAATACCCCTATCACGAATTTAGATTCATATTCGAAAATGTTTTCCTACTAATTATTGATTTATAGTAACATCAGAAATTCAATCAAATCATTTACTATTTACTTTTAAGTATTTATGCAAAACGAAGAAAGAGTTATAAAAACATTTATCTAGATGCCAACTGAATATATACTTAAGCGCAATAAATAATTGCTGTAAAAAGTTGTAAAATGAATAAGTGCTGTAATCTTCTAAAGTTCAGTCAATATTTTCACCCTACGTTATCCGTTTTCGATCATCTGATAACACCGGCAAGTTCCCCCTTCGTTTTCGGCCTGCTGGTAACGGCGGCAAATGGACCGAACGCGACTACTAACGTTCTAAAAAATGTCGCGACTACTCTCGGGTTAAATTACGACATTTAATTTCAACATCAAAGTTTGCTTTAATTTACCTCGCGAAAAATTGTTTATGACAGTCACATGAGATGGACTATTATAATACTGATGATATGATGACGATGGAAATTATATTTGTCGATTTATCACCTGCGCCCGGCTAACATTAAATTACCATATTGGCTGTTTGGCATATAAAAAGTGAAGCGGTCAACTGTTGATGACAGTCACATGACTTTGGCTATTACTATAGAGATTGTTCAGTACATATCCCTCGAAATAAAAGTTTTTTTTTTTTTTTTCAAAAGGTAGAAACTGATAGAAATTTAAAGAAATTTAAAAATTTAAAAATAAAATTAGATCAGTAATAGATTAACTAATATTCATTACATAAAAACTAGATATCCTTCTGTATTTTCTGAAAATCGTTTAGTACATATCATGTTATCTGCTATAATAGGCCTATACTTTCTTCAATACTTATAACATATTTCGTTCAGGGTATAATGTGCATTGGAAGACTATATTTTTTTTACATGAATTTACACACAAATTACACTTCGAAAATTAAGAAAAGAGAAGGTTTAATTATGTTTTATATTAAATAAGGTACATTGCACCACCTCATAAAGCGACAAGGTTGACCATTTCCAAAATGATCACAATGGACCACACCATAAATTGTCATAGTGGATCATTCTTTTATATGAATGTAATATTAAAATATTGAATGGAGACACTCAAAACTTTTTGCACAAATATTTACTTTTCTCTCCTTAAATCGATTTATTTATTTTTATTTTATTTTTATTTAAGGAAAACATTCACTTAATTCAGCTTGTGAGAAAGATATTTACTTTTTTCTACTTTCCCCTGTATTAACAAAAGTAACATTTAAGCGTACATTCCTGATTGCATTCTTTTCAATATATCGATCTAAAGTCAGCATAATGTTACCACGATATGGATACGATATAAAATAATCACGATATAAAACAATGGTATTGATATATTGTGTAAAACACGTTATACAATTCTAATTTAACCTTTAATATGTAGTAACATTTCCTAATAAAACTAGCATATATAATGTCATTCTTCACAAAAAAAATCTGCTACAAGTTGTTATGCATTTGAAATCAATAACATGTTGTGATCTACTTGAGTACTCAAATTAATGCATTGAAAATAATTTTTACCAATATGTAATTCTTTAACCTTTTCAATGTGTATTTTAAATTTGAAGTTTACAATCCATTGTGACTCATGTCATAGCTCACTGTATGCCAGTCATGGCGTAGAGTGGAACAAACTTTTAAGGCGCAATTTTTTTTTTATTTATTTATTTATTTATTTATTTATTTTAATATTAAGATTTATAATTGAGAAAATTGATAACTATATATAAAGAACTAAGGACATATAATCACATGTTTTCAAGCAAATTCATATTTAAAAGTCAGAAGAAATAAACTTTTCAAAACCGGTTCATTTAACGCAATCTTCCAGTATGCTTTCTAATTAAAATTATATAATTTGCAATTAATATTCGGTTTTAAATGCTTTACACCATTTATTTAATTAATTTAAAAAATTATGCTAATACACTTAAAGAAACTTAATCCAACTATAAAGTACATATTTATTTATACCTAGTACTTTTGGTCGCACACGCTATCTTCGTTAGGGAAAACGGACACCTCGATTAGGGAACTCAACATTCTCTCTGATGAAGGGAACATTGCGGGTGCAACCGAGAGTACTCATAGAAAATAAATATGAGTTTTACATCTTTTAACATGTATGTTTTTTTTTTTTTTTTTAATGTCAACTTTTAAATACGCAATAAATTAATTTAATTCATGTTTTATTTGGAATTAAGAAGAATTAATTTTTTATTTCTAATACAAAAAGCAGTGTAATTTTTATTAAAAATATGTAATATATTTTCTCATATTTAATACGTCATGTTGGTGGAAATTTTCAAGATTAAAAATTCAAAATATTGATTTTTAATAATATGACTTATACCGATTTTTTATACGAACAAAATGTTCTTTAAAATTTGAGAATATCATAAGCAAAAATAAATATTTATGCTATCAGAGGTTTTCACGCTTCAGGCAAAAATATTGCCTTTTTGAATAAATCCGAAACCCAAGCACAAATATTTCAAATATCTGAAATTGTTCCTCTGTTTACATTTATCATTTTCTCTGAAAATTCCCTTACGCTAGAGAAATAGGATTATAATGTGGAAACACTGCGGATAAACAATTGCTCCTTAAAATCGCATGATTGTTAAATGAAATTCTAAGCATCTTTAGTGCAAAGAAACCCAATATATTCAAATATTGGGAAAAATTTAATCTGAAGCATGGCAAAATAAACGTGTAGAATATATACGTAATAAAATGATAAAAAGTTGAATAAGCCAATTTTTCTTCGAAAAATCGATGTGTTTTACTAAAATGTTTTCGTTGTAAAATGATTTATTTTAAATGCAAAATTACATTTATTGTTTCTGTGTCGTATATTGTTTTAAGAAATGATGAAACCAAATAAAATATTTATTTTAATTTAACATATTTAATAAATATTTATGTTTATTTAATGGAAGGGTAATATTCATTTCAGCTGTTTATAAGCTGTACAATGAGAGACGCATTTGTTAAATTACGCACAAGAAATATTCTTATTAAATGTTTATTATGAATTAGTATTTGTAACATACAGCTATATACTCCAATCATATCTACCAAAAAAGCGCTAATATTATTTTTATTATTATTATTTTTTTACATTTTGTAATTGAATGCATTTCAATGTTATAAAAATCACCCATAAATAATCAAAAAATTTAATAGTATTAAAACATTTTCCTTATAAGTACTTTATCTTAAATTCCGTTTTATAAATTAAATTCTCAATACATTTTATTACTTCTTGTTATTCCAACTGGATTTTTTTTTAATTACAAGCTTCATCAACAGTGCATCCAGAAGCATTCCCCTGTTTAATTTTATGACAGAAGAATATTTAAAAGGAAAACTATTAGCGTAAGATTCTTGAAATTAAGTAATTTCACCTGAAGATAATAAAATATTATGTTGTCATCAAATTGTGCTTATAAAGTATAAATAAAAAATGTCACAAAAAACAAGATTACTAAAAGTGACAATTAAAGATATTTCTTACCGACAGAGTTATTAAGAATACATTAATGAAAATAGAGAGAATAATTTTAACTGCCTAACGCATAGCATATACATTATATTTCCTGCAAATGGGATACTGCAATCAACTAAAGTACTTCTAGTAAGCGTTGTGACTAGTAAATCTGTGATGGATCCAAAATGTCAAATGCTCCAATAAGCGCAAAATAATAAATGATCATAATAAATCATTAAGATCATTTTCGCTCAATAAGCTGAATATTTAAATTGTGACTTTCGATGGTTTTAACTAAATATATCGTCGTTACCATGTCAAACTATCCAATGTGAAAACAGTGAGCTATTTTTTTTAAATTCAGATTTCTTGTTTGGCACCCCTTTTCTGAAATGGTAAAATTCCGGTTGTTTTCGTGTTAATTAATATGACATTAAATAAGATTAAATAAGGCGAATTTTACAATTTCAAAAAAATGATACTAATCCAGAAATCAGAATTTACACAAGATAGCCCTCTGTTTTCACTTTGGATAGTTTGACATGGTGCCGACGATATATAAAAATATAAGAAATCGATAATAATAATGAACCAAATAATGAATAAACGCAATGTCAGGAATTTGTGTTATAGGCTCTCTCTTAAAAAAAAAAAAGTAATCAAATAAAAATTTGAATCTTTTACCTAGTGTTCATATCTTTTATCTCCCTTTTCAAAAAAAAAAAAAAAAAAAAAAAAAGGATTTATATATTTATTGAAATTAGAACATTCATAAAGTCTTACATAAAACATTTTTTTATATGGAATTTGTTTTGTAATCTTATTTTCAAAAAAGAAAAAAAGTTAATTTTTTCCGATGTTTCAGAAATGTTTCGCGGCGATAAACCATCTAAAATGTGCGCTTCCAAAGATTTAATCGAAAATATTGGAGTGAAATATTTATTATATTTTTATTTAAAAAATCAACCAAAACCAAAACAGAAGGTTTTGGTACGTTGGTTATGGGAAAAGTTTTGTATAAACACTTCCTGTAAAAAAATGTTATCCAATCATATAAAAGTTCAGATAACACATTTAGGATTTTTAGAATTCATAAAAGTCATAGGAATGCCTTGTTTCTGAATACAAAACTAAGACTAAAAATGGATACGATTTTTTTTTTGTTTTCTTTTTTAATAACAATCTAGCATCTAATATTAATTAGTAATAGTAGCAAAGTAAAATTAATGCATACTTCAATAAAGAATAACCCCTTACAAAAATAGTTCATAGAGCTGTATATAATACAATAGAATTCTTTATAAGTTCTGTAGAATAGACTCTCTATGTAATACTATTTCTAGAGAGATTTGAAGAGGTCTTTAGAATACTTTATTCAAAGTTGAAATGTTTCTGTAAAATTCATAGAAGTTCTGTAGTTTTTTTTTTTTATCCATTGAACAATTTTTCTATAGAGTACGTAAACCTTACAGTATTTCTTTAGACAAATGATTGTACAGTTTTTTTTAAATTATATATATATATATATATGGGTGTGTGTGTGTGTGTTACACAATTTAATTTTTTTTCGCTATGGTTAAAATTATTCCACATAAATTTCCCTTTTTAGTAATATTCCATATATTATACCTCTTTATTAAGTTAAAACCCTAGTCTATTAATCTTTATAAGATAATAAGATATATAATAATATTTATTCCAAATTGCGTAAATCTAAAAATGGCTCTAACTATTTATATTTCGCCATTTAACCGGCTGACCCGGATTTCTCTGTTTCTAGAAACAATGTTAAAATGGCTGTAGACAAAAAATATTTCAACCATAATTTTATTGCGAACCATATACAGAAAGAAGTGACATTAAAAATGTTATACCATCAAACTGCGATTGATAAATGTATATATCCTCGAATTTAGAAGTATTCTTTTAAAAATACAGGAAAACTCTCGGACGGTGAAAGGGTTAACAAAACCTTTTATTATTTAATATCCTATTAAAATTCGCTATTAAATCCCGGTATATTAAACCTCTCTAAAATCTTTATTTAATTGCTAAAATATTATAACTCATAATTTATCCCGTCTAAGAATCCTATTTATTTAAAATCATTCTTTATTAAAAATTATCCAGGTGCCAACTAGAATATTTCAATGCTTAAAACTTTTCCGAGACAGTAAATTCATTTTTCTTTATCGTCTGGCGGGGGAAAAAAGCTGTTTTTAGATCCAATCTCGACAGTTGACACCAATTTTTGCTTAAACCGTTTGCGTCTGGGGTCAGTGAATTTTCTGGAACAATGTTTCGCGCCCGGAAATCATTTTACTTTCAGATTAATCCGACCGAAAATATAAATATACCATAAAAAGCGATTAAGATTAGGAGAAAAAGATCAGCTGACTTTATTTATAAAGTTGACGTTGAGCCAAGGTAGTATAAATGCAATCGCAGAGGCAAATATGGAGCCTTTTGAGATTATAGAGATGACGGAAATGATGAGATGAAGATGATCTGAGATGATCTGTAGGATCTGTATCTGAAACGTTAGTTAGTTTATGAGTTGTTCAGTTTAAGGAAAATGTAGATGTACCGACAGATATGTTAGTGAGTTTACGAATGTAGTAAGAGTGTGGTGGTCGAATGAAGAGAAAAAAAGGTATCGAGCTGAGTACGGATATGTTTACGGGATATGTGCAGTACAACGGAATAAGTAGAACTGTGCAATCATATGGAAAGCAGAGGAGAGTTGGAACTTCGTATAAATGAATTATTGATGGGAGTGAAGTCTATTATTATTCATCGGTTATTTTGAGCATTTCCCAGAAAGCCAATTCTGAGTGTGTCAATATAGCTGGATTGTATTTCAATCGACTCCATTATTTGTGTTCCTCGTCTGTTTTATTCTGAACAAACCAATTGTCCTAAAACGCCTGTGCTGTTTAAACTGGAAACACAAGTATATTCATCTTTGAAAATTTATGTGTATTAATGTATTTAGACCTATATATTAAAAATTAAAAAATAATTTATTTTACAATACATCAGTTTAATGTAATAGAACTCCATATATTTAATATGATTAAATCTAGTTTTATATGGTAAATATGATTAAATCCTTAAATTTGATTTTTTTAGGTGCAAAAACATTTCGGTTTCCTAATTCGCACAATTTGAGAATCGGTGTCCATTCTAAACAGGTTTAATAATTGGGAATCACAAAAGAATCAAACTTGAAAAAGTATATAAAGAGTACACAAACGGTCAGAGGACATTCATTTCTGAAAGTTCCTGTTCATGATCGATTACCGAAGTAGAAGCAGCCTCGAGCATGATTAGTCTTTAGGAGAGTAACCATCTGATTAGCGAAATCCGAATTTTTTGACAGAATATATTCGAATACTTTTATAAAATCTTTTTATTTTTTCCATAGTTTTTAATTAAGCAAGCTTATAGAAAACGGGCCGTAATTCTATAGGATTCTATAAAAATATTGCATAATTTTTTTCATAGAATTCTATATTAAATTTTTGTAAGGGACATTTCAGAAACTGTGGACTCTATAATTACATTTATGAATCCAATTTCTAATATCTATATTTATTGTAAAAATATTATGTAATTACCATGAATCACAGCAATATAAATTACTTTATTGTTTATAAACAAAGTATAGGTTTCTTAAATTTTGTAAAAAAATAAATTAGACAAGTATTTTACTACATAGTTTTCTCTACTGCCGTACGATTTATTAAATAAAGATATCGTAATAAGAGAGAGTTTAAAATATGGTACATAGTACACATGGTTGTATTTAGGTATCTTCGATTACAAAAAGTAAGAAGCTACCTATTTCTGCCGTTTTGAGGAAAACATTTCTCTAAAATTTTGAAGTCAAGGACCATTACGCCTAGACCCGTAAACCACCTTTCATTGAAAAGATTTGTATATAAACTATATCTGATATTTGTCATGAAATTGAACTTACATTTATAAACAGAATTGGATGTAAGTAAGTATGTTTATTAGGCTTACCAAAACCCTTACCAAAACCCTTACAAAGTTCTTTGGCAAGGTTGTTCCGACACCATGTTCAAAAACTACTTAGACACTTAAAACTAACAATATATGAATGTATATAAATAGAAATAAAAATTATTTTAGTAAATAAATAAATAAAAATGCTTAATTCGCTTTTAAAAGTTAAACTTAAACTTACACTATGTGCGAAATAACTTAAAAGATGACACAGTATTTAAAAATGTTAAATTACTTTAATACCATAGTACTTTCAACTATAAAAACATAGTCTTCTTCAGGGGAATATAAGAAATACAACAGTTATTGACGCCTAATTTTCAAAATCCACTTAGATGGTGATTTTTCAATTGATGAATTTTCACTCCTTTCGTCACCATCTACTTGGATTTTGAAAATTAGGCGTCAATAGCTGTTGTATTTCTTATATTCCTCTGAAGAAGACTATGTTTTTATAGTTGAAAGTACTAAGGTATTAAAATAATTTAACATTTTTAAATACTTTTAAGCAATTTCGCACATAGTGTAAATTTAAGTTTAAAAATTATTTTTTCCCTCAAGTGGTCAGTCATGACAGTGTTGCCAGATTAGGGACTTTTTTAATTCAGATTATTTTACTGTCACCGCTTTTTTTAAACAGTATAATCCGACTTATTCTTCAGAATTTATAATCTATTTTTAAATAGGTCGAATATTTCTATTTTATAAAAGCGGTGACAATGAAAAATCTGGGGACAAAAAAGTTCCCAATCTAGTAATACTGAGTCTTGATACCGGGATTCCTGAGCAGTATTTGTTTCATTATATCTTAAAAAATCGCTGAGATATATTAGTTTTAATTTTTAGGCTTAATGACATTTTGAAAAAGACAACGAATAAAAAAAAAAACAGCTATTAAATTATAAGTTTTAGTTAATGTGGTTTCTCGCAAATTATCTTTGATTGTTGTAAACATTTTTTGAATCATGCTCAGAAATATATATATTCATATCAGCTAGCGTCAAATTCGCGTTAAGCTTGGCGGCAATTGGCGAAATAAAATAAATTACAATAAATGAAGCCAACTTAGCTATACATGATTAATTTGGCGAAAACCTCATCCAAATAGATTATTGACGAAAGCTGGAAATTAATCTTCTTAAATTGGATTTTTCTCATTTTAGCTAGTTTTCGTAAAATTAGCTAAAAAAGTACTAATAGTGGCAAAAGCAGTCTTTATTATCAAAACCTTCTGTAATTGAAATGCTATACAAAAGGACTCTGGAATATCTTAGTTACATACTATTTTCTTCAAATTTTTATAATTTTTGATAAATGTGTCTTAGCTCATTGATTTTTGGAATTTAGAAAATTATTCGAAATGCGTTAATTGCTTATATTAAATGTATTTTTATTTATATTAACTAAATCTGGATATATCTACAGATTTGTGTTTGCCTAAAATATACAGTGCCCAAAATGTTCGTGAACGCATAAAATCAAGAATTGTCGAATATAATAATCGATTTTAAAAACTATTAAAACAATTGATTATGATTTATGTTAAATAATAAAGAAAAAATCCTACAACCACAAATGTAGTTGAAAATGGTATAAAATAATGTCAGAAACATTTTAGGACATTCTGGAGACTAAACACAACGACTTGATGTAGATAGAAAAATAATATGTATTATATTATTTGATACTAAATGTGTCTCTATCAGGGTTCTCGCTGGCTTTTTACCAACATTAGCGATTTGGCGAATAAGAAATAAAAAACAGTAGACAAATGCAAAGAAACGTTATCGAAATTGATCTGGCATGAAACACTGAAAAAATCGGTCAACCCCTTATTTCATACCTTTATATATTTCAAATATCCTTCTATATATTTGAAAATAAACTTTTTTTTTGTCAATTGCCTTTAAAATAAAAATTCGACTACCTAATACAGAAACTATAGAAAATGAGTACATTTTAAATGTTTACTAGCCGTATAAATGTTTCATATATTCTTTTAGAAGTCTCAATAGAAATTAAAAACAGCTATCTTTGATTTACCGTTGTGAAAATATTCACTAAAAATTACTATTGGATTTTGACTCGAATTGGATTTTGACCGATAGAAACAATTTGACTGGCCAGTGATATTTTGCATACAACAAATAAATAGTTAGTAAATGACTAATTTAAACACCACATTCCAGCAAAAAAATTTCGCCCTTGAAGCTAGTAATATTGTTTGTGTTTTTACCAGTCCGACATCGGCGCGTAGATAGCGGCAATAGAAAAATACCTATGGCATAATCCTGCCTGTTCCTTTGGCTGTTGCTAAACTGAATTAGTGTTGAGTCAGTATATCTAAAATAGGGAAAGATGAAAGGCATGCGGCGATTGAACATGTTAAAGCGACATCAATCGTTCAGTAAAGCAGATAAGAAGATCAATTGCATTGGCACACCACACACAAACACACACACACACACACACAAACATGCAGAAATTGAGCCCTCGCAATTTGGCAAGTTTTATTGTTCATTTAACCGCAAATGAAGCATTTTGTCGCTATTTGGCGCAATAGCGAGCGGCAGCGAGAACCCTGGTCCTTATCTTTGACATCAGCCTACTTATTTTGTATATTTTTTTAATTTAAAATATGGTATATATACATATATATATTTAATGTTATGGTTATCTCTGAGCAAAAAAAAGAAAAATCGTTGGATTTTTTAAATACAATGTATGACATCCATAAAGATAAAATAAAATCTCAGAATTTGTGATGCAATGTTACATTAAACATTTTAATAATCTTTTTTCACAATTTAACACAAATGCAGACTCTTAAAGTTTACACATGCTTGAAAATTGCGGGGTATTTAAAATGGAATAGACTTATTAATAGACGGGGATAATTAATTATGTGTTCCGATATTTTGCAATTTATATATTTATAAAATCTTAAGAAATACTTAGAAATACCTTAAATATCTAAATGATTAATAAATATCCGGTACATGAAAATTACTTCTTTTTGACTTTTGCTGAAATTGTGGCACAGAGTATGTAGGTAGTAACCCTTATAACAATCAAAATTCAGTGAAAGATTTGGACCAAAAATGTAGCCATATACTTCCATAGGTGCCAACTTGTACGGATTTTTCTAACAACTAACATTTAATAGTACATTTTATCAAAAACAATCGCTGAAATCTGACTTTTTCTAACGATGAAACAGTACAAAAAATTCTGTTGGGTCATTCCATGTCAGTTCAGGCAGGCATGTAACCCACCATCACAGATTTTGATGAAACTGCGTGTGTTTGTTCCTTTTATTAAGATATGATTCCCAGTATTTTTTTTTACTCCTTGGTCAAATAGTTTCTGAGAAAAAAAATGTCAAAATTTTGAAAACTGCCATCAGTTGGCATTCTTGACTGCTCGATTTTCAAATGTAGCATGACATAAATATGATCATATTTCAATATCTATTCCACAAATCATCTTCAAATAATTTATGCATAATATATAGGGTACGTATTTTATGAAAAAAAATACTGTTACGCTTATATAACATTTTAAGTGTGTCTAAAAAAATGTTTAATCTTTGAAGTCGTGATTTTTTTATGAAAAATAATGCATTACCTAAAATAGCATTATTAACAAAAGGCGGTATTTTTATTAAATTTATTTTTTGTGGGGGATATACTTAAATGTGTCCTTTACCTGATTCTGAAATAAAAGTAGTGGGATTTTGGGTGTTTTTAGTAGTATTTCATATTTAAAAATATTTTGAGGCGTATTTCAAATCAAATCAAGCAGAGTCATTCCATGTCAGTTCGCCTAAGATATTTAATTCACTGTCACAAATTTCAACGAAACTGGCTATGTTTATAGCTCATTTTAAGACAGGATCAAGGAAATTAAAGTTGATTACAAGTAAAATATTTTTTAAGATAAAAAAAATATCTAAATTTTGAAATTTTTTTAAAAATGTTTTTAATGGCAGATCTATATTCAAAGACTGCATAAAAAAAAAGTCATTTCAATATAAAATCGCTAAATAAGTTTCAAATAATGTATATGTGACAAATAATGTAGGCAGATTATTATTTATTGTTGTTTGTCATGTTTAAATGCTAAGAGTGTGTTTAATCTTGTGAATTCTTAAAATCAAGAATTTTGTGAAAAATAATGTGTTAATCAAAAATTTATTATTAACCGAAGGCAGGCTGTTATTACTTTTTTTAATTGTACGTAAAAATATCTTTTCAATAGTTATAAAATAAAAATAGTGAAAATATGAGCAATTTTAACAAAATTTTCATAAAATGTGAATGTTTAATGATAAATATTGAAGCTTTTCATGCTAAGATGTACTAAAATGACTACGATATCGTGTATTTCTACTCTTGCTTAAATATAATACATACAGTAATAAAATAACAAATATTATTTACAGCAATAAAAATTAAATTAAATAGTACCAGTTCCTTTACCAACACTACATTGCTCAACAACCGACTTAAAATCAACAGCCCGCACTCTTATTGAAAAATACTTTCAACTGTTCAAATAATAAATAAACTGCATTTAAAAATTTTAATATCAACTTATTATCTTAAGATGATAATAATAACTAAACAACATGATGAATTTATAAATCAGCTTTTAATTGAAAAGTCATGAAATGGTCCCTTTAAATATTGTTGTTCATCGAGTCAATCAAAACAAATTATATATAAAAAAAAATACTGAGCCTAATATGCTGACTGCAATGACACTTCTAACAAAACTAATTAATTCATTACCATCTGAAATCAAACCCGAAAGATCAAAAGAAAAAAAAAATCATCCGTAGTATGAATGCGACATACTCAGTGGTTGTTGAGGTATGTCTTTGTGACATTTTCACCTGTACTTCAATAAAATATAAACATGTAAGCTTTTTTCATTCATCCAAATTAAATAAAACAATTATAAAATTTTGTTGTCATTACACCAGATGTTAAATTTTTCGTTACATACTATTAGATAAGTTCTTTACTTTTAGACATTATTGACATATCATAAAATTTGCTATATGTATTTTCTGTAAGTGTATAAACAATATATATATGCTTTATTAAACATAAATGAATAATTTTTAAATAATTTGTTTGAGAACAGGGATATATATATACACACATAGATATGTTGAAAATCCATCTTTCAGCAATATTGTGATGAAATAAATCAAATTACCGTAATTTCCGGTGTATAGCCCGCGGATCATACAATCGTGTTTCGACCCAGAAATTTTTAAAAATAAAATGTAACTTTTTAGATCACAGTAAATATTGGTCTTCAAATACTGAATAAAATTTCTGGGTCCAAACTGAATTGTTTGATCTGCGGGCTATACACCCGAAATTACGGTACATATCATTAGAAACTGAATAAAGTTACAAAAGTGCAACTCATTAAGTTTTAAATATTTTTTTAGATATAGTTATTTGAAAGATATAAATATAATGGATTATGCATTTTTTGCATATATTTAAAGCACAATACGTCAAAATTTTCTTCAACAGAGTGAAATTTGTTTTTTTTTTTCAATATTAGCAGCTCAATGCTAAATTTTCAATATTAACAGCCAAATATGAGTTTAAAGATTAGGACTGTCATTTTGAAAATTTCTATTGGGCGGTGAGGAGCTAGTGATTTTTCTCTTTTTTGGAAAGGGATAATTGCTCTTCGCCCTAGAAGTTTTACTAAAAAACAATATTGTTTATTTTTTTCCTTAAGAAACGAACATAAAAGATAATTTTTAAAATAAAATAAATGTATAAATAAAAATATTTCCAGGGATGATACATTGGATAGGTTTTACATTTGAAAATATTGATAATTTTAAATATGATTTAAATACTACTAAAACCAACCAAAATCCCACTATTTTTATTTCAGATCCAGTTATAATGTAGTATTATGTACAATTTAAAATTAAAAAATTAGTCATAGAAACTCCGCCTCTGATTGATAAAGATTTTTTAATAATTTCATTATTTTTTGTAAAATATTTTTGATTTCAAAGATTATACAATTTTTTAGACACATTTAAATATTTTTTAACATTACAGCAATATTTTTTTCATAATCTACATACTTTATGTACCTTGCTTAAATTATTCGAAGAAGATTTCTTTATTAGTTATTGAAATATGATTTTATATATAAAATGAGGCCTTTGAAATTTGAACAATCATTAAAGGCAACTCGTGGCATTTTCCCAAAATTTTGATAATTTTTTCTCATATGTTCACTATTTTTATTTTATAACCATTTAAAAGATATTTTTACGTACAATTAAAAAAAAGCAATAACACCCTGCCTTCGGTTAATAATAAATTTTTGATTAACACATTATTTTTGACAAAATTCTTGATTTTAAAAATTAATAAGATAAAAAACACTCTTAGTGTTTAAACATGATAAAAAACAAGAAATAATAATCAGCCTACATTATTTGTCACATATACATTATTTGAAACCTATTTAGTGATTTTATATTGAAATGACTTTTTTTTTTATGTAGTCTTTGAATATCGAACTGTCATTAAAAAAAATTTAAAACAATTTTTCAAAATTTTGATATTTTTTATCTTAAAAATATTTTACTTAGGGTCAAGAAAATTAAAGGTGATTACGTCTTAAAATAAGCTATAAACAAACCCAATTTCATTGAAATTTGTGACAGTGATTAAATGGCTTAGGGGAACTGACATGGAATGACTCTGCTTGATTTGATATGAAATGCACCTCAAAATATTTTTAAATAGGAAATACTACCAAAAACACCCAAAATCCCACTATTTTTATTTCAGAATCAGGTAAAGGACACCTTTAAGTATATCTCCCATAAAAAATAAATTTAATAAAAATACCGCCTTTTGTTGATAATGCTTTTTTTGTTAATGCGTTATTTTTCATAAAAAATTCACGACTTCAAAGTTTAAATATTTTTTTAGACACACTTAAATTGTTATAAGCGTAACAATATATTTTTTTCATAAGCTGCGTACCCTAAATACTGGGCATAAATTATTTGAAGATGATTTGTAGATTAGATATTGAAATATGATTATATATATGACATGCTACATTTGAAAACCGAGCTATCAAGAATGCCAACTGACGGCAGTTTTTCAAAATTTTGACAATTTTTTTCTCAGAAACTATTTCACCAAGGAGCAAAAAGAATTACTGGTGATCATATCTTAATAGTAAGAACAAACACACGCAGTTTAATTAAAATCTGTGATGGTGGGTTACATATTGATATTTTACTGCCTGATTTGACGTGGAATGCCCCTGTTAAATTTTTGTGGTAGCAAAAATCCGTACAAGTTAGCAGCTATTTGCTTCAGATTTTTGTATAGGTCGAGACTGACTTATGATAACAATGTTGTAAAGAAACTTTCATACAATGTATACGTATCTGAAAATGCTCATTTAGAATACCTGGGTGCCTGAAAAATGCTAAAAGTAAAATATGCAAGCACAAAATAAATATCTTGCATTAAACAAAACCTATGAAAAAATTCTGTTACTTCCAAACATGCGAAAATATACACTAAGAAATACTCATTTAAACATTTATGAAATGCATAAACAAATGGCAGCACCAGGAAACATTCTATACTAACTGATGTCACATTTTAATTAATATGCTTTTACATTGTTGAATTTAAGAACCAAATTAATTAAATAGCAATTTCGGTCAATAATGTTAGAGTGAACTAATCACACAGTACGTCATTTAATTTCCCGTTTCATTATTATTATTATTATTATTATTATTTGACTGGTTGTCTTCTGAAAATTTTATTTTGTTTATTCTTTATTATGTTTAAAGTTATGAATATAAAAAAACTTTTCTTTTATTCTCACTGTATGATATACCTGCTTTTAACAAATGTTTCAAAGTAGTGTCTAGGGAATACATTTTATTAACATAGTTACATAGATCCTTTACATATAAGAAATGTCATATATATATTTTTTTAAACACGCTTTTAGCACACGGTACTTTCTTTTAAAAAATCTCAATATACATTAAGTTACCATAAAACATTAAAATATGATATTCGTAAACACACCGTATAATATAGTTTTAATATTTTTAAAATTTTATTTTAACGAGATATCTTTCAAACATATTTTCTTTCAAAAGCTTTTCTATGTATTTATATTTACAAAATATGTATCGTATCTTAGAGATGAAATGAAATCCTAATTAGAGCATATTATTTACAAAAATACAAACTTTGTGCCCGTTTTTTATAAGTTTAAATATTTAAGAATCAAATAAACAGTCAGTAAATATATCTTTACACGCACAATAAATATCATTCTACATCACTGGCTTCACATAATATTTTATTTTCTCATTTACAAGTTTAAATAAATGAAACGTATTTTAAAAAAATATATATGTACTATTATTTTGTTATATACGTTATCTGGCTTCATATTTGATTTTTTTAAGAGAGCAATGGAGGAATGCGTTTCAAGAAGACAAAGATTCATACGGAAACGCTCTAGTGCTTAATTTTACATAATTAAAATGGATACCAACTTTTTTTTGCTCCGATTCTCGGAGTGATACTAATTAATTTAATAAACAGTTAAATAATTAAAAGTGCATCATTGCAGCACTAAAACATATTTCAATTATATTAAATGCAGAAATATTAACATATATGTTCCTTGCACAATTTATGTATATGTGTCTTTACAACAGTAAAAAAATACTAAAAACAATCCTTAATTGTATTGAAATTTTTAGTTACATGAACTTAAACATTTTTCAGATTGTAAATAATAATTTGTGTTTTGTATTGGGCAATTACAGCATTAAAAAATAAAATTGTAATTAGCCTTTCCAAAATAATTTATTAATATTTAATTTTCATTTGTAAATATTATTATTATTATTATTATTATTATTATACTTTGTTAAAATATCCAAATCTGTATGTATTAAGTTTTTTATGCGCTCTATATTGCAAAATACAAATTTAGTTATACAATAAAATTTAAATTTCTGTTACTTTTTGATGCACATTATAATTAAAATTAAAACGTTGATTAAAAAAAACCTTTATATTCGTATGCTTGTATTGAAGAATGATATTTTAACCGGCTCGACAGCCAATCCAGTATGCACGGCGATGAAAATTGACAAATTCTCTCGTTTTTAACAGCCAACATTTCAATGTTCAAAACATATTATTCTTAACAATAGAAAAAAAATAAGTATTGTTTGAACACATTTACCGAAATGCTTCTCTGAAAAGTGTCAGTGGAGCGTATCGATTTATTTGTTTATTATATAGAAAATTAAGCATTAAAAAAACCTTTTATATCCATGCAGGTTGTAAAAATTATAAGAACAGAGATTCTTGAGCAATTTATTATCCATGATTAATGTAACAAAAAATGCTGAAATCGTTTTAAACTACAAATTCCCGTTAGATTCTTGCTTCTAAGCTTTTTTCGGAAAATGAAATTTTACATAGATTTGTTCTTAAAATTTCGATGTTACATAAATGCGTTCAATATAAACTCACGATCGTTTGAAATACCATAAAACATGTCAGATTAAGTAAAATAATGCTATAAAGTGATAAAATATCATTTATTAAGATTGCGATCGTTTCGTCGTATCAATGGCGACATTTTCAAAATCATTCACGATAGAAAATATTTTCATATAATTTAAAATAATAAACATAGTAAACAATGTCACGAGACATGATGCATATAAATGAAAAACATTGCAAACATAAAGTAAATTAAAATTAAATTAGTTATTTGTGAGCGTGGATTAATTTTCATATGATTTAACAAAACAATAACATGGTAAATAATGTCACGAGACAACATTCATAATGAAAAATATTGCAAAACATAAAACAAAAATTACAATTATCTTGGCTATTTGCGAGCGTGGATTAATTTTTACTATTGTTACTAAAATTACACAGCATCTCTTTCCAAATTTTAGGTAAATCTAGGGACACTGAATTATTGCAAATATTCTTGTTGCGTAAAACTATCTCTATTGATTCTCGGATTATGAATGGTAAATAAAATCTTGATGTGTAAATTAACTTGATATTTTTAAAATCGATTTTTGCCATCCATAATCCGAAAATCAATAAAGATAATTTTAAACAACAAGAATATTTGCAATGATTCAGTGTCCCTAGATATACCTAAAATTTGGAAAGAGATGCTATGTAATTTTAGTACGCTCGCAAATAGCTGATTCTGTATGTATAATAACAATGCGTTTCTCTGCTGTGTTCTTTGTTTCCAGAAACTTTCACGACATTGCTGAGATTTTTTATATCGTAAAGCTGTAGTTGTTTACTGATGTCTAATCTAAAAGACCTATTGGAATAGATAATAATACTCAGATTTAGTAGGTTTTTTCGGTAACATTCCGGAATGTGTGAGCTGGAAAAATATTAGTACAATAATTTATCTTTTACTTTTGCTTCCCTGATATCCCCTTGGTAAATATACTACAGACGTAGCTATTCAGATGTAAAAAACACATTAATTAAGAAGGGGAGTTATAATTCAACGAAAACTCATTTGTAATTTTATTGCATTTATGAAAAATAGTTGTGCACTAGCATTTTCTAAAACAAGGGTCACACAATGTTGTAAAAATAGGCACATAGGCAATAGCCGCAACACATTATATAACCGCATTTATATATTCATTTAACCGCAACACATCCCGAAAAGGCAAAAGCATAGCTTATGAAGGCATAGAATTCCAGTTGAGGATACATTATAGACCTAATAATTTAGCCGGGGAAAAATACTAATTGATAATTGAAGTACACTTCCACCAAAAGTTAGTAATTTCTTTAGATTTTTGAAAAATAGATGTGCCCTAGTATTTTGTCTACAAATGTTCAATACGTCCTATTAAAATCGACTACATTTGTTTCATTATTAACTACATTTTCTTCATTTACATAGTTATTTCCATGAGTGGATATTTAGGTTTTGTGAATTTTCTTTTTGCCCAAGGCGTTACAAGATTTGGAACAACTTCTGTTACTCGAAATAATATAGTTCTGCTTCCTAATTTGAACTGCCCTCCAAAAAAGTTGAGGTCCAACCCGTTTCTGATGTGTAATTTAAAAAGGAACAAACAGAGAAACATTGGAAGTTTTTGAAAAAGTCGCCTAACCAGTTCTTTATTAAATGCGACAAAGAAATCTGATATCAGCCAATAATCCGATATCAGACAGAGTTCGTTGTGGAACACATACAGGTCAGTTTGACCATAAACAGAGATTCCAGCCAAAACTATGACTCCATTACTTCTGTAACTGTGTCTTTGAGTGATGTTTGATTGGCTGTATCTGGTGTGTTTTTCCCTCCAGTGCATCAGACGACCTGAAACATTCTGTAGTGTGATCCCTGACTCATCTCTGAACACTACAGAAGCACACTGCTGTCTGTTCAAAGAAATCTGTTCCCTTGATCCACATAAACGGGCACTTATCTGTTGGCAGCTCAGTGGGACAGACACACCTAATGAACTTACACAGAGATCAGTAAATGCGGTAGGAGCGGATATACTTGCACCTGGAGACATAAAATATTCTGATACAAACTTAGGCAAAATAGTGGTTCTCCTTCTTCTATTCGAAAGAGATCGAAAGAGGTCTTCCGCAGCTATTGTAACTCGTTTCAGTTCTAGAACAGTTGCTCTAAACACAGAGTCATATGTAATAAGCTGATTTCATAAACGTTAGACCACACTGCGAGACACATTGACTTTTAGCTGCATCAGCATGTGACAATCCTATTTTAATCCATTCGATAGCCCGACACATTAATGATCGAGTGATTGATATCCCTAATTCGATCGCACATTCGATTGCCCGCCACCTTAATGGATATAGTAAACAACTAGAATCTTACTGCGTATTGTAAATGAAATTGCCAACAACAATTGAAAATAAACAATCATTCCCATTACATACATACAAAAACCGAAAAGTTTGATTTTTCACATTTCTCTTTATCCTCCTACACAAATGTCAATTTCTTTACAATAAAAGTGGTTACCAAGGTTTTTGAAAACTTTTTTCTTAAAGCTCGATTCTTTCATTCGTATGAACAATGAATTTTGCTGTTACTTTTTAAATTTTAATGGAGAGTTTCGAAAAACATGGTGTACCTTACGTTTTTGGAGCACAGTGTATATTCCATTGCTTAAGGGGCCTCATACCTTTCAAAATCTCCGTCGCCAGTGCAAAGTGATGTAATTCCAAATACCCGTAACTTTTTAAATGCTTACTGAAATAACATAAATCGCTGTAATATATTAAGGCAATATTTAAGGCTTTATAAAATGTAAAAAATTAACGTAATATTATATAATAAAAAATACAGGTTAGTTAATATGGCAAAATATTTTCACATAGTATTTCACAATCAGCACGATAACTTAGAATAGATATATAAACATAAATTTTATGTTAAAATGACCCCTTACTCATATTTTTTAGATTGAATTAGTATTATTAGGATAAATAAATATTTTCATTCTTTTTTTAATCATCCTTTTTTTTTTTCATTGTTTTTGCCATTTTTCAAATTTAATTGTATCTTAAAAATAGTTTCAATCAAGGAATTTATATATAATTAATTCATTCTAAAAAAGTTTGTTTAAATTTCATTTTAACATAAGTTTTAAACTGATACATCTATTCTAAGTTAAGTGATCGTGCGGATTGTGAAATACCATGTAAAAACGTATGCGGTATTAATAGAACTGTATTTTTATTATAGTATATTATAATTGTTTATTTTATATTTAGTAAAAACTTATTTATGACATAAATATATTACAAAGTTTAATATAATTTCAATAAGTATTAAATAAGTTATGAGAACTTGATGGTTGGTGGGTTGTTTTTATAACGGTCAATTATCAACACGGGGGATATAGGGGAGGGGGGGCTCCGTGGGGGTCTTTCTAAGGGAACCTAACTCGTATTAACACAAGGAAATCCAAGGTTCGAAGAAAAACACGGAAAACTCCGAACGTTTAGGCCGACGGGCGCAATTGGAATCGAACCCAGCAGCTCCCGTCTACCAGCTTCGAGAGCAGAACCTCTCGGCCTATGAGAAATTGAAACCACATCACTTTTGCACTAGCTACCGAGATTTCAAAAAGTATGAGACTAATTAAGTACAATAATTTATCTTTTACTTTTGCTTCCCTGATATCCCCTTGGTAAATATACTACAGACGTAGCTATTCAGATGTAAAAAACACATTAATTAAGAAGTGGAGTTATAATTGAACGAAAACTCATTTGAATTTTATTGCATTTATGAAAAGTAGTTGTGCACTAACATTTTCTAAAACAAGGGTCACACAACGTCACGTAAAAATCGTTTACATCTACCAAAATATAATTGTCTTCTTTTACATATATTATTTTTTTTTTCGAAATTTATGCTTTATAAATTTTCTTTATGCACGTTATATTATAAATTTTGGAACAACTTATGTTACACGAAGTTTCACGTTTCCTAATCTTTATTCATTTACTTAAATACAACATTTTAACATTTTTTTTTTTTTTTTTTTGCTTCATTCATTTCCTTGGGGAATACATTTTGTTATTACTATCTTTCTTTTTATTTAATATCGTAGCGCAAATTAACAAAAATGATAAATTTTATGCATATATATCTGCGTTTATTTACAGAAAGTAGCTCAATTTATATCAAGCAGAGAAATGCGTTTTAGCGTTATTAAAGATCAGATGCGAGGTGTAATTACAGGAACAGGTGATAAAATATATACAAAAGTGGTTAAATTTTTAGTAAATTGTTATTTTTTCCTTATTTTTTTCCTGCAAATGAAATATGTATCAAGAATGTTTTTCACACATTTTATCAGAAATTTACTGAAATAGCTAAAAAATTATCTAAAAGGAATAAAAAAATCTAATAAATGTCTTCTCCTAATGACAGTAACATTTAAATATGCTTGGTTTAAGGGATATATACTAAAAGCAAATTGGAAATTGGTACTGTTCCATGTGAATTAAACTGTGTCTGAAACCTCATTCAAATGTAGAAAGAAACACACGAACATACAGTATGATGGGAAATATTTATGCATATAAAATGAAATTTCATCTGTTCCCCATTAAATTCGTAATATTTAATACTAATCGCTTTTATATATTTAAAAACAACGTTAAAAACGCTAAAATATGTCAACTTTGAGCAGACAAGTTTCGGTAGACTGTAGCGTACCGTCCGTAGCTCAAAAAATAACGGAAACTTGCTCAATTATATAGGGGAGAAGCGAATTCAAGAATAACCCTATACAACTGAGCAAGTTTCAGTTATTCTTTGCCGTGATGTCGCTACACTGTAAAAAAAAAAACAAAAAAAAACGACATTTTTACAGTGCGAAGTACTGTTTATCTCGCGCACAAACTCGATCATAGTGAATGTGCTGTATCTTTCTTTGTTTTCCTGACTTTATTAACATGGAAAATACAGTAGTTGCGTAAAATTAACAGCACAATGTGCTGGCCATTTGGACGCCAGCAGTTTGTGCTGTAAAAAAATGTGTTGAAATTGCCAGCACATTGTGCTGTTAATTTTACGCAACTACTGTATTTTCCATGTTAATATAATGAAGAAACCAAAGAAAGATACAGCACCTTCACTGTCATCGAGATTATTCTGGCAAATCTACAGTGGTTTTTTTTTACAGTGTATGCTAAAGGCTACCGAAACTAGTTTGCTCAAAGTTTGCATACTTGGCGTTATAGACGTTGTGTTTAAATTTATATTATTCTCCGTCAAGTAGCATCTTAATAATTACTATTCTTTTTTGTTTTGGAGTTTAAAATTTTATATTGCGTGAAATTAAAAAAAAAAAAAAATAATAATAAATATAATTTCTTTTAACCTTTTGAAATCAATGTTATATAATACAAAAATATATACAAAATATCACTTTATTATATCCAAAATTTCAGATAATTTGAACTACTAAACTTGTGTTCACGGTGCCATTTTAATAATGTAATAGCTCTTATATCAGGAAATTTTATTTATACTGCATTTCTTGAAATCGACATCTAAATTAATTTTCATTTCTTTTTTAAGAATCACTCGTCGAGTGACATTTTGTGCACATGTTAGATAATAAAATATTAAAAGAGTTTGTGCGAATCATACACTGACAAATAAATGTGTATTGGACAATTGCACAATAACATATACTTAAAAACTTTGTTTTCAAATGTAAAACAACTTTCTAATTGGTACATATAACATAAACATGATATTACAAATACTTTAAAAAATTACGTTTCGATTCACTTTCGCAATCGTTATCAGGATTAAAATGATGCTACTCAAGTCTAAACGTTGGAAACGTACAACGTAAAATCACTTTTATGTTTTGTGTACCATTTAGCAATTCGTAGTTAATTTGAATAAAATGTTTTTGAATCATACACTGACTTCATGTTGTTTAATAACCTTGTCAAATATTGGAATGTTTTACACTCTTTTTTCTATGAATTTTTTATAACATTTTATTTTTGCATACACGTGAAATCAGGAATACTGTAATCAAATCTTTAAAAAATAATAATAATAATTGTGCAATTTTAGGATATACTAAATGCATAAATGCGCTTGCTTGTATAGGTATATGTGTAAATATTTATATGTATATATTATTTCGCCATAAAGGAATACTTAAAAAACATAATTTTGTAAATTCGAGAAAACTTTTAACATCAACGACATTAACATTTTTTTTGAAAAATATAATGTATTTAAATATTTTATTTAATGAAGGAATGTGGCAATTAACTAAATGTTTTTATTAAAATTTAATTTGCATTTAATATCCTTTTATTTCAGAGATCTGAGAAGAATGCAAACAAAATATTTTTCACTATTTAATAAAATGGACTATAAGGTTCTGAATGAAAGTTTGTTTATCTAATATGTTAAGTTTCTTTTGCTATAAAAAGTTCATTCCGTTTTAAATATTTGAAATACTATATTTGAATTCAGTAGTACCCCGACTTATGTTCCCTCGACCTAAGTCACCCCGAATTTACGTCCTCCGGCTTGGAAAAAAATTCCTTTATTAAGACGCATTTTTAATTTTTTGCAGACTTTTCGAAGGATCATCTCAGATGCAGGCACAGTCATAGGGGATTCATGGGGTGAAGTTCAGCAAAAAAACAATGAGAGATGCTTGGAAAGACTGTGCCTCTTTTTCTTCGCAGAGACTAAGAAAACAGCTCAAAATCCTGATTTTGTATTTCTCTTAATTGATAAAATCGTCAAAAATAGAAGAGATCTCAACTTAAAAATGGATGCTTGAGATGCTGTTGAACTCATAAATTCCCCTGATCCGGAATTAACCATCGACCAGTGGCTTGGCGTCCGGTCATCGCTGAATGCAGCGATGACCAAGCAATATTTTAAAACTCTTAATAAGCTTTTAAAACTCTGCGATCCAGTTTTAGCAGAACATTTGGAGTTCATGTATAAGTGAAGGTAAGATTTAAAGTTTCTTTTTTGAACATTCAACCATTGAATTTTAGAGTTAATAATTTTTCACCACAAACTTAAATAATTGCGATGACCACCGAAAATTTGCACGCCACGCCACTGCCATCGACGAACTTACCCAGTTACCAAAATACTGTTGAAGAAATATATGAAGATTTTGAGCTTGGTGGAGAGATTATTACAGATTCCAAAATAACCGAAGGACTAAACCTTATTAAAGCTGGAATGAAAATGAAAATTCTTGAAAATATTGACTCAGACAAGCAAAGTATAGTAACGACTAGAAAAAGCTTACAAACTCACTCTGCTCTTACAAAAAGCTTCCAAGAGAAAAAAAAAAGAAAAATTTGCCAGTTAAAACTTCATTGCTAGATTTTTTCACATGCCCAAAAACTAGAACAGGGAAGATAGAAGCACAATAAATTGTAAGTTAAGAACTTATTGATTTATTCCAAATTCTTGTATTACAAACACCTTTTTTGCTAATGTTAAATGTATGTAATATAATCCCTAAATGCAATAGAATATGTGCATTAGATTTTAGTGAATATTTATTACCTATATTTTGTCGATCATCTAAATGTATCTCGACTTACGCCGTTTTCAAATTACGTCGCTAGTTTTGGAACGAATTGCTGAAGTAAGTTGATGTATTACTGTATTCAAATACAGTTTCGAATACTGAATTTGGCTAGCAATTGCTATCTATTGGGAGAACGCACTGCTAGATTATCCATTTCTTATATTTAATGCAAATATTTTGTAAAATGCATTACATTCTTATAAAAAGATATGATTGGTGAAGATTAAAATTCAAAATATGAAGTCTCAGGCACCTATAGTTCATGGAATAATGAACTTGATAAAACTATTTCTATACGTAGATAACATGCACTTTTTTTCACATTTGTTGTAAATAATTTAGGATCAGTATTATTTTATTTTTAAATGCAACATCTTATATAAAAAACTTTATTTTTTGTGGAAGAAGAAAAATCTTCAGGATAATTTCTAAAAACATACCGTTGATTAAAAAAAAAATGAAAAAAAAACTGAAAAAATGAATGTAACTTATTGAATTTATTTCACACATTGATTTTTTACAAATTTCAACACACTTGAAACTGTATTTAAATAAACTCTTGCTGAAGTTTGTACTTTAGAATAAAAGCTATTTAAAGAAAGATAGATAAATCGTAATACTGATTTTTTTTAACAGTAGTGGACTTGAACTGCTGACGCAACTTTTAGTCATAGCCAGGTCTGTAAGAATGCCTTCGTGAAAAATCTGAATCAGTTTTCAATGTAATTAGAATACAAATATAGATTACTTTGTAACTTCCTGCATTTTAAAATTAGTAAATGACAAGAATATAAAATCAAGTGTCACACATCTAATTATAACATTGAAAAATAGCTGTTTCAGTCTCATTTTAAAACAGATTTTTTTTTTAAATTTTGAAACTAAAATGACATACATACTCTATACATCTGAAGAATAAAACTGTAAGATATTGCAAAATTTTGAAACATTCCTTTCTAGAATAAATGCCGAGATTCTCTTTTCTCTTTTGACAAATACTGGTATCTTTTATACTCATATTTCATTCTTATCATCCTGTCAACCGTGAGTATAGAAACATATCAAACGTCTTTGACGTGTACAAACATATCGAGGCGCAGTAAATTATGACCTGTCGCTGAATGCTGTTCACATTTTTCAGAGAAGTAAGACATATTTCTTATCAGTATATATATTAATATTGTTATTTTTTAAAGTGCTATAAATATAAAAATAGAAACACAAAGAAAAAATATATAGGATTAATTTCGAAAGAGAATTATGAGCAGAAAACTGCTTTAATATTTTTGACAAGAGGCTTGCATGTTTATAAAAATTAGTCATGTTTAAATATTCTTTAAGAAATGTTATACGATTAATTTTTAAGAATTTTTTTTTAATTTTTTTTTATTTCATTGAAAGAAAATTTAATACCGAGTAATTTTATGTACGTATTGCTGTATATGTCTAAAACCGTTATAATTTGGTTTATTAAAGGACAATACTTTCCAGTTATGTAACTGTTCTAATAGTGTACATTTAAATGATAAAGCGCTAATATTTTCAAGTTTGTATTTCTATTCACCTTGTTTTAAAAATTTCATAAAACAAGGATATAAATAAAACGTATGTTATTTATATACAGTGTGTCTCTAAAATGTAGATCCAATTTTTGGGGCTAGGTAGGGTATATCATAACTATTGAGAATTTAAAGTAAACCATGACTGGAAACGTCATCGTACGCCGCTAGGTGGTGCTGTTCACGAGAACACTGACAGGAAAATATCTGCTTTATCACAGTTATTCAAACAGTTGTCGTCTTGAGAAGAACAGGCAAAATTTTACTGAAAGTGAGATTGCAGACATTCACTTTGTGTACGGATTGGTGTATGGTGAGCGGTTCAAGAACTGTATCGAGAAAGTTTCCCACAGACAGATGTATGGTACCGCCAGATGTTTTGGAATCCGTATCACACTTTGTGTAAATATGTGTCTTTAAGAGGTATTAGTGTATGTTATTCACACAAATTGTGAAGCACCTTGAAAGACGTCCGGTGATCCGGTATGTCTCTCTGTTGAAATATCTCTGGATACACTGCTTGGGCTGCTGGTGCATTGACACAGCCAAGCGATACGCAAGGTAAAACTGTGCCAGCTCCATTTCCGCAAAATTTTGCATGTTCTTCTCAAGGCTACTAAAGCTTGAATGAATGCGATAAAGCGGATATTTCTTCTCCAATGTTGCATATATTTTAAATATAAACGTGTTTTATTGATTGACTGTTAATTTATTATTTTTAACTTTGTTGGACAGTTTTTCTAGAACAGTACAATAATTTGTCATAATATGTCTTTCAATAAGAATTTATTATAATCAAGATATATTTTTTAAATCTATTTTATATTTCTTCATACATTTTAAAATTTAAACAGTGCTCATAACAAAAGGCAATGTGATGCAATTTATGTTTAATGTTTTGTCTCTCTTTAAAAATAGATATGAGTCAATTTAGGTGAGATATTAAAAATAAAACTTTTATTTTCAATTTATTGTCAATAATTACAAGCTTGTTTATTAAAAAAAAAAGAAAGAATATTTACAGCTATGATGATTAGGGTGGGTCGAAAAAAAATATTTTCTAAACGCTTTAGTGTTGAAAAGATGCCTATTGTAATAAAAAACAGGCTTAACAATTTTAAAATTGGATAAAATCTTCAGTTCGTGCATTGTACTTAAAGTTAATGAAAAATTGCAAAAGTTGCGCATTTTTGTAATTTTTTAACTTAATTAAAACTTAAAAAATAAAACTCGCTTTAGTTTTTAATGCTTGTTTTATAATTTAAATAACCTAAATAAATTAAATTCTCACATTTATAATAAATAATCTATTATTTTTTTCGTTAGCGCAACATCTTAGAGAAAAAAATAATTTTGCGCAATTTTCACCGTGCAACGATTTGCACGGTTTGCCAGAACAAAACAACCCAGAATTCGTCACACGGAGGTATTTCCATGTTTAATTCTGCACACACCCTACCCAACCAACCATCCAAATGTTGGTTGTGGCATTTAAATTTTATCAAAAAAACTGATGCATATCAATGTGAAATTCAAATTAAATGGTTATGTTAAAAAACAAAAAAAAAAAATTCCTGTCCTCCATTTGAGGTTGATGTTTCTTCAAAATAATTACAATTTGTGGAAAATAGGCTCTATTGAGAAAACAGTTAAAAAGAAGTTAAATTTGAAGGCCGATTTGAAAGCTGGCGTTCTTCAGCGAGCACTAAGTAGCTCCTAATGTAGGAGACCAATCGATGATGAACACACACACAGTTCTTTTGAACACTTGGAGTATGAGGATCATGAATACAAACCATGAATATCGACTGAAAATCCAAAATGACAGATGATAATTCAAATTAGCGCAGCAGCGAAAAACAGTCATCGGTTCCGAGTTTCTGTTCGGGCAACGGCTGTTATACCGTCAAGTGCATGAAATGTATAAAAGCTGATATAAAAATGCAATTACAGAATTTTAATTCCAAATCCTGTATCGATTATCTAAACAGTTTCGCTCTTCATTTATATATTTAAATTCAATTAAATCTTTGTACTTCTAGAGAATTATTATGGTTTTCACGAAGTCAAGTAAATATCTTTCTTTCAAAAGCACAGAGATTTATTTAAAAAATCAATAGAAATTTAAGAATGCTGAATACATAGTGCACTGAATTGTTAGTTCTTGTGGCGTTGAATTTCCAAGAAAAATATTTGATCACATTCAATATATTTGAAATAATAGTGATTGATTGAAATAAACTTCTAAAAGTATAAAATATCAGTCTTCTTTATTAAATAAAGATTAATACCTATATCATGTAAAGATAATTAAAAAAGTATCTGATATCACTAATTCAAAGAAAGCTTTTGCTAAAAGTTACACACAATTAAGAAAACAATATAAAACATTCATTTTATACGACATGCAATGTACTAAACATTCATTTTGTTTATAAAGCTATATTTTTGTATACACTTATATCAACTTCACTGTAAAATCTCGATCAGTTTTATAGAGAGTTGCTGCATTTATGAATGCATTTATATACATTTGAAATTTTGTAATTCTAATGAATCTAGAAGGTGTTTTGTTTTCCAGAAAGAATTATTATAAAAAAACATATTGCACTAAATTTACAGTTGAAAAGTAATATATACTAAGCAACCTAGTGACTAAAATGCTTTTTATTTGTCTAATACATGCTATTATACATAGCAGACAAGAATTTTTCCAAAAAACTTTTCTTTTACAGATTGTTTGTTAAAAAGATATAATATCATAAAATATGATATAAAAAATACATTTATGTGCTAACTTTTAAGTGTTTTATTTAATGTATAAACGCTCTAATTAGCAATAATTTAAAGAAATCTTTTGTAAATATATTAAACATACCTATAGTAAAACTGTATACTTTCATGTTGTACGATGGATATAATAATGAAATATTTCATTTTATTTAAAAATCCAGTAAACTTTTTATATATGTTCATAGATATTTCAAGAGAAATGCTTTAATAGTTATATGTGCTTTAACAGTTATATAGATAGTTTCTGTCTCCATTCATGAAATTTTATTCTTTAAATCGTTATAATTCTAATAAAATATTTTAATTTTCTCGACAGCTTGAAACCATTTTTTCTGTTTCCTCTGCATAGATTTCTACTAAAAATCATTGCTAATTTTTGTATGCTGAATTTATATCGCTTTCAATAATGTGTTTTAGTACCGAGGAATGGCTAATAAAAATATCTGATCTCATTTAATTTATTCAAATAAATAATGTGATTTCCTGAAATCAAATTCTTTAGAAATGTACAAAATTGAATATATCTATTAGTTAAAGATCAATAGTGAGTATAAATATAGATATATATCAAATCAGAAATTTATTGCAATCCTTAATTACAACATGTCGTCATCATTTGTCACTCACAGGCACTTTTCCAATTTAATTTTTCTAGATATATAGGGTAAAAGCACCTGTGATGGCCAGGATACAGACGTAGTTTTTTTTTCTAACCATTATCTCGTTAGCAGGGTGATTATTTTACATCGCGATGATCAAAATATTACAGTAAAGTAGGAAAGAATAGTTTAGAGTGAGAAAATGAAGAAAATAAGCATTTGTTTTTTCTAGCACGACTTGTTAAAAAAAAAAAAAAAAAAAAAAAAAAAAAAAAAAAAAAAAAAAAAAATCCAGAAAGATCAGTGATCGCCCACGTTACATCAGTAATGGTCCATGGCTGCGCTATTGATGGTCCACAAAACTCATTCCTTTTATTTCGTGGGCCTTTGTCTTAAGCCTTTTTTTAACCTTCATGTTATTGTTGTTGACTTTTTTGGCTTCCTTGTAGGACTTCATAGCTTCTTCTGTTGCCCGTTTTACAGCTCTTTCTCGCTGTTTTTCTTCTTTTTCTTGTGCTTCTTATTGCTTCCGTTTGCCTCTTATGACATCTTTGCGGTGTCTGTCTCCTACTCCCTTTCCGGTCATGTCTGAGCGGACATCAATAATTTCATTCAACCGATGAGAACGAGCTTCAGCAGTTCAGAGAGAAGCGACCGAAATAGCATTCTCTCGAACAATTTCTTCGTCGGAAGTTTTTTTTTTCACTTGTCGAACAATTTTCAGATTCGGATGATTTTTTTTTTTTTAAGGTGCTGTTGTTACTTATGCTTGAACTTGGTGTAGATGGCATGATCTCCACTGAGTTTGGATAATATTCTACAGCTTGGTCCATTGCCGTTTCCGTAGGCCTAATTTGAATGTTTGATTTTTTTTTTCTGAAGCTTATATAAACGGCATAAATCTTCCAGTTCTTCGCAGGACTCTCATAGAGTATTTCCGAATCTTTTCATTACGTGTCATAACGTTGTTTTTCATTACGTACAAAATTTTTCATTACGTTACGACATAACGGAAGTTCTCAATTCATATTGTTTGCAGTGCAGCTTACGGAGCTTCATTACTACTGTTACCGTTTGAATGATGTGACCATTGCTCTTTGAGTAGTCTACAACGTGTGCATTGAATAGATAAAGTCATGTTTCCCTGAAACAAGTATTTATTGCCATCATCACAATGTCGTTTTCTACCCTGATTTTCATTATCGAGGTGGTGTTCAATTTAGTTACAGATATATGTGGATGGTTCCTATGCCAAAAAGAAAGAACTTATATCACAGCGCACTTAGTAAGGAAATATCATCAACGTCAGAGGGTGAAGAATGTTTGTAGCGTTTGGATATAACGTGATCAAAATTTTCTTTAAAGAATTGCAAAGTCGATTGTTTACCGCGTAATTGTGCCCATTCACAAGCACAATTACCGACAGTTTCTATGAAAGTGACGAAGACATTTTACAACCATTCATAAAACCTTTGCGTAGTCATAAAACCGTGACTGCTCGAACCGATGCGCATGATCAAAGAACGCATTGAATCAGTTGTGCAGAAATTATTTCAATCAGGTAAATGGTCATAGCTTCCACTTAATCTTAGTTGACTTTCTCTTACAAAGCTCTGAGTCTCCGAGAAAAAGCTTGAAGTGTGTCTTGTCAGTATTGAAGACTCGGTTTGGAACCAGCATAGGTGCAAAAAAACTCTCTTCCTTACAGACCGAGAGGCAACTGTATAGACCATCATCTTGTCGAGTTCACGACTGAAATTTCAGTATTAGACAGAACTCGATTCGGATATTAAAATTCAAATGGTCTGCTAAGTCGTATATTGGTGGAAACCACCTGCAATTCCGATTTTAGTGATAGGTTTATAATTTTGTTTCTTGCACCCTAAGTTATTAAAACACCGATGACAGTAAAATTAATCGCAATGGTTAACTTCTCAGTCAACCACTAATTCGGATTTGCAGTATTTTTTCACCAAGATATGACTTAGCAAGCTAGTGGCAATTTAATAGGCGAATACAGTTTTTACTAATCCTGGATTTTCAGCTATAAACTAGGTGCGGTTATGGTTCGTGCAGCCACTTCAAGGTTTATTAAAAGGTGTAACGATGTCCATTTACAAATGTATCGTCCAATGACGTTCTCATTGGCTTTTATTACGTCTTCTAGTACTCGTTAATATTAGTATAGCTATGACATTTAAAAAATAATTAGTTAATATTATTTATAACTTAATATAACTTAATTAAATGTATTAAAAATATATTTCAAGATTTTCTCTCCTGGATAGAAATACAGTCTAAAGTAACCGGTGAAACGTCATACCACTGAGCCACCTTGCATTTAATACAAAAAGTTTAGAGCTATACTTTAAATTTTAAGCGTTTTCTATAGACCTATTTTTGATTAAGTTAGGTATTCAGGGTATAGACGGCAGTCCAAAAGAGAAATCAACCGTGATATTTGCCTTTAAAAAAATGTCATGAGTATAGAGCATATAGCGTTATCGTTATATGAACACAAACAAGAGGAATGACTATTATAAATTTGTACTCTGATACGTTGATTCAAATGTAAGGAAGAAGTGCATGACTCAATACGGTTACTGGAATTAAAAACAACACATAGCAATAAACCATAAAAACCAATGTTGTAAATCATTAATGCAATTGATAATGGATTTTCGCTACTAGACAGAATGTTTGAAAAAAAAAAAGTATAAATTTTTAAATATAATTTTTTTGCGTTTGCGTGCGCAATTTTCAAGTTTTTAGGGCCGGTAGATTATAAAATACATACGTCTTTCAAAACGCTCAGTACATTTATCTCCATGGTACCCCTTCTAACTTATGGTAAACCCTCCCATTTCTGACAGAAAATCGTTGCGGTTTGATTAACATCAATGATTTTGTTAAAATATGAACATTCTCTATTTTTTTATTGGAGTTTTTAATTAATAACTTGTGTTAAATATGAATTTTTTTTTCAAAATTTTATGATTTATGGTTTAAAAGCGGGTGTTCAGCTTTATGTAAAAAAATGAAATTCAAGTTTGTAACTTAAATAGTTTGCGATTGCCAGCGCTATGACAGACCGACAGAGACACGAGACTATAAGGGTTTCCTGAGATGAACGAAACCCTAAAAATAAGCGATCGCACATGCAATTTAAAAATGTATATCATCTTGCTGATATTTTATAATTTTTAAATCTTTTTAAGCATTTATTTTTTCAAAATATGTCTTTACCTCGTGAAGCTCGATTATGAAAGATCGACTCGTTTGATCACAAACAATATAAATAGTTAAGATTTTGTTTCTGGCTAATATTCCCTTATAACATTTCATAAAAGCTCAATAGCTGTCTGATATATATATCTAAGTTACTAGATCTGTAATTGAAATTAAAAAATAAATAAATAATATATAAATGAATAATATAAGTGACATTTATTTAGTATCATACATTAGATTTTTTTCCTAACTAGTCACATAAACTGATGAAAGCATTTAAATATAATATCGGATATTGGTTATAAAATCTGTTTTCAGGATGCAATATTGAAATAAGTGATAAACTGTAATACTTAGTAACTAACATGCTTTTATGGCAAAATATGGGATATAAAACCGTTTAAACTGTGCTTTTTAATGGCCAATGTTTCCTTTAACACGTTGTATCATCGATCTGCATATCTGCAGCGCACACAACAGTCAATGTTACCTGTGCAGTGGGCTTTAAAAGAAAATTTTATTTAATACCGCTATCTCACAACACAGCAGTTAATATTAATTACTTGTCGAATGCTCAACAAATATCGATACTGAGTTATTCTATTCATGTCAAAGATTTTTTTTCTTTTTTTTTTTTAATCACTTAACCAGTTTTGCATCGATATTGCTATAATGAACTTCGTAAAATTTCTAAAATTAAAAGTGTTGTAGACTTAAATAATAATTTACAAATGTAAGTTCGTATACTTTACAATTTTTTATTAGAAAATTTGCAATATTTTTGAAAAGCATGTAATTTTGTATTCATTGCAGACGTCAAAAATAGTATCATTTAGCCGATATTTTCAGATTCCTTTTTTTATTTTTTATCATTCTTAAAATAATGTTTTCTAACGACTAACTAAATATTTTTGAAATCGCATCCGCTGTATCAAAAAGGGTTAATTAACCTTTTTAAATAAAGTGCATGTATAAAATAATGATTTAAAATATATTTTGCCAAATAACAGACTATCAATGTTTTCATATCAGTGATAAATATATTAATACAAAATGTTATATGATTGATATTAATGCAAAACAAGTTTAAAAAAAAAACTACACCTGAAAAAATAGGACATCGATAAAACATGTTATAAAAAATTATACCATATCAGTTTTAAAGTTATCATTGAATTTTTATTTAAAAGACAAACAGTTATCAATCTTTTTCAAGTATTTCCCTGTAAAATAAATTCAATTGTTTTAACTAGTCTAAATAAAGCTCATTTTTCTTTTTATCTCACAGCCATACATTCATTTAAGATTTGATTGGAAACTATCTTTCCTGTTACGTGATTAAATTCCACTTTGTCTACGCACTGGATCGAAACAAAGCAGTAACCGTGAACTGAAGCAATTTGCTTAATTCATTTACAAGAAGTCTCGCAATTACAGCGACATCTCTTTAAAATTTGTTTGCCGTTTTCAGTTAACTGATCTGTCACTGAAGTATTTTATAAAAGTATTTGTAATACTTTTAGAACATCTCGTCTAAAATCCTACGTTCATTTTAGTGCCAATTATAATATTTTGTGACACCCACATTTTTTGTGTTGTATTATAATATGTTAGGTAATATAGCAGAGAATTGTAACGAATACTTGTTACTTTCAAGCTGTATTTTTTACCTATTTTCAAAAGATTAAATTTATTTCAGATTTCAATGTATACAAGTTGACGTAGCAACACGATGTGTCGCATTTAATTCTAACGAGATCTTTAAATTTTTATTTTTATATTTAGAGGAGACTAATTTTAATCGACATTTAGCAAAGCTTACAATATTATATATTTTTAATATCTTATTTTAAGAAATAATTATATCCGGAATTAAAACGAATTGAAATTTATGAAAATTGCGCTTTTCAAATTACGTGATTTTCATACAATTATTGTAGAATGTCTTTATAAGAGGATGTATAATGATTTCTAAAACTCCAGCAAAACATGTACGCACCATTTGTATTAAATTGTTTCAATAATATTTAGTATTCATTAATATATAATAGTAGATGGTGCGATTACATGAGAATCAAAATGATTGAAAACCACAAAACGTAAAATATAGCTCTAATAGATAATTGATTTTATTCAAAAGCAAATCTATAAATAGTTGCATTTTATAAATTATGTTTTAGATTTCAGGGGAAAATGATTTTCTTGGTTTAATATGTATGCCAATTATTAATTTTCCTAAACTTTGCTGCACACCTTGTATTCGTGAATTTAAAAAAAATATTTTGAGACATAATCCTCACATAAATTGTTAACTTTGATAATCCATTTCTTATTTTGTAAAATCAGTTTATGAACATTCCATATAGGCAGGAAATAAAAGAAAAATAAATTTTCTCGATATCAATTTCTTTTTATAATTAAAATTATTATTATTTCTTGAACGAATGCGAAAATACATTATTTTACTGTAAAACAACAAACAATGTTTATTTTAGATTTTTGCGAAAATTTCTTTTCTCAAAGAGAGACATTCGTGACTTTTTTCAAGTTCTTTTCCAAATTTCCATATATTTGTCTCCCGATTTTATGCATGAGCATTTTATTGACCTGTTTGCGTATATATTTGAATTTTGCACATCAGGTGGATATTTTTTTTTCTTTTGAAATATTTACTATTTTCTATTTATTACTATATTTTATTTTTCTTGAAAAAAGTAGTCCGTAAATGTTTTGAATGTAAATATCGATACCCATTTCATGTATCATTTAATAGAATATATATATATATATATATATATATATTGTTTTATTCCTGTAAGATTTATTTTTATTTAAAGCAATTAAACTACTCTTGTCTATATAAATATAATATATTTCAACGCATGCGTTATCCGAATATTAAAATCTACTGACAAACAGGACTCATATTTTGCTGTCAAAAGGTTAAGAATATTTGTTTTTACTCTTTCTAAAAAATTTTCTTAAAAATATATCAACATCCTACAAATATTCGTTTTCATTTGTTAGTTCATCAGACAATAGTTAATAGGTAAATAACTTTTTTCTGTACTTTACAATTTTTAATACTATAGAAGTTGCGTTATAAGTAGCTCCCATACATTCTAAGAGCACCATACATCCAGATACAAAGTGAACTCAACAAACAACTTCTTCTAGGACGCTAGTAACCCGCTATACCACACTTTACGTTGTGTGGATAATGAAGTTAATCTGTTGTATTGTGCAAGGTGCATGAAACATATAGCGATATATTGGTAAGGTTATAGTAATCGATTTTACTGATGCTCCAAAAACAGAGAGAAAAGTGGGAAGAAGTTGACGACCCATCTCGTATCAAGACATATGATAGGTCTGGTACCATATTGTTTATTTGGAGATATGTAGCAAGTTTAAATTTTTTTTAAATGTAGACACAGATGATTTACAAGATATTTTTGATGCCTTCCGAAAACTTGGTAATTACGATGATGGAACTCATATTTACCCAATCTTTTGTAATAAGCAAAATTCTTAAATGTGCTCTTGTAAGTGAATATCCCAGTAAAACGTTGTGGCTGGCGACTATGTTAATAAATGATGTGAACCGCAAAGCGTGCTGTACCATATTTTATAATATGCATTGCACACCGTAAAAAAAAAAGAAAAAAAAAACGTTTGTGGAAAATGGTTTGATTGGAAGTGTTGTTCCTGATTAAAGAAGAAATATGAATCGCCCATTAAAGTATACATTTGAGCAACACATTATGCCTTTGATAACTTGTCAAGCCACTATAGCTAAAGGGAAAAGGTCATCATCGAAAGTACTCCTCTAATCGATTAAACATTAATTCTGCATTTTCTCATGCTTTGAGTGGCTTAATGAAAAATAAAAAGGAAGTAAACCCGTGACAAAATAATGAAAAACAAATCAAAACTATTATCCTGTTATTTATAAAAAACAAATTTAACATTGGGATTTAGCCTCCAGGCAGTGATTCTTATCTATTGACCGGCATTCCCCTAATTACTTTAAAGAAATTTAAACAACGCTTTTCCGACGAAATAAAGAAAAACGCGAAAGTTATATAGATTGCAAATTCTGAAGCTAAAGCTTTTCAAAAGGTCAAGAAATCTCTAAAAAATGTACCGATGAAGAAATCTTCGCTATCGCATCCTAACGTCCTTAAACTGATAAGTGCATATTATTATAAATGGAAACTGTGTCTATACAATATCGGTTTTGTAAAATTATTTAGTGTCTTCTAAGGTGTTTTTGTGGGACAAAACGTGGATCATGTGAAATCACTAGCTGCATTAGTCAATTCTTGTAATAAGTCGATTACTGCAATAAAAAAATTACTATGTTTCACCACAGTCTCCTTAGACTGAAAAAAATAATTTTAATTAAGTTTTGGCTGATATGTTTTATGAGGTAAACTATCAAATATGATATATTTTTATAATGCCTGGCCATTGCTACTTTTCCTAGTTAACTGGATATTGCACATAATGTAGAAATGTTTCTGCTTCACAATGAATTCCCTATAAGTATTTTATTGGAAAATATCGCCCGCAAAGAGCATTCATGTTAGTGGAATTGTTGCTAAATTTTATTTTTCTATTCAACATCCTACAAATTTATAAAAATACAACTCAGCATCTTATATCAAAGATGCAGAGTTTAAATTTTTGATATTACCAAGGAAAAACCTTACAAATTTAAGTGAAACTTGCAGTGAAATTTCAGAAAGTATTGGCCATAGATATATGTTACCAAAGCTATGTCATTTCCCCCTGCATATGACTCAACGAAAAAAAGGGATATATAAAAATGACTGACTTTCGTTGCATTTAAACTATCGCGTTACTTCACAATCATTCTGAATCAATCACTTGGGACTAGTTTCATACTATATAAGACGAATACTTCAGCAGCAAAAGACGACCAGTTTGATAACGGAAATTAGTACAATATATATTATTGGTAAAAATAATTATAATAATATATGTTGGTAATATTGGTATATACTGGTATAATTGGTATTATGTAATAATATATTGGTATAATATATAAAAATTGGTCAGTTGAAAGTTATTATATTAAAATTTAAATTAAAAAAAAATATATTTTAATGATTTTTCAATGGAAGTTTTCTTCAATGAAGTTTTTTGCATTGCAAACACTTTTTGCCTAGATCAATCCTTATAATTTATTTGTTCGTGCAGTTTAGAAAGTTGGTTATGCATCATATTAATGACACAAATTTAGATATCATACACTGTAAAAAAAAAAAAAAAAAAAAAAAAAAAAAAAAAAAAAAAAAAAAAAAAAAAAAACGACGAGTTTCCTGTAGGAATCGAAAAAACAGTTGCCCTTATCCTATCGGAAAAATTTCCAACCCAGCTCGGAATAAAATCCGTAAAATCGGAATAAAATACGTATGTAGTTGAACTCGTTCGATTGTGAAAAATTTTAAGTATTTTTTCAAACAACAATTCGTTGAGTTTCAGCTTTGCATCTTCGTCGTCTAAATTTGTTATACCACAAACAAACAATTAAAAGTTGAATTTCTTAGAATTCTTTTTAGACAATTTTTCGGTAAATAATTCGACTAATCTTAGTTCTACTTTCAATAAAGGATTGTGTTTCATTTTCTTAATTTACTAAAAATTAGCATCGCAAATTTAAAATGGCATACACTAAGTGAAGTGTATTTAAAATAACTAAAAAGTCACTTAGTACATAGAGTCGTTGATACTATTATCGATGGTGAAAAAATATTTTAATTCTATATATATATATATATATATATATTGTGTTTTTTAGATGTTTAAAAATAAATTACTCTGGTAATATAAAATTACAGTAGCTAAAATTCAGTTTCTAATAAATTTTGCATTTCAAAAATGCATATTTTTAAATAAACAATACAATAGTATGCGTTAATATATATATATATATATATATATATATATATATATATATATATCACTTGGAAATTCAAGTCATTTATCACATTAAAAGTATGTATAACTATTATCAACGAAAAAATAGAGATTGTACAATTATTCAAGTCCAAAATTCTTTCGTAACAATAACTAAAGTTAGTTATTTTTTTTTTTAATAATTCTTGAAGTCGAAGCACAATTACATTAACTGAATTAATATTCTTTATCAAACTTTACAGTTCTCTTCATGCCGCTCCTTTATCCTTTAATAATAAATTTGTTTTGAGATTTGATTAAAAACATGCAATCTTGTTAAAAGATTAGAACCTTCTTTAGCAACTTCAGATAATGAAACGTAGAAGTATTTTTAATTTAACTTGGTTTAGATAATGCCATTTCTGGAGATTTTACAATTAGAAATAACGTATTTTAAAGTTGCTTTATTTGCTATCAGTCAATCATTTCAAGATTGCAGCTTTTATCTCAATTGTTTCCATAATATGGGTTAACATCTTGTCATTGATAATTATATATTGCTTAACAGTTATAATATATATATATATATATCTTTCTATGTTCTAATGAGATTACCGTAAAACAGAGACAAAATGCATGTGTATATGCTTAAAAAATCATTTATTAAAGAATATTAATTTAATTTCATCATATATTTTTTTTTCTTTCACTAATTTATATTAATTTTATTTGCTGATACAGTTAAAATAATTATGTGTACTACTAGGAAATAAAATCTTACAAAATATATCCCCATTAATATAATTAATTAACAGGATTTTAAAATTATAATTGAAAAAATATATCATTACTAAACATAAAATTCCTCGACTTGCCCGAGCCCAAAACAGTGTCTTTTGAGGAATATAGTGTTCGACCTGAAAAAAGGGTTATTTGGTACCCGTAAATCGACAATTTTGTCATTTTATAAAATCTCCCAGTTGAAAACAGATGTCAGCTGTAGACCATATAAAGCAAACATCAAATCCATCATTAGTAATTATTGTGCGCATATCGTTTAAAAATGGTTTCAGAACAACACACAACGCGATCAAAACACGATTAATCACACAGCATGAGGTTTTACAGCTTTGATGATACTGTATACACTGTATGCTTCACATCTTGAATTACTTTATTCCAGATATTGCTGGAATTCATGTGATACATTGGAAAAAATTTCGTACTATTTTGAAACACTTTTGGTTCTCAGTAGCTACAACCATAACATGGCGAAATCATATTCCAGCATTTGGAGCTATGATTCCATACTTAACAACTTCTAACTAATCATCCGTAAAATATGTTTTAATTTGATCCAGGTTAAATACATTTCAACACAGAAGTAATTTAACGAAATAAAACTAAATAAGTTCCACATAGAAACCTGAAATTATTTTAAATAAACTTTTATCAAATAAATTGACTTGTTTGAAACTTTGTTAATCTGGGTCAAAGTAATCCACATTTTACGGAATATTAGTTGGAAGTTGGAAAGTATATGGCTCAATCGGAGATCCAAATCTTACAAGGGAACCACTTTTGGTGTTGCTCGCACCTAGCATTGAGACCTGATGCATTTTAAAGCCCTATATTATGAAGTTTGAGAATCGATAAAATTTTTCTGTTAAAATAATATTTCTTGATTTTATAGCAGCATAACTTTCGGAAAATGCAATTTTCAAGACCACTTAACGGACTATTAACATTGATTTTCTTTTTAAAGAAAAGCATTTAAAAATATAAATTAGTTAATAATAAGTATAAAATATTTAAAAAAGTTCGAAAATTCCTTCAAAAACTCACGAATTTGATTTTGAAAAATTGCAACATTATATTCATATTTTTGGCGGGGAAACAGTTGGCGTTTATTTTCAAAAGTAGAGCTTTACGGCAACCCTAGTCAAATGCCATAGCTGAATTTGTAATGGCTGGAAATTGCAATGTCCGATATATTTAGCAATAGTAATTTTTCTAAATTGTGTAAAAATATTAATTTACTTTATGATTACTTTTACCAAAGGACCATTTAATGCAGCAACATTTCATTTTAAACATTCGAAACTTTATTCCATTCGATTTCAAAAGAAAATTGTTTGCTGCTTATTTTGTATTTCACAAAAAAATAGTTTTCAGTGATCTTCGAAGCTTTTATAGAATATATTTATTACTTATATATTTATCGTCTGCATAGAAAAAGAAATAAAAACCTAATATTTGTTTCTTATGCTATCAATTATTTTTTAAAAAAATTGCAATCTGTATACTAGTAATATGTACTGTATATTTACTCATTGGATAAAGCGGTCGGAAAAAATTGTAGCGCCATATTTTGGCGACTTAACTCACCTTTGGCGTGAAATAAACAAATAAAAATGTAATAATAAAAAACTAAAAGTATAAAAAAGTATATAAAATATGATTTTAACAGATTAATTTTATCGGCTCTCTAACTTTTATGTATAGGGCTACAAAATGCACCAGGTCTCGATGCTAGGAGTGAGCAACACCAAAAGTGGTTCCCTTGTTAGAAAGATATTTTACCGTTTCATAGTTTCAGCTGCTGCAGCACAAATGTTGGTTCATCATACCATAAAATTTTAAGCAATGTGGATATTATTGGATAATGCTGAATAACTGTCGAAAAAGTCGCACAATTTTCAACAGTATTTGCTTCTGAAAGGCCTACTCAAATAATCCCTCAGACACGCTATAAGTCTGTGAGATTTCTTTAAAAATTGGGAAATTGCTTTCATATAATGGCGTTTTTAAACTTTTAACATGGTCTGGAACAGTTGTCTTGTTGCCTTACGACCGTTATTTAATTGGTCAAAGTATCTGCTTCTTAGGTTTATTTTTATAGTGTTTAATTAAGTGAGTCATTCAATTTTGTTTCCTTATGAAAAAAGTGATTATCTGATTAGATAATCTAAATAATTAGAATATATCGATTTTGGGTGCACGTATGTACCGTAATGCCAGCCGTATTTTAAAAGTAAGCATTGCGATTTATCATTCAAGTAATAAACTTAAAATTTTAATTATTCAAAAGCTGCGAGTAAGCATTTATATGATTTCAAGTTTTACTCACACACAAAAATAGATATTTTTCTAAAATAAAATTGTTTTCTTTTTCCGTCCCTATTTGTTATAATTATATTTCTTTAGCTTAAGCAAAGAAATAATAATAATAATAATAAAAAAACGGAATGAATATTTTAATTAAAACTGAAATATTAAGTATGATATATGTTAAAATATGATGCATTTCTTATATCATATTGAAATTTGTAGGAACAATCCACTTTTCTATTATTTCAGCTAAAGCATGGATACTTTGCTGTATTAGTTTATTTGAAGTAGCATAAAAACTCGTTTTATGTTACCTAAAAATATTTACCGATATATCCGTGTAACACATTATTTATGGATTTTTTAGTCATTAAAAAATACACATTATGGCATCGTTAACAATTTATACAAATCCTTCTAAAAAAGACAGAGGCTATTAAGCGTTTCTTAAATGCGTCTTAAACACCCTTTAACTTTAAAAGAGAGAAAAACAACTTTTTAAAGAAATATATAAAAACATCGACGTATATCATTAAAGAGAAAATTCAGACAAATGAGCCAATAAAGAAAAAAAGTTTAAGTATATGAAGCATGACATTAATATCGGACCAGATGTCTTCAGTAATGAGCCAATTTTTGGGACACTGTATTGATTGTGTGGTTGCTATAGAGATGACAGCAGTCAAAAGCTTTGAATTCGTTACAATTTTTTCTTTCAATGGATTTTTTCTCTTTTAAAGAATTTTTCTACAGGATACACAAAAACATATATTTATGTATCAATTTCACTTTTTCTTTGACATTTTAATTTAAAATGTTGGCGATAAAACAACTAATTTTACGCTATTTCTTTTTTTGTTTGTTTGCTTGTTTGTTTATTCAACGTTATTGTCTTGTTTAAACGTTATCTATTATATTTCGCAGTTCAGACATTCATACACATCAAATGTCTAAAAAAAAAAAAAGACCAATTTTGAATTTATGATTTTCTTTTATTTATGAATGTATTTAAACACTTAATAAAACGAAAGAGCATTTAATAAACTTAATTTTTTAATTTGGAACAATTTTTACACAATATACTACACATTACTGAGTATCTTTGCATTAATAAAAAAAAGAATAACTGACTGAAATCTGTGCATATAAAATATTTATTTAGAAGCAGTGGGGGTCTAATTGATGCTCACAGTTTTTCTTGTTATTTTGTGTGAGAAAATCTGTATAAAAAAGTTAATTATGTTGAATGAAGTTAAGTTTGTATGCTAAAATACATAATATTTTTTTATTAGATGAATTCGAAAGCGTTCATTTTGCACTTTTCTAGAAAAATCGAATGTCTCTAAAACCTTGCAATTTTTTGAAGAAATAAAGGTAAACAAATAAGTCTAAAATATGAAAAATCTGCACATATTGTTTTGTTAAATAATGCAATTTTCGTAAATGCATTCCTGTTTTAAAAAAAATAAGCACATTAAAATATTCTAAAATATTGTTTAAATTAACAGTTTTCCAAAAATTATAATTCCTGTAAGGTAACATTATTTATTTTTTATATATGTTACTACTACTTCCAAATAGGTAAAAAATAAATAAATAAATAAACAAACTGTTTCCTCTTGAATTAATGGGGTACAGGACCTTTAAACTTTCAAAAACTCAGTTATTGATTTTTATTCTGAATATTTTTTTAATTTCTCAACAATTAAAAAAAATACAAAAAAAAAATTACAAAAAAAAAAAAATCTGCATTAGTTCTTGAGTTATAATCATTTATAGACAGTGAGTATAGCCGAAAGTCCGTGGATATTGAAACATTAAAATGCTTTTTCTCATATTAATAAATTTGGAGTTTGTGCGCACTATTACTTTAAAACTTGTAAGCTACAGGTTTAATTAAATAAAAAAAAAAACCGACTGCGTAAAAAGCGAAGTAATTAATTATTTCTCATCAATGTGAAATTATTTTTTATATTACCTACCAATTTTTTTATTTACTTGTATTGATGACTTTTAAGTTGTGTTTAATTGTTAGTTCCTATCTATAAACACTGTTTTGATGAGGCCTATAGATGTCTATGAAGGTTAGAGTTGCAATAAAGCTGGAGATCCTACCTACACAACTTCCGGGTTGTATAATATTTAAACGGAGCTTCTGACTGTAAAATTGTCAATGAAACATCGTCTTCATTTTGAAAGACCTATCCAATGATATGCCACTCATTTTTTTTCCGTCTCTACCGCCATTTTCTATTTTACGGCCGCCATTTTGAATTTATAAAAACAAAACATATCCTATAACCATCGGACTGTTAGGACAAATCGATAGAGACCTCATTCAGTAAAATCCATCCAGCCGTTCGGATGTTTCGGGTGTATAAAGAAATCCACATACCCAGATACGCGTAAAACACACAACCCTTCCTGGCAGGTGGGTAAAAAATTAACCAAATAAGGGTTTCTTTATAGTCTACATGCTAAAATGTAAATAAAAAAATAAATCTCATATTTTGGTTAGTTATTTTTTTTTTTTTTGCGCTTGGAAAACTTGAAATTACTTTAGAATTAATATTATTATTATTTTGTGCTAAAATTGAATTTTAAACAATACTTTGTGTGTATATTGTGGTTTTAATTTAGACCTTGATGTGTTCTGATTCTATTTTGTTCAAAAATTGTTTCTGTATGCATATTTTAGAGTTTTAGCATGTTCGCTGCACTTAGTTCGCTGCACTTAGTTCGCTGCTTTTAATTCACGCATAACTGAGATGAATTTTTAATTTTAAATTTAAATTTAAATATTATTATTTTATGTACAACATCTCTATATTGAGAATCTAACAGTTTTTGAGTTATTAAAGCATATTTATAAATGTTGACTGATCTTTTTAAAACTGCTGTCAAAAGGATGAACTAACAAATGGAGTTCGGCCGTCTGCAGGAAAACAATCCATCAGGCTTATAGCTTAGAGCTACGGTTCGGAATTCCCATTTCCAATCTATTTTTCTGTGTAATATAGTTAAGAATATATACTTTAAGCAGAAACTGAAAAAAATATCTTAATTGAATAGTATTTGTGTTTTGGTACTTTGAACAAGGCGATGTTTCAACTTAAAGTATTTTAAATGTTAAAAATTTCAATAAGCAGTCAATTTACCTTCTTTTTATAACTAAAAGTGGAATATGATATTCATATGCTTTTCTTTTTTTTTTTTGCAAAGATGGGCCTATCCATATATATTGACTATAATCTCTATGTCATTTTGTGTTATTCCAACTGGTCTTCGAGATAATGCGTATGGAAATTGTGGATAAAAAGACTATCTTGAATCAGGAAGATAAGAAAAAACATCAAACATCATTTGGATAAATAATTATTGATATATGCAGATAACTATTTTGTTAATCACTGTACTTCTGTGTTATAATTAAAGAATCAAGACATAAGTACTTCTTCTCAAGTTTTTTTTGGTTTACTCAGTTAGCTTATTGAGTACAAGTAGTTACTACAGATAAATCCACATTCATACCATAAGGGTCTAGAAAACATTTAATTATGGGCCAGGACTGACAGCATTTTTTTTTTAATTGTAATTTATATAAAAAAAAAATTGCTTAGTCGTAGATTTCTCTTGAGAATAACTTAGTCAGGAATGCATAGCATAGGCTATTTTTCAAAAGCTGGTACGAGTAAAAATAAAAATAGTCTAATGGGACGTATATGTCCCAACCCTTAGTGAAAGGATTCAGCCTAAAATTTGCAGCAGATTATTCAAGCATAAAATACTAAAGACAATATATGATTTCACGTATTTTTAGCATTTGGCGTAAGCTTAAATTTAGTTCTGCAGGGGAGAACCGTCCATTAGTGATGAGTTGGAAGATCATTGGAAACTTACGGTCCTTGGTTCGAATTCATGGGAATTTTTTTCACTCAGTTAGAAAAATTAAACTTGTATGATTTATTTAGAGCTTAGAATAAAACCGTTAAATTGTTGTGTTTAAACAAATATCGTAGAAGATATATATTTTACGATTACGATTTTGTCATTAAAGTTATGAAACATATTTATTCTTTTTTTATAATTACAATAAATATTTAATTATGCTTATATTTCCACAAGTATTAATAAGAAGTAATTTATTAACCGTTTATGTCCCGACGGTACTATTAAGTGATATTAAAATAACATGCTCTAAAAATAATTTAATACATCGATTAATAGCAATACAGTTTTGAATGACTTATAGATACTTTAACTTATATTGTTCCAAAAGCGTTATTGGTTGCACAAAACAAAAATGTTTTTAAACGGACAATTTCTTGTGCCTTTGCAGCTTTTCAGATTTCTTAATATTGAAGGATTGGGGGACTGGGTATCAGTTCGGAAATATTTCGATATTTGGATTGTAAGAAGATTACACTTGTACATTTCCTAATTCTCAAAAAAAAAAAAAAAAAAAAAAAAAAAAAAAAAAAGACTTCAGTGGAGTTTTAAATATTGCACAAAATCCCTATAAATTCAAATTACTTTGATTGGCAAAATCCTTTTAAAATGTATTAACTGAATGTGTAAATCTTCTATTGTAGTTTCAAAAATAAACTAAAAATGCTGTTGAAGATGAAATTTTCATGAATTCATAAATTGGGACATAAAGAGTTAAAATATTTGATTAAGATATTGAATTTTAAAACTAATAACTGTACAGGAAGGCAAGGGTAATTGAATGTGCATTTCAACTTTTTTTTAAAACAATAATTCTTTCCCCTTCTTAACATTTTCCACAATATTTGAAAAATGTTTAAGAATTCGGTTTTTCTTTTTGTCTGCCGTCTGTCAGTTTGTCTCTCCGTGCTCTAACTCGTGTAAATATGGTCGTACGTACATGCAATTGGTATATGTTATTGAAGTTTAGTATGGCATGCTTGGTATTAAAAATAAAATGCGCAGTATATAGTTTATTTACATGGACCCTCAAAATAATTCCGTTGCATTACGGTCTTTAGGGGGAAATCGTTTACAATATATTTTACTGATGTTACACTGTTTCAATGTTATCAAATTTGGTATGAATCAATGAAGTGCAGCTAGACTTATTAAGCAATATAGTGTCATTTACTTTCTTTTAGTGGGTCACACAAAATAATTCGGTTCCACTACTGTCTATTAACAATAATTGTTCGAAGCGGATTTTTTGTGGTATACACTTTTTTAAGTATTAATATTTTTTTCATTATTTCTTGGTATGTATAAATTCTATTATATATAACATACATGGCGAAAATTAAGCTCGAAGTCGCAGCTGCGTTTGATGGCTTCAGGGCCTCGAACCCAACTCTTTCCGCTTTTCGAAGGTTTCATTTATCAAATTTTTCTTTTAAATTTGTCTGGATTCAATTTTTAGGTGCGTTCGTGATTATATAAATACGTAGCACCTATAGTCGTCGTTCAGTCCCTCTGTCCGTCCGCATATAACAGAGCAAAAACTACCCAATCGAATGGTCTCAAATTTTAAATATATTATTGCTGCAAAATTTTGTCGAGACATTTCAAATTTCGTGAAAATCGTTACAGGTGTAGTCAAAAGTTTTCCGTTACATTACGACCAATGGAAAACAAATATTGCATTTTAATGATGTTACAGCCTTCCGAATGGTCTGAAATTTTTAATATACAACTGCTGCAAAATTTTGTCAAGTCATTTCAAATTTTATGAAAATCGGATGTATAGTTTAATGACAGGGACCGTCAAAATTTTTCCGTTACATTAAGGCCAATGGGAAAAATTAATTCAAGTGCATTTTAGTGATGTTAAAGCCTTTCAAACAGAATGAAATGGATATGCACTTATGAAGTGCACTAAAATATACATTCAGTACAATATGCGGTGCAAAAAATTGTTATAAAACTAGTTATAATATGAACGCACCTCATTTGCCATGTTTGACGAGCAATTTCCAACTTGTTTTTTCTTATCTTCCTGACTTCCGCTGGTTTGTTAACATAAGAGACGTAGGAGTGACGCTCGGAAACGCCGTCCCCCCTCCCCGAATTCCGCGGCTGTCGGGCCACCCGTGTAGCCCCCGACCGCTGCGGAATTCGCGGAGAATGGTGTTTCCGAGTATCGGTAAAGCATCCTTTATATTAAGACACTAGCGGAAGCCAGGAAAAAAAAAAAGAATGAAAAATTGAAACCAGACAAAGTTAAAAGGGGAACTCGTCAAATCAATGATATCGAAATGCCTGAAATGTTGAGCTCGGTATACTGAATCTCTCGGACGATCGCAGCGGATTCGAGCTGAATGTTCAACTCTTGAGCGGTCGGGAGAGGGTGGGTGTTCCGAACGCCGCAGAATTCGCCGAGCGCGGCGTTTGCGAACGTCCCTGCCTACGTTCCGTGTGCCGAGACTCTCTAACGAAAGCTAGGAAGAAGAAAAAAAAAAATGAAAATCTGAAATCGGACAAATTTAAAAGGGAAAAAAGACATCGAAAAGCGAGAAGGTTGAGTTCGGGTTGCTGAAGCTATCGAGGGCGGGCGGGCGTACTGAACGTCTCAGAATTTGTGGAGCACGGCTTTTCCGAGCGCCCCTATCTTGTCCCATGTGTCAAGATTTTCTAGCGGAAGCCTGGAAAAAAAGAAAAAACGATGAAAAAAATGAAACCGGACAAAGTTATGAGGAGAATTCGTCAAATTAAAGTCATTGAAAACCGGGAAGTGTTGTTATCGGGCTCTAAAGCCATTAGGGAACGTTTCGGATTCGAGCTTAATATTCTTTTCGGGAACACGGATATCGAGGATGGGCTGGCGCGCCCACCGCTGAGGAATTCACAGAGAGCGTCTTTTCCGAGCGTCGTCGGTAATACGTCTCTTATTCCAAGATGATGATACAATGATACCAAGATACAGTGATCGTGAGTATATTTTCGCTTATTGTCGAAAATTGCTCAAAAGGAATCTCCAACTGTGCTATAGTTTCGTTTCCTTTTAGAATACTATGTGGCATAGGAGGGAGTATTCGGTTGATCCGACTGCCACGCAATTCACAAAGAGCGACGTTTTTGAGCATCGTTAATACGTCTCTTATGCCAAGATAATTATACAATCATATCAAGATACAATGACCATGAGTATATTTTCGTTTATTGACAAAACTTGCTAAAGTTCAATTTCTAACTGGGAAAATATTTTTAACATTTGATGGGAATTCCTGAATCTGGAATTCCACATTTGGGTTTACCAATTGGTTTACTTAGACATAACATTAAACGGTTCGCTTAGATGCTTTATGTTCCCTCAGCCGTTGCTTTGAATTGTTTGGCGATTTTTTGTTGGCGTGTTGGCGGTGTTTATGGATATGGCAACCTCGATATGTGGAACCCCGTGTGATGTTTGTGTTGTGACGTGTCGTGTTCTGGGAACCCATGAGAAGCTTATTTTAGCTCAGAATTTTGTGGATGTATTTTGATATCGTGTTGTATCTTTCTCTCTTTTTATTTTTATGTTAAATTTATTGGATGTATTTCCTTGACTATGGTTTCTGTAGTCCGTTTAAACGCTCTTGCTGAAGTAATTAAGAAATATGAGGAAATTTTGACAAGAAAAGGAGGTTTGTATATAGCGTGTCAATTCGTGTTTATAAGCCTATTTTGGAAAATGACGGTGATGTTATGATATATATTTCGTGATGGAGCTTTCAAGAAAGTAGATGTCTGTTAAGGTATATTGATAATTTCATGTATATTTTGCTGCTTTAAGAGATTTTTACATTTTGAGATTGCTATCAAGCGAGAACTGCTGAATTTTGAGAATGTTACACCGCGAGAATTGCTGAATGCAGTGATGTTTTTTTCGGTTAATGTGCGTGAAAATCACATACAACGATTACTGATTGCCACTTTAGCGAATTTTGTTTATTATTTGCATTTTCTTTTCGTTAAGCCAAACATGCGTATAAACCGGTGCTTGTCGACATTTACAACTTGGCAGAAAAGGGGTTTTCATGCCAAGAAAAATTCCAAGATGGCGGCCCAGGGAACTTATGACATCTGTTCCAAACGCTGAAGTTTTGTCAAAGTATTCTGTAAGTTTCGGAAAGTATTTCATAATTTATTCTTGACGCGAGATTCTTCGTTCTTGTTTAACCGTGTTATAGAAAATTATTCTCTAAGATATTTTTTTTTAATCTTATCAGAAATATATTTTAAGAACGTTCGTAAACTTATTTATAAAAATATTTATACTACATTGAAAAGAAATTGTAATCTCCAATACCAGGAATTTCGAAAAAGTTTGAAGCCAATTTTACCTGAAATCCCTTTTTGATGCTCAATCGAAATTTGCTGAGTAAAATTTCTTTAATAGTATATTAAGCTAGTGCAAGTAAAGTCGAACTTGTTCTTCTTTCTTAAATAAATATATTTCTATTCTTAAAATGCCGCGGAATTTTAAAGATTATTTGTATTTCCAATGTTATTTATGTTTTAAAATTTACAAAATGCGGAATTAAATTAACAAATTTATTTATTTTCTAATTTAGGTTTATAATATATTTGGGTTCTGGCTAAACACAGTTTTTTTTATAATGGCACGAACATTGAAATCTTATTAGGCAACAACTAATGCATTTAAAAGTCTAAACTATATTATTAGTTTTCAGAAAAGTATATTGTAACACAAGAGAGAATAACAACTGAAATATTATTTTCAGGATTATATTTTCCTATTTTCACATCCGATATTAATAGTATTTTTATTTATGTAATTTTATTCAAAGATAAAATTGAGTGTAATATATTTTAACAGTAAATTATATATTGTAATATCTCCTAAAATAAAAAAAAAATGTATCACATATTATTTAACAACTTTGTTAAATTATTAAACATTTGCTTTTTAAATATGAATGAATACATTATATGTAAAAAATACAGTAAATTTCGTCTACTGTTATTACAATGCTACCTTATGGATTAGTTTATATCTGTTTTTGTCATTATGTGCTAATAAATCAAGTTTAGGTAGTTTACTTCGTACTAAATTGTACCAAACTCAGTATCATTACAGATATTATAGCGCAGTTACTAGAAATGTACCTGTAAACAATCATTGCTAGTAATATTATAATGAAAATAGCTATAATTGAATGTTTATTGTGCATGCGTCCTTCTCTGTCCTTAAAATCTGTCATAAAATCTTAACCCCCACCTGAAATTAAATTTGTCTGAAATTTATCCTATCCAAAATCCACTTCGAAATTCATTATTTTTCCGAAATAAATAATTCAGAACATATTCAAACCATTCATTAAGCAAAGAGAATTCCAGTAAAGAATTATATTACTCAACCCATATTCTAATCTTCCATTAACCATAGAAAAACTGTAATAAAAAATAAGACTTATTAATTAAAAATTGGAGAAATTGTGATAGCATCTATAAATTTACGCTCATTCCTATGAAAATATCAACACAGAGCAGAATCAGCTTCATCACCCATTATTCGTATTTAAATTCGTTTAAAAACATGGCTTCATTAGCAAGGCATGTGGAACTCTCTAAACTGCCCAAACCCCTAATAGTGAGTTCTGTCCTCCGCAGAGAAAAAAAAAAAAGGACATAAATCTTCCCCCACTAATAAATATTGGCGCTTCCGAAATTCTCGAATGATGGTGCCACCAGCGTCTTTTTTCACGTTTTATTCACAATTCAGTACACACAATTTCTTAGTGAAGATACAAGAAAAGTATCCGTAATATTACTAACCACTTCTTAGTGTACATGCTAAAAAAGCACCTGTAATGGCTGCTAACGATTTCTCAGTATGTTCACTAAAGAAGTCTAGTTTTTTAGAAAAAACGCACAAAAGAAACGTATTTAGATAATTTAAATATGCATATTGAATATTACATATTATTTCTCAAAGTAAATTTAGAGAAATCTTAGAGAAAATATATTGGCTTAAACAATCACCCGCATTGCAGTCTGTTTTGCAACGATTACAATTGAATTTAAAGTTATAAATTCTACATTTTAAAACTTTAAAATTTGTAAACATCTTTATATTTACTGTATTGCACTGTAAAGACGAGCCGAAGTAAGTCTTGGCCGAACAACTTATCGTTTCGGGTATTGGTGTAATATTAGATCATCAAAATATGATATCAGATTAAGTATTCGTATTGAAAATTTTATCTTTACTGTATTACACTGTAAAACGAGCCATAAAAAATGTTTAAGCATAAATTGAAAGATAACACTTTAGTGATTAAATTACATGGGGACTTCTTTTCTTCCACTCTAAAATTTAACGATTAGTATTTTAGAAGAAATCAAATTACACAATTTTTTTGTACATTACTTTTATGCTAATTATACACTATTTGAATGATTCACATCACATAAATTTCAAATATTATTCATCAACAAATATTGCAATGGTTAATATTTTGTTATGATTATATGCTACAAATTCATATTTCTCTATCATATACATTATAAAGAAATTTTTTAATTGTTTATGTCTAATAATTAACCCCCAATATCTTATCTATAAAACGTGTGTAATTGAAATGATTTTATTGTTGGAAGATTTTCTAACAACGCCAATTCTAATTTTGTTGTTTCTACAAATATGTAATCTGGATGTGCAAAATCATTTCACAGACAAAGAAATTTTGAAAATTAAATAAATAATTATAATGAAACGGTCAAATAATTTCATCAAACTGTGTATATATGTGTTTTGGAAATTCAATTTATAATTTTTGTAAAAGTTTTGTTCTTATTTGATTCAAATTTCTTTCCAAAATAACCTAACACTTTCCGTATCAGTTTGCATTAACTAAATGTTTGCGTATTTAAAGTGTTTAACTGTAAAAAAAAAAAAAAAAAAAGAAAAATTCTATACTTTTAAAAAATGAAAGAAATCTGCCGAATTTATGTATATAATTTTCGGTGTAAATACCTATTAAAATCTGTTTTTAAATACATTTTAAAGGGAATGTAAACCTGTATAGTTAACTGAAACAATAAAAACATTTTCGTGAAAGGAATGTTTGTTGATACGAGTTTCTTTTTTTTTTAATTTATTATTTTTTTCATATTGTAAATCTACTTTCTGACATCCTCCGAACAGATATGTGTTCGAAATTGATTAGATAGGCATTCAGGTGTTTGCCTCTTTATTCCATTTTTTTTTTCCTCACACAGCTTTAAAAGTTATAAAAAACTTTTGAATGCCAAATTTTTATAAGATCTTAAACATTCTTTATGTAGTAAAATTTGATTTTTTCACAATAAAAAATATTTTTTATTTCAAGTGCGTTGTAAATAGGTTCTGCAACATTCAGTAAATAAAATTTGTCAAAAATATTGACATATATAATTTTTAATTATTTTTTCAATTAATTTTCAGCAGTGAAATTACGCTCGAAATTATTCAATACATAACATGTGATTTATCACATTGCTAACGAAGCGTATAACCAACAATTTGTAAAATGTCCAAATGTCGCTGTTCCGACTATTCCGAGTGGCCGAGAGGTTCTGCCCTCGAAGCCTGTAGACGGGACGTGCTGGGTTCGATCACAATCGCGATCGTCGGCCTAATCGTTCGGAGTTTTCGTGGTTTTCTTCTAACCTTGGATTTTTCAAGCGTCAATACCGGTTAGGTTCCCTTAGAAAGACACCCCCCACGGAGGGCACTCCCCCCTTAGGGCCCATATCCCTCGTGTTGATAATTGGCCGTCATAAATACAACCAGCCAACCGACTATTCCGAGGGTTCCGGGTTCGATTCCCGACATTGGAATTTTTCAAATTTTTACTTCTACGCTTCGTTAGCAATGTGATAAATAACGTGTTATGTGTTGAATAATTTCGAGCTTAATTTCCCTGCTGAAAAATCAATTAAAAGTTATATATGTGTTCACCGATGCTGCGTTTATTTGTGTCCCATGTTTCGCCGAAGGATTGTGTGTTCATGAAGACTATTCCATTCTGTGCTGCAGTTGCATCCTTACCAACATATGAAGGGAAATGCTAAGCTGGGTATAGTCCTCGTAGCTTAAATGGTAGAGAACTCGGACCTATATTCCAAGGGTTAAGGGCTCTATTCCCGGCATGGTCGTTTTTCAAATTGTTGGTTCTACGCTTCGTTAGCAATGGGATATGTGTAATATGATAGCACGTGTTATGTATTGAGAAATATTAACATTAAATATTTTTGTGTTATTTTAGTTTACATATTCCGCAGCCTGTGTTTTTGCTCCTAAAAATAAAAATTTTTGAACAAAAATAAGAGTTCCATTCTTATATTTATACATATAATAAAACCACAACACGAATTGATCTATAAATGAAAAGGATGTTTAAAATTAATTTCAATAAAATATAGAATGCTATTTTTAGCACAATATTAATGAATACTTTTCTAAGAAGTATTAAAGTTAGAAATAATAAATTTCATTATTGAACTTTTTTTAAGCTTTAAAAAAAATCAACTAATTCCTCTTATTCTTTTGTATAATAAAGAAATAGTTAAATCTTATTTTCTACCGTTAAATCTGAGTTTTTATATTTAATTTAAAATGATAATTCCTTTTAATTATTATGATCTTTAATTTTCTTTCTGTAGAAAAATAGTCGGCTACAAATTAATTAAATTTACCGTACAGGTTATTAGTTTTTTCCTATGCTAATGTTTGCACAGTAAACTATAGAAAATGAAGGCATGAGAGGAAGAATGTGTTCCGAAATGTTAAAAATTAATTTTGAGAACATTTAATGCAAAATATATTTGTTATTATTTTATTATTTCTTTCAGGGCTGCGATGCTGCTTGTATTTAAAATGCTAGCCTGTGTGCTTAACTATGTTGGAATAGATATTAGTATTCATTACTAACAAAAAATTATATTATTTTTGAAGTTATAAAATAAAGAAAATATATATACTAATAATTAATACCTCATATATTCATGAATATTTTAAATTATTGTATTAACACGTATTGTATGATATATAGCCTAATAACAATCCCAGCCATAAATAATACAAACTGTAAGCAACTTATGATATAACACATTCTCCAATAGGTTCATTCATATATTTTCAAATATTTCTGATTAAGACTTAAAAATGACCTAGGTTTTTAATGTTTACAATCCATGTTACGGTTGAAAACATAGATTGTAAACGTTGAAAATTTAGTTATCTTTGTTTTTAGGTGCGTTCTTAATTATATATATTAATACACAACACCAATAGCTGTCGTTCTGCCCGTCCGTCCGCATGTAACAGAAAAAACTACTCAACCGAATGGTCTGAAATTTTGAAACACATAATTGGCGCCAAGTTTTCTCCCGACATTTCAAATTTTATGAAATTCGGATGTATAGTTTATTTACAGGGACAGTCAAACGTTTTCCGATACATTACGGGCAATGTGGAAAAAATATTTCAAGTGCATTTTAATGATGTTATAGCCTTTCGAACAAAATGAAATTGATATTCATTCATGAACTGCACTAAAATATACATTCAGTACAATATGCGGTTCTTTTTTTTATATAAATTTAGTTGTAGTACGAATGCACCCTCATTTGCGGCGTTTGACGTGCGATTTCCAACTTTTTTACATCATTGTCAATAAATGTCTTTGATATCGGATGAAAACTTTGGAATTTTAAATTTTACAATAAATTTATATTAAGTACACTAAAACATAATTATTTTTTAACTTAATTCGTTAAATTTAATATTGAAAGTTTTAATCAAAACATTCCGAAATTTCAAATATGGCTTTCCTCACCTATTAGCTGAATTCTTTTCTACCTTAGATGGCATACTTTCCGTTATGTAATTGATCTCTTCTATACCTTGCCTTCAGCATATCGAAAGTATTTGGTAGAGAAGATACGTATGTAAAATTTTTAATCTAAAAAGACTATATTGCCCTAAGAGCCTATATTGCCCAACGTACATTTCTGGACATTTCGTTAAAAATGTAATACAATAAAAAGTATTTTGAATTTTGTAGAAAATTTTAATATTTGTAATAAAACCATTATAATATTTTGGAGTCAAAAGAAATTTTTTAAATATATATTGCATAAAAAATGTACATATGTATATGATTGCTTTTACTGGCAACAACTTTTGATACATTTTTCCAAGAATGTCTTAGTTGTTATACATAATTTTAACACGCTGCATAAGAATAGTCGTAGTATCCAATGCTGATTAAACTTCATAATATTACATAAAGATATAAACAGTACACGGTTCTTACTAGTCATTAATTCGGAAATGTACTATTGGAAATGTGATAATAAAACATTGAGAAGTGGTTCTAAAATTATATGACATGTAGAACCTTTTATGAAGTATGAGAGGATCCACGGTACACTACTTTATTCTTACTTGTAATACTTATGGAAATAAAAGATACTAGAAATATAATATTTATATAAACTCGAATCAGTAACATGTAATATAGAAGTTACAAACAAGAAGTTTTTTTTTTTGTTGTTTGTTTTTTTTGTTTGTTTTTTTAAATATAGATATATGACGTCTGGATATTGGTACGTGTGTAAAACATATGCTGCGGTAAAGTCATTATTACATAACCCGGGTGCGAATGAATTTAAATACACTACAACATAGGTTACAAAAAGAAAAAAAAATCATTTTAAACCACTTAACGCCCACTTGGCCCAATTAATAAAACACTTGAAGATAACGAGTTGTCATGTGTGAAAAAAATAAAGCTTACGGTTCCAAAGTAGCAACATTTCATAACCCTATTAAGCAAGCATAAACATATTATAATAAATTAATAACACTATTCAATGAGACAAGGAAATTTCAAACTATTTTGTTACATTCTTTTTTATTTCGCTTTAATTACTATTCAAGGTCACATTATATACATTATGACATATATTTATCACACAAGAATATAAAAAAAAATACTTGGTTAAAAATATGGAATTTTTCTGAATATTTTAAGCATTATAATGACCTGTTCAAAATGCCCAATGCGCATTCCATATCAATTAAAATCCCAGTATTTTTTATACAAGTTTGCTTTACATATGCAATAAACACTGTGCATAGTTTTTTTCTTAACTAAATATAATTGTAAAAGTTAAAGGTAGTTAATAACAGAAATATGATGCAAAAGTGCTGAAAATTTCATAGGATTTAGAATATATTTTGAAACAAAACTTGTATTTAAAAACATTGTGATTTTAATTGATCATGAATGCGTATGAAGCATTTTGAAAAATTCTTTATAATGCTTAAAATATTCAGGAAAATTCCTTAGTTTTATACAAATATATTTTACTTTCTTCTATCTTTACAATAAGAAAGCATTGGATTTGTGAAAATTTTCGACGTTTGGTTTTGGTCTGTATGTAAGTGACACAAATTTTGTGGGAGATCTATCTCAAGAACTAATGCACGAAATTTAATAAAAATTTATATTCAGTTATTCCCTGTTATAAATTGGGGCTGATTAGTTTTTGGTATAAATCGCTCAACAGGTGGCGCTGCTATGCAGCATTTTTCAAGATTTTCGCAATAGCTCAATCTCCAGAACTAATGCACGGATTTTCATCAAACTTCAGATTCAATTAGTCCTTGACATGAATTTACGTTTAATCAATTTCGGTGTAAATCGTTCAAGAGGTGGCGCTTGTATGCAGCATTTGTTGCGATTTCCTCAATAGCTGAATCTTCAGAACTAATGCATGGATTTTCATCAAACTTCAGATTCAGTTAGTTGTTGACGTGAATTGACGTTTTGTACATTTTGGTGTAAATCGCTCAAGAGATGGCGCTGCTATGCTTCATTTTTTGCGATTTTTGTAATAGTTCTATCTCAAGAACTAATGCTTGGAATTTCAACAAATTTCAGATTCAGGTATATCTTGATATGAATTAGTGCTGTTCATGTTTTGGTGCAACTTGCTCAACAGGTGGTGCTGCTATGCTGCATTTTTCAGAATTTCTTCTATAGCTCTATCTCAAAAACTAATGCACGGATTTTCATCAAACTTCAGATTTAGGTATACCTTGATATCAATTAGTACTGTTTATCTGATTTATATAGAAGAAAGTTTTGTGGTGGCCAAAACATGTTAGTTTTAATTTACTGTGTGTTAAATATATGCCATAGTACATATAGTGTGCCCTTGAATAGTTCTTAACGTGAAATAACGTAAAACAGTACATTGTCCCTTAATCCACATATTAAAGATACATATAAAAAGATGAGGTGTTTCATAACTTCAATTTCAGATTTAAAAAAAATACTAAATAAAATAAAATATAAATTATATGTATTCAGATAAACGGATAGTATTTTCGAAGCTAAATTTGAAATTAAATTATAGTGCATAACGCAAAATATTGTAAATTTCATGTTATTTATCTTTCTGTCCTCTCTTAGTAAACATATGGTACATTTTAAAACTCTTCTATAGCATAATAAAACACTCATACTACAATATTAATTAAGACACACATACACACATAAATAACGCCTGCATTCAACAGTTAAAGGTATATATAAATATTATACAGATATACAAACAATAAATACAATAAATCCAATTGGAGGGAAAATCATCGGTCGGAGTAGCTCAGTGTTTAGAGCAGCAGTCTTGTGTACTGTGGTCCCGGGACCGATTCCTAGCTCTGGCTAATTTTTCACTCCAGTTCGGTTTATTGTATTTATTGTTTGTACGTCTGTATAGTATTTATATGTATCTTCTATAGTATGTTTATACATACACTATATTGCCATTAATGACCGGCAACTTTCAATTTTAGACATTTTGTCGAATATTTAGAAATATACTTGACAGATTCTTCTGGAATTTCAGGATTAAAAAGAACAGGTATGACCTCATATATAGCAATGTCGATTTTATAAGGGGGGTAATTAGGGGGCCAACAAAAAATAAAAAAAATAAGTAATACTTGGGATCACCCTGTAAAATAAAATGCACGGAATGATATATCGCTACCGAATACAAATAAACAGACATTGTGCAATATGTGTATTCTTTTGTGTAAGAATAGCACGTATATTAATAGAGGTATAGCGATTTATTTAAAAAAAATAAAAAATTCTTGCATGTGTTTTGCTTATAACATGCAGGGTTTTCAACCAAATTTAACGTCGGTTTCAGAAAAATTGACAAAATATAGTAGAAACAATATCGTGCAATTGGAATATAAATATATTAAATATTTTAGGAAATATGAATAGTTGTATGAAATAATTTTTATCTGCGCATGCGTGAACGATAACAAGGATCATTTTACATAATTTAATAGTCTAACTATGGAACAACTTACTAAAAAAAATCTAGTCACATATCGTAAAAATTCAGAAAGATATCGGAGTTAGAGTGAGCAAATTTTTAGTTGTTCTCTAAAAGCAGCTGAATAATAAGGGATTTTCCACAAATTGTCATTTTTAATTTAATTTTTTTTTTCATTTTTTAGTGAGGCTTTAGTTCTTCTTGGATAACCACCAGAAAGAGCCTATACCATGATCAAAAGAAGTATCAAAATCGAAGCATTTTTTTCAAATCTACTCATTGATAGTCGCTAAATACTAACCTTTTTCGACAAGTCAGTTAATAAAAAATGACAATTTGTGTAAAACCCCTTATCATTCAGCTGCTTTTAGAGAACAACTAAAAATTTGCTCACTCTAACGCCGATATCTTTCTGATTTTTTACGATATTTGACTACATTTTTTAAATAAGTTGCTCCATAGAGTTGACTATTAAATTATGTAAAATGATCTTTGTTACCGTTCGCGCATGCGCAGATAAAAATCATTTCATACAACTGCTCATATTTCCTAAAATATTTAATATATTTATATTCTAATTACACTATATTGTTTCTACTATATTTTGTCAATTTTTCTGAAATCGGCGTTAAATTTGGTTGAAATCCCTGCATGCTATAAGCAAAAAACATGCAAGAAATTTTTAAATTTTTTTTTAGTAAATCGCTATATCTCTATTAATATACGTGCTATTTTTACACAAAAAAATACACATATTTCACAATGTCTGTTTATTTATATTCGGTAGCGATAGATCATTTCGTGCATTTTATTTTACAGGGTGATTCCAAGTATTACTTTTTTCTTTGATTTTTTGTTGGTCCCCTAATTGCCCCCCTCATGAAATCGACATTGCTAAATATGAGGTCATACCTGTTCTTTTTAATTCTGAAATTCCAGAAGAATCTGTCAAGTATATTTCTAAATATTCAACAAAATGTCTAAAATTGAAAGTTGCCGGTCGTTAATGGCAATATAGTGTATGTCTGAAAACAATATTTGTTAAAGCCTATTTTTATACATATACAAGTGTAAAAAAATACAAATGATTTCTATTATTCTCAACCGTGTAATACCTTTAATCAATAATTTATGTTTTGAATCAAATATGTACATATTTTTTTATGTTTCATAGTATGTAGTGCATTTTTTCGATGATCATATACGAGGGTAAGTCAAAAATTATCCGCAATATAGTTATAAATTTTATTGCTATACAAATGGGAAGCTAGTGTTAACATCATTTTTCATTATAGCCCCCTGGCTTTTTAGCGCACTTGGTCCATCGTTGCAGAATCTTCCTAATGCCCTCAGAAAAGAAGGTTTTTGACTGGGCAGCGAACCACGCATGCACCGACTTTATGAAAAAAAGTCTGGTGTGGATGATTTCGTAGGCAGAACCATGACTAATTTGCAGACTATGTGCCACTTCATCAATAGTCACTCGTCTGTCAAACAAAATAATGTCACATGCACGCTCAATACTGTCATCATTTGTGGCCGTAAACGGTCATCCGTACCTTCCTCATGCGTAACACTTGCGTGATCATTTTTTTTAATTTTTCAATCCATTGGTAGACACTCCGTTGCGGCAAGACTCTGTTCCCGTATTCTGTCCAAAGTCTCTGATGGATTGTGGCCCCTGTTACACATTCCGATCACAAAAACCTGATCACTGCCCGTTGCTCCTCTTTGGTGCAAACTTCTAATGCAGCGCACATGATCGACCTGCAACAACAAAAAAAAAAAAAAATGGAGGAATTACGATCAAACTTTCAAAGCACGACCACAACAGCATAACAATAAAATTAAACAAAAACATAATTTGAAGAACAAATTAAAAAAACAAAATTTATTTCCTACATTGTTTAAGCCCGAGAAGGGACAGATATTAAGATATTTCATTCAATTAGTTTTACATTTAATGTTAAATTTTTGTAATAAATTAGTTTAGCCAATTGAAGATTAAAAAATAAAAATAAAATTCATACAATATGATACTTAAAAGACCCTAAAAAATTGGATTCCGTTCAAATGAAATCGAAATAAATCTTAGACTTCTTCCATTTTTAATTGAAAATATTTGTATTGCAGATTTTGCATTATGTTTATGACAATTGTGCATAAAATGGTAAGATGCATGCAAAATACAAAACTTAAAAAAGAAGTCTAAGATTTATTTCAAATTCATTTAAACGGAATCTAATTTTTTAGGGTATTTTAAGTATCATATTGTATGGATTTTATTTTTATTTTTTAATCTTCAATTGGATTAACTAATTTGTTACAAAAATTTAACATTAAATGTAAAACTAATTGAATGAAATATCTTAATATCTGTCCCTTCTCGGGCTTAAACAATGTAGGAAATAAATTTTGTTTTTTTAATTTGTTCTTCAAATTATGTTTTTGTTTAATATGTCAAGTTTTTTAATAACTACCGCACTCAGACGAACGCATTTCAAAATTAATGGAGAGTATCATCATCAGGCGTTGATGTATGCAAGTATTGCATCACAATGTGGGATGCAGTTTACCAATGTGTAATTCAAAATGTTTCACTACTGTAGTAATGCAGGTTGGGGTAGTTTGGACAAAAACTTCCAATCTGAACGTAAAAAAATCAATAATCAAAACATAAAAAAATAACTTAATTTAAATTTAGATACCCTATTTCCTACTCAGGAACGCTGTGAATGTAAATGTAAATTGTGTTGAATCCTTACTGCTAATATTTAACAATATTATAGCTGTGATACAGTAAAAAATAAAAAATAAAAGTTTTACTTAAATTTTTAAACCCTATTCTCTCCCAAGGGGCGATGTAAACACATCAGAAAATTATTACCTAAGTTTAACTTGGAGTATAAATAATTCTCATCTCGGAAAAAAAATACATTTTAAAATTTAAGTTATGTAATTTCCCACTAAGTTCGCTACCTTGAGTAAAAATAGATATCAATTAGAAAATTTTTACTAAAATATAAACATGACCAAAGCAAAAACTTACTCTGAAAATATCCTTTTTATTTCCACTGTGACGCCATATTCACCTTTTTAATTTTTGAAAAAAATACTAGCTCAATTTAATATTTCACGTGAAAATCTTTACTAAAAGTAAATAATTATTACGGCTTTTGAAATTTTTGCAACAATGAAGTAAAAATTTATATTTTCTATGAAAAAATGTTCGTTGATTTTCAAAGAAAAAAGCGAAAATTGGAATTATTAAGAAAAATATTGAATAATGTAAAATTAAATTGGCCCATGTTTCTCTCTGGGTTATAATTCACCGATATGCAAAGGCATTTTACCATTCGTTTTGACCCTAACATCAGGCAAACGTTTTTACACTTTAAATTTATAATATCATTAAAATTAGTAAAGAATAAAAAATGAGTGGCATCAGGGACAAAAAGGTGGGAAGAAAAAATGAAAAAGTTATCATCTCCATAGGCTTTTCCATGTTAAATTAACATTGAGAAGTGACACTGGAAATAAATAAGCATTGCGCTGCCGCGCAATACTTAAATAAAAGAGGACAGATGTCAGCTGAACAATGTAAGAAGATTTCTGTCAAAATTGTGGATAATTTTTGACTTACCCTCATATTTTATACACAGAGGGGTCTTTAAAAAATATGGTATAGTATTTTTTTCTTTGAAACACAATTTATTCTTAAACATGCTTTTGTTTATGTTTCTTAAAATATATCTTTATTTTCTGATAACAGAAAAATAGTTTATTGGTTTTAAATTGCATATATATCCAGTAACTTCCCGGTTAAGTTGAAAATTTGCCCAAAGCTGTGACATACATGGCAGTTTACCTTCCATGAAACAATTTTAAGAAAGGTAATACAAAACTATTCTCTCTTTTCTGGATTTTCATAAAAATTAACTTATTTTAAAGTTTTTGATATTTTTTGTTTAAAAAGTATCAATAATATAATATGTTACATCGTGGGCATTGGGAAATGAAAATAAAAATATATTATTGTTAAAACGCATACTGAAAAAAAATATATATATATATTTATAATATATATACATGCATATATATATATATATATATATATATATCTTAAATGTTTTGCTGTGATATAAGTTTAAATTGTTTAAAAGCAGTTACATGTCTTTAATAAATCTAATCATTTTCATTATCTTTCAACAGTATACTCATTAAAGTTTTGATTAAAATCTTCTGTTCCTGCTAAGTAATTAAATTCTACCCTGTCAACTATCTAGATTGAAACAAAGCAATAACCGTGAACTGAAGCAATTTGCTTAATGCGTTTTCAAGTAATCTGTCAATTAGAACGACATTTCTTTAAAAATAATTTATCGGTTATCAGTTAACTCATTTGTCGTTGTAGTATTTCTGTCATCTATTTAGAATTACTTAAGGTGATCACTTCAAAACGCTAATACAAATTTTCAGGCCTAGATAAAACTTTTGTTTTGGCATCACGAATTGTATTTGTTATAAAAATAATATAATATAATGTCAAGGTAACACAATTCGAAGTTACATTTTATAATATTTTGGAAGCAGTAATATTTACCATTTATTGGAAAGAAATTATTTTATTTGACGACATTTTTTTGCACCTGTTAAAAAATCCATTCTTACTACACTTATCTATCATGTAAAAAGCAATTTGAAAATTTAATGAAATCCGGAAATATATTCTAAGTTTATTTCAATTGACGCATTCAAAATAGGCTTAATAACAGCGTATAAATTACTACAATTATTTATTTTCAAGCTATGTTAGGACGGTGAGCAAAGTATGATTATTGTTATCCTTCTTTATACAAAAATAATGAATGGTGTGTTTAACTCCACTTTCATTTATTACTCGAAAGACAAACGATTTTTAAAATTCTTCCTTTCAAAACTGTTTCTTTTGTAAAAAAAAAGGCTATATAATAATAGTAATACAATAATCCAATATAAAATTATGTAATAGCAACTTTTTTTCAATAAATTCATTATAAGAAATTACAAAGTATATATATATATATATATATATATATATATATATATATATATATATTCCCCATCAAAATCTAGGTGTGTTAAACCCTACGGAAAATAAATATTTATTTATAACCATTGGTTTGGTTTTCATGCAAAAGAAAATATTTGAAACTGGCAAATTTAAAGGATCACAATTTAGATGAACTTTCAGCTGTTATTTTTTTCCGCCATTTAAGGCATGCAAAATTTGTCACGTCAGCAATAATTGGATTTTTACAAGAATATCCTAACTCTTGAAAACATATGTTTGTTATACCAAGTTCTATAATTTCGGGAATCATCACCTGGTTTTACTAATCAGGCTGTGGACGCTGTGGTCCAGAAACAGCCACGTAAGTGTGAAAGGTGAGAGGCAAGATGACGCGGTGACTGGTTCGTGTGCACAGATGTCTGTCTGCGGAAAGTGGCCATGAGCGCTCCGAGAAGAAGAGGTGGACCTTAGAAGTCGTAGGAAGGTACTTCCGTACCTGGCCATTAGTCTTGGGCAAAGTCTACCAAAAAAAAAATGCAGTGCCAATACTCGAATGCATCCACTCACTATGCGATCGGCAAGGGGCATCTCATGCTGACTCTGTTTTCTTAACGCTGCCAAATAAGTGTGAAATATGGCCGTGAAGAAAGTGCGTAGTTGTGTCGCGTCGGCAGCTACATAATTAGTCTAGGCTAACGTCGTTGTGGCTGTCAGGTTTTTTCAGTACAGGCCGTGTTTGTGGGCTTGTCTTATAGCGAGTCAGATCTAGACGTTCGCGTGCGGTCATTCTGCACTGCTGCCAGGGTGGTGTGCTGGTGTACATCGGCGAGCACACCTTTTGGTGGGATTTAACGTCGCCTCGGATTGCCTCCGATATAGGATATTCATCGATCCTGGAATGATTTTCTTCTAGTTTTATACCAAGGCCCATGGTTTGTCCCTCCAGTGTATATGAATTATTGCAGTGGCGAAACAGAAGGAGACGATCGTGTGGCGGTTCCCATTCGACCAGAACGTAAACTGCGGTGAGGGGTGCGAGGATAACTAGGGTTCGACGAGAGAGTGCGGTATAGGGGCTATCAGAATCTGCTCCCGGAAGATGTATAGGCAATATCACTTTTTCTTCAAAATGTGTTTGACGCTATGGACACATTTTAAAAAATAATTTGTGTCACAATACATTTTTTTAAGATAAAGGGATACAAATGTGTGTTTAAAATTAGATATAAATGGGATCGAAAGTATAAGCGAATATGCAATTTTTTCGCGTTTGCCTGCTTAAAACTCACATAAAACAAATATCTATAGGGTCCCACAAGCAAATTTAAATGTAATATTAGTTTACAAAATCACAATTATGAACAGTGTGGACGACAAATGTGTCCTGTGAGAATTAGAACTTATATTATGTCATATCTTCTGAATTTTATTAGTTTCCTATTGTACATAAAAACTTTAAAAGTTATTAGAAGCTTAATACACAAGAATAAAGATCCAAAAATATGATTGATTTGCTTAAAAATATATTAATGAAACTATATTTTTAAAGTCCTTTTCCGTGAAATGTATGTCTCATGCGAAAATTATCCTATTGAAAATAATGTTACGATTTTATTTTCTGTTTTTGCATGAATATCGTTCTTCAAAATGTTCATACATTTTTCTGCCGATTTTACGAATGAACATTTTATTGACATGTTTGTGTATATATTGAAATTTTGTGCAGAATATGAGGATTTTCTTTTCTTTTAAAAAATCTACTCATTTCTACATTCACTTTTCCTTTCAAAAATGTAATCAGAAAAAGTTTTGAATTCAAATGTTCAAATTCTCCTCATGATAATATTTTATACAAAGCTTGTGTATTCTTGATTATTCTCTTAGATTTCTTTCTTCGTATGCACATTTGAACTGAATAAATTTATCTAAACATGATACCTTCCATCCCAAAATATTCTTCAATGTGAGATAATTCTAAAAACCTGAAAATATATTTTACTATAAAAGAAAATAAGAACAGTTTTTTGTTTAAATTTAAATAGGTTTAAAGAATCAATTCTAATTCAATAAAGTCAATTTTGTAAGTAAACCTTTCTGGATTTTGAGAGGTTAGTTGTATAAACATTTGCGAAATTGAAAGAAAACATTCGTTGAGATTTCATCCTATTATGAATTTCAGGAACATAATAGTAAATGCACAATGCATTCTTTAAAATGTTTTAAACTTTTTAAAAATTCTTTAAGATTTTTCATGTGTCGATAAGAAATTAAACATTTTAATATATTTATGTTTGTATACATTTAAGGGGATATATAAAGATTATGTTTTTTAAAATCTTTAAATTTATTTTGTGGATTCCAGAATAAATAACTAGTAATATTATATGTGTAACAACAGAATTTTTTTTATATTATTGATTAATTTATTATGTTGCAGCGAAATGTTTTAAAAATAATCAATTAAAATATTATTTTAACTAATATCATCGAATAAATCTTACGTTTTTTATTATGATTGATTTATTTCATTAAATTCGCAAATTTCATCATTCTTTATGCGTTTCTATTTCTGGAATATTAAATCTGTAATAAAGAAATTTCAAGAGAGAATTTCTTTTTTTCATATTATTTTCTACGTATTTAGATCTAAAACAAAACTATGTATTTAAATTGAATCAATACCAAATGTACAGTAACGTCCCAAGATAATATTAAAAAGTTAATACAAAGCATTTAAACCAGAAATATTTGTATAAAAAATGCATGGTCCTAAAAAATAATAACGGATAATTGATCAAAATCTGAAACACGTGTTTAATAATTTTAGTTCTACTATTGGGATGTCAAGCTTCAAGATTTTCTTTTCGTTGATTTATACGGTATGGGAATTATTTTTATTTTAAATTTACCCCTCGTTGCCCCCTTAGGGATATAATTTTGAAAGATAACTGTAAAATGCATATATTGTACCCAGGAATACATATATAATCCAAATTTCAAAAGACTATGTCAGGATTGGGACATACAGGAAGTGGGTAAAAATGAGAAACAATATTTGACAGATACATTCAAACTTAGAAACAGAATTTTAAGGTAAAAGAAAGATTGAAATAGGTGATGAGTTCCGTCTTAGTCATCATTATCAAGAATAATTAAGATAATGGAATTATTCGCCTTTAATAAACTTAAGAGTTTCCTTTCTGCATTTCATTTATCCCACAGTGATATATTTGTTTATGGTTATTATTTTTTTTAATTCTTCTGTGAAATTACAGAGAATCTATTGGTAATCCATTTTCTTAAGTCTTATGTAAAATTACAGAGATTAGAAAAACAGAGATTCTGTTAAATAACAGCGAAATTATTCGGTAAATTTACAATAAATTAACATCGTTAAAAATACACAAGACTCTGTAAATCAATTTTTTTATGAAAATAATTTAACATAGTTTTTTAAATTGACGAATTTTAGAGCTTCGAAGAATCAGAATGTTTCGAGTAAATTTGAACTGCTGTACCATTTTCTAGCTGGCTTGGGGTTTGCACCCGAGATCCCTGGAGGAGAAAAACACATTACTGGGTGCGCCATAAGAGCTGTTGCTGTTGCGTACAAATGATGCCATTTATAATTAAGCGGGGGAAAATCTATTGTATTTGAGCTTTTCAAAGATTTTGCTTCAAATATATTCGTTAGAAGAATTCTTAAACGGTTTATTTTAAATGAGTTTGGACCGATACATAATACCTATTATTTTTTGAATCAAATTTAAATATTTTTTATCCTTTATTTACGGAATTATTTATCAAGAAATTGCTACTTCACAATAATTATCTTCTTTAATATCTAAAGATGTACTGGAATTTTTAAATAATAATAATGTGAAATTTAGGTATATTTTTTCATCAAAACTGGTTAAATATATCGGTAGTTATAACTTTTTTGTAAAATATTTACACAAATATTAAGATTAATTAGCCAAACATACTTTTATGGTTATGTCACAATTCTTATAAAAGCAATATATTTAAATGTACTATGACCCTCTCTGTAAATGGAAAGGCTTTTGCAGTTAAAAATGTTTCATGTAATTTTTTAAAATAAAAATTATAACTATGAAAATGATTAAGAAAATTACCACCTTTGAAAATATTTAGCTTCAACTATTTCTCTACTCTACACTGTTAAAAATTTTGCAGCATTCTGGCAGGTCATTCGACCGTTTTTAGAAAAAACGGTTTCATAACAATAATTTAACTGTATTCTGGCCATAAAATGGCCAATAATATGGTCAGAATAGTGTTAAATTCACCGTTGTGTTACCGTTTTCGGAAAAAAATAGTCAAAAGACCTGCCAGAAAGCTGCAAATTTTTAACAGTGTATCTAACTATTATTGAAAGACATGGAAATCCCAACAGGGAATTAGATATAAGATAAGGGAAATGTCAGTAAAACTATGACCGAGAAACTCAATCGCATGCATTTAAGCGAAAACTAGTGTAAGTTTACAGAGAGTCCTGACCGAGAAACTCAATTGAATGCATTTAACCGAGAACTAATGTAAATTTACAGAGAGTCTCGGTTTTCTCTGCGTATTCACAGAAATGTTTAACAGTGTTCGATTAAAAACTATTACTCTAGTTAAAAGATTAAGGTCTTCCCTAGTAATTTTGAAGTAAAATGAAGCAACATTCTTAATTTCAATTAATTTAGATAATGCCCTTTCATAGAGACAATTAGAAATACGGTCTTTTAAAACTGGTTTATCTGCGAGCAGTCAACTATTTAATGAGTGTCTTTCTTTTTTATGGTATAAAATATACTGATTTCTTAATTTTAGAGACTAAAGTAGATGTTTTTGCAATTTTTTAAAATATTTTCATTGTATGTTATGAAACATAAATTTATAATTTATTTATATATATGTATATATATACATATATATATATATATGTATGTATATTATTGTCTCTTTTTACAGCTATTGATTTACATAAAACATGTTCAATTTTAATATTGAGATGAAAATTATCCAAAAAAGTATTTTTGTATTAAAATATTTTAAATTAATTTATTTTTAAGAAAAATTAACAATTACAAATACTAAATATACAATTGCATGAATAAAACTTTTACTCGTGCTAATAAAAGCAAATTAAATTCTTTTATCATAAATATCAATAAACAGTCAACCATTTCATCAGTGCATAATATAGTATATAATGATATATTTACAATGTTTGTGTCATATTTTTAAAATAATTTTAGAGTCAAAAGCCATTTTTTAAAGGACACTTTTTTTATTTTAAAAAGAATATGTTAATTATATTTTAATAGATATAAAGTTATATATATATATATATATATATATATATATATATATATATATATATATATATATATTATTATCCATCTTATAATTTCTATTGAAAATTACGTTGCTTAAAAAAATTGCGCCAATTTTTTGCATTCGTTGCTACTTTAAAGTTCTCTTCGAATTGTCCATACATTTGTTTGCCGATTTATGGCACGAGTATTTATTCACCTTTGATTACTTTATTGACCCTTTGTGAATTTATCGGAAATTAACGCCGCATATGAAGTATTCCTATTCCTTTCAAAATTCAACTCCTCTTCCTACTTATTTTGACTTTTATCTTTTCTTTCCAAAAATAATAATAATCAGTAAAAGTTTTGAATACAAAGACTGGAATTCATTTTGTGATAATATTTTAGTGAAATTCTATGTTTTCTTGATTATTATGTATTTTATTTTTATTATTATAGACATTTTAACAAACAAATATAACAATCGTGATATGTTTCACTCCCAACAAATCTTGTATATGAGGTAATCCTTTCAAATTGAAAAATATTTTATTATAAAAGAAAAAACCGCAAAGTTACTTCGTTGACATTTAAATATATTTCTTAGAAAATTCAATTGGAATTTCATAATGGCAAATTTTGTACGTGAATTATTCCTGATTTTGAAAGATTATTTGTATACGCCGTTGTTAAATTCAAGGAAAACATTCAATCGGATTTTATTACTTTTAGAATGTCTGGAATGCAATAAGTGTTCAACAACCTGAAAAACGAAAGAGAGATTCGTCTTTAGCTAATGTCTATAAAATATTAAACTAATAAAAACATTTACGCATTTATGAGTATTTATTAAGATTATTTAATGTTTATGCTTTTGAAAATATTTTAATTTAATTTAAATTTTTTTAATATTTTGAACGAATTACTAGTATTGTTACATGTTAGATACCTAAAATAAGAATTTTATATAGTTGAGAAAATTCTTATTTTGAAAATAAATGATTTCAAAAGTAATTAATAAAAATCTTATTCTATTTTTTTTAAATGAATTTGATTTGTATTTGATTTGTATTTTTTTTTCGCAAATTTTATTTAAGACATTTTTTAAAACGATCCAATTTTAAACTGTTATTTTCTTAATCTTTAAAATTTTCTCTACTACGAAACAATTTAATCTAGTACATAATGAATTTCAGTTGAATGTATTGTTTCTTGTTCTTTGTGCATTTCAATTTCTAGCATGTTAAAATTGTAACCAATTCATTCCAAGTTATAATTTCTTTTGTCATATTATATTCAACATCTTTAGATTAAAAAAATATATATATACATTTGATTTCAACCAATAGTGAATATGCAATAATTTCACAAGATAATATCAGATAATATTAAAAAGGTAATATTGGAAAGAAAATGCAATGCATCAGTTACAGTACATAATAAAGATTTGTTTCCAAAAATGCATGGTTATAAAATCTAATAAAGGATAATTACTCAAATTAGCATTTATAATCGAGAAATAACTGATGAGTTGCAACTTTGTCGTTATGATAAAGAACAATTAAGATAATTGAATTACTCGCATTTAATAATCTTCAAAGTTTTTTTTATTTCTTCTCTTTCATTGACATTGATACTTTTTTCAATTTTGATTAAAAACTATTACATTTGTTAAAAGATTAAATTCTTTTATTTCAAATTTGAGAGATAAGTGAAGGAACTGTGTTAGTTTTAAGTAATTTAGATAATGCGCATTTTTAAAGACTCACAATTAGTAACACAAGTTTTAAAGTCGGTTTACCTCTTATCAGTCAGCAATTTAATGAGAAATAATATTTATAAATATTTACTATTGTTATATGTAAAATAGCGGGAAGAAGAATTTTCATGTTATTGATTAATTATTTATCTTGCAGTGAAATGTTTTCAAAATCAATTAATAAAAATATATTTTTTTTAACAAACATTCTTTAATAAATCCTACACTTTTTTTTTTTTTTTTTTTTTTTTTTTTTTTTTTTTTGTTACTCGTAAATTTCATTAATTTCATAAATTTCATCATTCTTTATGTGTTTCTATTTCTTGTATTACAAATGTAATAAATACATTTCAACCTGCGGTATCATTTGTCACATCTTCTACATATTTAGATCGAAATACAACATATATTTAAAAGGAACGAACAACAAATGTACAATAACTTCGCAAGATAATGTAATATATATAAAAAAAAAAAAAAAAAAAAAAAAAAAAAAAAAAAAACAGAAAGCAATTTGAAGTTATACAATAAAGATTTGTTTTCAAAATTGCATGACCATAAAAAATAATAATGGATAATTACTCAAATTAGCATACCTAATTCAAAAATAACTGATGATTTGCGTCTGAGTCGTCATGATGAAAAATAATTAAGATAATGGAATTACTCGTCTTTAATAAACTCAAGTGTACTCTTTCTGCTTCTCATTTATCCCGCAATTATATATTTGTTTGAGATTCCATTAAAAACTATTACTCTTGTAAAAGATTAAGTTCTTCCCTGGCAATTTTGAGTGTCAAATGAAGCAATATTCTTAATTTCAAGTAATTTAGATAATGCCCGTTCGTAAAGACTCACAATTACAAACACGGGCTTTTAAAATTGGTTTATTTGGTATCAGTGAACTATTAAATGAGTGCATAAAAATTGGGGAAGGATTGTACTCTCTGCCGATATATTAAGAAAGAGAAACAACTTATAAAGACACAAATACAAATATGTTTAAAAAGCATTGAGCTGTTTCGAAACCTCTAAGGTTTCATCATCAGTGCATAAAATCAAAAGTAAAATTAAAACTCTTAGTAAAAGGGGGGAGGAGAGACAGAGAGCCGGAAAGGCGTACCTTACAGCTCTAATGTCAACGGCGGAATGCGACATACGGCTGACAAACAGCCACGGAGTCGATCATAAGCGCACACAAAGCGAGACCAATCAAAAACGCCCAATTGTTCCAGAAGAGATATAACTGAGAGGAGAAAAAAAGGGGGTAGGAGTGAACAGAACGAATTATAGAAAGTTAAACCATATCTGTGAAAAAATGGGCGTACTGGATAAATTGTTAACTAAACTGTTTGAATTTTTTCATATGTGATAAGCTTCCCAGAAGTCAAAATCTTATATTGATGAGCATTCCTCTATTATGGAGGCTTCAGAAAATTTAAAATTATGGTTGTTGGACCAGCAGTGATTGCAATAACGGAACGTTTGATATCACAAATTTTAACACACGTTTTATGCTCCCGCAAACGGATCTTAAAGGCTTGTCGTCGTTTGACCAATGTACATGCTACTATGACGAAATGGACTCCCATACAATATAAATACAATCCCAATGGACTCGAAATCCATTGTGGTTTCCCGCACAGGTTCGAATCCTGTCGTCTAGTATAACAAAAACTGGAAATCATGTCGTGTTAAAGGTTACGACATTGACGTTATATGATGATTCGGAAATGGAGTTAACTTCGATAGATGGTAATTGAATAATCAATCTGGAAGTCGTGCATTAGGATAAGCTAAAAAAGAACGTTTCTGTAGTAATCAACATGGTTGTTTGAAAGTTGTTGCAACCAACGAGTGAAGGCCATGAAACACCTTAATCCAGTGTAGTTTCTCCAGAATAATTAAGGCAATACGTAAAGTCGAATCAGGATTTTATTTTAACACCTTTCGGCGGCACAGTTTCCATCAAGATATTTAGCCATCGCTTCAGAGTAGTAATTTAGGGTTAAGCAAGTTCTAGATAAATGGAAATACGACAAAAATCTGAGGAAACCGTGCGAGCATCGCTTTTTGTGCATCTAGCGTAGTAATACAAGTATGACGTAGGTTGCGCTCTCAAGCAATTAATAATTAAGGAAACCACGCCATGAAAGTGTACTGACAGAGCGAGTGGGCGAATTTGAAGGTAAAAAAGAAAAACCCCGGAATACCCACGGGAAAGTAAAATTCTTGGAAGGGAAAAAAATAGTTGCTAAAAGAGCATTCTAAAGAAAAATATTCGAAATAGAACATTTAATTTAAGAATACTAAAAGCGTAATATTTAAGTGAATTTGACAAGTGAGACATTAAAGGGAATTTAACAAAGTCAACGATAGAAATTATTTAAGAATAAGTGTTTAGTGAATATAAAGTAGTAATTTAGAATGATATAAGTAAATCGCGGAATTAGATCTAATAATGTAACATATACATATATTTAAAGAATACTTTAATTATAATTCATTAAATATAATATTTATTAAAAAACAAGTATGTAATTGTTCCTTTTTTGCAGTTATTTATTTAAACAAAACATATTCTGTTTTATTAATGGAATAAAATCTTCAAAAATATCTTTATATATATATATATTGAAAAATTTTAAATTAATCTGTTTTTAAAGAAATTTTAAAATTATACATAATAAACATAAAACTGCATGGAAAAAAATTATGCTTTTGCTAATAAAAACAAATTAAATGTTTTTACCTTAAATATAAATAGACGGTCAGCTATTTATTGAGTCTTAGTGAAGATATATAATGAAAAGTTTTTGTGCAAAGGCGCCTGCAAAAAACAATCTTTTTTTGCATATTGTAAATGTATAAGGTAATAAAAGATAATATATTTAAAATGTTTGTGTCATATGTTTAGGGTAATTTTAGAAACAAAAAGCAATTTTAACGGATTTTTTTTTTCAAATTTAAAAAAGAATACGTTAATTATGTTTCATGAAATAAAATATTTAATTTAAAGGAAATATGTTATTGTTCGGTTTGGCAGTTATTGCTTTAAATAAAATGTATTCTGTTTTAATAATGCAATGAAATCTTAAAAAAAAGTTTCATATATATTTTGAAATATTTAAAATTAATTTATTTTTAAAGGAATTTTAAAATTATAAGTAATAAACATAAACTTGAAAGAAAGAAATTTATGCTTTTGCTAAACAAAAGATAATTAAATATTTTTATCTTAAATATAAATCACCATTCACCTAGTTAATGAGTGTATAAGGTGGTATAAAATGAAATATTCACAATGTTTGGGTCACATATTTAAGGTAATTTTACAGAAAAAAACACTTTTAACAGATTTTTTTTTATTTTAAAAAGAATATGATTATTATATTTTATGAAATGTAAAGTTTTTTAAAACAATCTTATAACTTAAATTGAAAAGAATGTTGCTTCAAAAATATGAGGGAATATTTGCATTCCTGCCTGCTTACAGTTTCTCTTCTGAATTTCCATACATTTTTGTACCAATTTAATGCATGAGTGCTTTATTGACCTGTTTGTGTATACATTGGATTTTAACGCCGCATGAGATGTTTTTATTTTCTTTTGAAAATTCAACTTTCCTTCATACTTATTTCTACATTTATCTTTCGTTTCAAAAATATAATAAATGAAATTTTTGAATACAAAGGCTAAATTTTTATTTTAGATAATCTTTTAGACAAATTCTATGTATTATTGATTATGCTGTAAGATTTATTTTTCTTATAGATATTAAACTAAACAAATTAAAAAGCGTGATGTGTTTCATTCCCAACCTTTCTTGAATGTCATATAATCCTAAGAACATGAAAAAAATACTATAAAAGAAAATACGGAAAGTTTCTTTGTTGATATTTATATAGATTTATTAGAAAAGTCAATTGAAATACAATTTTGTTTGTAAACTTTTCCTGATTTTGAATAGTTATTTGTATACGCAATGGAAAAATTGAAGGAAAGCATTCGATTGTATTTTATAATATTTATACTGTCTGCAATACAATAAGTAATATATAATCTTTAAAACTCAGGGGGAATTCGTCTTTAGCTAATCAATATTAAAAGGAAAACGCCTCCGTGAATTATGCTGACGTCATTTTAACGCTGGCAAACTTAGACGATTAAATTTAACTTTTAATAATTTTAATTGCAACTTTTAAAACTTGTAGCCAAATTTTTAATTTGTACACCGTCGAATAGGGGGAAATTTGCACATTCACGTACAATTTATTATACTATATCGTATTTATTTGAAAAATATATAGCAATTTACTCATTTTTTTATTGTATTTAAATTAACTTTCAAACATTATTTTTAAAATCTATCAGTATCTATATTAAGAAAGATAAATCTGTTTGCACTTAACATAATATAAATATCTAATCATTTTATTCCAAATTATATTGCATAACGAAATTATAACATTAATCAATGTATAAGTAAAACAATAAAATATAAATAAAAATCAAATATAAGACATGTAATCGAATTTCACGCTTAATCCACTGAAAAAACGGAATAAAATAGGATGATTGTTAACATCGATCTTTAGAGATTTCTTTTGCTGTTAACTGGTGATTGGAGGCCAATATGAAAATATCTCTTTTAATGCGTTTGAAAATATTATTTGAATTCATTATTACTATTTGTCATATAAATATTATTTCTAGCATTGTTAGTAGGATTTCTAAAACATATATTAGATGTGAAAATCTATCAGTGTTATTAATAAAACAAAACAAAACAAAAAAAAACAAAAAAAAAAAAAAAAAAAACAGCAGACAAGTGCAAGGCTTTCTAGCCGTAATTTTAGAGATTATTTGCCGATACATACTTTCCTTAATTTTTGATTAACTGCAATTCATGTTACCAACCAACGTGTTTTAACGATATATAAGTAAACTATGCCGAAAGCCGCTTGCAGAACTTCTCGAAAAATACCTCATTCATCGTTGTGTCTCTTGTATGTGAAGCAAAAAAAAGATCTAGAAAAGATGTAGGTAGGATATATAGGACGGTTTTCATCTACATTCTGTAACCTAGAAAGGCCGAGTTTATATCCTTTTGTCTGGAAAGGATTAAACAAATAAAAATATTTACTTATTTGTATATTTATGTGAAGTTATTAATATTTATGCTTTTGAAAATGTTTTAATTTTATATTTTCGATTTCGGAATGAATAACTACTACTGTTAAATGTATGATACAAGAAAGAAGAACTTTTACATTGTTGGTAAAATCCTTGTTTTTTTAAATAAATGTTTCCATAAGTAATAATTAAAAATCTTATTCTAACAAACCTTATATACTAATTCCTATTTTTATTATTGTAATTCGTAAATTTAATAAAAACCTTTCTTAAAACGTTCCAATTTTAAGTTTTTACTTTCTTAATATTTTAATTGTTCTATACAATGAAAGAATTTCAACTACTACAAAATGCATTGCGTAAATTTATTAAAAACTTTTCTTAAAACGCTCCAATTTTAAGCTTTTTCATTCTTAATATTTTAATTGTTCTATACTATGAAAGAATTTCAACTACTACATAATGAATTTCAACTGAGTGTACTGTTTCTTGTTATTTATGTATTTTCATTTACAGCATGTTAAAATTGTAACCAACACGTTCTAACATAAAAGTAATTTTCCGTATGATATTCTACATTTTTAGATCTAAAAACATACATATATTTGAAATGGAACATAATCAAATGCACAATATTAACACAAGAAAATATAAGATAATATTAAAAAGATGAGTTAGAAAAGAAAATGAAAAGCATCTGTGACATTACATAATAAAATTTGTTTCCGAAAATACATCACATAAAAAAAATAAAGGATAATTACTCAAATTAACATCTTTTATATAAAAATAGCTGATGAGTTGCTTCTTTGTCATCATGATGAAGAACAATTAAGTTAATTGAATTACTCGTATTTAATAATCTTAAGTGTTCTCCATATGCTTCTCATTTATCCCCAGTGATACAATTGTTTGAGTTTTGATTAAAAACTATTACTCTTGTTAAAAGATTGAATTCTTCTCTTTCAAAACAAATGAAGGAATCTTCTTAATTTTAAGTAATTTAGATAATGCACATTCTTAAGGACTCACAATTAGTAACACAGGATTTTAAAATTGGTTTAACTGCTATCAGTCAGCAATTTTATGAGAGTTTTTCTTTTCTTGGTTTAAGTTGATATGATTACATTGCTGAGGGTATATTTTTAAGATAACTATAGAGACAAAACTCTACTTGGAAAAATATTTTTTTCCATATTTTTAAAAAGAGTATGTTAATAAAATTTTATGTTATATGTTATGGTAGGTTTAATTATATTTAAATCAGAAAAACTATAATGTTATTCTTTTTAAAAATTATTTTCTTAAATAAAACATTTTATGTGCTAGATAAATTATAAAATCTTTCAAACGAAATCTTTTTTTACATTGTATCACCTTAAATTAAGTGATTTTTAAATAAATTATAACAATATATACACTAAATAAAATTATAAATAAAAATATTAGAAATTATAAATACTAAAATTGAATCAGTACACTGTAAACAAAAACGGACTGAAAAGCGGAGATTCTACTGGCAATCGAGACGCCAGTACTATTTCCGTATTTTAACGCAAAATTTCCCTCCTAAATTCCAGAAAAAACGGAATTTTTTCTGTAATTTATGGGGGAAACTTCCGTTTTTCTGGAATTTAGAGGGAAAATTTCCGTTAAAATACGGAAATAGTACTGGAGTCTCGATTGCCAGTAGAATCTCTCTCTCTCTCTCTCTCTTTTTTTTTTTTTTTTTTTTTTTTTTTACAGTGAACATTTTTTAAATTATTATAATAAAAGCAATTTCTGCAATTCAAGAAAAGTATCACTACTCATTTTTTTTTCTTTTAATAATTGTAAAGGAAATATCACAGCATCTTCAAAACGTGTTTTACGATATAGGCGCATTTAAAAATCATATTTTGTATCAGAATGAAGATGTTTCTATATATAGGATAATTTGAGGTGAGATGCCGTGTTGTACAAGATGCCGCATCAAGTATTTTTCATATGCGCAGACGATGTAGGTGAGCGCTGCTCAGTTGTAAGGGAGAGGGCTCCCTAGTGATACTTTAATTTCCACTTGCGCTCTTAAAAAAATAAGTGGTACTTTTTTATTGCTATTTCGTCTTAACACTTCTGGTAATTGTTCAAAATCTTTTACGTGACTTGTTTATTTCCCTATATAAGTCTTAGTTTAAGCACCAGAGACATAAATCTGTTTTTTTTTTTTTTTTTTTTTTTTTTTTAATTTAGAATATTTGTACTTGGCCTTTCTGCAAAGAATATATAGTGGCCGGTTCCCGCTTCTTCACGTCAGTGGGGGGGGGGGGGGGCACCGGCGTCTTGTCCAATACTTTTGGATAAGACGACGAAAATTTTTCTGAGTAAGATGCCGTTTGTCTTCCCTTGGCGTAAGATGCGTGTTTTTTTACGTTGCAGTCAAATGCCTGATTATTTCTTAATTGTTTACATTACTCTTGGCTATTAACGGACTTGTCAACATTTTTAATCAGATAGTTTAAATCAGTGATTAAATCGTAATTTTAATCAACTGATTAAAAAAATCATTGATTAAAGTTTTAAATTTTCTAAATGTTTAAAATGACACAAAGAAATATTATAATCTAAGATGAACATATTTGAAAAAATTCTATATGTATTCTGCCTTATAAATAAACTTTATTTGCCTTACAAGTAATTGTTCAATAATTATTAATTTTAATCATTGTTAAAAAGTTTATGTTAAATGCAGTTATAAATAATTTTAATGTAAGTATCAGTAGTATAATAATATATAGTAGCAGTAGTATATATAATGTAAGTATCAGTAAATGTAAGTATCAGTAGTATATAATATAGTTTTAGATAACTTGGGGTTTCTGCCCCCCTACGAGCTATGCTCACCAACCTACATGGAGATACCGCAAACCTTAAAAACACGCTAATTTGATCTATTTTGAAATAATTATGGAAGATTAAATTGTAATTATACATCTAGTGGCGATCTCCTCTAATCAGGCTTCCATTCATTTCCCTCTGTCTGAGGGATTTTAAGACAAAATCAATTGCTGTCGAGACAGCTAACTGCTATTTTCGTGATTGATTAATTAAGACCAACTCAACAATTTAAAGTTTACTTTTATAAAATAGCTAAGTACATAATTTTATAAAGACGCTATTAGAAATTTATTTTAAATTATACATTTTAAATGTATATTTTTTAAATATGACGTAATTTTTACCAAAATCTTTTGTTCTTATTTTAATACTCAAATAAAAATTATTAGTCAAACTAAATCTCAGCGACAGTAGCAACTGCAAATTTCCAGGTGTCTCGTGCCTTTCTAAAAAAGAATTGGATAAGAAATCAAAGGGTAGAAAGACAAAATGCTCAACTGACGATTATATGTATGATGATTAAATTCCCCCTCAAGATTCAGAACATGAGGATTTTTTTTTTTTTAAGTGAATGAGAATGATTGTTCAGAGTGCCTACACTGTTGAAAATTTGCAGCATTCTGGCAGGTCATTTGACCGTTTTTTCCGAAAACGGTAACTCAGCCTGTAATTTAACACTATTCTGACCATATTATTGGCCATTTTATGGTCAGAATATAGTTAAATTATGGTTATGAAACCGTTTTTTCAAGAAACGGTCGAATGACCTGCCAGAATGCTGCAAAATTTTTAACAGTGTAGCAGAGTGCAATAAGACCTCGAGATATTGTGATGGTATCAAGTGTATTCAGTGAAACTGTTGGTTATATAAAAGTTGTTCAAAGTTCCTAAATAAATGTGCGGTTTGTGGCAGACCTGAGATATTGCTAAGAACAAGGGGAATATGAAAAACATTAAGAAAAAAGCTTGACTCTAAAGCACTTTATCACAGTGACTTCACCGTAGTTAAACTCGTTATAATGTTTAAAAATAAGCATACTTAAGAGCCAAAATTCCTTTAAATGTTAAGTAGAACACAGTATATTAAATAAATATATAAACATAATATAAATAATTATGTAGCAAATAAATATTAGTTTGTTCTTTTATTATATTGCCAACGTTTGTTACATTCATATTTCCTAATATTAAGTAAGTTAACAACTTTAGTATGTCTAACATTAAAAAGTTACTTTTATTCGTTTCATTATGTTTTATACTGCTGCACAAAAATTATTGTTTTCATTGAAGCTCATTAAGAATTCTTACCCCTAGGTAGTTGGGAATCTTACCCATACCTATGGGTAAGATGCCGTAATACAACTGTTTCAAAAACAAATTTTTCGATGTTTTCTATAAAACCTGTAAAATGAAATAAGTTTTTATATCATACATAAGAGTCTAACCTTTAATAAGAAATCAATGAATAAAAAATGTAAACAACAGGCGATTTTTAAAACAATTAAGTCAAAATCTACGGCATCTTCATTCAATCTACCCTATATATTTTTTTTTTCGATTGAGAAATACAAATATGTTTTTAATGTAAATAATTATAAAAAGTCGAATAGAAGGATTTTTTTCGTACTTTGCTTTTTAGAGCTCATATGAATAAAGTACGTATACAATCCTTCAAGTAACTTTGAATATAACAACATTTTATAAAATCACAATTTTAAAATGTAGTGGAGTAAATTATGCTATATGTCCTGATTTTTTTATTATTTCCATTCATAGATATATAATTGAAGAGTTATCAGAAGAAAAATACAGATGAAAAGATGATATTTGCATATACTTTTTAATGAAATCCTAATTTTACGTTACTTTTTTGTAAATTGTAAAAAAAAAGGTAAATTCTTCGTTTGTAATAAATGTTACACACATAACACAAAAAAAAAGAAGAAAAAAAGTAGAAATCACATTCAAATTTTTAAAAATGGGCAATTTTTTCAAAGATAATGATAATAATAAAAAAAAGTTCTTTTTTAAGGGGTCTCAGGACTCTTAAAATTGGAAAAAAAAAGAAAAAAAAAGATCTTTTTCAACATTTAATATCTTAAAATGTATTTGATTTTAAGACACAATTTTAATTGGAATAAAATATATCAGTATGCTCTTTCATTTTGTGTATTTAAAAAATTATAAGATGTAGAATTAGCATTTACAGGGGGCTCCAAACTGTTAGACATTTTTCGAGCAAAAAAGCGGCATAACAGCTTAGGCGCACGATTACAAAATAAGTGTTGCATCTAGAATGAAATTTTTGGTACCTACATATACTTCAGATTGTAATAATTACCCTGAACCTAAATAAATTTGTATTTAATGCATTTTTATATTTTTAAAACAAAGTTGTATTTAGCTGATGCAATATTAAGAAAATTTCAACAGTATAATCACCTAAAAAAATATTATTTTGAACAATAAAAAAGAAATTTTAGGTTCCGTTTATACAGACTAACATGAAAGTTTGAAAATATCATGAAAAAATATTCATAAGTTTTTGAGATATCGTGCGCGGTATGCCCAAAAACGTCATTTGGAGAAAAATTACTTCAAAGTTTCCGAAACGACGCTTCAGCTAAATGAACGTGTATAAATGTAAAAGGCATAACTTCTGTTCTAATAGGAATTTCAAGGAAACAATTATATCAAAATGTTCAGAAAAGATAGGAGTTTAACATCTAAAAAAACTAAAATCTCGAAAATTTTAAAGCTTTTAGAGTTCCGAGACCCCTTAATTTTTAAGTCATGTCTACCTCATTACAAATCTTATTTCTTATATAGACTTCTCCTAATTGAATGATGTTCTACACCATGTGAGGAGAATGCTAACAATAAAATTTGAATAGAGGTTACGGTGATCTCGCATTTTTTTCACATTTGGACGCATACACAAAAAAAGAAAAAAAAGTAGAAATCACATTCAAATTTCAAAAAAATATGCAATTTTTTCAAAGATAATGATAATAATAAAAAAAAGTTTTTTTTTAAGAGTTTAAACTATTCACCTCAGATTAAACAGTAATATGTATAGAATGTTCAAACAAAGTTTCATAGCATAATGTATAATAGTTTTTTAAAAACGGTACATCGAAGGGCATAAAACAACCTTTTGAGATAATCAAGTTTAAAGTAAATATACACACTTACTTAAAGTATTCCTGCAACATAGCACTTATTTTTTTTCATTTTTTGTTCACATTCCTCTTGGTGTTTCCTTTTCATTTCTTTTAAACATTCTTTTTTCTTGCTGCAAATCGTCGTATTTTGCACTTAGCATTCGCTCGCGATCAAGAGTTTTTAAGGTGTTTTAGCAATATAGCCCTGGTTCTATGCCTAATTTATGAAGAACATTAATTTCCATAGAATGACCATTATTGAAGCAGGCTAACGCATCAATAAAATATAATAAAACTTTCAGAAAATAAAAGGAAATCTAACTGCCAATGCGAAGTTTAATTAGCAAACTAAACAAAGACAAAAAACCACGTTGTTTACTCCAAAGTAAATCAAAATATATCGATCAAAATAAATCGAATAAGTTGTAGCAAATCACTTTTCCGTTTTTAAACATGGAGAAAATAAATTCTGAGGCTAGGCAACGAAGAACAGAGCGAGATAGCTTTCAGTGTTTACGTTTTCTGCTCTTTAAATGGGCGTGATCGAAAAGTATGAGGAGATAAACAAACAGAATTACTAAAATTTTTCCAACTTCTGGTTGCCATAGAAACAAAAGCAATATATCAATAGAAAGATTAGAAATGGTAAATTCAAAATATCAATATTCATAAATATCAAAATTCGGTATATTTTAGGTTTTGACCTTCCAACTACCCTTAATTCTCCAATTGCATTTTTAAGAGAATACTGAAACAACATTCTTAATTTCAAATAATTTTGACAAATAATCTTGAATGTGAGGTAATCCTAAGATCTTGAAAAAATATTTTGCTATAAATGTAAAAAAGGAAAGTTTCTTTGTTGATACCTAAATAGATATCTTAGAAAAATAAACTGTTATCTTATAAAGTCAATATAAGTATGTAAACTTTTCTTGGTGTAGAAAGGTTACATGCCAATGCGAAATTGAATGAAAACTTTCTGTCGAATTTCAAAAATAATTTGCAAATAAAAATGTATTTATTCGTATATTTATGAGCATTTATGAAAATTATTTAAATTTTATGTTTTTAAAAACCTTTAATTTTATTTTGTGCATTAGCTAATGAATAACTACCTCTATAAAAGCAGAAAGAATATTTTTTATACTTTTGACGAAACTGTTATATAAGAAAAAAAGTTTTCCAAAAGTAATAAGGCAATATAAATCTTGTTCTTACAAACGCGCTTTAATAAATACTACTTATTTTTCATTATACGTAAATTGTGTTACAATCTTTCCTTAACACGTTCTAGTTCCGTAGTTTTATTTTTATTACATTTTCTATGTTGTTTATAGGAAAAAGTTTCCACTATTCCATAAAGAATTCCATTTGAATATATTATTTATTGTTTTTCATGTGTTTCCTTTTCTAGTTTTTGAAATCTGTAACAAATTCATTCTAATACTTAATTTTTTTATCATGACCTGTTACACATACCTAGATCAAACAAAACACAATTACATGTATATTTAAATTGAAAGTAAACAAAAGCGGATACACAATCAGTTTAGATGATATATTATAAAGAAAATGCAAAGCATTTTCGGCATTACAGAACACAGATTTGTTTTCAAAAATGTAAATCCATAAAAAAATAATAAGGGATAATTAGCCAAAGTAGCATTCCAAATAAAAATGTAACTGATTAATTGTATCTTTATCATCATGATGGAGAACTATTAAGTTAAATTAATTACACGACTTAATAAACTTATGTATTCGCTTTATGCTGCTCATTTATCCCCTATGATACGTTTGTTTGAGATTTGATTAAAAACTATAACTCTAGTTAAAAGATTAAATTCTTCCATGGAAATTTTAAGAGTAAAATGAACTAACATTCTTAATTTCAAGTAATTTAGATAATGCCTGTTCGTAAAGACTCACAGTTATAAACACGATCTTTTAAAATTAGTTTATCTGCTCTCAGTCATCTATTTAATAAGTCTTTCTATTTTTATAATAAAGGATGATATAATTTCTAGATATCTGATTACATATCTTTAAGCTAATGTTAGAGATATAAACATTTTTAAAGGAGATTTATTTTCCAAATTTGAAAAATAATATTTCAATTATATTTTATAAAATATAATTGAATATCATGTTTATTCTAATGCTTAGTTACTCTTTCATTATCGCCAAACCATTATCAGAACCAGTTCTTCTGTTTGATTTTTTATACGAAGATTTGTATATATAAATATATATAGTAGTACCTCGACTTACGACAGCAACTCGTTCTAAGACTAGGTATGTAAGACGAATTACATTTTTTGGTGTTACGTTGCATACATTTAACATTAGCAAAAAAAAAAAAATGCGTTTTAGGTAGCTTTCATTACAAAAAGTAAAAAGCTACCTATTACAGCCGGCCCTTAAAGCTACCTATTTTACCGGAGGAAAGCACGAAAATTTTTGGTATATTTTCACCTATCATGACCCCTAGGCCACAAAACCACCCTCCGTTGAAATGTGACGTATGCGTTAAATGCGTTAGATTTCTTTTTTTTTTTACTGACAATGAAAAGGCAGATTATTTCCTAAAAGGATAAGAATTCTCCTCCATATAAGCGACACATAAAAAATTCCATTGGGCGTCACTTTTGTATGCCCTGTTATATATCATTATTATTTTAAGATAATGAAGTTAAGTTTTAAGTTATGAGTAGAAACATCACTGTCATTATTTATAAGATTAGCTTGTTTTGAAATACCTTGTGGTGCCAAATTTTGTTAATATATCCATAATTTCATACTCTATTTGCAAACTAGTATAAGTTAATTATGTGATTACGAACTAAATTTTCAGAATTGAAAAACAAAACTTTTAACAATTACAAAATTTCTTTATTTCATAACTCTATTATTATTATATTTCTTTATTGTTTATTTAAATGATAAAAGAATATTTTCCATTTTTTTGTTTTTTATATTTTGTCCATTTAATGCTTTTATCGATACAATTCCTTATTCATAAACTCATATTATGAAACTAATAAAAATGCAATACAGATGACGACATATATGTGTTATTATTTTTCTATGGTGGTAATAAGACATTTTTACGATCATTTAAATCATACAGCTGTAATGACTGGGATAATAATAGCCATAAGCATTTTAAGAATGCAATAAAATAAGTTTATGCTTCTCGTATAATCTTTATAGATCGATTTTTATACACTAGAATGCTATAAAAATGTCTTTTTGGGTTTTTTTTTTTTTCTAGAAATACTTAATTTTAGAAATATGTCATGGATATTATATGAGAGAATTGCAGAGAAATTTGATGGTAAAATTTCAAAATAACTTGAGAAGTAAATATATTGCGTAATTCAAGACCTATGATAGTTATTTAATGTGTTTCAAAGCGTTTCATGGAACTTAAGAGTATTACAAAATATTTGACTATTTTATAGAGAAAAAATTCAGCAGTTTAAAATGCTGTAGAAAATATTCACATTGTCGTCAATTTTCATCAGTTTTAAATGCTTTAAGAAAGTCGTATATTGTTCAGGGAATAAAATTCTTCTTTAACAAATATTAAAAAAAAAAAAGATTTTATCAAAATCATAAGACGAAATGAAAAATTTCATTTTGATTCAAACGTAAAATATACAATATGAACTGTAAAAAGGTCACTGGTTTCCTTAAAAGGCGACTAAAATAATATAAAAGATGTTACAAGTTAAAAAAAAAAAAAAAAAAAAAAAAAATCTTTAAAAAATTCTCAGTAATTTCATGCTTTCCCAAGCCCTTCATCAGAGAATATTTAATAACTGATTGCCGTTTATTTATACAAATGCGTAATACAATAATATAATTATTGCCTCTCTTATTTAAAAAATAATTGACACTCTCGCATTACAAAACGAAGAGACGTATTTGTATAAATAAACAGAAGTCAATTATTAGATATTATCTGATGAAAGGCTTGAGAAAGCCCGAATGTACTAAGATGTTTTTAAATAATATATACATATATTAACTTGTAACATCTCTTCTGTTGTTTTAGTCGCATTTTTATGTAAAGCAGTGAGGTTTTTTAAGTTCATACTGTATATTAATTTTATCATTTAATCAAATATACAGCAATTAATAAAGTCTACATGAATTAAACTCACATAAAATTTGACGTAAAAACTGTTACACATTAAATATTACGTGTCGAAAAGCAATGTATGTTGACCAACAGATAGGATTTTTTTTCTTTTAACTTAAGATGTAGAAATATTTCTAACATTTACTACCACTTTCATCGATTTTTGCTTAAAAATTGTTTAAATATGCTACATAAGATAAAAACATTGGTTTTCAACAAATGTGACGTATATACTAGTAATAGCTAATAGGAAGATTTAACATTTAATGAAATAACGTAAAGAAATTATACGATACAATAAGGGAACTACATCTTTTGCCAGACTACATGACAAGGTATATTTCCATATGCTTGAATAGCCCTTTTAAATATATATATATATATATATTACATCATTTCAAAATGCCAAAACACCATAACTCCAAAAGGAACGTGTATATCTGCAGAAATTTTTTAACTATAAAATATTTAAAAGAACAAGAAAGACAGATAAAAAACAACAACAAAAAAAAAAACAGTCTCTTCTTAATCAATGGGAGGACAGACAGAAAACTAACTCCACCCCCACTTTTAAAATTTGCAGGTTTCTGAACACATGCTCACCCCGCATTCAATACTGAAAAACTATTGTCATTTTATTAATCAAATTCCATACAAAACTAAAATAACTCAAATTAAAACTAACATACATAATGATCAAAAAAGCTTTAATAAAAGGTATTTTAGAGGAATACTTAAATTATCATTAAAATAAAAACAAAAGAAAATTAACAAAACAAGCATGAATGCAGAATAAACATGCCCCCCCCCCCCCCCAAACCCGCAAGATAAAAATTCTCAAAACATGAATACCTGTATAATGTTTCTCACCCGTCAACAATAAACAAATAATTTTTTCTCCCAAAGCCATTGTCAAAAACCAGAATTCCAGCTCTGCAACTTTCTTTCGTTTCAATTCATCAATACACAACCGTTCTTTTAACAAGACTTTAGGATGCCTATTTCATACAGAAAGTTCCAGAAGGCTGCCATTAAAATTAAATTATTATTAAATTTAATTTTAATTATTAAATTATAATTAAAACTAACATTATGTATGTTAGTTTTAATTATAAGTACTCATATAAGTTACATATAAGTACTCATATAAATACAAAAAAACTCAAGTGAAATTTGTTTTAGTATTTTTCCAGTTCATTTTGCAATATTTTAAAATGATTTTACCAAAACATTTGAGAAAACCGAAATTCAGGCACAAATGGATTAACTTGCAGAAATCTTGCTAGTCAAATTTAAACCACTTTTAATTATCCGATTGAGCCGAAACAATGAAAAGATGTGCAATTTGAATGACAATACAATATTATTATAATTTAAAGAACTTATAAGTTGGTTTATTCTACAGGGCTTCACAAAAATTTAGATTAAAATTTCCAAGTTAATTTCAAAACCAATTTCAATAATCTGATTAAGCTGAAACTTTGCTCAGGATATGTAGTCCTGATGACAATGCAATATTATTATAATTTATGGAACTTAGCAGATACGCTTCTTTTACAAGTCCCAATAAAATGTTAGTCTTGAAAGACAATTTTAAACCACTTTCAATTGCCTGATTGAGCTGAAACATTGCCTGCATGCGTTTTTTCGATGACAATTCTATTAAATTCTAATACGACAAGCGTAGAAATTTGCTACAGAGTCACACAAAAGATCGCGGAAAAATTGTTTCTAAAAAGCAGAAATTGTAATTAAATTTCAACAAAATTACTGTTGGTTATTGAGATATACAATATCATATATTAAATTGAAAACAAAGTGCGTAGTAGCTGTATTTCTTATACAGAGACACATAAAAATTTCGGATACATTACCGTCTATAAGCAGAAATTTTATTTCGAATTGAATAAAATTTATATATGTTTTTTATTCACACAATAGCATTTTTTCAACCGAAAGTAATTTTGGTAGCATTTACATGTTTTACAGGGTATCACAAAACATCAAAGATTTTTTTAATATGATTTTTTTTTTTTTTTTAAATATTTTTCAGGACGACTACACAAATTTCTCGAGCAATTCTGAGTAGACAAATAAATAATAATTAAAAAAAAAAAAATACAAAAAGAAATGAATGTTAACTTACATGTGTAAATTGATTTTTTTTAACTTAATTGTAAAATAAGCTTGTTTAACGCATTATTTGTAATGCATTATACAAGGTGCCCTCTAAAGTCCTTCCCACGCTCATAATTACCGAACGCTTGCAGATATTGTCATAAAAGTTGTGTCTAGGTATAGTAAAGTGGCTATGCACTACAAGATTAGATTGCTTCCAGTGCCACCTGGTGCAAAATAGCTGAATTTGTATTCCTATCTCGAAAACGAGATTCATATTCAGAACGAAATTCATTTAGCATCCATGTTCACAAGGGGTCGTCATTCCCTTTTATCCCATATTTCGAACCATTTTCGCGATAGGAACGTTAATGCTGCCATTTTGTACCAGGTGGCGCTGTAAGAAGTCTCATCTTATAGTGCATAGCCTCTCTACTATACCTAAAAACCACGTTTATGAATATAGATGCAGTCGCTCGGCAGTTATGGGAGTTGGAACTGAATTTAGTGCGCACCCTGAATTTTTATTTTAATACAATTTTGTTAAATACCCAAATATTTATCACTGTTTGAGTATTTTATTAGTGATACATTAAACAAACAGCAAAAACTAATTAAACTTCAACGACATAATTTTTTCCACCTAGTCCCACTGTGAGGCGGTAGTTTTATAACGCAATCAGTATGAGGGCGATAAACTTGCATCATGAGATATGGAACGAATAAGAACGAAATGATATTTAATAGGCATTGGAAAGAAAAAAGAATTTAATGTCTCAGAATAAAATGAACGAAATAAAGTAATTTAGTTGGTTTTATAAATAAGTATAGTTATGAAGAGATTAAGGTGTTTAGAATAATAAATAAAGGAATACTCTGGATTAAAGACATGGAATAAATAAATAAAATATATTTAAGATATTATTAACGATAGGTAATAAAGGTAGATATTATAAGAATTTGGAATAGTTTAAGTAAGATAAAAGGGCGAATTTTTTTATTATTACACACACACACATATATGTATATACAAAATTTTCGAAATTTTTGTAGATAATTTCAGTGAAGATATAAGCAAAAGAACGCCATTTCGATAATTTTAATATTAATAAAATACCCTAAAAGTGACTAATGTTTATAATCATCAGTAGCATTTATTGCATCTATGTCATGAAAGGCTGTCACAGGCCAAATATTTATGTTCCATTGCTAAGACTTTTTCAAGGAAGAAAGTATATCGTACATTTCTACAACAACTGAAAGAGAAATCTACAACCAAGAACATTTTTCCAAAGTAATTACTCGACTAGAGTATAAAAATTGCGGCTTTTCACTAATCAGTTAATTTGATGAATTAAAAGATAGTGTTTGAAGTGATTCCCAATGTAATAACATTTCAAACTTATACATCTTAAAAAACGTTTCGTCATTTTCTATTCTCATCAAGAATTTTTTAACAGGTAATAAATTTTATTTACACAAAATCTAAAATAATAATAAAATTGGAAAACAGAAAAATACAGCATTTCAAAAATGAACTTACTAGATTAAAAAATAAATATTTTCATAAAGTGATATTTTATTAGGCTTATTTTTTTTTCTTAATTTTAGAATTAGTTCCTTTTATGCAGATAACGGTTAAGATTCAAAAATACATTCTGTTATCTATATATATCTATTTTTGTATATTCAGCAATCTATGTTTCTTGAATGTAAAAAAAAAATATATATATATATATATATATTGTTAAATTAGAAATGAATACATGTTAATCAGAATTCGTAAATAAATTAGAATTTTTTTTTTTTTTTTTTTTTTTTTTTTTTTTTTGCATTAAAAATTATTTTATTTATACTTATATATTAGATGAAATACTTTTATTCGAATTTCCTCGTACGAAAACCTTTGTGTGAAAATGTCCTTGTATGGAATTTATATTTCAGCTTAGTTTGCTAAAATAGTTTATTTTGTCATTATTCATTTTGAAAATTTTGATTGTGTGTACGAAATGAGTTGGTCTATATTTTAAAACATACTTATAATTACTTAAAATGTGACACACGAACGAAACTATACGAATAGTATACGATACTATATAATAAAACATTTTGAAACTATCATGTCTGTTTATTAGAAAGTTACATATATATACATATATATATATATTTTTTAAATCTAGAAATTCTCACAAGCTGTCTAATTTTTAAATTAGCAATTGAAATTTCTAAAATTTTATACAACTTGTTTAAAAGGCAAGTCGGACTTTAAAACCTGTTAAGGACAAAACCTACTTAATTATAAGTATGTTTTAAAGTTTACATTAATAACAAGGTGAAAATTCCTTCACGACACTAGTTTTTCTACAGTGTTTTGACATTATGGATTAGTAGGTGTCTTTATTATATATATATATATTTTTTTAATTTGTCTATATATATAATTTCGGGAATTTTTCCAGAAAATCTCACACGTATTTTAATTTTTTTTTGTTAGTAATTGAAATCTCTGAATTTTTATCAAACTTGTGTAAAAGGGGTACAGGCAACAGAGTGAAAAATTGTCCAAACCTGAGATTGAACCAGTGTCATTAACATTACGTGACAATGCTCAACCACTGAGCTACCTGTAAAATATCAATTATAGTATTTCTCACACTCATCTGTTGCCAAGGGTGCAACCGCAGTACACGGTGGGATATTTTTTTGGGTCACCAACTCTTGGGCAAACACGAAAGCAAAGATAATACGGCATGGATAAAACTGAATAAATTTATATATATAATTTTGGAATAAAGACTCAATAAATACTTTATTAACCCCCAATATGCTATTTATTTCTCCTACCTATTATTGCATAGTCTCCAAAAAATAGCGTTACGCTGTATAAGCCAGCTGTAAAACATAGCTGATGTATCAGTGTACGAATTGGTAAGTTTTTGCACCATTTGTTTAATTTAGGCAGCTCAAGTACTCAATTTCTGTAGAAAACAAACGGAAAATAGTTGAAAAATAGCAATTATATCTTTTGGTTGCCATTTTCTCATAACAAAAAAACTGAAAAAAACTGTAATTGAAATACGTTCTATTTTGAAAAAATATAAATGAATGATTTGAGATAAAACATGGAGCTATTATAAACTAAATTTAATGATAAGTATCTATATTAATATTGCAAACAAATAAAGGCGCATGAACCTTTTTTTTTTTTTTTTTTTTTTTTTTTTTTGTCCAGTATTATGAATTACGAAATCTTCTTTTTTTTTTTGGGGGGGGGGGGGGGATTTTTGTATTATTCAGCGATAGTCACATCCTGCACATATTTTACTGTAGATGCTGTTTAAGACTGGACCGCAAATGAGGAATTCATCAGCGGATGCGGATGACGTCTTTTTATATTATATAAAAACGCGTGTTTTCACTCTTAAAACTGAAATATCTATATTTATATACATATATATCTTTTTTAATCGGGGTCGACATTAAATTCTGAAAAAGCATAATTCCAGTTTTCTAGTTTAATAATTTTACTCTTGAAAATTTTTTTATTTAAATTTAAGTTTTAAAATATGAAGTATTAAACAAAGAATGAGATATAATTCTATAAAGCCCTATAGAATTTAATGAATGTATTATTTTTTTATTTAAATATTTAAATAGCATAATTTAAATAAAATGCCTATTTCATTTTATTTTTTTTTATTTAATTATCTTACTCTTTATTAAGATAAATTGTCAAAATATTTCACAAAATGAAGAGTTACGAAATCATACAACAAATATAATAAATATAATAATACATATATAAAAGTCATGTGTCAAATGTATGGGTGTATGTTTCTTGTAAAAAATATATGTATATTTTTTAATTTTTACGAAAGTTCATACACATGTACATTTTAGAACCCGACAAAAATCACTGTCGAAAATTTTCTAGATTACTCTCTACTCATTTTTTTCTTAAACTTTTGCCTTAGTTTATCGTTATAAAAAATCTATATATTTAAATTCTGTAATAAGATATTTTTCTTCGTTGCTGCATCCATAAAAATCTCGAAAGAATAAAAAATGCACATACATGGCTATATTTTTGCATTGAAATTGAAGTCATTATGAGCAAATAAAGCTTAATTTCTGTATATAATAATAATAAATCACAAGTACGTTCAGATGACGTAGTACTTTAACGCATTTGGAAATTAAAAATCTATTATAATACATACAATTCATCTTAAGAAAAAAAAAACTGGGGTGAACAAAAAATTACTAAATATGATGTCACTTATGAGTCAAATATTTAATGCCCCCGAAAAACGTGTTTTTACCAAATATCTGTCTGCGAGTCTATGATTCCGTCTGTCTGTGACACAAATTTTGTGGGTCCTATATCTCAAAAACTAATAAACGGATTTTTTTTATTTAGTCTATAACAGAAATTGGTACTGATTGGTTTTTGGTGCAAATCGCCCATGAGGTGGCGCTTCTATGCTGCATTTTTCACGGTTTCCTTAATAGCTGTATCTCAAGAACTAAAGCACGGATTTTTATAAATCCTCTAATTCAGTTATTCCTGGATATAATTTGATGCTGATTGCTTTTTGGAGTAAATCGTCCAATTGCTTGCGCTGCTTTTTGCAATATTCGAGATTATTCCAATAGATCTATCTCAGAAACTTATGCACGAATTTTCTGCAAACTAAAGGTTCAGTTAGTCCGGGATATAAATTAGTGCTGTTTAGTTTTTGGTGTAAATCGCCCAACATGCAGCGCTGCTATGCTGCATTTTTCACGATTTTCGCAATAGCCCTATCTCAAAAACTAATGAACGGATTTTTATCAAATTTCAGATTCCGTTAGAAGTGGAGATAAGTTGTTGTTGATTACATTTTGATAAGTCACCTAACCGGTGGGCTGCTATACTGAATTTTTCAGGGAGTATTTGTATGTAAGAGGTAGAAGAAAGTTTTGGGATTGCCATATCTGACTAATTTTAAATAAAATTCATCATTTCTATGAACTAAAGATGTTTTTTCACCAGTAGGGGCACTTCGCCTTTCTGAAATTACTGCTCATTAACTATAATGTAAAGGCTTTATATTCAAGACACACGAAATAGTATTATTATACATACTGCATCATTCGCATGCATTTTTTGTATCTTTTCCTCTATGTTGTATGAGAAATCAAATATTGTTCTTTTAAACGGATTAAAGAAAATGTACTTTCTAATGTATAAATATGATAAATTTAACTATGATTGCACCAAAATAACTTTATTTTCTGTGTGTCGTTCTAACAGTTTCTAGGCGCGAATGCACGAATTTACATTTTGGAAATCTTAATATATTTAGGATATTGTTTTTATTCATTTATTTTATCTGAAATCACACCATGGTTAATTCAAGTAAAGCCAGGTGGGACTTACAAAAAAAATATCCGAAAATAATTTAGAAAACAATTCTGGATCTTTTTTTAAACCATTAAAAAATCAATTTCCGTGTGTTTAAGAAAATATTTTTCTAATTTTAGCGATTTATTTTTCAAATTTAATTTCTTACAATATGAAGAGAAAAAAGTTATTTGTAAAAAGATATTCGAAATTTTTTGAGGAAAATTTTATAAGGCACTTGCAATACTTTTAGTAAAAATTTCAGTTTTTAAATAAATGTAGACAATCTTTTCTTTACCTAATTTTTTCTTTATGATAAGATAATTCAAAAAAGAAATCCAGATGTTTTTTTAAAAACGTTTCACTTTCTAGAAGTTAAATTATATGCTTAAGAATGATAAATTCAATTTTTAGGAGATTTTCATGAAACACTTTTAAATATTACCAGTATTATATAAAATTTGATAACTTTTAAATAAAAATATAAATTTCACTTTTTTAATATTTTTTATTTAAAGGGATAGAGAAAATATTATTATCATTTTATTAGAATGTTGTATATGTTTTTTTTTACCTTATAGTGTAGTCACAAAAAAACTATATTTTACAATTTCTTTCCCAAGAAAATAAAATTTTAAATATAAAATAATTATATATATATTGATTATCCAGGACATTAATATGTCAGTATATTCCAAATATAAAATAAATAATATTAGCAATATCGTTTGTAAAAGTGTTATTTTAAAACTATCACCTTGTGAATTGAAAAAGCACACTTAATTTAACACTGTTAGAAACTAATTTTATTGCCGCAATATTTTCCCTGTAGATCGTATATATAAAATTAAGCATAACATTTAATACTTTATGTTCCTTCTTTTTAAATCTGTTGGGAAATTTAACTAAATTTGTATTTTTACATCTGAAAATATTTAAATTTCCCTAAATGAAAATTCTATGTGCAGGAGAATTGTGGATGAAACTTCTGTTACTCATGTTTGATCGAAATCAATTTTACCTAAATTAAATTTCGCAACAGAAGCGAAATTTGTCGAATAAACTTCCTTTGATATTTGACTTTGAAGAAAAAGTATAAAATGTGCCTCCATGCAAAATTAAATTATATTTAAAACTCTACCAGATCTAAAATAAAATTCTAGCATTTTTAACGCTACTTATGCTTGCAAATGTATAAAAGACTATTTAAACAAGTGATAAATATATGTTTTTAAGCAATAAAGTACAATGGCTGTTGCAAAAGATTTAGAAATGCACGCTTAAAAAATTAAATTTAACAATTAGGGGAGACCGGGGCTAGTAGGCGCAGTTTTTAGTTATTGATTTTTATTAATTTTTTTGTTTAAGTTTTTTTATGAAACTTTAACTGTACATTTAAAGAACAGGCATTGGGCTATAAATACCCGGAGTTTTGAGTTCGTAATTTTTGTACTTTATGTTTAGCGGAAGCCTAAATTAAAAAATTAAAAGGAAAATTGTGCGCCAACTTACCCCGTCACGGGGCAAGTTGCCTATACCTACGGGGTAAATTGGCACACGCTTTGTAGAAATTTAAATGAAGCTCAAATATGACACGTAGTTAAGCAAAATAAATTTCCCTATTGCCAGTGAGTTTAAACAAAGTCGTTATAGCCGTGCAATGTAAATTCTAAATTATACAGACATAAAAATAAGGAATAAAACATTAACATTGAGTAACTTCTATCCTACTGGATATCATCATCACAGTTATAGTTGTCACAAATAAAAAATCGAGTGTCTCCATTTGAGAAAGCCTCCTGTGCCCAAAATCTTGCATTGAAACCACTTTTCTCGGTGTTTGCCGTTTTTAAAGCTACCAGCACACACCAGACACCGAGCCAACTTGCCCCGTGTTCAATGCGTCTACTAGCACCAAAATAAATTTCTTCACAAAAGGGACACGTAATCCTCTAAGCATAAATAATCCAAGTAAATCACATATGGGGTAGGTACAGTTAATCATACACTAAAAAAAACTGCACAAGTTAAATCGCAATTATTAAGATAAGTATTAGAAATTAGAAAACGAATGAAACAACAAAAAATTACTTATGAGTGCAAAAAACTACAATGAGGATTGTAAAAAACAATAAGAAAGGTACTCTGTGACTGGTTGCACAATCTATCCACAAACAAGCGATTTATGAGAACTGCGCCTACTTACCCCTGTAGCCAACTAGCCCCGGTCTCCCCTACTTTTACAGCATGATTTATAAAATATGCTCAAAAATATATTTTTAGGGAACAATTGTTTTTTCCTAACATTTTTCTACGTTAATGAGCAATTTAGAATCTTTGAATCTTTGAGTCATCTTCGATTCTCTTCTGAAAATGAATTCTTTTCATGAAGGTATGTTCCGTTAATTAAAATTAATCTTTTATAAAACTAATAGTTACCTTTATGTCTCTCATGTATTCCCTAAGGCTATATTTTTTAAAGATTTGATTAAAAACTATAAGTCTTGTTGAAAGATGAAAATTCTTCTTTCGTAACAATTAGCAGTGAACTGACCCAATATACTTTTTTGTAGTATTTTAGTCTGTAGTATTGTAGTAGTTTTGTAGTATTTTAGTTATTAATGTCTTTCCTTGTTGTGTCATAATTAAAAATTTTACATTCCAAAACTCTTTTGTAAGGTATCAATCAGCAATTTAAAGACTATCGTGTTTAATAGCATTTTCTTTTCATAGTATATGACACATACTACTATAATATTCACAGCGTAAAATGTATTTATTTTCTTTGCAATTTGTACACAATAGTTTTAATAAGAGAAGAAATTCTGAATGCACATTTTGTCTTCATTTTAAAAATCAAATATAGGGTAACTCTAGGCTAGATGACCATAGTTTTTAAACATTGAAATAAACATTCTTAGGATGCAAATGCAAGAAATATTTATGCATATTTAAAATTTGTATACATATGCTCATAATATTTTGAGCAAAAAATAATTAAATATTGAGAACAAAAAGTGTGAAACAAAATTGAAATCAAAATGGCAGATGGACATCTCTCCTTAAAGCCGAGGAGAGATGGCCATCAAATATAAGAAAGAAAAAGTGAAGTTAAAGAGCAAAACAATAACACATTTCATATAGTTTATCATGAAAAACATATTGCAATTTATAAAGATGGAGTTATATGATGGAAAATGAGAGAATAAATCTTGAATAAACAAAATTTGAAATATAATTTCAATACTTCGCTTCTTCTTTAAATCTTACCACATTTTTGGCAAAGGTCTTGATATTTCGTGCACATTTAAGGGAACTACTTCAGGTACATCATGCATTGTATCCAGACATCCTTTTTAGTTGTGAAATTATATTGTTCTGCACAAACCAACACAGTGATCCTAATCCAATCCTATTCACCTGGAACATGTAGAATTTGATAACTTTAAATGCATTTCATTTTCTTCGCTGCTGGAAGTTCCGTGTGTTTTTTTTTCTTGCGTTATTTTTATGTTTGTTACGTTAATTTAGTTTATTTATAAACTTAATCAGCTTGGGATGAAAGTTTGCGATATTTTTTAGTATTTCCGAAATAAAAACATCTTTAGGTCTTATTATCATTATTATTGAAATTTCCGTATTAGTTAAAAATTAAACAATTACATCAATTATTATAATTAAGGTAAAGCGAGGAGAGTCTGCGCACATTTCAAAAGAATAATAATAAAAAATCTAAATATTAATATTTTGCTAAACTATGCATGAATAATTTTGACTTCATATGTTTTTTATGCATTTCCATTGTTATTTTGTTGTTATACAGTAATTTAATAAAACAGCAGTAATAAAACCAAGAAAACTATTTTGCGCAATCTCTCCTTACAGGGTAGGAGAGAATGCGCACATGGAGTAGGAGATATTGCGCACATAGGTAGAAGAGATTGTTAATAATAATAACTACAATTAAATTGTTAACAATAATAATTACACTTAATCGACATTGTTGAAAGGTTTTTGTTAGTAAATATTATTGTATTAGGAGTGAATATTTCAACCAAATGTTTAAATAATAAATAAAAGTGAGAATTTTAACAACAGTTAAAAAATTTAATTTAAGAAGATAAAAATATCAGAAAAAGTAAGCCCTACTAAGATTACCAAATAACATTAATCTAGTTGATAACATGTTTAATTTGAAAATTACTTCATTTCCATATCCACAGTTTCATTGTATTTTGTTCACTAAACGAAGTTGTCGTCATTCACAATTGATGCACTTATTGTGGTAAATCGTGCATATTTCGTGCAATCACCTGCAACAAGCAATACATTGAATCCAGTCAGTTGTCGAAGTTGTGTCCTGGTACAGTTCCAGACATTCAATGCACTCATCCTCACTGATGTTCGGTTTTTTTCCCAGTAGTTTTTTTATCCCACTTTTTGTGGAAACACCTTATCTTCAGCAGAATTTTTTTTTCTTTTTCTTTTTTTTTTCTTTTTTTTATGTAGAGGCATCCTTCTTAAGTCTTTTTTCATGTATATTTTGTGGATCAGTAACATTAGTTGAACTCTGTTTCCTTTTGATTTCGATGGCATGACACTACTTGGGATGGGTGAAAGCTTTTCCAAAACATTGTATTAGAAAATTTATTTTAGTTAACAAAATTGTTTTATTAGCAAATTAATTGTCCATAAATTAAAAAATATATATAAATATTTAATTAAATTATTAACAAATATATTATTAATTTATTAACAAAAATAATGATATAAAATTAATTTAATAACAACTGTATTATTAATTTATTAATAAATTTTTTATCTGCAAAAGTATATTTTTGAAAATTAATTTGTTGCCAAATTTAGTTTTGATAATTATGTGTTTTTCCAAAATTATTTCAAAATAGATTCATTTATATGTTTTACACGTAATTTGCAATTCATACAAATTTATCAATAAGCTGTGTAATATCTCCTAGCACTTAAACTTATGGAGAAATGCGCCATCTCTCCTAAGGAGCAGTAGCAGATGCGTAAACTCTCCTATTTTGGTAGGAGAGATTGTGCGGGCTTTTATTTAAATATGACCACTTCTAAAATGAATTGTTGGTGTTCGCATACTTAGTCCAGGTTAGTAGTTTATAAGAAATCGTTTAAGTTCAAAATATTTTTATTACTGACGTTTTATAAAAATTCTAACGAACAGTTATGAAAATTCAAGAACTTACTTTGGAAAAACAAAATAAAACAGCACTGCTTTATGCAAGACGCTTGAAACAATCAATATGACATTCATGTAGACACTGCACTAATGCTACTGTACAACTACCTGGAGTCCCTGCGCGCGCACTCTAGTCATTCCCGCCGAATCTGTTTGTGCGCAATCTCTCCTACCGCGCGAACTCTCCTCGCTATACTATATAAACATACACGTTATGTATTTATTTTAAATTTAATTATATTTAGTTAAAATCCTCATTCCGTATACTTTTGAAATATCGATTAAAGGTGGCCATCTTTCCTCGATTTTTTGTGACCATCTCTCCTGAAACTGAAGCACTGATGGTCGTCCAAGTTAAAGCATCAATAGCTATTTTACGTCTTTGTTCTAGGGTTAGAAGTGAAGATTAGATTATATTCGTTCCTTAAATGTCCATATAGTAAAAGATATATATACAACGTACGTACTGCAAAACATTCAGATACTTAAGTCAAAACAAAATATTAAACCACTAAATTAAGTAAACATTAAACTTACGCTTACTTTTTATAATCGAAAAACAAATCTGCAGGTCGAAATGAATAAACTCGTTGAACTATTTCTAGGAACAAACTTCATTTTGCAATCTGTGATCAAGTTTTTAAAATATTTAGACTGGCCATTTCTCCTCTATAGCCATCTATCACAGAGTAACCTTATTAATTGATTTATATGAATCATATTATTTTACAACATAAAATATTTTACTTATTATTTCTATAATTATGCATGTAATAGCGCATAGTGTTAACACTTCCGGACTGAACACATCCGGATCTCGATAATCTTTCGTTAAAATCAGCAATTTTATTTTAATTTTCATAGATTTATATATATATATATATATATAAAACTGCATTACACTTTTAGATACATTCCGAAAAATACAAACAACTTCAGTAATGAGCTACATCGAAATATTCATGTTTTTTTTTTTATATATATCTTGCGTTGAATATCGTATCACCCATCAATCAGCGATGACAAACAATGTGCGACTCTATAATAAAACACACATACTACAATAGATATTAAAACACACATACACACATGAATAACGCCTGCATTCAACAGTTAAAGGTATATATAAATATTATACAGACATACATACAATAAATACAATAAACCCAACTGGAGTGAAAAATTAACCAGAGCCAGGAATCGAACCCGTGACCATAGTATACAAAACGGTTGCTCTAACCACTGAACTACTCCGGCCGATACCTGGATCTACAATTTCTCACTAATAAGCCATGTTGGCTATCCAAAGTTGTCGTGTAGATGGCTGGTGACTTCCCCAACATGGTTTATTAGTGAGAAATTGCAGATCCAGGTATCGGCCGGAGTAGCTCAGTGGTTAGAGCAGCAGTCTTGTATACTGTGGTCCCGGGTTCGATTCCTGGCTCTGGTTAATTTTTCACTTCAGTTGGGTTTATTGTATTTATTGTATGTATGACTGTATAATATTTGTGTATACCTTTAATATGCGACTCATTCATTACTTCGAGATTCATTAAAATATAGACAATGGATGAAATAATTTTGCTCAGTGGAAATATAAAACATACAAAACTAAAAACATTTTACTGGGTTTTGCAATCATTTCACGATTTCAAAAAACAATGTTTCATTATGAATCCTCCTGATTAAAATATAGACAATAGAGCTCATTGGCAATACGGCGATCTGAACGAATTCCATGCATTAAAACTTCTTTAAAAATGCGAATTTAAGGCAAGCGAATGTGTTTGTTAAACTTTTTATGTTCTGACTGTTTTACTTTTTTTGTTCAGAGCCGTGAATGACTCTTGATCAGTGTTGTAGTGGTAAAAAAAAAAAAAAAAAAAAAAAAAAAAAAAAGGTACACGCTAGAAGCAGAGGGTATACGTTAAAGTCATTAACATCATGCCTCGAGTATACGCTGTATCTTTATTTGAGAAACATACAGTAAACGGACCTTGTTAAAAAATTCCAGACTGTATACGGCTTATACCTCCGTATAACCTCCACTACACCCCTTCTCTTGGGAATGACTCCATTGTTATTCCTAAAAAAATATATTCTTTCAAGTGGAATCACGAGTGAATGTTTACTGTTTAGATTTGATTTTTCAAAACTATAACGTGTTGTCTTTTTACCCGACTGAAAAGAAGGATTATTTGTTTCACGCGTATCTGTGTATGTAGATTTCTTTATACCCTCTAAACATCCCAACGGCTAGATGTATTTTAACGAATGAGGTCTCTATCAATTCGTCTTAATTGTCCGATGGTTATCGGCTAGGTTTTGTTTTTATAAATTCAAAATGGCGGCCATAAAATACAAAATGGCGGTAGAGACGAAAGAAACTTTTTACGCACCCTATTGAGTGGCATATCATTGGATAGGTCTTTTAAAATGAAGATTATGTTTCATTGATTATTTTACAGTCAGAAGGTCCGTTTAAATATTACACAACCTGGAAGTTGTGTAGGTAAGATCTCTAGCTTTACTGCAACTCTGACCATCATAGACATTTATAGGCCTCATTAAAACAGTGTTTATAGATAGGAACTAACAATTAAACACAACTTAAAAGTCATCAATACAAGTAAATAAAAAAATAGGTAAGTAATATAAACAAGTAATAAAAAAAAAATATTTTAAGTCAATTCCTACTTAGGTCAATAAGAGATTTTTTTCCCCATTCTTCTTTCCTTTTGAGTGGCCCTTAAAATGCTTTGATCAAGAAGAGGGCTCTCTCGATTGTTGAAAATTCATTAATTTAATTTAATTAATGAATTAATATTTGAAAAAAAAACTGGATTAACATCAAGTGTCATCCACTACAAATTTACAAAAATTATTTGAGCTTGATTGGATGAATAATAAGTATTTTATTAACGATTGAAAATTTGAACAAGATATATAAAGCGAGAGTGTGAGTTAATAGCAGGAATTAAAAAAAATAGTTTCACATTGATGAGAAATAATTAATTACTTCGCTTTTTACGCAGTCAGGTTTTTTGATTTTTTAAATTTAATTGTTTATTTATTATTAGTTAAAAAATGTAATAGGAATTGGAGTCTTAAAGTATTTTTTATTTTTAAGAAATCGAGGTTATAGATTTTTTTAAACGGGATGAAGAATTTTAGACGACACTGAATATACTTTTTTACTCCATAGCATGGGGTAAAATAGTTAATTGTCAATATGCTTTAAAATAGCATTAGTAGCACTAATTTGCATGCTTTTTATAAAACAGTTCTTCAAATTATATAAGTGAAGTTCATTTGCATATTATATGTCATTATTTTACCAATTCATATAATGATTTTCTTGCAAATTATGTTTGAATGAAAAATGGGCTGTTTTTATAAATATTTTACTGTTAGATAAGATAAAATTTATAATTTCATAATTCTTTATATAATCGGTTATCATTATTTTAAAAATGCAAACATATAATTCTGACATTGTTTTAGCTATTTATTATTTGTTTAAATCTATTTAGTATTTATTTCTTACATAAGTCTACAGAAAATGGAGCAATGCCCTTGAAATGAAATCATTCAAACAACATATGCTTTATTTTAAAAATATAAGTCAATTTTCTTTTTTAATTTTAAATATTTACAATGAAAAATAATATTTGTTAGAAAGACCGGATATTTATTACTTAACTTTTCATATTTTTTTACACAATGCTTTTCATTGCTAGGGTAAAAGAAATATAATAATTTCAGACTCTGAAATGAGTTTACATTCCCGAAAGGTAGTTTTGAAAATCGATGCATATTGAACATATTGCATTAAAATATTTCTGGAGTAGTATTGTTGAAAGAAATTGATTCATACATACCATTATTCGGATAATTTCTGTACACTTTCAAGTAATTTTCAGGTGTTGTATTACAATTTTATCTTATTCAAGTAATGTGTTACAATTTTTCGATAAACTTTATAATATTAAGAATTTATCACATATATTAAAAATCGCACAAGCTCACATTTATTTATTTATTTATTTTCCGAGAATACAATTTCATTAAATATCTAGCTCATTGAACTAAGTAAATATAAATAAAAACTTAATACGAAAATTACATAATTTAAATGATAACATAAAAAAATTCTGAGGTATATTCCATCTTATATATCAGACATTTATATAAAAAAATACTCTTGAAATTACTAATGAAATTATAAGCCTACTTTGGGTACGTTTGTAAATTATCATACTATTAAAATGTATATTTGATTACTTAACCCTTAACCGGAGACGTACGTCTGTGAGATGTTTGCATCTACATATTTGCCCTTATATACTCTCTCTCCGACATTCCAAACTGATTTTTATGCTGTTGTATTAAACAAGTGTTCTTGTTAATGCATTACTATTAAAGATTAAATGTTTAAGTACGCAAATTGGTAAATTATTAGACCAATGTCAGACAGGCGTCTTTTTTGCTGCTTTTTTGCTTAGGTATTATCCATTCACAATGTGTTAGCATCGTGAATGGATAATACCTAAGCAAAAAAGCAGCAAAAAAGACGCCCGTCTGACATTGGTCTTAAGTTCTTAAGATAAACTTTATAATATTAAGAATTTACCACATATATTAAAAATCGCACAAACTCACATTTATTTATTTATTTATTTTCCGAGAATACAATTTCCTTAAATTTCTAGTTCATTGAACAAAGTAAGTATAAATAAAAACTTAATACGAAAATTACATAATTTAAATGATAACATAAAAAAATTCTGAGGTACATTCCATCTTATATATCAGACATTTATATAAAAAAATACGCTTGAAATTACTAATGAAATTATAAGCCTACTTTGGGTACGTTTATAAATTATCATACTATTAAAATGTATATTTGATTACTTAACCCTTAACCGGAGACGTACGTCTGTGAGATGTTTGCATCTACATATTTTCCCTTATATACTCTTTCTCCGACATTCCAAACTTATTTTTATGCTGTTGTATTAAACAAGTGTTCTTGTTAATTCATTACTATTAAAGATTAAATGTTTAAGTACGCAAATTGGTAAATTATTAGACCAATGTCAGACGGGCGTCTTTTTTGCTGCTTTTTTGCTTAGGTATTATACATTCACAATGTGTTAGCATTGTGAATGGATAATACCTAAGCAAAAAAGCAGCAAAAAAGACGCCCGTCTGACATTGGTCTTAAGTTCCTAAGATAAACTTTATAATATTAAGAATTTACCACATATATTAAAAATCGCACAAACTCACATTTATTTATTTATTTATTTTCCGAGAATACAATTTCCTTAAATTTCTAGTTCATTGAACAAAGTAAGTATAAATAAAAACTTAATACGAAAATTACATAATTTAAATGATAACATAAAAAAATTCTGAGGTACATTCCATCTTATATATCAGACATTTATATAAAAAAATACGCTTGAAATTACTAATGAAATTATAAGCCTACTTTGGGTACGTTTATAAATTATCATACTATTAATATGTATATTTGATTACTTAACCCTTTACCGGAGACGTACGTCTGTGAGATGTTTGCATCTACATATCTGCCCTTATATACTCTCTCTCCGACATTCCAAACTTATTTTTATGCTGTTATATTAAACAAGTGTTCTTGTTAATGGATTACTATTAAATATTAAATGTTTAAGTACACAAATTGGTAAACTATTAGACCAATGTCAGACGGGCGTCTTTTTTTGCTGCTTTTTTGCTTTATTATCCATTCACAATGTGTTAGCATTGTGAATGGATAATACCTAAGCAAAAAAGTAGGACAAAGACGCCCGTCTGACATTGGTCTTAAGTTCTTAAGATAAACTTTATAATATTAAGAATTTATCACATATATTAAAAATCACACATTCACACATTCACAATGTGTTAGCATTGAGAATGGATAATACCTAAGCAAAAAAGACTCCCGTCTGACATTGATCTTAAGTGTTCTGTTTGTGAACGGGATTTTCACGTTTCCGGTTAAGGGTTAATAAATGTTTCCATTAGATCACTATAATACATGTTTATGAGACTTTTAATTGTTTAAAAAATAAACATTTTCAATGCTGATAATTTACGCAAATGAGGGGGAAAAGAATTACTATTCAGTTTTTCCAAAATGGCTCTCATGTATCTTTTGAGTTTAAGAGAAACAATAGAATAAAAAAAAATCTTTAAAAAATATCGACATATATCTTGAAATTAAAAATGAAGAAAATGAGTCAATAAAGATAATATGTTTAAGTATAGGAAGCAAGACATTAAAATTGGACCAGATGCCTTCAAAATGAGCCATTTTCTAGAGGCATTGTATCGATTCTATCGATGCCATAGAAATGGCAACAGTGAAAAGCTTTAAATTCTTTAGAGATTTTTTTCCATTCCTTTATTACACTACAATAACTTTAACACAATTATTCTAATTGGTAAATAAATCATAATAGATATAAATTTCCAACTGGGCGAAAAATGTCCGGGCCAGGATTCGAACCAGGGATCTGCTGGCTGAAGCCACCAGTGCTCTGCAATCTGAGCTATCCCGGACGAATCTGGTGGAACTTTTTCACCCAACTAACCTTAATGATTATAGCATCTGGTCTGAAACCTGGTTCAGCTCAACATAATAAATCTCAGGTAATAGAACTCCAGAAATCGCTGGATACGAAAACACACTAGATTAATTTTAATATAAATAAAAATTATAAAAATTGTGAAAAAAAAAATAACAAAATAAAAAATTGTTTTAAAATTAATCTAGTGTGTTTTCGTATCCAGCGATTTCTGGAGTTCCATTACCTGAGATTTATTCTGTTGAGCTGAACCAGGTTTCAGACCAGATGCTATAATCATTAAGGTTAGTTGAGTGAAAATGTTCCACCAGATTCGTCCGGGATAGCTCAGATGGCAGACCACTCGCGGCTTCAGCCAGGAGATCCCTGGTTCGAATCCTAGTCAGGACATTTTTCACCCAGTTGGAAATTTACATCTATCATTCTTTTATAAGATGTGTTCGTAATTATATAAATACGTAGCACCTGTATTCGTCGTTCAGTCCGTCTCCCCGCATAAAACAGAGCAAAAACTACCCAACCGAATTGTCTGAAATTTTAAATATATAATTTTTGCAAAATTTTTTCGTGTCATTTCAAATTTTACGAAAATAGGATGTATAGTTTAATTACAGGGACAGTCAAAAGTTTTCCGTTACATTACGGCCAATGGGGGAAAATTATTTTAAGTGCATTTTAATTATGTTACTGCATTTCGAACACAATGAAATTCATATGTACTTATGAAGTGCAATAAAATATACATTCAGTACTATATACGGTGCAAAAAATATTTATAAAACTAGTTGCAGTGCAAACGCACCTCATTTGCCACGTTTGACGTGCAATTACTAACTTGTTTTTCTTAGAGCTGCACAAAAATAGATACTTATCGATACTTCGGTTTTACAATTTCATTCCTCTAAAATGAATTTCATTTTTTGTTCTAAGTTATACGTAATGGACATTAAAGAGTCCTTTACATATTTTTTTTTATTATTGGTATTAACTTACCTTTTTATAAAGTCAGTGAAAATAAAAATAGTTTTTAGAAACTATGCAATATATTTCTATATTTACAGTATAAAACTCTAACGTATCCATCAGTAAAGCTATATTGAACAGTTAGTGGTATAACTGCTACTAATTTTATTAAGATAGTTTTTATCTTCTTTATGAAATGTACATTATTATCAATAGAACAAAAGAAAAAAAATAGCGGAAAATAAAGTTTATTGAAAACTTTAAATGAAATTATTGATGTTAAATTTAAAGCATTAAATTTTTAGAATCAAGAGACACGTGTAATAGTAGCATAGTGTTTCACAACAATGAAGATAGTAAAATATAAGATTAGTAAAATATAAGAAATATAGGGCTCTAATAAAATATGCAAAATAGGACAGAAATGAGAGGGTTAATAGGACTAAGAGCAATTTTTCCTCAAAGAAAGCGAGTGAAACAGAACTTGGATGACTATGTCTACAAAAACATTAATTCGTATGTCATATATTTTAAAATTACTTTAAAATTTTTCATAGGTATAAATTATACAACGAATTATTTCTGTTATTTTTGTCTTACCATTTTGTTAATAAATATTATTGGTTGCAATGTTTATGCCTTCTGGGAAAACCAATGTGAAAATAAATCATGTGTTTCATATTTAAAAAATACTATCAACACCAAGAAAAATATATAGTTCTGGCATCTAAAAGCTAAATTGTGGCTGTAGGTTGGTTGGTTGTGTTTATGACGGCCGATTATCAGCACGAGGGATGTAGGCCTTAAGGGGGGAGGTGCCCAATGTGGCCCTAGGAAAAATAGTTCCATGTCATTCCTCTAAATTTTAGTTCCCTTTGCTAGAGCGTTCTAGAGTCTCCTACTAAATTCAAAAGCGTTTTCCTATATTCTTATGATCAATCTTATTTAAAAATTTCTGCAAATAAATGAAAACACAAGAGGTTAGTTTTAATAACCATAATTCTAGTTTTTGAAACCATTCCAGAAATCAAACGATAATTTCTCACTGCTGAAATGATTCATTATATTTTGGTCACCTAGAAAACAAGAGAGTAGAAATTCTAGATCATTTTGTCAATTCAGCGTACTTGTTTACCCTATTCGCAAAGCTCAGAAATCTATATTTCTAGTTTAGGGATTCAGAAAATGACTACTTATACATTCTTTGTGAGGCCGTATTTTTTTCCCTCAGTGAAAATCCATTTGAAATTTTATGTTAGTTTTTACCTTAAAAAAAATCCTATTTCTTAAAGAGTTTTTTACAGCAGAATTGTGAAATTGCCATATTTCACATGAGGAAAATGGTACATTTTAATTTTGATAACCTGCAACATAACATGATAAATCTTTGTACAATGATGCATATCATCTCGTAATCACCAAGGTTGGTTAATTAAAATTTTTTAAAATTAATTTTTAAGCTACTATTTATTATTATTTTCAATTTCTTTATAAAAAGTACAATATATTTTGTTTTGTCTTTTTAGCCGTGTTACAAATAATCTCAACATAAATTCAAATAGTGAAACGAATAAACACATTGGAGCTTTGATTTCAAATAACAGTTGTGTATATACATATTTAAAACTTATTAATACTTATGCTTAAAAATATGTCTCTTATTCTGAGATAGTTCCAATATAATTGTTTAATGAATATATCAGTTTACTGATTTAAGTCGCGTATCGTATTTATTTTGTAATATATTCTACCTATCTATGTAGAAATAATTTCTACATTCAGCATAAAGACAGGGGAAAGTCACATATACATAAAAGTAATAACATTTCATTTAAGTTTTCAAATGCATGTAATAGTCACTGCATACCTTCCAAGTAAAACGATTTTCGAATTCTGATATTTCCATATAGAAGTGATTGTTTTATTTAATAGTAAAAATTTGTGAATCCGCCAGAGTAAACTGAATATATTTGAAAAGAGTTGTACGCAAAGTCAGGAGCTGTAGTATTTATGACTAATGTATGCAATCTATAACTTGGTTCCCTTTTTTTTTCTTCATTTAATAGTAATTAACAGAACAAGTGTTTTTGTGATATTTTGCGTAAATTTGCATATGAAGCAGTTTAAGAATTGATGCGGCAGTTTTATTTATCAGCAACAAATGCAATTTGCAAAAATATTGAATTCCGCAACGAAATATGTATTACATCACTTTCTTTTAAATAACCAATTGATACATTTCACCCTCAAATCTCTAAAGTTAAAAGTAGTCTACGTTCTTCAATTTTTCCCCGGAACATGATTAGGAAATTAAATTTAAGATAAATTGTTTATAAAAGAGAAAACGGTGTGTGTGTGGGTGTTGGGGAGGGGGGAGGGGAGGTGTTTTTGCCGTATCTTACCATAATGTTTAATTCGTCAATATTTCTCTCCCAACGTAATGCGCTAAGTTAGGTATGATTATTAGTTGTAAGAGGTAATCGTTGTTACATTATATGTATTCGGAACTCAAGATTATAATTTGTTGCTTACCACAATTTCTGCCCTTTTATTACATTTTAAAAAGCTTTTTTTTTTTTTTTCGAGGAAATTCGGTAATTATGAATTGTCCGTAATATGGAATACCTCAATATCAGTTGCATGCGGTATTGCAGTGAATCGCAAATATGCCGTACGACTTCCTATTTATCTCATGAGACACTGTTCTGTTTGGATAACTGTTGTTACAAAATGTAAAAAAAAATCTGTAAAGTTACAAACATTTTTGTAGTAAAATGGGATTTCTAGGACATTTTATGTAATGGCAACAACAAAACTTTATGTAACAGAAAAAAAAAAGTTACAATTCATGTAAAAAAAAAATCTTTTGCACCTTAAATCAAAATACTTGTAAGGTTACTAAGATTTTTTTAATATACTAAGATGCCTAAAACTTTTTATGCAACAGGTTACAGATAAAATTATAGTAAGATTACTGTAATTTCTGTAGATTATTTTCTAAAGATACAGATTTCTGTACCTTTACAAAAACTAATTTTGTAGATTTACAACTTTTTTCGTGCAGAGTACACATAAAAGTTTAGTAACCATACAGATTGCTGTGCCTTTATATCTGTCTTTATTTCTGTTTTTTGAAAGTAAGTTTTATAAAATTCGTAAGTTCAGTATAAAGTTGAGCAGATATATTTATTGGTGTGTTAGTCGGTTTTCCTCTATGTTAACTTGTTGACAAGTGAAGATGTTATGTTTTTAAAGATGGAGTATTCCGGGTAATATGGAACATCAAGACAACTCAATCAACAATCAACTCATCATCAATCAACTAGACAACTGTTTAATGTAGAGTCTAAAAATTAGATATTTTTTACTCAAACTACTTAAAAGGAAAATAAATAACAGTAAACTTACATAAATTATATATATCACTAAATTGTGAAAAGATTAACGAAATTTCAAAAGTTCAAGCTCAAAAAATAAAACTTAAGGCAAAAAAAAAGAAAAAAAAAAACATTTGGCTGGAAACAATAGACAGCATAATTACAAAATTTATAAACCACTTGTTTATAACCAGGCGACGATTGTAGTTTGCTTTTGAGTACTATTTTCATTCATTTTAGTCCGTAGTCTTTTTATTTTGGGCTTTTCTTCTCATTTTTTATTTCGTATTTCTATTCGCCCACAATCACCACACTTTCCATTGCAAAAATAAAGTGAGCATCTTTCATGCAGCCACCGATTGCATGTTATGCATTGAATCCAGTTCGCTTTAGACTTTGTTTCTTGATATGACTCCAGACACTCTGTACATTCAGAGTCATCAAATTCCAATCCAATACTGCCTTCAGAATCCATAAGAGGAATACTTTCGTCACTGTCGGAAGATAACTCACATTTAAGTTTCTTCCTCAAGTGAGGTGTTTTCAGTTGATCTTTTCCTTCCTTTTTTTACACATTTTACTTCGGCTCAGCTGTCGTTCTTTGACGCTTTCTTTCTTCTTTTGCTATTTATTTCCTTCTTTTTTCATGTTTATAAAATGTGTGCTTATAATATTTGCAGCCTTTTGCTTTGACTTACTTGGCTGTATAGATCATTTGACCATTGGGGTAGCAGACATTTTGTTTAATAGTTTAGATGGTGAGAATTGTAAACTGCTTACGTTTTCCTTATTCATACTTGGTGAACCACAACTGTTGCTGAGAATATTGTGATAAGTAGCAGAATGCGCTAATATACGTTCATTTAAATATAAGTTCTACTTAAATCGCAGTGATGAATTTATTGAACCGAAAAATAAAAATATATTTTGCGGCATCTGTCCCTCAACCTCAGTGCGGCATCTGTCCCAAATTGGCGGTTAAGATGCCGCGTCGCCACTTTGTGTCATGTGAGCAACGCGAGAGAAAGACAAGCACATGTCTGTATTCTACGAGTATCTAGTCTACAGTTGCAATCGGTTTTGGGATCAAATCTCTGTTTATTTTGATTAAAATATGTTATAAAACTTTATTAGAATAATTTTAGCAACTTACCATGCAGGTTCGAACCATAAAAACCGGCATAAATATGTAAATACTGGCAATTAAGCGGTGGAAACGCATACAACACTGCAGACAGCACTTAGGCACACAACGAAATTCTTAATTTTGCCTAGGGAGCACTAGTGTCGCCAATAGAATCTCTGCGGCATCTGTCCCACGGCGGCGTCTGTCCTCACTTTACTATATACAAAGCTTTTTCTTTACTTTTAATGTATCTCATTTTTCTATTGACTTTCAAATAAAAATGTAAATGGCATTTCATAATACCCCAACTTCATTTCTCCCTATGTCTAATATATGTTTGTTTTGATCGGTCATTAGATTTTGAGAAATTTAGCATCAATTTTATCGATTGTGTAAATTTTCGACGGTAAAATAAGTCTTAAATGGTTAGGACATTATACTCAAAGATCTTTTTTTTTTCTTTTTGTATTCTTAATTGATGCTAATGTCGATACAGTAAAATAATGATAAAATATATTACGAACAAAAACTATACCGATGAAAACCAGACAAACATTATTATTATCATGTTTGTTAATATAACAGTTTTATAATGATATACATAATGCAGCCAAAATGGTTTCATTAATAATAGCCAGAGGCAATTTGAGAATGCAGTAAAAGAAGTATTTACTTCTCATATAATGATTATAGATCGATTTTATAGACTAGATTTCTTTAAATTTTCTCGCTTTTCTTTTTAAAAATATGCTGCACTAAAAATATATCTTAGGTATTATATGGGAGAATCGCATAAGAAAATTACTGGGGAATTTAAAATAACTCGAAGTAAAAATACTGAGCAATGCAAATGTCATGATAGATATTTAATGTACATTAAAGCGGTTTTTTTTTTTCGATTTTAAAAGTATTACAAAACATTTGGAAATATTTTGGAACTGTGAAAGAAAAACTTTTGTAGTTTAAAACGCATTAGAAAACAGACTCATTTATTTTAGTGTACATTAGTTTGGACGGATTTAAGAAATTTATTTAGTACAGCTTTCAGAAAATATGTTAATACTATAACAAATGTTATATAAAGTTATTATTAATGTTTTAGCTAGACAGAGCTGTTAAAGTTTACTATGTAAAATAAATTTAAATAAAATGGTTTTTAAAAATTGTTATGTTTTAAGAGGATTAGGGGATAAGCATTTATTTTGACTACCGCTCACCGAGAGATTCTTTTTATATTTATTTCTAAGACTTTTCGGTAGTTTTAATATTTCCTGCCTCGAGTAATCGATTTTATATTCCATATCGTTTAAATATTTTATATAAGATCAAAAACATACATATCTTAATAAATAAAAATGTGCTGCAGTAGCAAAAAAAAAAAAAAAAAAAAAAAAAATTCCAATACGAAGCGTTCATTAATATCATAGCATATATGACATCATAAATTAAATTTAAATAATCAACGAATTTTAGAAAAAAAAGATCATGGTAGGAAGAAAAAAAAAAAAAAAAAAAAAAAGACTAATCGAATTATTTCCTAATTGACATTTATTATTTTCATTATTTTTGTAAATTTTCCGATTTAATATTTAATATATATATATATATATATATATTATTTCAATATATTTTCAGAAATATTTATTTTTTAAAATTTAATGCTTGGTGAAACTTTGATTTAAAAAGTTGAAACATTCATGCAATTATATATTTGTTTTATTTTAGTTATATAACATTATAGTAAAAATAGATTTATAACACTTTAATTTATGCTTGCATCGGTGGTGAATAACAACTACTAGCTAAATAATTTTTTTAAAGACACACTTGTATTTTAAATGTCTATCATAGTTGAAAATATATATAAAAGAAAAAAAAAAGCTGGGGAAATCTACATAATATATGATTTATCAAATAATAATAAGCGTATATTAAACAGTAAGTAAATAATTATTGAAATCATTTCTAGAATTTCATGAAAATATTTATATGCTCATTGTATACAGGGTGGTTATAATTAAACTTCCCCTATAAACAGTATCCTATAGCGCAAACGGGTGAGAGGAATCCAATGAAATTTGGTATATAGACTATACACGAGATGCGCTCACGGAATTTCAACAACAACAACAACAAAAAAAAATAATAATAATAGTTCCTAAATGTCCACCAGAGAGCGCATTTTCCAAAAAAAAAAAAACATTAAATTTAACACAATAAACTACCAAAAGGGAATACAAAAACAATATTAACAATCCAGAACAAGAATTATGAGTAATAAAATGTAAATCGACTGTTTTGGCCGTTTATTGTGTTACATTTAATGTTTTTTTTTGGAAAAGCGCCATCTGGTGGACATTTTGGAACTATTTTTTTTTCGAAATTCCGTGAGCGCATCTCGTGTATAGTTCATTGCATTCCATTCTACCGTTTGCGCTGTAGGATGCTGTTTATAGGGGAAGTTTAATTATAACCACCCTGTATACCCTATATATGTAAAATCCTAATGAAACGAATTTATGAAACGATTTTATAAAACGACTGATTAAACAACTGATTATATTTAACGGCGATTTCTCCTAACATATGGAATATTATGAGGTGAAATCAACAACAAATATCGGTATTGACCGTACACTGTAAAAAAAAATTCCGCAACGTTCCTGGGAAAAAATGGGCAGCTGAGTTGCCCATTATTTCCAGGAAAAATTTCTTGAAAATGACTGGAACTTTACTGTATTTGTTAAAAACATTCTACAGAAATGCCAGTAAGTTTCCTGCGAAATACCAGGAATATTTCTGTTGACAGCAAAACATTACTGACATTTCACAGCATACGGGATCCGCAGACGATTTTTACATTTCCTGTTGACAATTTTCGCTTTATTATCATTATTTATTGGAATTAAAAAATATTTTAAAATTGACATCAACATTATTATTTATATTCAAGGCTGGAGTAGCACAGTTGAAGTTTATTCCAACAGAGCGAAAAATGTTCAGACCAGGGATCGAACCTGGATACTTGGCGTGCCGTGCCAATGCCTTACCTGTTAGGCTATTCGGACCGATACCTGGCTGACATAATTCACTCTTATTAGTTGGACTTGGCTGCGAACTGCAGCGCTAGTTATTATTTATAATTTACACGAAAAAATAAATTTCCAGTTAAAATTCAATAAAGTAAATATATATATATGATATATTGTTTCTGAACTTTGATTGAAATATAAAAATATATAAATGTAAATAACAATTAGAAAAAAAATCTAGACATAAAATATTTTGGATTTTCGTCAGTAATTATGTTACTTTACAAGTTAGATAAAATACATATAAATTTTCATGAAAAAAAAAAATCCTAAACGTAATTGTATATTTTTTCCGAAAAAAAAAAAAAAATCAAATTTGCAGCAATTCAAAGTGTCAAATATATATCAAATTTAAATCAAATTGTAAAGTGTTAAAATATAAAATTAATTAAAAAAAAAAAAAGTCGAGAGGTAGCATCGAACTCGGGCCGTACGGGTGGCGTGCGAACCTTCTGCGTCCACACTACGAAAGACACATTGAGAACTGCAAACTAATGGGTATTTGAAACGTATGCTAAACCTCGGCATCTAATTTCTGAAAATCTAAGGCCCATTTGAAGAAATTCTTTCACAAGAATAATTAGAGATAAGAACTCTAAAACATACTTTAAATTAATCAAAATCGGTGAGAATCATATTTGATGGTCCCCTGGTTAATGGAGATCAAATAATAGGTGTATTTTTTTTACACGGTCTGCTCCTTAAACATTCCACAGACAAGTACGAGAGATAATCTCTTAGCGATGTCACAGAGGTATTGTATTTTCATCTGAATGGTCTTGGCAATAGAGACGTAAAGGATTATGTCGTCTATTGATTTATTTGCATTCCATATTAATTTTTTTATATTCATTTAAGGAATTCGTTTTCGACACTCGCGCGCGAGCAACGGATTATAGCAAAAAAATAATAAATGACGGCCGCAGCGTTTTGCTGTTTCCAAATTTTGTTCAGGAACGTTTCAGATAAGAAAACCAGAATTTCACAGGAAAGAGCTAAATTATTCTGAAAACCTGAGAAAAGGCGAAACGCTCCTGGATTTTACATGTAACGTTACCATTTTTTTTTACAGTGTAGATCTCAAAACTGGTATTAGAATTTCACAATTTGAAATAGTTTTCGATGGATTATTTTTTTTTTAATTTGAATTTAATTTCTCTAATGATGGCAACCAGTTTCGCCCATTTTTGCGGAAATTGGGAGGAAACGGATAACGATGGGGATTATTAGATTTCTTCTCTTTAGCCATTTTCAAATTGAAATCTCGCTTTCATCTCTCTCTCTCTTCTCATCTCTTTTATTTCAATCGGTAGTGAAGACAATATTGCGATTAAATTATATTTTCAGGAGAATTTGATAAAATATTTTTTTTTTCACATTTCGACCGTTAAGACTAAAAAGAACATGGAAATATGCATGATGGTGTATTAAAATAAGGAAAAGAATTCTTGAATAAGATATACCTGTTCCTGAAAATATCTAAAATTCGATCAAAACATAAAATATAAGTGTAACTTGGTTCTGAAAGCTATTCCCAAGCAGATGCAGTTTTTACACCGCGAACCTAAAGGAAGAATAATGTCCATAGTGTCGTTATAAGTCAGAAAGATAGCGACATTTTTCACCTAACCATTTTATACAAGCTGTTTTTCAAATGTGTAATTGGTCTTACTTATTAGTCCCAAAACAATCATCAGTTGCTAAGACAGCGATGGATTAGGCCATACCGAAAAATGCCACTTTCAAACAGAAAAGCATGGCAACCCGAATAGAGAAGATAGTCGCCGTTAAATTTATAATATTATTCAATCATACATAACCTGGTAAATTCTTTAAACAGGGCACATTACTAAGTTTTTAGAGGCTGTGGAGTCTGAATGGGGGTTGGCTGGCGTAGCTCGCAGGGGGTTGAGTCCCCTAGTTAATTATAAAATTTAAAATGATAGCACATGAAGTTTGGATGCAATCCTTGCCAAATAATATCAGACATTTATTTATTCAATGGAGATAATTTAGAATGCAATCATGGTCACACCGATCTTAGCGGCTAATCTATGGCGTATGTGTCTTCTATTCTCCACAGACCATTATTTTTAAGGAAAATTAGAATATATCTATTTATATATATTATATATTATATTCTTACATTTAACATGGAGGCATGCAAACAATCATCATTTAACATACAGACTCTTAAGTCATAGCATACGAATACACAATTGGAAAAATTGCAGAAATAAGAAGTTGGGTGGGGCGAAAAAAACCGAAAAATTTATAATCTAAATGTAATAGCGCGGAAAAGATGCCTTTTGTAATAAAGAATAAATTCGTAAAATATTACATCCGTCGGTTAATATCTTTTACCGCCGCAAGGTGGCTAAATTTTTCAAAATACGCCAAAAATATGTTTTTTTTTTTTTTTTTAATCATCCAAACCTACCAATACAAATTCTAATAGAACGGAATACCTACAGGAAGATATCAAAAAATGTCCCGGTAAATGCTAATTATCATGAAATCATATCTTTTACTGCCGCAAAGGTACCATATTTTTTTTTTTAATGTAAAAATTTTAATTTTTTCATTTCTTCTAAATTTTTAAATTTTCTGTAATTTGTCCAGAAGTAAATAAAGTTACTTTATATCTATTAATATGTCACAATTATTTATACTATTTGTAATAGTTCGGAAAATAAAAAAGTTAATCATTCATTTTTTTTTACTATCGCTCCAGCTCCAGCTGTTTTACTGCATATCAGCAGTTCATGCACCACAAATCACAAAAATGATATAAAATGAACAAAGTATTTTAGTATTTTACTAATAAAAATACGGAGATACAGAGATGTTTTACAAAAACGGGTTAAATAATATTAAAGTGAAGAAGTATTTAATGCAAATGAATTTTATAATATAACTAGTTTTTAAATGAAGCCATTATTCCTCAAGAGGTCAAAATTTATCAGACATGATTGTCCCTCTGATCCACAAATTTTATCAGGGCTTCGGTGACTAATTTAAAGCATCCTTCTACTGATTGAGTGGGGCGAGAAAAGTTATAATAGCTAATATATTTAATTAAACATTCTAAACTCACCAACGTTGTTAGAACGTCAGTCGATAGAGAAACCGTAACTTGTAGTTCCGTTAGTTTACAGTTTAGCCAGTCGGCTAAATCTATACAATTTTAAGTTTCAAAGTTTAAGTTTGGAATGATAAAGTGACGGATAGCACTATTCGAGTCCACGGAACTTCGTGTTTTGGCTATTTTCTTCATGCCTGGGGTCCAAATGTTCTCTCCTTCATATGCTATCATTCCAATGAGGCAATTTTCGTGATTTTCGAAATAGGCATTTCGTGAAATTACAGGGACTATAATCTTTTGTCGATGATCTTGCAAGTAACGAGAGTATAACTATTGTACACAGTTTCCGGAAAGATGATTGTGATAATTGTGAACCAGTTGATGCAGTACACTTTCATGATGTACTCAGACAGTACGGCAAGTTAAGAAGAGGGTTTTTCTGTCCCAACGTAGAGTCTTAAAATCCGATAAGCAGTGTTAATCTACCTTGCGTGAAATATTGGTTCAGGGACTCTGCAAAAAAGGTAAATTTAACACACGCCTGTTGAAAGAGCTTGCAATATTTCAGACATATACACCTGTTCAGTTGACAAACTATCTTTACCAACAGGTAGGTGATCAGAGTAAATTGGATAGAACTATGCATTTGGTAATGATTCGTAAATCACAAGTCATCAACCAACTGGGTCACAATATTACAGAGAGCATGTCTTTTGTCATCGAAATGCTCAAAAAGATTTCTCAGCGGAAGCTCATAGAAGTGAGGGCAAGGAAGCCACATCAAAGAGATATGTCCTTCCTTGACTTCGCGAAGATGAAACTTTGCTTTGCAGATATTTCTATCTTTAGGGCCATCAATTTATAGAGCAAAAAGAGTGTATTACAAAAAAAAAATCAAATGAAATATGACCCTCTAGTAGCGAGAAAATAATTTTTCGTGTAGGCAACTGCAGGTGTTTCTATCGTTGAGTAGATTTTTTTTTTATATAATTACAGAGATCATGGTTACCAATTTGCCTGAAATTAATAATATAAAATGCATTTCCAAGCCTATCAGAAGGGCAAAAAATCTGAAAATATTATAAAAATTCTGAAAATTAAAAAAACGAAAAATTTAATTTTTTAACATTTTTTAGAAATTTTGGAACTTTTGAGGCGGTAAAAGCAATGATGTCACACAAATGAAATTTTGCTGTTACATTACTGATATCTTGGTGTAACTATTAGAAATTAAATTAGTATGTTCGGATAGTTTAAAAAAATCGGAAAAAGCATGTTTATTTTGAATTTTTCCGAACTTTGGCCCCCTTGCGGCGGTAAAAGATATTAAACAATCGGTGTAATATTTTACGTATTCATATATATATATATTTTTTTACAAAAGGCAACTTTTCTGCGATATTACGTTCCGATTATAAACATTTCATTTTTTTCAACCCACCCTAATGAGCAGGTCATTACATATGGTATTGATAAATGACAAACTTGTACCACTAAGAAACAACATCAAACAAAAACTGTCTATTGTGGAAAAATGGGAGGTAATTTTATAATTATGAGGGCATTTTTAAAGACATGTTCTTTCAGTTCTATTATTTTGTTTCAGTTAGTTATATTTCATGTGACATGATTTATTTAATTATAAATTTAAATTAATTTCATAATCCCAGATCCCATGGCATCTTTATATGAAATGTACAGTCAAGCGGATTGTTTAATATATAAAACACCAAAAGTCACATACACTTACATGCAGAATATACGAAGAATGGGTTCTATTACATTTGAATAACTAGCAAGAACATTAGAATTAACATTAGAATAATTAATGTATTGTAATTAGTTGGAAACAGTTTCCTACACCGAATTAGGTACTCTTTCAAATTGCTTGGTAATAAATTGCTATTGCAACTCGCTGTATCAACCATATTCCGTCCATGTTGTCATTTCTCTAAAAGTTCTTGCTTCAGATCTACACATTTACTTTAAAAATCCAGATTGGAAACATTATTTACATATGCAAAGTTTGTTTTAGCGGTCTCTTTTGCAAAAATTTCTATTCTCACAACTGTAAATATATTCTGCTAATTTTAAATGTATTTCAAGTAGAAAAATTTCAAGAATTTGAAAATTAATAAAGATTATTCAAGGTTACTTTAAAATTTTTTAATTCATCTTATTTATTAAAAAGAGAAATTTTCCAACGAAAAATTTCTTCTAGAGATCTGAGCAATCTTATGTAATATTTCCAATAACAAATATAAAAAAAAAATAAGTAGCCTACATTAATTTAGCAATCAAGAATTATCCGCTACTCTCCATTTCCAATGTCATTTTATTCACATTAAACAGATAAAAAAATTAAAATAACAAAAATTATAATTAAAAATAAATAAAAAAAATGGGCAATACATAATCTAGTAAATAATAATACATTCGTTTGCGAAATAGAGCAAGTTAGATGAAAAAAAAAAAAACTTCAAAGTGTAAAGTACAATTACTTCTCGTAAAGTACAATTTGGAATTCAAAATATATGTTACTGTACCATTAATCAAAAATAATACTTTACATAATATTATTAAATGATACTATTATTAAAATAACATAATTAACTATTCAAGCTATAGAAAAAGCATGAAGGCATATTACGCAAAATATTTAAATATCACAGTTAATTAAAATGGCGCATATTAATGAAAGACTTATAAATGTATGAATCGCTTATATTTATCATCACAAGAACAGAGAAATATATCAAGATATACCATTTATGAAATAGAATTATTTAACTATAAAAATCTCATTTTATTACATTTTTTTTATATTAGTAATTTTATATTTCTAAAACCATATCTACTGAAAAGGTTATTTAATATAATACATATATTTTACGATCCACTTATGCGATATTTAAAATAAGTAAATGATTATTTAATAAGGTGAAATAAAAGATCGTGATACACGGGAATTTTTTCATTCGCTTTCAGAATGGTATCATTATCCAATCGAGCGTTGTTGGTGAAGTTGTTCTATTTGAACTGAGAGTCAGCAACAGTTGCGTTGTGAAAATTTCGCACGGCGAAAGACAGAAGACGAAAAATAGCCCCATATTGTGTTCTGGAATACTGCAGCTTGTCCAAGGTTTAAAAGAAACTGTCTCCTTGGAGGATCGGACACGAGGTGGAAGACCCTTGTAGGCGGAGGTCCGTATTACTGCGGGGGAAACCACTATGAATGATTTAGCGGCACAATCGTCCACGAGGAGTAGTACTTATCGCAAAGTTGGAAGGATATTGGATGTGCCTCGCTCATCGATTCGACATATCCTCCACGGGATATCGCATCCCTATCCCTACAAATTAAAATCACTGGAGTTAGAAGTGTGAGACACAGCTATGAGGGAATCATTTGCCGGTGGGCTATGGCACCCATTGAAAGGCAGTGGTTTTACAACGTTTTCTGGACGGATGAGGTGCACTTAACCCTACACGTTGATGTTAACAGCCATAAAACTCGTATATGGGCGACATCTAATCCTCGTGACTATACACCAACTCACTGGATCCTGCCATGTTGACAGTCTGGTGTGATTTCACATAATATTTAATGCGGACAATTCCTATTTCAAGAACCGTGTTTCATATTGAGCTGGAATACGTGCAACGTAACCACTGAGCGTTATCTCACTCTTTTTTATGACATAGTTGTGCCAGTAATAAATCAAAGATGTGTGTTATCTGTAATAAATTTTATGCAGGATGAGGCAGCACTACACTATGCCAATACAATAAAATGATTCCTATTGAGTACCTTTGGTGAAGACAGAATGATCAGTCGAGGTTGCAAGATATCATTGCTTCCACGATCACCCGGCCTCACCTCGGTAGACTTTTGGTTGTATGGCTATTTAAAATCACCTGTGTTCATTCGCTTCAACATTTGCCAATCTCAAAGATTCCGGCGTTGTAATAGGCGATGTAACAAGCGTTGGATTCCATACGTTGTGTAGTAGAATGTTCTGGAGGTCATGCTGAACATTTTTTATAGCAAGAATAAATGAATGGCGCTGACTGTTGTTCGGTTGATTGAGTTTCGGGTCGTCAGCGCCCTCTACATGTGACATTTTAACAAAAGAAAACATTCCTGTTAAATTAAATCCGACTACTTTGTGACTTTTTCTTGAAAACCGCACTTCTTTAAAATAAAATGTTTTCTTTTTTATCTATTTTTTAAATTTTAACGAACTTCTGATCCACCCAGTCTTTTAATATTAGTAATTAAACCAATCATATGCAACAAATAAATTTGAATGCCTTCTCTAGATTTTATTTGTTCTTCATGTAGTTTATTTTATATGTTTCAAATGATATTTTTATAATTTAAAAGATTATTTTTTTATAATACCAGTTTGTATAATATTATACGAAAATATGAGTGATCGAAAGCCTTTAAGACTTTATGATAAAAGGCAATATATGAGGAGGTATAATTGTACTAAATTTAAAATTCTTTTATAATTAATTCAGCAAATTTATGTAAATTTAAATTTTAAGTTTTTTTTAAAAAACGGAGAGGCAATAAAATACTCTGTACTTTTTTTCAATTATATAATATACTTTGTATTCAAATACCTTTGTAATAAATCTATATGCATCATATTGAAAAAAAGCATGATGAATTGAATTTTTTAAGGGGATAGGATACCTTTGAACACGTCGAAAAAGGAAAAAAAATACCACTGTGTTCCAAGCTTCAAAACTAGTGTAATAAGTCAGAAATAAAAATCAAACTTCATTTAAATATAAAACTCATATTTATATTTATAGTGAAAAAAATATTGTAAATTCATAAATAATATTGACATGATAAATTTAAAAATATATGATAAGAGAAAAAAATTTGAAAATATGCATATATTGAGGGAATTTTGGTGAAAATAAATGCATAATACTGTTACCTCTATAGTAAAACCAGAATATTTGTAAAAAATATTGAATAAGTTAAAAAATTAACAAAGAATAAAAACAAATTCACTTTAAAAAATATTTTTAAAGTAAAAAACAAAAACAAAATAAAATCTTACCTTTTCTGGTTTTAAGTTGTAGATAATACAGTAATGAATATGTGGTGAAAAGGTTTTTTGATTAACAAGCATAGTTTTTTAGTAACACTGCGCGCAGTATCAAAATTCATCGTTTTGAATAAACGCAATGCAAAGTTTAATTATCCTATATAGTCTGAATATGTAGTCTTAATAAAACGGCCATAATTACTAAACGAATGGGATTTTTTTTAATGCGGTTTATTGCATTTTGTTCAGAAATGATTACGAAATCAAAATATGTTTTAAAAAATTTCGAAAATGTTGCAGGTTTAATGGTATCCTACCCCCTTAAATGTTCATAAGGCAAAAATCACATATCTCGATAATACATCACAATGATTTACAGCCTTAATAAAAAATATATATAAAATGTTTCTTTATTCTTACTCTTATATGTATAAACTAATAAACAAAATATACTTCTACCATTTATATTAAATATATTTCTCTGTGTAATTTTTGTCCACATTCAAGTATAATTTGTTATGAAGTAATTATATGTGTATGCCCACCCTAAGTATAAATTTATTGGTATAATGTTATTATTTATAATTCTATACAAAAAATGTTTCATTTTAGATGTATTAATGAAAAATTGTATTCTATAGAAATCAGTTTCAAAAGCATTAACACCAAATCACTTTAATTTATCCAATAACGTACCATATTTAAATAATTTTACAAATGATAAAAATGATGTTTATTTTCTGTGTATTTCTTTATTTTTAAAAACGTACATAAAAGCTAAATCCTTATGTTACTTCTTTTGAAATATTTTAGAATATATTTTATAGAAAAGTTTGCATTTTTATGCTAAAAATATTTAAATTCCCCGACATGAAATTTTAATCTGCGGTAGAAATGGGTATAAAATTTCTTTTGCAAAAATCCGATGAAATGAAGTCGGATCTAAATCAGTTTTTGCTATTTTTTTTTTTCAAGACGAAATTTGTTGAATGCATTTCCTTTGATATTTCAATTTGACAGAATCAAGGCAAAAATAGTTTTATGTTCCAAGTAATAAAAAAAAGGATTTAAAAAATATACCGTGATTTGAAAGCAAGTACAGAAATTTAACGCTACAAATGTTTTTAAATTTAAAAAAGGAAGATTATTTTTTCTCCATTTTTCGTGAAGTAAATATTAAATACATTTTATACAAATGTAAAGTAAAATGTATGTTGAAATATGTCAAATATGCATTTTATAGATAATGAACAGTATAACTCAAATTAAATTTTAAAAAGTATTGTAGAAATTATTAAATGCAGATACAGAGGCAATTTTTTTTAAAATATATAATGTATAGAAGAACAATCATAAATTTTACGTAAAACTTTTGTTTGCCCGTTATGAAAGAAAATTTAAAAATATTAGTTTCGGTGACCTAAATCAAAATCTTAAATTTATTAATGAATATTCATCATTATTATTTACAGTCATTTTAAATGCATTTTAACATAAAATGTTTATTATTAGAACACAATATCTGTATATTCTCCATAATAATTATTACCTTAAATATAACCATTTACTGAAAAATTATAATTCATATTCTTAATTATACTTTAATTGCATGAAACTACAGTAAGAAAGTTCTTTTGTTGAATAAAGACACTTTTAAAACAAAAGTTTGAAATTAATCAGTGAGAAAGATTTTATTTATACTGAAACATTTGAATTTTTTTTTATTTATATTCTCGATTTATATTTTTATAAGAGGTAATTCCATTGTGAGTAACGTAAAGTGTGAAATTAAATAGTACCAACATTATCAACATTGACGTTGTGGAATTAAAATTACAATAGGCTATAAATAGTTTAATGTGATTCTTTTCGGTTCTATAAATGAGTAATTGTCGAAAATAATGTTATACGTTAGTCACTTTATATCACTTAAGCATTCATTACCGTAATGTAATTTTAAATCATTGTCAATAATGAAAGTGTATTTTACTTAAAATTTTCTATATTTATGTACTTTAAATAATCTGATAAAAAACTATTACTATCCGAAGTTCACCAGATATTTCAATGCGTAATATCAGTTATTTGAAATAAAGTTCATGTTTGTATCAATTTTATTAAATGTTTAAAAAATATCTTTTTTCACCGGGTTTAAAGATTTTTTACTCTTATTCTAAATTTCTATTATATACTATACATTTCTATTCATTTTGTGTGTAAACACACACACAGACAAAACGCTGGCATGCAAAACACACGCAAACGTGTATGTATGTACATATATTTTTATCATAAAAAAATCCACCAAAATAATTAGTTTTTATGATTTTGGTTTATAAAACTTACCATATTGAGTTCATTTTATTTAATGAAAGAAAAAAGAAAACATACTGATTTGATATTTGGATTTACATGTTTTATGTCATCAAATAATAATCATAAATTAATCTTTACTTTCGCACAAATAGGTAAACACAAAAAGATTGTCGGATAAAAACTAAAGTTTTTCAAACGGAACGTAAAATAGTCGAAATTTATACCTCCCATATGAAATAAATGAAACTGCATAATTTATTTTTAGACTGAATATTGTTAATGTCGTCATATAAAGTATTGAACGAGGAGAGAATCATTTGACTTTAAGTGTTATAGAACTGAAACACGATGAAACAAACTTGACTTTAAAAATTTAATGAATATAATAACGGAATAAAACTGAAATGTTTTTCAGATATTTTGTAATGCTGTTTATTTTCGTTCAGTTTTAGTGAAAAATGAAATTGTAATATTTAAATACTCATATTTACCATTTAATTTTTAAACGTTAGTTTTATCGAATTATACTTTCCAGTATTTTATTTTATGCCTAACTTGATGCTAGTCAGACTTATATACATATTTTTATCTCTGCACTTTCGCGAATCACAATACATTTACAATAAGAAAATATATAACAGTTGTGTTTGTAACGTTCATGTATCTAATTTTGTCATATAAATCATTTGTGATAACGGCTTCATTGACGTTTTAGGGTAATTTTGCTACGACAATCATTTAGTTTGAGAAGTATATACTAAAAATGAAATTAAGTTTTATAACGTAAGAGGGATGTTAAAGTACGTACTGCAAAGAAAACGTCAAGAAAATGAAGGAAAATCGTCACATCGAGAAACTAGGCTGGCGCATACGGAACCTGCATAATACTAAGTAAGCAAGTTAATTTGTAAACATTTAGTTCATGTCGTCAACAATCCTATGGTATTATCAAAAGTTGAAATCAGCATTAAGATTGCTTTAGTTCACATTTCAAAATTCGGCTTTCATTATTTGTAGCGTGTTATAAGACGCCTATAAAACAGCTATTGCCGCATGTTAAAGTCTATTCTTAAAGCCCCTTTGAATATTGTATCTGTCTGCATCTGAAAATAATTCTGTTATGCCCTAGATGATGCTGCCATTGGCTCAAGACGATTTTAGTTTGAAAGCATTAAGGAATATCCGGACACTTAAAGCTTTAAAATTTTCGAAATTTTAATTTTTTTTAGATGTTAAGCCACTACCTTTTCTGAATATTTTGATATAATTGTTTCCTTTAAATTTCCATTAAAACAGAATTTATGGATTTTAGAATTATACCCACTCAGTAGCTGAAGTGGCGTTTCCGAAACTTTGAAGTATTTTTTCTCTAAATGACTCTTTTTAGCATAACGCGCACGATATCTCAAATACTTCCGAATATTTTTTTATGAAATTTTCAAAACATATGTTTCATGTTAGCCTGTATAAACGGAACCTGAAATTTCCTTTTTATTGTTGAAAAAATATAAGTTTTAAATATTGTTGTAAGTTTTGCGTTAGCAAGTTTGCGTACAACTTTGTATTAAAAATATAAAAATGCTTTAATTACAACTTTATTTAGGTTAAGAGTAATTGTTACCATATGAAGTATAAGTAGGCACTGAAATTGTCATTCTAGCTGGAAAATGTATTTTGTAATCCTACGCGTAATATGTTATGCCGATTGTCTGATAGTTTGGAGTCCCCTCTAAATGCTAATTCTGCATTTTGAATTTTTTGAAATATTTGAAATGAAAGAAAATACTTATCATCTTTCAATCACAAACAAAATTGTGTGTTAAAATCAAATATATTTTAAGATATTAAATGTAGAAAATGTTTTTTTTTTTCAATTTTAAGAATCTTGAGACCCCCTAAGAATGTAATATTGGATGCGGAATACTTCTACCATGTGGTCACTGAAGTGCTCATTTGCACAATATTGTCGTTAATAGAGCTTAATTTTTTGTTCAGCGTATTAACAGTAATACCTTATGTGGAATAACACCGGTATGAAACTGTCAAATACTGCGATCAGTAAGTCGGAACTTTAATAAACATGTGTTTGTGTGCTGAAATCTGAGTCGACATATCTTACCATCTGACAGTGAAAAAAATATAAACTGAAAATTGAGCACATTATAATTTTAAATCTATGGAAATTTGTGATCATTTAAAGATTAACAAATTCTTTAAATGAAATGTATGCCTGTTTAAACGTTAAGTTCATGACACATAGGATCTACTACAATTATTTCACTATAACACGAATTGTGCAAGATTTGTCATTACAAGAACTATGCCGACGATAGCACCGTGCTGTGATAATCGAAAGGATTGTTTATGGTTATTAGCGTCATAATCAGACATCGATAAGCTTTTCTCTCACTTCAAATATTCAAACTATTTGAAGAATATAGAAGAGTTTTAATTTTTTCCGTTAAAATATCCAAATGTGTTTTTTAGTAATTAATATTTGGAGATTCTTATGGACCTAAATTAAAGCACGAATAAATCAAAATTGCTGCAAAATAATACTTCTTATTTCAATTTGATTTACCAAATTTTACAAATTTTCCAGCAGGAAAACGGAATAAAGCTTTTCCACAAAACTATGAAAAGTAGTCTTTTCTCTGAATATTTCCATATTAATTCTTCAAAATAAATACATACAAACCTCTGCTTTTCAAAACATTTTAAAGGGAAATATAAAAGTTTTTATTCCTAAGGAAACATAAAAAAGGTATATTTTTGGTTACAAGTTGAAATACTTTACTACCAAGTTGTAAAACTACTTTTCGACCTCCCCCTGTAGAGATTAATGTTTGAAAGAGTCAGAATGGCTTTCACCTGTTTGTCTCTTTCTACGTTCTCAGAAAGCATAAAAGGTTAGAAAACACTTTTATATCGAATGACTATCTTTCTTAAATTTCTAAAGATTCTTTTTGTAGGTACACAGGAAAATGTTTTTTCTTTCCTTAAAAAGATAAATGGCAAATAGGTTTCTTCTTGTGTGGCGTATGTATACGGTTAATATTCAGAACAGAAAACTCTTGAATCTTGAAAATACGGGATTTAAAATATTCGTATTATTTATAATATACATATTTCATAAGATTTAACACAATTTTTGTTTTACCATTTTTCCAAAAAATTAACTAGATTGAAATCTACAGAACTTTAAACTACTGTTTTTTTTAATACTTCACAAATGATATAACAAAGCAGATTGAATAAGGAGTTGTGAACAGTACATTGTTTTGCTGCATGCTCAAACTATAATTCATTCACACAGTGCGAATGAAAGAAATTAAGTGTGATTAAACAGTTCACACTCAATTCCTATTAATTCCTGTTACATATTCCTATTATCTCAATTATTATTCGTATAAAAATAAATAAAAATAAAATACCTGTTGGAGATTTATATATATACATATAAGGTACCATTACCCAATATGGACACCCTAAGAAAAATTGATTTTTTTCACTTCCGTGTACACGTCATAGGACTCTAAAAATATATTATCATTATCCATGGACTGTTGACTATCATTATTAAAATTAGCGATCTTGTAATTATTCTGGTTTGATTTTAATGATAAAAAAATGAGTACAAGTGTCCATATAAGGAACCACCTGTCCCTATTATGGGCATACTTGTCCATATTAGGAACAGGAGTCTCCTTATTGACCTACTACACAGGGTGTATGGAAAAGTCACTCTTCCAAGGGATTTTAGAGGAGAGGGGATAAAAGAAATATATCTTAAAGCATTGCGGGGAGGAGGGGCGCAGTAAATATCTCCAGAACATGCACTTTAGAAGGGGGGTCATTTTCGGTTGTGGCTCTTCAAAGACCCATGCAAAGCACCTCAGTTACTACAAATTATTATCAAACAATATAGTTGTTTTTGCTTAGCTTTATTGCATCTGTCTGCAGAATTTACATCTGTTATTACTCAGTCCTCAAAGGATGAACAAATTAAAATTTCTTCATCACGTGCGGTAAGTCCCACACAGTCCTCATGCTCATATCTGCCGCATGTCTGCACCAGCATCAATACTGCATAAGATGTAGTAGCAGCTTTCCTTTGTTGATGAAGTCATACCGCTGGTACCTGCGATTTCAACATATATCCTACTGAGTGGGAGGCTTTTGATTTTACTGCAAGGATTTTTTTACCTTACTTTTGACTTACCCTACGATCTTTTTCTTCTAATATAATTGTATAGTATCTATTTCTCATCTCCATTAATGAGCCGTTTAAAAATAAGAGCTACTTCATTTCGTTTCAGCAAAGAATCACATGCTGAAACATGAGTAAGCATATCATGTGGTGTTAAAATATGGGGTACCCACACATCATAGCGGCTTACATACTCAATCTCCTTCAAATGATTGTTCTGATTATGCACAGTATTTTTTGGAATATTTAGTCTGTGTAATAGATTCTTAACTGTATAACGTGGGTTTTCGGCGATAGCTTGTACTAAGAGGCCCTCCTTTGCGGATGAGAGTCGTCCAGAGCTAGCGTCATCTTCGAGGCTAAAGTTTCCGCCCTTAAACTTCTGAAACCACCTTCGAATAGTGTTATCTCAAACAGCACTTTGCCGATATACAACACATACTTTTCGAGCAGTCTGACTAGCATGTTTACTTTTTCTGAAATAAAAGAGCATAATGTGGCGAAAATGAACTGTTTGGTTCTCCATTCTTAGCACTGCACTGAATAAAAATTAATCAACTATACAAGCAAGAAGTATGCAGTACAAGCGGAAAGACTGAATGTACATCTCTGCATCATTCAAGGTCACGCCTTATCAGTAGTAGCAAAATAACTAGAAGAAACCGAGCTTGACTTTGAAAAACAGAAAAATCTTTCCGAATGACTCAATATATATATATATACGTATATATATGTATATATACATATAACAATCATGATCGTAAATAGTATAGTACATCATTACGGTTACTATCCACTGTTGAATATTGGTCCTACTTAGATTTTTCCATTGCTACCAGTCTAGTGCTTTTGTCATCCCGCTAAATCAATTCGACATTTTGTTACCATTTTTCTGTCTTACATGACAGCCTTTGTTGTTTTAGATCTCTTGGATACGAATGTATAGTGTTTACATAACATCTATTACTTTTTATTCTTACAACGTGCCCAGCCCATTTCGAATTATATCGTTTAATTTCGCTGATGTGTCAAAATCTTTTGTGTGACTTCTTGTTCTTCTTATTAATTTTTTTTCTTCCCGTTTTGCCTATCATACGACTGTTCATACTTTGCTGTGTTGATTTTAATCTTTGTATCATCCGTCTTCTTAACGTCCATATTTTTGTTCCATAAGTTATTGCAGAGAAAACACGTTGGTTAAAACATTTCTATTCAAGAGGCATGCTACTCTTGAGAATAATGCTGTTCTCCTCATAAACATTCCATTGATTTATTAGTCTTGTATTTAGTTTTTTTCATTATACTGTCGTTGGTGTTATTTCCTATCCAAAGGTCACACTACTTTAAGCTTCCTTTAATTCAGTGCTAATGTAGATTATTTTCTTCGTTGTGAAAGTAAATGAGTCTTTTCCATTTTTAGGTCCACTTTAATGGCAGCTTTTTCATGTTTTTTTAACATATCATCGAATTCTTCAGGGCTGTTACATAAAATTCAAATATGGTTATCAAACTGGAAATGACTTTGTTTTCCCTTTTATTCTAGTCCTCGTACTACTCCAATCCAAGTTCTCAAAAATATTCCCAGCGACAGCAGTATAGACTTACGCGAAATGATGTCTATTTGCATAATTCTTCTTAAATATTTGCTTCTTTCACTCTTGCTCCTTTCTTCTAAATAGTTTTTTTTTAATATTGATGCAAGTTTCTCCTATACAAATGACCTCGACAAAATCTGATACTGCAGATGGAAGGCAAAATCAAATGCTTTTTTCATAATCAATAAAGATTAGACTGAGAGGTAAATGGTATTCCTTACGTTTCTCTGAGTTTCGTTTCTGTTTGCATATACGATTATGCTAAATCCACATCGTAGTCAATTTCGCTCTCCATGAGAGTAAGATGGTTGGACGGTAGTTTTAATGTTTGCATTTCCCCTTTATTACAATGTAGCATCTGGACAGCATTATTCGAGTCTTCATGAATAATGGTTTCCCTATACACTTTCAACATCGTTTAAGATTATTGATTATTATTTATAATAAATGTATGCATGATTTTGAAATTTACACATATTTCTATTAACAACATATATGCAGATAGTTAACTCTTTAGTATTGTACTAGCTTGCATGTTACTAAAATAAAAATTGTTCTTCAAAAACTATTAATTACTTCAAAGTCAGTATTGTGGTATTGTTTACATACCCTATCTCCATTTACTTTGCTTATTTCTCCTGAACTTAAAACAATCAACCATTAACAAATAACCATTTAAAGAAAACTATTTAAAATGTTATATAACAATTTTAAGAAAATTTCTCGTTGCTTGCCGCAAAGACAAATATGACATTTCTATTATCATATACTTTTAAAATTCAAACAAAATCATTTGTCTATATGTATGAAACATAATGTGACATAATTCTAAGAAATTTTAATAACTTTCATTCAAATTATTAGATATAAGAATATACATTAAGCAAAAATAATGTAAAATAATAATATGTTCATTTCGTGGCAATTACCTTCCATCTGGCTTAGGAAAAACCAAACTCTAAAGATTTCTTTATTCCGGAATTTTGCTTTTCATGCGTATTTGCAGTTACATCTGAAAAGCGTATTTCTAAAGCCTATTTTTATATGTTAAAAAAAAGTTAAACCGATACCACGGATTTATATTGTCCTCCCGTGCATTGCTTTCTGTCAAGAATTTCTGTTGTAAATCTTTTAAAAAGGAAATACTTTCAAGTTTCATTGCATGTGGTGCATTTCTTCTTTGAACATAAACTTAATGCAAAGGATTTTTTTTTAAAGAATGTAAGATAAAATTTCTTTTTCCTATATACATAAAACATAAATTCTTTTCAAACTTGTCACTAAATATATTCGTTCCCGTTTCAAAAAATATTGCTGTTTTATCTGAATACAGAAAAATGTGTATTCAGTGTTTAATATTTAAATAACAATTTGCCGTTATTAAGTAAGAGAAATTATTGATATTTCATATGTATTAATTAAAAAAGCCTTTTTAGAGCAATGAATATTAATTAATGTTATACTAATCCTTTGAGATGAGGCCCCACCAGTATCTGAGAGGTTTTATTCTCAAAACTATTAGACAGGAGGTGCTGGGCTCGAACCCTATACAGCTCGTCGGCTAATCGTTCGAAGTTTTCTGTGTTTTTTTTTTTTTTTAAACCTTGCTTAAATACGAGCTAGAATACCTTAGAAAGAATCCCACGAAGGGCATCCCCCTTGGGCCTATAGCCTTAATGTAGATATACTGCCGTCATAAAAAACAACACAACACAAACTTTCAGATTAAACATATTTCTTCGACAATAATTAATTCCATAGCAAATGATTGACAATCATTACATTTACTATAAAAATGCATGCAAACTATGTAAGTTATTTTGCTATAAATAAAAATCATTTAGTAACTATTTCGTGTAATGCAATAATAACGATACAAATTAGGAAGTTCACGAGATTGAATAAATAAAAACGTCCTAATTACAGATAAGGTTATTTAAAATTATAAGTATTTACATTATTCCATCATTATACTATTGGCAATAAAAGTTAAATTTTCTAATTCCGTATTTTGTTCATCTTTTATGAAGCGCGGATTTTATACGAAAACTTTATAAAACAATCGGGGTTTAGCGTAATGCATGATAAAATTACTTATTTGCTTCTGTTGTCCGCTCTAAGACTATAATAATCTCTTTCAATTCATTATATAATTAAATAAAATTAATGCAATTTTAACTATTATAATTAAATTTTAATAAAATATAAGTATCACTTTGGAATAATTTCAAACTACATATCAGTAGTTTTAGTTTTTCCAAATATGGTGTCAGATATTTGGAAAGTGGTGTGAGTGTTACAAAAAGACGCGAAATACATAACTAAATACGATACCTGTGCAAATGTAATATTAAAATTTGATGCGAAATTGTTTATAAAACACGAATAAATTCCTCATTTCAAAAAGAAAGGGGCACAGCTAAAAAATACCTTTTTTAATGGAGAGAAGGTAAAATTAAGATTTGTCACTTTTTTGTGTAACTTAAATTTATAGAATTTTGATGTTCTGCATTCAGATGTAAAATAGTGAGTAAGACCGTAAAAGCTTCAAATATCAAGATATTTTGAGATTGGGAGTATGGAATAAATCTCCCGCACACAGAACTTGGTTTTCTTCTGTAATAACGAAGTGACATATAGCGCAGTAAAGCTCTTTTCCGTATAACTACACCTTATAACAATTTTCCTGTAGCCATTCGCACCCATAATGGAAGTGCTAGTGAAAAAAAAAAAACGTAAAATGAATTTTTTCCAGATGTCTCTCTTTGCGGCAGGATGATTTTTTAAAAATCTTTTTATAGATAAACTAGTAACAAAAGTAAAATTATGTAAGGCTGACGTGTGGTGACCAACCATAAATCGCTCCCCCCACCCGCCACCCTCAAAAAAAAAAAAAAAAAAAAAAAAAAAAAAAAAAAAAAAAAACTTCGCAAATCTAATTTTGTACAAGAAAATGCATAGATGTATTATCTACTTCAACCACTGAGAAAAACGAGATGAAAATGTCGTTACAGTATTGGAGGCCGCGATATTTTTCTTAACCTTATTATGCACGTATATCTTCAAATATATAATTGTTCTTACCTAATCATTCGCGAAAAAAGATTCGCGAAAGAGATGGATGAGGCCTCCCCTCCACCACCCCCTCAAGCAACAGTCACGAATGGGAACCTTATTATAAAAAATTGCTACAGGTCGCGGTAATAGCTTTGAATCTTTCGTAAACGGGTTTCTTTTTATTTCCGTTTGACTGCACAATGTTTAGGCTCCGCACACAACACCCACCACGACAGCTGCTGTCATGATTAAGGGGACAAGGGCTTTTAAAACCATAAAAATCATTTTTTTTTTTTTTTTTTTGTAAATTTAACTTTGAATATTATTCAAGGGTACATTATATGCATTACGGCAAGCATTTATCACAAAAAAAAAATGAAAAAAAATATTTTTTAGGAAAAAAATGGAATTTTACTTAGAAATCTTCGAAATGTGCCTTGTGAATTCCATATCAGTGAAAATTCCCAATATATATATATATATATATATATTATATAAAAGTTTGGTTTATATATATAAATATAACTGTTCATCGAATTTTAGATATTTGAATATAAAGGAAGAAAAAAAATCAGATTTCTTTTGAAAATTTTTTGAAAAAATTCCAAACCTTTATATTCAAATATATAAAATTCTATGCACAGTTTTATTTATATATATAAACCAAATTTTTATTAAAAAAATATTGAGGATTTGCATTGATATGGAACGCGGAAGGCGCATTTCGAAGATTTCTAAGACGACGCGTAAAATTCCATTTTTTTCTCAAAAATAATTTATTTATTTTTATTTTTTTGTGCTAAATTCATGCAATAATGCATCTAATGAACCCTTGAGTAATATTTAAAGTAAAATTTACAAAATAAATAAATAAACGTTTTGAAAATTTAAAAAATAAAAATAAATTTAAAAAATTGAATTTTTTTAAAACCTTTATATATAAATATATAAAATTCGATGCACAGTTTTATTTACATATAAAAACCAAACTTTTATAAAAAATATTGGGGATTTTCATTGATATGGAACGCGCAGGGGGCATTTCGAATATTTCTAAGACAACGCGTAAAATTCCATTTTTTTCACAAAAATAAATTTTATTTTTAAAAATTTTTGTGATAAATGCTTGCCATAACGCATACAATGTACCCTTCAATAATATTTAAAGTGAAATTTACAAAAAATAAAAAATTGATTTTTAAGGTTTTAAAGGTTCCTTGTCCCTTTAAGTAAGATCAGTTTTCTTATAAAGATCATTCAGTTTGTATAAAATTATAAAATGATTAAGAATAAAACATGACTGCATGGCTCATAAAGGAAAACTGAATTCTTTGGTATTCTATAAGAAAGAGTTTTTTTTTAGCTTAAATTTTAAACAAAGATTCTCAGAAAATTAACATTTTTTTAAACCGAATACGACAGAACCTTCTCATTCCAATGAAACGCATTGAGAAAACTCAATATGAAATGAAAATTTATGATTTATGATGGCTGATGTTAATTTAGGGTTGTAAATAATGTGCATATACTGAAAAATTAATTTTTCATTTTGGAAATATTTAATTATTTTTCGTTCTGCTATTTTTTATACGCATACATTGTTTATTCTTCTCTCTCTCTCTCTCTCTCTCTTTCTCTCTCTCTCTCTCTCTATATATATATATATATATATAAAGTAACGATTTGGAAATGTGCCAAACGGTTTGGATGAAAATCTGCGAAGATAACTCGAAGCGCATCTGATTGGTCAGAGCTTTGTAACTTTTCATAGCGGGAATTGTGCTTGGCGAAAACCATGGAAGTATGAAGATAGGATGGTCGGGGAAAATGAAGAACCTTTTACATTTAGACAGACTTCTGTTTTTTCGTTTTTTTAAGGAGTCGATGGAAAAAGTGATTTTTACAGAAATAAGATAATCTCCATTAACTAATGAGATAGGATGTGTGTGTGTGTGGGGGGGGGGGGGCATCTGCATTTCGATAGCCTTCTGCTATTTTTTTATGTGAGGAAGTATGTAGATTATTTAATTATTATTACTATAAAAAAAGAAAAACGGAAGATTTTAATATATATATATATATATATATATATATATATATATATATATATATATATATATATATATACATATATATATACATATATATATACATCATAGAGATTGAGGATTTGAGGGAGAAGATATTGGAGGTGTATAATAGGTATGGTGATTTATACATGGATTTAAGTGAATTTCAAAATTTGTTTCAATTGGTGGTTCAGGAGAATTTTTTATATGAGGGCAATAAGGTATATAAGCAGATTAAGGGTATCTCCATGGGGGGGAGATGCAGTTCAATTTTGGCCGACATGTATCTAGATACATATGAAAATATAAGTGAATTACATGAAGACATAATGAGTTTCAGATATATCGACGACTTTTTGATTGTCGAGCTGAATGGAATAAAGATTAACCATGAATTTAAATATTATCCTAAAAATTTAGAATTGAAACTTTCCGGTAGTCATAATAGTTGCAATACAAATTACTTAGATGTAAATCTAAAATTAGAAAACAGAAATTTAATTACATCGGTTTATGATAAAAGAGACGATTTTAACTTTAAAACAATTGCAATATTGAATTTCAATTCAAATGTCCATATATCGGTATTCAGAAACATTTATATTAACTGTTTAAACAGATTAAACCGATTGACATCGGATAGTGTCATTTTGAATGAGGATATGCTGAAATGGTACGTCACTGCTGTGAAACAGGTTTATCCTGTGAGTCTGGTCAAAAATATGACGTATAATTATGTTAGAACTTGCAAGAACAGAAGTGAATTGATGCCTTTACTCGAAGCGTGTGGTTTACGGAATGTAGTGGAAACAGATCGCTTTTGATATGGATTGATTTCAGTCGGTCGGTTTCATTTAGCTTTAATCTTGTTTCATTTGTTTTTTCAATATGGTCTCGACAGGTAAATCTGGGGAATGTTGCATGCTTAAAAACAGTTTTAACCCTGCATTAGTGTGTCATAAGCCACACAGACCTGTCTCCATGTTTAATTAGTTATTTAACTTGTTTCTTATGGTTGTTTTGTTTAAGTTAAAGTTGGTTAAGTTGTGTTTTTTAAGTTTGTTTATTAAGTTAAATTATAGTTCTTATTTGGTTTGGTTAAGTTAATTTTGAGCTTCAATTAAAGTTTACAGTTTGTGGTAATGCTTGAAATAACTATTGGAATTTTTTAACTATATATATATATATATATATATATATAATTTTACACATATATGTTGGCGGAGAAAAGGTGGCGAAGTGAAATTTTCAGAAGGGAAGTGATTGATATGATAAGATTATTTACTGTAAATGCAAATTAGCGACTTCATTACAAAGATAAGGAAGGAGAATTCCAAATAATTTTAATAATTTTTTTTTACTTTTTAAATTTAACATTTTTTTATTAACAATATTTTTAATTTTAAATTTCTGTTAATTTGTAATTTTATTCTAAATTTGTTTAATATGTAATAATTTAATTAAATTATAAAATTTACTTTCTTTTAAGGATTTTATATTTAATAATTCTTAGAATTATGAAACTCCGTGGGCTCTAATGATTATGTACTTGGAGATAAGGAAAGAAAATTGTCAAGAGCTGAGGAGTAGCGCGTTTTTACCAAGTGGAATCTAAAAATTGAAACGCAATATTGCATTAGATGCCAATGCCACGAATGTATTCATGAAGCACTCATGGTGCACAGAATGGTCCTTATTTCTATGATTTATAACAACGTTTTTGCTGCTAACGAGTGTTTCTGTTTAAATATTTTGAAAATTTCTCACTGTAACCTTGATTTTGAGAGCTCTATTTTTTTTTTTTTTTTTTTTTTTTTTTTTTTTTTTTTTTTTTTTTTTTTTATTCGACCTATTTCGGACACCATGCCATAAAATATTGGTATCCAAAAAAGAGCACCCCTGTATAGACTTAAACAAAATAAGGATAAACGGAAAGATCACTAGTGGCTTATATATATGTAAAGTATTGTCTTTGATGAACTTGTATTACAATAGCCTGATTTATATAGATTTTAAAAGCTGTTAAGAATATAAAATAATTATTTCAAAAAACGTTTTAGTGGAATATGGTGTTATAATATCCCTACATTCTGTTTCGTTTAACAGAAATTTTGGTTTCTAAGATAAAAATAAATAAACAAATGAAATTTAATAATTTTTGCCTTTTTGCCCAAAGAATTAATTAAAATAAAATAATTTAATCTTTTATATCTTCTTTTCCCACAAAACACTTCAAATCAAATTTATTATGTGAGTTGATTATTGTGTTACTTATATAATAATAATTATCAAAAGCATTTACTTGGCGAATATTTTTTGTCTAACCAAATATCCATCAAGTAGTTTTCGAAAGCATTTTATTAATGTATTCTGTGGGCTGAAAAAAAAAAAAAACAACATTCTATTTTTAAAGCACTTCATTACAAAATTCCGCAGGCTAATTTTATTTGATTTTATTAAAATTTTGGTATTTCCGTGGACAAAAAATCTAATATAAATGCTTGAAAAACATTCTTCCTGGTACATGTACAACTTTTTAATGATTCAAAACTATTCCACAAATCCATTTTAAAATCAAAATATTTATGTATATGATTGTTTAGTATATTCATAAAAGAAAACTATTTTCGCTTCCTTCAAAATCTGTATATTCCAAAAACTCAAAATTTAAGACAATATGAATTAAACACACATTTTTACTAATTTTTTTATTACTATAGTATTTTCTATAGTTTGATGTATTATTTACTATATAGTACATAGCTATATATTTATACACAACATGTGTTTAGTGATAATAATAAACTAATATTACTTACTTACTTATGTATATGCTATAAATGCATATATATTTGTTTACAAATATTAATGAACTAATAATTATTAATTGCATTGTAAATACTTATTTATTTCTGTGATAATTTTAATACTGTGTATGTTTACCGTTGTTGAAATATTAATATATTACAATGTATGTACAAAAACACAAACATATAAATATATATTTATACTATATTCGTTAACTGCTACATATTTCTTAAAACCCAGAAAAAAAAAACATTTTATATGAAATGACTTGGACATACCGTAATTCAAATAATAAGACTAATAATTTTATTCTTTCTTACCGAAACAACACAAATCCTTATAAAAATAAATATATCGGGCTTATTAAATAAAGTAAGTTCACTTCTACTTAATTAGCTCCATGCACTTACCTTCAAGGGTTCAATAAAATCTTTTCTCTCGAAAAATAGCCTTAATTAGGCAGATGCAAAATTCAATATGCTTAAAATTTTGCAAACTCTTGAGAACTGCAAATGCTAATTATTTCTCACGCAAATTAGGAAGATGACTTTTTTTCTTATTAAGAATACTAAATGCTTGCTTTTCTTCCTTTTCTTCATAACACGATGTTCCTTGAAGGCACTTGTAATTACATTCATGCAGGACTTGCTAATGAGATTTTTTTTCTATTGGACTTAAAGACTTTCATATTTAAATTTAAAATTATGTGAAAAAGGAAAATGTCTTAAGAATTATATTTACTGAAAAAAATAACACTTTTAAACATGTTTTTACACTCTTATTTTTAGCTTACGTTGAATTTCGTATGTAAATATGAAATTTTATAATGGATTTCTAACTCAAATTCTGATATGGTAGAATCATGAAAATTATGTACACATGAGTCTTTTAGCTTTAGTACAACGTTTAAGTATTTTATAAATTAGAAATTATTAAATTATTTTTAAGGCATTTGTCTGTTAACCAGCTACGGACACTAAGCCTACAAATATTATTAATGGTTAGATTTTTTTTAATACTTACAACAGCAATGGCGTTAATTATGCGGCAAAATATGTTAAATGTCTATATCAAGAATAAACTACACAATGTTTATTTAATTTATTAGAAATTTTGAAGTTTAATTACAATACTATATATGAAATATTTAAACACTTGAGTAAAATTGCAAATGGAAGTTATAATAAACTTTAGGAAGAAATAACAATAAACTTTGAAAACACGTGTCAACAGAAAATATTTTTGTTTGAGATACCTAACTCAATACAGGTTTTAATCAAAAACACAAAGTGCCTTCCAGGAAATCAAACCCGGATATTTGTTTCTATCTGTAACAAAAATAAAGGTAGGGGAGCTGGGGGATGAATGGGATAAGGAATGGATGGGATATTCTCAATATTTCATGCAATGAACCTTTTTTTTTTAGTTGATTTCTATTCTCATATATGGGCCTATCATAGTGTGTTTCAGAACCAAAAGCAATACCACATGGTTCTTTTCGAACTTTATCTCACTTTCAAATATCCGACCGAGATTAAATTTTACATACTGACGTAAGTTCGATGACAATATAATATCACTATGATTTTCGGTGGTTACCATGTATACTTATTTTAAATGTTAACGCAAAAAAAATCGGATAGATTACCGCCAAGAAGTTTAAGAAAAAGTTGTAGATTGGATAACACAAGACAGCGATGTTTTTTTTTTTTTTTTTTTTTTTTTTTTTTTTTTTTAAACTTTGATGTATTTTTTAGCAATGAATTCGAAAATTACCTTAAATTTTAACCATCATGTCAGGATTTTTCGCAAATCACAAATTATCAAAGTTAAAAAATATCAAAAATCGGATACTATAAAATAGAGGATATGGCTCTGTTTTTTAACTTTTGATAATTGCTTTTATATACTTTTTAATACTGAACCTGAAAATGACCTTCATTTTTAACCATCACGTTAGAAATTTTTTGCAAATCATAAATGTTAAAGCTAAAATATATCGAAAACTTTATGCTAATCTCATCTGTAAACTTTTTTTAATTTAATTTAATTCAATAATTTATTAAATTTTTTGGGTTATACTGGGATTCTTACACATAACAGCTGAGGGTTCCGATGAAGTGGGGGAGCGATTCAATACTAACTTTGAATTTTTTAACTTTGAAATTTACAATTTGCAAAAACTCTTGACGCAATGATTAAAAATGAAGGTCATTTTCGGATTCAGCGGTAAAAAATACATAAAAACCAATTATCAAAAGTTAAAAATACAACTATCACATCTATTTTACAGTATCAAATGTTCGCTATTTTTTCTTCGTTTAACTTTAAAATTTACGATTAGCAAAAAATCTTTACGTGATGATAAAAAATGAAGTTCAATTTCGGATGCAACGGTTCAGAATACATAAGAATCAATTATCAATATCTAAAAAACATGACATAACCCAACTTTTGCAGGTTAGTGTAATCTGATAACATTTAAAAATATGTATAATTTTATAAAGAATTGAGGCTGTTAAGTTTCATCATTTTGCTTAACAAAAATTCTGTTTTTTTCCTTTTATCCTATATGTTTATTAAAAATTGTATAATTTGCATTAATATGTCACAACGATTAAAGATCTCAAATTTATATTGCAATGCTAATTTCACTTTCAACCGTTTTTTTTACTATATCTGACGAAATTATATTTTTACTAAATTTGTGAACGACCCCCAATTTTCAGCAAAAAAAATCGTAGAATAACGGGACTTTTTCAGTCTTACTTGTCAGTGTGAGAGAAAAATTTTGCTAAATATAACTGATAGGACCTGGGGACCGTATCAAAATTTATTATTTTTATTTTTTTGAGAAATACTTTTCCGCTTTTAAAGCGGTAATACTTTACCGCTTAATCGCTTTTAAAATATTTATTTACCTCATTTTAGACATTTTTGTAATTGGAATTATATGTCTATGAGTAAGGGTTTAGGAATTAGCTATTGGACACCGTTGAGAGTGGACACTCAGTATACCAAGCAGAAATTGATCTGGTAAAGTAGTTAGGAGTTATGCAATTTAAACCCTTTATGTCCCAAATTATGAATTCATTAAAATTTCATCTTCGTTTTTTCGTGAATTTTTGAAGCTACATTACAAGATTTACACAATCCTTTAATAGATCTTTGACGGATTTTCACAATCAAAATTAATTAATTAAATTTGAATTTATAGTTATTTGGTACAATATTTATAACTCCATTCAAATGTTTTACTTAAAATATTTTTTTTATTATTTTATAGAAATGCGAATTGTACAAATATAATGCTCTTACAATAGAAATATAGAAATACTTCCTAATTGAAAAAAATTCTTCTCATAATCTTTCATCGTCAAGAAAGTTAAGAGGTGCAAACGAAAAAGAAGTCATCTTTTTAAAAATAATTTTGGTCGATGAAACCAATAATGCTTTTGGGAAAAGATAACGTGAAGTATCTATAACTCATTCTAAACTGTATTACAACTTATAGTTGTATCAAATTAACTTTATAATAAGCCATTTTAATGGTGCTTTAAAGTACTGTCGGGGCATGAAGGGTTAAAGTTTTGAATTTCTAATGCTAAATACATTTTTAATCCTGTCCAGACAGATTTCAATGCGATTAGTCTTTTAAACGTAATTCATAAACTCGAAAAAAGGCGTTATTTTGTATTTGTATATTTGAGGCATGTAGACATTGATTTCTGCTAAAATATTCTGAAAATACGATACATATTTATATATTTTTTTAAAAATAACTTGGAATATATATATATATATATATATATATATATATATTAATTACTTATTGAACAGTTTATGAAACATATATAAAATACGATTTTTTTAAAGATAAATAAATTTCTAGAAGCTTTGAATATGCAAATTCAAAAATTCAGTACATTCTGTCAAATACGTTTTGAATTATGTTTTAAAAACTAGCCAAATTGCAATGCGTTTTTCAATGATTAAAAACAAAATTAAGATTAGGATTTTAGATTGAATGGATTTCTGCTTTGTGTATAAAAATAAAATGCACTAAAAAATCCAACTAGTTGGATATGCCAATTTCAAAACTTTCTTCTATCTCATGTATATTAATGATTCAAAAACCAATAATTGATTTTTATTAGTATTTTTATTAGAATTATGCATAACTTCATGCACTTTTCGATGGTACAATATTGAAAAATGCACAAAAATCGCTATTACAGCGCCCCCTTCTGGTGGAAATTTTCCATGTTCAGGGTGAACCTTCTTGCCATGTCAAAAGCATACACAAAAAATTGGTTCAATTCTGTGCATAACTACATACACTGTTCGATGGTACAATATTGAAAATGGCACAAAAATCGCTATTAAATTCCTCCCCCTACAATCGGAAGATTTCCGAATTCAGGGAAAACCTTCTTGCCGTAGCTAAAAACATACACAAAAAATTCGGTTCTATTCTATGCATAACTCCATACATTTTTCGATGTTACATTATTCAAAATACACAAAAATTGCAAAAAAATCGCTATTACAGTGCCCCCTACCGGCGGAATTATTCTAAATTCAGGGAGAACTTTCTTGCTATGGCTAAAAAACACACACAAAATTTGGTTCAATTCTATGCATAACTTCATAGAATTCTCGATGGTACAATATTCAAAATGCGCAAAAATCGCTATTGTAGCACCTTCTACCAGCAATTTTTTTTCCAAATTAATGTAGGACCTGCTTGCCATAGCCAAAAACTTAAAAAAAAAGTTCGGTTCAATTCTATGCGTAACTTCAGACAATTTTTGATTGTACAATGGCGACACACGGACAGACGGACATTTTGTATAAACATGTTTTTTGTGATATGTGACGCCTAAGACGTGTAAATCCGTCAAAAACTGGAAGTCGAAAAAAATTTCGATTACAATACTTTCTTCTATTAAAGATAAAAGAAAGTAAAAATGATGCCAAAATTAAAAGTTTGAAAAATATATACAATTTTTTATACATTTTCTATTTTTGGATGAGCCTCACAGCAAAATTTGTGTTGTCTAAATAGTAAATAACTGAGTGCTGGCATTTTTTGGATGCCGCAGCGGTCATCCAACATATTAAACGCCTGACCTCACCTGGACTCGCTGCTGGACGTACGATACTAAGGTGACTTGCTTGATAATGACTTAATAATTAAAATGATAACTCATTGTAATAATCACCATAAAATCAAAGTAATGCTTAGAACGCGTTTCGAGCTTGAAGATATAACAGCCCACCATCAGCTACTGTAAACACGTGTCCGGAAGGGGACAAGATCACAAATGAACCTTGTAAACCTGAATGAACATGTCGTTCATTCCTTGTCCCTTGTCCCTTTAAGGACTCGTGTTTTCAATAGCTGATAACGCGCTGTTAATTTTTCTTGCTCGCAATGTGTCCTATGCATTGTTTTGATTTTATGGTGATTTTTACAAATTGTTATTATTTTAATTGTAAGTTATCGCTAGTTTTCGGTGCTCTTTCTACTTTATAATGACGTGTTTGATAAAACACTGTAGTTAAAACATCTTAGTCAAAACGCTGTAGCTTGTTTTAATTATTCCAATATTTTTTAATAAAATTTGTTGATTTTTTTTTTTTGAAATTTTTCTAAAATCGTTTATTTTGGAGTACAATAAGATTTGATTAGCCATCGGTCAACTTTTTCAAATGTAAATTCTGTTAATGAGGGAAGGAATACTAGAGACAACAAGGAATAAATAACTAATAGAAGAAACTTTTAGGAATAAATACACTGTTAAAATTGGATACTTAAAAATAAGTAAAATGTACTTATTTTTGAGTACTTTCCGATCTCATAATAGCTCCGAGTACTTAACTCTTAAATTTGAGAAACGCATGTACTCATTTTTTTTGAGTACATACAGGGACTCGAAAACAACTATGTATAGGAACACACATACACTATAAGAAAAAAAAGTGAAATTATAGAGAACCGACAAATCACCATTTTTAATTACGGTAATTTTGAATTGCGAAGAACTACAATTTTTGGTGTAAAGAACAACGAAATTTACTATTTTAATTCATGAAATTTTGTGTATGAGCCGCCCCGTGATTTGAACCCGAGCCCTCTAGATGAGAGATCAGTACGGAACTGACTGCGCTATAAGAGCAGTTACCAGCTGCTTCCAAATGACACCTTTTATGAATCAGCAATGGAAGATTGCTAACAGCAGAGATGAATTTCCCCTTTCTTAAATATTTTAATTTCTAATAAAACAATTTTTAAACTAAATTTTCTCCTTTAACATTTCTAATGAAATTGTATATAAATTTGAAAAGTGTGTATTATAAATTATAAATTATAACAAAGGTAGACATGTCTTTATGTAAAAGCTTTGAAATCCCTACTGTCAATTCTGTATAAGAAAAGAGTTTATCAGAAAACTCATATTTTTGAGCACATAGGATTTAAACATGAATATTAAGAGTTAAAATACAAAATATATGTATTCATTTCTGCATACATTTATAAATCAAGTATAAGTATACAAAACTTCAAAATATCATGTACTCGTTTCTGAATTAATTGTACTTAAAAAAATCGAGTACAAAGAAATTTTCATTTTTAAGTAGATTAATGCTCCTTTTTGAAGCAATTGTACTTAAAAAACATGAGTACACAGAAATGCTCATTTTTAAGTAGATTATTTTTAACAATGTACTTCTTTTTGAAACAATTGTATGAAAAAAATACGAGTACATGGAAGTTCTCATTTTTAAGTAAATTATTTTTGACAGTGTAATACATGATATAAAAGGCTCAAAAACAGGAAAGAAAGATTTGGATTTAACTTTTCATGATATCTCCTATGTTGTAGAATCTTATATATGTTAATCTAAAAAGGATTTTTCGTGGAAATTTGCTTTTATTTCAGTTCCCATGAAAAGAAAACAACAATGTAAATTATAAATTCTGAGCAGTGGCAATATTTGTATTGTGTGGAAACGAGTGTACAATATTATTTTCTGATTCAACTTTCATAGATTTCTGCTTAAAAAGAATAAATGTTTGAATAATGATTTCAAATTTGAACCTTACTTCTTTTAAATAACTAATTATAAAGGTTAGAATATTTTTTTTCTACATTACCAAATGATCGAAGAATTTTATAACTTCTGTGAATAACTTCTGTGATTTATCGGATACATTATATAACACAGAATATTCTGGAAAATAATATGGAACAACTAATGTATATATTTTTTATAAATATAGGGAAAAGTATGTTTTGAATAACTAGAAAAACAATAACAGAATAAACATTAAAAGAAATACAAAAAACTTTACAAAACTTGCACCATGTAAACGAAACATGGAAATTTAAAAATCAGCTTTTTTTTTCTTAATTACTCTTTACTTATATATATATATTCATTTTAATACATTATTCGTATAACTTTGAAGCTGGATTATTCTAAATTTATATAAATGATTGGGCTTAATACCTATAGACAATTTTAAAATCACATAAACATAAAAAAGTACATTTTTAGTCTGCAAATTTTAATAAACACTAGCTGTTTAACCCATTCTACGTACGTGAATTCAAAAATTTAGTTCAAAAACCGAAATTTAATATTACTATTCAATTTAGAAAAATATTTCTTTACTAATGTGCATTTTCTTTTATAAAATTTAATTTATCATGTTTCTATGGCAGCATACGATAAAACAATATATTTGGAAAAAGGGAATAAATAGAATAAAATGTTTTGTTGATGTTCGTGATAAAATGTTTTCCTTTATATTAAAAAAAAAAAAAAAAAAAAAAAAAAAAAAAAAAAAAAAAAAAAAAAGATAATAATTAAGCAGGATTAAATCATTTGTTAAATCATATTAATATTAAAATCATCTCTTTAAATCATCTAATTATTTGCATGTGAGGTAAAAGAATTATTGCAATGTACCCTCTACAGCTTCTTAGTTATGCAGCGTCGCGTACGTAATATATATATCTCACATTCGTTAGAACTAGCGCGATTACGTGTTGTACATATAAAAGGCAAAAATTCATCAAAAACATAAAAAAAAAGTCTTTATAATTTTCGAATTTTTTCCTCGATCGTTCATGGGCCCCCTACCAGGAAGCCGTGTACCAAATTTCGTAGTCCTGTGCCCTGTGGTTTCTGACTTTTTTAGGTTACATAGATACGCGCACGGATTTTAATAGGGTAGATTTTTTAGACATAAACAGCAATTGACTTATTTAAAAGCTTGTGAAACGGATGTACTTCTCTCTACATTATATTCATGAATAAATATGCGTGATATTAATTTAAAGACGCTGACATTTTAATTGTTGCTTTTCTTTGTGTCTTGTTTCTCACGTGAAGAAGTATTTTTGCAATAATGTCCGTGTGTAGGTGCACGTACTTTTCTATGTAAAAGCACAATATTATGTTAGATAACATTTAAATGTAAACGTTATTTCTGCTGTCCTTTATTAGAAACATAATTAATTTGATTGTTTAATAGGGTGTATGTGTAGTGTATATATATACATATATTATATTTCCCGTTTAAGCAGAAATTACAACTTTATTTCAATTCTATATACTGGAATATTTTAAAAAAAAATCAATATTTTTATTTTTTGTAATAACATATTTATGCTGTTTACATACTCATCTGAAAAGTAAATTTCCAAAACATAAATGACATACAAAAACAAACAATCCAAAAAGAGAATTTGCAATAGCTAATAAGAATTCTTCCTGGCATTTCAAAAACATTATTTTTATGTTATTACGTGAAAGAATCTTTTAACAATTGAAAAAAAAAAAAAAGTAAGTGACGTTTAATGATGTGTAAAATGGCAAAAAGTAATGGATTTTTCTTACGTTTGCTATCGTGTTTTTTTAATCTAAAGTGAAAGATTTTTAAAGAACAGCGCTGGAATAAAAAGTACCATTTCATTTCAAGAATAAATAATTAGTTTTCTTCATTCCCTCGAGTCTTGGAGAAAAGATTCAAAGCATATTCAAGTTTAAGAAGAATAATTAGGAGAATTTTCTTTTACTTAGTTTGTTTTTTCATTCATTTCGGAAACGTGAGTTTTTCTTTATCCATCAACGGGGTTATGAAAAAGTTTTAAAATACATATGCAATAATTTCTTTTAACGTATCCTTTAAGTACTATAGTTGTAATATTTGTGTGTTTACGTTAATGATATTTTAATAATAATAAGTTAGATAACATTTAAATGTAAACCTTACTGTTTTTGTTCCTAAAGAGATATATAAATATTTTGATTGGCGTATGTGTATTAGGTATGTCATTTTCGCATGAATTTGAACCGTTTTCCAATTATATATAGGTTTAAGAAATCATATTTCTTTAAATTATAATTAAATATTTATGTCGTTTACATACTCATTTGAAAATAAAATTTTCTAATAATAAATTAGATCTAAAAACAAACAATCTAAAAAACAATATGCAATGGCTAATAAGAATTTTCTTTACATTTTCAGAATTATTATTTTTATGTTATTGCTCTGAAAAGTCTTTTAACAATTGAAAAATGTAAGATACATTTAATGATGTGCAGAATGGCAAATAGTAAAGGATTTTTGTTACGATTGCTATCGTGTTTTTAAATCTAAATGTGAAAGATTTTTAAAGAACATTTTTAAAGTACAATTTTCTTTCAAGAATAAATAATTAGTTTTCTTGATTCCCTCGAGTCTTGCAGAAAATATCCAAGGCATATTCAAGCTTAAGACAAATAATTAGCAGGATTTTCTCCTGCTTGATTTTTTTCATTATTATTATTAGTTTCGGCTATGTTTTTTCTCCTTTATCTGTCAAAAGAGTTACAAAAAAAAGTTTTAAAATACATATTCAATGGATCACTTTAAATTAAAAAAAAATTTAACGTTTACATCACGGTTTTAAGTGAATTTATATTTTTCATGAAATTCCAATTCCTATCAATTTATTAAATATATGTATACCCCTCTCTATTATTTCCTAGAAATTCCTAAATTGATTAAATTTTATAACTTTGTTAAATTTTATTAAAATGCGAATATTTCCTTTTTGATAATCCCACTTCCCACGAAAATACAGATATATAACTAATCTAACGTAAAAGTCGAGTGATATTTCCTAATTTAAAAGTGCATTCTAAGCACATGGATATTCCAGCAACCTAGTACTTTTCCGTATTAGAAACGGACATTTTATACATTTTCTTCCAATATCGAAACATAAAACAGTTGCTAACATAAGCTCAAAGTTACATATAATTATCCAGTAAAAAAAAAAATAAATAAATAAATTAACCGTATCATGCACAAGGGTGCTTCAGAAACTTGTTGGCTGTACATTTTATGTTTTTTATCGAAATGTTTTTGAAAGTGCATTTTATAGAAATTAACATGTTCAAAAGGACATTTTTCTATTTTGTAAAGTTAAACGAGGAATGTGCAAAACTGTATTCCTTATATAAACTTATGTATTATTTTTAAGTTTTTCTTATAATGAAAGATATTATGACTGTAAATTTTAATAATATACTGTATATTTTGAATCTAAAACATTTCCATTATTTCAGCCCAATGTTTCGAAATAACATAATAAAATAGCTGTACTTATTTTGGAACTACTGAGATCATATTAAGATTTGTTTAAAGTTTTTTTGAAAATATATAATTAATTATTGCGGCGACATAAGCTCAAAAATACCTATGTCGCTCTACAAGAAATAAATATTAAAAAACTGAATGCTTACGCTATATTGTGACTATAAAAATTGCATTTTTCTAAATCAACGTAACTAAAAAAGAACTTACTAGAAGAAGATTTCCATCTTGGTCCATGAAAACTTATCATGTCTGTCACATAGCTGGAAATACGCTTGTTGCCTATCAGTATTTTAGAACGGAAAAATGTGACTTATTTTATCGGAGATATCTCATCAATTGAATAACGCGAAGCAGACTTTTCGAAAATAACGGTGGCCAACAAGCATAGCGATTTTCAGCTGTGTGACAGACATGACATGTTTTCATGAAATTAGCCATTATAATTCAAAAAAAACTGCAAAATATATAAAAATCGCACCAGAATTTATCTAGATAAGGGTACCTTAGTAGCAGTTTTTCTCTGTGTGAGTTTTAAAGTGTTGTTTTGTAACCACGTTAAATTTAGTTTAATATAAGTTAATGATTTTATTTCTTTTTTTTTAGTTCTTTATGAGCCATTTGACGCAAGAGTGTACGATGAGTTTGTAATCAGAGGCAACATTGGAGTTCTAAGGTGCAGCATTCCAAGCCAAGTTCGCGACTACGTTAAAGTGATTTCATGGAAAAGAGACGATGGAATTATAATACTACAACAAAGAAGTGGCGGTAATTAGTAATTCATCATTCACTTAAAGGTTTAATGAACTGTCGTAATTTTGTATATTGCTATTAAAAAAGCATTTGTTCAAAACTATTATACAGGGCTATTACAAATAATGGACACAATTTAAAAAATCATATTTTCGAAACTACTGCGCATATTGCAATAAGTGATACATGGATTTAAAGAGAAATATACTAAGTTTTTTTCAGTTACAAATGTTCGATGTGTGACCCTTTTGTTACGCAGCATACGTCCAATCTGTAATCGAGTTCGTTCCAAACATTTTGTAGCATCACTCTGTCAATGGTTATGAAAGCTTCACAAATGCGTTCTTTAAGTTCCGAATACTTTGTTTTCGGCATTGATGGTACATAAGCAATGTCTTTCACGCTGTCAGAAGAATCTAAAGAACACATTTGTGCAGAATTCAGAACCATTGACAGAGTGATGCTACAAAATTTTTGGGACGAATTGGATTACAGATTGGACGTATGCCATGTAACAAGCCGGTCACACATCGAACAAACGATGTAACTGTATCACACATGTAACTAAAAATAAACTTCTCTTTAAATTCATGTCTTAGTTATTGTAATATGTGCAGTAGTTCCGAAAATATGTTTTTTTTTTTCTAAATCGGGCCCATCATTTGTAATAGCCCTGTAAATTTAAGTACCATTAAAATGTCAAAACCAAGAGGAAGCTTAAGCTATGTTATCTTAAACTTTATTAGTATTGAAAACGCCGTGTAAGGGAAAAAAATGTAACGTTAAACCATGTAATTGGAGGGCCGCCTTGCTGCCTTTATTTTATGGGTAATTTTATTCAGTATTACTGGTGTTAGGTTGCACCATAATAAACTAAATCCATCAGTTATTTTAGTTTAAATTGCACCATTGCATAAGGTTAATTACCCGTAATATTGGTGGTATCCTGCTGCTATCAATTGTACGGTGTAATGTTACAAAAATTTTATAGAGTGTGTTACCTTTAATATCCATTTTTAAAACTAACACTTTTTAATTTTATTTTTCAGAAGCGACGTGTCTTTAATTTTACTTAAATTTATGGACTACCAAGAACTGATGCACTAGAAACAGAATTTTAATATGCATTTTTTTAGATGTTTATTAAATTATTTTGTCAAAACATTTCTTGATACCATGTCTTACTATCAAAATGAATCTGGCTTAATTACAATATTTAATAGTAAATATTTTTCCTAAACTTGACACTTTAAAACATTTTAATGCCATAAGCAAATAAATCCTGTTAAACAGAATTTGAAATCTTTGGGCATTTTCGTCACACTTATTTTGTAGTAGAAATAGTTAAAATGTCATATTAATATTAACATATACTTTCATGAAATAATGAACTTGGGCCATAAAATGGCATTATGTATGTGACATTAAGTTTTTTAAATAATTAGGATGAGCAAAGCGAATACTCTACTACGCTACACAAATTACATTTTGTCATACACTTTACTAAAAAAACCTCTTGAGTATTTTGACTTGGAATTAAACATAAAAATAAATTATGATCTGTAGATTTCACAATAGTATTTTTTTACAGAATAACCTTAATAAATTTAGCATTTTAATTAATTTATTTTACATGTTTTTCCATTACGGATGCATTTTTGAAAATAAAAAATTAAACACGTATATTTTCAGAAAAAAAATCATAGAGTTACTAATTATTGGTAGAATCATGAATAATTAAATAGTTTCACGATTTCTTTTATGAAAATTTTAAAATACCTTTTTCATGAAAATTGTAGCATATTTTTAATGAATTAAAATTTGTGAAAATTCAATTATTTGCATTCAATTATAAAAATATTTTCCAGTGTGAAGAATTCAAATACACAATTTATTCTTATTATGTGAAATCATTTAAGCAGACGATACTTACACATTTTAAAAGAATTATATTATGATTTTTATTTGTAAAATGGCAACAAAAGAATTCTAAACAAATAAGATTAATTGTTAAAATAGTTATATCCTAAATAAAAAATTCCGAGGAAATTCTTAATTATTTGGTTGAATTTCCATTTCTAAAATTAAAATGCACCAAACATAAAATAACGTTTTTGCTTAATAAAGATGCAAAAATAGTATAAAAAATTATTGTTACTTTCAAATATTTATCTTTTTAAATAATGCTTCGCGAATCCAAACAAAGCATGGCTTTTGCTGGTTATTTATTATGACGTACATGATAAAAATATTGATTATTTTTAGCTAAATTTGCTTGATCTTAATATTACGATTATTTCGTTTGTTTGTATGTTTAAAAATTGTGAAAACTTTTGTGAACTCATAAACATAAAATTCGATTTCTACTTTAAATATATATGTATTTCATATCTAAAACATAATTATAAGTATATATGTCATAAATTATGTTGCAGAAAATGATAGATACGTCTTGTATCCAACCGGTGAATTACATATCAAAATTGTGGAGTATGCGGACAGTCATTCTCTATATAAGTGTCAAGTTAGAGACACGTTAACGCGACAAGCAAAGGAGAGCATAACAGGTGGACGATTAATCATTACCGGTAAGTATATCAACTATATTAAAAACACAAGCAAAATCTACTATTCTGTCCTTTCAATAGTATTCCGGTTTGTAAGTTTTAACTCATGATTTTTTTTGCTTGGTGCATTAATACTGTCTTCGCGGAGGTTACCATGAAAACAATTATATTATTTTCCCATAAATTCTATATAGAGAGAGGTAATTTTTACATGTATGTCTCAGGATTTGCAACAACTATTTCAGCTGGATTATTTGCAACAATAATTTTAATCTACACAAAACGTTTTCCTAGTTTGTAAATTTTGATAAAACAAATGACACGTTTACTGTTACACTGCAGCGTAATTGCCTTAATTATATTTCCTTAATGATAACTTATACATTGAAAGATTTTTTATTTAATAATTAAAAATCTTACGATACTCATCAACGTACATGTAAATAAAAAATATATTAAAAACACATTACAAATTATTCCCAACGTTTCGTGCTCTTTCTAACGAGCCATCATCAGGGGAGAGAGTCCTTGATCCCCTCGAAGCGAAGTTTCAAACTGCACAGTCACTTTCACGACATCACAACTGAAAACATTTCGGTAACTGATCATTAAAACAACCAAAATCAGTACTGCATTGGATATGGTGCCATCTGTTGGTAGGCTAACACACTACAATAAGAAACTAGGATCTGAAATAAACATTACGAATGTACTTCTTTTAAAATATTCAACCAAACATTAGAAATCTGAAATGAAATATTGTCATTGCATACACCTTTTATTCTCAGACTTATTTTTATGGATTCGCGTATAAGGGCTTTAAGTGGATTGGAATATTTAGAGATAATTTTTACATTGTCAAAATGAACTGCCTTGACACTGCCTTTAAATGCTAACCTAGATAAAACTGTAGATTGTCTATTGAATTTTAAATCTCTTTTATGTTTTTTAATTCTTTCAAATAGGCATCGTTTTGTCATTCCAATGTATGGAGTTAATAGACCAGTATTGAGTTGAATAGGGATTTCCTAAACACCAGGATGGAATGAAATTGGTAGAGGATCTTGTTTTCTGGTAATAGCGGCAAAGATTTTTTGAGGGGGAGGCAACCAGAAGAATTCTGAATCTATTGAAAATTATCTTTAATCTTTCAAACATTGCTGGAATATAAGAATTTTTTCTATAAGTAGGACGAGTTAACTGAGCGCTTCGGGGATAACTATTGAACTTCTCGATTAATTTATGGATAACCTGTGGGTTATATCCATGATCTATTCCAATCTTGACAATATGGTTCAGTTCATCTTCCAAAAATTCATCCGAACAAACAATATATGCCCTCTTAATAAAAGAATTAAACCCAGACATTTTATAACCCCATCAGGTTGAAGCAGTAACAGGAATAATGCTATCTATTTTCATTGATTTTCTGAAAACTTTTCTTTTAAGCGTATTACCAGATTTTATATCTAAGACATCTAAAAATGGGAGGGTGTTATTGACTTCATTTTCTATGGTGAATTTAATATTGTCGTCGAGATGATTCAAATCCTCAAAAAATTCCACTAAAGCTCGCTTTCCCTCTTCCCAAACTACAAAAACATCGTCCACGTACCTTAACCATAATTTGGGTTTATGTTTGAAAGTGTTGAAAATAAAATCTTCCAAGGGCCTAAGCTTAAATTCAGCAAAAATACTTGAAACAGGTAACCCCATCGGTGCACCCTTATCTTGCTTATAATAATTACCGTTAAAATAGAATACATTACTCTGGTTAATTAAATATAAACATGCTTCTAATGAGGTTTTAATTTCTTGACTCAGATTATTTAATTTATCTATAGACTGGTTAATAGTATTCATAACTTCGGAAATATTTATGGAGGGGAAAAGCGAGACAATATCAAAACTAGCTAAAATAGTATTATCGTTAATCTCTACATCTGCAATCCTGTCTATAAATTCTTCAGTAGAAGAAATAGAATATTTTGAGGACGGGATAATCGTTTTTAGGAAACTAGCATAAGCTTTTCCAACATAATAAAGTGGACCCTGGCATCTCGTGACAATCGGTCTAAATGGAAAATCTGGTTTATGATCTTTTATTCTAGCTGTAATCCTAGGTGTAACACCTGTGTGGTTAAGTTTAATTTTATTTTTCATTTCATCGGGCCAATTACTATTTCTAAGAAGGTCTTGAGTTTTTCTGTAAATCCCAGTGTTGGGGTCTTTACTAAGGACATGACAGGACAACTGTTCTATACATTTTTCCATTTTATTTATATAGGTATCTTCATTCATTACTGCCAGTTTTCCAGATTTATCAGTTTTCATAAAACATAAAGAGTCCTTGACCTCCTCGAAGCGAAGTTTCAAACTGCACAGTCACTTTCACGACATCACAACTGAAAACATTTCGTATTGATTTCTTATTTATTTCTTAATACATAAGGAATTATAGCAGTTTACAGTTTCGTTATTATATTTAACAGTAGTACAAATTGCATTGTTTTGAAAAACCATGTCTTTGCTCAAAGTACACTGTAAAACAAAAATCTGTAAAGTTACTAAAGTTTTTCTAGAAATCTGGGATTCTTAAAATATTTTATGTAACGACAACAAGAAAGATTCCTGTAACAGACGCTCTTACGGAAATTTTCGTTGTTGTCGTTACATAAAAAGCTCTAGGAATCCCAGTTTCCTCGAAAAGCTTTAGTAACTTTACAGATTTTTTTTACAGTGTAATCTGCTTTATAAAGTTATTGTTAATTAAGTATTTTATATAATCTGATATAAGCAATTTATTAAATCGTGTATTTCCTTAATTCATTAATAATAACTGAATGAGAGAGTAAAAATGATATGATAAAATTTATTATAATTTTATATGGATTATTAATATTTTAATTATAATGACATGTTTTTAACCGTTTCAGGGCAGTTGTTTGCTGTGTGTAAACGCTAAAATTTAATTCCCAAACTGCCAGTTGTCAACAAGAATTTGTAGTACAATTTTGCTCTCAAAATATATGTGCAAAAAAGCTTTTGATTATATTCAAATAATATTATTTGTAAAATGTGATGTGAAACAATTATTTCAACAGTTTTTGAGCAGAAACGCTTTGCACCTGAAAGGGTTAAACAGAAATATTCTGTTATTCAGTTAATTTAATTTGTTTCATGAAAAGATCTGCTCTATTCGCTTAAATTATTATTCGTATTTTTGTTTCTTTTGAAGACTTGTTCACGATTTATACGTTTTGAATTCCTGAATTTCTGAGTTTAAGATTAACGGTCAAAATGTACATTTCATATTATCAAAAATTTGCTTAAAAACTCTGATTGATGTTTCTCGCTATTAATTTTTGGGACTATTTAACTATACGTTCTGTGTAAAAAGTACCCGAAATTTATCATTTAAGAGACATCCGTAAAAGATATCACAATAACTTTTTCTGTACTTTAGAACCACTACTGTGCCGAGTTGTAATGCAGAGTTTCGGCACCATCTCTGATTTTGTGTGTTGACAGCAACTGTTTTTTTTTTGGTTTAGACATACTTTAGAGTGCTCTGCGATTTTTAGAATGGAAAAAATACAGCCGAACCCGGTTAAGACGCGTTTCAAGGGAGTGGGAAAAATTCGCGTATTAAGCGGGATCGCGTATTAAACGTGATTTGTATAATGTTGCAGGAGCTGTGCTTATTTACAACTTCTAATTGTCTAAATAAACTTTAGAACTTTAATTTATAAGTTTCCTTTCGAAAACTGTATCTTTTCGGTATATTGTGTGTAAAATTTAATTGAATTCAACTTTAACACATTGTTTCGGTTTATAGAACCAAATGGAATAATAACTGAAAATAGAAAGTGAATCAAACGATTTTACTATGGATTAATATGCTGCAACCAAAAAAAAAAAAAAAAAAAATTAATGATTTCCTGCTAGGCTAAACTCCTGCTAGACTTTTTTAACACAGCTAAATAAAAAATATTGAACCTTTGAAGTACTTGTTAAAATCATATTTAGTACTTGTGATAATGAGTACAATTATAATTGGTCCTTCTTTTCATTATAAGGAAAAACTTGTTAATAGCATTTGTATAAAATCATTGTTAGTATAGCAGGGAGTAAAGAAAACATAAAAGAATTAAACAACCGCAGTCGTATTTATTTCGACGCTAACGAAAAAGACAGGCTACTGCTGTGCATTCCTCATATCTTTTTTACAGACTGCTAGAGTGACATCATGCTCTTTTCGTACACCTGCATTAGTGCATTTGAGCATCAAGTGTTTCCAGCGGTCTGTAAAAAAAGCACCACGGTAGTCTTTCTTTTTCGTTAGCCTCGTATTTATTTAATCTTTACGAGTTCCATTTTTTTCGCTATAAAATGTATTATGAAACATAGTAGAGATATAACGTACATTTAAAACCTCACAAACAATTGGTATACTAATCTGTAATCATAATAATTTCATAACATATCTGAGTATCCTGAATTCGTCTATCTCTCTCTACTACAGTAAAAACATACACGAAGCGAACGACAAAAGAATGTTAGGACGCGGAATCAAACAATAATTGTAGTGTTGCTAATTTAACGGGTTTTTAAAAATTCAAATATATGTCACTATTTTTGATTAGTAATGTTCACCTTAATTAATCTGTTACTAAATAAAGTAAATATTAATATTCGTAAGCAGTGCTTTTTATTTGAATATAAAAAAAAATCTGGTAAATAGGCAACAGTTGGGAAAAGACAAGGAATTCGTATCTTGATCAATGAATTCGCGTCTTAAGCGTGATTTTTTGCTTCAAAGGACCGAAAATCTCTCGCGTATTAAGCGGGATCGCATATTAACCGTTCGTGTATTAAACGAGATATTTTTGCATTAGCTTTATGGGCGATATTCAAGGGATCGGAAAAAATCCGCGTATTAAGCGGGATCGCGTATTAACCGTGAGCGTCTTAACCGGGTTACACTGTAATTCAACAATCAGTTTTACTTAAATGTTATGTTTCAAATAAAATCACGCGTGACGAATAACTTAAATGATAGATGCGTGCCCAAAACACATGCATAATGCATATGAATAGTATAAATTATGCAACTAGGGTTGGGAACTGGTAGTTGATTTGTATAGTTCTGCGTACAGTTCAACGTATACCAATGGCTCAAACATCAATAAAATCAAGAAGCTGGTGCATTAAAATCTTCGTACGAGTCTTAGAGAGATGCCTGAAGATATCTCACGTATGTTTTAAGTCCGTTTATAACGTTATGATTAAAACTTTGGGCACACTGTAAAAAAATCTGTAGTTCTACATATATAAAGTTATATGCTTACCAAACTTTCATCTGTAACTGTACAAAAAGAGCTGTAAATCTACAAAACTAGTTTTTGTAAAGCTACAGAAGTCTGTAGCTTTACAAATGAGTCTGCTAAAATTACAGTACTCTTACTCAAATTTTATCTGTAACCCTTTTTGCAGTTACATGAAAAGTTCTAGATATCCCAGTTTCCAAAAAATATTCTTAGGAACTTTACAGATTTTTTGATTTTCGGTACAAAAGTGTATCTGTTACATGATTTTTTGTTGTAGCCGTTATACAAAAAGTTCTAGGAATCCCAGTTTTCCAGAAAAACCTTAGTAACACACACACACATATATATATATATATATATATATATATATATATATATATATATATATATATATATATATTACAGTCTATGAAACTCATAGCCCCTACGACTGTTTTCGACAGAGCTCAATTTCCTCCTATTTTTCTGCAAGAGTTTTTGTGCAAAAGTGCAACTAATGTCATCGTACTTGCCTAGTATAGCCACGTATGACATTTTTCTGTTCACGAAACTATAATTACAACATCGAGGAAATTGTTTTGTATCAATTGAAGGCATAAAAGTAAAATAGCAGAAAGAGACAGAGGCCATACCAAAATCTAACTACCTAAAGTGTATAGAAGATTGTAGTGCGCTGCAGTTACTTGAATTAAATACGATGGGGTCTACATTGAAGTTGGCAAACAAAAAAAAATTATTAATTTTTTTCTTTGTGTTTTATTTAAAAAATCCAGAGACTTTCGTGATACATATAATTCCATGCCTCGTTTATTAGATATTTTTGCCTGCCTGAAAAAGAACTCTATTCTCATTTTCACAAAATATAGGATTAAACTTTAAAAAAAAAAAAAAAAAAAAAAATCATCTCTTGGGGCAGGGATGTATACTTTAAAAATAAAGAATTTCAAATACATTTTTTTTCACCACCTATTTCTAAAAAAATGAAATAAATCCTCAGAGATTTAGAATAATTCATCAGTTAATAATATACTTTTAACAAATAAGAATACAGTTCCATTCAAAGAACAATATATAAACTTCGAATATTAGAAAGCCTGTAAACAATGCAAGATTTCACTAGATGCCAAATTATGTCTTTATTTCAAATGTGGATATGTTATTAGTGTAAGGAATAAATAATATCTCACGTTAATAAATATAAAACAAATTAAATGAATTAAATAAATAAAAAATAAAAATAAAACTGGAAATAATATTTGTTATCATTTTATAAGCTGAAAATTTTTACCAAAATATTATAACAAAAAATTGCATTGAGTTACGCAAAGCACAATGTAACTTGCAGTACAAATTATATCTATAGAATATTTACGAGAAAACGTGTTACGATACTTATATAAAAATGTTAGACTCGTAAAAAGAAAAGAAAAACAGTTAAAATATGTTGCTTAAATTAAATGTTTTAAAGGCTGCTTTGCAGATGTTCGTTACTGCACTCTTTCATTAGAAACATAGACACAATCTAAGAAAAAAAAATAAATAACTGATACTTTCGAATTATTATGCTTTCTCTGTCACAAGTAGTGCAAATAAAAGAAAAAAAAATAATTCTATGCAGGTATCACAATTTCACTCATATTATTATTCGCTATAAATATTTCCTTCATTTACTTAAAAACATAAAGTCTAACTTTCAAATCTTAAGTAAAAATAAAATACACTTTTATTTTCTTATATTTTTTGGCTTTTTTAAGAGAATTTATGTATTGTCTTATACTTCTGATTCTTTTCCTTGTTTGCATACAAAGTTAGGCAAGTGAACCATTAATGGTATACATGCCCATAATGGGCCACTGTCATATATAAAATAAATTATGTATTAAACTCACAAACAACTGAAGTGACAGATAATTGGATGAAATCAATCGCATTATTACTGCAACTTTACTTGAGTATGACTGTAATATACACTGTCAGACAAAACTTAAGGGCCACTGTTATTTTCAACGATTACAGTTAGAAATAGATCCGCAGCAGCACGTGTGAATTTGCATGAATGCGGGATTTACTCTGTTTTCTGAAACTTTTACAACACTTGTACTTCCGCTTTTGTCGATGATGTGACAGCAGAGATAATTGATTTTAAGAAATCGGCGTGTGCTGTGAGTTGTCATTAGATGTAGAAATTGAAGGAGATGGAGTGAAGGTTGCACATTAAAATTTTAAAAATGTCTTCGGGGCATCCTTTAGAGGACATTACCCGTGGTAGAATATTTGGAAATTTGTTAGAAGAAGGAAAAATGAGAGGTGTTGCCCGTGAATTTAATATCGCGCACAGTATTGTTTCTAGCATATGGGTAAAATTCCAAAAGATAGGTATATGCACTAGGTGCACGGGAGGACGTCTTTCTATAAGTACGACGTGCCTAGAAGATCGTTATATTGTTATTTCGACAAAAAAGGAACCGACGCAGAACAGCTGGTCAATTAGCAAACCAACCTTGTGCTGCCACAGGAACTAAAATATCGCGGAAAACTGTTGCAAGCCGTTTGAAAAAGGTTGGACTATACTACTGGAAACCTGTTGTGTGTCCCACTCTCGAGACGCCAACGTAGTGCCCGTTTACAGTGGTGCCGTTTGCAAGGCAATTAGATTGATGATGACTGGTCTACCATGCTCTTATCATATGAGAGTAGATTCAGTCTATGGCCTGATTGTAGACTTAAAGTCATATGTCGGGTGGTTGGTAGTGCTTACTCTGACAAAAATATTCTAGAAAGAGATCGATATGCGATTTCAAGTATCATGGTGTGGACAGGCATCATGTTCAATGGTCGCAGGGATCTCTATGTACTTGATCAAGGGCCCATGACCGGTAGACGGTGCATTGAAGACGTCTTGCTTCCACATGTTCGAATTTTTCGATGTGTTGTCTGCGAAAAGTTTCGTTTTATGGACGATAATGCGCCGTGTTATCACGTACAGTCTGTACAAGAGATTGTCTTTAGGCCGAAGATATTTATCGCATAGACCAGCCAGCACTTTCCCCTGACTTGAATCCCATTGAAAATGTATAGGATGCCTTGGAGAGTCCTACTTCTGCTCGACAATTTTTTTTCCCACAAACAAGGAAACACATATCCACCAGTGAAGAAGAAATGGGCAACTTGCCTGAACAGCTTCTGAAAATCATTTTGTTCTGAGTATGACAGGCCGCGCCGTGTTGAAAGTTGCCTCGCATTACGCGGTGACCACACCTCTTACTGATATGGCACTGAAGTTTGATGTTTTTGAGTATTTTGCTTTATTTGTACAGTCAAGTTTTCGGACAATATTCACATTTCAGAAAAAGAACCTCTGGTAATATCCTGTATACATCCTTTCAACAAAATTTTTATATTAAATACTGTGTAGCATTCTGTTATTACTATTATTTGCTTTTTGACCCACAATCGCCCGTAGATTCTCATTTACGTGTACATTTTACCTTGGTCCTTAAGTTTTGTCACCCAGTGTATATATATATTTGCCTATAATTACCTTGTTTAATCTTAACCATTACATAGTTAGTTGAATAAAACGGTTTCATCTTTTTAATTAAAAATCGGTCAAGTTGGAGTATTACTCCCGCACAAAGGGTTCCGGATGATAAATGTATTAATTAGTAACTGTAATATTAAAAAAACCGTTGCTAAAAGAATAATAAAATTTTGTAAAAAAAGTATGCAACGTACTCTTGGTTATATCTTTTTACTAGAAAAGTATAGATTGATATGACGTGAAAGGCCGATGGCGCATATCCGCCCGTGTCTTGATGTATATCTAAACAGTCCGTGTCTTTAATGGATAATATCTTGGCTAATTACCTACATTTTTTTTCGAAAATCAATATCAACAATCATTTTATACTTCCGCGACAATAGGTACTTAGAGCATCTCTCGACCCCCTTGCTGAGCGTCATTAAAGTGAAATTTGTGAAACGAAAACATGCGAGTTTCTCAAAAACTGTCACCTACGTCGTTATAGTTTTCCAGCAAGGTTTAAAAAAAACGTCCACTACCCCTAATTTTTTCATAAATTTAGATTCAGTAGATTCGTAAATAGAAGTGAGGGTACATATTTTTGCATTATATTTTAAACCATATCTCTGAAACTATGATACCTAAAATTTAAACAAATGTATTTTTGAGTTCGGCGTTAGTAGAGAGCTTTCATACGATATCCCACATGATATATAAAAAAATATTTTTATTTTAAGTAACATAATTAGGCCTTCTATATTTTTTCATAAATATATTTGTAAATTTTTAATAATCTATAAATATGTGGGTCAATAGATTTTATTAATTCTGCCAAATTTCAACTTTCCACGTTTGTAGTTTACGAGAGAAACGGCATTGAGAGACGGACAGACAGAGAGACATAAATGATCTTATAAATGTTCCATTATTATTTTTTAAGTACGGAAACCTAAAATTTATTACGAATTCAATACGAAAAAAAAAATGAAAAAGAAAATGACATTTTTGTATAAATAAAATTAACATTTCATACATGTTATAACGATATTTAGTAAACAACATTTAGTAAGACAAGGAAAATTAATTATTTTACCGACACTTTAAAATTTCATCAATCCACCTTGCACCAAAATTATGGAAAATACTGTAGGACATTATAGAAATTTTGAGATCTTTATTTTTCTAAAATGAGACAAAAATATACTAAAAACATTAAATAGTTATTTCCTACTACACTCTAAAAAAAAATACGACCCGTTTTCCTGTAGGATCCGGAAAAATAGTTGCCCTTATCGTACCGGAACATTTTCGACCCAGCTCGGAATAAAATCCGTAAAATCGGAATAAAATCCGTAAAATACCGTTTTATTGACTATTTCATTTCTTTTTTACGGATTTTATTCCGAAGTGCGTCGGAAAATGTTTCGGTACGATGATGACAACTATTTTTCCGATTCCTACAGGAAAACTGGTCGGATTATTTTTACAGTGTACGATCGTGAAAAGACAGTTTTCTCAAAAAGAGTTCTATTTTTAAAATTTTTATGGTTATGATTTTTGATACTTCGAAATAAAATGCTAAATAGACTGTTAAAGAAAAATAATCATGTTATTTTCCTGCAAAGTACGATTTAATAGATGTAATCATATATCACAAAACAAAATCGCACAACTTATTCTTACAATAGTTTTAAAATTGTTTCAAAGCAATATATAACTGCCAACATGTACGGCTTTATCTACCACTAATATTTTATACAAACATTTTTGCTGAATTTCTGGTTAAAGGTCTTTGCGTTTATGTGGTTAAATTAACCTAAATTTATTTATAAATTTCAGTGCGCAAAAAATATTACACGTTGACAACTATGTAATACAAATCTCGAAAAATAATGATTATCGTGTAAGAAATAGAGCTGACCTACATGAATTCCCAGCCGTCATTGACGTTACTATCACAAAACGGCGTCTTTAGTATCATTTACACTGTCAGAACAACTGGTCTATATACATTAATTATTCCACATTTTTTTAACAAATAATTTCCGCACTCTTAGAAAACATCTTTTACGCATCAATTCTTCCCAAAATTTCGAAAAAGAAGGAGAAATCTTGTTGATTTCTAGAACGCCTGCATATTGGCTATATTATTACTAAAATCAGAATTCATTTCAATATATATATATGAATTAAGATTTCTAATTTAAATAATAGAAACTAAACCAACAATATTGAAAATAAGTGCTTTCAAATTTAAAAATAAGTTGTAATGAATTTTGTTTCATAATATCTGAAATTTATTTTTCAAGTTATAACAAAATTTTCGCATTTAAAATATATTTTAAATTAACTCGTTTAAAATAGATATTTTAATTAAGATATTAAATAAAAAGAAAACCACTTTTACTCATTTAAGGAAAAAAATTCTCGCATAAAAATATAATATTCATCTATTACATCTAGAAATCTACTTAAAAAAGATTTATAATTCATATATGTATCATATTTTAATGCTAAAGTATTAAAACCTCAACGTCAGTTTCATTAAATACGAAATCTTCCCGAAATTAACTTCAAAATTCAAAAATTTAAAGCAATTAATCAAAGGTTACCCATCTGTGGCAAACATGTTTCCTTCAAACTGTTTCACTAGTGTATAACTAGAGCCGAGTGGTTACATTACTAGTCTCTTAACACTAACGTAGCTGGTTGAACTTTTATTTTATTCACATTTTCTACAATTGACCAATATTTTACCTCCTGTAACTGAGAAAAAAAAAGAAACGGATATTCATATATTACCTGAAGAATCCTGGTAGCACTGCTACCAGGAAAATTTACTCGAATTGAAAGAAGTATTTCCAAGAGTGTACTATACATTTTACACTGATCTCCAAAATTAAAGACCAATCACAAAATGCTAATTTTCAAGTACGTGAATACTCAAAAGGAAGTAATATAATTCGAATAATTACTATCTCTACAGCTCATCTAGTCCATATAACATCTCATTCATGTCACACATGGTCACAAGTGTCAATGTCACTATGGTGAAGCAAAAAAATAGGAAATTCCATACATCTCATTATGAGTCTGAAATGATCACTATATGTGACCCCACTGAGTCGTCACTATGACTGCTGCTTTGTGACGAGTCACCATGTGACTTTACAATGTTGTTACATTGTGACTCGCATGTGACTGTCATCTGTAGACTCAGTTTCAAAGTCATCGTGAACACTGCATTTTGATAAGTTATCAAATAATGTCACATTAAAGTCACATGACGACTTTCAGGTGACAGAGAGACTACTGTGAGATCACCATCGTGCTCTTTTGTGAAAAGTCACCATGTGACTATATCACCATGTGATATTTTTTGGTGACTTATCGTAATGCAACGTTCATGATGACTTTGAAACTGAGTCTAAAAATGACAGTCACGTGAGTAACTCAGTGAGTCAATGTAACTACATTGTAAAGTCACCTGGTGGCTCGTGACAAAGCATCAGTCACATTGATATCTCAGTGGAGTCACATATAGTGTTGATTTTAAACTCATAATGAGACGTGTGGAATTTCCTATTTTTTGTTTTACCGTAGTGACTGTGACACTTTTGACTATGTGTGACTTGAATGAGATGCTATATGAATTAGCTGTGCTGTATGGTTAGTCATTATTTGAATTATATTATTTCGTTTTGAGTACTCGCTTACTTAAAAATTATTATTTTGTGATTGGTCCTTAATTTTGGACATCAGTGTAAATCTAGCATATTATTATTTCAGAAAAAATCGTAAACAATTGTGGATACAGTTTTTGTAGAATTAAAACATGTTGTGAAAATAATAATAATAATAATAATAATAATAATAATAATAATTCGAGAGACTCTAATACTACGATCCCTTACTGTTTATAACTACATTTTATTTTTTTTTCGCAAACATGAAATCGTTTGTTACACTGTGGTATATAAAGTATTTGTAATTTTTTTTTTTTTTTTTTATCAAAAATACATACATATTCTTTGTTATATAGTGATAGTTTTGCATTTATTTATATTCACCAGATCTTTATTTGAGAAAATGCTGAAATACTTTTGGAAAAGAATAAAAAAAATGAAATACTCAAATGACGAAAGTTAAAAAAAAAAAAATAGTGAAATCATTAAATAAATATTTTCTTCTACAGGCTTCAAAAGAAACAATTTTCTCACAAAGAAGGCTATTTCTTTAAGTTTTATGGTAATGATTTCCACCACTTCGAACCGAACTGATAAATGCATCATTAAGTAAAAGTTTCGCCAGATGGTTATTTACTCAAATGGCTATTGTACTAAAAACTTTCTTTGCGAAAAGCTTATTCGATCTGCAAGCCACTTTCAAGTTAATGTAAAATATAACAATATAAATTTTTAGGAAATAAGATATAATTTGCCTTTTTATTTGTTGATGTTACGTTGATCTTTGAAACATATGATGGAATTCAGAGGATACTCAATGTTTTGTATTTTAAAGCAATATTTTTTCTCGAAGAAGAGGAATGTCAAAGAATTGTAAATATATATATATATATATATATATATATATATATCCTTCAAAATCCTTTACAACTACGAGAATATTTATAACGTACAAATTTTCGAACTTTATAACATTTTGGAGTATTAATCATACATGTTTAATTTTTTTTTCTAATATGAAATAGATTTTTCGAATGTTCTTAAAATATAAATTGATTGCAAACATTTTACTATTAAATAATTTATTCCTCGTTATGTGCTCATTGTTTTACATTGATTTTTATTTACCATTCCGTTCAGTGAGAAACTGCAGAAATATATTTTTGAACGGAATAAAAAAATTTAATTCTCAATTGACTGAAATAAAAACAAGTAATATAAAAATTTTGTTTTTAAAGCCAACTCCTACTTAGGTCATCAAAGAGAAATTTAATTAAATCCCTTAAGCTAATATTAATTTTTGTTGCATTAAAATATCTCAATTTGTTGATTTTCTATAAGCAAGTAGGTTTACAATCGAAGTCTATGGGAATTTGGCGAAATATTAGAGATATCGCCAAATTCGCATGACTTTTTGCGACTCATTTTGGTCGCCAAATTTGGCGATATATCGCCAAGTTGGCGACAAACTTGGCGGTATTTGGCGACAGAACAGGGTACCCCCTATGGTAACACCCCTTATAGATATGAAGATGCATTAAATGCTTCAATAACCAATGGCCGCCATTTTGTCTCCCATGTAAAACTAAAATTAATTAATTAAAATTTAATGAATGAATTAATATCTGAAAAAACTGTATTAACATCAATTGTCATCCAGTAAAAGTTTTAAAAAATTTATTTCAACTTCATAGGATGAATAATTAGTATATTACGTCATCAATGGATTTATCCTATGTTACAATGTTAAGTTATGCATTAAATGGGGCATTTGAGTTGTTTTACAAATAAGGCCCCCCCCTGCCCACCCATATTAGATATCATATTAAAAATGATATATTCTGCAAGCAGATGATGTAGATATGGATAATACCAAGTTTGGTACATTTTGGTACAATACATAAAAAGTTATTAAAGTTTTATTTCAGGTGGGGCATTGGGGCACGTCGCGTAGAAGGTAATACTAAGCGCGACTTTGTGTTTGGGGCACTACGTCATCAATGGATTTATCCTATGTTACAATGTTAAGTTATGCATTAAATGGGGCATTTGAGTTGTTTTACAAATAAGGCCCCCCCTGCCCACCCATATTAGATATCATATTAAAAATGATATATTCTGCAAGCAGATGATGTAGATATGGATAATACCAAGTTTGGTACATTTTGGTACAATACATAAAAAGTTATTAAAGTTTTATTTCAGGTGGGGCATTGGGGCACGTCGCGTAGAAGGTAATACTAAGCGCGACTTTGTGTTTGGGGCACTACGTCATCAATGGATTTATCCTATGTTACAATGTTAAGTTATGCATTAAATGGGGCATTTGAGTTGTTTTACAAATAACATTAGTATATGATCGTTATTAACGATTGAAAATTTGAACAAGATATATAAATAAATAAATAAATAAATAAATAAATAAATAAATAAATAAATATAGGGAGAGTGTGAACTAATAGTAGGAATTGAAAAAACGGAATCGTGAAATAATTAAATAAATATTTAATTCTACAGACTTTAAAATAAACAATTTTCTCACAAAGAAGGGTATTTATTTAAGATTTATGGTAATGATTTCTGGCGCGTCAAAGAAAATTGCTAAATGCATCATTAAGTAAAATTTTCGACAGATGCTTATTAACTCAAACGGCTGTTGTGCTGAAAACTTTCTTTGCCAAAAACCTATTCCATCTGTAAGCTACTTTCAAGTTAATGTAAAATTTAACAATGTAAAATTTTCTGAAATAAGATATATATTTTTTCTTTTATACAGTTCATGTTATTTTGATTATTTTGAAACCTATCATGGATTTCAGAGAAAATTGAAAATATTGTTTTTTATAGAAATATTATTTTCCTGAAAGAAGGGAAGGTTTAAGAATTATTTAAAAATGTCATAGTGAACCCTTACAACTATGATAATATTTAAAAAAATAAAATTTTTATTCGAAATTTATAACACTTGAGGGTATTAATTATTTATCCGATACTTAAATTTATTTATCTAAATATATATTTCATGTGTTCAGATTTATATAGCTACAAACAATTTATCAGAAAAAAGTTTTTAGAGTCTTATTCAATTTAATAGGTGAAACTTTTAGTAAAGACATTGAAAATATTAAACAAGAATTGAGAAATTAATATTTTAATGAATTTTTTGGGAATGGCTTTAAAGTCAGTAAGGAAAGAAAAAAGATCTCAATTTTTGTCTTTTATTAAAATAAATGTACTGTCATTATATCTAATTTGTTTTTAATTTTATGTAAAAACAAATGATGATATTAAAAAGTCAAATATTAATATCATTTACAATATCTCATTTAAAAGAACATTCTAATCACAATAAATTAAATTGCATCGCATGATATTCAAAATTAGGTAATTATTGTAGGTATAATAATTTAGACAGTCATACAACGTAACTCACCTCTTTGTAAATAAATTATTTTAAAGTGCATTATTATGTAATGGATATAAGTTGATGTTAATGAGCATATTTTCAGTTTAGATCAGTGGTTCACAACGTGGGGCGTACGCCCCACAGGGGGGCAATTTCAGATTTCTTATTAACAAATTTTCTGTCATATTTTTTCTTTTTTTTTAATAAAAGAAGTGTTGTTGACTAAAAATGGAAATAATATTTGAAAAATAAAAATAACTGAATAATAATTAATTTTCAAAACGTTATCATTTAAAAGTGTAAAATACACAGGCACCGGAATAATTATATGAATTTTTTTTTAAATATTTTAACACTTTTTACATACTAAAAACTCATCCTAATTATTCTGGTTTTAATATTATTTTAGTAAAACATACCTATTTTTTTTTACTATTTATTAAAAAAAAAAAAAAACTTGTGCATCTATTCCTAGTGCAATATGCCCATGATGGATCTTTTACATATGAAATTTTGTAAGGTATATCTAAAATTGACTATTTGGACATGTTTAATGTAAAAAATATTTTGGATTTTCAAAATAAGGTAGTACTTTGCTAAAATTCATAAATCTCTCTGCGCATCACGGAAGGAAAGTAAACTTCTTATGGCTCTTCTGCAGACCTCATATACAAAACATAAGCATACTTCATGACATATGCATTTTAAAATTTAAAATCGAAGGAAGCATGGTGGCCAAATAATAATAATGGAAAAAAGAAAGCCCACTATCAAAGAAGTATGTTATGAAGTGGAATAAAAATAGTTACATAAAATGGATAAAAGCACGAATCGGAAAATATTACTTGTGAATTATGTTATCCACATATTCTGGATGATAAGCAAATATCACTTTATCTTAATGAAGTACTAAAATCCATTGTAAAAAGCATACATTCTATCAGATGTAATACAAAACCTGACAGATATCTCAAGAAATTTTGAGAAGAGAAAAATGTGAACTATTGATCACATTTAAATTTGATGTGAGTTGCCAAAAAACAATAAAACTTTTGCAATGTAAAGGCGAAGATTCATGGTCTCATTGCATTCATAGAGTTATGTTAAAAACATACCTGTAATAAAAAAAATGATTTTGATAAATTAGAAATCACTTATTAGAGTTAATGCTATTTGTAGATCCTTCCGGGAAAATAGAAGTCTATTTTTTATGTTATAAGATTTATATGATATAGAAGGGGGGTGGGGGGTGGGGTCATGATTTTAGAGATGCTTAGGTGGGGCACGGGCTAAAAAAGGTTGGGAACCATTGGTTTCGATTATTCCCTGTATTTATTTTAATACTTTCATCAGGTTTCTTTAATCAGTTTTCGTCTTCTGATTCCACTCTTTTAAAACTTTTTATTTAATGTAATAATTATAATAATAATGATAATAATAATAATAATAATAATAATAATAATAATGGTCAGTTGTAAGAGGTTTAAAAATCACAATTAATATTGAACTGTTCCGTTTTGTCGCATGTTGCACCCAAGTTTGTTTATAAACCCAGAAAACATTATTTACGTAGAGCAGCAATTAACTTCGATTAAAAAAAATATCTAGAAGATACAAGTGTAAACATCATTCAACAAATTTGTCTAATTTAATGTAATTTAATTAGTTAAATTTTTTTCTTCTAATTTCACAAACTTGAATTTTTAAGCCAAACTTACCATTATCATACTTTCTAATTACAATATGTCATCTTAATTTCAAAATATAGTTACGCGTTCCATGCATATTATCAAAATATTAACCACCATTGTTAATCATATATTTGAATCGTTTACATGTGTTTGTACATAATTATTTATAATAGGAAACACCTAATTTTAATTAAATATACATATATGTTATGAATTTCCTGAAAACATGTAAGATCAATATTAATTTGCGCATATATTAATCTAGAATGAACATGTTAATAAAACTGATAATAAAATGAGAATTTTTTTTCAGCATTCTTCATTCAGAAAAGGCGTTTAGTCGTCATTAAAATAAAGATGCATATCATTGAATGTGCTGTTATATATCGCATATATTTCATGAATTTTGTGGAAATAGTATGCAATAATTTACACGATAAGTATTATTTAATTCAGATATAGCTTTAATTTTGGGTATTTTAATATTGTCGTACTTCTCAATATATTAAAATGTTCTATGAGAAAATCTTCTACATCTCATAAATTGCATCTCATTTAGAAACCTTAACAGTCTTTAATTTACTATGCAAGTCGTTCAAAGATCTATTAGCGTTTTGCATTTCATGAATTTTATCGAATTTCTTTTAACGATTTACATAAACTGCACAAGCTCTTCCAAACGAATCGTACAGTTTTAAAACCAAACCTTAGTAAAACCGCATATTTCCACGTTTTATTTATTTTTTTTTTGTTTTCTGAAGTTAAGATCAATTTTTCTTCATATTAAGAATAGCATATATAATATTAACTTTTTATATAATTTTTTTTCAAATGAACTCCTTCTTTAGCCCAGTGATTAGGGAGTTTAATTCGGAATTAATTAGGGGAAAGCTGGAAATTATTTTAATCCCTTCTGTTTAGGTCTAGAATGAATATGCTATGTTTCCCCCCTCGTAGTAGGTGAGCGTTAGGAAATATGTATAGATTTATAGTAAAAAAACAAGATTTTTTACATACCATAACAATATCTCAAAACAGCTAACATTGTCAATACAACTGTTGTAGAGCTTAAAATTCTGAGTAAAATGAGTACCTACACTTAATATTTTTGTTGACCATTAAGGGGGATGAACTTGGAATTAACTTAGAGAAAACTGAAAATTATTTGAATCCCTTCAGTTGAGGTCTAAAATGGACGTACTATGTTTTCTTCCTCGTACAATGTGAATGTTAGAAAATATGTACATATTTATTTTCGAAAAACATGTTTTTTTAATTCCCATAACAATATCTCAAAACAGCTACTTTATAAACAAACATTGTCAATACATAGGTTGTAGAGATTAAAATCCTGAATAAAATGAGTACCATCATTAATATTTTTGTTTAACATTAAGGTCGCAATTCTATTTCAAAATTTTGCCTTAATCGGTAATCAAGAGCTTCAAGCCAGGAGAGACCAATTTAACTTAACAATATCTCAAAACAGCTAATTCTATCAAAAAAATTGTCAGTACAAAACTTGTAGCGCCTAGAATTTTGAATTAAATGAGTACCTATACCCAATATTTTTGTTCAATATTAAGACCGCAATTTTGAGATATTGTTAAGTTAACTTGGTCTCTCCTGGCTTCAAGCTCTTGATTTGAAAAATTTTGAAATAGAAATGCGATCTAAATGTTGAAAAAAAAATATTAAATATGGTACTCATTTTATTCAGAATTTTAAGCTCTACAACATTTGTATTGACAATGTTTTTTATAGAATTAGCAGTTTTCAGATATTGTTAAGGTAATTAAAAAGAAACGTGTTTTTCGAAATTAAATGTGTACATATTTTCTAACATTCACCCAAGTACGAGGAAGAAAACATAGTAAATTCATTTTAGACCTAAACTGAAAGGATTAAAACTATTTCCAATTTTCTCCTAATTAATTCTGAGTATAACCCTTTGACCACGGGTCTAAAATTTTAAAGTAGAATTGTGACCTTAACGTTCAACAAAAATATGAAGTGTAGCTACTCATTTTACTCAGAATTTTAAGCTCTACAACATTTGTATTGATAATGTTAGCTGTTTTGAGATATTTTTATGGTATATAAAAAAACGCGTTTTTTTACTATAAATCTGTACATATTTTCTAACGGCCACCTACTACGAGGGGGAAAACTTAGCATATTCATTGTAGACCGAAACTAAATGGATTAAAATAATTTCCAGCTTTCCCCTAATTAATTCCGAATTCGGCCTTTTTCTCCTCCCCTACCGCTGTGCTACTTTTCTTTCTCATGTTTCTCGTCTTTTTTTCAATAGAGTTTTGTTAGGATTTTAGCATGTTTATCGCAAAATTAGTTTACTAATTAATCAAAATTCATAAAAAAACACTTATGTACATTACCGAAAGAATTTCAAGTGATAACTATACCAGTTATAAAAATTTAAATACGAAAGAAAAACCTACTATATGAAAAAGACCTCTTATTTTTTTAATAAAAAAAAACTATGAGAAAAAAAGGTATATTTAGTACAAATAATAATTTTAACGAATGTGCTTGCTAAATATTGATATTCTTCAATAAAATTAAATAAATACTTTTATTTAAAGGGACCGGGAAAGCCCTATCTTCGCCATGTAAAATTCACCAACTTTATGTACATTTTTCTCCAAAATGGTGAAAGATAGAGGCATAGATTTTTTAGAGTAGTTAGAATAACAGGATTTGCGTATTTTAAGAAACCATTTTCTTTCTAATTGAAACTGAAATTTAATTTTTAATTATTTATTGAAAGTCAATTTTAAATTAGAATTTTTGGTATGATTTCACTGCCTAAAATAAATAATTCTCAACAAATCACTAAATCCCTGTGTTAAAGTATACAATGTATCATAATATAAGTGATAATAAAAATCTGAGTTCTTAAGTTTAATAGATAAAGTTTAATAGATTAAGTTTAAAAAAAGGAACATAAACATGAAAAATACAAGTTTTGAAAAAAGTCAATTAAATATTTAAATGGTCATTAAGATGTGAAGTACTCTTAGAAAGAATGAATAATTTCAACTCTTATTTTTTTATGCTTAAACATGTGTGATGCATATTTGGAAAGATAAAAATTTAAACTATTTAATGATATAAAAATATAAAAATCGAATTTTTGGTTGAATTTTGCTTTCCCGGTCCCCTTAAAGAAATTATATTTTTTATAAAATAAATTGTATATATCTATAAATATAATAATAATATATGTATATATATATATATATATCTATATATATAGATAGATAGATAAGGGGTTTCTACGGTCATGGGATAAATTTGGATTGGAGGTGCAGCTGAGGAAAACAAACATGTTTTGTATAGGAATGCATGGTCGAAAATAAGAAGTTTTGGCGAGGAGGGAATGTAAAAAAGCTGTTTAAATCATACTAAGTGTTCAAATTTGAAACTGGTACCATCTAGCAAGTGACTGGAATATCTTTTAGCAGATTCCAAGTGTTTCACGAATATTTGCACCAACAACTGAAAGTGTTGCAATTAGGTCCTCATCAGAGTCAACTGGTGTTTCCTAGATGAGGCATCTGGAACCTTCAAAAGGGTACCTTTATCACTTGCTAGACGCTGTAAGGTATGCATCGATGTACGTAATGGCACCTTTGAGCAATTATTGTAATTGTTATGTGAATAAAACACTTTGTTTCATTTACCCCGCATATCTTTCGGCAAAAATTTCCATTTTCGACCCTACAATGCTATACCAAAGTAGCTTTTTTTATGTGTATTTTATGTTTCTTTAACCCTTTCAGGGGCATATATTAGTAAAATACTGAAATGAATGAATAACCCCGGATTCTAAAAACAAATTTATTTGAAAATAAGTAAAAGCTTTACGTACTTAATAAAACGAAAATTTTCAAATCAAATATTGGTGCCAATGTCCCATTTAGGGATTAAAATTGGGTGGTCCAAAAATCAACCACCGTCCTTGAAGGGATTGAAGTGTGTCGCATGGTCGTAGAAACACCCTGTATATATGTATGTGTGTGTGCGTGTAAAATATGTATATAAAATTATAAAAAAAATCTAAAATTGAAATTTCTGTATTATTTAAAATTATAGATTTATACAACTTCACTTTATGTTGTATTCAAATGCAATTTAGGATATTTTAAAGAGAAGTTAAACTAATGTTTAAATACTTTATGCATCAGACATATAATGAAAGCGTACATTTTAAAAGATGATATACATTAGTATAGTTGAAAAAATATATATTTATATATTAATCTTATATTTTTACATTAAAATACTACATACTTTACATACTTGCTTTACAACACTCCCAAGTGTTGTACTTAATAATCTCCGTTACAGTAATATGTTACGATATATTTAACATGCATAACATTTGCAGAATACAGAATGCTACGTCTTCTGTGCATGGTAAAATATGTATAGTAACATCTTGTATTTAAATAATCATTAATTTTCCACCGCGATAATGCTTGTAAAAATACGTTATGAATACATTATTGTTGAGAAGCAATTAATCACATGGAGAGATAAATTCTTTCGGTCCTTATCTCAGCTATCGGGCATATTTAAAGCCTAAAGTTTATCGATTTGAATCCGATAATGCGCTTAAAAATTCATGAAATATTGAGGTCATTTAAAGTACATATAAATGTGTTGGTTATACTTAACCTCTTTGTCACAATATGTAATTAACTTTACGTAGATTTATACACAAGGAGATACGAGGACGCGAAGTCATTAACGTATATTAGAAAGCTTGATGTTTAAAATAATAAATTCATTAACTTCATAGAAAAATAGCAAATATTACGATTTTGGCACCAATTTTAGGTCTATTTCTTTAGAATTGTATATATATACATATATACAGGGTATTTCAAAAGTTCGGTGCGAAAGTAAAGCACGATATATATATATATATAAAAAGAAATCTGTGAATAGGAGAGACATACGGTTTGCAGATAAATAATCAGCATGGTACCAGATTTTCTATGAGACAAACAAAATAGTAGTTCAAAATCTTGACAATAGTGGGTGCTACTGCAGCTAATTCTATGGAATAATTCCATACGGCTCACGCATCGCAGGATTTGGATAGAGAACATTAAAGAATGCACGCTTTTTTGTGTACAAATTTTTTATTGTGTAAGCAGTATAGAATTATTCCAGGGTATTATCTGCTTTAACGCTCTCTATTGTCAAGATTTTGAATCAATTTTTTGTCGCTCTCTTACAAAATCCCGTACCCCGATGGAAATTTATCTAGAAACTGCACGTCTTTCCGACCCATAGATCTTTTTTTTTTATCGCGTTTTACTTTCGCTCCGAACTTTGAAAAGCATACATACTATAAGTAATTCATTTCAATAAAAAATTAACTTACACGTTACACAACAATATTAAAGAAAATTGTAAATGAAGATTTCTTGTACTAATATTATACATTAATCGTAATTCTAAATTGTATTGAAGTAAACCTTTTTGGCATATAAAACACACTAGAAAATCTCAAATTATTGACAATCCTAAACATTTTAATATATGAATGATGCCAAATAAAATGGACATAATAAGAAAATCATTACAAACGGTACAAAATGTAGTGGAAAAAATATATATAATGCAAACCTTGCAATTGCGATAAAGTTCGTTATGATGAATCAGTTCAAATTACATTTGCAGGGGTCGTACGCTCAGGGAATTCTTCAGGACACATATCAGTATTTTGTAATAGAAAAATAAATCTAGGTTAAACGAGCGAAATTTCGCTTTATATAAAAAGATATTTTCTGTACGAAAATCCCGGTACCGAAGAATTTCCTGGTCTTGAAATTTCAGGACAAGTACGACCCTGCATTTGCAAAATGTATTGAACTTGTAAATATCTTGTAAGAGAAAGTTAGGCAAGTATACCTCTTACTGTTCGTTTACACTACGCACAAAAGAGTCCTCTTTCATTGCAGTGTGTACAAGGGAAATAATTGTGGTGAGTTTTGATGATGTTACTTATAGGAATTTTTATATCTAAAGTTATTTATTCTAGATGTCATATGATGAGTTCTTTACGGCAATAATTGCCAGTACTGAGTGATTTTTTTTCATTGAATGGATCTGTGTTCAAACATCGTTTGAGTGTCGGATATATATTATATTTAACTATCATTAAAGTTTATAGCCTTGTTTCATCACGATAACTTCCAAAATACAGTGTCTAATAAGATCAAAATTTGTACATGTGATTTGTTGTGATATGAAATTTTAAGGGGCGAGGGACCCTTAAAATCATTTATTTTTTTTTTTTTGTAAATTTCACTTTTAATATTATTCAAGGGTACATTATATGCATTATGGCATATATTTATCTTTTTTTTTTTTTTTTTTTTTTTTGAGAAAAAATAAGGAATTTTCCGCAATGTCTTGGAATTTTTCAAAATACCCCATGAGAACTGAATATAAATTAAAATCCCCAATATTTTTTATACAAGTTTGGTTTATGTATATAAATATAACTGTGCATCGAATTTTATATATTTGAATATAAAAATAAGAAACAAAAATATCTCCTTTTTATACAAATATATAAAATTCGATGCACAGTTTTATTTACATACATTTACCAGACTTGTATATAAGGCAAGGTAGACGAGGCAAATCACCCAAACTAATCACTTTTGATACTATTTACGCAGGTGTCACTAAGTAAAATTTCAGTTAACATTTTTCAGAACTAATTAAAATATAACTTAAGTATTCTACTTTTGGTGTAATAACATATTTAAACTGTATATTAAGATAATTGAATTGAAACTTAAAAATAATAACTCTATTAAAAAGATGCCATACTAACTACTAGAGCAAATGTACACAATACTCAACATGCTGTCATAAACTATTCATAAAGTGGATTAATTTAGACAATGTCAATGATATTTTGAAAAAATTACAACAATTAAAATATATTTTTGGAAAAATTTCTACGGATCCAACAGTACTAATTTCTGGGAAGATATTTTCTAAAATTAAAACTGTGAAACGTTTCTAAAACGTAACATATTTATTGACGTTTTGATGGAAAATATCTTCAAGTTACATAAATTGTTATAAAAACTTTAAAACAATTCTAGAAATTATTGCGAATTAATTGCACCTGAGACATTCAATTTCAAACATGTGTGTTCCTTGCTGGGCGGGCATATTTATATTTTAAGAATTGTTTACGTACTGTAACGTGCTATCTTTAATATTTTTGACGGAATGTTAATAACCGCAGTATATTCAAAAAGTTTATATTCGTCTTATGTAATCGAAAATTTTCTGCAATTAAATAAGATATATTTTTCTATACTAAATTAATGGTAACTTGTTGGGCTGGAGTCCTCAAAATTAAATAACCTTATTCATAAAAAAAACACATGTTTGGGACTCATTTCAAGAACTATGTATTTTTTCATTCTTTTACATTTCTTGAGAGAATTTTTAAGTAGTGCAGTCAGACAAATGGCTCTGATATTTTTATTTTTATATATTTATTTTCTTAATAATCATACATTTAAAAAAATACGCAATTTTTAGTATCCAAAGTCTGCAATGAACTAAAGTAAATATTACATGGTATGTTTATAGTTATTATAAATAACATAAAAGCATTTTAATTTGTTTCAGAGCCGTCGAAAGAAAAAATTGTCAGTAAATTTCAAGGGTCAGCATTGCTTTCATTTTTAAGTCTACGAAATGAAAGAAAAGAGACTACTAGAGACAACTAGAAATGAGCACAATATTACAAGATATCAATCGCTCAAAGGTTTCATAACCTTTGACCCAGAATGCACCGAGATATTTTACCATTACCACAAAGGTTAGTGGTGTGTTGGATATTAAAATAAATGAAGAAAAAAACCTTTGTGGCTTTTCGTGTTTTACAAAATCCGCTGGAATCCCTTTTTACCTGTGCACTACTGATTTTGCATTCCGAATGACCCTGAGACGTAATAACACGCTTCGGTATTTTTTTCCGCTCAATGAGCATATTCGGTTTCTGAGCTTAGGATGTACATCATGAAGAATAAAATTGAAAAACAAAAACAAATTCCAAATGAGCGCAAAGGACATGTTTGTAGTTCATTTTTACTTTTTGTTAACATAAAATCTAAACATATATCATATCTATTTCTTTTCAGGATTTGGGTGCTTCATGTTAATGCATTATAACAAAGCAAAATTATCCTTATTATCCATTATAAAATATAGTGTATCCGAGCATTAAACACTTTTATTTCTACTAAGTAATAACTTTTATCATGAATTGTTGAATGAAGAAATATAAACAGAAGAAATAATCACGAAGCACAGAACTCATTTAAAGCACAGCTAAGTTTATTTCTAGCACTTAAGGGCATTGGAAACATATGTTTTTTCTTGTAAATGTAAAAAACTATTTTTTAATTAGAGTAATTAAGAAGCTAAAAATATTTGCATTTCTAAAAATATTAACTGCTTTCAGGCATCGCAATTTTATTTATGGTTACCAAAAAAGTTAGTTATTATGTTCTTCAATATTATCTAAAAATGCCAATGCTTTCAGCATTAATATTGTAACAGTTTTTAATCAGTTTTTATATTTCATTTGCCGTCTCAATGACTATCTTTTTTTCTGCATGTTAGAAGTAAACGAACATTTTCGCAATTAAACTCTAGAGTACGTCTGCAAGTAATGACTTTGAATTTAGATAGCTAAATACACCAAGCTGCAGCGAAACTACTTCGTCCAGTTTAGTAATGAAAGTATCATATAGGAAAATATTACAAAAAGTAAATTAATCAATGACTGGTCAACCTCGTCCTATGACGGTGCGATATGAGCAACAGGGGTGTCAACTCGTAATTTTTGAGGTATTGTCACGTTATCGAGTTTCGAAATGAATTTAGTGACACGTTAAATCTTTAAATGTGTATTAAAAAGATATGTTGGTCCACTACGCATATCTTGATAGGACCCTCCATCTAACTTGATCTTACGAAATAAAATGACTCATATAATACTATTGAGTTTCAATAACCATAATAATTTACATTATATTGTCCTATAAATTACTACATATTCGCGTTTCAAGATAAAATATTTATGTATTAACAAATTATTTACAACGTATTAAGTAATGACTGATATACCTTTGTCACGGAGGGGCCGGAGAGCGGTTGCACTGGGAACAACGTGAGCGAACGGAGTCGACATATTCTCATTATTAACATTTTGGCTCAACATCGGTTTTAAGCATTATATTTTAACATTTTATATATTTTCATCAGTACAATTCAAATATTTTAGTCAGCCTCTTTACATTCGAATTATATATTTACAGATTGAAGTGCACTTCATCCTTTAGGCTGTACTATCTAGCCATCAATTTTTGGAGTGTAATTTTAACACATTACATATATATATATATATGATGCATGATATCTTGGTATGATGCGATCAGAAAGAGCCACAAAACCTCCTTTTTTGTTGTTCTATCACGTAACTTAGTTTCTGTATGAAATTTCAGCAAAATTAAGACGTCGATTTGTGCAATACAAGCATTTCAATCTACCGCATGGTAACTCAGTAGGGTATGGACATAACGTTACACCAATATATTTATTTTAGCAGTACTATCACGTAATCGATCTGAATGAACCTCTAATATCATTTAAATAAAGCGTAACACAATAATACGAAAATTTCCTTTAGAATACGGATATTTTTGTTTCCTTCGAAAAATTTTGGTACGATATAAAATTCATTTAATCAGTTTGGCAGTACAATCACGTTAATGTATCCGCATGAAATTTTAACATGTAATGGATATCAATTAATACAATAAAAATATTCTCTCTGGCTCGTAATATCTAGCTGGTATGGTAGAATACCTGGGTGGAGGAAATAATTTAAATGGATTTTTACGTCAGCGAATTAAAAGGAGATGTCATTCGCAATTTTATACGACGGCACAAGCACGTGATCGTGTTTTGAGAATAAATTGGCGTAAAGTTAACGCTTAAACAGTGAGTTACAAAAAGTGTTTTAATACTTACCGCTGTGCAGTAAAACTGGACCCGAAAGCTAAATTATAATTCAAGGAAAACAATTTCAACTTAAAATCACCTCATTCATACCGTTCTGACTACAAAAAGTAGCATAATATCAAGAAACAATCTAAAACATTTGTATTGTACTTACCGTACATGTAAAATATTAAGGAGTATTCCGAAATTTGATAAAAGGATAGTATTGCCAAACTAAGGAATTGGCGCCTCTCTCTTTTCCTATCGTTGGAGGATATCACGCTGCAGCCAGAAATATTGGCATTGAACTAATTGATTATCTATAATATTAAAATTTTATGCCAAAACGCAACACACTAGAGTTGGCTAACGATACCCTACCGCCATTTTGTGTTAATATCATTCAAAAAAATCACAAAGTATACTGAAAAATTTGTGATTAAAAATTTGATACCTAAAACATGATAAATGTCATTCCGATGTTTCATGACATGATAGTTCTGACAAATTGACGATATATCTTCCCCTTTCTTTCGAATTTGCTAAGATATTCTCAAACAGAATACTCATTATTTAGTGTCATATTACATATGTGTGTTTCTACATAAATAGTTCTCGAAACTAGATCAAGCAGTACTACATAGGGCAATGTGATGTAATATATTATGCTTCTAGAGTTACATTAGTTAGCGAAAATCCACTGCCGGCACTAATTATGTGTTTTTCTTCGCGATCTTTTGACGAAATTTGTCGTTTTTCTCGATCTTTTGACGAAATTTGCCGTTTTTTTTCGCGATTTTTTGACGAAATTTGCCGTTTTTTTTCGCGATTTTTTGACGAAATTTACCGTTTTTTTCGCGATTTTGACGAAATTTGTCGTTTTTTTGCGATTTTTTGACGAAATCTGCCGTTTTTTTCGCGATCTTTTGACGAAATCTGCTGTTTTTTCGCGATCTTTTGACGAAATCTGCTGTTTTTTCGCGATCTTTTGACGAAATCTGCTTCATTCCCGTAAAAAAAAAAAAAAAAAAAAAAAAAAAAAAAAAAAAAAATTGCATGTAGGAAAGGTTTTAAGAAATTTATTTAATAACTAAGTAATAATAGATTGTTTATGATTTAATTTGGCGTGAATTTCCTATCAAAATTCAATGACATAATAGTACAATAGAAATAACGATTTGCCACGTATCGTTTCATACATCTTACCAAGATATTTATTAATAAGTACGTCATCAATTGATTTATTGTTAATAATCTTTTTGTACATCATAATCTCATCCGAAACTCTATGTTGAAGTTCTTTTAGTCACTTGGGCCCATTCCAAAATGGAGTTAAAGGTAAAATGTCTGATTATAATTGGACATTATTAATTTTTTAGCAACATAGCATTTTAAAAATATATAATAATTACAAACTAAGAGGAACTAAAAAACTTGTAATTTACAATTAATGTAAAATAAACGAATTACATCATAATCTCATCTCGAAAACTCTATGCTGTAGTTATTTTAGTCGCTTGCGCCCACTCAAAAATTGAGTTAAAGACAAAATTTCGGATTATAATTAGACATCATTAATTTTTTAGCAATACAGCATTTTAAAAATACACAATTACAAACTTAGAGAAACCAGAAAACATATGACTTCCAATTAATGTAAAATAAACGAATTACATTGAAAAAAAAAAGAGTTACTGCTAATTTTAAAGTTAAAGTAGTAAAAGTTATGTATAATACCAAATTAATTGATAGTTAAAGACATTCTGTTAAATATCGACTGATAAATCCCGTACAGCGTATATTTTCGTTTAAATTACAGCAAATGTTTACTATGAAATATAATGTCAGTCAAAAATTTTCTACATTTGAAAATTACTTTTTTTCATTTAATTATCAAGTTAAAAATATTTTTACCTTTAAAAAGTATAGAGATAAAATTATTTTATTTTAAATCGAAAATAAATACGTTTTTGCTAAAATAATCTGCATATACTATTTTATTTCTGACCATACATATGTATAAGAAACACAAATATTGATCAAATTCCAAATTTTGCTTATATACAATTCCTAATTTTATCTATATAATTCTATAGAAATTTTGAATTATGTCTATATATTTCTATTTAACTTTTTATAGATCCTCAATCAAATGTTCCACCTCGATTGACGCACGTTATTCGACATGTTGTAGCCAATCAAGGCGATACGGCTTTACTTCCATGTGTTGCACAGGGACACCCAGCACCATTTTATAGGTAATTGTATTGCTGAGAACCTTGTTTAATTTTTAAGAAGCTTAGTGTATGTTATTTTTAGGAAATATATATTAATTATAATACAGATTCAATTCCAGTATTCTTTTCAAAGTTAAGGTATAGCGTTTTACCATAACAACATTTTTTAAGTATACTCTAATAATATTTGTTTAATAAATATGACATTTCATGTGATTTTTTTTTTTTTTTTATCAAACTATTGCACTAGCAAGGAAAATTTGTGTTGTGTCACATTTTTTAGCTTTTGATAATTTATTCTTCTGTATTTTTTAGCGCTAAAACCGAAAATGACCCTTTTTTTAAACCATCACGTAAGGTTTTTTCGCAAAACGCAAATACCGAATTTGAAATTTCAATATATAACAAAAATCTGATACTACTACAAAAAATATGTGATGGTTGCGTTTTTTAGCTTTTGATAATTGATTATTATGTATTTTGTAAATCTGAATATGGAAATGAATTTCATTTTTTCCCATCACGTTAGGAGTTTTCACAAATCGGAAATTATAAAATGAAAATAGCCGAAATATTTCAAAAGTCTGAAAAATAGACCTAAATGTTTTTTTCATAATAATTTATTAATCTTTTGGCTTATACTATGCATTTGTATAGCAAAACACTTAAAATATTGTTTATTTAAAGTTCTTAACATTTTATTTAAGTTGTGTAAGTTTCTTTGAATTGCCCATGCTCTGCCTTCCGTTTTTCTTTTTATATTCTCCATGTGGTTCAACTCGATGTCCTCTTTTATTTTGGTGGTTTATAAGGTTATAAATGCAACTTATATGTACTTAAAATATTTGTCTTCATTTGGTAAGGTTTTGACAAATTGCTTTGACTGATTTCCGTTATTATTTTTTACGTTTAAGGGGATAGAATACCTTTAAACCTACAAAATTTACGAATTTTTTTTATGCATATTTTGATTCCGTAATCATTTCTGATCAATACGCAAAAAATGCATTAAAAATTTCCCATTAGTTTACTAATTATGGCAGTTTTATTAAGACTATGTATTAAGACTACATGGGATAATTAAACTTTGCGTTGTGTTTATTCAAAATGATGAATTTTGATACTGCGCGCAGTGTTACTAAAAAACTATGCATGGCAATCAAAAGAAATTTTCAAAACATATCCATTTCTGTATTATCTACAGATTAAATCCATAAAAATGCAATATTAAATTATTTTTCAGTTTTTTTTAAATTTGAAAATATTTTTTAAAGTGAATTTTTTTCATTTTCTGTTAATTTTTTTTTAATTTTGTCAATATTATTTTCAAATATTCTGTTTTTAGTACAAAGGTAACACAATTATGTATCTATTTCCACTAAAATTTTCTCTTTATATGCATATTTTCAGATTTTATGATGCGCGCAAGATTTTTTTCTCTTATTATCATATATTTTTAAACTTATCATTTCAATATTTATTTATGAATTTACAAGTATATATATATATTTAAATATTAATTTAAGAGCTTTATATTTAAATGAAGTTTGATTTAAATTTTTTGACTTATTACACAAATTTTGAAGCTTGGAACATAGTGATATTTTTTACTTTTTCGACGTGTTCAAAGGTATCCTACCCTCTTAAACTTTGAAATGTACGATTTGAGAAAACTCCTGACGTGATTGTTAAAAATTAAGGTCATTTTCATGTGCAGTGATAAAAAATGCGTAAAAATAAATTATGAAAATGTAAAATGCGCAACCCTCACATCTGCTTTATAGTATCAGATTTCCGCTAGTTTTTCACTTTTTATATTTGAAATGTACGATTTGCGAAAAATCCCTACGTGATGGTTTAAAACGAAGGCCGTGTTCGGATTCAGCGCTAATAAATGCATAAAAATCAATTATCAAATGTTGAAAATCACAAACATCACAACCTTGTATTATATTAGACGTGGTTTTTACAACATATTTTGAAATTAATAAGGTTGGATAATACACACTCAGAAATAAAACACTCACTTTTGATTACTCAGCACTCTTTGAGCTTTATTTTGTTATTTTTGAAAAACTTTTTCCATTTAAACTGAAAAGAAAAATTCTTAAAAAACCCGCTTTTTGAAAAAAATATAAATGTACGATTTCTGATAAAACATGGAGCTCTTAGAAACTAAAATTTTAAGTATCTACATTAATATTACAAACAAAGGAAGGCATATGAATCATGAGATAGCCTTTTTTTGTCGAGATACTTGAATGACTAAATGTCTTTTTTGGATTTGTGTATTATTCAGCGATAGTGACGTCATATGCGTACTTTAATGTAGATGCTGCTTAATACTGGATCGCAAATGAGGAATTCTTCAGCGGATGCGAATGACGTCATTTTATATAGATAAAATCGCGTGTTTTTAGTCCTAAAACTGGGGGGGAAATGGTCTTAATTTTATTTTGAAAAAAATGGCCATTTTTCCCCCATTCTGACAAAAAAAATCAGAGTTCTAACATTTTACGGCTGCTCTTTCACCTTCACCTAACACTTCATTTCTAATGGCTGTTTAATAATAATGGAGCCACCAGTCCATCAGAAGAAAATGATCCATTCCAAAGGTATAATTTCGATTGAAAAAACCTATTTAATATTTTTTCTTTATCGGAAGGGACACTAAATTCTGGAAAAGCAGTATTCCTGTTCTCTGGTCTTTTTTTTTCTTTTTTTCCTCGGTTTTATCTGGATGTTTATATGCCCTTCTTCTCCACCAGAGGAGAATTTATGAGATAAAACTATTTTTTAAAATATACATTTTTTCATATATTTAATGATCAAAACATTAGATATCAACAACAGATAATTTTAAAGACTTACAAGTATGATAATGCTATTGTTTATTCAGATGAATCACATAAAAATAAAATTTTTATTAAAGAATAATTAGAAAGTGAATGTTGTTTTTAATGTCACTGCAACAGATCATGTCGAGTCCAGTAAAGAATGGTACCTAATGCTCCAAAACCGTTAGAATATCACAGAAAAACCAATATGGAATCTGAATCATTACTATTTGTTAAACACTATTAAATACATATTCAAGTTAAAAAAAAAAAATCTTATTTGCACAGAACTATCAAAAAACGCATTTGGTTTGAAATTACCTATCACAATGACAAAAATTGAAGAAAAGGAACAAAGCAATCACTATGGAATTAATGTAATCAAATCAAATATATATTTATTATTTAGTTTCCTCAAAACTGGAAAATATATTTGAACCCGGAATATTTATTTAAAAAAACCTATTTAGAAATGACACGTGACCTGCAATGTGAACACGAATACATATTAGTACGAAAAAAGATAATTTAAAGAAAACAAATAAAAAAAAAAATTAAAAGTTTGAAGAAATGATATATCTCAAGAGTTGATTTTTAAAATAAGTTTTTTGTATTTACCGGCATTTCTAAATTTCTGCGCCTCTTCTGCAGCCTTATGTGCATAAGTTATGTCATTTATGAAACTTTTAATATCTTGTTATAGATTTCAACTTATTTTCAAAAGTATGAATAATATTTTCTACAAGTTTATTTTATTTATTTTTTTTAGTCTAGTGAATTTTTAGCAATATGCATCTTAAAAATACGTTCATTAACTAAAATAATTATCTACAATGTATAAATACAGACTGTCATTAAGAAATAAAGTAAGGGGTGTATGAAATAATTATTTGTTTATACTACAATTGGCTCTGTTGGATTTGAAAGAAACAAAACAAGAGTTTCTTAAGAAGAAAGTATCTTCATACTGATATTTTTTTCCCAACGTTTAAACAATGCATTTAATCATCAACATTTTTTTTTTGGCTGATTTTCATTGAGATTGTTTGTTTTTGCAACACAATTTCAAGTTTTAGATAAATATATTTTTCATTATGGAATCATTATATTTATGTAAAAAGAAAGACAGAAGAAAGCTAATCAATAGAAATATTACAACTAATTGGACTACCGAAGCATAATTCACGAAGAGTGGCATTCCGCATGCTCATGTTGGTCCTTTCATTTTCTTTTAAACATTGACTACATTCTGACACTTGACATGATTTGACAAAATAAAATAAAAATAAAATAAAATAAAAATAAAAAGTTGTCATCTGACAGATTTAAAATCCAATTTATAAAAATAAAGACATCGAAAATGGAGAAGAGATGGGCTCGAGCCCTGAAATCATCAGACGACCTTTGCGTCTTCGAGCACAATGTTCGTAACTACGGAAACAAATTATAGTGCAATAAACTGTTATACCTAAGAAACGTACATCTCAAAATATTTTTCTCTTGTTATTTTATTATTATTATTATTATTTTGGCTATTTTAAAGTAAAACCCAACTTTAAGTTTCAAGCTCCGTTTCTCAAGCTCCTGGAAGATTATTTCGTCTTACTTGAAAAAAAAAAAAAAAAAAAAAAAAAAAAAAAAAAAAAAAAAAGACAAGACGGGAGATTAAAAAAAATTCTTTAAAAAATTTAAAGACATCCGATAAGATATAACAGCCATTTAACCCCATGTAAACCCCCATGGCAGCCATGTCCTAAAACGCCAAAATTATTCAATAATAAATCCTAAAATATAAAATAATAAATGTGACAGGAAATCTATTGAAAATATTAATAAATTCATTTTAAAAAATTAATACTTCATATTAAGTTTGTTAGAAATATCTCAAAGAGAAAGATATCAGAAAAGTCGAATTACATTGCGAATGGACAGTTGTAGATAATTACAGAAAGTTTTCAACCTATTTTCAAAAGTATGAATAATATTTCCTACAAAAAAACTAAAACTAAACTCTGTGGCTATACAATCCAAGAAGGATCTGGGCCGACAGTGTCCATCTCTGTTTTCTTGACCTTGGGCCCCGAGGTACTATGCAGCATGCGTCCCGGCCAGGTGGTCAACCTAACGCGAGACCCTCGGTGTTTAGTTCCCAAGCAAGCTTGGTACTCATTTTATAGACCCCAAAGGGATGAAAGGCTGAGTGAACCTTGCCCAGTCGGGAGTCGAACTCTCGACCTGCGGTGCGGCAGACAGGCGTGCTGACCACTACACCACTGGGCTTAAATATTTCCTACAAGTTCTTTTTTTTTTTTTTTTTTTTTTGTTTTTAGCGTAGTGGTTTTTCAACAATATGCATCTTATAAGCTTATCCATCAAGTAAAATAATTATCTACCCTATATAATTACAGACTGTTATTAAGAAATGAAGAAAGACGCCATCTGAAATAATTATTCGTTTATTCTACAATTAGCTCTGTTGAATTTGAAAGAAACAAATCAAAAGATTTTAAAGAAGAAAGTTTCTTCATAAAGGATTTTTTTAATTTCCCAACGTTTAAACAATGTCTTTAATCATCAACATTTTTCATTCTGACTGAATTTCCATGGGACTGTTTGTTTTTCGAACAAAAGTCTGAAGTTTTAGTTAAAGATAATTTTCAGTATGCAATCATTACATTTATGTAAAAACAAAGACTGAAAACAACCTAATCAATAGAAATATTAAAACTAATTAGACTATCGAAGCAGAATTCACGGGAAGTGGCATTCGGCATGTTCCTGTTAGTCCTTTTATTTTCTTTTAAACATTGACCACTTTCTGACACATGACATGATTTGACAAAATAAAAAAAATATAAAATAAAATAAAAATAAAAATAAAAAGACGTCACCTGACAGATTTAAATCCAATTTATAAAAATAAAGACATCGAAAAACGGGAAGAGATGAACTCTAGCCTTGAAGTCATCAGACGACCGTTGCATCTTCGAGTTCAATGCTCGTCACTACAGAAACATATTATAGTATAATTAACTGCTATACGTGCAAAAGGTACATCTCAAAATATTTTTGCCACGTTATTATTATTATTATTATTATTATTATTATTATTATTATTATTATTATTATTATTGGTTATTTTAAAATAAAACCCAACTTTAAGTTTCAAGCTCCGTTTTTTCCTGGAAGATTACTTTATCTTACTTGAAGAAAAAAAAAATAAAGACAACACAAGAGATTTATTTAGTTTTTAAATTAAAAAACAACCGATAATATATAACAGCTATTTAACCCCATGTAAGCGCATAACAGCTATCTCCTATAACCCCAAAATTATGCAATAATAAAACTTAAAATATAAAATAATAAATCTGACAGGAAATCTATTGAAAATAATGATAAATTCACTTTAAATTTTTAATACTTCAGATTAAGTATTAAGAATTAAATTTGTTACAAATATCTCAAAAGTAAAGAGAAAAATTACAGAAAAAGTTGAATTGCATTTGACTGTTGTGGATAATTATAAAATGTCTCACTAAGATCTTGATATACTAAACACTTCCAATTTTCAAAAATATGTGAAAACTCAAAATTAATAATGTATTTATTTATTTTCAGGTTAAAAACATTTAAGGTTTTCTGGAATAATTGCTTTTTATTCCTTTTTATAAATATCGATGTGTGTTAACTCTACTTGCATTTTTAATTTTTAGAATTTATCTATCGTATGATAGGACCCTTTTTTAATAAAATCTTTTATAACATTTGCCATACAAATTCATATATCGTATTAGGAATTGTAAGATTGTTTTAAGTTAATATGAAATGCTTTATTTTAGTTTTAATTAAAAATGAATTCTTAAGCCTTAAAAAATAGAAACCTTTTTTTAATTTACATAAAATGTATATGAACAATAAAGTTCTGTATCTTAGTAAATTAAAGAATCTTTCTGTATATTTAAAGGTAGCGTATAGCAATTATTCCATCTTTTCCGTTAAAATGCAGATCCGATCTTATGATAAAAAGCAGAAAAAAATAAGGATTTACTGAAGTTAGCATTATTTTATGTAAGAAATGTGTTTATGTATATGTTATATTATATTAAAATATTAAATATTCTTCAGACTCAGTCATTTATTAAACAATACTGTACCATCTTTACTACGTATAGTTTTTACTCACCTTTTCATATTTCACAGTTATTCCAAATCAATGTTAAAACAATTAAATATTCATTAACGTTTACTAACAGAATCTAATTAACTAAATATGTATTAATGATATGACTAGGAAATTTCATATGGTACCGGTAAATTTATAATGTTAATGAGGATTTTACAAACGAATAATTATTAACTAATTCATTTCCCATTAGTGTTCGATGGCATGATGTTTGCCGTAGCTTACACGAAAATTATGTTCAGGAAAATGTCATATTTTATAAGAAATTTTTCTTTTATTTCTGGAGTGCTCCCATAACAAAGATTTGTCTATTCACTGGGAAACGCCAGATTCTGATAATAAATGAATTATTTTGCGAGTAAACAGAAACAGAAGATGCACTAATTTTTTATTAACGAAATATTAATATCGAAGAATAGAAACATCGTACAACAATAATTTCTTGGAGTAGTTGATAAATATGAATATGTTTCCTGAAAAAATATCTTTTTTATTATCTTACGAATATTCTTCCGTTATTTTGCTTTTTTGTATTCACCTTTTTATAAACATGACTGAGTTTTTTAACGCATTATAACTTTGAATTGGTTTAAATCATGGAGATAATTGTTAAGTTTTACTTCAGCGTGGTCAATGTTTACCTTTTATGCAAATTTATAATTTTCTGTCAAAAGCGAAATTAACTCTTTATGCATTATTTTTCAATGGAATTTGTTTATTATTACAATAAGCTCAAAGATTTACGACTTCTTCCATTTATTTTCAGAATATTTCCTTCATAATTTTATAGTAATTAAAAATATCTGTCTACTACATTGTCATTGAATTACACAACTGTATATTTTAAGTTTGCCAGAGTTTTGAAGTCTCTATTTCAAAAATATTTAATAATGATATGACTAGGAATGTTCACATTTTACAGTTAATTTGATAAAGTCAATGGATATTTTACAAATGAATAATTATTAAGCATTTCATTTCCCATAAGTAGTGTTCAATAGCATGGAGCTTACGGTAATTCATATGTAAATAATGTTCAAGCAAAAGCTATATTTCATAAGAAAAATTATTTTATTTCTGGAGCACTCTCATAACAAATCGTTTGTCTGTCCTCTGGGAAACACCAGATTCTAATAATAAATGAGTTATTTTGCGAATAAATAGAAACAGAGGTTGCACTAATTTTTTAATATAGAAATACTCATTAATATCAAAGAGGGGAAACATCGTAAAACACTATTTTCTAGACGTCGTTCATAAATATGAATATGTTTCTGGAAAATAATATTTTTATTAATCTAAAGAATATTTTCTGTTCATTTCTGTTCATTTACTTTTTTTTCTTAGATTCACATTTACTAAGCATAAGTTTTTCAAAGCATTATAGCTTGTAAAAGATTTTAATCCTCGAGAAAATAATTCTGAAGTTTTATTTCAACGTGGTCTCAAATTCATACCTTTCATTTAAATTTATGCTTTACTTGTATTTTATTAATTTACAGAACTTTGAGGAAATTTGTGTAAGAAAAGTATTCATGTATATGTTTTATTGTATTACAATATTAAATATTTTTCAGACTAAGTTATTTCTTAAACAATATTGTACCACAGTTTCTACATATGGTGTGTTTTCACGTTTGCATATTTCACAGTTAATACAAATCATTGTTAAAACAATTAAATATTCATTAATGTTTACTAACAAAATCTAATTAACTAAATATTTATTAATGATATAACTTGGAAATTTCATATGTTACCGCTAATTTCATAATGTTAATGAGGATTTTACAAATGAATAATTATTAATTATTTCATTTCCCATAAGTAGTGTTCGATAGCATAAAGTTTACCATAACTTACACTTAAATGATGTTCAAGCAAATGTTATATTTCATAAGAAAATTTTCTATTATTTCAGGAGCACTCCCATAACAAATCATTTCTCTATCCGCTAAGAAATGCCAGATTCTAATAATAAATGAATTATTTTGCGAGTAAATAGAAACAGAAGATGCTCTAATTTTTTATTAAATAAATACTTCTTAATATCGAAGAGGAGAAACATCGTAAAATAATAATTTCGTGACGTAGTGGATAAACATAAATATGATCGGGAAAAAAATATAATTTTATTATCTTACGATTATTTTCTTTTTGTTTCCTTCTTTACTTTTTCTTTATATAGATTCACCTTTTACTAAACATAACGGAGTTTTCAACGCTTTAAAATTATGAAAAAGTTTAAATTAGGGAGATAATTTTGATGTTTTCTTTCGACGTGGTCTCACATCCATACGTTTAATTTGAATTTACTTTTTTCTATAAACAGACACATTTACTCTTTGTACATAATTTTTCAAGATTTTTTTTTATTAGTATTGTGATATGGTTGTTAATCGCGTTTGGCCGTTGAAAGTAAACACATGAAAAAATGAATTTCTTCTTTTTATTAGTATACGTTATGAACGAAAAGGGCTAGAGAAAAAAATTTCAAAGTAATCCAGTTTGGTATTATTTGGACATTTATTGAAACATACACTAAGGAATTTTGCTTCCAGGGATTGCCACTCGAGAAAAACAGCTACCTTCTCAGATCGGATGTTTTAGAACATCTTTGAGATCCAGAATCAGAATATAATTGAAAATTAACTCAGTGCAGGTGTTACATCATTTTTACCTTGACATTTTCACCAAATGGTTTTTGTACATTTGAAGTTTTGGTAAAACTTATGCAGAGAGATACAGAAACGCGTGGGTTAAATAAAATAGACAAGGAGATAAATGTGAAGAGAAAACGTTTCAGCGCTGAAGGGTTAAAAGGGCAGTTCCCTGTGAACAAAAATTATATCAATGTATTTAGTGAAGAACATCTGTTGACAGTAAAATTTATACAATATATAAAGAGATATTAGCTAGGCGAACTATATGTTTTCGTAAAAAAAGGAAGTGCACGTATCTGAACATCATTAGTTTGATTTTAATAAGCGCTGAAAAATGTAGTATAGGAGTATGCATTTAATAAAAACCGTATCTTTAACAACAGAAAAGCGTAGATTCGAATAACCTGTAAATGGCGCTCAGTGAATTCACAAATTTAAAATAGAATTTGAAAAAAGATTAAATTAAATGTTATTTTATAAATTTGAAAAGGTTATAGGAAATAAAAGCAATATATAATGGAAATCTTATTATATTTATAATAAGCTTAAAGTATTAGGACTTCTGCAATTTGCATACAGAAGGTTTCCTTCATAATTTTATAGTGCTTAAAAAATGTCTACTACATTGCCATTGAATTATAAAATTATATGTTCTATGTTTAGGAGTTTTAAAATATGTATTTCAAGAGAATAATATTTATTTCTGATGATGTTCTATTTAGTAATTTTTTAAACATTCTTGAGCCACAACCTTTTCTTAAACAACAGATTCGCAATGTTTATATGTATAATTTTTATATCATAATTCCATATTTCAATATGATACAGTTTTATGCAAATATAATTATTTATTGTTATTTCGTAACGTACTGTAAATAATTAAATATTTATTAATGATGATGACACTTCCCACACAATAATAGTAATCGACACTTTTTGACAAGACAGTATTTGCTATGCAACTATGTCACTTTGAAGTTTTCAAAGGAAACGTGTTACACATGCAGAAGCAGTTGGATAACTTATTAAAACACTATCACAAAATATAAATTTATAAAAAGAAAATGTTAACATTTGTATTGTACCTTAACCAGCATTGATTACAGTGGATCAAATAATTGAACCCCCAATTGGAAGAAGGGAATTAAAAAAAAAATAAATAAATAAAAAAAAACGAATGGAGATAATTAAAAAAAAACTTTATATCTTTTTACTTTCAACTTATAGGCTCATGTGATATCAAAGATAATGAAGACAATATAAATTCTGATTTATTTACTAATAGAACTGTCTGAAATATATAATATTCATTTATATATGTATATGTAAATGTGTTGGATTTATTCCCTTCTTCCAATTTATCATATACTATATACAAAATAAGTTGAAATAATAAACAATATAATCACAAAAACTGTTTATGTATTAGAAAAAACTTAAGAACACTCTACTATTCATCTATTTATTCACTTTCGGATCTTGTAGTTGGCAGGTCAGAATATTGTAAAAATCTCTGAATTCGTCAGGAATATATTGGATTATTTTTTGTATGTCGTTCATTTTTGTCTCATGTATGGGTATTTTAGTAACATATGCCGGAGTTTCTGGTATTTTCGGGTTTGTAGAAGGTTTTTGGAGCAAAAATGTAGCTTTAATGAAACCATCGATAAATTCGGAACATGTCAAGTAACCTTTATGACTTGAACTATATTAAAAGCTTCTATATTGCGAAATCTTGAATGTAGTCTAATGACTTACAGCTTTTCTTGAAACATCGCTGCCATGAGTTTTTAAAATCAAGTATGTCGTTAGAAGTAATATGTTTATCTGAATAACCCCTGATTTTTACTGCCAAAGTAAGATTATTATATTCATTTGGAACGTAAATTCTGTCCTTTCTCCTTTTGAGTCTTTTAGTGGTCCCGAAATTTCTGTCACACTGTAAAAACGAAAGGCCGCGCACAGGAAAATGTTCATATATTTTTTCAAAACGATTCATTGCAACAAGACTGAGAAAGAATCTTATAAGGGTGTTATTTCTATTTTGTCCCCCGCAAGCATAGCTAAAAACGTGTAGTTCTTTGACAGAGGGATCCATGTTCTGAATAGTTTTCCACAATAAAGTGCATACTTCATCCGGTCCCCGTTTAGCCTCACCCTCATGGTAAGTGTAGAAATCAGCTGATTTCGTCTTTAAGTCATGAACACAACACACATACAGCGATAGTTTTCTTAAATAAAACATTTCTTGATCTGGGATCATAGGAATGGGCAGATTTTGCATGTAATCAAATACAATGACTCTACATCTTCTCTTTCCTGACACAAGGCCAAAATTTCTTTCTGTTTATTATGAAGCATTTGAGCACGTTTAAGATGTATTATTTTCCCTCAACGGCCACTCTCTTTGCATTCTCATTGAGAGATGACCTTTTTATTTTTGCATCGAGTTCTTCGCAAGTCGAGCAAACATCTACTTGTGGCCGACCGAATCTGTAGCCGTGATTATCATTAAAATATTTTCTGTAACAGTCGTATTTTACACATTGGTATTGAGATTTTTTTTTTAAGTTCAGGCATTATTTTGACGTTTAGGTTCGCTTCTAAATATTGTATATTTTTCAGTTGTAATGAGATTGCTTAAGGGCAAATGACCGGATATGTTCACCAATAGCCGTAATTGCTTCGTTTGTTAAGATATTACCTCAATTACGATGCTGCTGTCGTTTATCTTTAGGTAGTTTTCCCAACGATTTAAGGGAGGTAAGGCGAAAAATGGCCTTATTTTTTATAGTGCACAAAATAGAGAAAGCTTGATGGCATACTTGATATTTTCATTTCCTTTCATAGCAAAATACGTGAACGTATTGTCATGTTTTTTTCGGATTTTCGCGTTTTGAATGGCGGCGATTAACCTTCGCGTATTCAATGAGACTCATCATATATATGGCATGTTCATTTTTCGGTCGTCTATTGTCAACGAATTCAAGCAACTGCTGTTTTTTTTCCCTACTAAACTGCTGAGTGCAGTTTTTTTTTTTTTTTTTTTACAGACATAGTCACTATTACTGTTAGATTTCGCTGACACTAACCTCCCAGTACTTGTACTCAGATAAGATTGACCAAGTAGACGCTGTGACTTTAACTTTTTTGCAGAAATGGACATTTCTAACACCTCTTCTCTTCTTTTTCGGAGTCTCAGCTTCTGACTCATTATCAGGGGAATCATTACAGCTACTTTCACTGGTCATGTTTAAACTTTAATAATTAAATAAACAAATTTATGGGTTAATAATCTCTACGACGCAACGCTAAATGAATGCAGTCTCAAACACAACAAAGAGTGCGTTCAGCAGACCTTACCAAAGCTACCAAAGTTACCGACCACTTGTAACGCAGCATGAAATAAATATCAATGCAAATTGTGACGTCAGCTACAGTTTAACAGGATAGCTTTCGTTGGTGTCATTGTTAAATTGTAGCTGACGTCACAATTCACCTTGATTTTTATTTCATACTGGCCTAAAATATGTCGTAAACTTTGCTAGCTTTGGTAAGTTCGCTCTAAAATGTCGGCCATTAGATCGCTAATATCGCGTCCCCCACCATTAGCGATGCGTTTTTGTTACTATTTCTGTACACGTACATTTGATAATTGGAAGGAGGGAATAAAGGAAGGATTTGTTTCCTTCTTCCAACTAACTATTTTTATTGCTGCATGAATCTATACCAAGAGAATGATTTTCGTTCTTTTCTTAAAACTCACAATTAAGAGCTACGTCTAAAGAATGTAAAAGTGCAGAAAAACGAATAGGTCAAAAAGTGGCGTTCATTCCCTTCTTCCAATTGGTGGCTCAATTGTAAATGACAGTGCGATAAATATACAAGTATCAGGAGATGCAACGTACGTAACATACTGTAAATAAATATTTATTTATTAATGATGTTGACACTTCCGACAAAATAAAAGTAATCGACACTTTTTGACAAGACAGATTTTTCTATGCAACTATGACGCTTTGAAATTTTCAAGTTAACAGTGTTACACATCAGAAACAGTTGGGTAAAGTATTAAAAAACTATCACAAAAAATAATTTTTTAAAAACAAAATGTTAACATTTGTATTATACCATAAGCAGTGTTGAATACAGTGGGCCTGTAAGAGACAGTGCGATAAATACACAAGTATCAGGAGATCAAGTTCATTCAATTTTATAGTATTTTAAATGAACAACTAACATTTTTATAACTTATATTACTGATAAATCTTCTTATAAAAATGGAATTGTGACAAATAATTTTATCAGTATTTGATGTTTTAAACTGTTTTATCTTCATATATTTTAATTAAAAACAGTAAATTTTAGTTAATTATGGATACGATTTTGAGCAGAACTTTGAGACATTGTAGAGAACGTTGTCTTATTCGTATATTATAAGTTAAAGACGTCTAGATATAAAGGTTTGCCAACAACCTTTCCTTGAAACTTTTAAAGTCATTTGAGATACATTGAAACTTAGATGGCTTGAAAAAATTAAATATTAAACCGGGTTGATTAATTAGTGACCAAATGAAATATATCAGTGCCTGCAGCTCAACACAAATTCGAGTAAAATAACACTTATTTTAACAATATCTTCCACAGAAAAACATTCGTCAGTTCCTTCAGATTTGGCCACAATAAAAGAAGAGAATATAACTAGTTAATATGCCAAGATTCAAATTTCTGGCGATGTATCAAAATAAGAACAAAGACCATGACAAAATCATAAATAAAGTTATTGATACAAAAATGCTAACTACTGTTTCATAACTTCTATTGTTCCATTATCTTTGTAATCTGTAAACATTAAAAGCAAATGCTTGAAAGCATAAAAGAGGAATGAAGTGATGTATACTGGAGGAAGGATGGATAAACGGAAATACATTTGAATCAAGAATACGCCTGCGAGCTGCCACTAAAATGGTGGCTATCTTAAGGGTGATTTTTTTTAAGCATTTGGACTAGCTCCTGAATTTTATAACAGTATACTTTAAAAATTTCTTTGACTTATTTAATCTCAGAACAATAAGGGGGGGGGGATTTTTGAAATTATTGGTATTCAACTTCAAGGGACCGTATTAACGCTGAAAAAAAAAACAGCCTAAGAAATCAGCTATTATTGTGTTAGCGCGTAGGCCTAGTATTCAGGGGGCTGTGGTTCTTGGTATGGGTGCCGTGATAAAAGAGAGTAAAGGAAAATCAGCACCTAACTTATGCATTGAGAGGTAGGAAATCCAATATTGATTCACATTCTCTTAAGAAGGACGTGGACGACAGAGAATGAAATAAAGAACATGCAACGATAATAATAAAACACACACACACTGCAATATATAATAAAACACACATAAATATCGCCTGCATTCAACTGTTAACGGTATATATAAATATTAAACAGACATACAACAATAATTACAATAAACTCAACATGGGTTAAAAATTAGCCAGAGCCAAGAATCGATCCGACGGCCACTGCATTGTAGGGTGTCTCTCGAACCACTGAGGTACTCCGGCCGATACCTGTGTCAGCAATTTTTCACTAATAAACCATGTTGCGGAAATCACCAACCATCTATACGACAGCCTTGTATGACCGGACAACGATGAATAGATTTTACTATTACATCGATCTACGATATACAGTAGCGCTCAAACTCTCTCATTTTATTTAATATACAAATGTAAAAGAAAATATATTCCCTATAATTGAGAACTCTCACTATGATTGCAGTTATTCAAATGTATCAAGTTTCAACTTGTTTGTTTACATTCGGCGCCACCGAATAAATATGACTCCTCCTTAGCTCAAAAGTATTTTGACAATTAGTTTGCATTTAATTGTTGAAGGTGTCAGTGGCGCTATAGCTTCGATCAGTATTGATATTGACTATTTGTGATTATTTTTAAATGCAGAAATGTAAAAAAAATTGAAGTGATTGTAGAAAAGACGCTGTAAATGCACTTAAGAAAGGTAGACTGCAAGCGGAATTAGCTCGTTCTTTTAACGTATCTCGGCACCTTGTTATTATATGGAATAAAATTTTTTAAACAGAAATACATCGAAATTACGCTTCAAAGTGGCCAACCGTAAAAAACAACTTGCGATGTTGACTGTATTATAAAAATGATATCTATAAATTTGTGTCGTTAGTCCGTTGTAATAATAAAAAATGAATTGAAAGAAAATTACGGCATAGACATACACGTTTCATCAGTCAAACGACGCCTAAACTTCTATGGTTTACATGGCATAAGACCAGCAAAAACACGTTTATTATCTACTAAGAACAGGAAGGCTAGATTTGCACTTCTAAAACGGCATAACCCTTTCAAGGGCAAAGCAATTCCATTGCTAAAGTGTTGAAATTAATGATCGACACTGGAATTTGAAAACAAACTTATGTGTAAATAGGAAAAATCTATATTTCGCACACATAATAAACTGAATATTTTTTAACAAAAATTCTAGTGTCAATCATTAATTTCAACACTTTAGCAATGGAATTGCTTTTCCCCTGAAAGGGTTATGTCCTTTTTCAGATGCAACTCTAGCCTCCCCATTCTTAGTAGATAACAAACGTGTTTTTTGCAGGTCTTCTGCCATGTAAACCATAGAGGTTAGGGCGTCGTTTGACTGATGAAATATGTATGTCTATGCCGTAATTTTCTTTCAATTCATTTTTTATTATTACAGCGGACTTACCACAATCATTTGTAGATATCATTTTTATAATACAGTAAACATTGCAACTTGTTTTTTTCGGTTGGCCACTTTGAGGCTTCTTTTCGATGTATTTCTGTTTATTAAAAACTTTATTCCATGTAATAACAAGTTGCCAAGACTCGTTAAAAGAACGAGCTATTTCTGCTTGCAGTCTACCTTTCTTAAGTGCATTTACAGCGGCTTTTCTAGAATCACTTCAATATTTTTTTTTTACATTTCGGCATTTAAAAATAATAACATTAAGTTAATATAAACACTAATTGAATCTATAGCGCCACTGACGCCTTCAACAATTAAATACAAACTAATTGTCAAAATACTTTTGAGCTAAGGAGAAGTAATATTTCTTCGGTGGCACCGAATGTAAACAAACAATTTGAAACTTGATACATTTGAATAACTGCAGTCATAGTGTTCTCAATTATAGGGAATATATTTTCTTTTACATATTTATATTAAATAAAATAAGACAGAATATAATGTTGTCAAAATACTTTTGAGCGCTACTGTATAATGATAACATGTGAACGATAACATGTAACGAGTTTTTATTTTTAAACTGGTCGTACTTGATAAATTACCCAAATGATTTATCATGTACTTGAACAATAGCAATGGAAATATAAAACCGTATATTTTCAACGTTTTCTTATTTCAATATTACCACAAAGCAATGAGAAAATAAATAAATGTTTCTTAATTTTTACTAACATACTGCAGTTATCTAAACATTTAATAATGATATGATTGACAGCATATAAATGTTGTATGTTCTTGGTAAATTTATATTACTTAATAAAAGGTTTGTAAGTTATTAACGATTATGTGCGTCATTAGGTAGAAGTGATGTTAGAAAGTAACGGATTTTCCTTTAGTTACATGCAAATATTGTTTATGCAAGTGCGAATTTTAATTACGAAAAATGTATCTTATTAATGGACCCCTAAAATAAGAAAATATTTCTCTACTTCCTGGGAAACAGCAGATTATGATAAAAAATGATGTCTGATGTTTGTAAATAAAAGCAAAAGATTCACTACTGTTTTATTTACGCAAAGCTTATTTATGACAAAGAAGAGGTAAATAATAAAACAATAATTTCCCGAAACTAGTTATAAATATGTTTCTGTTAATAACATATTTATTCTCTTTAAAAAATTTTCTTTTATTATAAACGAACTTTTATCAGCATATGACCTATATTTCATTAAATAATAAATTCAGTTTTTGTTTCAATGATAACGAAAATTGTAACGTTCTTATTCTACATTCTTAAAAGATAATATGACGTTTATATTTAAGTATTTTTTTAATTACATTTTTTTTATATATATAAAATTATTATGTTTTACGTTTGTCTAAAATACATGTGATATATTAGGTTGTCAGAAGCAAGATTACTATTACACATGTTTGTGTAAACGGAGTTTGAAATGTCAAAACTTTGTATGTCATGTCCTCTATCGGCTGTCTGATGTGTTTCAGTTATTTACAAATTAATTCTAGAACAAGTTTAACTTCTTCAGTTCCGAAGCTATAATAATAATACAAATGCTTATTCGTTGATTTTTTCCAAACAAACTGATATCGTAAATGACAGAAAAAATATATTTTCTGAAATTGATTTAGTAATTTAGGTTCCAAAATCTAAAACTTCAAACCCCCTTAAAACATCAATTTAATAACCATTAACCTAAATTAACACAATCACAAATTTTACAGTTTTACACAAGTAAATAATCTACGAATCCTCAAATTTGTTTATTGAAAAAGATTTAAGTTAAATACTTATGAAAATTTCTCTCTCGGCCATACTGTCTTTTGGGCATTTTTAGGCATTTTGCAAACTCAGATGAAAATAACATTTACTTTATGTGGAAATCAGCTTAGATGCTGCCATTTACTCGTTTCCTTTGAACGCAAGAAACATCCACCTATTAAGAATTGATGTGAAAATATATAAAAAAAAATCAGACAGTTTAGTTCTTATAAGGAAAATAACAGAGGTCCCCGTTTGGGGATCCGAAAGAGGTTAATAGATGGTCCAGCTGGTGGAAGCTTGGTCTCGTGTGACCACTTTCAAACTGCAATGTAAGAAAAAAATGTGTAACGTCACTCCCTAAAATTGGTATCAACATGCTGCATCAAATTTTATGTATGGAAGAATGTTATTTTTAAGCAAGGAGTGATTTATAATATTATGAAGTAAATATAATGATGTAATTTAAAAGGGTATAAGTGGTGTAATACTACACATTAGTGTAAGGTAACGGAAGTTATATTTATTAAAATACTTAAGAAACTGGAGGCAACAAAATTGCCACCAATTTTGTGGAATAACGTTACATAAATTTTTACAGTGTGACTTAAACAATTTGGCAATAATTTTTCCAAATTTTTCAAAGTATCTTCTCGAACATCTAGCGATGTTGGACAACTCCGATTTTCAACAACCTATATATTCCTAGAAACGCCTAAATAGTAAATTTTTGATTGTTCGATAATGATAAACAGAGTTTTAAATTTTCTGAAATGTAATTTCTAGAAATTTATTTCTGTATCTATTTTATACTGCATTTTGCTAAATTATGAATTTTTGATAAAGCAATAAGTAACTTTGTAAAATTTGTATTAAATTAATTGCGAGAACCTGTGTGTGTGTGTATATATTTTTATAAGAATGAATGTTATAATATTTTTTAAACATTTTAAGGTATAGTATCTCTAAAACCAAATACGTTTCAAGCAATATTTTAAAGAAAACAGCATATTTTTTTTCATAAAACAAAATTATGTACCTCTATTGGTTTTCAATGTTATATAATATACAAGTAATAAACTAAAACAAATACAAATTAACGAGATTTTTTTTATATAAGCTTTAAGAACATCTTTGTCGAGAAATGCAACACACTTGCAATTCGTTCATTATATAGATCAATTACAATCGATAGCAGAGAGATATAGCGGATATTTTCTCAAGAACATGAAACTGTAATAAGAATGTTTGCCAAATGGAAGAGAAAAAACATAATTACGAAGTAGCAAACATAACATAAATTTTCAATGTTGCTGAAATGGAAGATTTTGAAGAAAACAAGAAAGACTCTTCTTTTTCACTAGATGGAATTTCTAAACATAGCCAAGAAGCACGACGCTCTGCTAAACACTCAGTAAATAAGCAAGCAGAAAAAAATGTTACGGCTTTCGCAGTTAAAGTTTTCAAGAGCAAATTTAGGAGAACCCATTCGAATGAGAATACCAGACGTAGATATGGGTGAGGCTGATAGCCGAAATATTATAATTGTTATAAGTTCTAAGTAAAAGGAAAACGTATATAAACTCAGTACAAAACATGGCATTTTAAATCGACTGTACACAATGGAAAATTTTACTGTCTGCAATGAAGCTTTATTTTAGTTAATTAAGTTGCTGTGAATGAAAGGAATTTAAGAGAATGTGCGCATAAGAATTCCAACCTAGGTTGTAAATGACTTCAATGTTACAATTGTGAAGGCAATCCTTACTCAAGTTCCTACAAATGTAAAAAATCAAACACCCTTTGTAATTCCAAATACCACAATAGCTCTTCCTGTCAAGATAAATAATTTGTTAACAATGCAATGAAGAAAAAAAAAACTTCTGTATTCCAAACGACAAAATAGCCCTTCCTGTAAAAAAAAAAAATAAATAAAAAAAATTAAAAAAAATCAATTTGTTTTAAATGTACTAATTTAAATGAACTAATGTAATAACTTCTAAAGTTATTGTTTCCAATTTACTATTTGTTACAAAAATAATATTATTGTATTTGGAACGCTCAGTCCATCTTTTAAATTTACAAGATATATTTTCTTCAATTCTTCGATGGCCGTCTAATTTAGTACTTCTAATCTGGTGAGGAACATATGACCACCCTCTTTTTCTTCTTGTTTCTCTTGTATTATATTAGTGTGATAATTATTTTATTACGACAGTAACTTCTCTTAATATATTTGCTATATGTTAAAATTAATTTAATAGAAAACCAAATTTAAAACTTTCCACTTATGCTACATTTTTCTTAATATTCATTGCTAAAAATATGACTTTAAAACTGAATTATTTATTCTTCCATTATTTCAGGGTTTAAGATTTTTTCTATTTGATTCAGTAATTATAAAAATTATTATATTTAACCCGTTAGGATTCGGCCTTTTATTAATAGTACACATTATTTGAATGAATATTATTGTCTATTAACTATTATTTTTATCATTAGCTTCACAGTTATAATAGCAGATGTTCCAGTAAAGGACATATTCGTTACTAAGCTAAAATAATCACAATGACCGAACTTCATTGGTAATTATTAATAATAAACGGTAAACATGATTAATATGCAATATTTATCGAATTTACCAAAAGACGTGGTTATTATTAATAATAACCGAATTTATCAAACTGACCGTAACATATATATATAGATATGCATAAATATATCTATATATACATCTTTTGATATTTTCGCTTAGTAAAACGAGACAAGTGAGTTTAAAAAAGCATGATAAAGTGCATAGTTAATCAACCAGTCAAAATATAATGTCATCTACATGAGCACAACTGTCTAAATAACTTCAGTTACATTTTGTTACCATTTAAAGAAATTCTTAATAATATAATTGACGACATTGTGATAGTGTTAAAATAATGTTGTTATTAATAGTAACTGTGAAATACTTCCTAGTAATTTAGAAAATTACGTGCAACAAAAAAGTAACAATAAACATGTTAAATATTTTTTCTATAACTTAAAAGCATTTCTTTTAGAATACAGAAGGCCATACAATAAAATGCATAAAATATCCTCTTAATATGTACTACTAAAATTTTCGTGAAATTAATATTCGGTGAATTATTATTTCATAACGGAAGAATTATTTATTGTAGGAGTTATGTAATACGGAAAAGCAGATACATTTGATTAATCGCAACACCAAAGAGTTTCTCTAAGTGTAACATATAAAATAGTTTTATGCAATTACCTTGCTAAATTATTTATATTTATGAATTGTTTGTAAAGTTTATGTTATTCAAGTCAGTTTTTTAAGTATTCAAAGAACTTGGTGAAGATTGGTTTATAGCTAGGTTTGTGTATAATAAATATATGTAAAGGGTCCATTATTATTTATGCCGTACCTATATTGCTTATAAAATATTGCTGACTCTCTAAAGTGTACATATATTACGTAATTCGTAATTCCAAGAGATAATAGATATGATTTAACAATAAAAAATAATATTATCCGTATCTATCATTCGTTTTGGGTTTCCAAGCTTCACTTTTAAGCACTGTGGATAAAACTACGCATAAAGTATTAAATATACCTGATAGTAAACAAATATTTTAGACAATGATACCACTTAAATAAAAAAAAATCTGTAGTGAAATAGTCATAATTTTACGATGGAATATAGCATTTTCTTTTTTTAAATGGCATATTAAAAATCCCTGAGCGTCTGATGTCTTTCCAGCTTTTTTGATAAAAATGTTCAAATTTAATATTTTATTCTGTGTTTGATTTTAAATACGCTTGATATCTCTTTAGTTTATATATCTCTTAAAAAACAATTCTCTTTAAAATATGTTTATCTACAGCCGATTGAAAGTTGTTTTGGGGAATAGAAAAAAAAAAAAGTGACAAACCGTTCTGAGACTTTTAAGATTATTCTGCTTGCTACTTTTATTATGGATATGTCTATGAATATGGTATCTCATAAGCAAGTTTGTAAAAAACAAGTTATTATTATAAGTGTTTATTTTATCCTATATTATTTATAAATAATAAAATCGAATTCATTTCTTTCCAAGAGAAAATGTCACATTTTCAAGTTATATGTGAAAATAAAAGTTTTATATAATTTAAGAAAGTGGAACATACTAAAATAAATTTATTTTCTCCATATTTTTAAAAGCGTAAATAAAAATTTAAGAATTGAAATTGACAATTAAAATGTAAAAAATTGTATCTTTTTTATTTACAGATGGAGCCGGAGATCTCCTGGACAGAATTTTGAAATTTCAGGAAACGACGAAAAGCGTCATTTGATAAATGGAACACTTTTTCTTAGCCATGTCAATCAGCAAGATGGAGGATTTTACGTTTGCTTTGCAAAAAATGAAGCAGGTGAAGCGAGAGCGGAAATTCAACTGACAGTCAGAGGTAAGGTTTCAAAATTTAATTTTTCTTCCCGACGTTTCACATCATTCATGTTTAAACTGCCCAATTTATATGCAGTTTAAAATATCTGCGTTTAACGAATAATGATATAAAAAATTTTCAACCCGTTTAGAAGAGTGGATTTCATTTTTAATAATTGCATTGATTAAATAATAATAACGATTGATAAATATCAATTTCTAATGAAAATTTAATAATAAATAAATTATTAAATTTATACAACATGCAAAAGAGACAATAAGTTCCAAGAATGTTTAATAAGTTCCATTTTTAAGATCATATAAAAATTGAAAGAAGATATTAACATCGATACATAAATATATACATATATATGGATAAATATCAGCTCCAATCTGATAACTATCCAAAATTATTTTTCCGCTCGTAGTATTGATTCTATAGCGACGCCACTGTGCACATTGGAAGGAGGGAGCTTAATGCGCATGCTTGAAAATCCCCCCTTATCCAGTGAGCCAGTCACTGCCTGCTGACCTTAAAGTGAGGTGATGTCACACGTGTTCGTCGGATTTTGATTTCTCTTTAGATTACTGAAAGATCTGAGCAAAGGTACTGCACCAAAGTTTGTCAAACATTGGTAAATCTCAAAGCGAAACTATTCATAACATTCATCAATTGTCGTAAGACTAATCAATGCTTCAATTCATTCTTCGCACTTGATTTAAACTTTCTTGGCGAAACACGGAATTCTAATCCCTCGCCACCCTCCTTACTCTCCAGACATGGCTCATTGCGACTTCAAATTGTTTCCAAAATTGAACGCGCCACTTAATGGATGCCGTCTTGAGAGACCTGCTGGCTTCCAAAAGATGTTCTGACATGCGTGTTCGTCGGATTTTGATTTATCTCACGATAACTGAACGAGCTGAGCAAAGTTACCACATCAAATTCTGATTGGTGATTCTCAAAGCAAAACAATTCTTAATATTCACCAGGTGTCATAAGACTCATGAATGCTCCAGTTCATTCATCGCACCCGATCAAACTTTCTTGGCTAAACATGACAAATTCCAATCTCTCGCAACCTCCCTACTCTCCAGACATAGCTCATTGCGACTTCAAATTATTTTCCAAAATTGAACGCGCCACCTAAAGGATCCCGTCTTGACAGTAGAGATGAAATATGCAGAACGCGACGGCGGGTTTCAACACCATTACAAAATAAGCCTTCCATGTCTATTTTCCGCAGTGGAAGGAATCGAGAAATGAGTTCACGAATAAAACAATTTTCATTTAAATCCACCTAAATTCAAGGTTGTATGCAGCCAATATCAGAAAATGCCAACATCAGGTTTGTTTGGATGGATTTTGTTTTCAAAATATTAAACCCTTCAACATTGCTTTTAAGTACTTTTAATGCTATTATCTCTGGCTAGGCAATGCCGAGCGGGTCAGCTAATTTCAAAATAAAAGAGTGTTGTGAAGCTTTCTCTTAAATAGATTCTTTGTTATAGACCGTATTCACAGATTATTCGAAGAGGAATGCATTACATGTACTATCAATATGCTATGAGTATCTTTAGTATAATTGTTAAGAAATGTACGACCATCATCAGTATAAATTTTTTGAAAAATGGATATAAAAATATTTAATATACACTACAACAACAACAAATTATTATTATACCAAAAAAAATGATTTTGTTCTTTTTTAAAACAAGAACCCTAGCCATTTTAGCGAAATTCATTCTATGAATGTTTTTGTGAATTCTTATAATCATCTTATACATCTTAAAAAACTAAAATATATTTTTAAATGATAGTTTAAACATTTTTTTAAATATCAGAAATACTATTTTTTTTTAAATAATTTTTGAAAACCTCTGTAGTTTATTTGTCCAACGATCTTATTTTTAAATTTTGCACTGAAAAGTAGTCATCTATAATAAATGGCTACGCAAACTTAGATAATTGTATTCAAGTAAAGAATGAATCTTTCATTTCGTAGCTAGTGAAAACACTGTAAATGCTTATCAATATATTCTACTCATTTTTAACGCTATCTTAATTACATACATTAATTATGATTATGTCTTCATCATTCATATTGTGTGCCTAAACATTTTCCGTTTATCATTAAGGAAAATATTCTAATTAGTTTTAAAAGTTCTTAGTGTCAGTCTTAAATTAGTCAATATTTTCCACTTAAGGTTTAACACTTTAATACACGTTTTGAAGATTATCTGTTTCTTTTTTATTGTTTCTTTTATCGGATTTTTTAATACTAATTTTGGTTTTCAATATTCTTTTAATAAATGTTCATTTTAATGGCAGATTTTAATGGCAGCGATCTCATCAAAAGATTTACATCTTCAATTTTTCATTTTTTTATTAACCGCTTAACTGTTTCTTTTTTATACAATAAATTAAAAATAAGAAACCGGTACCGCTTTTTTTAACTAAAATATGTGTCTTTGTACAATCGAAAAATATATTCCATTTAACATACCAAACATTACAGTTAAAATAAGGTGGTATCTCAAAGCTTTTAGTATCGAAGATAACAAACGTTTATTGCTCGAGCGGCATTCGGGAAAAACAGTTATAGGGTTAAAAAAAACAGATTCATATAAGTGATAATTAATGCAGAAAAAGAGGTATTTTTAATTTCCATAAATACAATTTCTATACTGACATAATATAATTTGATATAAGCAAAGATATTAAAAATTAAATATTATAATGTATTTTTAATAATAAATTCTAAGATATCAATGTTATGATAAAATTGAAAGTAGTGAAGAAACACAATTGAAAAACTGGTCTAAACTTGATCCAGATTTTTGTGCCAATTAATTTAAAAACGTGTTTTCGTTTTTTTTAATAATATAGTTATCTTTATAGTATATTCTTAAGTACAAACATGTTCTTTTGTATGTAAATTTTCTTTTTTTAACGTAAAAATTTCAAATATTTTATATATTATAAAGAAAAATGATCCAGAAAATTTTATTTTACGATGTAATCTTCCAACGGGAAATAAGAAATCACAGAAATGTTTATCTCTGCAACCTTAAATCTCGTTTGCAAGAAAATAGTTTTTTTATATATATTTTGACTTTAGAAACCTTGTAAATTTTAACTCTCTTGTCGTCTGGGTATTTAAATTTATGATGTTTTCTTGTCATATATATTTTAGAAGAGAGCTTTATATTCATGACTATTATAGAAAAGAACGTAGCCCGATAAGTAAACTTTCTTGCATTATATTCCCATGAAACTGTCAATAAATCAGCCAATCTTGATATTAGAATAAAAAAGAACGTTAAATTTCGCAATTTTAAAATTTATCATACTTGTGTACGTATATTGGAGTTAACAAATTCATAAAAATAATAAATAATAAGGTATTTTTTTTTTTTTGCATTTTATTTATGCATTTATTTTCCAATTAAATTTAATATAATAATTTATAAATAAATTTTTATTCATTAAATTACTCATTCATCACTTTTTTTTTGCTTAAGCTTTATTTTTTTTTGTTTTGTTTATTTGTTTTGAAACAATAATTATTTATATTTGCTTCTCTTCTTTATTTCAATCATATTTATAAAAAACCTAAAAAACAAGATTTTAAACAATTTCTTTGTAGAAGACTTTTAAAAATGCAATATCTTGTAATTGTATATTCGTCTTCTGCAAATATCTGGAATGAAACCTTAAATTCATTATGAAATTAAACTGTTTTGCGGAAAAGTAGCCAAATATTTCTGGTACCTAAAATTTGTGAAATTGCGGAGGCATTGACAAAATCATAGTTGTCAACATCCCGATTTTTGGAATACCACTAGAATCTTACAAAAATATTCGCTTTATTAAATTTCAGAAATTGTGAGATTGTATAAAACTGGTACTTCTACATAAAAATATTAGTATGAAAAAAAATGCGATGTTGGAAAATATGCAAAATATGTTGTTACTTGTCGCAGAATCCAAATTTTATAAGCGAAACTTCAATGCAAATAAACACTTAGAACATGCATACTCAATTATAAATGCGTGGATACTGAGCTACAAAAAAATATGTTATATCATTTTAAAAATAGCTCAACAGTTATCATAAATAATGTTTCTAAATTATTTTTATGGAAAGCTGTAAAATTCTAAGTTCAATAAACTTAAATTATCTTCCTTGATATTTCGAAATTATATAGTCAAATTCCTTAATTTTCATTTTAGACATTAAGGCAGTAAATATAATCAAATAAATAAACCATACTACTGCCTACTTACTTTTTAAAATTATAGAATCGAACAGCACCAAACACAATTTGAAATTAAATCTAAAATATCATTTAAAAAAAAAAAAAATTCTTTTTTAAACTTGTTTTTTATATTCATTAACTGGCTGCTTCTATAAAAAATTACGATTTTACAGATATTTTTCTCGGAGTTTTTATTTTTGGCTTGTTGGTTTGTGTTGAAGAAATAAAGATTCATGTTTGTTTCTCTGTTTTATTTTTCTCATTATTATATAAAGTCATTAAAAAAAAAAAAAAATAGGAATTTTAAACATTTTTTGTGGAGAACACGGTTATAAAATCCATATCTTGATATATTCAGTATCTTGCTTGCAGGAATGCATCTGAATTTGATTCTCTTACTTTGCAGAAAATTAATCATATCTCTTTACTCCCAATTCCTACAAAAAAGAGGTTCCATAATTGAATTTTCAATTAAAATGACTAACTTACCTTTAGAATAAGACAAATAGTTCTCTGAATTAATTTGTTAAGATAGAAAATGCAAATATATACTTATTTGCCCAAGAAATCCATTTTTTGCGAAATTTAAATGCAGATTAGAACTTTCATGCTTATTTATTCAAGTATAAATATTTACATACAAAAACAAGTTATTTCATTTTTTAAATATCTTAATATTTTTGTTCAATAAAATAATGATTTTAATTTACTTACATTATCTTAAATTCTTGGCCTATTAATTTTCAGTAATTTTTCAAATTAACAGCTTCAAACTATTTTTAAAGTGATATTTTTTCTTATTTTTAAAAACGTTTAATCAGATGTCTCTGCACTAGTAATTTTTACAAAGACAGAGCCTTTATAAACGGCATGATGAAACAAAACTGCTTAGCTATACAAGTAGAACCGGATTCGTACGCTTCAAGGACCTTTTATCAGGATTTTCGTAAAGAAATATTTACCTTATTTAATGAAAAAAAATCTATTTTCAAATAAATTAACCAGCACATTACGAAATTTCTGGCGCTAAAACACATAAAATCCACTGAATTCCTTTATACGCACGAATCCTTTTGAAAATCGTTTTATGATATAAGTTGCTAAATTGCGAAGACAGTGCCAAAAATGTATTTATTGACCTAAAAAAAAAAAAAAAAATATTTTGAGAAAATTTAAATGCAAAGAATTTCTTCGAACCTACATGATTAATTATGCATTCACATATATTTTCCTACAAATACAAAGTTTTTTTTTTTTTTTTTTCATTTTAAAATATTTTACTATTTGTCGTAAACAGCACTTGAAAAATAGTACTGGTAAAGTAGAATGTAATATTTACTCTGTAAATATAGGCAAATGTTCAAAAAGTTAGCAAAATACGGAAAAAATTATATATCTTTAGAACCTCAGAACTCTAATAATTTTAAAGATTTAAAGAAGCAGCTAAAAAAAAAATTCCCTTCCACAGATTTTTGGAAACGTTTCTGAATAGTTTTTAGAGCCATTAATCAGTTTTCTTCACCCGGAAAACCAGTTTTTCGAATGCTGTCATACTCAAATAAACATTTTCATATTCGACAAACATGTTTCATTGCAAAACACAGTAGATGAACCAGTATTAACAAGAACATTAATAGTTCTGTTCTTTTAAAAGTGCACTTTATGAGCACAAGAGTACAAATAGTAGTTTAAATTTTATTTGGAGATAGAAAGCATTGGAAAAACAGATAATCTCGTTTCAAAAAACTGATTAATGTAGTGTAAAAACAAATCGGAAATGTTTCCGAAAATCAATTACAGCAAAAGAAACTTTATTTTTATATATGCTTAATTAAATCTATAATGTATATTAGTTTCTGATGTTTGTATATAAAGAATCGTAATCATGAATAATTGAAGGAGATTGTTGTACATTTTCGTATGTGGTTATACACTGCTCAAAACAATTAAAGAATATTTGAAGTTTTATATAAAATAAAGATATAAACGAAATTTTTTTTTGCCGAAAATATATGAAGAGAATCATAAATGCAAATTTTTCTGGTTTTCAAACTGTGGAGTATGCAAATTTTGAGTTCGACGTCAAAAACGTCGTTTCAGCGGCAGCGAATGAAATTTGACTTTCAACTGGATAAAAGAGAATGAAGACAAGGATGATCGGCATTCAGTGATTGCTTTGTTTCGATGAGTACGATGTCTCAGCGAAGTCATTTGACAGATTCAGAAGCTTTGAGAATTGTTGGTAGGTTAGAAGGGGGCCAAACTCAAGCCGAAGTAGTGCAAGCCATTGGAGTGTCACAAAGTGTCATTTCCAGGATCTGGAACCGTTTTTTGGAGAGTGGATGTGCAGGCCGAAGAGCAGGGCAAGGTCGTAGACGGGCAACAACGCCCAATGAAGATCGGTATTTAGCGTTAACAGCTCGGAGACACCGAACCATGAACGCTACTCTTCTCCAACAACACCTTCGATCGGCTACAGGCACAACGATTTCAACTCAGACTGTCCGAAACCGGCTCCATGCTGTAGGTCTGTATGCTCGCCGACCGATGGTATGTGTTAGATTAACATCAAGGCATCGTCACGACCGCAGGGAGTGGGCAACCGAGCACGTCAACTGGAGGAGAAATGAATGGAGCAATATTCTGTTTTCTGACGAGTCCCGTTTTTCTGTGCATCCAGATAATAGGCGTATTTTCATCTGGAGGGATCGTGGCAGTAGGAATAATCCTGCGTTCGTGCACGAAAGTGTCAGATTTGGCGGGGGAGGAGTGTTGGTGTATGGTGGCATCTCCATTGACGGGCGCACTGACCTCTACATCATTCGAGATGGAGCTCTGACTGGTCGCCGATATAGGGATGAGATCCTCAGACCTATTGTAGTCCCTTACGCTGCAGCAATCGGAGATAACTTCATTTTAATGGACGATAACTGCAGGCCACATCGTGCAAACCTGGTGGAGGATTTCCTTTTCGAGGAAGGAATCGTTCGAATGGAATGGCCAGCGTGTTCTCCAGACATGAATCCAATCGAGCACGTTTGGGACGCTCTAGGAAGACGAGTTTCCGGCCGCCAACAACCCCCACAAACTCTCCAAGAACTGGAAAGATCTCTTCTGGAAGAGTGGGGCAGAATACCCCAACTCGTCATTAATAGCCTCATTGAGTCCATGCCTCAAAGGTGTTCAACGTTGCTGGCCGCCCGTGGAAACCATACCCCCCTACCGAAAAGGATTTTCTTTGAAGAAAACACTTTTTCTTATTCTTTTTTTCTCCTATGCACAAATTGTGTTTTTTTCCATTAGTATACAAATGCGCAATAAAATGCATTTTTTTCTGCCAAACATGTGTAATTTATTCTCATATAACCTACTATGTCTGTCGACCATGTATCAATCAGCTAAACAGTTTACCAGATACAAAATCCACCTAAAACTGCAATATCCTTTAATTGTTTTGAGCAGTGTATTATACATTCGTTGTTTAATACACATTTCTTTTTTTTTTTTTTTTTTTTTTTTTTTTTTTGATAGTGTAGGATTATACATTCAATTAATTTACATTATCTTACCTAGAGATTTTTAAGCATTATTAAAAGCAATAGATTAAAGACATGAATGGAGAGTGGAATATTGTTTAAATATTATAAAAGTACTATTATCAGAGTTCTTTTCTTCCAAAATTAATTCATTAGAACTATTTAAAACCTTTGAAGGTCATAATCGTTTAACGCGCATTTAAGATTTTACATAATTCATTTAAAAGTCTGCATATTAATTGTTAATTAGAAAAATAATACTGGATCCCTTTAAATTCAATTAAGTATGTCAAATAAAAATTGCAATTCACTATTAGTTAATTAATTTATTTACTCGAATATGTATCGTAAAATGTTGCGATAGGATGGTAGATTTAATTTAAAATTCTAGCATTAAAATATTTTTTTTTTTAAAATCATTATATAAATGTATTTTTCTTAACTTGTTATTTCTCTAAATCGATTTATAATTTAATTTATACAGAGTATTTATATAACCCTCTTCTTATAAACAAAGGAAAAAAGCAAGATTTTACATATTATGTAAATACCCCTTATGTCATTGAACAAAATATGCCCTTGTCTCTAATGACAGGGCTATCCGGGTACCAGCTGTGATTTTAACATACGAGAACAGAAAAAAAACCCATTTCATAGAATGTAACTGCCCTGTGTTTGGATAAGATGAATTTGATGCATATTTAGGAATATTAATTACTCAAGGTGTTATCAAATAAAACAAAAAATACCCATTAGAAATGTGGAAAACAAACACATATCCGTTATATCGAGCAAGTTCCAGTATAAATCGATTCTGGAATATTCTTAGATTTATGCGGTTTGACAACCAGAACAAAAGAGTGTCTTCAAAGTGATATAACTGCAGCAATTCGTGATTTATGGACTATGGTAAATCCTAACCTATTGAAAAAATATAAACTGACGGAGAAATTAGCGGCTGCGGAGCAGTTATTTGCGTATTGATGAAGAACAAGATTCACACAATATTTTCCGTCTAAACCTGCTAAATATAGGATCAAAATATTGTGTGTATGTGAAGCAAAAAATTATTATCATATGAACAGCCAACTATGCACCTGAAAAACAAGTACACACCTGAAATAAACCAAGGTGAAAGAGTCGTGATAGACTCCGCAGCCCATTCATGGATTCTGGATGAAACATCACCATGCACAACTTTTTTCTTGTTTTTCTTTGTCCAACATTTATTAAACTGTTAGCTCACAATCCTTGGCACTTTGAAGAGAAACAAAAATTCTTTCCCCCAAGATTTGTGGCCATGTAAATCGCGCAAGGTTTGTCCACAGAATTAGGATTTCATGATGACTTAAGATTTTGTTGGAAGGTTCCAAAAAGGAACAAATCTGTCATTGAAATGTCTACTATGCATCATGACAAAACCATCACGGGAACGAAAAAACCCCGAAATGAGTGAGTTTTATAACGAAAAGAAATACTGAGTGGATATAATGGATAAATTGAAGGGTGATATACAATACATAGGCACAGAACCACATGGCCACGAATTATTTTTTAATATCGAGGATATAGCAACACTTCCTGCTTACATACAGCCAATAATGCTATAGTTAACCATAAAACAGACAATCGTCGCCTGTTTTTGCGGGAATTAGGTGAGAACTAGAGCTTTCCAGCAATTCAAGATCAATCGCAAAATGTGTAGGCTGTGAGACATTTTTCGACCAAATCGGGAACAGAAAGCATGCTGAAAAATTCTTTACCCGTATTTGAAGCTGCCACACGTTCAGAACCTAGCCAAAAAAGTTTAAAGCGGAATGAAGCAGGGAGGATTTAAGTAGTTGGTGTTACATGAGCTTGTTAGAGCATCAGTAAGGGCAAAGAAAAACCATAAAATCATGTAAACAATATCGGTATGTGGTGTAGATTCCTACACCTTTTTCTAGTGTGAAGCTTGTCCACAAAACACCACATAAATAAAATGTTTATATCTCTAAAAAATGCCTATCTCTTATTTCCAAATTAATTTTAAGTTTTATTAGATATCTATAATTTTTTTCCCAACGGATATTTCGCATGAGTACCTGGGTACCCTGATCACTGATGAAAGGCATAAAAATGTTTAATTTCTCAAAATAGTAATGGAAATTTCAAATTTCAAAGTGATTATACTAATGGATAGTGAATACTACAAAAAATGGGGATATAAATTCATAGTACTTTATTCTGATATCAACAGCCTGAAATCGGGAGAAAAAGAGAAAAAGGGTAACTGGGTTCGTTGTCATTGACATAAGGGGTATCATGTCACACCAAAAAGAAAATATCTCGTATTTTTTAGCATGCATAAAACCATTCTTATCATTCTTATCTGATAATGTAAAACGAAAAAAAAAAAGAAAACAGACAGAAAAATAAACTTATCATTTCTAGATACAAATCAAATACAAATGTGAAAACAAGCAAAACAAGATATTAAACGAAAAAAAAAAAATAGGTTCAGAAGTTCAAGATATTTGCATGATCTTTTATTATTTAATCTATGTTTCATTGTGTTTTGCTTATATTAGTGGGATATTGCCCCTGATGAAATGTTCCACAATATTTGTGTTATTCATATATATAGATTAAACGAATTGTAAACCACCATCGTAAAGTGGATAAATGATAGAATTCCCAGCTAAACACTATATTTTGTTTTACTTTAATGAGACTCAAAATTTTATTTTAACATAATAATATGAATTTTAATTTTTTTTTTTTTTTTTTTTTTTTTTTTTTTTTTTCAAGGGAAAATTTTGATTGTATTTTGAAACAAATTAGACGAACAAAATAGATCAACATTCACAGCGATGATATGCTTTAGAAGTAAAATTTGAACTATGCCGAAATATTTACTTATTCACAAACTATATTTTATCTTAATGCACATGTAAAGGTGATACCTTAGGGATTAGCTGAAAAGAGCTTTTCTCTGTACTCCTTCTAAATTGAGTTCGTAATACACTTTTCTCTTAGACGTTTTAGATTACACTTGAGACTTTCTTTTTATTCACTGTGCGTATTCACACTTTAAAAAAATCTATAAAATAGGACGTTAGATATAAGAATATATTTAAAGGAATAAAAACTTAACTATATAAAATAATGTTAGTTGTAAATTTTCTTTTTAAAAATCTTCTAATAAAAAAAAATAATCCTGATGACTAACACATTAAATAGCATTGAAAAATGTTTAAATTAATCTCAAATATTTATATATTCAGATTAAAAAGGTCTTAATGATTAAAAAATAAATCATGTTGTCATTTTAACTGAAATTAAATGCATGTAACACAGAAGCAGGAAAAATGGGCGATGAGTCATCTGTCATGTTATGACATGATTCAGAGATCCACGGTAAATTTTACAATAATTTTTTCAAAAGAATAATGAGGAAAAATTCAAAATTTTGTGATACGTCATCTGACATGAAATTGACATTATATGATGTAAGTGAAACATTCATGGTAAAATCTACAATAATTTATTACAAATAATTAATTTTACTTTTTAGCAAAGAATCCGACCTAATGTGTACTTTTTTATTAAATGCAAGAAACCAGTTTGAATTATTATTTTTTACACCATAAATGTATGTTTGAGTATTGTGCGGTTATCTCGTGCAACTACATTTCCAGGTCTTCTGAAAACGCACTTTATAATATTATAAGCCCATGTAACAAACTTTTTTCTTTAACCTAACATTAAAACAAGACGAAAAAAAAAAAAATTTTTTTAACTCAAAAGAGCTAATTTTTATTTTTAAATGGCGTCGACATAAACTAAAAGCTCCTTAATGAAGATAAAAGGAATTTTTTCAAAACATTCAAAGTATTGCTTTGTTTGAGAAATAAAATATGTACTCATCTAAAATACTTAATTTTCTCATATAATATTTGTTCTGGATGCAAGATAAGTCAAAATACCTTAGAGAGTAGCTGAAAAGGGCCTTTTTAACTTTGTTCAACGTTACATAGTATTACAGTTTTCTTTTTTGTTAAGATGACACTTGAGACTTTACTTTCATTTGTTCTCTGAATCAGTGGTTTTAAGAAAAACGCTTTAAATATATCTTAGGATAAAAAAAAAGATATTTGAAGATATGCACATTATGTTTAAAAATAATTTACTGTTTGATAGAAGTGTTTATGTAATACCATTACTTTAATAAAAAATTAACCATAAATCATAATCTTGTTGATTTGTACATATATATATATTTGTATTATAGCAGTATAAAATTTAGTATTGTATTATAGAAGTACATGTAAATACCAAATAAATCTTTCCATACATGATTGATTTCCAAGAACGATCTTTATTCGTATGCAATAATATATGCATTTTCATAAGCATAACGTTTATAAAGTATAATTGTTACTGCGTTAGATAAATGTTTACGAAAACAAATATTACATATATGTACATAAGTTTTACTTTTTAATTTTATGATAATATTTTATATATAAACCTTATGAAACCTTTCAATAAAGTATAATTATCAAGGATAAATGTCTCCCACCACTCCCCCCCCCTAAAAAAATGTGTGTATTGAAATTTTATTTTTCTATTTTGCAATAACCTTTTAAATATAAACCATATAAAACTTTTCAAATGATCATCCGTATGTAAAGAGACATTTGTTAAAATCTCTCATACATTCGTGATTATTTTTATTATCATTATCATCATTTATTATCATTGATTATTTTTAGGTGCGTTCGTAATTATATAAATACGTAGCACCTATAGTCGTCGTTCAGTCCGTCTGTCCGTCCGTCCGCATATAACAGAGCAAAAACTACCCAACCGATCGGTCTGAAATTTTAAATATATGATTGTTGTAAAATTTTGTCGAGCCATTTCAATTTTTATGAAAATCGGATGTATAGTTTAATTACAGGGACATTCAAAAATTTTTCTTTACATTATGGCTAATAGAAAAAAAATATTGCAAGTGCATTTTAATGATGTTACAGTCTTCCGAATCGTCTGAAAATTTAAATATATGATTGTTGCAAAATTTTGTTGAGCCATTTCAGATTTTATGAAAATTGGATGTACAGTTTAATTACAGGGGCACTCAAAATTTTTCCGTTACAATTATTGCAAGTGCATTTTAATGATGTTACAGACTATGCTTTTATGAAGTGTAAAAAAATATACATTCAGTACAATATGGGGTGCAAAAAATATTTATAAAACTAGTTATAGTACGAACGCACCTCATTTGACACGTTTGACGAGCAATTTCCTACTTGTTTTAAATTATCACAGATTGAAATTTAAAGTTATTTGGACTTGCAATTTCAATGTGAGAAAAAATGCAATAAGCTGTTTATTTTCTAGTTAATATTTAATTTATTTCCTCAAAAACAAAATTCCTTTTTTTTTTTTTTTTTTTTTTTTTTTTTTTAGTATATTACAACCACATATGATGTTTTATTTGTGAAATATAGCTGCAAAAATATTCAGAGGAGCAGTAAAAGTAGGAAATAAATGTAGGTGGGGGGGGGGGGAGTTATGATTAATAGCGGAAAATCTTTTTGGCTGATAGTTTTATTAGAAGTAAAACTTTTTTTTATGAGTTTTGAATATGTTTGTTCTAAAGAAAGATACTGTATGATTTAATTGTTTAAAAATTTCATTTAAATATTTAGGAAAACTATACTGAATTTGAAAATTTATCTAAAGTAGAAGTCGTTGTACTAGAGGAAGAGGAATGACTTATCATTTATCAATTATTCTTTATTTGTGGAAGAAATAGATATAAGAAAGAAATTATCCAATTTTATGAAGCCAAAAAAAGAGAAATAACATGAAAAAAAAAGACATTTGTAAATACTGGTCGATTATGATAAGTTAATATCTTGAAGCTAAATGCTGGTCCTACATAATTTTTCACAACTTGAGTATAAGGTCAATATGCAGATTTTTTCTCAGAATTAATCAAAATGATTGTGAATTGGAGAAATATACAGATATATAAAATAAATTCAAGATTTTTAAATGTTAGACATTTGCACCTATACACTATATTAACTAAGATATAAAATTAAATCACAGAGAAAATCAAAAATGCGTGATGTGTCATCTTACATGAAATGACATAAGTCAAAGACTCATGGTGAAATTTACCACAATGTATTCAAAAAAGTAATGCAGAAAAATTTCAAATTTTGTGATGTATCATCTAACATGAATGTGACATTAGTGAGTGTGACAGGATACCACATAAATCAAACATTCATGGTAAAATTTACAATAATTTATTCCAAATAATTATTTGTATCTTTTAACTTATTATACCTTATGTGCAATCTTTTTTATTCGATACAAGAAATCAGTTCGATTATTCCATTACACCAAAAAATATACGTTTGCTTATAAGTGTGTCATCTCCTGAAATTAAACTTTCAGGTCTTCTAAAAACGCACTATATAATCTTATAAGCCCCTTTAACTAACTTTTTTTATTAACTCAACTTTCAAACACAAAAAAACGCTTTTTTAAAAAACTTAAAAGAACTTATTTTTAGTTTCCAACGGTGTCGACTTAAACTCAAAGCTATTTAATGAAGAAAAAACAAACATTTTTTTAAGCATTCAAAAAACTACATTGTTTCAGAAATAAAATATGTACTTCTTCAAAATGCTTAATTTTCTCATATAATATTAATTCTGGATGCACCGAAATGCAAAATACCTTAGAGAGTAGCTAAACGTGCTTTTTTATCTTTGTCCAACGTTAGATATTATTACAGCTTTCTTTTAGGTTAAGACGACACTTGAGACTTTAGTTTCAATTCTTTTGTGAATTAGTATTTTGTAGAAAGATGCTTTAAAAATATATCTTAAGATACAAAAATATATTTGAAAGGACAAACATTATGTTTGAAAATTATTTACAGCTTGATAGAAATGTTTGTCGAACACATTTCTTTTAATATAAAAATAAAAGGCTAATCATGATCGTATTGATTTGCACATTAAATTGAGGTAGTTTTGTATTATACTTGTGTAAATATTAATATTATATTATAGTTTTATGTAAATACCAAATAAATCTTTCCATATATCATTTCAAAGAACGATCCGTATGTCTTTGCTAAAATACGTGCATTTTTAGAAAAAGCAATGCTTAATTGTTACTTCAATTGATAAATATTTGCGTGGATGAGTATTAAAATGTAAGTACAGAAGTTTTACTTTATTAATTCAGGATAAGCTTTTATATATAATCCTTATGAAACCATTGAAATGAAACGTTAAACGTATAATTGTTACGGCTAGAGATAAATGTCTCGCAAAAATAAATTAATTCATTAATAAAATAATATAAAATAAAATAAAATAAAATAAAGTAAAATAAAATAAAATGCCTTTACAATTAATAAAGTTTTTTTTTATTATTATTAACGATAATCCATATGAATCTATTGAAATGAAACGTGTTTCTTTCACATTTTCAGATCATATTTCTGCTTCGACAGCTGTGTTTAAAAAGGAATTTGTTAAAATTTATCACTAATTCCTGATTTATTTCGATTAAAACTATCACAGATTGTAATTTAAAATTGTTTGGGTTTGCATTTTCAATGTGACAAAACGTTTATAATCTGACTGTTTTTTATAATAATATTTAACTTTTCCCCCTCAAAAAAGAAAGTCCATTCACTTAGTACGAGTATATTAAAAACACAGATAAAATTTTGTTTCTAAAATATAGCTACAAAAGGTTACAGATAAGCTCCAAAAGGAGAGAATAAGTTTTATAGTCAAAGGAAGTTATGGCTAATAGCGGAAATTCTTTTTGTCTGATAGTTTTATCAGGAGAAAAAAGTTTTTCTTTTGTAATGAATTTTGAATATTTTCGTTCAAAAGAAAGATACTGTATGTTGTCTTTGTTCGTTGCATGAAAATTGCATTTCGATATAGTGGAGAACTATAGTGAGGACAAAAATTCATCTGATGCACATGGCGTTGTATTAGAGGAAGAGGTACAACGAATTATTTATCAATTCTTATTTATCTTTTGAAAAATTTGTCCAATTTTATGAAGCCAAAAATAGAAAAATAAACATGAAAACGAAAACATTTTTAAATAATGGTCGATTACAATACATTAAAATCTTGAAACTAAATGCTGTTTCTACTCTGATTTACACAACGCGAGTAGAAGATCAATGTGTGGAATTTTCCTCATAATTAAAAAAAACAAAAACGTGGTTTTAAATCGGACAAATGTATGGACATATAAAGTAATTTCGAAATATAAAATTATTATAGATTTTGACGTATTCATTATTCGTTTGTTCCTAACAGGGACATGCAGTTTATTTAATGTCAACTAGAAATGCCTGGGATGAACACAAGCGAAAAAACATTTTAGAATTCAAAAGTCTCGAAAGAAAAAATTAAATTAAATGAAGAATTGTTTGATTTAACGAAAAAAAAACTCGACAAAGGAAAAGACTAAATGACAAATTTACTGTTTTGAGACGGTTATGGAATAAATGGTATCAATGATGCGGATTGATGATTAAGTTAATACGTTTAGAGGAAAGTGTCTCTTTAAGAAATATCTACCGAGATTTTGTGCAATAATGACACTTGCTATATGTGGAACATCCAGCTGTGACAAAGAAAGGCAACCAATATATTCCTCATAAAAAATCATTGATTAAGAGGTTTTATAGGCTTATAGCATTGTTCACGATAATATATATTTTTTTTTCATATATGATTATTTCTCCCTCCCTCCTTCAAGTCTAAGTCAAATGCTGCTCAGTGCGAATATTACAGTGATTGTCCCAGTTTAAAAAAATAATTAAAATATTGTGATTGAAAATCACATATAGATTTAAATTAGCTGTTTTTAGTTTTTTTTAAATCCCTTTTTATAAAGTCATTGATTAAAATTGTACCGAATTTTATGTATACTCTATTTTTTCTTCATATAAAGAAATAAAAGATATAAAACTAAGCATTTCTGCTGTTACATGCTTCTACACAAATTATCATCTTTAGTTATCACATGATTTCAATCATTGAGGTCAGATAAAACATAATATTAATAATATATAAATATCCCAGCTGCCAAGATAACTTTAAAACTTTTAAAGTTCGTTATATGTTTTCTTTATGCATTTCTCTGTGAACCATACCGATATATGTATATTATTTTGAATATATTCCTTCATACGGGGTTATTGAAATTTTGGAGCAACGTATTGTTTGGCTGAGGTTTAATCATTCTAAATTATGAAGGTTCTCATTAAATTCAAAATTATCCATATGATCTTATTAACGGATATGCAATGATTCATGCTCTTTTGCCAAATGCAGAATTCTAAGAAACTAAAGGAAGATTTTGCGGCTGTGATTTTTGTATCATTCCTTCACTGACCGCCTTGCACTCAACTACATAAGATAGCTTTCTCGGGTGCCACAGTAAACATCTTACCTGTATACTTCGCTAACATTAAATCAACAACGCTAAAAATTTGCATTAATGAAAACTCTAATACGTGTGTATTTTTGGAGCCTGTGGATTATTTTTATTGGTACGCAAAACGAAATTGTCTTTCATAGCCTAAGACGTGTTAAAACACATTACTGTAAATATATTCCAAATGTTCTTTTCCAAATAAAAGGTAAAGACAGATACTATTAAGCATTTAGTTTACTAAAGACACAAACTTTGTTTTTGTATTCTAAATATAATAAATGTGTTGTTTGTTAAAGTACAATGAATAAAAATGAAAAAATGAACATAATGTTTAATGAAAATGGGATATAAATATGATTACGATAAAATAAACTGAACGGTTTATACTCTAGACAAATTTTAACTACATATACCAAAAAAAAAAAATAAAAAAAATAAAAAAAAAAAAAATAAATTATTTTGAATTAAATAATAAAACTTTGTATTAATCACAAAAAATAAAAGATCAAACAAGATACCATTTCGGATTGGAAATTTTAACAGTCCGCCATCCCCCAATGTAAACACGTATCCGTAAAGCGACAACGTGACGTCTAAACATTAAGGGTAGAGAAGGCAGCTTACAAGGAATGCGAGAGTTTGCTTTAGATGAAAGGTAACCAATCCCAGAGGAGCACATGCAGACGAGAAAAGTGCTGCCAACATCATAGAAGGAAAAAAGGTTAAGGAAATGAAAAGACATAAAAAATGAATAAATAAATAGAATAAAATAATAAAATAAAAAATGTTTCATCTGCATTCAAATTCTTCTACCTTCGTTGTATTTAGCAATATTTTAGACATCTACAAAGGCTGTTCGCTTACTTTTTAGACGAGTTTGATTTGGTGCAAAAAGATCGCCTCCAACTAGACATTTTTTTAAAAAAATATGTTTTTAAAAGTGTAAATTCTCACCTGGCAACTATTTTTTTTAATTGAAAATAGCGCTTTTAAAAAACCAGGGGAGTACACGTTTCTGCACTTTCCGAAGAGTATTCCTTATGTTCGATTTTTTAAAAACACTTAGGCAGAATTTTTTATATATATATAAAGCCACAGTGGGTAGTATTGTAAAAAAGACAGGGATAATATGTGAATATCTTGCTCATGTGGAAACTATACACCAAATATGTTCCTAAGAAAAAAATTCTTTGACTATTTCAAAGGTGCATGGTAGAATATGTTCTTTTATGGTAGAATACATTCTACCTGTAAAATTAATGTTGTTCAATCGTTACAATACTCAGTGTCAACCGTCAAAAATAATTAACACGTAATTGAAGTATAAATAATAATAATAAATAAAAAAAAAACAATGTTCATCGTTTTCCTCATTGACCTATCCCCGAACGTAGAACATGATTCAAAATTCTTTATGTAAAGCATTTATACGGAGAAAAATGATTTTATTTATTTATTTTTTTTTTTTTATTTTTTTTTACCCAACAGTTGAAGCTTGAGTCTATGCAAATTATTCTAATAAAAAGTAGATCCATTTATTATCATCAAACAGGAAAATATAATATTAAAGCTTGGTTCAATTAATCTAAAGAAGTTTTAGCAAAAGATTTATCATTGTTGATGGCTTTGTATATAACGGCAAATTAAAAATAAAGAGAGTGGAGAAAAAAATTAAGATCAATTCTATAACCGTCAGAAAAGTATTTTTGTCCCAATCTTCAAGCCTGGGATACCATCTGTTGATCCTCAGTGTCATCAATCTGTTGAACTGCATCAGGATAAAGCAAGCAACTACACATCACAATCCAATGCTAATTTCCCGGACAGAATGGAACGGGAAACGGGTATTAGTGCTATACCCTTCATTGATATACCTGCTAGATCTCCTGATAAATCACACGTGGATTTTCCGCTTTTGAACTTTTAAAAAGCAAGTTTTCCAAACGTCCACCTACAAAACTACATTGACTTTTGAAAGCAGTTCAAGAGTAATGGGAGAAAATACCTGTTCCAAAACTACAAAATGCATTATTATCATCCAAGTTCCGGTGTAGAAACATAGTTCAGAAAAATTGTTACAAAATTAAACATTAAAAACTGAACTATGTAAAGTTAACTATTTCTGTAAGTGACATGAAAATTGTGTAAAAATTTACGAAAACACTTTTTAAAAACACAACACTTCTGTATTTTCTGCTAAATTACATAAATCATAGATAAAAAATTGTCCTTATAAAAAAGGTTTTTTGTTGTTGTTGCTTTTTTGTTTACTTATGTGAAAAATTCTAAAAAACACGTGAAAGCAACATAATATATCAACAGAAGGTATAGCAATAAATGACATTGTTAAAAGTGTAAAATAAATTCACATATACATTACTAGTGCTTCATTGGATGTTAAAGGAAGATAAGATATCACTTGTGCGGACAATATAATAATGAATATGATGCTAAATACAATTTTTGAACGTAACAAAGTCATTAAAAAAAAGATTTTGATAAATACTATGAAAAATAATGTTCTATTATTTTTCATTGTTATTTTTCACTATTATTTTCTATTATTTTTCACTGGCTACAGATATATTTTAAATAGTGTTTAAATTTAGTATCACGGTTACAGTCCAATAAATTTTCTAAGAATAAATGAGGAGAATAGTATTTAAGATGTTTGGGGGAGGGATCACTTCTTAGATGCAGCACTAGAAGCGTCTGAAAGTTAGTTAAAAGTGACGCAATTTGAATAATATCTGCTTTTTGAATAGATTCCTTATTTTTATATAAAAAATACCAATGTTTCGTTTACATTTTGCAAAATACCTAAACTAAAAAAAAATAATAATAATAATTTTAAAATTATGCAAAATTGTCCAAATCGATAAAAGAGAATGCACTTTTTTACGAAATAAAACAGGAAATATAATATAATATATTTATATTCATATTAAGAAATAATATTCAAAAGTTACACCTGAAACAAACTTGAAGTAGTATTTAAAGGAATTTCTTTCAACCAATATCTCGCCATCATACTGATTGTAATATCGCTCACCCTCAAGAAAAGTGACACATCTCACAAAAATTAATTTTGGCATTTATTCTACAAAAAGTTTTGTCATAGATGCGTCTTGCTACAGAAGACGTTTCATAAGTGTTCTTATATTGAAAATCGATTTATTACGCTATATGTCTATTCGTGATCAAAGAAGGGAGGTGGATTGTGTGGGGGTAGGTAAAATTACTGAACCCTCCAAACCACATCTACGTCTTCATTCTTAAAGGTTTTAATCTTTTATGCACATTTTTACTCCTACATACTAAGTGCTATAATTACATGTTTCAGTAAAATCTTGCAAATTTTCTTTTCGCTCTCCTGTGAAATTTACTGTCGAGATGACTCACTTTTCATGCGGATGAGTGATATGCTCTAGTAAGAATACGTTCACATCAACCACACATTTTAATTGATGTACGAAGTGGTAGAAGCATCGTATAATATTTCAACTCTCTTAAGGCTGTATGGCATAGATATCTCTTTTAAGAGTTATTGTAAAATAAGGATATTTCTATTTCATTTTATTATAGAGACGTGGGCAAAATGAAACAATGATTTCTGGAAAGATATTTTATACCAGGAATCACTGTGTTATTAAAGTATTTCACAGTTTTCTGAGATGACATTGTATACAAAGATGAGCGGTTATAAGACAAAATACTTTTTTCTAGAAATTGTTTATTATAAAAAAAGAATTTTAACAAATTTTTTATCAGGACATCTGAAACGGTAACCAGAAAAAAGATATGTTAATGTAAGAAATTATTTGAAAATTTTATATATATATATATATATATATATATATATATATTGTAACAATTTCATATAAAACAAACTTAAAAACTAGTAAAATGATATTTCTATCTTCGTAAGAGTCGCCAACTCGAGAATATTTTCTTAGATATTATTTTATGTTCTGATAAGAGTAGTTATGCACAAACTACACTTTCTAATATCTTATCGAATAGATAAAAGTATCACATAACATTTGAAGTGTCTTAAGAATTGGCAAAGATACATGTATATTTCTTTAGTTTGCTATTCCTAATTATGGTTATTTTTGTATGATATCAAAAATTAAAAAAAAAAGAAACTTTTTTAAAACAGAAACTTCTGACTTTTAAAAATATTTTACTCCGTAATAAAATTTCACTGCGTATTAATACCTCTGAACTTTTTAGACTATTTCAGAACTTTTAATAATAGCTTAAAAAGTTAACTAGTGTGCTATAAGCAACTGGACTAGTACAATATTAAGAGGAAAACTTAATGATATGTTTAACATAATAAAATCTAGAAAATATTATAAATTATTAAATTTAATAGAATTATTTATTATAATATATTCTGTATAGTATAAATATGTTGTATGCTTTTACCGTTTGAATATATTAATTTCTTACCTTTGTAGAAAAAAGAAAAATGGCCCACTCTTTATATTTTGAAGAAAATCTTATATATATATATATATATATATACTAGGTGCAATTCGTGACGTAGTTCACGTATCATAAAATAAAGATAAATGCAATAAATCAAATCATTTCGCTCCCCCTAATTAAAATTATTTAATTAACTAACTCTTTATCACATTTTATGGAAGACAATGAGGTATTTCTTACGTACACCCATAACTATGTGTCATAACGGAGTCTTAAAGTGAAGTTTGGTTCAAAATTATATAAATAACTGCAAAAATGAAACTGCAACCATTGGAAAAAGAAGGAACCGGTAAAACCGAGGATATCGGTGCATCTCTTTTCATAAGAAATAACAACACATGGATAATTTTACTATAACAGTTATTGTGTATGGTATTTGGTGTAAAGTTTATTTATGTGTGCATTGCACCCTATAATTCTGTACAAAAATGTATTATAAATTAAAGAAAATTAAAAATCTGTTATTAAAAATGACAACATATTTTTACTATTTTAGAGCTAAAAGAAACTATTACGGAATTAAAATACGGTTCAGAAACTACGATTTACAAACATGTCTCTAATATACTCCCGAGGCTTAATTTCGATATTGACGGAAAAAATGGTGTTACTTTGACGGAATCATATTATACCTTTAGGATTTATGAACAAAAATTCAACTTAAAAAAATAAAAAGAATTTTTAAAAATATTTTCTGAAATGAACGGTTTAAAGAATTAACAGGAGTAAAAAAAAATAAATAAATAAAAATAAAAAATACAGCCAGTTGAGTTTTTTTTTAATTATTATTTATAAATGACAAAATATATATCCCGCTAATCATGACGTCATTTTCCACATTCCCTCATAGGTAAGTTTGTGGTTCACATTATTCACATTTAGTGTGCATTTCTTTTAAAACTTTTTGTTTAACTTATTTTAATTTTAAATTAAAAAATAAATATCTAAACCATGCGCAGACAATAACACGCAAAGTATTGATAATAATTTTCTTTAAATAATAAGAATTGGTACTATAACTCAAGACCATTTTCTTTCAATATAAAAGGATATCCGTTTTAATTTTCATATATGACAAATTCATCCGCATTCTGTACTTATTATTATTATCATATTAATGCAGCTTATATAATTAAGAAATACTTGAAAAATTTACGTTTTATTTCTAATTTGACCTCACTAATAGTTCTAATATGACGTAAAGTTCCTATTTTTTTTTTTTTTCATTTTCTTTTTCTCGTGAAATTTTTTCAATTGAAACGCAATTTTTTAGGATAAATTATTATTCCTTGTGTTATTTATTTATTTATTATTATTATATATTTATTTATTTATTTATTTGCAACGACAAAGAAAGATGGTTACATTTTATCGAAAAAATGTCAATAGGTTCTGTATAAAAAAATAATAAAATTTTGAAGTATTAAGAAAAAATATTTGAATAAATTAAATAAAACATAGCATATGTTCTTTTACGGGTTATAATCTAGATATATGCCAAGACACAAAATCACTGATTCATTAATTTAGCTGACTCCATTAAAGCTTTCACTCACACTTTCGAATTTATAATATTATAATATTAAATATTTTGCGAGGGTAGAGGTTGAATCCAAGTAGTTATCATAAGTGATGTCATATAACTTAGAAAACAATAGCAAACAGTTGATTGAAAACAAATGTAATAAATAAAGGTGTCCTAAGGTGTCTCTTACAAATTGAACTTTTATACAATCCACATTTATTGACAAAGTTTCATCAGGCTAAAACTGAAGAGAGATGTTTTTAAGTTGAAACTAAGAATCACTTATAACGAAATAGCATAGCAGTTATCGATTCAACAATTGATAAATAAATTTGAAGGACCTCTAAAGGATCGGAAAAGGGAAGTAAAATAACCAAATTTCGTCAGCAAGACCTCTTCAAAAACAATATTCAGGATTTTCCTAAGTTATTCTTCAAATATGACTCAAAATCAAATACTAAATATACTGAATTATTTTCTTTAACATTTAATTTATCATTTTGGTAGAAAAAACCCTCCTTATGCACTAGATCCTACTGCACTAGCTATCGGGGGGTTTACCATTTTTTAAGCCATCGTATTGGGTGTTTTGTATTTTAGTGCCAAGATTTCGTTACCACATTTTTGGGGATTCGTCCACTGCATATATCTGGATACATCAGGGGCATGGCTAAACTATAATTTCCTTGACGGATTCCCGCTATCGGAATAACATGCTATTTAAACTTTAAAGGTTCATTTTTCGGTTTCAATCCTAATTTAAGAGATTGTAATAATATACTTAAATTTATATACATAATTGTTTTAATTATTTTTATTTTATTTCTAGATAATTTTTTGTCACAGGTATGGGGATAGTCTTACATTTCACCCCAAATATCTATGATGATGATAATGATGTTTTTCATAATTTAATAGTTAAAAATATAAATAAGTATATCAATGTCGTTTAATTATAAATTAATAATTTTATTTTGTCATAAATTAAAAGGAAAAATATTACATTTAATATTAATCACAAGTTATTTTCGAATATGTGTAAAAAGCTATATATATATATATATATTGTTATCAGTTCTTAATCTATCAGAAAAATGAGTATTGTATATTTACTAACTATTATTGTCCTATAAAAGAAAATTCTAGAAAATATCAATATCTGTGGGCGTGTAAAAATTGCGAAACTTCTGTGTTCATTTGTCTTACAATAGCATGCATCCCTATTGACAGATAAAGGTTGTGTGTAAAAACTTGCAGAGCTATGTAGAATGCAGGATTTTTAATAAAATCTATTACACCTTTTAGGAAAAATTCAAAGTGCAGTAGAAACTATATACTGTAATCAGATCATAATTATATTAAGTTACTCTAATTAGATCATAATTATATTAAGTATTGGAGGCCGTGTAGGCATTTATATGATAATGGATTTATTATCAATGACAATATTTTATAAACTAATTAAAAAAAAATAAAATTTAAAAAAAAAAGCAAGTTACTATTAAACAGAAGTCCAAACGAAGTTTTTGAAAGGATTATTCGATTTATTTATTTATTTATTTAAATATTTTTTGGTTCTTAGAATGGGAAAGTTTTGAAAAATTTTTAGGGATAACTAAAACATCAATAAACAAGTAAGAAAAATAATGCACTAAGCATAGATTATGAAACACTTTCCAACATTTCCTGAATACTTTAAAAAAAATTTATTTAGGGAAATAAGGTAAATTAGTTAACTAAATAAACATTTTATAAATCGCATAAAACATTTTAAAAACTGATTGCAGTAGTTACCGTCCATGGCCAAATATGCATTTCAATTCTTTTGAACAGCCCTGTATTTGATATGTAGCTTGATATGCATATACTATATAATGGGAAAATTTAGTTTAGCAAGAAAATGCATAACTGGTTGAAATTCATCTTTTAGCAATTTATAGTAATAGATGGAAACATACTTGAATACTTTTGTACAGCCCTATAGTTTACCTAATACCTTTATTACATGCCACTATTTAGCTAAAATTTAATTCAAACTAAAACACTCTTAAAACTACTGAAATTACATTTCCAAAAATTATCACCCATAGACGACCATGTATTCAACTCTTTGCGTGGCCCTGTTTATCATTTTATCTATATTCTACAACTATTTCTTAGTAAACTAAATTCCGTTCAGCATAAAAATGCACATTTCCTTTAAAACCCACCTTTAAGCAATTTATGCTCATACTCAGTGACCTTTACGAATTCATTTCTGTAGCCCTGTACCTGAACTATAGCACTTACATACGCAATTTATAGTATGCATAAATATAGTGAAAAAAGCGCATATCATACTTAAAAATGCATTTTGAGCAATCATTACTAATATACAGTAATTCAGGTACAATTTTGTATCTGAAAACTTTTCAAATACACCGCAAACAATCCCCCTTATCCATTATGAACGGAATTCTTTTGTGTGGCCCTGTAAATGAACAATAACTATTCTTTGCACCACATATTCAACAGAATGCGGAAAAATGGACTTCATAAATGAATATAATTTTTACTATGTTTGAAAGAGTGTAACACCATTAAAAACCATTTGAAATGATTTTTAACCAATGGCCGTAATGTAACGGAAAACTTTTGACTGTCCCTGTAAATCATCTAAACATGCTACAAATTTCATTTGAAATAGGGAACGTGCTATGGTAGAGATCACTAATATCTAAAAATTTCAGAACGTTCCGATCATATTTACGAGAGTTAGAGCTTGGACAGACGGACAGACAAACCGAAGTCTAAACACTTTTCAACTTTGTTGGATAGTGTTAAAAATGTCGTTGGAAATATGAGAATTTGCAGAAAAAGTTATTCATCCAGGTAAATATAGAAAGCAATTACATATTGTTTTTACTGCAATTTGAAAACAAAGGAGTTTATGTTATCTATTTAGTTGAAAATTGCATTCTATAATGCAAAACACAATTATAATTATCTCGTTTATTAAAAGAAACCTTTATATCTCCTTGATTTTGAACATTCTATTTTACAGAGAAATTTTAAATATCATTTTTTCGTTCTGCTTGTTATTTCTCCCCTATTTTGTCTATAAACAAGCATTATTTTAAAAACACGGTATCAAATAAGTTCTTTAAAATACTTTTTACCACATGTATTTCTCGAGATATTTGACAAAACGTCTAATAGCGGAAGTTTTAAGTTGACTTTTGGCAATAATGTGAAATTTATACACCTATTAAAAAATTACACTTATAAACTGAATATGACATTGGAATTATCTGTATAGAACAATTTCATTGCATAAAATATATAAGAGATTTGTTTTATTTTTCCTTCTTTGGCGATTGCAACATCAGGAAAAAAGAATCAGTATCTACTAATACTCCAGAACACATCGTATACTAATATCAGTTTTACCAATCGACAGCTAATAACATCTATGCATTCTCGATATACGTACATTTAGCTTAGGAGCAGTCTAAATATATAAATTGTATCAAAGATCAATATTTTCTATACTAATATATGACTTGTCTAACATATTTGCATTATTTGTTAAAAATAAACTTTGGATTCTAAACATGTAATTTGGGTAAGTAGTTAAGTAATTATGAAAGTTAACTCCTTAACGTTATCTATTTATATAAAATCCAAGTCTCTGTGTGTCCCTCACGATTCCGGTAGAACCGCCGCATTGAAATAATTGTTGAAAAAAGCTAATGCAGGGTTACCACAGTAGCGCCAAATGTTAGCCAACTTGGTGATAGCAGAATAATTTGGCGAAATTCGCATTTAAAACCATTAATCTTTCATAAAGGAGGTCACCGAAATTTAATTTAAACTCCGCTCTTTTAAGATATTTTTCAAAATCTATGAGTGAGAATTTACAGTACATCTTTACATCTTCCTCCCGATGCTACTAATAAAATAACCGCCAATAGACGACGCTGTACTGTGTGAGCTCCTAACTGCGTGATTTTAATTTGCTTTAGGTACTTTTCCAGTATAGGTGCCTTGGCGAAAAAGGAAAGTTGGCAACATATTTCCCGGGAACCTATCCACTGTTTCCTTTTATATACACACGCATTTTTTTCGATATTTATATGATTTATCTAATATAAAAAAGACGTTTCTCTAATTTTATAAAGAAACAGATGTGATTTGTACATAAAAACATCAATAATATACATATAAAATAAACATATAAAACAAACAAACACGCTCATCAAGTTCGTTTTCATAGCTGTTTATATGATTTGACAACAAATCTCGATATTTTCCCGTTATACGGACACCATGCCAAAATGTATGCTAATGCGTCAATTATTTCAAAATGCTAAAAGATAGTATTTTAATTTTATGTCAGCAGTTTAATATGAGTTTTATTTTATTGCTTTATTTTATAACAGTTATTTGTTCTCTTATTTTAAGTATATAATTGTGATTTAATGAAATAGTTCGTAAAAGTCTGGAATTTTCAAATGTTATATTTTTTAAATGCTCACTTTAGTATCGACAATGTTTTTTCAATTCCTACTATTAGCTCACACTCTCCCTATATTTATTTATATATTTATATATTTATCTTGTACAAATTTTCAATCGTTAATAAAATACTCATTATTCATCCTATCAGGTTGAAATAAATTTTTTTAAACTTGTACTGGATGACAATTGATGTTAATAAAGTTTTTTCAAATATTAATTAATTAATTAAATTTTAATTAATTAATTTTAGTTTTGCATGGGAAACAAAATGGCCGCCATTGGTTATTGAATTTCAATGAAGGTATTTTCAATAAGGGTTACCGTAGGGGGGGACCTGTTCTGTCGCCAAATACCGCCAAGTTTGTCGCCAACTTGGCGATATATCGCCCAATTTGGCGGCCAAAATGAGTCGCCAAAAGTGACGCCAACTTGGCGATATCTGTAATATTTCGCCAAATTCCCATAGAGTTCCATTGTAAACCTACTTGCTTATAGAAAATCAACAAATTGAGATATTTTAATGCAACAAAAACTCATATTAGCTTAATTATATTAAATTTTTCTTTGATGGCCTAAGTAGGAATTGACTTTAAAAACAAAATTTGTATATTACTTGTTCTTTTATTTTTCAAATGCTTCAATTCACGTGATTTTCATTTTGCACCATCTATTACGCTTGGCGACAAAGGTATCCGTATAACTGAAACGAACCCAAATCTTACTTTTTGATGCCCAAATTACACCAAGCTTTTTTTTAAAAAACGCCAAAGCTCCTACAGTGGAAAAGTACCAAACTGTCTATTATTTTGCGCTATCTGTCTTATAGTTTGTACTATATGTAAGGGGTGTGGAGCGAAGAGTTTAAAAATTAAATATTAAAGTTTCGGCACAGATGTCATATACGCCCCATATTGGCGCGATTTTTTTCTGACGCCAATGTCATATACACAACGGGTACTTAACTGGCGGCAAAGCGTCGTTATTTTGCTTGATATGGTAACCCGGATGTTGTTGTTTATGCTGTTGATGTTTTCGCCAAATTGGCGTATGTGACAACTGTGCCAAAGTTTCTATAAAGCAGTATAAGACTAAAAAATTAAGAATAAAATAAATGCAAAATAAGACTAAAGAAGAAAGAAAATTCGCTATTTGGGTAAATAAGATAACTAAGTAAACATTTTAGAAGACGCATAAAAAATTTTAAAAATTGATTTCAGCAGTTACCGTCCATAGCCAATAGTATCGTTATTACATGCCACTATTTAGCCAAAATTTAATTTAAACTACCCTTAAAACTACTGAAATCACATTTCCAGATTTATCATCCATAGACGGTTATGTATCCAATTCTTTGCGTGACCCTGTATATTATTTTATCTATATTCTACAAACATTTCTTAGTAAACTAAATGTAGTTCAGCGTAAAAACGCATAACTCCTTTAAAAACCACCTTTAAGCAATTTACTCTCATACTCAGTAACCCTTACGAATTCTTTTGTGTAGCCCTGCATATGAACTGTAGCATTTATACACACAGTATAGTATGCATAAATGTAGTGAAACATAAAAGCGCATATCATAATTAAAAATGCATTTCTAGCAATCATTGCTTATGTACAAAACTTCGGAGAAAAGTTGCTTGGCGGGAAAGAAGTTTGCCAACGTATTTTCTGACAACCTATTTACTGCTTCATACTCACAAGCAATTTTTTCCATATGTATGGAATTTATTTAGGTAGTTGTTAGCTATCCTGTCGACCAGTTTCGCCAAATTATATAAATCGCCAAACCACTCGCCAAATTATACAAATTGACATAATTTTTATTTGAAACAACGAAAGATCAATTAAATTAGCAAAACATTAATAAAAATACAAATATAACGTCGAATTAAAAATCACTTGATGACGTAAGAAACACATGATCATGTTTAATGTCAACCATTATTGGCATTTAATCTTACAATTTGGCGACAGTAATTTGGTCGGCGGGATAATTAACAAGTACCTTTATTTAATGTAAAAAAAGCTATTTACCCATTTTTTAATTATTTTTTTTACCCATTTTTTAACAGAAGTAATTTTGGCACAGATGTCATATTCGCCCCATATTTTCGTGATTTTTTTTCCGACGCCAATTTGGCGAAAACATCAACAGCATAAACAACAACATCCGGGTTACCATATCAAGCAAAATAACGACACTTTGGCGAGAGTTAAGTACCCGGTGTGTATATGACATTGGCGTCAGAAAAAAAATCGTGCCAATATGGGGCGAATATGACATAATTTTTGCACAGATGTCATATACGCATCGGGGTTGGCGTGATTTTTCTCTGACGCCAATTTGGCAGAAATCTCGCTTTCGAATACCAGTTACTTATATATTTTTAAATTATTTGCTATCATTTTGAAAAGGAAATAACTATAAATAAATAAAAGTTTGAATAATAGCTATAGAACAAAACAGTTTATATAATTAAAAACAGAAAATAAATGTAAATAAACAATTTATTAATAAATAAAAAACGATAGCCGGGTTACCATAGCAGGCAAAATAACACCATTTTGGCGCCAGTTAGGTATCCCGGTTCATATCTGAAAACTGTGCCGTAATTTGTATATAAAAAAATATTATATATATTTAGAAACGACTTTTTTATGTATATAAGAGCATATATAAACAAAAATAAAAGTTCATTAGATTTGTTTTCATAGCTGTTTATATATTTTGGCAACATATCTCACTTTAATGATGCCCGAATTGCGCCAAGCTTTTTTTTTAAAATGCGCTATAATGGAAAAGTACCTAAATAAATAATTAACAGAAATAACCAATTATAGAAACTAAAACTTTTTATTTCGAGATCAAAGCATTGTTTTTAATTTCAATTAAAAATACATATCTCCTTGGATAACTTTAGTTGAAATTAGGTTTACAGCTTAATATCTCATTCCATAAACCTAAACAAACACAAGTGATTCATTCATCGTGAAACTTAAAAATTTTTTTAATCATTGAGGTAATCATTCACAAAGTAAGTTCTCCAACAATCAATAGATAATATTCTAATGACATCATAGTAGGTAAAATGGTGGCGGTATCGTTTGTTTATGGTTTGAAATCACAGAGTGTATTATTATCACAAAGATTTAATTTTGCAATGTCTCTTAGTTAGATTATTTTATTGTCATATTTATGAGCTCAGAACAAAAGCATATTTTTTCATTATTTAGTTATTAAAGACGGAAAAAAATTATAAATGCATGATTTGAAAAATTTAAATAATTTTCTTTCTTAATAGTAAAAAATAACATCGGGAAGTAACAGCGGGTTTAAATTAAATAAGTTTAACTGTTTAATTCTGTTGTAATATTCAAAATAACTGTATTTATTAGATTTCAGTAAACAACATCAGGGCCCGATTAAACTTTGAATTTAGAGGAATTACAATGTCATTTCAGGACCTTTCTTTTAGAGAAGCTTTTCTAAATTTCATATATACATGGAAACTCTTCAGTGTTAGAAATATTATTCTTATGACTGACATAACATGAGAACGGCCTGCAATTTTACACAAGTTTTTGAAAACTACTTTATATCACAAATTTTGCTAAAAACTGGTTACTTTTTTGTTATAGTGGCCCACGCTATTAGGATTATGACAAGTTGCAGCCAATTTCGCCAATGTCGTAACCAAGATCGTGAAGCACGCACATATAATACCATATAATACCATTTCATGAAATCGTATACGATAATTTAATAGTTTTTACCTTACTTCAAGTGTAAAATTAATTATTTTTAAGGCTTAACAATCTAAATTGTCCAATATATGAATTAAAAAAAAATGTAAACAAGGATTGAATAGACATGACCGCAAAAAGCCTCAAATCTGCATAACACTTGGAACCAAACTGTGCAGATTAGTGGTCTTCTACTGTACACAGTTTTTCATAAATGTGTTTCGTTCTTTAAATGTGCTATTTTCATCTATCACTGCGGAACAAGCGAGAAAACTCATATTCTTGCACATGAGTTGTATATATATTTATATCTAAATTTCCGTCATTTTTGACGGGCTACCTTTCTTGTATTCATATAAAATCGTTCCAATGTAGATTGCAAACCGTGTATATATATTTCAATATAGCTCATAATTCTTCTTAGAGGAATGAGCTGATTTTCTGAGTTCGATTATTTGAAGCTTTTAAAAATCAATTTCTTTGAAAAATTCATAGGTTGTTATTCATATTCAATTTTAAAGATAAACCGATAAAATATATTTTTTGCAACTAGTTTTATAAAACTTATGATTTTTTTAAAAACAGAAACATAACTTTAGAAGTTTCAAATAAATATATATAAATCATACTTCAAGGTCTTTCTGAGTTATGCCTAAAACACAACCCTTATTTCAATCTTTTTTTAAAGGATGAAAAATGACATACATTGTTCAAAATTTGCCGTATGTTGTACCAAGTGTTGGTTCTGCTGTATCTGGAACAATAAAATGGGGAAATGTTGTTACAACGTTTAGAGTTAAGAGTCAAACTAAGTTCAAAATGTTAGAACGATATTTCATATTTTGCTAGTTTAGTTGCTGCAAAAGAAAAATCTGGATGAAAAAAAAAAAACCCAAATATTTTCTATATGAAAACGATAAGAGTTCCAAATTTGAATTATCCACAATTTCTCAACCAAATCAGATAATGATAAATAACGCAACATTTTTTTTTTAAATAGACTTATTACTTAGACATATACAGGGTACAATATGTTATCTATCGGCGACCTTTAATTTATCAACTGTTGGCCGTAGACATATAGTTCCAATTACAAAAACGTTTCAAATGAGGTAAATATTCACGTTGTGGCATTATTTAAAGTAAAAAAAATCAATTTTATAAAAATTACGAAATCTATCTTTTTATACGGTTCCCCAGTCCCTATAGTTATATTTAATAAAAGTTTACACATATCATAACAGATATAACACAAAAAGTTTGACATCTGTACTGCAAAAATTGGCATAGTTATTAAATTTCAAAGTTTGAGATTTTTGCACATGATGTTGTCTTTCATTGAGGGATCAATTGAAAGATGAATTAAGGTAATTTGAGATCAAAATCATAGTGCAATTCCGCTGCCATTTATCTAATCCTTAGTGAGTATGTTTTATTTTCCGGTTGTCAATTCTACCTACTTTGGCGTTTGAATGTTGTTCGACACATAAAAGTCATCTCAAACTTTTAGATAAAATAACCCTCTTTGGTGATTCTCCGATTTGGCGATACCGGCTAAAGGTGGTTTCGACGTAAAAAGGACATAGCACCCTGATTTTGATCTCAAATTACTTTAATTCATCTTTTAACTGATCCCTCAATAAAAGACAAAATCATGTGCAAAAATCTCAAACGTTAAAATTTAATAACTGTGTCAATTTTTCTAGTACAGATGTCAAACTTTTTGTGTTATATGTCTTATGATATGTGTAAACTTTTACTAAATATAACTGTAGGGACTGGCGGACCGTATAAAAAGTTAGATTTTGTAATTTTTATTAAATTGATTTTTTACTTTAAATAATGCCACAGCATGAATATTTACCTCATTTGAAACGTTTTTGTAATTGGAAGTATATGTCTATGACCAACGGTTGAGAAATTAAAGATCGTCGATAGATAACATATTGCACCCTGTATATTATTATTATTTTTTTTTTTACGAAATGTATATTTATGTATAAATATTAACTAATTTATTATTTTTTCTCAGACAACTATTACATAGAACCAAGCTATGTCGCAATATTCTAAAAATTTCTATTCATCTATTCCATACGGATTGGTATATAACTTAACTTATCTACTTATCTTTATTTAATTTCCGTCATTTGATTTGTTGAAGGATTTACATCTATCGTCAATTCGAATTTAGTATGTTAGCCAGAAAAAAAATATCTGAACACTGGTTCATCCACTTGGTTCATATAATCAATCCTTAAAGGATTTACTTTCAAAGATTTAAAGATCCACATAAATTAAAAAAGTTATTAAAAAAAATCCAATGTGTTCAATCCTTGTAGAATATAGATTCTTATATCAAGGTTCTTAAAACCCGTTTTGGAAAATACTTTTTCTAGCATTTCTAAAAAAAAAAAGGAATATTACACATGAATGGTGCCGATGAAAAATTCACGTTATTAACTTTTTTAAGTTATTGAGTTATTCATATCATTGTGTTCATCCTTTTAAGGCGAATCGGACTGTAATAGTGATTTTACTGTAATGAACATATTTTAGTTGAAAAAAAAATGCTGAAAATCTCGGATGAACAAACTTGTGAGCCAAAAACAGAAGTAAATTGCGTTAATTGTCTGAGCGAAGAGAAGGCTAATACTCAGCGAAATATTACTGTCCGGACACATCACAGCTACGATGGATATTAACGCCATGTCCTACTAAAAAAAAGCCTAATAAAAACCTTTCGTCAAGCATAACTCAAAAAATATTTGTCGGATTTCGTTTCTGATTGCACCAGAAGGTACCTATGAGGGCCAACTACTGAATGCACCTACTATAAAAAAAATGTTCCAAACCGTTTAAAAATTATATTAAAAAAACTGATAAAAAAGCACAATTTATCTGCATACGTCACAGAAAATTAGTGTGCGTCACTTTCACCGGTGGATGTTTTCGCAGACAACTGGTTTGAACACATGGAGCAAATAAAAAAAAAAAAAGTACGCACGCAGTAATATTGAATAGATCAGTTTCAACCACGTGATCACAAACCTTGCAACAACCCGTGGCAACCAGTTTTGGTGGGCAAACAAATAATAATACAGTACCCCGTACCACGGGGACCGTTTTTAGCCTGTTGTATAAAATCTGGCCACTTACAACAGGCTAAATCCGGCTAAAAACTCAGGCTAAAAGATAATTGTCAGTCTATCGCCTGGAAATTAACAGATTTTTTTAATACTCGTATAACGAAATTTAGAAACGATTGTGGATGATTAAAACAAAAGACAAGAGTGTTTATTGCTCCGGGAGGTTAGCTTTCTCTGGATGTCTGTCTGTCATACAGCATGCAATTTTCTTGAAAAGGATGATATTATTATGCAGTAAAACCTCCATAACGGGCACACCCGATTAGTGGACACCTCTATTTAGTGGGCATTTTTTTCGATTACCAACCCTTAAATAACTGTATATTTTTTTACTCTCCGTAGTGGACACCTCCAAATAGAGGACACATCCTGCCCTCACGAGGTGTTCGCTATTCAGAGGTTTTACTGGTAAAACCTCCATAACGGACACACGCGATTAGCGGATACCGCTATTTAGCGGAAATGTTTTCGAATACCAACACTTAAATAACTGTACATGTTTCACTCTCAGTAGCGGACACCTCCAAATAGAGGACAAATCCTGCATTCTCGAAGTGTCTGCTATTCAGAGGTTTTACTGCATGTGTTATTGATAGTTATTTTACAGTGCCGCACAAAAGGATAAGAATATATGAAATGAATATAAACTAAATTCGGGATTGGTAGATCGCTGATGGTAATGTAATTTTAGGATGTTGTTACAGTCGCCCGCAGCATGTTTTCAGAGTTTCGTTCATCTAACGAAACCCTGCCTGTCTCACTCCTTTGTCTGTCTGTCCGTCTGTCACAGAGCCCGTTCTCAGAAACTATATATGTCGAAGACTTGAAAATTTGCATACTTACAGCTGAACATCACACATCAAACGGCAATTAATAAAATTTTGAAAAAGTCTGATATTTCACCCTCTGGTCTCTCACTTGTGTATTTAAAGCAATTTTTCTAACTCAGCCCCTAATTAAGTTGGAGACATAAAATTTTGCCTACTTATAGCTGAACACCTCACATCAAACGACAAATAATAAAATTTTTAAAAAGGTCTAATATTTAACCCTCTGGGCTCTAACTTGTGTATTTTAAACAATTTTTCTAACTCAGCCTCTAATTAAGTTACAGACATGGAATTTTGCATACTTATAGCTGAACACCTCACATTAAACGACAAATAATAAAATTTGAAAAAGGTCTAATATTTAACCCTCTGGGCTCTAACTTATGTATTTTAAGCAATTTTTCTAATTCATCCCCTAATTAAGTTGGAGACTTGAAAGTTTGCATACTTATAGCTGAACACTTGCGATAACACGATAAATCATAAAATTTTTAAAAAGTCATATTTAACCCTCCGGTCTCTAACTTCTGTATTTTAAGCAATTTTTCTAACTCAGCCCCTAATTATGTTGGAGACATGAAATTTTGCATACTTATAGCTGAACACCTCACATCAAACGACAAATAATAAAATTTTGAAAAAGGTCTAATATTTAAACCTCTGTGCTCTAACTTGTGTATTTTAAGCAATTTTTCTAACTCAGCCCCTAATTAAGTTGGAGACATGAAATTTTGCATCTTTATAGATGAACACCTCACATCAAACGACAAATAATAAAATTTTGAAAAAGTCTAATATTTAACTTCTAATATTTTGTCTCGCGCGATTTAAAAAAAAAAACTGTTTTGCAAAACTATTTTTCGTTCATTTTGCATAAGTGTAATGTGACGTAATTTCTTCTATTTAAGACTTCTAACGCATGTTAATGAACTTACTTTACAATATCCTTTCTCTTTTAAAATTCACATGTAAATATAGTTTTTATGGCGTAATTACCAATAAGTGCCTGGTTTTTGTACCTAGTTATTTAATTCTTTTGATGGGACTTTTTTCTGTTTATAATAGTAACGTGTAAATATTTTTTTTATTTGAAGCAAACATTATTGTTTGCTTTGTTTATACGGTTGGCAACAGTTTAAAGTAATACCATTTTCTAAAATATGTAAAAAATATCTGTCGAAATGCTGAATATTTGAATTTAAAATAGAAATAAAACCTCAAACAATTAGTCAAATTAAAAAAAACAAATAATGGAATCTGCACACCGGGATCTTCTATTGAATAAAATGATCTAAAAATGATTAAATTCCTATGTATAGTTTTTGCTCCTATAAAACTTTTTTAATGGAACGATTTTTTCCAACTTTAGCGTTAAATATCTCTTAAAATAATTCTTCGATTTGAAAACTGTATGCATCAGCGTGTTGATCAAACATTTCCCTATAATACCACCGATTTTCATATTTTTGTATGCAATAGTTTTCTTAATATTAACGAAGAAAGACCTCCGGTCACAAAAAATTCAAAACCGACGGCGGCGGCGGTGACAGCGTTAGTTACTTTTTTTAGAATAGAGAGATACATAAAAATGAAAACTTGTCTATCTGTCTTTTTGTAATTCTATAAAAATCCACAATTTGGAAGCCAAAATTGTGAAAAGATACGTACATCGTACATGTGTATTTAAACATGGCCGAGGTAACTAAAGTAAGCCGGAATCGAAATAATTAAATAGTTAATTTTTAATTAATAAAAAACCACCAATTTGACAGCAATTTCTTATCAAATGTAAATATTTTTCGTTATAGCAGTTGCCAACAATTAAAATACACAATAAAATTATTACTACAACAATTAATTTTCTACTGCAAGATTTCCACGTGAAAAATGAAAATGAAATATATAGTTTGCCGAATTTAAAAAAAGGTGAATATTACAACATAACTTTTCTATTGCAAGATATTCAAGTGAAAAATGAAAATGAAATAAATAGTTTAACGAATTTAAATGAAAGTGAATATAACTTCATAACTTTTCTATTTCAAGCTTTTCACGTGAAAGAGGAAAATATTACGTCATATTGGAAATATAAAGGACGTGGTGGATATAGTATACCGTCATATGAGTGTGAAAAATGTATTGAAGCATGATAAAAACCCGATTAGGGAAATATTGGCGTATTTTAACATTATTGCGCCAATTATAAATTGAAAAAAGTTCATTTATAGCTGTATTCTTTTGCGTCTGTTATATACATTTATACATTTTTATATAGCGTTTTCATATGATTCTTTCATACAACATTTCGACTGATTTTTTAATGTTTGTTTTGTGTTGTATGTTAAATTTTGAAATTGATTTTTCAGAACAAACATCCTTCAAATTCTGGGCAACACCGGGCTTTTTTGTTTGTAACAAATAAATGGCTTTTGTATCTGTACATCTAATGCTAATATTATAAAGCGTTATAATATTATAAAGTGTATAATATTAATAATGCTTGTACGTTTGTGAGGTGTTATCTCTTAAGCTACATAGCCAACTTTAAAAAAATGTTGGTGGCCATCTCTGCTCCGAAAAAAAGACTATTTTATGTCAGTATAAGAACCTACATCGCTGCAGGAGCAAAAAAGTTATAAAATTGCGATTTCTGCGATATTGATTGGGATAGAAACTTTAAATTTGGTGCGGTAGTTACTTTTAAGATGTAAATACTCGTAATTAACGCTCTTTAAAATGTTCAATTTGACGGATAAACGTAAAAATTTCTAGAAAGGTTCTAAACTATGATTTATTTGGAATACTGGAATTTTTGGAAACTGTTGGGGTTAGAAACTAGAACTTTGGCATGGTAGTAATTTATAAGATGTAAATGCTCGTTGTAGAACGAATTCTAAAAAATAGCAAGACTAAACAAAGCGGAAAAAGAGCTAAATATGATCTAAGTAACGAAGTACAAGGAATTGTTAGGAATATAAACATGAAAATTGACATGGCTGTATTTAGCATGACGTAAATTCTCGAAATAGAACAATTTCTAAAAATGTCGCTATATAAAACAGTGCAGAAACAAAAAAAACTTTCGAAAATTTTCTGTCTCTGTGTTACTGCTTAGCCCAAAATCTAGAAATTTTGCTTCGGGTTAGTTTTAAAATATACAATTGTCTCTATGAATGGTTTCTAAAAAAATTAAAATTTAAAAAGATGAAATTAACGGAAACCGATCTCAATTACCATTAATTTGGAATTATTAGGTATAGCAACTTTAAATTTTTCATAATGCTGCATTTTCTCCGCAAATCATGCAATTTAAATGCAACAAAACTGTTAGATACCCACCTAGCATTAAATAAATTGCATAAATATTGAATAAACACCTGTATGAAACAGTGAGTAGGTTGTCCGAAAGTACTTGTTAAAGTGTTCCTTCTCTAGCCTCTACACTGTAAAAAAAAAATCTGTAAAGTTACCAAAGTATTTCTAGGAAACTGGGATTCCAAGAAATTTCCATGTAACGGCAACAAGAAAAATTCCTGTAACAGACGCTGTTACAGGAATTTTTGTTGTTGCCGTTACATGAAAAGTTCTAGGAATCCCAGTTTCCTAGAAAAACTTTAGTAAGTTTACAGATTTTTTTTTACAGTGTAGTGGTCTCGCCAAGGCCACTAACAGAGGGAAGTACCGTTTTAAATGTGATATGAATTTTTTATCTGATTCATTTTTCTAGACATTTTATCATAAGGTCATATTCTCAATTATCATTAGTAGATTTTTTATATATTAACTTATTCTGGTGAAATTTTATAATCGGGTTCATATTGGCGTATGTTACCTTGCATGATTTTCTGAATAAATATGTATGGATTTGTAAATTATTCAAATGACACTTTGACAGCTCTAAAGTTATGCAGACGATATATTCAGATATTGTGTCATACTTTATGTTACAATCATTGCCGATTTATTTTATTTAATACATGCTAAATACAACTCAACTTCTGCAGAATATGTTTGAAAACAAAGCAATACAGCGTATGTAGTGGCCAGCATACACTCATCATTTAAATCCGATCGAGCATATCCAAAACACACTCTAACGAAGCATTACATGATACAGTTGATGTATTCGGTACTTTGATACTATATCAGATTTTGAGGAGAGAATTCCTTAAATGTTATCGATAACCTCATTGCATCTATGGAAAACAGATATTGTACAATATTGACTATACCGGGGGAGCACACACCATATAAAGTATAGTCCATTATTTTTAAACATATATTTGTCATTTAAAGTTACTAGAATTGGTGCGGAGCGTCTGATTATGCTCTTGACATCATTTTATACAGTTAAAATTCCGATTTAAGATAATTTAGTGTTTCAATTTCTGTTTTACTTTTAATATATTGCGTACTTTCAATTTTATATCAATTCTTGGCTGTCTTGCATGGTTTGATTTCCCATTTTTTTAAACAGTGTATACGAATTTATATATAAGATTTTGTAACTGTACGATTCGTTTATTTTCATCATTTCAATTTATCGCAGTATATGGACAATTAAAGATAACATCTCATTTTCTTTGCTTCCACATGTTATTATTAAATCTATGTTCTCAGCAATATCGCTCAGACTAATCCCTCTGAGGGAAGTCCTAGTGTTTAAAGAAGTAAGAAGTAGAGTAAAAAAAAATGTTTCACTACTTTAAAGACAGTTGAATTTTTGCACAAATTATTTTTAATAAATGTTTTTTTTTGCGTTTTGATTTTTGTTGTTTTATTACCCTACAAAATAACATAATAAAAACTAAAGTTCAGAATTTTTCCCTTTTTTTAACCATTTGGAAAAATGGTTATTTTTCTCGTCAGTGTAGGAAATCAAAAGCATATCTGAATGTTTTCATTGGTTTAATCTGCATTTATTCGTTATCTGATTGGTATATACAGTAATCTCTATTTCCCTTTGGTTTCAACAACGATGGAGAACAGAGTGTTGCCACTATGACAAAAAAGTAATAAAAACTACAAAAAAAATTAATAAATCAGAAACAAATTGAGATACAGCTTTCAAACAAATTGCATTTAAAAGTACATTTTTTTCTCTATCCGACGGTATAAAAAGTAATATTGTCGGATGTTTAGACGTTTAAGAATGAAATTTTATTTAAAATTGGTCTTGAGATTTTTTGGAAATCTGATGATAGAAAAGCCTTTTCCCGAACAGCCAATGAAATGCTTGTCTATTACGTAAGTTTAATAGGAAATCTGACGAGTCGCAGGCGATTTCTCTTGCTTGCAATTTTTACGTGTAATAACACTATTAATCTTTAATTCATGGCGTACGTAATGTATGACGAGCTCCGTAGAAGTTTAAAAAAGTACAGTACTGAAAATTGTAAAACTGAAATTTCTTTTAAAATTTGTTCATGATGGAGTCCAGGAATGTTATCGTTTAATCCATGGCGTACGTAATGTAGGATCAACTCCGTGCGATTTTTTATGTCTTAAATTTTAGTCTTTGAAAAAATCATTTTCCAAATGGTCGTTGTAATTTGTTAAATTGCTTTTTTTTTCTTTTGTTATTTTAATTTCTTAACTATTTTGGTTTAGAATCAACATTACTCATAAAAGTTTCTCGAAAAGTTCACATTTTCTATATTTAAATTTATTGTCTAGATTTCCTAGAATTATTACAGGTTTAGGCCTATATGTAAGTAGTTGTTTTATCAACAAATCCATCGCAAAAGAAATTGTGCCAATACATCATGTTTAATAATAATAATAATTTTTTTCTTGTATTTTCCTTAAAACCAGATTAAGTGGAGAATATGAATTTTGCATCTACACCATTCAAATTGTTCTTTTTATCCGATTTAAATTATAAATGTTTTTTTTTTAATCTTTTTCAAACTGCTATTCTTCAAGAAACTTTAACAGTAACAAATTTAAAAGGAAAATTGGTTAAATTAAAGACATCTAAAAGCGGGAAGGGCACTGAAAATACCAAACGACCATAGCGGCTTTGATATCATTATTAGAACATATCTTATTACTTAGATATATGTATTAAAAAATTAAATTTTTACGAAATGTGTATTTATGTATAAGTAATATATATTTTTATTTTTCACAGCGAACTATTACATAGAAACGATTTAGCTCGGAATATTCTAAAAACATTCTATTCTTCTATTCCATACGGATTTGTATAAAACGTAAATTCTCAACGTATCTTTATTTCTTTTTTCCTCATTTGATTTGTTGAGGGATTTAAATTTATCGTCTATTCGAATTTAGTTTCTTAGATAGAACAGAAATCTCTGAACACTGTTTCATCCACCTGATTCAAAAAATCAATTTTTAACGGGTTTTCTTTCAAAGATTTAAAGTTCCACAAGGAATAATAATAAAAAAAAAATCCAAGAATTTCAGTCCTTAAATGTAAATTCTTATATCACAGTTCTTGAAACCCGTTTTCGGAAAGAGTTTTTTTCAATCATTTCTAAAAAAATAAAAAACATTACAGATTTAATAGTATATATAATTAAATAAATAAAGGTTCTATTGTAATAGTACACATTGTTTAGTTAAAGTAATTTTAATAATGATTGCCTTTTTTAAATCTTTTTTCAAACGGATAATCTTCAAGAAATTTTAAAAAGAATTTGGTATGTCATTTTACACGTCAGTTGTCGCGTATCGGCCTTTTTGCCGCTCATATAAATTATCTTATCCTAACTCATATCGCCTTACAAATACAATGGAGAACAACCAAGTAGCCGACTTAAAATGTTTCATCACCACCATAGTGAAATAACAACACATCTCTGTTTCTCCTTCACGCACATTTTTACGAGCAAAGTTGAAATTGGTGAAAAATTCTGCGCAACAATGGCTAATGTCAGTTTATGTTTACTTTTTCCCATTATTCCAAATCTTATTAATAAAATGCATAATTTAAGTAAACTTCAAATTTATAAATTCACTGATATATAATACCCAATATTAAAGTGTTTTTTTTTTCATTTTCTATTTTCAGGAGAGGGGGGGGGGGGGTGGGGTGAGGCTGCGGCTAATAGCGTTCTGAAAAAAGACGCGGCTACTATCGGGTTAAAGACAGCCTGAGCAAAAAATAAAATTTTAAACGGAATTTTTTTTCGTGAAAGTGCATTTTCGAAAAACGTGAAACTGTAATTATACACTGGAAGCTGTTATGCTAAAAGTAAATACTGAAATAAAAAGGAATATACGCAATGTTCTTATCTGTAAACTATTACGCTAAAAACAGAGGTATATACCATTAATATTAAAAATAAATAAATAATAATAATGTTATTTTTTATGTATTGTAAAAACCAAATGGACAAAGGTCTAGGTGTACGATGAATAATATGCGAGTGCTGTTCGTTTTAAAGTATAACATGCTAGTCGATATCTATGAAGGGTGCCCACTCTAAACGGTGTCCAATGGCTAATTTCTTAACCTTTAGTCATAGACATATAGTTCAAATTACAAAATTGTTTTAAATGAGATAAAAATTTATTTTAAAATTTTCCTATTACGCTAACAAATAAAACCAAAAAAAAAATCGCATTCATCCAACACTAAAACAGACCAAGTTACGAAACTTTATATTGCATGGTTTATGCTAATTTTCTGCATCTCAACACATATGAGTTGGGCCATGATTCAAAACATCGTACACAGGGGGATTTATTTCGCAGGTACATTTCCGAATTGCAGCCGATGGGAGTTACTTTGAGCAAGTTTCAAAATTACTCTAATTGTTATTAAATAAGTTTTAGATTAGATAATTTAATAGCATTTTAAAAAATATATAATTTTCTAAAGAATTGCAGTGGTTGTTTTTCATCATTTCATTTAATAAAAATTCTGTTATTTTTTAACTTATATTTTTAGTACAAGTTGTATATTTTTCTATAATGTGTCAGAATGAAAATAGATTTCCAATTTATATTGTAATGTTAATTTTTCTACCAACTATTATGATTTTTTACATCTGATGATTACTTATATTTCTTCTAAATTTGTGAACGACCCCTATTTCGATGCTTTATAAAGGTACTTTAAAATGTAATACTCGGCCAGTTTTAATCGTAGAAGAATGGGACTTCTTTATCTTTTTTTCTTAGGTCATGCAATATTTATACTAAATATATGTTATTGGACCTGAGGACATTATGCAAATTTAAATTTTCACATTTCCTAACTGTTTAGGAATTAGCCATTGGACATCATTAAGAGTGTACATCCTGTATAAAAAGACGAACTTTAATCTATATCCGAAAAGGGATGATATGTATACGAATTGATAGTTTTAAAAATTTTAAGAAAACAGATAAAAATCCATTTAGAAAAATAGTCTGTCTTTTTCTTTGTGTTATAAATAAACATATTTCTTTATCATAATGTTATTACATTCATCATTCTGGCTTATACTTTTTTCTAAGCAAATTATTGACGCGTCACTTAACTGATTTATGAAGTGACAGAGAGATTTCATTAAAAATATCCTGAATTTGCTTTTTAATAATTATATGTTGTAATTCATTATAAAAGTACTGCAGAGTACCAGTAAAATATTATATGAACATCACCGATAATGTATTATCTAATTTCAGAGACAACTATAAGTTTATTAATATGCATTAATCCAACAATCTGTTTACGTTTATGCATTGTCTTTTTAATAACTATACTTTAGTTTCTCAAAGTTTTAGTGGTGGTATTCCTGTATACAAATTAAATAAAGCTGTGTAATATGTTGTGTAACAGATAATACTTGATGCTCATTGAATACCCATGTGTCATATAACATTCTAAATAGTATATAATGTGATTCTTAACTATAATCCAATAAAAATTATTTTATAAATATATCTAAAACAAAGTATTTTTAAACATATATTATATTTAACGAGAAAATATAGAAATAAGTATAGAAAAGTAAATGTTTGAGAGACAGCGTATAAATATTTAAGGAACAAAATGTTACATGAATTATGATATTTTTTCCCACAAATAATTCGGTACTCATTACTTATTGTATTCTTCAACCTTTTACAGTATGGCATGAGTTTATAATTTTCAAATATATTTATATGTATAGTATATATATATATAATGAAAGTGCACCCTCCCATACCTGCAAAATGAAAAAACTTTTCAAAAACATGAAAAACAGCAATACTTGTACAATTTTCCTCACCTGTTAACAATGAACAATTAATTTTTCTTCAACTTCAACTTCTTCAATCCAACTTCAAAAACTAGAAATTCCGATTCTGCAATAGTTTTTGAAGTTGGATACGGAAGAAAAATTAATTGTTCATTGTTAACAGGTGAAGAACATTGTACAGATATTGCTGTTTTTCATGTTTTTGAAATTTTTTTTTTCAGTTTGCAGGTATGGGAGGGTGCACGTTCATCTGCATTCATACATATTAATTTGTTTATATTTAAATTGTTAATTTTTAAGTACTTTTCTAAAAGTTTATTTTATTAAAGATTTTTAAATTATGCTTTATCTACATTACTTATTTATTTATTTATTTATTTTTGCTTAATTTTGCTTTTTTGAATTTAGTTACTGAATTGACAATAGATTTTCTGTATTGGGTGCAGGTTGGACGTGTGTTCAGAAACCTGCAGATTTTTAACAGTAAAGGGAGGGAGTTAGGTTAAGTCTGTCCTCCCACTGAAGAAGAACAGACTGTTTTTTGTTTTTCGCCTGTCTTTTACTTGTTTATTTAAAAGTTTTTTATAGTTAAATATTGCAGATATACACCTTCTTTTCTGAGTTATGGTGTTTTTGTATTTTAAAGTAATGAAATATATCTTTGTTGCATTTAATATGAGCTGCTATTAGCGCCAGTTGTGCTATAATTTTTTCATTATTTATATGAAATATATATATACACTGGTGTGCAAAATTTAAGGACGGAGCAGATAAATTAGCATAAAAGCCGAAAAAGGCAACAGAACGAAATGAAAGACCAATCAGGAGATAGACATGGAACAAATGCAGTAGGACATGCGCATATATGGCATATGACGAAAAAGCAGGAGGTCCTAAGGGAAAATAGCATAGACGCTGTGGAAGGTCGGCAATTTGGTGAAATTTATTGCACGGTGTACATTGATTTCAACGACGGTTTTTTGCTACTATTGTGTGATATGGCCAAGAGGCAATCCAGGAGATGTCATCTGGATGTTCTACACGAGGTCGCATCATTGGGAGGTTGGAAGAATGTCGAAGTATGACAAGTGTGGCAGAAGAGTTCAGGATCGCTTACAACCTCGCTTCACGATATTGGAGTGCATTTCAAACGATAAGAACAGCTGTCCAAGCATTCAGCAGTGGTCGGCTGTGAGCTACAACAACGGAAGACCGTTTTATTGTCCTACAGGCGAACAGAAACAGGCGGCAGAGAGCTGGAGAAATCGCAATGCAGATGGAGCAGGATACTGGACGTCGAATATCACGTTTACCGTAGCTAGGATGCTGCACAAAGCTGGTGTATATCACGACGACCAGTACGGAGTATACCATTAACGTCTGCTCGTCGGAGACGCCGGTTTCTATTGTGCCATAAGCACAAGAGCTGGACACAACAGGAGTGGGGTCGAGCACTTTTCAAAGTGTGAGCAGATTTAGTCTGACGAGAGATTCTGGACGTATGCGCATCTGGAGAGAGAAGAGAACACGTAATCACCCCTCCAACATCATCGAAAGAGACCGGTTTGGAGGTGCCGGTATTACGTTTATTAGCCGTATGAATCGCCACATCTTCCAAGGAGGTTCAGTACCCACTATTGCGCCGAGATTCCCTTGACTCACGTGCGTCTGTTTAGATTTGCTGTGGGTACTCTTCATGGACGACAACGCTCCCCCTGATCGTACAGCGGCTGTCGAAGATCTCTTGGAGAGTGAAGATATTCAACACATGGATTGGCCTGCAAAGTCCCCGGATCTAAGTCCAATAGAACATGTGTGGGACCTTCTCTGGAGACGCTTGGCAGCATGTGACCAGGCGCCAGCAACGATTCCGCAACTGCAATTGTCGTTAAAAGAGGAATGGTACTTGATGCCTCTACAGATCCTTCACAACATCGTCCTCAAAATGGACAGACGTTCTAAATCCTGCGTCGCAGTCAGGGATGACCATATCTCTTATTAGAGACTGAATGTTTCCTGCCAGGTGCCTGTAAGATGGACGTTTCTGAATTCTTTGCAGTTGTGCTCCATGTGATCTTTTCAATAAAGTGCTTTTGTATCATTTTGATTCCTTGTTTAGATGGTTTTTATCACTTGTCCCATATTTTCAGATCTTGGACACCTTATAGTATGATTTTGGTCAAAGTGGAAAACTTCTGCACAACGCTATATTCGAAAAACCCTCTCGTCCTTAATTTTTGCACACCAGTGTCTATAATAGGGTGGGTTGAAAAAATAGAAATATTTATAATCGAAATGTAATACAGCGGAAAGGTTGCCTTTTGTAACATAGAATAAATTCGAAAAATACATTATACGTTGGGATGTTTCGAGGATATAAAGAAATCCACATACCCAGATATGCGTAAGACACATAACAATTCTTGGCAGTCGGGTAAAAATATGAAAAGGTAAATTAAATTTAGAAACTCTAAATTTTGAATGTTTTCATAATTCGAAAATTTATCATTCGAGTGACTTGAAATTTTGTTTCTAGGCAGAGTTTGAACCGAAGATTTTTAAATATAATGTGAAAATTGGATGTTACTATTGAAAAAAGAAAAAAAAAACGAAAATTTGTCTGAACTTAAACTTACACTATGTGCAAAATTTCTTAAAAGATGAGACAGAATTAAAAAGATGTTATATTACTTTAATGCCTTAGTACTTTCAACTATAAAAACATAGTCTTCATAGGAATATAAGAGATACAACAGTTATTAACGTCTAATTTTCAAAGTCCACGTAGATGGTGACGAAAGGAGTGAAAGTGGAAGTTAATTTACAGACACGGAAAACATTGGGAAAATAAAACATAGATACAAGGAAGTGAAAAATTACTCGTTTTATGATTTTTTAAGCAAACTGAGCCAAATTCTGGATATGTTGTAGGATAAAACGGCATTACAAGCACTATTTTCTTTAGTAATAATTTCTATTGATTCGCGGATAATTAAATCATAATAATTCTTTGAGGGATATATAATTTTTGCGTTTTCGAAATTAACTTTTATATTCTGCTTCTGGTAAAGTCTTGACAGGGCTGTTGTAGGTCGGTTATACTTTAAATCTCTCTGATGTTCTTTAATACGAACTTTAAGATTACGCGAAGTCATTCCTATGTATTCGATATAAATATTTTCTGTTTTCAGTCTTGGTGTTTTCTTCATAAACTTCATCTTTCGGGACCGGGTCTATTTTGGCACTAATTAGATTTTTCAGTTTTGCTGGAGGAGTGACGAATTATTATCTATTTACTATACTATCTAAATACTGTCTCATCTTTTAAGTAATTTTGTACATAGTGTAAGTTTCATTTAAGTTTTAAAGATGAATTAAGCATTTCTATTTATTTATTTACTGAAGGTTTGTCTGGTTTTGATTTGTAGCTACCCCTAAAAAATTTAATATATAACATTAAATGTTGACATAATTTCCAATTGTTTGATACAAATTACTTTCTTCTATTATAATTAGTTGCATAATTAGTTGAGAGGAGGTGTTTACTTTTTTTCCACGACTGTACAACAACAAAAAATATTTGTGTTTCTTAAAAAATCAATATTATAAATGTAATAAAGTACTAAAATGTTTACACAATGTATTATATTATAAATAAGTTATTCAAGCGTTTTATGTGAAATTTGCGACATGCTATAATATAAAAGATAAAATTTCTTAAGTGTTTTAAAGATACTGCAGGCTGTACTAATATTTGCGTAAATATTTAAAAATTCAATTTAGATATGCAATAGCGGAATTTATTTTGTATGTATATGGTACTTCGACGCATTCATTTTATATGCTGCGATATTACATGTCTCACGCAAACCGAATATTTGCGTTTTATTTTATGTTTCGCAATATCACAAAAAACTAACGTCTTCTGAGTACTAAAATATCATTCTATTTCCGGAAAATGATCCCCAGTGCAACTGTGTCCTAAAAGTATTTCCTTTTTCTATTTCTTCCATAAACAAATATTATGCATATGCATATATTCTACTTCCTGTTCATTCCTCATGAATACTCTTTATTTCCTGTTTCACATGGATGTGTCCTTTTTTCAGTTATAAGCATTACATTTCCTATATTTTATTAAATTTGGGTGAAAAAAAGTACTTTTTGAAAATTATATATATATATATTATTTTAACAGGATAAAGACGTAAAATCATGAAGACATTACGATTTCAAAGTGCTTAATCTTATACTATAATAAAAACTCACTCTAGTTTCTTTTTTTCTCTCTCTTTCTCTCTCTCTGTATATATATATATATATATACGTGTGTGTTTGTCAAAACTTTCTAATTTCCAATATATTTTATGCGTTCAACTTCCTTTTCGTAGTAATCTTTTCCAAATTTAATTTTTTTAATGTTTGAATCCTGTTTAATACTTCATTTATAAATGTTTGGATCTAGTCTTAAATATTCATTTATAATTACTTCATTTAATAATTGTTGTTCCAAATTTAAAATTTATAATGCTTGTATGTTGTCTTAAAACTCAATTTATAATTTATATTTAAAATAGATAATAATTTGTAATATTCTATAATGGTTATATATATATATATATATGTATGTATGTATACATGTATATGTATGTGTGTGAGTGTGTGTGGGTGTTTGTGCGCGTATATACGTGACTAATCTAAGGGCGAGATAATTTTAGATAAAACTGGATTCGGGAACATTCTTGGAAATAACTCGTTTATTTACCCGCTGCATCTTAAAATCTCGGCGACTCTGATCTTACGTTCGCGAGCCATTTACATCGATTTACCAAACATACATGGTCGAATGCTGTACAGGCATCTCAATTTCTCGAAATCTAACCTTTTTGGTAATATGTTGGGGCTTGCAATAATTTCAGCAGTTTTTGAAGGTATCAATTTGGGAGAAACGTTCAGTTTAATTAGTAACTCTTGATTGACATGTCGTCTTGACCAGCACATTTCCCATGACAAGTGACGTACAAGGTTTTAACCACAAATGAAAGAGAATTCTCCAAATATCAGAATTTTTCATTATAAGTTACTCACTTATTTTTTTGGCGCACGTATAAAATTTTGTGCTGAGAAACAAAATTACAAGGGGTAAAAAAGGTTGTAGAATGAGGTTTAACGTTAGTAAAAAGATATGCAGGGCTTTTAACTTAAATTTTTGAAATTTTATTTTCGTTTTTAATATTTAAAGGATTTTTATTTTTTATCCCTTATATATATATATATATATATATATATACATGTATTATTAAATTTAAATAAAATATATAAAAGGATCATTTTGCATTATTTTGATTAGTGCATAAATTATATATTTTAGTACTATACATGCGTACATATATATAATAATAATTAGGTTAATCTGATTAAGTTTTAATGATGATCATTATATATTTATGATTAGGCAATAGAAATATTAATTATTCTTTAACCCTGAGCTTTTGGTATTAAAAGAACTAGGTCATCTGATACTGGCATCCAAACATAATGACCAGTGTAGCGAATATGGGTGAAAACTGTTGTTGATTCAAAATTCTGAAAGAACCTTGTACGTTTAACACATGTAAAATCAAAAATATCAATTTAATTTATTTAACTTGAAAAATATAATTTTTGTTTTAAAATGAAGCTTTTAATGACATTAAAAACGGTAATTTCGTGCTGTCTACTCGCCATGGGTTATTAGATAAAGTTATTGCGAATGAACGAATTACAGCAGGTTGTTTTTTTCTGATAGTTTCAGTGTTAATTCGTTTATACACTATTCAAAATAATTAAACGGTATTGAGGTTGAGGATGGATCTTGAGGTTTTAGAATTGTTTAGACGATTGATACATGATCAGCAGAGCTGGTAGAGTATATGCGAAATAAATTGCATATGTTTAGCAGAAAAAATGCATTGTATTGAGCATTTCGGTACAAAAGGAAATAAAAAACAATTTTTGCACATGAGAAAAAAACTAATAAAAAGATGATTCCTTCAGAGAAAATCATTATTATTAGGGGGTATGGTTTCCCCGGAGAACCAGCAACCTTAAACAAGTTTGAGGCATGGAGTCAATGAGGCTATTAATGAGGAGCAGTGGTATTATATCCCACTCCACCAGATGAGCACTTTCCAGTTCTTGTAGTGTTTGAGTATCTGGTACGTGCGCAGCAACACGTCTGCTAGAATGCACCAAACATTTTCTATTGGGCTCATGTCCGGAGAACATACTGGCTATTCCATTCGTATAATTCCTTCCTCGAAGAGAAAATCATCCAGCAAGTGAGCACGATGTTGCCTGCAATCGCCGTTCATTAACAAGTAGTCATCTCCAACTGCTGCAACGTAAGAGACTATAATACAGGGGTCGCATTATATAGGGAAAATTTTATTGTTCCTACCAGAACCCTTAATTAGTTACCTTCATGATCATTTTATTTAACATATTCTAAAGAAAGGTGCGATGAAGATATTATTTTCAAAATAGTGGTAGGAACAATAAAAGTTTCCCTATAGAATGCGACCCCTGATAATATTACTGAGGATCTCGTCCCTATATCACTGACCGGTCAGGCCTTTATTTTGAATGATGGCCGGTGCGCCCATCAAGGGAGATACCAGCATACACCATCACTTCTCCATCGCCAAATCTGACTCTCCTCTGCACGAACGCAGGATTGTTCCTAGTACCACGTTTCCGCCCAGAGGAAAATACGCCTATTATTGGGGTACACAGAGAATGAAACTGGTCAGAGAAAAGAATACTGCGCCATTCCTTTCTCTTTCAGTTCACACGCTGCGTTACCCACTATCTGTTGGCGCGAAGTTTCCTTGGTGTCAACGTAACATATTCCATTGGTCTGCGAACATAAAGATCTACAGCATGGAGCCGGTGTCGGACAGTTTATGTCAAAACTGTGGTTCCAGGAGCCGATCGAATGTGTTGTTTAAGAAGAGTTGCATTCATATTTTGATGTCTCCGAGCTGTTTAGCGTTAAATATCGATCGCCATTGGGGGTTGTCGCACGTCTATGACCTAGCTCTGGTCTTCGGTCTGCATTTCCAGTCTCCAAAAATGATTCCCAATCGGGAAATCACAGTTTGTGAAACTCCAGTGTCATATGTTACTTCTGAATGTTTTTGCTCCCTCCCCCCCCCCTCTATAACGGACCAACAACTCGCCAAGCTTCTGATTCGGTTAAAGGACTTCATTGAAACATTGCGATCATCGAAACAAACCACTTACTGAATGTCGATTGTTGTTTTCCGCTTTGTCTTTAAGTAAGTTGAAAGCAACATTTCATTCGCTACCGCTAAAGAGTGTTTTTTGTTGTGAAACTCAAATTCTGCTTACTCCAAAGTGTTTCAAAATGAACCAAATTTGCCTTTGTGACTATCTTCTTCCATTTTCTTCAAAAACAAATCGCTTATACCGTTATATTATATTAAACTTACAATATCCTTTATTTGTTATATGCAGTGTATATTAAACATTTTTTTATTTATTAATTTTGGGAACATTAAATTATCTTATGGAATATTAGCTGGTAACAAATAGTGAACAATTTACATTATTTAAATTAAATCGGGTAATCTTACTTAATCAGGTTGCACGCAAGATTGATCCTGCCATTATTTCGTATTATTCTTGAAAGTTATGTTAAAAACACCAAATATCAGTACAGTATGATAGTTCTAATATAAATGATACATTACTTTTTCTGTATATGTAGTATAAAATAGAAATAGTTCGAAGTTTAAAAGTTGATAAATTTACAAAGTTTCTAATTTATTTCTCAGGTCGTTGTTTTAACGCTATCATGATATCTACATTTCTGTTGGACATTTTTTGCTTCATAATATTGATTCATGATATTAACTGAAAGAAAGAAGATTATATAAGTAAGAATATAAAACTTTTCCTGGAAAAAAATTCCAGTGTGATAATTTAATGAGAACGCTTAATGTTTCTAATATCTGTTTGTTTACATTCTAGAAAAATTTAAAATCTCACTCAAATTTTTATCTAAATGACTGGTCCAAATTACTATGTTTTATTTTTAATAATTACGATTTATACCAATATGTCTATAATTGATGTTATATGTATAATATCCTTTATGCGTTTTCAAATAGTAAAGCATTTTTAAATATATTTAATTATTTAATGAGTAAGTTATGTAGAACTTCATTCGATACAATTTGCATATACTAATTGAAGTATTTGAAAATATTTAATTAATACTGCAAGTATTTTTTTAAATAATTAAAACTTATAATAGCCTTTAACTATTTATATACATTAGAATTAATTCCAAGAATGTGATTATTTTAAACCATACCTTACTTAAAAATCAGAAAGGATCGAGTTACATGCTGTAATTTTGAACCAAAATAATCATACAAATTTTTACAGACAAATTAACGCTTAATAATTTCTTTAATAGATGAAAGATGCTATCACATATTATACTTAAGATTAAGCGGATTAGGAAAGCGTAAGTTTTCATCATAATTAGGAATACTAATTAAGTTAATATTTCCATTTTCTGCTAAATTTTCTCATATGGAATTGGGGTAAACTTAAATTTTACAATTTTCTATTCATTTTAAATTCATATATTGATATACATCCAAATAAGAGAAAAATATATAAATAAAAAATAAAGCACACAAGAATTAAGTGAAATGTTCTTTCATTTATAATACAATGATAAGATGAGAGGCTTAAAAGAAGATTGTAAATTTTGTATTTAAATGTTGAATTGGAATATTACAATATTGAGTTGTGTATGTGTATAGAATTAACTTCGTATTACTTTAAAATTTGCATTTCATACAATATAATCTTGTTTAAAAAGTATAATACTGTGTTTTGTTTCCTAACATTAAAATAAAACACCTTGCATACGGTAAATGAAAAATGTATTATATTTGTGTGTTGATAATGTTCACATTTTAAGTAATTTACTGTACATATATCGTCGCCTTTTATTCAAGGAAAACAATTATGGTTATATATTTTATATAACTGTTTTACCACACAATAGTCAACATTTATATATGAGAATGCATTTTAAATAAAATTATATGTTGCAATCACTTCCTAAAGATCCTTTAATGTTTATAAAAAACACTTAAAAATGTGGATTATTCATTTACCTAACGTGAGGCAAAATCAGAGTTTTAAAATTTCAGAAAAAAAAAAAAACTTAGATTGATTTGCCTTATGAAGATTAAACGACAAAAAACAACGTTAAATGCATTAAAAAATTTAAGACATTAGGGAGTTTTTTTTCTCATATTCTACTTTCTTGATGCGCTAGAAGACGAAATACCTTAGAGATTAGCTGCAAAGTGCTTTTCTCTGTACTCTTCCTAAATTGAGATCGTATTGCAGTTTTCTTTTAGCGTTTTAGGTGACACTTGAGACTTTCTCCACATTCATTCTGCCAAATCATACTTTTAAGAAAAATGCTGTGAAATATGACGTTAAATAAATATAGTTATTTAAGGAGAAAAAACATTTGTTTTTAAAATATGTATTTTTTTGTAAAACTAAACTTTTGAGGAATTATAATAATGATAATGAGATTAAAATTATTAAACCTCCTAAAACTTTTCAAATAACGTTAACTTGAAATAATATTGAAATAATTGAAAGAAAATGTATATTTTAAAATATCTTTTTTAAAAATATCAATATTCAATTTATTATTTCCTATTTTTATACATTCAAATTTCCATTAGAAGTTTGGTTTATATACACATGGCAAGAACCATCAATCGTAAATATTAGGCGTAATATTTTCATGGATGTTCTTAGCTTACATTTAATAACTTAAAAAAGACAAAATATTAAAAAAAGAACATATTTAGCACTGGAAATTTTATTTATACATACAGGTGTGTTTGTAATGTGTCTAAACATTACTTTTTGTCTCTGTTTAATAAAATTACCAACATTTTAACATCTCTGGAATTTTTTTTTTCATTTAAAATTCACTTGACAATATCTTATGTAAAGTATATTTCCATTTATTCCTCAGTTAGTTATCTTTCTGAAATACGAATCTTCTAATTGTAAATGAAATTAAAAAATTGGTTTCAACATTACTGAGAGAAAAATATAAAGTTTATTAGTAAATGTTGAACACATTTCAAGTTTTAATTTTCATATTTTATTTTTTTTATTGCAATAATATAATCCTGAATACAAATCTTAGCTGTCTATATCTAAGAATCACAGTTCTCGTTCAACAAATTTTATTTTAAATAATAAAAATGTCGAAATAATTTAAATGAAATTATCTGCAATTTATTAAAGATCAATAAATTTTCAGAAAAGTTCACAACATTCTTGATTAAAAAAAAAAAAATAATAATAAAATTTCTATTACAGAAACTGCTATGGATTTTTTTTTCTATGATTATAGTTTCTCACTCATATAAAATATGGAAACCATGAATGATTTTTCATGATTAGAAAGTACCCATTCTTAAGATTATTTTGTCATCTACAGTAAATAGCATTTTGTCACTCTCGATTAAACTAAAAACGAAGTTGAAAAATTAAAGCAAAATATTAAAAAATAAATAAACATAGACATATTTGTAGTAAGGTAAAAACCGCAACAATTGCACATAAAACAAACTTTAATAAGTTTTCGAGGAAATGTTTTATTCAAATATGCTCTCAAAGATGTTGCTTTATGTTATGATAAGAACACTTCCACGTCAGCCACACCTTATAATGACTCTTTCAATGGCTATAAGTATCATAAAACTTGTCTTTTGACTTGGGAAAGTGACATGAATATCTTTTAATGGTATTCTGAAATAAGGGTATCTTTTATATGTTATCAAAAGAAAATCATCAAATAAAAAACACCCTATTTCTGAAAAGAATTTTGTAAATGCATTTTACGCATTTTTTTTCATGTGCATTGTGTAAAAATATTATTGCACAAAATATTTTAATTTATTAAAAAGCTTTTTGAATATAGCAATTGATTAATCAATGTCTTACGTGTTTTTGTTAAAAAATAAATTTTAGTGCATGGAATTTATCCATAGTTTATACATGTTTCTAGTTTAAACAATACATATATAGTCAGGAGGGGAAATTATGACCACTTTTTACATTTTCAACTTTGTTATTTTTTTCTGCTTATTTCTATTTGGAAAAGTGCTGTTTTTAGTACATAGGATGTAACTTTGATCCTTTCAGAACACCTTTCAAAAGTTTTAATTCTCATAGCTGTTTTTCTTTTACAGTTAAAAGGGTGGTTATAATTACCCCCCCAAAAACTCACAATCACATAAGTTTGGGGTAATTAAGACCACTAGTGGGGAAATTATGACCACTATATCTTCTCTTTATACTTGCCAATACACATTTGTTTGGGGTAATTATGACCACTTTGAACTCCAAAGTAACAAATCCGTTTATCAAAAATTTTATAGACTTAGTTTCAAATTGCTATTTGGATCTCAAAAAGGCTTCAGGCTAGTAATAAAGAATACCTAATCTGAAATATACATTATGAGGTTAATATCTAAGCTTGAAACAAAATTTTACCATCACAGTTTTCTCCAATATGACGGCGGTCATAATTACCCCCTGGTCATAATTACCCCACCTGACCCTAATCTTTCTATAAGCTTAAATCCAGGTTTTTAGATACAATTATATCTTGCACATGTACTGACTATTGAATATTACGTAAAATTAGTATTTATTTTTAATAAAATGATTTTATTTTTGTCTTATATCACCAAATCTATGCCCGATAATGTTTTGAATTTTAAATATACATTGTCAATATCTTTCTATATATTGATGTTATTTATGTCCTATATCACCAAATCTATACTACAAATTTTTTGGAAAAATATACATTTTCAATATATTATATATATATATATATATATACAGGGTGTCCATAATTAAACGACCTTACTTTAAAGTTGCTACAGACGAAACTATTGATCAGAAAATAGTGATATTTTGTCACAGACATAATGAAGGTATGAGAATTTGTTTTGAAACTTTTTTTTTCAAAATTTCGCCACCAGAGGGCTTTATTAATGAATTACACATTTTTAAAAGTTTTAACGTTTTAAATATACAGACCACCCCTTGAAAAAAATAAAGCGTAAAAACTTTTAAAAATTATTGGTGTTCGAATTGAACGGACCGTACAAACTCTGAAAAAAAAAAAAAAAAAAAAAAAAAATCCGCCAACGACAGCCGCCATTTTTTTCACAAAGTTCAGGCCTAGTATTCAATGGGCGGTGACTAAATGTGTAATTTATTAATAAACGCCCTCTGGGGGTGGAATTTTGAACTATTTTTTATCGCTCAAACAGATTCCCATTCCTTCATTATGTCCGACACAAAATTTCACAACTTTTTGATCAATAGTTTCGTATTTAGACAACTTTAAAGTAGGGTCGTTTAATTATGGACACCCTGTATATTATATATGTACAGGGACTGACAAAAGTTGAAAATTCTTAGGCGCCAGGAAAAATTCTTAGGAGCCAGCTTGAAGAATCATTTCTCTGACATTAACGCATTCACGGCAAAATGGAACACTGCCTACTCATAATCGTATTCGGCTATTTTTGAGTGAATTATGTGTCATTTTGCAGTGAACTTGTTAACTATGCAATGAAAAAAAAATCAAATTGAGCGAAAATTTTAAGATACCACTTTTATATTGTAAAAATTAAATAGAAACAAACTGTGAAATTAAGCATTAAAACAATAGACAAATTAATATCCTTACATTTAATTCAAACAAGAAATTACATACATAGATTAACAATGCCTTAAAGACTTGATTTGATATACCATTTGTTTGTTTTATTTTTGTGAGACATATCAGACAACTGTACATTTTGGTACATTCCACTTAATAAACATCATTTAATTTTTTTTTTTCAGTTTCCGTTGGAGTATTTTTAAAGTTTACTAATCTAAGCAGTGCTCTTGCAACATGCACTATAGTTTAGCTTAGCAAAAACTCTGATTTCTGAAAAATGAGGGAGAGTTGTTGCGCCGGTATAATGTTTTTTCTTCCACTGCAAATAATCGCGCTATTAAAAATAAATATTTTCGCACATGGAATTTTTTTGGTTATAGGAAAAAAAAATTAAATTAATTAGTAGGTAAAAAAGTTAGTCGCCAAAAGGAATATTTTCGTCGCCCGGGCGACCTGGCGCACGGGTTCTGTCGGACCCTGTATATGTATATATATGTATATGTGTGTGTGTGTGTGTGTATTTAAATGTTAATGAAATAATTATCAAAATAACATTTTATACCATGAGACAAACTTGGCATGGTATAGACTTCATTTTTGTTGGAGAAATTTTTGAACATAGACAATCGTGTTAGTTTTAAATTTGTATTCTCGGATTTATTTTTCGCAAAAAATCATGAGATTTGCCATATTCTCCGTCATTTGAATGCATGAATGTTTTGCATAAAGTCTACATATAATTCATTAAGTTATCATTACAAAGCAATGATTCGCTTTTACTTAAAACTAGTATTAAAAAATGCTCTGACGAGCACCAAAAAAGGCTAATATGTTTTTAAGTATGAAAAAGGGCTTGACAAGGGCTTCTAATTGAGCATGAAAAAGGACAAGGGGTCCCTTCTTGGCTGCAGCTCACTGTCAATGCCAACTTTGAAAAAATCATATTTGCGCTTTTTCCATATAAAATAAATTCGCGGTACTTTAGTAAAACTTTCCGTCGTGTTTTACATGTTAACAGCACTGTCCCACTGTTGTACTGCGCATGCGTCTGCAATGCAACTTTGTACAGTGCACTGTGTACCATTATTTCTCTACAAATTATACTACACTGTACATTCCTATTATGTTTTTGAACCTCAGCGCACACTCACACTGTGCTTTTGTACTTCCGTAATATTAAAGGTGTATGCGTCTAATGTTTGTTGATAATTTACATATGCATTGCTCTACCGCATAGTACATTGTACAACCACAGCCACTTGCATATAATTTCAACAATCAATGAATGCATAATACTGTTATGCGTGCACATGTGGAATTGTTCCTGTGCAGAGGGCTGCAACAGTCTGCACTGCACTACAAATCAGCTTTCTGTACAGTTCTATAATGCGGGCGTGGTGCTTGGTGGCACTGCATGAGTGTGATATGCTGCAAGAACTAAGGTTTTTGGTACTATGTCGCCTTACATTCATGTTTAATCAGGCTGCGTCTTTACCGGCTGTGTCTTTACACTACACACTTTTATCGTAACTGTGGCTGATTTTTTTTATTTATTTTATTTATTTATTTATTTTTTATTTATTTATTTATTTATTTATTTATTTTTTATGTGGGAAACGCGAAAATATGATTTTTTCAAAGTTGGCATTGACAGTGAGCTGCAGCCAATAAGAAGGGACCCCTTGTCCTTTTTCATGCTCAATTAGAAGCACTTGTCAAGCCCTTTTTCATACTTAAAAACATACTAGCCTTTTTTAGTGCTCGTCAGAGCATTTTTTAATACTAGTCATTTAAATTTTTTGATAATTATATATTGAATATAAATAAACCTGAGTTGCTTTTAAATATTCCGAACACTTTTTTTTTTGTTATTTCGCACAATAATGTGCTATTTAACCAAGTAATGCACACTGTTTTAAGAGGTTCAAGGTTTTTTAATCAAATTCACGTTATTTTTATTCATAATTTAATTTACTTGGGCTCCCTTAAATATAATTAATATAATTCCTTAAACTTATATTAGTTTTTGTTGCATTAAAATATCTCTATTTGTTGATTATCTCAAATAAGTAAACACTATTGGTTTACAATCGAAGTCTATAGGAATTTGGCGATATCTCTCCAAGTTGGCGACAACCTTGGCAGTATTTGGCGACAGAACAGGGTCCCGCCTATGGTAACCCCCCCCCTTATAGGTATGCAGATGCATTAAATGCTGTTCTATAACTAATGAGATGCGTTTCATTCGAGCGTTGCCATTAAACAATTAACAAATAATCGTAATTTCTGTGACACATACGATAGCTTAATAAATATATATATATAGATTATCGTGGAAATTGAAGGTTTAGGCCGCATCGTATTGTTTAGCTAGACGGGTTATACTAACATCGTTCTCATGTTTTCATACAATTTCTTTTACTGAACAGTAATTCACTTAAGCTTCTTACTACTGCTATCACTACGCAGTTTTTCATTCTTAGAAGCCATAATGAGAGTTAAAATTAGCGCAAACCTGAGTAAAAGTAAAACAAAAAGTTATTTTTTTACAGAAATAAAGGTACACAAAGCTCTCTGATATGCACACCTTACTCCAAATTTGACTAATAACAAGAGTTATGTGAGGATTGCCAACTGAACTATTCGGCAGTCTTGGTCGTGAACCGAGATATCGCACGCCAACCTAGTCAAATTTTAATCACCGAAGTTGGACATAAACCGAACTGGTCATAAACGGAGGCGGTCGTGAACCGAGGTTCCACTGATATTTTGACCTATAAGTTTGCAAAAAGGGCATTATTTAGATATTCAATGGCGATGATCATTAAGCATCTTAGCAATTTTGGCGATGAAACTCACCGATTTCAAAGTAAAGTTCCGAAGTTTATTTGAACCGCCACAGATGTCATATACGCATCACGTTGACGCAATTTTTTTCTGACGCCAATGTCATATACGCACCGGGGTACTTAACTGACGCCAAAGTTTTGTTATTTTGCTTGATATGGTAACCCGAATGTTGCTGTTTATTTATTAATAAATTGTTTATTTACTTTTATTTTCTTTTTTAAAATTATATAAATTGTTTTGTTCTATTGTTATTAATTAAACTTTTTAAAATTTATTGTTAATCCATTTTTAAAAATACATATGTAACTGGTATTCGAAAACGAGGTTTTCGCCAAATTGGCGTCAGAAAAAATATCGCGCCACGTGGTGCGTATATGACACCTGTACCATACTTGGTACAACTTGATTATCCTGTCGACCAAAAAATTATCGCCAAACAATAAGATTAAATGACGATAATGGATGATAGTAAACGTTACATTCACTTGACATTAAACACGATACACGTGTTTGTTACGTCATCAAGTGATTTTTAATTCAAGTTTTGGCACAGATGTCATATACGCCACATATCGGCGCGATTTTTTGACGCCAATGTCATATACGCACCGGGTACTTAACTGGTGCCAAAGTGTCGTTATTTTGCTTGATATGGTAACCCGGATACAGATGATATATTCACGAGGTTTTCGCCAAATTAGCGTCGGAAAAAATCGCGCCAATATGGAGCGTATATGACATCTGTTCCCAAGTTTTTATTAGTATTTTTATTAATGTTTTACTAATTTATTTATCCTTTCGTTATTTAAAATAAAAATTATGTTATTTTGTATCATTCGGCGAATAGTTTGGCGAAATTGGTCGACGGGATAATCAAATAGTACCATAATTTTTGCTGTGCATTTTCGACAATATCTCAAGCAAAATACCTAAAGTTAAACGAAACCCTAATTATTTAAGGCACAGATGTCATATACGCAAAGGGTTTGGCGCGTTTTTTTTTTTTTTTTTTTTTTTTTTTTGACGTCAATTTGACGAAAACATCGTCTTCGAATAGCAGTTACATACTTTTTTTTAAATTACTTTCTATTATTTTAAAAAGGAAATAACAATAAATAATGAAAAGCTTAATTAATAACTATAGAACAAAACAATTTATATAATTTTAAAAAATAAAATAAAAGTAAATAAAAAAAATAATTAATAAATAAACAACAATAGCTCAGTTACCGTATCAGGCAAAATAACACCATTATCGCGCCAGTTATGTACTCTGGTGCCTATATGACATTGTGAAAGACGTATTGCTGACGTCTGACGAGCAATATAAGACCAAGCCAGTTACTCTAAGCTAGTAACTCGCTTTATACTGATCATGTGAGATGAGATCGCTACAACATCCTTATTTAAAATATACATGGAATGAATAGTATAATATAAAATTGATGGAATGGTATTTTTTACGGTATGCTTAGTATGTGAAATGTTTATATTACTGCATACCTATCGCTTGTGTATGTCAGGATGTTATGATGATAATTAAAAAAACTTACATTTAGCTCCTGAACAGAAGCTTGGGATTTACCCTGTTTTTTTGTTTATTTGTTTTTCCTATCAACTCGTTTGTGCTCCATTGTGTCTATTACTCCAGTTCAAAATATTAATCAAGAAAGTTTCTCTCTATTCTAAAAAAAAAAGAAACTACCGCTGTCACCGCCGCCACCGCCGCCGGTTTTGAATTTTTTGTGACCGGAGGTCTTTCTTCTTTAATATTAAAAAAACTGTTGCATACAAAAGTATGAAAATCGGTAGTATTATAAAAAAAAATGTTTGATAAACACGCTGATGCAGAGAGTTTTCAAATCGAAGAGTTATTTTAAGAGATATTTAATGCTAAAGTTGGACAAAATTGTTCCATTAAAAAAGTTTTGTAAAACTGTACGTAGGAATTTAATCATTTTTAGATCATTTTATGCGTCAGAATTTCCCGGTGTGCAGATTGCAGTTAGTTTTTTAATTTGAATAATTTTTCGAGGTTTTATTTCTATTTTAAATTCAAATTTTCAGCATTTCGAGAGATATTTTTTACAAATTTTAGAAAATTGTATTAATTTAAACTGTTGCCAACTGTATAAACAGCGCAAACAGTAATGTTTGCTTCAAATTAAAAATTTATTTTACACGTGACTATTATAAACAAAAAATATAAAAAGCAGGAACTCATTGAAAATTACGTCATAAAAACTATAGTTACACGTGAATTTTAAATGAGAAAGAATATTGTAAAATAATAAATTAATTCAGTAACATGCGTTAGAAGTCCTAAATCGGAGAATTTACGTCATAACATACATCATAATTACGTCAAAACAGTTTTAATTTAAAAATTGCGCGAGACATTTACTTGACATTTTAAGATGATCATAATATTTCATTTCTAACAAAAGTATTTTGACGTGAATATTAAAAAGAGAAAGAAAAGTTTGGTGAAAATTACGTCAGATTATAATTGTCAGATTCAAATTGTAATTCAATCTTCCGAAATCTTTTTAAAGTCGATCAAATTAGCGTGCTGTTAGAGTCTGCGGTGTCTGAACGGGGGTTGACGAGCGTAGCTCGTAGTGGGCAGAGCCCCCTAGTATATATATATTTATTAAAAATATGCATTATCTGCTTTGGTTGACACCGGTTTCAAAAATATAAAAATCTACGAGTTGAATTTCAATTTTTGTTGACGTATAAAAACAAAAGTACACGTGTTACACTTTTTTTTAAATTGTTGTACTGCTTTTTAGGGAGTGGCAACACGAAAGAAATTGTTGAATTAGAAAAAATAGAAAATGAAAAGGAGAGATTTCTGTAATTTTATGGAGACATTATAAAAGATAAATTTGATTTTCTCCGCTACCGTCAAACATACAAAGATGAAAAAAAAATCTATTTTAAGTTTTAACAAGAGGATCAAAATAAAATAAAAACGAAGTTAATCCTCCCACTGGAACGTTAGCTACACTTTGTTGAACTTTGTGTCTTCATTTTTTCGTTTAAGGTTAAATAAAAAACTACTGAAAGCTGCAGTAACTTTTTTAATGCTATCAGTTTATTCGTCTCGTTGAGTTCTATCTTTCAAAAGAAAAATCATTGTCGTATCTCAACTGGTTCGCCAGAAATTTAAGAAAGTCTTTTGCATTTTCTATTTCTTAATCATATTATAGCTTAACGCTACCGCGTTTGCTATGATATATCTGTAAAGGTGAAATAATTTATTTAGATATTTGTAAAATTAACATAAACCCATTCCTTTGTTCAATTGCTTGTCCAATCGAAAACAATGTCAGTGCAATTATGTACAGATCACATCACCTTCCTATCAATCATTGCCGATAGGCTTTGTCAACGTAATATTAATACTGGGTTATTATAAATAATGTAACATATAGATTAAGAATATTTTTGTATCCTGTAGTAATTATTATTTTACAGAAGTGAAAATATAATTAAATTTAATTAAAAAATAATGTTAAATCATAATTAAAATTTTTTTATGAAATCTTTTAAATAAAGCAATATGATTTTTATGATAATTACTTAACTTCTAGTCAACATTCTATAAGCAAAATTAAATAGATTTTCTTTTAGCATTCAAGAAAATAAATAAAAATCAAATCAAAACTGAATACATTTTAGTAACAAAATTAAAACAATCGGATTCAAAATTTGACATTCAACTCGAAAATGTGTCATGTAGAGAAAAAAAAAAAAAGTGAAATTTTGCGAAAACGTTTCTTGACAATACCTGAATTTATTTCATAGATTTTTATTATAGGGGAAATTTTAGATTCCAATACTAAGTTAGCAGATTTTCATGTATCAAACTTGGATACTTTATTGATGTAAAATCTACCCCACTAATTTAAATTTATTTTAAATATTTATATTTTATTTTTTCTTTACTTTAAAGGTTATTTCCGTTTTAGTTTTTTTCTGTTAAATATATGTTTTTCCAAACATATTTATTATTTACGTACACAACTCTACAGCATTTGTTGTAAAAAAAAATATTATAATGTGTGCTAATATTTTAAATAAAAATATTCCATCTTTATTAAAACCAAAATTTAGCCCGCTACGGAAGGATTTACCAACTACCATATTTATTTTAATTTTTCCCTCATAAGCACAAGATAAAAACATATTATAAACCTGTAACGAGGTATAGAAGCGTAAAAAAAGCATCAAAATAAGCAATAACTGTATTTGTAACTTCTGTGTAAAAAAAATTATTTTCTCTTTCCACAATTTAAATGTTTATTCTGTTTCATACACAAAATGCAATTGTGTAAGAAGCCAGGTGAAGCTTGAACAAAATGAAAAAGTTACTTCTATAACAATTGCATTCACTCCATAGCTAATTGACTTTTAATTATAAAATTAAAATCACCTATTTAGAAAGATTTTGTGTAACAATTAAAGTTGTTACAAAAAGTATTCACATATATAAATCATTTTATTTATTTTTACAGATAATACAATGTTTATGAAAGAATTATTCTTCAATGATTTGCGCGATGATTTCTCACATTTGAATGGCGCAAAGAAAACAAGATTTTTTCATGTGTGCAAATATAATGTGTTTTCATTATGATAACTATGAAAAAAAAAATTGATCACGAGATTATTATTTTTTTAGAAACTCGAAATATCCAGATTTTTTTAATTCAAATGTAGTCGTGAATCCTTAACTTTGTACTTCAGAAACGTAGTCAGTGTTCGTATACTTCAAGGTCTTTCAAGGACAAAATACCGGAATTTCCTTAAACAGTGGTGGAAAATTGGCGCAGAGGAGGACACAACTAAATTTTTATAGCATTCTACACCTAATTAAAAACTCCGAAATTCTGTCATTAGATAAGACGAAAAATACTACAAAAATTTAGTGATGTCAATAGGCTCCATCTCTACGCAAATTTTCCACTACTGCTTAAAGAAATATTTGCCTTATTTTAATGAAAAAAATCTATCTTCAGATATAGCGACCAGAACATTACGAAATTCCTTGAACTGAAACACCTAAAATCCCCTGAATGCCCCGATTCGTACGAACCCTGGTAATAACAGTTAGTTTTATGTCTCTATACATTTAATACATTTAGCGAAATTTTCGTGAAATTCTAGGTAAGCATTTTTCAGAAATCGTGCGCTCAAAAAATCTTTGTTTTGTGAAAATTGACTTAAAACGTTAAATAACACCTTGATCATATAAAAAATCTCAACGTATTTTAGACATCTCTTCTAAGGCGAATTTTTGTATTGGGTTTCTTTTTTAATGTTCCTAAAGAAACATATTTAATTATAAGCTATTATTTAAAAAAAAATATTTTTGGACGCTTTAAAGGTTACCTAACACATTAAGTTGCATTTATCAATTAAGAGTGACTTGTTCTTTTAATAATTGTTTTGATTCAGTTATAACCAGCATTATAAATATATACAGTGAGCAAAAAAAGTATTTGCACGCAGACTTTTTTTGCATAAGTAACCATAGAAAGCAAATTTGATACTATTCTCTTAATTATTCATTTATTTAAATAAGAAGAAAATAAAAATAACTACCCATTTTCCTTAAACAGTAATATTACACATTTTAAAAAATAAATTAATATTTTCTCATGCCTAAAAAGTATTTGCACAAGAAGCATTGACTGTTAAAACAGGCATTAAATGTGAACATTATGCAAATGTTTAGCATATCAGTCCCGCAGTACATTAGCCCTGCACTTTAAAGTCATGTAATATATTTACTGGAGCAGGGATTCTGGGGAGTTTTTGTTCTAATGGCGCTGAAAACGTGTGAAATGTATGTTGCTACCTGTGAGAAGATTATATTTGTTCACAATTCTGGATTAAGTTGCCGAGGAATAGGTAAAAAATTAAATCTAAACTTTTCTAGTATGTAATAAAGAAAAAGAAACTGGTTCAACAATAAATAAGCCGCGAAATGGGCGTCCAAGAAAGCTAAATACCAGGCAAAGGAGAGCCATCATAAAAGAATCTTCAAAAAACCCTTTTCTAAGTGCTCGAGAATTGACAGTTGATGTCTCTTCAACGTCGGGAACAATAGTTACACCACAATCAATTAGAAATGTTCTTCATGATGCAAAAATTCGATTAAGAGCCCTCGAAAAAAAACATTTATTAGTGAAACAAATAGGGTGAAAAGACTTGAATTTGCAAAAGCTTATGTCAGCAAACCACTAGAATTTTGGAAAACTGTTATTTTTTCCGATGAAAGCAAGTTCAATATTTTTGGCTCAGATGGTAAGAAAATTTTATGGCGAAAGCCAAATACTTCTCTTCAAATTAAAAACTTGAAACCAATAGTAAAACATGGCAGTGGTCATGTAATGATTCGGGGATGCATGTCTTTTAACTGAGTTGGCGAAATGACCTTTATTGAAGGCAATATGAATGCTAAACAATATATTAATATATTGCGAGATCATGTATCTAATAGTGCTCTGAAATTAGGAATTCCTAATTCATATTATTTCCGACAGGATAACGATCCGAAACACACTGCATATATTACGAGGTTGTGGTTGCTTTATAATGTAAAAAATCAATTGAAAACGGCACCACAATCACCAGACCTCAATCCGATTAAAAATTTATGGCATATTTTGGATGTGAAAATAAGGAAAAAGAAAATTTCTAACAAATCAGAACTTAAGCAAGCTCTTAGGGAAGAATGGCTACAAATCAGCAGTGAAACATGTCACAAATTAATACAATCAATGCCCAGACGATTATAAGCTGTAATTGAAGCAAAGGACATGCATACTAAATATTAGCACTGTTTTTAACTTATAAATAATTCCTCTAGTTCTATTTTTATTGCTAGTGTGCAAATATTTTTTTTGGCAGTAAAATGCTACTTTTTATATTTTCATATTTTAAATATAATTATTAAGTCAGATATTAAATATGTTTATTTGTTTTGTAAAAGTGTTGGCATTTTTAATTATTAGTTGCTTTTTATTTATTTATACATATGCTACAACAAATTTACCTGGTGTGCAAATACTTTTTTTGCTCACTGTATTTGTAAAACTCCTTTTATTATTGTTTTTATTATTATTATTATTATTATTATTATTATTATTACTATTATTGAATGAAAGAAAGTTTAGGATAGTAAAATATAAAATAACTTTTATGACTTTTTTTTAACTTCAAGAAATTTCTTTAATTATTCTTAATTTTCTTTATTTATTTGTTTATCTTCCAGACCATATTCATAAAATACAGTTAAGTATTAATAAAATATTGCTATCCAGTAGTATCCACGTAAATATTTAAAATCTATATATTAAAATTATTAACAGATTTTTTTTTTATTATTATTAAGTAGGACTAAACATGAGATGTTATGTTTTTAGATTAAACTTTTTTTTTTGTTGTTGTTTGGGTAAATTTAAATGTAAATGTTAAAATATCTAGTAAAGAAAAGGAACCACACTCACATTCTATAAAAATTTTTAATTGCCCGTTATTTGAATATAAAATTTCCTAATAAACCCAGTCTTTATATTTTTATTTTGAGAATGAAAAGAACAAGCAATTAACCTGGACACTATGACCCGACGCGATTGTGCAAGGGGGTTAAATATTGTTTCCTTTTTTAGCGATGTTTTAAAATTAGATTTTTTAAGACGATTGAACAGACATATATATATTTATTTATTAATCATAGATTCATATAACGAAACAAACTTTAAATAATACTGAGTAAAAAATAAGATCGTTAAAAAATTAGTTCACAAATAACGTAAATGATAAAATTTTATTTTCAACTGTCCATAACTTAAAATGAAATTATACATTTTTTTACTTAAAAACATCTTTAGTGATTTATTCTATGACTCAATGTGATATACGGTTTTTAAATTAAAAAATAGTGTAGGTCTATAAGTTTTGATATTTACAAATTAAACTTTTCGAATGTTTAAATGAAGCTATTTTAAAAATTTTCTCGCATTCATTGACGTTTTCTCATACATATCGAATATTTCCATTTCCTTTTATGATTGAAAACATTATAAGGAGTAACGCTCCTAGAGTATTAAAATATCATTTCATTTCCTCAAAACGGTCCCATGTGAAAGAGCATCATGAAACTATTTCCATATTTTCTTTCTTCCAGCGTCATACTTTTCTGATAGGCATATATAAAAATATAATATAATATTTTACTTTTTCGTTTATTCATATTTTTATGCTTCCACTTTTTAAGAGGTTCGCCTATTTTTCAAATAAAATGCGTATTGGTTTTTAAACATTTTGTAGGATGTTTTAAAAAATATATATTATTTGAAAAATATATTTGTTTTATCCCTGATTTACAAGGGTAAAAATATATTTATGTTGCAATCAGGAATAAAATGTGTTTAAATTTATTATAATTAAGACAGATTGTTTTGTGTATTTATATCCAGAGATATAAATACACACACACACACAAAAAAAAAAAAAAAAAACGCAGAGCTACACGTATTAGATCGAAGGTATAAAATTGTTTGTCTGTAATTGTGCATCTCAAAAGTATTTTTTTAAATTACGTAAATTGTTTTTATAATTAAATATTTAAAGAGTTGAAATTGCCGGTAATAGTGATTTGCTAATCGTTAGCAATATGCGAATTTACAAAATTATTCAATTACCGTTATCCATTTTTCTTAAATTAATAAAATAATACAAAGAAAATCAGATAAAGCTTTGGAATTTATAACTTTTATTTTCTGACACCTTGTTTATACATTATGTAGAACAGTAGATAAAGTTTTCGACATAAAAAATAAATAAAATAACAAAATATAATACATAGCTCTTTAAAAAGCAAATTAAACGTTGGCTATAGTTGAATTGCTTTTTCATCTACTTACAGAGAGAAAAAAATAAACACACAACTCAAAATAGAAGACCTTTAAAAACGTGTGGCTTCATGCACTGTCAGAAAAACTCGTCAATATACACTAAAATATTCCTCATTTTTTAACAAATAGTTTCCGTACTCCTAGAAAACATGTTTTATCCGTGAATGCTCTCCGAACGTCTAAAAAAGAGGGAGAAATTCCGTTCATTCCTAGCACGCATGCGTATTGGGTCTATTAATAATAAATGGGAACTTACTTTAAAAAGGAAAAAAACTAAAAACATAGTTTAAACTATACTTAAAAATATAGTTTTAAATTTTCCGAAGCCTCCATAATACAAAAATGCTCATCAATTTACGATCTTGACTTCTGGGAAGCTTATCACATATGGAAAAATTCAAACAGTTTACTTAACGATTTATCCAGTACGCCCAATTTTTCCAAGATATGGTTAATTTTCTATAATTCGTTCTGTTCACGCCCTTCCTCCCTTTTTCTCCTCTAAGTTTGAACTCTTCCGGAGCAATTGGGCGATTCTGATTGGTCTCTCTGTGTATGCGCGTGAGATCGACTTCGTAGCTGTTTGTCAGCCGTATGTCGCATTTCACCGTTGGCAGTAGAGCTGAAAGGTACGCCTTTCTGACTCTCTGCCCCCCCCCCTTTTTTTACACCGTGTTTTAATTTTACTTTTTATTTTAAGCACTGATGATGAAACCTTAGAGGTTTTGAAACAGCCGTATGCTTTTTAAACATATTTTATTTGTGTCCTTATACGTTGTTTCTTTTTCTTAATATATCGCACAAAGTACAATCCTTCCCCACTTTTTATGTAAAATTAGTATACGATACATATAACAGAATTTAAAAAAATTGTTTCTTCAATAAGGAATTTTAATCTATGTTAAAGATGCTTTTGGACATAGTATTTCTTCCAGTTTTGGATTTCAGAGACAAAATTAAACAAGCTAGTATAAAAAATGTGTTTCAGAGGTCATATGAACAATGCGTGATTAAAAAAAAAAAAAAAAAAAAAAAAAAAAAAAAAAAAAAAAAAAAAAAAAAAAAAAAAAAGAATCTAGAGATAGACATAAACAGTCGAAAATAAATTTCTCTGAATGTTAATTATTTTGTTATTTGGTGCTTGTAGAATAAAATAAAATGGATGTGCAGCATCATGGAGAATAATAAAGCAAGCGCCATATATGACCAGTATGGATCTTTTTTTCTGTCTACAAGTCGAAGGCTGCTTAATTTATTTCAACCTCAACACAAGTGTTGATAACTATAGCCAGAAATAATTTTATATAACCAAATTCTTTATGGACGACAACATACAGGTATCCAGTGGGCCCATGGAGCCCGAGTGCACACAGTAATTTGTTCTTCCATCCCACCTACTTTTCATTTTCTTTCGTTACTTTTCGATTACTCAAAAGAAAAAGAAAAGGAAAAAGAAAAAAAAAAAACCTCTTCCGTCGATGTTCTCAAAATTATTTTGTTTAAAAATTCTAAGGATAGCAGTAACAGACAAACTGGAACCTTGAACCTACTTCCCTACATTTTAAAAGACGTACTCTCTTAAAAAAAATTCAGCGATTTTAACTCCGACTGATTGTATTGTTACTCCTTTCCGGTATTGAAAATGCACTTAACCTAAAGGAGTTTCATCCATCTTGCGGAGTGGTTTTTTTCATTCCTTTTTGATAAGCTGTTTTCGCTCTTTTTTCGACTAAATTAATAGGCAAAACGAATGACTGCACTCATTATTGACAAGTCATTTTTAAATCCCCTTTTTTTTCTCAAATTTAATAGGCAAAATAAGTTATTTCCCTATTATTTTCAGAAATTTTTTTTGTAATATTATTTTTAACATATATAACTCCCCAGTTGCAAAATGTATTATTTTTAAAACTCCATTTTGTTTTATTTTAATCCAGATGCAGAAGAACAGAAGAAATTTTGTTTTTCATTTCCGAAAGATAAATTAAATAATAATAATAATAATAATAATAATAATAATAAAAGATGGTTCGCGCCATAACAAGACAAGATTTTTAACTTGTCAACATCCTGAAGTGCGCATTTTTTACTTTATCTTTCTTATTATGATTTTTTTCTTTTTAATGTTTTCACATTGTATATATAAGTTTAACGTTATTAGTTTTAATCCTGAAATGTCGATTCCTTTAATTATTTCTGATATTATTATATCTCCTTAATATATTTTGCTTATGACACAGATAACTAATTATGGAATATAGAATTCATGTGTTACATAATTGCAGACATTTTTTTAGTTAAACTTTTGAATATGAACAGAGCGAAGTATAACACAAAAATAAAAATTGACAAAATCATAATTTAAAAAGCTAGTTGTGTCATAAAATAAATTAATCATATTTTTTAATAATCTATTATTTTCTGATACTTTTTTAAATTACCTTTTACATTTCGTACTATTTATTTAATACTGTGTCAATTAAAAAAATAATAAATAAAGTGTAGATGAGTACAGCTGTCTAAATGAACACAATTTATTAAATACTTGTACTTACTGAAACACAAAAAAATAGAACATATATTATAAGTTAATAATAATTTAATAATTTTTATAATCATGGGTTGTGTTCCGCAAATATTTCTGAGCGTCATGAGTAAAGTAGTATATTAATAATCAATAATATAACCACAAAATGATATATGTTTAATAATGTAAATAGCAATTATCGTAATTTTACACTTTTTTGAATACGAGAAAACTACATATATAAGCGTATTTTATTGATTATAAAAATTATGGAACAGATGCATTAAAAAAAAAAAAGAAGAAGAAGTAATTTAAGAAATTCAAGTTTCCGGTTTAAAAGTAATAACGTTAAATAATGCAAAAAATCATATATACAATGTGAAAATACAACAAGGAATAGCGAAGGAATTGCAAGAAAGATGAAGTAAAACAACGTACTTTACCTTAGAATTTTCAGTATTAGTAAAATCCTAGAATCGCCAGTAGGGTGTATCGATTTTTAACTTTTTTTTTTGTTTCCAAATTCCAAGTTGATAAAAAGTTGCTACTAGACACCACAACTTACCACAAAAAATTTTGGAATTTAAAAAAAAAAAAATCCTTAGGTTCCCCGCACAAGGCCTAATGTTTAGAAATTTCACTTAAAAAGTAAATTTTTACAAAATTAAAAAAAAAAAACCTAAAACACTTTTTTTAAATGCAAGTTAAAATTTCTCTAACAATAAGCATGAAAAACGATAGAAAATGTATTTTAAAAACTTAGCACAACATTTAGGTCTCCCGCACAAGACCTAAAGTTTGTTAATTTTGACGAAACTTTCGTAAATTTTAGTGTAAATGAACCATTTTTTTTCGTTAAAAACACCAGACTTAAGTGTATTCTTGTTACAGGAGGCATAAAATGACACAATATATATATATATATATATATACATACTACATAAATAATATATAAATGTTGTATACCTTAAAAAAGATAGTTTAACGATGTAAATTGTTTGATAAAGTGTTGAAATAAACTCTATCGTTATTTGTGATTACTATTGTTTATTACAAATGTATAAAATATTATAACGCGGAATAAAATGTAGTATATAAGTACAAAATGTTGCTGATATATATTCATAGAACATGAGCGTAGTTTTCTTGTTCTATTTCAAATTAACTGACTTGTTTTAAATATCCGTCCTTTCATCTTGTCTTCAAAACCTGAAACGAAAGTTATATACAGTATTTACGTAGGCCTACAGATTTTTACAAAATTATAGAAATGATCCCCAATGAATTTCAAATATTATATGGAAGACAGTAAGATAAAGATGTTATTTAAAAACATTAAAAATCAAAGTAGTACAAAAACACTTACTTACATTTTAATCCTTCACTGAGGTTTTGTACTGGCTCTTGGTGTCGAACGTAGGCAGCTCTTTACGGTCTTCCAGTCTGGCACGAATGAAACCATCTCTTTCGATCATTCCACACACTCGCTTTGAAGCTTCTGTGACTTCTTTCGCAATCCGTTCCACAGCTTGATTGTGAGAAGCAATTGTAAATTCAACTCTTCCGCTTTTTCCCGTTTCCGCAATTAACTGTAACTCTTCTAGGCTCATATCGGTAACAAGAGGGGGTTCGGTTTCTGAAGTGGTTTGCCAGTCAATCATATCTATATAGTCTTTAGCATTAAAATTGATCTGAGGGTTTTAAATATCCTTACCCCTTTCTTTTCTGTTTGACGAGCTTTCTGGATTCTCTTATAAGCCAAGACTCTAATATGTTTTCGTTCATCAAACAACATAGCTATTAAAACATGCTCTGGGTGAGCCATGAATGCGTTTCTCTGTAACGTTGCATGGACGACTGTTCCGACTTTAGCTCGTCTTCCAAGTAATTGCTGAAATGAATCATTTAAAAAAAAATAATGGAACCCTGCGGGATTTTGGGATTGCACTTAATTGAGAACCACGATGGTATGTAGACTTTCATTATGAACTCTACAAGCTTTCTCAGCTCAGTGGTCGGATAATCCATGGCTACATACAAACGAAGGATTCTATTTGCCAGGGTAAGCCACCTGACGTGCGAGATGTTTCCTGGGTTTCGTCTGGCCAACTCTTCTGTACATGTACCTGTTGATACGGCTTTGGATATTTCGTACAGATACTTTTGGTCTGTGCTCAACTCATTAAGATAAACTTCTGGTATAAACAAAATTGACAACATCCAGATTTTGGCAGCTTAGAAGTTGTTTACCAATAGGCCCGCTAAATGTGTTTGGTCCAGAAGTTGGCCCATCAAGAGCAACCATAATTTTTCTAAATGGTAATTCATTCAAATGTAGTAGACACACAACTGCCTGTAATGGCTGTTGTATTTTATTTTCAAATAAGGTGATAACTCCATTTGAAGTGCCTGTGTTTGCTGCCGTACCATCACAACCAATAGCTTTTAGTTTTTTAAGATCGACAGTTTTTTTCTTCACAATACTTTACAAGTGATGTAACTATTTCCTTTCCTGTTCCATTTATGGGAGTTACATGACCGAAATACTTGGATCCAGGTTCTTCAGCAATAGATATGTGTTCTTCCATTAAAGATTTTCGGACACTTTTACCAGCTACAATTTCTTTTGTTATGGTTTCATCTTTACGACCATCAAAGTAAATGGCCAACAGATCGGAGGTTCGAGTTGAGCTTACTTCTTTACAAGACTTAAGTCTTTCACGTGCTACTTTTGATTTGTCGATTACTGCTTCTTGGTTCTCCGCAGTAACAACATTTAAGTCTCGCAAAAGTGCAGTAGCTAACTGAGCTCCAGCTCTACTAGAAATGCCCCTGCGGTCACAAGCTCGTGAAAACAAAGACAAGTGTTGTGGCAGTTCTTGTTTTACTTCTACACTTGAAACACTTTTTTGACTTGTATCAAGTACATTTATTTCAAAATCACCATCTTGACATGATGTGTGAGACATTGAATCATCTGTACTATCACCAGAATCAATGTTATCAACATATTTTAAGTTTTCATCCTCAGTCTTTTTTACAACTACCTGCATTAAAGTTTGTGACCTATATTTTCTTTCTAATCGCTTTTTAAGCTTTTTAGTCTCGTTTTTGTCACACTCTGCAATTGACATCAATCTAGGACAACGTTGGTCGAGCAAAAACTCGTGTTCTAGTGCCGGGACTTTTTTGTCAATAGAGCAAATACAGTTGCTGAGGTCACATTTGCAAGTACAAATATCAAACAATGCAGTTTCAGTTTTTAACTGAAAGCTAGTTACTGCATCTTTGTAGGAGTTAGGATACTTCCTTTTAGGCCCTGAACACTTTTTGATTTTCTCAAGCTGCTCATGTAGATTTAAAACCATAAATATTTTGTTCTTGGTGCCACAAACAGGAATTGAAGCTCTTTTCCATATTTCCTCAAGTTTTAAAGCAACTCTTAACGCAATTACATTCTTTGCAGCCTGATGTATTCGCTCTTGTTTCATTTCAATGCGTACCCACTCAAAATACTTCAAAACATCCATCTTGGTTGGCAGAACATTAAACTCACTCACATCAATAGGTTGCCCGATAACCGGCCTGTCGGTAGTTTGTCTAGTTAGATGCGGTTTTTTACTCATAATGAACAACAACACTCACTCAATTGATTCTTACAACAAGACTATCGCACTAAAACACAACCGTAATGCTCGCTCGCGGGCAGATGACTGTCGCGGTGATTCATAGGTGGCGCGTCACCGCGGCGCGACAGTCTGACCTTCCCCCACCTCATCGCTTCAAGCTGATGCTTGACGTATTGAAATGTGATTTATTATTTTACTTATTTCAACAATTCCAATCAAGCCTAACGAGGCTTTAGTTACATTTAATTTTTAAACCAGCAACAACACAAATATCAAAACACTGAAAAATGTTCAAAAATTGGCTGAAATTTACGGCTTTTAGGCCTTGTGCGGGAGACCTAAATGTTGTGCTAAGTTTTTGAAATACATTTTCTATCGTTTTTTGTGCTTATTGTTAGTGGAATTTTAACTTGCAATTTAGAAAAAAAGTGTTTTAGGTTTTTTTTTTAAATTTTTGTAAAAATTCACTTTTTATGTAAAATTTCTAAATTTTAGGCCATGTGCGGGAGACCTAAACAATTTTTTAAAAATCCAAAATTTTTTGTGGTAAGTTGTGGTGTCTAGTAGCAACTTTTTATCAACTTGGAATTTGGAAACAAAAAAAAAAAGTTAAAAATCGATACACCCTAATTCGCCAGTAGCCATCTTGGTTTTAGCTGGGAAATAAAAACGAAATTTATTCAGTTATTTGTGATCATTGGCCCCCTCCCTCCTGCTTTCTTGTTCATAATCCATCTATCTTAATCTATACCTTTTTAAATCAATCAAATTAGAATTGCAATATTGTTTTAATCATGTAGGTAACGCTAAGCTTTGACGCTTGAAACAAAGAAGCGACTCCCTTTTCAAAACGGTTTTCGTTTCTCCCTCTGCCAAACTATATATCGCGTTACAGGATTTCAACCAATAGGAAAGCTTCTTAAACAGCTCTGTTAGAGATATTTTTCTGTTCCGATCTGAAATGAGCGGTCCTGGGATGCTACTCCTAAAAGAGTGATTTGACAAACCAGCTTTTTGTGTAGAATGTCTCTTTTTGATAAAACAGATACTCAGAAAGAACAAAAACACGCGTAAAATTTTCGTACATTTGTTGAGTTAATAATTCGTTTTCTTGAATTAAGAGTGTACAATTAATTTTCGCTCAATAGTGAAATTTCCTCATATTTTACCGTTGAGTATCAAGGAGGGGAAGTTCGTGTAAATTCCTTATTAAGTGTGCGTGAATGACCATTTATGTTAATTCCTTTTGACATCGATAAAGCACATAGGTGACTGAAATGTGTTGCTCAAATGCTGCATTTTAGGATCTTGTGAATTGTTCAAAATGTTTCTTCTATACCTTTACAATCATCATTATGGGCATAGATCGTCATTTAATTTTGGCCCTGTGATAGCGAATTTTGAAGTATTGAGATACATCAGATTGGGATTGGCATATCCGACTAGTTTTTTTCCAAATATAACTTATACAAAAAGAAAGGCGCATAAAAATTAAATTTCGTATTTTAATGTGCACGTTTTGTTAAACAAAGTCCAAACCTGAAACTATCATACTCGACTTACATAGCTGCCAGTATCTTACTTTCTTTTGGACCACAAAAACTTTACAGTAAATTTTACCTTTTTAAATCGCCGTATTCTGCCTATCAAATAGTATTCTAAGCATTGATCTTAATTATTTATTCCACTATATGAATCATGGAATGTTTTTCTAAATACATTCATCCTCCTTGTCATATATATATCTACATCCAAATGGGATTTTTAAAATAATAAACGCTTTTTGCAAGGTTTGAAAAATATAGCTCACACATTTTTTATTTTAGATTTCACAAATGTGAATTATTGCTTTTTATCCCCATGAATTTTCATAACAAAATTACTTTTGATTTATTTTATTATAATTACAGGAATAAAGTTTGAAAATGCATCTTTAAACGAGCAACAGAATACGCTAAATATATAACATATCACAAAATTTTAGTTCATTCTGCATACATTCAGTTTATTTCGCAAAAGTAGATTTATACAAAACACATCACAGACACTAAAAGAAAAAAGCATTTGTGTGTGCTTTGATATCTGAAACTAAAGTTTAATATAAATAAAACATTTCTGACTAATTAGCATACAATCATGCGTTTGGTACTTGAAACTTTCTTAACCGTAATTAGTCTTTAACATTAAACAGATTAAGACGGCACATGTTTTCGTCTTAATTAGGGATAATTATGAAGATTGCATAATCGTTTTCTCTTAACGTTACGCTTACTAGGGTTGTTAGGCTAAACACTGCGTTTTTTTAATGAATTTTGAACATAATAAAATGTAAATAATAAATAAAACATTTAAAATTAAGTAAAAATCACTTCATGTATCGTTGAAAAATGTAAAAACCACTGATGAAAATACTTAAAAAGTGTTTTGATTCTTCGTAAAACTATTAAAAGAAGTTTAAAAAAATCTTTTAAACTTGTACCTTTTTCTTTAAAATATAATGAAGTGCGTTGTATGTTATAAATTATCTAAAGAGTTACATTTTTCACCTGGAAGTTTATTAGATTGCCCAAAATAAAACATTTTGTTATCCTACACTTTTGAAAATCTGCACCAAATTGTCCAGTCCTCCAAAAGTTTTTATTTATAATGATTATTTGACCCTAATTTCAAACGATCTCATTTATCAGAATACATATCAATCACTATTATGCGCCCATTTTATATAAAACGGATTAATGATTGGACAGTTTACAGCTAATTTTTATAAGTGTTCTTATTGACATAAATGAAATTTTCGTAGAATTAAATGTGCATAAACATGAATTTCACGAATAAAGCGCAGTATTTATGAAATCAACATTTGCATTTATCGAAATTCCACAGAATCGTTGTGTGTCATGTCACTGTTAAAATTATTAAATTTATTGAAGAAGTTTAAAAAGAAATATCCCTTCAACAATTATTGCTATATATATTTTCTCGTAATTGTTTACAAAAAAAATATATATTTTATAATAATAATAATTTAAATTCAGAATAAATTTGTGTGAGAAATAAAACATAAATTGATCATGTCAAATAATATTTATTCAGTTACAAAGAATATTGTAATATTGTGCATAATTGGCTTTTTTTTTAACAGTATAGGGAGGGTAGTACACAGTGAGACGAAAATTATTATTACTTAAGAAATGGCGACGATTTTTATTCTTTTGATTTTTTTTGGCTACATCTTTAAGATACATTAATGCTCTACATATAATGTATAAATGGTTTCAAAAAAGTTATTTATTAAAAGCACAGAAGAAGCATAACGGAGTATCGAAAAATTTCTACCTGTGTACCATAAGTACTACACAGTGAGACAATGTATATATTTTCATAAATAATACGTTTTTGCACTCTATCAATAATTTTCTGTAGTTTATGATTTCAAATTAATATTTCTAGATTTTCAAAATATTAAAAATATGATCCTCGGGTGGACAATGGCAGACCTTGGGCTACCTTCATGCAAATTTTTAGCCTCTTACGTTTAGTAAATTTTCCTAGTCTTTGCACGCCCACGCACACACAAAGAAAGAGAGAGAGAGAGAAACCTTCTTTTACAATTAAATAACTTTTTTATCATCATAACCACATAGTAGGTACACAATGACACACTTCTCACTGTGTACCACAACTGTGTGTCTCACTGTGTACTTTCGTTACGTTGTAACAAAATGGATGCCATATCTGTCATCAATTTCATCGCTTTAAAAAGTTTATATCGTTTTGTCGAAATAGTCTATTATTAGATATAGCTAGGTTTGGTTAAATAAATATATGTCATATTGAAGGAAATAAACTCTAAAATAGACGTTTACGTAACTTTAACCACTATAAAATAAGGAATTATTTACTATTTTGTCGGACGAGTAACTGAAGTGTCGAAACTACATCCTAATAATGTTGCATAAGATGAGGTCGTTATTTGTGTGTGCCAGCTTGAATGAAAAGTTACAACTATATGTCAAAGTGACTGCTGTCTCACTGTGTACTCCCCTACCCCATATTCTGTTGAGAAATGTGCATTTCCAATTTTTAGAAACTTTTGATTTTACAGACATTTATACAGACATTTATATAAACAAAAGAAGGAAAATAATTATAAATGAATTTAAACTTCGGCTGTTTTTCGTTTTTTGTCTTTAAAAAATCTACTTTGTAGACAACGTATTTTTTTTTTTTTTGGGGGGGGGGGATATGAAATGATAGGGACTAAATTCGTTTGAAGAATTATATTGTATATATATCTGAAACCAGAGATTGTTCTACTTTCTATCATTATTATCTGCAACGACAAATTTAATTTCAGTAGTGGCCAAACGTGTGGAAAACCATCCGAAAAGGTGTGATTTTAAAATTTTATGTCTCATAATACAAATATAACTTTAAGTAGTCCCATGAAATTCTATATCACTGGAAATGATAATTTAATCCTTTTCACTCCTTTGTCGCGTCTGACGCGACATCATCTTTCTTTTCAAAATTTGGTTTAGGCACCAGTAATAAGGAAAAAATGTATTTGCCTTTTTTAATCAGAATATTTTTGAAATTGTGCACTTGAAGGAATTATCTTTTTTTTTTTTTTTTTAATTGGTGCAGAGCGAATAAAATTTGTGTAAAAGATGTCGGAGTTAAAAGGGTTAATCAAGAATTTGATGAAATAAATTGTATTAATTTATTAGTATTTAATTAAACGTTATAAATAAAAAAACCCAGAAAAACACAACTTACTTTGGTTAACATGAAGTAGCTTTCCTTTATATGAATGCAGCCAATGTGCATAAAGGTTTAGAGCGATAATAAATTGTTACACTCTTTTGACACAAACTGATTAGGTAAAAGTAGGTTTCATATGCAGTTTTCATGGTTTGAAGGACACCTGAGGACTCTTAAGAGGACTTTTTCATTGCTTTAAGTAATTTATATTACAGTTGATTTAAAGATAAAAGATTTAAAAAGTCCTTCCGGCCAGTGCCGGGAGGAAGAGGTAGCTTTCCTAATCCTTATTTAAAATAAGCCAACTTATATCATGCAAACACACGAAACTCAATTTAGTGGCAACCGAATATAGGAGATTCAATACTAATTTTTATCAATATAAAGAATGAGAATTTCGCGAAATTAGTCAGCTTTATCCAAGCTGCTTTTCTTTAAAGTAACTTATATTTGGCTGCCAAATTCGGCAATTTCTTAAAGTGCCTGTCATTTTAAGACAACATGGTGGATGAGGCTAAGCAGTGAACTTGGTCGAGACCTTAGTAATTGCTGTGCACATGCTCACTCACATCGGAATCGGTTAATATATAGGAGTGCTGTCGCATGCAAAAAATCAGATTTTTCAAAATGTCACCCACAATAGAAATTGAAACTGCTATATCTGAGCCATTTTTTAAGGTAAAGACAAACAAAAAATGCTCCTGAATCCTTATATCAAGATCAAATACTTAAGAAAGAAACCTTTTTCAATTTCTAATTTTTTTGCACCTCACTTTAAATATATATATATTTTTTAATTTAATGGCCGCCATTTTGAAACAAGATGGCTGATGAAACTGGCCAGCGAACTTGGTCGAGGTGTTGACGTATACTATCCACATGCCTTCTTCCATCGAAATAGGCGAATACGTGTGTTATCGCGTGACAAATACAAGATCGTTTCAAAATGTTAGCCATGCTAGAAATTCAAAGTGCTATAAATCAACCATTTTTTAAGATATCAACAAAAGAACAATTTTTTAGAAACAAAAACTGCTCCGGAATCCTTGTATCAAGGCCAAACACATAAAAAAAATCTTTTTCATTTTCCAATTTTTTAATACCTCATTTTGAATTTTAAATTTAATTTTTTTTAAATGGCAACCCATTTGAAACAAGATGGCGAATGAAGCTGGCCAACGAACTCGGTCGAGACATTGGTATGTACTATGTACAGACCAAGTTACATCCAAATAGGTTCATAAATACGCCTGTTATCGCGTGACAAAAATCAGGTCGTTTTAAAATGTCAGCCACAAGAGAAATTCAAAATGCTATTACTCAGCCATTTTTTTTTTAGATATAGACGAAAGAAAAACTGTTCCGGAATCTTTGTATTAAGGTCAAACACATACAAAAAAAATCTTTTTCATTTTCCAATTTTTTGGTATCTCATTTAATTTTTTTTATTTTTTAATTTTTTTAAATGGCCGTCATTTTGAAACAAGATGGCGGATGACGCTGGCCAACGAACTCGGTCGAGATATTTGTATGTACTATGTACACACCAAGGTACATCCAAGTCGGTTCATAAATACGCCTGTTATTACGTGAGAAAAATCAGGACGTTTCAAAATGTCAGCCACGCTAGAAATTCAAAATGCTATAACTCAGCCATTTCTTAAGATATAGACGAAACAAAAACTGCTCCCGAATCTTTTTATCAAGGTCAAACACATAAGAAGAAAATATTTTTTCTATTTTCTATTTTTGGTACCACATTTCAAATTTAAATTTTTCTTAAAAATTTAAATGGCCGCCATTTTTAAACAAGATGGCGGGTGAAGCTGGCCAACGAACCCGGTCGAGACATTGGTATGTACTATGTATAAAAGAAGTTACATCCAAATCGGTTCATAAATACGCCTTTTATCGCGTGACAAAATTCAGGACGTTTCAAAATGTCAGCCACGCTAGAAATTCAAAATGCTATAACTCAAACCTTTTTTAAGATATAGACGAAACAAAAACTGCTCCGAAATCTTTGTATAAAGGTTAAATACATAAGAAAAAAATATTTTTCCATTTTCAATTTTTTGGTACCACATTTCAAATTTTAAATTTTTAAAAAAATTTTAAGTGGCCGCCATTTTGAAACAAAATGGCGGATGAAGCTGGCCAACGAACTCGGTCGAGAGATTGGTATGTACTATGTACACACCGAATTACATCCAAATCGGTTCATAAATACGCCTTTTGTCGCGTGACAAAATTCAGATCGTTTCAAAATTTCAGCCACGCTAGAAATTCAAAATGCTATAACTCAGCCATTTTTTAAGATATAGACGAAACAAAAACTGCTCCGGAATCTTTGTATAAAGGTTAAATACATAAGAAAAACATATTTTTCCATTTTTAATTTTTTGGTACCACATTTCAAGTTTTAAATGTTTTTAAAAATGTTAAATGGCCGCCATTTTGAAACAAAACGGCGGATGAAGCTGGCCATCGAACTCGGTCGAGACATTAGTATGTACTATGTACACACCGAATTACATCGAAATCGGTTCATAATTACGGGAGTTACAGTGTGACATAGGTCAGATATATATATATATATATATATATAAATTTTGAACGGAGGGTGGTTTCGGGGTCTGGGGGTCATGATCGATGAAAATATACCAAAATTTTTTGAAATCGCTTTCCTCCGAACGGCTGCAATAGGTAGCTTTTTTGTAAAGAAAGCTACCTAAAAGACACATACAGCTAACTGTTAACTTAGAAAGCGATGTAAAATAGTAATGTTAAGTGAAATACATACGAAATCACCAAAACTAATGAGGATGGTAATCTCCGTTTAAATCTACAATCATCTGCCATCGTGTTGGCAACTTTTCAATCCCTCCTGCGAAAAATTGGGTCATGCTCGAGTCCAGAAAGAGACCGACCTCATTTATGACCTTCTTATTTGAATCGAAAATTGCTCCATCAAGATGCAGCTGCAGATGAGAAAAAAGATAGAAATTTAAAGGGGCCATGTCGGGCTGTAAGGTGGATGTTGCATTAAATTCCACTCTAGCTTGAAGAGTGTCCAGCAGGCATCATACTAACGTGTGAGCGGAACTTATCTTGATGAAAGAAAACCACCTACCTTTTGAACTCGTTTTTTCGTTTTTCGCGAACGGCCTCGCGAACTTTGATTAGCATGTTGCTGTATATTGCACTGTTTATAGTCTGTCCGCTTTTCAAGTAGTCTTTGTACAGAATTCCGCGACAATCTGACCAGATGCAGAGAAGCACCTTCTTGTTAGTTAGGGCAAGTTTTGAAACAGATCCTGCTGATTCCCCAATTGCTGACCACCCTCCTTTACGGTTTGTATTGTTGTAGTACACTCATTTTTCATCATAGTCACAATTCTGTCGAAAATGTTCTCTTTCCTTTGATCTCTGAGCAGAGCCAAACAACAGTTTTTCTCTCTTGTGCTTGTCTTCAGCAGTCAATTCGTGAGGCATCCAGCGGTTGAACTTAAACGTCAGATTTATATGTTCCAGAGCGTTAACTATTGTTTTTTGAGAAACTTTAAACTCTAAGGCAATAGTTCCTGTTGGAACATTTCTGTGTTGATGAATGATTTGCTTTAACCGCTCACAATCAACTTCAATAGGGCGGCCAGAACGTGGTTCATATTCAATGTCAAAATTTCCAGATTTAAACTTCCGAAACCAAACTTTGGCTGTATTATAAGAAACAGAATTGATGCCTAAACTTTCACACATTTTCTGTGGCACTCAGTCGCACCGTGGTTGTTACGGAACTCATGGTACATAATCGTTTTGAACTGCTGAAGTGATAACTCCATTTTAAACATTTTTATGAAGCACAAGATAATAAATTTTTGACAAACAAATTACACAGTCATATAGTCATATAGTAGTATCCCATGCTTTCGAATGCAAAAATCGGTTTTCGAAAAACTAACAACCGCACAAATGACAGCTGTTGGGGCAAAGATATCCCCTCTTGGCGGAAAACTTTTTACTCAACGTAATATTTAAGGGAAAGAATGAGGGAATATTGAAATCTATTGCATTATACACACCGTGTATCATAATGATTTTCGGAGCTTCGGATAATGCAGCTTTATTGAGAATGCATTTTGCATTTAATAAACTTGTATGCTTTGTGATAACAAATATTGCGCAGATATAACACAAAGCCCAAGACGGTTAAAAATATCAGTTGTAGCTTTTATGTCTTTAATGAAGGAATATGATGACACGTGAGTATCATGCGAGTGACACCCGGACACATAAATTCGACATGATACTTAAAAATGACGAGCAGTTCAAGAGTGAATGATTTCACGTTGCGTTGCAATACATGGGAGTTTAAATTTTTACGTAAAGAGTAATAGGCGATAATTAACTTATCGTTAGCACGTGAAAAAAGCATGAAGGAATTTGCTGCCTGGCAATAACACTGGAGCGGGTGCGATGCATTATTTACAATAAAATATTTCTTCCCTATAGAAAGTACAAGGTTGAGTTATGTGGGAACATTTAAAGTAAAACTTAAGAAGGAATTATATATATTTAACACTTAGTTATGCAAAAAGTAATAAAAATAGGCAGATATTTCCAGAAAGTTATTATTGATTTTTAACTTTATAAATTAATGTTAATTCCCTATAAAAACCAATATACGCGATATCAAAAGAATATACCACAGTGAAGTATCCAGTCAGTGTTATGATATGGTGTTGTAGAGCATTAAAATGTGTGTGTTTAATGGGAATATAAAAGCCTCAAAATGAAGAAATGATATACTTCAATTCGAACTGAATATTTCAGCACATGATAATTTCCATGATAATAAAGCATTTATATTTCAGCAGAATTCAGCTCAATTTCATGTTGTTAACCCTTAACTACTGTGACAAAAATTGTCCCATAACTACTGTGAGCGGTCTCTCAGACCGCTAAGTCAAAACATGAATAAAATATTAACAAAATGGTAAAAAATGGTTTGTTTACCAATACTTATCTACTTAATTGATTTATAAATCAATTTTCGAAACTTGAAGTTTATTTGTGAAGACTAAAGACTGATATCCCGTTATATGGGAATAGTAAGAAAAAGCGATTTATTGCAGCGAGAAAAGGAAATATGTAATTTTAAACTCATCTAATAATCGTTGAATAAAAATTTATTTTTTCGTAAAAAAATGTATGAATATCTAATAGAAGTATAGTTAAATAGTAAAAATTAGATTATATTTGCATAAAAAATGTCGGTATATAAATTTAAAAAAAGTTCGTAAATTAAAGATTACATACAACGTATCTACATACTTTTTTTTTAAATGGAGTTAAATACATGAAAATTTATACATCACAGTTGAAATAAAATAAATAAAACAATGCTTTTTTGTCCACACAGTACAAAATGTTCAGTTGCAGTCAATGTCTTGCATTCTCGAATATTGAAGGCAGACTTTCGATTTGATTTGAAAACTGCTGAGTACAATAAGAATCCAAGAAACGCTTTTTTTCAATATCATCTGTATCAGTAGGTTCGTGTCTCGCTTGATCAGAATAACGCAATTTACATTCTTTAATTTTTACATTAGTCTATTTAAGTATATTTTCTATAAAGGTTTTAAAAAATAGTAAATTATAAGTTTCTTCTGGTTTTGCTTTATGCCTAGTTTTTTCAGGACCTTTTAAACTCGGCAACAGCACCACAATATTATGTTTCGGAGTTCGAAAATCACGATTTGATTCTTTTGTAGTCCATATAAAATTATATTTTCCACAAAAATTTTCTGAGTTACTAGAAATATTTTCTTCATCATCCAGTGATAATTCCGAACGCGAATCGTGATCATGTTTTCAGAATATTCAGAATCTGAATAATCTATATCCAACTATTGTTTTACAAGCCCCTCAATTTCAGTTTGTTTGAAATACACTGGACGTTTTCTCGATTAATTAGATTCCCTTTTTCCCATAATATCATGGAAAAAGTATAAAATTATCCACAAAATAGAAAGTTCCTTCTCGGACAAAAACAGAATCACAACCACTGTGAGCGGTCTGACAGACCGCTTTCGCAACGAAATGAGTTAAAAAAAATAACAAAAGCAGCTAGCAGAATGAAAAGCGGAATGTGACCTTGGGGGACCGTTTCAGGGAGATAGAGGTAAGGATGAGGATCATTATCTATTCTGAGGTGTGGAAATGCATGCGGGAAAATCTGGAGCGGTCTGTCAGACCGCTCACAGTAGTTATGGGTTAAAGTGTGAAAAAGTGGTTTCAAGAAAATCATATTTAAGAATTAGAATGAACAGGGAATTCCTCAGACCTTCAACCTATAAAATATCTATGGAGCCGGTCATATAAACTTAAGTTATAAATTACTCCGGGCATCCCATTACAACAGCTTCAGAAATGATATACCATGCGGAGCAAAAAATTAAGCGCAACGCAAATATTTTAATAAAATTAAAATTGGACAGCTGAATGTTTTCAAATATACACTATAGGTGTCAACTATGATCATAAATATATATCTCAAGTTTGGAAAAAATTCATCGTTATGAAAATGAGAAATTACAGAAAAACCTTTATTGTGATGTCCCAAAAGTTTATGTCCTAATGTGATTATGCAAACATCTCTTTAAACATGATATGTGGGGGAGCAGCGAAACTTTTTTCGTACAGTGTAAAGTGTAGCAATCGTCGTACGAGTTATATTAAAATGCCGAAATCTCTGCAGTTTTCGCCTGAAGAATTTTGGAAGCTGAAAGCTGGAGGAAAATCCATTTTGAAAATTTCACTTATTTTAAATCAATCTAAACGTGATACATATCGTGTTTCGCAATATGGAAAGCAATTAAAAAATTCTTATCGCTAAGAATGGTGGAGCAAAACGATATTTCATGAGAATAGAATAATTAAAAATTGGCTAATAACTAGCAATTTGTCTGTTAATCAGATAAAAACACGTCTTGGATCATAAACATCACTTGAAACCATGCGCAGGTGATTAACAAAATCAGGACTCATCAAAGGACCAAAATTAGGTCGCAAGCCTTTTCAGAAACAGAGTCACAAACAAGCAAGATTTCAATGCGCAAAATAGCGCTTAATTATCGTGATGGATTGATTAGTGTTACTTTTTCTGATGAAAAAATGTAATTTGGATATTCCATAGGCCTTTTAATTCTATTGACGCGCCTGGATAAAATATACGAAGAGCATATTCAGCGGTAAACAAAGTGGTGGTTCCCTCATGGTATGGGGCGCTTTCGCCTGTAATGTACAAAAGTATCTTTGCTTCTTAGATGGCAGACAAAATTCACAAAAGTATCAGGGTATTCTGCGTGAGCTTTTGTGACCGTTTGAGGAAATCCAAAGTGGACCCAACTGGACCTTTCAGCAAAACAACGCAGTGATACTTACTTCCCGTTGCAGAACAAATATATTATATCTTTGAATATTAGTATAATGAATCGGCCAGCAGTTAATCCAGATCTCAATACACTAAATAGCATCCGGAGAATCCTCTTATGTGACGTCTACAAGAATAGGAAGCAGCATTATTCAGTGCAAAATCTCAAATCAGCGGTATAGGAAGCCTAGTACAAACTTGCTCATAAACCCTTCCATACTATCGTGTTATCAATGGGAAATCACATATTTGATATAATTTGGAGTAAAGGAAACACCATAGAATACTAAAGGACTTTTATGCTTTGTGAAATGTAAATATTTGGTTTTGTACATAAATTTTTGCGACATCACAATTTTGATGTTTTTATAATTTATTGTTTTCCTTACAATGAACTGTTTCCGAATTCGACACATGAATTTGTAATCAAATTGTTTGGATACAGTAAAAATTTCAAACCATTCCCCAGTGAACATTTTTCATTTTATAAACACATTTACCTTGTGTATAAACTTTTGCTCCACGCTGTACTTCAATTGCAATTGAATATCCCAGCATGAGATAATTTCAATGATAATGAAGCATTTATATTTCATGAGGATTCAGTTGCATTTCATGTTGATAAAGTGTGCGAAAATTTGTTTCTAGATAATCATATTTCAGTATCGAAATGAAAAGGGTATCGCCCAGACCTTGACCCTAAAAAATATCTATGTATCGAAATCAATTAAACAGTTGCGTAGAAGCAACCAATCAATAAAGTCCAATTAATAGAAGAAATAAATCACTCTTGCTATCCCATTAGAGCAGCTTCAGAAATAAAAGACTCGAATCACCCCATTGGGAAGAGTTTTAAGACCCTAATTACGAGTAAATATTCCCTACTTTCAATTAACTCACAGTTTGCTAGTTTTTGTATAGCGTATTCCATCCGATATGTTTTACTTTTCGTTTTGATAACTTTTATACTATTAAATATTTATTCATGAAATTTATCGCATGACATTTCTGATTAAAATATCTTTCCATTTGTATAAAATCTTATTGTTTTATTTAAAGCAAATTTGGTGTTATGAACCATTAAACAAACTTCTAAATGATACCGTTTTAAACAGGTTTTAACTTTTTTGACCTCGACTCTAAGTTTATACCTTATACTGATAGTCGCATCTAAGGTTAGAATACCATTTATACAGACAAGTAAATGGCAAAAGAACGATAAAGATATAGAAATTACAAATACACCTGAAACGTAGGTCAGAAAACTTAGAGTGTATTTTTAAAAAAACATTAATTTTTGAATCAAACTATAATCATTTCAATATCAGTGATAATTTGTTCATAACTTTGAAGACAGATAATCTATGTAAACGCGTGGTGGAACCTTCATGGAATTTTCTAGTGTATTATATTTTGGTAGTTATATGTGAGTTGTATCTCTTAGTTTTACATAGAAGCCTTAGTTCACTTAGCAAAAAAGCGTAAAGTTATCAGTAAATCATTTTTATATAATATTTAACATTATTGCATGTTACAGTAGACACTATTCTGCACCCATCGTAAATGAAAAACCCCTACTTTCTGTATAACACTTCGTTATCATAATTTGAAACATTTCTCAATGTCAACTATGTATAGCAAACGTCTTCTATTACTAAAAATACCAAACAATTATATGAAACCTGCTGAAATACTTATCATACGACGTAGAGTTTCTCGTCTCATCTAAAATAAGTTCGCATGAATTAGGATACACTTTAAGACTTCATTTTTTTTCTTTTTTTTTTCCTTTCTATTTATAAGCCTGTATATCAAAAGAAGCATTTTTTGCACCTTCATAATTGTAAGAATAATTAGTCGATAATATTTCAACGTTTTTGTTATTGCTAGAGTTCATAATTATTTTGATAGCAAATTTTAAATAAAAATTCTTCTTTTTTGCTTTCTTACGATGTATATTTTCCAATGCCAACTTAAAATGCATCGATCTCTATCTCAAATTAACTTTCTATGTGATAAAATTATTTTTCCACTTAAATAACACTAGATGTAAAAAAAAAAAAAAAATAAAATAAAATAAATAAATAAATAAATAAAAACTCTATTAATCCTAATATTCAGAATTTGCTATTTTCCGACCTAAGAATAAATTAATCATGAAAAGAAAAAAAAAAATCAAAACTCGCTTTTCTAAATTGTCAAGATCATTCGCAACAACCGAGGCAGTTAATAAATATAATTAATTGAATAAAATCTACTTTTCCGCTATTCTTCATAATTAATTTTCTTAATTAAGAATTTCACATGCCTTAATTTTGAATTCCGTTAAATGCAAATGAGAATTTAAAATACATAAACAATGTATCATCTTTATTTTTTTACAGTTTAATAATCTTCATTATCTAAGCTGTTGATTCTATATACATGCATTTATTCACACAAACTAATTATTCATATTGTATATTGAAACATTTTGTGAATATAAGCAAATATTTTTAAAATTCATCTTATACTTTAAATATATTTTGCTATTTATGACATGAATAGTTTTTAACAAGATAGTTATCATACTTAGTGGGTTTAAAACAACAATTTTTATTTCATTCCATTTAAAAAAAAGTGTTGTTATACTATTTCAGCAAATTAACAAATTTCAAAAATTTCTCTTTTTCTAAAAATCCATTTTTTAAATATAGATTTGTAATATTGATTAAAAGCATTTAAATGAGTATGATTTCAAAACATCTTTTTTATATTTCGTATATAAACACAAAGCAAATAGTGAAAAATGCATTAATACAATCCTTTTCAAAGGCATTTTTTATAATGTGTATTTCTTAGCTAGTATAATGGTGCTCAATTTTGACTTCATATATTTTGTTTATATATGATTTTAAAACCATGATTGTTTAAAATATTTGTTTACATTGAATGACATTTTACTGAGTAATATAATATAGCTATGATTTTTCTCTCATCAATCTGACTCGGTCTTCACAAAGTTCCAGTAATTTTTTAAACGGAAGAACTTGATCATTTCCTTCATTTATCTCTTATAGGAGGTGACAGCACAGACAATCAACCCATCGAGTTCACGGCTGAAATTTTAGAATTAGTTGAAACTCGTTTTCTATATTAAAAGGAAATTGGTCTGTCGAGTCATATTTTGGTGGAAAACACTTAAAAACTCAATTTTAGCAGTTGACCCGTAGGTTTACCATTGTGTTTTCATGCACCTAAATGTATCAAAACATGGTGGACTGGGAGCAGGAAAACACAATGGTTAAACTACCAGCCAAAAGCTAAAATTGAGTTTTTAAGTGTTTTACTTAAAAGTGTTTTACGAAGATATGACTTGGCAGACCAATAGCATTTTAATATGCAAATGGAGTTTTAACTAATTCTAAATTTTCAGCCATGAACTCGATGATTGTCAGTGACTCGTAATTGTCAGTGCTGCTACCTACCGGTATATTACATGTGCAGAAATATTATATGCATAACACGCTAGTACAAAAGGCTATTTTTCTATTTGAATATTACATTCATGATTTAACATCTATAAGACATACAGAAAAGAGCTGTTTAAAGTTAATATATTTTATTTTTTACAATATGTACAGTTACTTAATAAAAGAATGATTTGGGGTGTGGGAATAATTTTTGGTAAATTATATAATATAAATCACAACTTTAAACATTTAAAACATTTAAATAAAGAAGTTTTTAAAATGTTTAACACCAAAAATCTTAAAAACCCCATAATTGTATGACACTTGTATCGTCGATATTTATTAGATTCCATCTTTGTGTGTTTGGAAAAATCTAAGGGGATTTTTATGTATAAATACTCAATTATAATCATTCTTTAATTTTATATTTATAAATGTTTTTCAGGTAATTGAGATTATCAGTCGCCTTCTTATGATAAAAAAAATGAATTCTGATCTATTTATTTTCATTAAAAACAGAAATAGAAATTTATTTGCTCCCAAATCAATTCTAATGCATTTACCCTGAAAATAAATCTGGAATGTGTGTCATCAATATTTATTTAGAATCAATGCTAGATGCAAGATTTATGAAGCTTTCTTGAAGAAGATTTATTTACCACTGAGAATAAGAAATCTCTCTTATTAATAATTTGACTAATACGATAAATCAAGCATGTGACCTTAAGCTATGGCAAATATCACATATGCTATTAACTAATTTATTCATAAAGTTTTCGATTTTGATTAAGTCATATTTGAGATTCTTTTTGTTTATTTTGGTGCAGTTAAATATATATAATAAGACATCTTGGGAAGAAAAAACATTTATTCAGTATTCATATTGTGTATAAAACATTGTCCATAGAAATTTGAAAGGAAAAAATAATTTTGAATTTTAACACGGATTGTGTGAAAAATTCTTTTTTACTCATGACACAAATGTCACGTATCAAATTTTGTTTCTCGTGACAGTTATCGAGTATTATATAAATACAGGTGTGTAAATGGAAATCACCTGTAAAGGGCCGTACATGAGTAATGATACATGAGTTCACTATTTTTTTTTTTTTTTTTTAACATCAAGCCTTCAACGCATTAAAAGAAAACGACTGAAATAAAACAGATCGATTGAAACCTTTAACTATTAAAATATACTATATGAACTTTAAAAAGTTAAGAAATAGCACTTCTAATAAAATAGTAGTAGAAATAGTAAAAACAACTTTCTTTCAACTCTAATAATTATTGGCTCCCTCATTTTAAAACAATGTGGCGTTTTTGTATATATAAAAAGAAATTAGTTATTAAATTATTCTCTGATGAAAAGCTTGGAAAAGCTTGAAAGTACTAAGAAGTTTTAAATAAAATGTATATTTTTAACTTGTAATATCTTTGTTATTATTTTAGTCAACTTTTAAGTAAAACAGTGAACTTTAGAAAGTTCATATATATTATATGTTTGAATCAAGATGAAATATTGAGTTTTGTCTTATGATATTATATGCTTAAATGTTAATTGCCCATAAACTGTTTGGAGTAATACATTTTTTTTTCTGTTGGTGGAGAAATTTAATTTCTAAAGTACATTAATACGTATTTTTTGAGAAATCCTTACAAATTTCTTTATTAGTTATTTTTTGTTTCAAATAATTTTGTCTTTTTAATATGTCTTTTCAAGTAAAACAATGAACTTTTGAAAGTTCATATAATATATTTTATGTTTGAATCAAGATGAAATATTGAGTTTTGTCTTATGATATTATATGCTTAAATGTTAATTGCCCATAAACTGTTTGGAGTATTACATTTTTTTTTCTGTTGCTTGGAGAAATTTAATTTCTAAAGTGCCTTAATACGGATTTTTAGAGAAATTCTTACAAATTTATTTATTAGTTATTTTTTGTTTCCAATAATTTTGTCTTTTTAATATGTTTTATTTTTCATTAAACTGTCGTTGATATGATACAAGATAGTCTGGATATCGAGATTGGTAATGGCCGAGATATTTTAAATATATCTACTTTAAAAAGAAAATCTTATGAAATTTTAATTTATTAAATAAAGTACATTAAAACAGTTGCGGTAAACAAAGACCCCAGCTGATATATTAACAAAAAAATTCCGCGTTTTTATAAACGTGTTAATTTCATAGTAATTTTTTACCTCATAGTTATATAGATTGATTTATGTGAAATTTTGATTTGTTAATTTTCAATAAATTATACATATAACGTTACCTATATGAAATATTCAAGATTCTTTTCATGAATAAATTACATATATATATATTTAAATTTTAAATAAAATGTTCTGCATTTATTTCGATTGTTTCTAATGTAAAGGATACATGTAAGATTCTTTTTCCTCTCTTTTTTTAAATTTAGTCCGTCAAAGAAGGTATACGGTAACATACAAGAAGACAGCGGAAATTTTAGTAAAATGTCCGTTATATATACAATATATTATATACACAATATTATATATACAATTATATATATACAGGGTGCAATATGTTATCTATCGCCGACCTTTAGTTTCTTAACCGTTGATCATAGACATATAGTTCCAATTACAAAAACGTTTCAAATAAGGTAAATATTCATGTTGTGGCATTATTTAAAGTCAAAAATCAATTGGATAAAAATTACGAAAACTAACTTTTTATACGGTCCCCAGTCCCTATAGTTATATTTAGTAAAATTTTATACATATTATAAGAGATATAACACAAAAAGTTTGACATCTATACTACAAAAATTGACACAGTTATTAAATTTCAAAGTTTGAGATTTTTGCACATGATTTTGCCTTTCATTGAGGGATCAGTTAAAAGTTGGATTAAAGTAATTCGAGATCAAAATCAGGGTGCAATGTCCTTTTTACGGTGAAGTCACTTTTAGCCGGTATCGTCGATACTTTTGAATGTTGTTCGACCCTTAAAAGTTAGCTCACATTTTCAGATGAAATAACCTTAGTTGGTGATTCCCCGATTTGGTGATACCGGTTAAAGCTGGTTTTGCCGTAAAAAGGACATTGCACTCTGCTTTTGATCTCGAATTACTTTAATTCATCTTTTAACTGATCCCTTAATGAAAGACAAAATCATGTGCAAAAATCTCAAACTTTGAAATTTAATAACTCTGTCAATTTTTGTAGTACAGATGTCAAACTTTTTGTGTTATATCTGTTATGATATGAGTAAACATTTACTAAATATAACTATAGGGACTGGAGGACCGTATAAAAAGTTAGTTATCGTAATTTTTATAAAATTGATTTTTTACTTTAAATAATGCCACAACATGAATATTTAGCTCATTTGAAACGTTTTTGTAATTGAAATTATCTGCCTACGATCAACGGTTGAGAAATTAATGGTCGGCGATAGATAACATATTGCACCCTGTATATATATATATATATATATATATATATATATATATATATATATACATACAGTGGTGGTCAAAAGTTTCCGGCCAGTTAGTTTCTTTCATTTGTTTGCCAGAACGTTTCAGTGAAGAAGAAGCACAATTTGCCCAAAAGTTAGAGGTAAGCAAATGACCTCTGACCACGTGATCATTTTGATTGGATACTGATGATGCTTGATGCAAAAGGGGGGGGGGGGATTCAAAATCAGCGTGTTCAAAAGTTTCCGGCCATTCGTCATTCGTCAGTTTTTCCTATCGGTAAAGTGTTTTATGACCAAGTTTGTTAATTAATCAATGTGAATACCGTATTTGGAAATGAAAAATTCAAAGTTCAGTAATTATTGTTCGTAGACGAGTGGTTTGTTTGTCGCTAAAGGACCAATCTTCTCGTGAGATTGCGGCAAACTTATCGATCGAAAAATTTACTGTGAATGTTATTATAAAAAAAAATATATAAAGATGGCGATGGCCTTCAGGACTTCCCACGGTCCGGGAGACCCTTGAAAACAACTATTAATGTGGAATGATTTATCAGGAGAAAAACAGATGATGATCCGCATAAAAATGCCGCTGCAATTCCCCTCGATTTACGGTGTTAAAATATAGTTGTAATAAGTTGGTCTACCGTGTTAAGACGCTTACGTGACGTAGAACTTTATGGATGAGTCGGTGTTAAAAAATCTTTCATAAGTAAAAAAAAAAAAAAAAAAAAAAAAAAAAAAAAAAAAAAAAAAAAAAAAATCAGAGAGCCCGATTAGCGTTTTGCCAAGGAACACAAAGACTGGTCAAACGTAAACTCGAAAAAAGTACAATTTTCCGATGAATCGAAGATCACTCTTTTTGAAAATCATGGCAGACATTACGTCGGATGACTAAAAACAAAAGATAAGGTTCGTGATATGTTATTCCTACAATGAAGCATGGCGGAGGCTACGTTATGCTGTGAGGAGCATTTTCTGGAAAATGTGTCGGTCCGTTAGTTTAAATTCGCTGCAAGATAAATTGTGCAATGCATAAAAATATCTTGCAAGATAATTTGCTGCTGTATTGGAGGAAACGTTATGGCCGCAACTGTTTGTTTCAGCATGATAACACCCAAATCATACATGCAAGCTCGTCAAGCAGTAGTTTTAGCACGAAAAAAAAATCCCGCTTTTGAAATGGATAGCAAAATCACCCGATCAGAAAAAAAAAAAAAAAAAAAAAAATTGGAACGAACTTGAAAACGTGTGCGGAATTACAAATATTCCGATTCAGCAGAATTTTCCAAAAAATTGCAAAAACCATGGAAAAACTTACCATAAATGATTTTTAACAGTTCTTTGAATCGATGTCTCGTCGCTGAGCCGCAGTACTTTTTCTTAAATGTACGAAGACAAAATACTGATTGTAAATAATGTTGGTCACTGTTATTTTTTGTTATAACACCATTTTTTTTTTCAAACTAACCCGGATGGCCGGAAACTTTTGAGAACATGGCTTTTCTTTTGCAATTAATTTTATAAATTAAATTTGCTGATATTTTTTTTTTATTCCATAAATATATTCCTAACTATTAAGTCAATAAAGTGCATAAGTATCACTTTGAGGTTCCTCTTCATATGGGTATACTTACAAATTAACCAAAAATTTTATGTTGGCCGGAAACTTTTGACCGCCACTGTATATATATATATATATATATATACTCAATTTTTGTCTCTTATTTTAATGATATATTTTTTTAGTTTTAAAGAATTTATTGCGGTGCTGTAATTTGGTTAAAATTAAAAAACACAATAAAAAATTTATCCGTTAATATTGAAAAATATCAATAAAAAACAAGCAATACTACAAAATTGCAATTTGCACAAATTGGATTAGAGGTAGATAGGCATTTAAAAAAAATATATATATATCATATGTATAATATGAAAGTATATTTATGCTAATCATACTATCAAAAAAAAAAAAAAAAAAAAAAAAACACCTCGATGCATATAGATTCTTAAATCGTTGCCAGCAGCATGTTATGGTTAGCACATTGAGGGTTGGAGGCTAACCTATTTTCCAATAGCGGGGCGTTATCAACTGGGAAATCTGCATAGCAAAAATACTGAAGACTATGCAAATGGCAGGTTTCATGTTCTAGGATATTAAAGCTTGTCAGACGCTTAAAAAAAAAACGGCTATTTTACTAACTGACCAATTTGAATACATCTGTTTCATATCATGCCACCTAGTGCCATCTATCTGAAAATTTTTGAACCACTTTTTTTTAAAAAATTAAATAGGAGTAAACTCTTATCCCAATCGTGCAAACAACAATTATTAGCATCATTTGTTATATTTTAATGAGGTTTTAACAATTTATGGTGCCCCTGTATATGAATCATATAACTACCCTTGATTAAGGCTTGTTTTGTATGAATTTATATTTGTGAAAAAAAAAATGCAGAAAAGAATAAATATGTATGCAGAAAAGAATAAATATGTATTATCTATGCAGTATTATAATTTACTCATAGACTGAAATTTAAATTAGAAAATTATTTTTTTGGAATATACAGAGTTCTTTTTTTCCAGACATAGTTTTATTGCATTGTTAGGGTAAAAAAATGCTGCTAAACGATCATTAAGTGGAATACAGAATTAAGCGTAAAATAAATAAATAAATAAATAAATAAATAAATATTGCTAAAGTTTTTAATCATGATTTAACGCTTTAAATACCAATTTTAGTCATATAACTTTGATAGTTATCTCAGGGCATTAAAAATTGCAAAACACTATCGTATATAAACGAAAGAAATTAATTAAAAGTCACGTTTTTTTGCTGGTTCTTTTTGATTCTATATGAGGGGATTCAAATGAAATGAAGCATTTTTGTTAGCATTCGAAATTTTCTCGTTACTTTCGTAAATACTTAAATATATATATATATATATATATATATATATATATATATATATATTTTTTTAAAGCAATGGGTGAAATTATATATATTTTAAACGCCTACAAATAATTACATTTTGTTTTTTACAAGTAGCTATTGCTAAAAATTACTTAGGCTTAAAATCTATTGGTAATTTGTATTTTAATAATTATAAAAAGAAATATTATTTAAATAGTTTTAGAAAAATTCGAAATAAAATTGCATTGTGTTTTGCCATTTTGGAAGATTTACGTTATTAATTCTCATTTTCTTGTTTGCGTTTTAAATGTTAACTTGCTGATAAATTTTAAAAAACACCATTTAAATTTAGTTTTATGTATTTTTGTTTTTCTTCCACTTCAGAGATAGCTCTATATAATATAATGATATCCGTATTTTTCATACTTTCTTGTTTAGAGAAACTCGAAATTCTTGGTACTTATGAGAAATACATCTTGAGATGTAAGATCTTATTCCATTTTCGGAAATGTTTTTACGTGCAGAGATATCATAAAACGAAAGTATGGAATTTTTTTTCAGCTTTGCGTGCATTACATATATTACTTATGTATATGTATAAACATTTTCCTGAAATTACTATACACTACGACACATATCTATTTTATATATTGAAAAATAGAATTGTAGCATAAAGATAATAAATTTAATTTACTTTGTTTTAAAAATAAATGCCAATAACATGAGTTATTCAGCAAAAAAGAATTATATTTCGGATAGTATATATTTTTAATTTCTTCTATCTTTACTAGAAGAACGCATTAGATTTCATAAAAAGTTCGACTTCCCTTTTTCGATGGATTTATATGTTTTAGAAGGTTCTGAACACGATTTGATGGTTTTTAGAAAATGTGTGCTTGTCACTCTGTCCGTGAGTCTGTCTGTCTGTATGTGACAAAAATATCTTGGGCGCTCTTTCTCAAGAACTAATGCAGAGAATTTCGCAAAACTTTAGATTCAGTTACACATTGATATAAGCTGGTTCTGGGTAGTTTTTTATGTGTATAGCCCAACAGGGGGCGGTGCTATGCTGTATTTTTTATGATTTCCACAACAGATGTATTTCAAGAACTAATGCACGAATATTCATTTAAAATCATATTCTGTCAGACATTGACACAAGTTGTTGCTGATTAGGTTTTATGTCAATGGCTCAATAGGTGGCGCTGCTATGCTCTATTTTTCATGATTGTTGGAATAGCACTATCTCTAAAACTAATGCACTGATTTTCATCAAACTTCAGATTCAATTTGACATTGACATAAGTTGTTGCTGATTAGGTTTTGATGTAAACCACCAACAGGTGTTGCTGTTATGCTGAATTTTGCATGGTTTGTATGATTTTAGAGCTAGTCATATCACAAGAAATAATGTACGGAATTTTATATCTTTAGAATGCTCACGATGGGCATATATTGTCATTTAATTTTAGCACTGTGCAAGCAAATTTTGAAGTTTTAACATGTATAAGATAGAAGAAAGTTTTGGGATTGGCCCATCACACTAGTTTGTCTTAAAATATACATTGGTCTAAATCCGTTTTCTGAGATATTCTATGTTTATTCACTGACCGATTGTCTAAAATATTTAAATAAACAGAAATCGTTAAAAAAGTAAATTAACGTATATAAAAATATTTTTCGTTTCAATTTGAAATACAAAATGTTAAGCTATGGAAACTTTTGTAAGCTCTTGATGTACTTACACTTTATAATCCCGAGTATTTGCTTAGTGAAGTCTTTCTCTCAAAAATCAACTTAAAAAAATATGATTTAATTAATATAATCAGTCTTTCTTTTTATTGTCAGGTCATTCCAATCTTTATTTTCCTCCAAACTTTATTTATTTATTCAAATGTTTCAGTATTATGCAGACTCAAAATTTTTGACTACATCTGAAAATGGTAGAATATGCATGCCTCAATATAACAGAAAAACAAGATAATTTATAATTGAAAATATTTTTGAATAAGCAAATTTTATCCTTTTCTATTCTATTTGAACTACATCTCGATATGCGATAGAGAATTTGTAGTCTGTGTATATAAAGGATTTACATTTTTTTTATCATAAGTCTTTCGTAGTATTATTCACTAAAATTTGCTTTTAAAGCAGAATAAATTAATTAAATTTTATTTTTTTACTGAAAATGTTTCAGTATTTCGCATACTTAAAATTCTGATCCACAACTCAAAATGTCAGAATATGCATGCCTCAATATAACAGAAAAACAAGATAATTTCTAATTGAAAATATAAAAAAAAAATCGTTTTTGAATCTGCGAATTTTATTCTATTTGATTCTATTTGAACTACAAAATGATATGCGATAGAGACTTTGTAGTCTGTGTATATATATGATTTACACTTTTTTTATCATGAGTATTTTGATAATTTACTATTATTTACAAAAATTTGCTAAAATTCGCTTTTAAAGCAGAATAAATTATTTAAAAGAATCAGTCTTTCTTTTCACTTGTCAAGTCATTCAAGTCTTTATTTTCCTTCAATCTGCCTTTTTTATCAACTTTCAAAAAATCTCAGTACTTTGCATAGTTAAAATTATGTTCCAAATCTGAAAACGATGAAATGTGCATTGCGTAATTAAATTGCAAAGCAAAATATTTATAATTGAAAAAAAAATCAAATCTGAAAATTCTAATTTCACTTAATCATCTCTTACTTTCTTCATATTTTAGTAGATTTATATGAAATATTTCATTTTATTTTAATTTTGTATACGTATGACTGATTTTCTAACTTATTTAATTAGCAGGTCATGCTTTAAAACTTTTTAAAAAGATACTTTTATCCCGTCTCACTTGTATTTTATTTTACGCAAATGTTACTACATACAATACGTTTCATGATAGTCATAGCTTTGTAAAGAAAAATCATTTTGTAAATCTTCTCATTTAGTAAATCATCATAATGAGAATATATTTATTAGCAATCAATAAGATGTGTGAAATGTAATATCTGGGTATTATGTACAAATTTTAATACTAGAATTAAAGAGGATGGTCATCTAGGACACAAAATGGGATTTTTCGTTCGTATCACTGTTGTATTTCAAAAGAAAGCTTTGATATATTCGGACTTTTCCTAAATATTTAGTATGAGGAGTGAACACGAATTAAGTTGAAATACATCCAATACATTTTTATATACAGGTCTGCATACCTATAATAACCGTGTGGTGTCATCGCGAACCGAGCAAAATAATGCATTTTTCTGTTGTTCCAACAGGGCTTTCAAATTTAGATTTTTTGTTAACAGAAGGATAATGTAAGGAGATGTATTGAACACCATTTACACAATAGGAGAAACTTGTAGAGTTGTGTGTGGAAGAGGGGCATGTCATAAGGTCTGGCATGCTCCTGAAAGGCAAATTTGTGAGCTTTTACGGAATATTTTCATCTCTATTATAAGTTAGAAACTAAGTAAAAAAAAAAAAAAAAACAGTTTGCCTGCTGTAAAATGCACGTTTCAAAAAAGGGTGTGTTAGTAGCTTTCCAGTTTCACAGATGTATAGCGATGACGCTTCGGCGGAGAGTTCTTTCGAATGTGGAAATTTTAAAATAACCAATTAAACTTTAAAAAATGATTCTTGCGGCGAAAATACATATGATGATGTAGTAATTTTTTAAAGTTATCAAGCAAAGTGTTCTAAAAATGCCCATAAAATCGCATCTTCCGAATATTTTTCAGGTAACAGTGAAATGAATGAAAATGTCTCAAATAAATGCAGAGGAGGAAGTCATGGAACACCGGCAAATCGTAAAATTGTCGTGAAGCAAATACAAAATAGAAGAAGCAAAAAAAGAGCAAATAATACGAAATAAATTACCCTTTCAAAAAGATTTGTAAGAAGTGAAAGATGACATGAAAAATACAGCATTCAGTTTCTTCTGGTAGCTGACCTATTCAGAATCTAGCGATTCAGTATCTAGAAGCGATAAATGCATAGGTAGGTTTTAAAGAAACAATGTTTTTAATATGAGAAAAAGAGAGTACATTCTAAAATAACCAGAGAAGCAAGATATATTGCAAAATAAATAAATAGATTATTGCAAAATAAACTAAAGTTATCCGCACACGGATTATCCCAGAAGTATCAACAAACAAACGAAAACAATGTCAGATAAAGCAGTGCAAAGAGAATAAAATAATACTTTGTTTATAAAGTGTTTACAATTTGTGTGTGTATAACTCAAAGCAAAAAAAAAAATAGTAATTTGTGTTATTTTTTTCAATGCAATGTAGTATAATGTAAGAAACAAATCATGGAATTATTTATTTGTGTTTTTATTGTGTCATTTTATTGTTTTTTTACGTCATAATTAATCAGAAACATTATTGCGAACTTCAATTTAATAATTAAATTAATATTATTTGAAGGATGTCTCTTACATTTCATTTCATGCAAGCTGAAATATCTGAAAGTGTCTATTCTGAAATAAGAAATTAAATTTTATTTTATGGTATCTTTTCACAAAATTTCGTACTATGCAATAGTCTAGAAGCTCAATTGATTCAAGCATTAGTTAAATACCCTTCTATTAATCACCATACATGAATGTCTGTCTGTATTTCCCATAAAAAAACAGGAAAAAATTTATTGAAGTCCATGGGTCAGTTATGGCACTATCCAGTAGATCTAGGTATAAAAGAAAAACGGTATTTCTAGTTTTAAGTATCACTATTTGTTATTTTTAAACTGTGCTTAAATTTATGACAGAATTTCTGTCATTAAATAATTCAAGGTTTACTAATCAAAAATAGTTTTCACCCCAAGTTGGTGATGTTCAAACACTTCTATATATGACTATCTATAATTTCCATTTATTTCTAGAAACATCTTAAAATCACCAAACAACAGATTGCACCTCTTACTCCAAATATCACTTTATATTATATCTCAATATTAAAAAATAAATAAATAAAAATTAAACATTTTTAGTCATATATAAACTTGTTACGTTAACTTTCTTAAGAAAATAGATGAAGAAAAAAAGATCGTTCAAAACGAATATTGTTCGCAATCAGTGTTTCAAAGAGATTTTATATTACATGTTTATTGTTAAAACTTGTAAAAGTGGAGATATGCTTATATTCTAACTTACTGCAGTATTCTATATTTGTAAATTAAAAAATGTATGTATTTGACAAGGAAAAGACTATACTCCAGATTCTGTATGGAATATACGGAGTGTATTATGGTGGAACGCAAAGCCTTGGGAGAACAGACGAAGAAAAACGTACTCAAAATACAGAAAGATATCTGGGTGCAATTTAATAAGAAAATAAAGCAACCAGGAAATTATGGGGTAGGAGCAATCATGGCTATAAAAAGGACTCGTTTTGCAGCATTACACATTACAAAACTGAAAGAAAAAAAATTGGCCATATCAATTAACTGCAGTCGAGATTAATGATTAATATGAATTTGAAAAAATAAGGGATTATAAAGGTCAAGGAAATACGTCAACCGGAGATGTCTATATGGAAGCGTCGTCTAAGTATTAAACTCTCCTGTATATGTTATCCTAGATTAAGTACATGCCTATGTGTGTTGATCTTGTAAGACTGGGTTGCAAATAAAATTAATTTTCTTTATAGGAAAGTACATATATCTAAATTTAGCTGTGTAAGCATGGATGTACAAGAAGTCAAGTTGTTGATGTCGAGACACCATCAAGTCAGGATGACCGAATGATACAATTTAAATTTTTACACATACTTTATTTTACTTATAACGTGCCTGATCAGCAAATTAATTAGCTCTCTAGAGTCTGTTTATAATACGGACACATAACATACCAAAACAAAATCAGAAGATGAGCGGTGTATAGTTTTTCGTCAATCATGAAGTATTGATATGGAAGCGGTTAATAAAGCAATTGGCTATACAAGGGCTAATTGTAACCTTCTACAGATATTGTATAAACTAACGTTTTAAGTGTTAATTCTCGTGCATGTGAAAACGCTAATTTTAGTGTTATGAAAAATTATGTGTCTTCAAGGGATTAAATGCAAGTTCACAATATTTCAGAAATTTTGTATTCATTTGAGCATACCAATAGATCAACGTTTTGAACATCAGAGAACTACATATCTGTACCTTGGAACAAAAAGGGCCAATGTCCATTTTTGTCAAATGGCAGGAAACCCAATTTAAGTTTGAGGAATTTTAAGAATCTTGCTACGATCTCTGTACTATTATTTTTCAAAGTTGTACTTTTTAGTTCAGTAATATTTTTCTCACCACAATCTAATGTTACATTGATTTAGTTTTTTTTTTTTACATTTTAAATTGACACTTTTTACAGTAGCAGTAAGTAACATTGGCCTCGACAAAATAGTTTGTTTTCAATGATTTAATATTGGGAGGACTTTGGCCCTTTTAAAAATTACTTTATATCGCATCCTGAATTCATTCGTGCATTTAACTCAAATTTCTCAATTTCGGACATTGGCCCATTTTGTTCCAAGGTACAGATATATAAATAAGTAAAATATCATGACTTATTTTCGTAAGGCGTAGTCAGAGATAATCTAGACATGTAGTCCACGAAAACAGGAGCATCGAACGACATTCGGGGTTTTCGTATTAGCACGCTCCATTTCGCAAGTATGTGTAAGATCTTCAAGTTTTCCATCATATTTGAACAATAGATTCGGTCACATTTTTCCTCAAAAGCCCTCTATAGAGGCATCGACATACAGCAAAATGACCAAATCTAGCCGATGATTTACAAAGAACCACCAGCTGATATTATTTAAATTAACTTTTTACTTATGAGTAAAAGCTTACAGTATGGTGTAGTTAGCATTATTATAACGATGTTTTAAAACTGTTCGATACTTTTAAGATATTCGATATTTGTAGAATCAGCTCAACAAACCCTCTCATGAATAATTTTGTTTTCTAACTCAAAAAGTGATACAAGCTATTTAAATTCAACTTTAAATATATTTTTTTCCAAAAATTATTATTAAAGTTGCCAATCGTAACTATACTACTGAATATAGGTATAATTTTTTATTACTAAGGTAACTCAAGAATATATCCATTATGGTTAAATTCGTAAATATACATTAGATACAGTCAAAATTATAAGTATAAACTAAAAAGGTATGCAAGTTAATTAATTTTTCATGCATTGTTATTTTTCATTTTTGAATTTGATAGCTATATTTGAAATATATTCAAATTGGACAATAACTATTAAATCTCTAAAAATATTATGCTTCTGACAAAATGGCAAAATGAATGCAATATCAGGTTTACAACAAAAAAAATATATTATTAATATATTATATATATAATATTATTAATTTTTAAATGTGATTACTTGTCATTTATTAAAATGAAACAGCATAATACCATGATCATATTCTTGTTTAATTAAAATCAGAACCTCCTTGAAATATATATTTTTTTTTTCAAATATGACAGAAAAACTCTTAATTGTGCATTTTTCAATATGATATTCGGAACGAAAATTGTTCTGAAAGGCCATTGTTTTGTTACAAAAACTTTAATAACTTCCAATGCAGTTTATATGTATTAAAAAAATAAAACTAATGTATGGAAAAAAAAATAGAACCGTTGTTTTTATCTTCCACCTTTTATGGTGAATTCATACATGAGAGAAAAGCTGACAACCCTTACGCTTTTTTGTTAGCACTAAATTATAAGGGAAATTTGTTACTGATTTAATCGAAAATTCAGACTATTAAATTAGGTAAGATCTACCATTAAATTTCAATGGTAAGTAAAATAGTAAAAATTGACTTCCATGCATGGGAATCTTAAATTCAGATTACGTCTTTTAAAGATATTCTTGCTAAAAAAATCAGTATTAAGATCGATAATTTTATGATGTATGACACCATATAGACTAATCATTTACATATTAGATGTAAATTTCCAACTGGGCGAAAAATGTCCGGACCAGGATTACCAATTAGAATAATTGTGTTAATATTAATCTAGTGTAATCATTTACAGTGCGGATATAAAAGAAGACATATAAATTTAAAAGTTATATTTGTATTCAGAAGAAAAATGATGTTTTTACAGATTTCTTTAACTTTTAACCTTGTTAAATTACATACTGACCTATAAGAAAACATGTCCGTTTAAAAGATCTCTGGAAATTTAGGCAAATAAGTTAATGCAAAAGTGCTGCTTAACACATAAATGTTGTCGTGGTGGATATAATCCACACATATTTTTCTACACATATATGTTTTTAATCAATTAGTACAATTCATATGAAAACAGTACTGTATTTTAGAAATATACTTATTGATTTATTAACGGAAAAATACAGACTTTTAAAAATACAATTTTCCTTTTACATAAAAAAAACAAAAATTTTATTTGCTTTTAATATGTAAGAATATTAACTAGGGATGATATGGCGCCAAAATTGTGTGTGTCTAAAAGGTTTGCAGTGTCAATTAAAGGATACTAAAAACTAAATCACATACGGGTTTTTCAATATATAATTTCAAACAGATAAATTGAGATATAATTTTTATAAAATACATTGAAAACTTTTTTTTTTTTTAAGAATTCATAAGTGGGTGATAAATTCTTCTCTTTAATTTAATTTTGAGAAGGTATTGTATTTCGCAAGCATATTAAAGTCCTAAATCATTCTCAATAGTACGCTAATGGGAAATTTCTCAACCGATTTCATTTACCTTCATTATTTAAAGAAGTTCTTTTCTTTTTATTATATTACTAGATGGTACCCGTCAAGATTTGACGGTAAATAACTTGAATGTTTCATTAGAAAATTCTTGAATTTTTAATGAGTTGCTATTAAATCAATTATTGAAATTGTGACAAATTTCTATATTGCATAAGTTATTCCTATTTCTTTGAAGCAATAGACGGTACTGTCAGCCAAACCTATTCAAAGAAGTCACAGAATTTTAACAGTATAATTTACAACCAATTATGCTTCTTTTTTACCAGAAATTTAACTAAAAATAGTGGGTAGAGGAGCATTTATTTTTATTTAATATGGTCTCATTTTTTTTTTTCGAAAAAATAACAGTATTTATTTTTATTTATTTATTATGATTTTTTAACTTACATGACCATTAAAACCTGCCATGAATTTTAGTTTTATCAGTCTCATTCTCTAAAAGCCCAAATTTGAAACTTGGTGCAGCGTATAATTTTTATTACTTAAATTTTATTTTACATTTTTATACATTTTTTAAATATTAAACCATGGATATAAAGGTCATTTTTTTATAGTTCTTATATGAATATTGTTCTTTCTTTCCGTTTTCTTTTTTTTAAGGAAAAGAAAGGCAAACTTTTCTTTCTGACACGCACACATACATTCTTGATAATGGCCAGAAGATATAACAAAAATTGTAGATCAGCTCAATTTATTTAATTGATAATTACATTAAAAATATTTTAACTTAAATATTTTAAATATCAAATTATTATTATTTTAAATATTGTTCAGTGTTAAATTTTATTTAATTATAAAGCATTAAAATAATAATAATAAAATAAAAATCATATAACTTCTCCTCCTAATAAAATATGTCATTCTTGAAATAACTTATCGCGAAAAAATATCACAGAAATCATTTTGCCAGGCGTTGGGCTCAAACCTGCTATCCACTACAAAATATCGGACCTTTAAACTGTTGCTTTAGACAGCTCAGCAACCGAGTACTCTAAATTGAAGAGGGTTGATGCATATGCAGGTGTCCGGAAATGGGTCTACTTAAAATTTTACCTTTGCGTTTTAATATATATGATAGTTTTATAGTATTTTTAGGTTTTAAAAACTGAAGAGGAATAGATGTTATGCATCGTAGATTAAATAAGGCAGTTGTTCGAGTTGTAATACGGCATCGGAATGCTTAAGCCTAACATATCCGAAATAAAATGGCTGATTTTAACGAAAATTTATCAATATCCGGATGAGTTCACTCCGGAAGCGTTATACATTTCGCTCTATGATATATATAATATTGAAAGATTGTCATTGGCATTTTTTCTTTAATGAATATTTATGATCTGTGTTACTGTAAATAAATTTATTTAAACAAATCGGACTATTCATCATATACTTGGAGTATACAGGGTGTCCATTCTCAACTGTGCCCAATGGCTAAATCCTAAACCGTTAGTCATAGACATATAGTACCAGTTGCAAAAATGTTTTAAATGAGGTAAAGAAATATTTTAAAAGCGATTTTGGTCAATAAAAACATTTTTTTTAAAATTACGAAATTTAAATTTTTATACGGTCCCCCGGTCTATAAGTTATATTTAGTAAAATTTTCCTGCTACACTGACAAGTAAGATAAAAAAAATGTTTCGTTATACTACGATTAAAATTGACCGAGTAATAGCCGCTTAAAGTTGGAGCATATTTTTTGCTGCAAATTAGGGGTCATTCGCAAATTTAGTAAAAATATAATTTCGTCAGATATATTAAAAAAAATGGTTGAGAGTAAAATTAACATTGCAATATAAATTTGGATTCTTTAATCATTCTGACATTTAAATCCAAAATATACAATTTGTAATAAATATATACGAAGGAAGAATCCCCAGAATTTTTGTTAAATAAAATGATGAAAATTAACATCCTCAATTTTTTACAAAATGATACATATTTTGAAATGTTATTAGATTACACTAGCCTGCAAATGTTGGGTTATGTGATGCTTTTTAGTTTTTGATATTTCATTCTTATGTATTCTGTACCACTGAATACCGAAAGTGACCTTCATTTTTTACCATCACGTAAGGATTTTTTGCATATCGTAAATTTTAAAGTTAAAAAAAAAATAAAAAAATAAAACAAATGTGATTGTTGTCTTTTTTACTTCTGATAATTGATTTTTATGTACTTTTTTACCGCTGAATCCGAAAATGACCTTCATTTTTACCTATCATGTCAGGATTTTATGCAAGTTGTAAATTTCAAAGTTAAAACTGAATCTTCACCCCCCCCCCCACTTCCCATCGAACCCCACAGCTGTTTATGTGTATGAATCCCAGTCTAAGCCAAAAAATTGAATAAATTATAGAATTAAATAAAATTAAATTAAATAAAAAAAGTTTTACATCTGTTTTACAGCATCAGATTTTCGCTATATCTTAACTTTGGAATTTATGATTTGCAAAGAAATTCTAACGTGATGGTTAAAAACGAAGGTCATTTTCAGATACAGTGCAAAAAAGTACATAAAAATCAATTATCAAAAGTAAAAAACACAGCCATCTCCTCTATTTCATAGTATCCTATTTTTGTTATTTTTTAACTTTGACAATTTATGATTTGCGAAAAATCCTGATATGATTGTTATAAATTATGGTAATTTTCGAATTCATGGCTAAAAAATACGCAAAAGTTAAAAAACACAACCATCGTAGACTTGTGTTATCTAATCTAAAACCTTTTTTTTTAACTTCTTGGCGGTAATTCATCCAAATTTTTTTAAGTTATCCTGTAAAATAAGTATAAGTGGTAACCACCGATATTTATAATAATATTAGATTGTCATCGAATTTACGTCAGTATGCAAAATTTAATCTCGATCGTATATTTCAAAGTGAGTTAAAGTTCGAGTACAAATTTTGAACTGGAAAAACATACATATACGATCGTTGAAGTTAAATAAAAACAAATTAATTAAGTTAAATCAATTACGTTAAATAAAAATAACATAATTTTTATTAAAAGATATCATGAAAAGAAACTGTCGGAAATCCTTAGAAAATAAAACATATGTTAAAATACAATTATTTTAGCCAATCTGAAACTTAATTAAAGTTAGCTCAATCGTAATACTTGTACATTTTTTATTTTTTTTCTAAGCGCAGTTACACATGAAATAAGTTCTTCGAATACTTTAAGCACTTGGTATATGATCCCTCAAACTATGGCCGAGGTAATTTGTGTTCAGATGCAAAAAGTGGTATAAGTCATGCATTTTTAAAGTTTCATAACTCGGTCATTTTTAGAGTTAGGTGAACGGCTCTTGTTTTTGTCTTGTCAGTGTAATAGGAATATTTTACTAAACATAACTTATAGGACCGGGGCACAGTATAAAAATTTAAATTTCGTTTTTTAAAAATATTTTATTGACCCAAATCACTTTTATAATATTTCTTTACCTCATTTAAAACATTTTTGCAATTGGAACTATATGTCTATGACTAACGGTTTGAAGAAACATACGAATGTACAAGTATTTACGTATGAAGTTAAAAACTATGTAACGGAAATATTAAAATAATGTAAATACGATTTTTTTTCTTCTTTGCTATTATTTTAATTAAAGAAATCAGTTGATTGAAACTATTTTAAGGATACATTTAAAAAATTAATTACTATAGAAAAAAATAAGTAATCCAAAGAACACATAAATAATGCATTAAAATTCATCTCCATATTGTCAGTGAAATTTTCAATGCATTCTTAAATCTGTTATTTTATATTTTTCAAATTATGTTTCTCTTTATGAATAATCAGATAAACACGTTATCATAGACACACTTTGTTTATTGTTTAAAAATTTAATATTTTATATGGTTATTCATTAGAATCCCAATCTCCTATTGCAGGAAGAACTATTTTTTTTCTGAAAACATTTTAAAACTATTTGACAGAAAATATTTTTTATGGAAAGACTAATATAATATATAGTCTAATATGATATTTTTAAGGAATATATTTTCATTTTTGTATTTTTTACAGATTTTGAAAAAAAGTTAATTTTTCACTTTTCAACCATCTAAAATAAATTTCATAAAAAAGGAAATAAATTCTTCAGTTTTTATACAAACGAGGTGGACCCAGTCGATTTTCGACGAAAGAAAATGTTTAAGAAGGAACTGCTTCACGGCTTTTTAATAAACCTACAAAATTAGTTACAATAAAAAATCTTATATTGGTTATTCTAACTCCCAAACAAATATTATTTTAACCTATAAGTTAAAAAAAAAATACTATTTCTATAAAACTCAGTTGTCCCAATCATTAAAATTAAACTTTAATCGTATATGTAATCAGTAAAATATAATAAAGATCAGTTATTATGATGAAGTTACCAATTGAGACTCTTATGCTTGGTATTTCGGAATTGTTAAATTAAAACCCTACACCATTTTCCCAATCTCATAATTTTCATAAGAATCTGTTTATTAGGCGTAAATTTCCAACCAAAACGTCATGACTGACGTCATAATGCAAGCGTCTGACGCTCCAAACGAACTGTTGCTATGCGTCATTTCTATTGAAGTATAAATCGTAGAAGAAATTACTACTGCATATCAAGTATTAAAACACATAAATGTGAGATATATATATATACGATATATAGCTATGGTATAGAAAGAAAATAGAAAATACAACATAGCAACCGTTTGTTTGTCAAAAATATCGTGTACCTAATGATAGCTCCATGTTTTATAATAGCTCCATGTTTTATCAGAAATCATTCATTTGTATTTTTTCAAAATTCGGAAAGTATTATTACACACGGATTAATAATATTGCATTCTTTAAGCTTTCTCATACGAATTAGGTAAATGTGGAGAAAATATGTCACACATATATTACTTAAAATACATTTTTGTAAAAATAAAGTTTCGCATTGTTCGTAAAGTAAGTTTGCAATAAACTAAAAATCAATTAATTGATAAATAAAACCGAAATAATACCGAAATTCACCGGATTTTATAACAAATGATGTTCTTTACATAGCACGTATTTAAATTTCAATTATTTTTTCACTTTTCATGAGAAAATGGCAACAAAAAGATACAATAATCTACTATTTTCCTTTTACTTTTAATAAAAACGGAGTATTTAAGATTCCATGATTACAAAATTGGTACTAAAAACTATAAAAAATAAAACCTCAAAAATAATTTGAGATACAGCTTTCCAACAAATTCTATTTAAAAGTAGATATTTTGTCCTATACGACGGTGTAAAAATTGAAAATGTGCGATGTTTAAAAGTTTAAAAATTTGCAGTAGCGAAAATTGCAAAACCGAAATTTCTTTCAAATTTCAAAGTGTTGTCATTATTAGAATGACATCAGCTTTACCCACATATATGATTGGCCTTTATAATATAACTATACAGTGCAAATTTAAAGCCAACATTTCATCTAACAACACTTTCTAAACCCAAAGTAAGCTCAATTCATCAAGTAATCAAGCAAACATAGACATGTTTCCTTTGAATGCTCCCATAATGCGAGCCTTGGGAGCATGTCCTATCATTTATATTCCATTTTTAGCAAGCAAGCTTTCATAAAGAAAGCAATGGGAATCCACACATTGCTTTCTTTATGGCAGAAAGTGCAAAGCAACCAATTAAACCTCTTGAAGAAAATTGGTGACTTGAAGATCATATGACTATTTTATACAGTGATTACTAATTGTGTTTAAAAGCTTTTAAATCGGATTTTTAAGAACAGTATCGTGCTTCAGTGTCGCGTGAATGTGGATATGTAATGTTATTTGAAAAGAATAAAAAATAACCTATTTGAAGAAGGTTACATTTATTTAAACCCACCAATAGTGTCTTTAAAAATGACGTTCAACTTAATATATATATATATATATATATATGGTTAAAAAAGTAATAATACCTTGTCTCGTTTCAACTATAACAAAAAAATGCATAATTAGACTGTGAGTGAAAGTAAATTAAGATATTACTAAAATATTACAAATGGATTTTTGTATTTTCTTGTAACATGAAACTGAATATAATAATATGAGGAAATAGTAAAGCATTATTTTTAGCAGCTATCTTTGAATTACACTTACATAGGCAGATTCATATATGATTTACCAAAAAAAAAGAAACAAAATATTTTCCTTAATTCCGGATTGTTTCATATTATATTAAATGTATTTTGTGAGAATTTTAAATATTTATCTTTAAATACATAAATAACTCTTGCTACAAAGGTAATGAAGGTAATATAATTTCATTTCAATAAATTAAAATATCAGGATTTGGCAATAGTAACGTGAATAGTATTTAATACGAACACTATTTAAGTCTCGTACAATAAAATGAGAAATTTCTTAACTTGCTTTATAATAATAACTGCTATAGTCGAAACACATAATCATAAAATTAAATAAAAACATTCAGGAGTATGTAGAGATGTAAAACACACAAACACAAACATATATATATATATATGTGTGTGTGTGTGTGTGTGTGTGTGTGTGTGTGTGTGTGTGTGTGTGTGTGTGTGTGTGTAATGCAATATAAGGTTACACCAGAGTTGTCCCTTGTACATTGGCCTCCAAAAGTTAAGGTACCGGGACTGGATGCTTTTGATTGCACACGTTTTGTCAAATATCTACCATCATTATTGGCGAATTGTTCTTGAACTTCTAGAATGTAAAGAAGATGTTTTATTTTATATTTATCGGTGAAGATTTATCGAGGGGTACAATTAGGGGGTTAATAATAAATTTAATAATAAAATAATATTCGCGATCACCTATGTAACAGAAAAGGTTGTAAATGGTTTGTCACTGTAGTAAATGACTATTTGGGTCCTGTTCAACGTCTGTATGCATTTGTGTAAGCATCGCACTCATATTCGTGAAGATGTTAACAATTTTGTGAAAAATTCAAATTTTTTTTGTTTATAGCATACAGAGTTTTCAACCAAATTTAACACAATTTTGCAAAAACCCGACAAAGAACAGTAGCCACAGTATACTGCAATTAAAACATGAATATATTGAATATTTGATGAGATATGGAAATTTGTATGAAATAATTTTTAACTGCGCATGCGTGGAAGATCCTAAAATTTTTATTATATAATTTGGTTGTCAGCTATTTAGGGCAACTTATGAGCCCAGTCAAATATCGCGTAAATTTACAAAGATAGGGCCGATATAGTGAGTTGCTTCCTAAAAATAGCTTTATTATAAGGGATTTTCCACAACTTTTCAATCAGCTCACTATATTTTTTTAAAATTTCGCAACATTTAACTGGACTTTTTATAGATGTTGCCCCAAAATACTGACTACCAAATTATGAAATAAAAATTTTGAAATATTCCGCGCATGCACAGTTAAAAATTATCTCATAAAAATTCCATATCTCATCAAATATTCAATATATTCATGTTTTAATTGCAGTATACAGTTGCTACTATTCTTTGGCAAGTTTTCGGAAAGTTGTGTTAAATTTGGTTGAAATCTCTGTATGCTATAAACAAAAAACTTTTGAGTTTTTCACAAAAACGTTAACCTCTTCACGAATATGAGTGCTATATTTACACAAATGCATAGAAACTTTGAACAGGACCCAAATAGTCATTTACCACAGTGACAAACCATTTCCATCCTTTTCTGTTAGATAGGTGATCGCAAATATTAATTTATTACTAGCCCCCTAATTCTACCCACCGATAAATCTTCATCGAGAAATATAAAATCAAACAAGTTTTTTACATCCTACAAGCTCAAGAACAATTCGCCAATAAGGCTGGCAGATATTCGACAAAACGTTTGAAATTTTAAAATTATATAAAACAATTTTCAAGTATAATTATTAAAATTCTAATATGTGTAGTTAATTTCTAATATGTCTGCATAAATTTTTTTCCAGGATGGCAAAAATGAACATTTTATTATGTTTTTTCTAACTGCAATCGCATTTACGCTGACGGAAATATCACGCGCTTCGTTTCAACTTGGAGAAAGGTTCAACACCTATTTAAAGCAAAGGTTCCCACTAGGGGAACATGTTATATTTTCTAAACGGTTACAGTTATTTAAAAAGATTTCTACTATTTCATAATAGAGGGCAATTATCTATTTAAAAAATATATTTAAACTCTATTTATTTAACGTAGTTTAGGGCATTCAATGGGTTTTACAGAAAATTATTATTATTATTATTAAAACCCAAAATATATGATTTCTTATACAATGTCCAAAATATATGTCCAAAATTTATACATCAGTAGAAATAAAAAATAAATAAAACAAAAATCAGCCGTCTAACTTTTTTTATAATTAAAATTTTCTTAATAAATTAGTCGTAAAAATGCCGAATTATGTGCAAACAGCTTCCGATATTTAAATAAATGTTCATTATTTTCAGTTTTATACATTATAATTAAGTTTGTTTGATGTATCGCTAACTATCCATTCTGTAAGACTAGAAAATTTGTTTTGTTTTGTTAAGTTATATTTTCTGTATCTCCCTAGTAAAGTATTTTTTTTTTATTAAAAAAATCTAATTATTTTTTAAGTTAATTTTACAAATTAGTTATTAATGAAAAATCGAAATTAATCATAATACAGCATGTAAGAAAATAAATCTTCAGATAAATTTATACCGAAACACGTCTAATTAGTCTTCGTGTAAATAAATATAAAATACGCTTTCCTTATTTATGTTCATATTATATTTACAGCTAATTAGTCATTTTCTTTTACTTATTAATAAATCCGACTCCCTAATTATGTTATATTTAAAAATATATATTTTTTAATTATTTAATATTTTAATAATTGAATTAGTAGAAAATGCATATGAGAGAAAAATAATGCATGAAATAAATGTATTTAATCGGTTTTTTTTTTTTCTTTTTACAATATTTTTTCTTAGAATAGAATAGGTATTCATAATGTTATTTTATGTAACTTCTAATCCCTTGTTAATCTTCTTTTAATTACGAAATTGCAAAATCAGTGTTTAAAACATCTATGGAAATATAGATAACTACGTTTCTCATATGTTTCTACATTGATATGGGAGAGTAGCCAAATTTGGACAGCCGCTTTAATTGGACCGTTGTCATTCTGCCCTTAATTAAAGGAAGAGACGTCATCTGCCGCTGAAATCCAACTCATCAGAATGACGTCGTTTATTATTAGAAGAAGCACTCGCCTACCACGTGCTGTTTTCAGATAATTTAAAAAAAAACTAAAGTTAGCTGTTTTGATCTAATTTTTCCCTACTAAACGTAAGTGAATACTTTAAAAATGAGGTAAGTTGTTATGTTTTCATATACATATCTAAATTCAATTGCTTATTGCGTCTATTTTTCACGCGAATTTGTTTGATTTCATTTTTATTCTTAGTCTTGAGATTATCTGTTTTTTTTTTAATTGCGTTGTTGCTTTAATTAGACCAATTTAAGTTGCTTAAATTGGACCAAATATACGATCATAAATTTGAAAAGTAAGTAATGAATTCCGGGGGCGGTACGCTTTGCATTTTTTCCTTTTTTTTTTTATAATGGATTACTATCTGCATGCAAGTATTTTTTTATATCTGGACTAATTTCTTTATACAGTTTAGGCCTTTATAAAAATTAAAATATTTTTTCATGTTTATGCAATAACTTTTGTTTGCAATTTCTTTTATCTTGTATGCATTTGTATTTATTTTCTTTAAATTCTTTATTCCTATGGCGTATTTGGTTTACAGAGTTGAATTCAAACATTTTCCTACTCAAGGATATTTGCGATTCCATGAGAAGGGGAGGGTTAGGCTTTTTACAATTCTGGAGGGTGGGATTATACTTTTTTTCCATTAAAACGCATAAAATCTCTATCCTTCCGGTTGGAGTGGTTATGCCAAGGCTCCGGGGGGAGAGATCCCAGAATTCAACACTTTTTGAATATATAATGTTTGCGTTTGATTAATCGTAGCCATTTTTTTTTCAATAGGGCATATTTTTTAAACACTTTTTAATATAATGTTGAAAACGACACAGACAGACTGTCTGGAAGAGAAACAGCCGTGACAGCAAAAGCTCTTAGAGATATAGGAAACGAAAAGGAGACAGTAAGCTGTGAAGAAATTTACCTGAAGGAAGGCTGCAGCTACAAATCTCCACTCAAAAGCAAAAAAATCATAAGAAATGCTATATCTCTTGCTAAATTCAATTAAATCAAAGTACAGAAGGAACCAAAAACCAGTTGTGTTAACATCTTCGCCATATGAAGTAAACCTTGATACTTAAAAAACCCAACAAAAATAACGACAAAAAGGAGGCTCTCAAAGCACAAAAGCAATTGAGACATCAAGTCTTAAAAAAATAGGCGTTATGCAATTGGAAAGAAAATTACGTAAGGGAAGAACTACAAACTTAATGTAAAGAAAACTTCAGTTGCAAAAAAAAAAAAAAAAAAGTCTGATAATTCAGAATCTAAAAAGAAAAATCTAGACAGTGATGATTGGTTTTGCCTAATTTGTAAGAAAAATAAAATAGCAGAAATGACCCAGTGTTCAGATTTCCAAATACGGTTCCATGTTGTGTGCGCTGGAAAAGAAAATCAATAAACGAAATTCATGTATAAGCTTTACATCACCCCTTACATGATATTAAAGTAACTGGCAATTAGATCCATAATTTCTATTCATAATTACTGATAACTTTGATTTATATGTTGAATACATTTTGATTTAAATCAGTTACTCTTATTTTCCGACATTTAATTTCATTATGTTTCGTTGCTGTTATTTTGTTTGATTGTTTCATTAATCGCAAACTTTGCTTTTAATAAAATTAGTTATATTCTCTAGTCATTAAAACAACCTGATATTGTTTGATACAATTTAGGGAACTGGGGTCCTACTTAGGCGACCAGTTGCTGAATTTGGACCACTTTTGACAAAATTTTCAAATTAAAATGAAATTTAAGATTTTCAAAAAGAAATTGATCTAAAGATTTATTTAGTTAGCAGATGAATATATTGACCCTGTGTAGTGATGTTTTGTAGATATTCCAAAAATTAAGTGAGTTATACCTGAAAACAAGTGAAGTGGTCCAAATTCGGCTACTCTCCCCTATTTTAAAACATTTAGTATACGTTTAATACTACTAGATTTTTATATTTGTTTTATGATAAAAAATGGAACAAAATGAATAATAAGTACAGTAATATAAATATTAATATGAATGGAATAATTTATGTTTTTAACGAGTCGTGACATTTTTCTACCTGAAGCAATATTTGCAAAAAAAAAAAAAAAAAAAAGATATCTAGAAAAAAGGACTTCTGCTTTTTCAGAATTTAGTCTCGTCCCCGATAAAATACATACATACATACATATATATATATATGTATATATATAGATATATAGATAGATAGATAGATAGTATAAAGTATAATTCAGTTTGAAGACATAAAACGCACGCTTTTATTTTACATAAAATGACGCCATTTGCATCCGCTGAAGAATTGCACATTTACTATCCGGTCTTAAAGAACATCTATATAAGGGTATGCATCGGACGTCACTATCGCAGAATAACACACAAATCCAGCAAAAAAAAGCGATGTGGTTATTAAATAAACTACACATAAAAAAGGATCTAATGATTCATATATTTGTAATATTAATATAGATACATAAAATTAAATATACAATGGTTTTCAAAATTGTGGACATTTTTTGAAATTTTCATGTTTTATAAGTTTGTGTGCTTATCCTCTTCAGTTCTGAGTACCCAAATGTGTACTTCGGTTCGTTTCTTTATAAAAACTAAAGATATTGTTTTATTTTTTTTTATTTTTTTATTTTTTATTTTTTGACATTTTAACTCAACTTCTACATAACTGGATGTTTTTGCTTTAAAATTAAAGCAATAAATGACAGCACCAATTCTAATTGTCTCATACAATAAATGATATTTTTATCTGAGTTTTCAAAATGCCTCGAAGAGGCCGTACCCAAGAATGTAAGTAATTTTCATAACTATTTAACTGAAATGCTTTTCAAAATAAAAAATAAATAAATAAATAATAGCTTTTGTAGATTATTCACTTATTAGAGACCTTTATTTTTCTATTGTGCGAATTCAGTTAATTGATAATTAAATTGATATTTTGGGTGTTTATTAATTTTAAATTCCTATTTGCGAACTGAAATTACTAGCTCACTAAAGTGGCATTTTCCGAAAGAAACTTTTGTCTGTCATCTATGATGCCATTTTGTTTTGCAAAAGTAATGAATGAGTATTTAGAGTATTATTTGAACTTCTGGTTTCAAGAGGTTATAGAATATATTAATTTTTACTTAAATACAAATGTGTATATATCGAATTCAAGGATATTTAATGAAAAATTTAATAAAAAAATAGAATTAAAATATCCTCATTACAAAAAATGTTACATTTACTTCTTCCTAGCGAATCACAATGATTGTTCTGAGAACCAATCAAATTTGATTAACTAAACTGTATTGTATGTTTTGATTTGTAAAAGCGGTATTTTGATGGGATGAATTTCGCATAAGGATGAATACTAGTGTAACTAAATATAATAAAGTTTTTTTTTTCTATTTTTCTTTCTTAATGCAAATAATTTAAAACAATGTCATCAACAACAAGACCTGATTGGACACGCACAAAAAGAAGCAAAATTGTATATTGAGAGAAAATGGTCTCTCTTATGCTGAAATTGCTAGACAGGTTGGTGGATAAGTCACTTTATTTGGCGTACGAAAGTTGTGCTTACGTTATGTTGAAACTAAATCAGCTATAAATATGGCAAGATCAGGCCGAAAAAAATGCACAAGTGCTTCTGGCGGTAGAAAGATAGAAATGACGTGCCTGGAAATAGAAGAATTTCGTGAGATCATGTTAGATGCGAAATAAATGCAATGGGTATTTCAGTTAGTTCAAGAACAATAAGGAGTAGATTAGCAGGTTTTGAACTAAAAGGTACAATTCCGAGGAAAACACCATTTTTAAATCTTCAGCAACGCAAGAAACGAGTTCAGTGTGCAAAATATCACATTAATTGGTCAGAAAATCTGTGGAAGCAAATAATCTGAAGCGATGACAGTAAAATGTCGCTCTTTGGTAGTGACGGGCAAAAATATGTCAGGCATAGAGTAGGGGAAGAGCTGCATCCTGATTGCATTGAAGCAACTACCAAGATCCCAACAAATGTCATGATTTGGGCATATATGTGCACAGATGGTGTGGGCCGCATTCAAGTGATTGATAGCTTTCTGAATGCAAAAAATACATCGAAACTGTCCTGGAACTAAAATTGCTGCCTTCCATCAAGGATCTATTACCCAATAACGTAGCATTTACCTTTCAGCAGGATTATAATACATTCCATACCGCAAAAATATGCAAACAATGGTTTAAAAATAAAAGCATACCATTATTATCCTTGCCAGATAACAGCCATGATCTGAATCCTATAGAAAATTTGTGGGGATGTTTTAAAATCCTTGTACCAAAAAAGCGTCCATCTAATAAAACGCTACTTATTGAAACTATAATTATTTCTTGGCAACATGTGATTAAACAGGACGGACGCTAAAACTATTTATCTCAATGAAAAGACGCTGTGAAGCTATAATATAAAACAAGGGTTATCCTGCTAAATAGTGAATTTGCAAGTTTAACTTTAAAATACAGTAGCGCTCAAAAGTATTTTCACAACCTTATATTCTCTCTTATTTTATTTAATATAAAAATGTAAAAGAAAATATATTCACTATAATTGAGAACACTATGACTGCAGTTATTCAAATGTATCAAGTTTGAACTTGTTTGTTTACATTCGACGCCACCGAAGAAATATGACTCCTCCTTAGCTCAAAAGTATTTTGACAATTAGTTTTCATTTAATTGTTGAAAGTGTCAGTGGCTCTATAGCTTCGATTAGTGTTTATATCGAATTATTGTGATTATTTTTAAATGCCGAAATGTAAAAAATATTGAAGTGATTATAGAAAAGCCGCTGTAAATGCACTTAAGAAAGGTAGACTGCAAGCAGAATTAGCTCGTTCTTTTAACTGGTCTCGGCAACTTGTTATTACACGGAATAAAGTTTTTAATAAACAGAAATACATCGAAAATAAGCCTCAAAGTGCCCATCCGAAAAAAAAAACAAATTGCAATGTTGACAGTATTATAAAAATGATATCTAAAAGTGATTGTTGTAAGTCCGCTGTAATAATAAAAAATGAATTGAAATAAAATTACTTCATAGAAATACACATTTCATTAGTCAAACGACGCCTAAAGCTCTATGGTTTGTATGGCAGAAGACCAGCAAAAACACGTTTGTTATCTACTAAGAATAGGAAGGCTAGAGTTGCATTTGTAAAACGGCATAACACTTTAAGGGGCAAAGCAATTTCATTGCTAAAGTGTAGAAATTAATTATTGATACCGGAATTTTGTTTTAAAAAAATTCGGTTTATTATGTGTGTGAAATATAGCTTTTACTTATTTACAAATAAATTTGATTTCAAATTACGGTGTCAGTCATTAAATTCAACACTTTAGCAATGAATTGCTTTGCCCCTGAAAGGGTAATGCCGTTTTACAAATTCAACTCTAGCCTTCCTATTCTTAGTAGATAACAAACGTGTTCTTGCTGGTCTTCTGCAATGTAAACCGTAGAGCTTTAGGCGTCGTTTGACTGATGAAACGTGTATTTCTATGACATAATTATCTTTCTATTCATTTTTTATTATTACAGCGGACTTACGACAATCACTCGTAGCTATCATTTTTATAATACAGTCAGCGATGCAAGTTTTTTTTTTTCGGTTGGCCACTTTGAGGCTTATTTTCGATGTATTTCTGTTTAATAAAAAATTTATTCCATGTAATAACAAGTAGCCGAGACCCCTTAAAAGAACGAGCGAATTCTGCTTGCAGTCTACCTTTCTTAAGTGCATTTACAGCGGCTTTTCTAGAATCACTTCAATATTTTCTACATTTCGGCATTTAAAAATAATCACAATATGTCTATATAAACACTAATCGAAGCTATAGCGCCACTGACACCTTCAACAATTAAATGCAAACTAATTGTCAAAATACTTTTGAGCTAAGGAGGAGCCATATTTCTTCGGTGGCGCCGAATGTAAACAAACAAGTTGAAACTTGATACATTTGAATAACTGCAGTCATAGTGTTCTCAATTATAGGGAATATATTTTCTTTTACATTTTTATATTAAATAAAATAAGAGAGAATATAAGGTTGTCAAAATACGTTGGAGCGCTACTGTACAATGGGATCTAAGATAGATGTCATTTTTGGTAAGCGAGACATTTTTGGAATGCCGATATTTTAATTATGTCCTGGAACTGACGAAACGTATACGTCTGATTTCATTCACATTACCTAATGTATTTATTTTGTTTAAACGTTGATTTTTGGTGATTTAGAGATTGTCAGCATTTAACAGTACAAAGGTACATCCGCTTTGTTTTACGGGTGGCTTATATAACGGAACGTTCTTTTTAGAGACGACGCTTTAATTGCTGGCCGAAAGAAATAACATATCTGAGGCTAAAGAAAAGTTTCAGGAACAAGTGTTTTAGGAAAATATTCTTATAAAGAGAAACTTATTTGATAAATCACTTGTGGACACGCATCGTGGACAAGAAACTCCTTGCATGGTCATTCCGTACAGTGCCTATATTTATTAAGTTATGCACATATTAGAGAATTTGCTTTCACGCTTGAATTTCACATGGAGACTATCATTGATTTTCAGTTGGCATCTCCGTTAACGGGAGGTGCATGGCGACGATTTTGTGTAAATTGCCCAAATTTAATCGTGTCTGTAAACTCTAAAAGATTTTATTAGATTAATGGAAGGCTTCTAACTTTTAGGCTTTTTCCTTACCGCCAAATAGTTAATAATGCATTTTGACTTATTAAATCATTAAAACCAGCGATGAAAAATAACAGAACTTTATTTTAAAAGTTATTGCTAATATAAAAAGAGTGAAAGTTGGAAGATAAGCATTAGTTAAAGTGCATGGTAGGAGGGATGTTAGTTATGATCACCTAGACCAATTAAATGGTTTCTTCCAATGCGTTGTATCCCAGAATCACGTGATAATTGATGTTGTATTGGATAACCACCTTCACATGCCAAGTCTAATTCTAAATTTTCTAAGAACTAAGAACTTTTTTTTTACATTAAGTCTGTAAATTTAAGCATAGTATTTTACTTAATATTTAAACACAGTTTACTTATATATTTTTGTATATTACGTATGTTAAAATAATACATATCCTTCATTACCAAATTGATTTTTTGACCAGTTCTATTTATATAATATTAATTTTACACATATTGTAATATCAACTTATAAATAAAAACAAATATTAGCCTATCAACTGACAAAAAACGACAATAATAGTTATTGTGAAAATCAGAAAGATTAATTTGTTTTATGTACATTTATATTTACACAAACTTTCCATAGGTATTTACTGCTGTATATGCATGTATATGAGCTAAGAAGGAGTCATATTTCTTCGGTGGCGCCGAATGTAAACAAACAAGTTGGAACTTGATACATTTGAATAACTGCAGTCATAGTGTTCTCAATTATAGGGAATATATTTTCTTTTACATTTTTATATTAATTAAAATAAGAGAGAATATAAGGTTGTCAAAATACTTTTGAGCGGTACTGCACAATGGGATCTAAGATAGATGTCATTTTTGGTAAGCGTAACATTTTTGGAATGCCGATATTTTAATTATGTTTTTTAAATTAAATTATACATTAAATTTCCTTGAATTCGATATATAAACATCGCCATATAAGTGAAATTTATTATATTCTTCAAGAACATAAATTTATAAAACATGAGAATTTCAAAAAATGTCCACAATTTCGGCCACCACTGTAGTTCGTAATAGATGCATGTTTTATCAGAAATGATAAATTTATAATTTTGCAACATAACAAGTGTTTTAATTAGATTTTTTTCAGTTGTTAAGGGGAAATGGAAACCAAAATATATAATAATATACTATTTTCCAAGTATATTTTTCCTTTACATTCTACAGCAATGGAGTACTTCAGTTGCCAATACAAAAAAAAAAAAAAAAAAAAAAAAAAAAAAAAAAAAAATTGAGTTTAAAACTGCAAAAGAGATTATCATTAAATAAAACAATAAATACATACTCCTCTAGATTTATACTTTTATGAAATTGTTCATATTCATAGATTTAAAAACTCCTTGGTTAATGATTTGTCTAGTGTACCTTACATCTCAAATTTCTGGGTGGATTTGTTATGTGAAGAAGCTTCACTTCCGCTTTGAATTCATTTGTTGCTGAAACTTGATGGTCTTTCGATGCTGTGTTTACTGATATTTGGGTTTTAGCCTTGGATGCAGTTGGCGGGATGCTGTTTTTATACATAGATTTTATACACTGATGATGTGAGTCCTGGAACTCGCGAAACGTATACGTCTGGTTTCATTCACATTACCTAATGTATTTATTGTGTTTAAACGTTGATTTTTGGTGATTTAGAGATTGTCAGTATTTAACAGTAAAAAGGTACATCCGCTATGTTTTACGGGTGGCTTATATAACGGAACGTTATTTTTAGAGACGACGCTTTAATTGCTGGCCGAAAGAAATATCATATTTGGGGCTAAAAAAAGTTTCAGGAACAAGTGTTTTAGGAAAATATTCTTATAAAGAGAAACTTATTTGATAAATCACTTGTGGACACGCATCGTGGACAAGAAGCTCCTTGGATAGTCATTCCGCACAGTGCCTATATTTATTAAGTTGTGCACATATTAGAGAATTTGCTTTCACGTTTGAATTCCACATGGAGACAATCATTGATTTTCAGTTGGCATCTCCGTTAACGGGAGGTGAATGGCGACGATTTTGTGTAAATTGCCCAAGTTTAATCGTGTCTGTAAATTCTAAAAGATTTTATTAGATTAATGGAAGGCTTCTAACTTTTAGGCTTTTTCCTTACCGCCAAATAGTTAATAATGCATTTTGACTTGTTAAATCATTAAAACCAGCCATGATAAATAACAGAAATTTATTTTAAAAGTTATTGCTAATATAAAAAGAGTGAAAGTTGGAAGATAAGCATTAGTTAAAGTGCATGGTAGGAGGGATGTTAGTTATGATTGCCTAGACCAATTAAATTGTTTCTTCCAATGCGTTGTATCCCAGAATCACGTGATAATTGATGTTGTATTGGATAACCACCCCAACAGGCCAAGTCTAATTCTAAATTTTCTAAGAACTAAGAACTTTTTTTTTACATTAAGTCTGTAAATTTAAGCATAGTATTTTACATAATATTTAAACACAGTTTACTTATATATTTTCGTATATTACGTATGTTAAAAGAATACTTATCCTTCATTACCAACTTGATTTTTTGTCCAATTCTATTTATATAATATTAATTTTACACCTATTGTAATATCAACTTATAAATAAAAACAAATAATACCCTATCAACTGACAAAAAACGACAATATTAGTGTAAAAATCAGAAAGATTAGTTTGTTTTATGTACATTTCTATTTACACAAACTTTCCATAGGTATTTACGGCTATATATGCATGTACAAACGCATTTCTAATTTAATGCATATAAATACTTATAAAACAAACAAGCTTTTCACAATATTTTGCTAACGTTACAATTTGGTAAAAGTCAACAGCTTTTCAAGAAAGCCAATGATTTTTTTTTTAAATACCAGCCTTTTCATCCCACGTAATTTTTTTTATATATAAATGTAATGCAGTCAACTTTATCCCAACGGAAAAAGAAAGGAAAAAAAAGAAATGCGGCCGCAGTATTTCCCATTAAAATTCACGAAAAAGATAATTATCATTATCACTTATTATGTTAGATGCGTTGTGGATAATATATATTTCCTATGAAAAATGTTTCCCGAACAAATGGAAAGTTTTACTGACATTTGTATTAATATAGCCTTACAAAGAAGATTAAATATTTCATCTGCACTACTAATATTTTAATATAAAGGATGAACAATTTCCAAAAGAGGAATTTAAGCGATTTTTTTCGTCATTAAGAGGAAAATATAAAATAAAAGTTTTTTATATGGTATAATAATACCTCATGAAGTCCGAATTTTTTTTAAGGTATTTAATTTTTTACCTGCTGGAGGTAAGCTGACATTGTAAGATCGAAAAGTATTATAATGAGGTATTAAGCAATTTTATATCGATGGAACAGTTTTTAGAGTTATTTTTCAAAATGTTGCACTTTTAAAATATTATCCTAGAGTTGAACTTTGAAACATTGACTTCAACATTCATTGACATTGAATTAATTTAAATGTCGGTCGCTAAAATAGAGTACATGATTATTTAGTGACGAACAGTTTCAATATTTCATAAAAAGTAAAGTAAGTAACTGGATGAATAAAAAATGGAGTATTTACTGTTGCAATTGACAGAGCAATGGAGAAAATATTTCAAAATAAATGACATACTAACCATATTCAAGTATAAAAAATAAAACTTTTTGAAAATTAATGTCAGTATTATTTCATTGTCATATGTTGAATACTATCGCGATTTTTATTTCATGTAGAGTGTGGTCATAAAAATAATGAACAACTAGGTGCCTAACCGCTCAACCAATGACATGGAAATGTCAGATATTGTTATTTGAAGTTTTGCGCTCAAGGTCGTTATTATTTAAAGCAATAGAGATCTCACAGTTCAATTACAGGGTGGAAATTGCGAAATATTTGAATAGAAACACCTACATCTTTCCTGCGCATATTCATCAGCGCATTGAAAAACAATAAATGGCGTTGGAACGATACTCGTAATGCAAAGAAGAGCATTGCAAAGGACAAGTGACAATACAGAGAAGAGCTGGATGGGTGCACTTTGCATATTTCACAGAGATAGATAGTATAACCATATATCACAGAATATCAAGTGCAATGCATTGTGTATGGAAAAACATTCACTAGTAGTATGGGAAGATTGTTTCTTCTATCAGGTATTTGAACGTGCCAACAAAATTACATTAACAGGGAAACAACGAGGTTAATTTGTCAATGTTGTTTTATCTGAACGTGGAAAATGTTGCGGAAGCAGTGCGAGTTCATCAGCAAAATCATAAGCTACGACGAGGCTCGTGTACCGTAAAGAGTGTACGCTTTTTGGGAGGAAATGAAGAAACTGGAACCACATTTGTTAGACTGCGGTTTACATGATCATCTGTTCCTGTTGAAGTCGTTCCAAAATGCGTAATATGAATACTACAGCGGATGGATCCTTATCGATTCCAGCACATCCAGATGTTGGAGACGAGTAAGAAAGTTTCGGCTTTACGAATTATTTTTTCATCAGATACGATGGAGATAGCAAGTGACGGTTGAGGCTATTTTAGATGGATAAGGTACATTTCTACTTAACTGGGAACGAAAACTCAAAGAAGTGAATTAACTGGGCTGGCAAAAATCCGCACGGTAACTCCTTTACACGGAGCAAAAGAGACTGTAAAGGATGACATCTCAAGCGATCTCGTTCTTGGTCCGCACTTCTTCGCACAGGTCACTTCTACTTGATGAAAGCGTGCGTGATCAAAAGAGCTCGGTCTGCAGAATTAGGTGATTCCTGAAATGCAGCAGTAATGAATAATCTTTAATTACATTGAGGATTATCTTTAATGACATTATATGGATGCAAGATGAAGATTTTTTGTAATAGAGTCGTGTCTCGTAACTTTGAATTTGTGGCCCCTGCGATCTGCAGACCTCACAATGATAGATTTCTAATTTTGGCTTTATCTCATATAGAAGGTATCTACATAAACTCCATGAGATTTTTCAGAATTGAAAGATGATATAAAACGTGAAGTTATACAGAATTTTCGTGTGATGTTACGTTTCCCATTGTTGCCAACAAACTCTCTCGTGCATGCTTTATTTTTTGCACATTTAAAAATGCATGCTACTAATAATTTTTCCATCTTCCCTCTAGTGATTTCCTTGATCCTTTAAAAAAGCTCTTCATTGGAATATTTTACGTCTCGAGTTGTCTTCATACGTGTATTGTTCCAACTCCATTTATCGTTTTAAAATGCGTTGATGAATCTGCGCAGGAAATATGTTGGTGTTTATCATCAATTTTTAAATACTAAAACCATAATCATTAGAATTCTATTCTTTTAAATGATCACTATTTTGAGCGTAAACACTCAAATAACAATACCTGAAAGTTCCTTTCGCTTAGTTGAGCCGTTAAACTTCTAGAGAATTGTTTGTTATGACGTCCTTGTATTTCTAATATGTAAACAAAAATAGTAAAATAATTATTTTTTTCGTATACGATGTGTTTTACTTTTACAAACTTGGGTTTTATGATTTTAAATTGTATACAATATGTAAGACCAGTTACAAATTATATTAAAAATAATAATAACATTATATGACAATAAAAAATAGTACTGTCCCTTAAATTGATTTCAAATTATTCAATTTATAGAAACAATGAAATGCTAAAAATGTCAGAAGTATTCAAAAATATCTTTCGTAAATTTCTTAACTTGTCAAAATGAATTCCATACACCTAATCTAACTTCTTATATTAAGTAGATGCATAATATGGAAACCTATCTAATTAAATTTTTACTTTTTTGGACATTTACATTCAAATATAACAAATTAAAATTTATCAGTATTCCCCAAAGAAAATACATTAGAATAAACTTTCATCCTGTGAATGAAATTGGGCCAAAAATCAATGCACTGACTTTTTTCTTCACCTTTATATCAATGACAAAAATTAATAGTTGCAATTACTTTTTCGAATATTTATGCTCAAATATAACAAATTAAAATTTCTCCGTATTCCCCAAAGAAAATACATTAAAATAGCCTTCCATCCTGTGAAAGAAATTAAGCCAAAGATCAATGCACTGGCTTTTTTTTTTATCCTTTATCCTTTTTCCCTATTCCATAAAATTACATCCCACTTCCGTCAGCCAATAGTAATTTCAATTTGATATATATTCATTTTAAGCTGATTGAAAAACATATTGTAAACATAATATTTATAAATAAAAAAATGCAATAAAAGTATTTATTTATTTTATACCATCATATAATAATAACTTAAATATCCCGTAATTTAAATTTTTTTAACGCGTACAAACAGTTACATACATTTTGAAAATATCGTATATATTAATAATTAGAATATGACCTGGAGCAAAATTATACGTATATTTTAAGTAGTTCATCTTATACTCTCTTGAACAAAAGTATAAGACCTTTGACGCTTTGTTAAATAATTAGGTGTCCGAAAAATTGTTGCCTCCAATTTTGTCAAACACATGATAAACTTTGCAGGGAGGAAATTCAGTGTAAGACTATTTATCTTCGTTATTTCAGATTTGCGTTAAAACTAACAATCTGGAAATAAGAGATATTCACGGTTCTTGACTATTTTTATAAGGAAAAATTTTCACGTGTATTAATTGTTTTTAACCGTCTACCTATGTATCTGTCACAATGAAAAAAAAACGGGTTCTCAAAATTGAGTAAAAAGTACTTATTTTTAAAAACGTCATTAAAAATTGAGATACGCTTGTACTTAGTTTTCATTCCATGGATATATTAAATATGAAGCGTTTATGTACTCATTTTTTATCCCATGTATGCATTCAAATATGGATTTCGAATGAAAATGCTTTCTGTTAAATATTCAAAACATTTTTTTTTCTTATTTTATGCAATCAGCTGTACTCATATAACTATTACAAGCAATTATTAAATTATACAGAGTATTTTAAAATAATTTAAAAGTGTTTGAAAATAATGCTCTTGTTATAAAAATATCAAGTAAAACAATATGTCCAAGATGGCCGATTAGTAATACGTGCGAAACTAAATTAAGGTACTGTGCTAAAAGCAGAATTCACTTTTAAAACGAAAATAAGTTAAATGGAACAAAAACATTTTTTCTTTTCAAAGAGTCCCCCACCCCTGAGATACTTTAGCAGAGATTAATGTAAAATTTTTGACATTTATTTCCTTCTAAGATAAGTCCATTTCGATTAACAAGAAACATTTAATTGATTATGTACTATGAAAAAATACAAAATTATTATGAAGATACGCTTTTCAATAATTTATATATGAAAAGCATTGTTTACAGGCACTTTTAAGTCATTTTAAAATACTGTACATAAATTAATATTTACAGAATGTATAGAATATTACACTAAATTAGAAAAAGAAATTATAGGATATTTAACAGAGAGCACTTACTTTCAATGCTGTCGGCGAAATATTGAAAATCCCATTCTTCTAACTCTTGTTTTCACGAATAAATCCATCTAACTTAGCACACAGACCCATCCGAATATACGCAGAACTGATAAACAACAACACAATATAACCTTACGCATTATAAAGAAGACACAGGATATAGTTCCTTCCGCACATTAAAAATGTTACATAATAACCTTGATTACATTCTTATATTACATTGTTTTCCTATTGAAGAACATGTGTTAAGCCGCCATGGATGAAATAAAGCACTTCAAAGTGCAAAATCATCGTTTCGTTTGAGTTTGATAAAATTTGACGTATCAAAACTGAGAAAGCATAGGTTAATTTTTGATCCAAACATACTCAATTCGATATGAGTACATCGATTTACACCTTTTTGAGTACTTCATTTTTTTTTCCGTGTGAAGTACATTTTTATAACAAACTATCAATATTCACTTTTAACTTATTTCTAACTAAAATATTTAATTCACCTTTATAACTAAGATATAAAGTTATTTCCATTTATTTAATGGTATTTGAGTACAGAAAAATAAATATCCATATATATATATATTTATATATATATATATATATATATATATATATATTGTAGAGAAAGAAACTGTCATTTCAAAACATACAAATTTCGAACGATTATTTAAATGTGTTATTTGAATGTATTGCATTACTTCTTATATTTTAATAACATTACAAGAAAAAAAAACTTTATATAAAAAATGAGAGCTCCCTGAAAATTTCTTTACGACAATAAAATGTTGTGTATTACCAATATATTTATATATTTAAATATAGTAATTTCACGCAATCAAAAATATCGTACACTTAGAAAATGAGGCATTGTCGTAGTTGTCATAATCCTCAAAAAATCTAAGTAAAAAACGAAAAGGAAAATAGAACATATTTAAAAATTATTTTTTAAGTCAATACGTATCTTGTGCATCACAAATAATAAAAATTAGTGGAGTTGTCTGCAAATTTATTAAAGGTTACTTTTATTGCTACGGTGATTTCATGTATGCAAAATTGGTATAGCCTTTACAAATGTGATATTATTTTAATTTTTATAAGAATGTCAAATAAATAAATAAAAAGTTTGAAAGAAACAAATGGTATATTGCTAAAAATATACAACATAAATTTCTTCAGTTCAACACTACATGTAAGATAAAATTATCTTTACGAGGAAAACACATCAAATTGTGAAATTTGAAATGGATGAATTTTGTCAATGGTCTTTACTTTTCGGCATAGATAAATACAAGTTTTTTTATTAACTACATTGGATAATGTGCTAACTCAGAAGCCGGGAGTATTACTTATCATGCTGTCTCAGAGAAGTCGCTATTACACAGATTACTTTCAAAAGCAAACTTTCATTTCATTTTTTAACATAAAATTCGACCATCGTAGATAAAAATTGGAATTATTAAACTGATCTTTTATACGTTAAATTATTTTCGAATTTATAATCAGCATTATGTTTGTTAACGCTTTTGAGAATTAATTTTTTCTATCTTATCATTCGCGGTTACATTATATCATGAAAACTTTTGTTGAAAATATTTGTTATCAATTATTTGAAACTGATCATGAAGCTGCAATTTCCATTATGGTACATCTTCATAGAAGAATAAAACTTCACACTTTCAAAAAATAATTCTAGAACCAACAATAATACAAAAGTTAAAAATAAATAGCTAAGTCTCTTCGCCAAAGAACGTTTATTTATTTTTTTTTTTACTTTTAACATTTATAAAATTGTATTTTTATTTTTCATAATCCACCATATTCTAAAATTTCCAAACTATCTATATGTCAGAAATCTATAATAGGAATCGTCATTTTTCCAGATAAGAACATTTTCAAACCGGACGCACGTTTTAATAGCACTTTTTTATGACTAAATGTAACATACGACTTTTAATCTATCTTTAGACTGAGGAAAATGGCATGAATATTTCATTAATGGTGCAGCCTGAAACAATGTAGAGGATAAAATTCTTTTTTCGATATATTATCAAAAGCCAGTAATCTACGATAAGAAAGGATCTATTTCAGGAAAAAGATACGGGTGCAAGATAATTCTTCTTTAAAGTCATATGTGGTTGAGTCAGTTGAGTACGTATACCTTTTTTTTAATATGGATTTGGAAAAGTATATAATTTTTTCCGTAAAATTAATTATATGAGTTTTTATAACAAATGTTTAATAAAAAATACCTAACAGGAAAAAGTCTTGTTTTTAATGACTTCTTAAAATGACATTTTAATATAACAAAAATTTGATATTTGTAGGCGCAGTTAATTCGATTAAATTAAGCAACGTTGATATGTAATATTACAGAAATACCCAATTGTAAAAAAATATAGTGAAATATATTTTTCTGAATCTTTTGAAAAAACACTTAATAGAAAAACTTTCACAGTTAATATAACTTATTAAAAAATAATATTTTATTTATAGTCTTATATTTTAAGGGTTAATTTATTTATAAAAAACTGTGAAATCTGGTAAATTATAATTCCAAAATTATATAGTTCAATAAATTATTGTTTTTGTAAATATACTCAATATGTCAAATAAGTGGTTGTTATTGTCAATAATTTCGTCTTTATGAAAATTTGGCCGAATATTGGGTAAAATTTCTATCATTTATGTTAGAAAAAAGCTGTTGCAAAGGGAGGTATGTTTTTAATTGTTACGTCATTTGGTTGAAAAGTGAGATTGAGAAAATTAGAAATAACTAGAATGCATGTGAATATCCAATACTTACCGCGACTGACATTAATTTCATTAGAGTTTTTAATGTATGCATGTAGGTTCGAGTTTCTGTAGTCAGTTTAATAATAAACGTATCATCTGATAGATGACATTATCTGCGCTGTTATTACCCAAAACAGTGATTTTGTTACGCATTGCCTTTCTAGTTATCCCTCTTCCCCTATTGTGTAAAATTTAATTTAATGCTTAAAAAATATTATTGTTTTACAGAATTTTCATTCCCTACTTTAAAAAAAAAATAAACTAATTTAATACTTTTAAATGTGCGAGATTTAAATATAGTAAATGCTATATTCAGCCTAGCTGCGCAAATATATATAGGTTAACTTCAGGTGAGATGCCGTGTTGTACAAGATGCCGCATCACGTAGTTTTCATATGCGCTGAGGCGATGTAAGGAAACGCACCCCAGTTGTAAGGGATATGGTTTCCTAGTAATACTTTAATTTCCATTTGCGTTTTTTATTTTAATTTTTAAGTGGTGCTTTTTTATTGATATTTCGTCTTAAAACTTCTGGTAAGTGTCCAAAATATTTTACGTGACTTCTTTATTTGTCTATATAAGTCTTAGTTTAAACACCAGAGAAATAAATTTGATGTCTTTAGAGAGCACTGGTACCTTTCTGCAAAGCATAAATGGTGGCCGGTTCCCGCTTCTTCAAGTCAGTGGGGGGCAGCGGCGTCTTGCCCAATATTTTCAGGAAAGTCGACGAAAATTTTTGGGAGTAAGATGCCGGTTGTTTTCGCTTGGGGTAAGATGCCGATTATTTTCCGTCGCGGTCAAATGCATGGTTGTTTCTCCATTGTTTAAATGATTCTTGGCTATTAGCTAACTTGCCAACAATTTTAATCAGATAATCTAAATCAATAATTAAATCGTGATTTTAATCCAACTGATTAAAAAATCATTGATTAAAATTATAAATTTTCTAAATGTTCAAAATTACATAAAGAAATATTAAAATCTAAGATGAATATAATTTGAAAGATTTCTATATGTATTCTGCCTTATAAATATACTTCATTGGCCTTATAAATAATTGTTTAATAATTTTTAATTTTAATCATTGTTAAAAATTTTATTTAAAATGCAAATAAATAATTTTAATACATGTAAATATCGGTAGTGTATAATATAGTTTTAATATAAATAGTGGTTCTTGCCCCTTACGAGCTATGCTCGCCAACTTCCATCCAGACACCGCAAACTCTAAAAACACACTGATTCGATCTGCTTTGAAAAGGTTACGGAAGATAAAATTGTAAGTAACGACTAGTGGCGTCCTCTTTTAATCAGGTTTCCATTTATTTCCCTTTGGCTGAGATATTTTAAGACAGAATCAATTGCTGTCGAGACAGCTAAATACTACTTTCGTGATTGAGTAAGTAAGAACAATCCAACAATTTAAAAGTAACTTGTATAAAATGTCTAAGTTAACAATTTTACAAAGACGCTAAAAGAAATTTATTTTCAATTAGACATTTTAAATGTATCGTTTTAAATATGACGTAATTTTCACCAATGTTTGTTTCTCATTTTAATATTAATATAAAAATAATTTTAAAGGCCTATAAAAGACAAAATAAATCGGTGTAACAATAGCAATTACGAATTTCCAGGTGTCTCAAGCCTTTCTAAAAAGGAATTACATAAGAAGTCAAAGGGTAGAAAGACAGAATTTTCAACTGACGAATATATGGGTGTGATTAAATTCCCTCCCAAGATTCAGAAGACGTTTTTTTTTTTTTTTTTTTTTTTTTTTTTTTTTTTTTTTTGTAAGTGAATAAGAATGATTGTTCAGAGTGTCTAGCAGAGAGCAATAAAACCTTGGAAATTCCAATGGGATCAAGTGCTTTGAGTGAAACTGTTGGTTATATCTAAGCTGCTCACAGTTATTAAACAAATGTGAAGTTTGTGGCAGACCTGAGATATTGCTAAAAAGAGCAAAGGGACATATGAAAAACATTAATAAAATAGCTTGACTATAAAGCACTTTATCACAATGGCTTTACCGTAGTTAACCTTGTTAAAATGCTTAAAAATAGACATAGTTCACAGCCGTAATTCATTTAAATCTTAAGTAGAACATACTATATTAAATACATATTATACAGAAAAATATATTAACATAAAATAAATAATTATATAACAAACAAATATTACTTTGTTCTTTTATTATATTGCCAACGTTTTTTACATTCATATTTTTGTAATTTTCTAATATTAAATAAGTTAACAACTTTAGTATCTCTAAAATATTAAAGTTATATTTATTCGTCCCATTTTGTTTTATACTGCTTCACAAAAATTATTGTTTACATTGAAACTCCATAAAGCATCTCACACCTACAAAGTTGGCCATTTTACCCATACGTATGGGTAAGATGCCGAAATGCAAGTATTTACAAAAACAAAATTTTCTATGCTTTCTATAACATCAGTAAAATGATATAAGTTTTTAAATCATACATACGAGTCTAAACTTTAACAATAAGTCAATGAATAACAAATATAAACAACAGGTGATTTTCAAAACAATTAAGTCAAGAACTAGGGCATCTTCACCCAATCTACCCTGTATATAAACAACATATTTATTCTCTCTGCAGTTAACCATCTCTCTGCAGCTAACCATCTCTCTGCAGCTAACCACATATTCTGTGCATACTCTGACTTCTTCCTACTTTGATTCCTTGCACTTGAGCTCGCGACACCCCATGACGCGAAAATAAAGAAATATTTTTGTACCAGTTTTCAAAGTAACTCTAAATTGGTCATATAATTCTATATTAAGTACCTTAACCATCATCTCTGCAGCGGACATTTTCGTTTAATAACAAATATTTTGACTTAATCAGCAACGTACTTTTAAAATGCACGATTCACTATTTCTTGGCTTTGGCGCACCGTTACCATAAGATTTCTTTTTAATAGACAGCCCTATGATCATTAATGCTATCAGTACACACATCTCAAAGATAATTAGTTTTCTCACCAAAAACCTTTGTCTATTCGTTCGCATAGTCGAAAACATTTGTGAGTTGGCATTTTTCTTCTTCTAAATGGCTTTAATTTATAATGATATTTAACTTGAATTCGCTTTCTGTTTTCTCACTGTCAGGACACTAAATTAAAGACTCCGGCGTTTTCATTGTTCTTTTAAAACACTTCTTATTTATCAAGATTTTGCTCTAAAATGGTCATGCTTTGTATGAAAAATGTTTTCATTAAAAACCGGCAGTTTTTGAAATGACAGTTGGAGTTTTTCGTATGTACAATATTTAAAGAAATCTGGGAGTCTATTTCTTTCTTAACTCAGTCTAAAAAAAATCTTCATAATTATATACTTATTTATAGACTTTTTAAAAACACAATATAATCCATGAAATATGTTGTATGATAATTCTTCAGGAAGTGCCTAAAAACATTTATACATTCATTTTTAGTATTAGCAAATTATTTGTAAAAGATAGTGCATAGATATCTGTGAGAATCGCGAAAATTTTAAATACATACTAAATAAATCCATAGAATTGTAAGATAAAATGGAGCAGGAGTGTTCACTTTAGATATTTCATTAGATAGCAATAAATAAAGAGATTTGAGGAATTATATTAAAATTTATTTCTAATCTTAGATTATTAAGCTAACAAAAGGAATAACATTTATCAAATTACAAGAAACACTTTCGGTAATGTTTGCAAAAAGATTATCTTCCTAAATGCATATACTTGAACAACCATTCAGGGCAAGAGTGCGCAGTGCAAGAGTGATCAGTATAGAAAAGGAAGCTTTTCACTTACAAAATTCACATTTGTAGGGGCCACAACATGCGTAGTCTGTGCACTTTTAGTGCCACCAGTGTCTGCAAGAAGTGCATTTGATTTAATCCTCTACAATTTTTCTCTATGCATTTCTGATCCGCGTGGACATATCCACAGTTGTTTGTTTGGTGCAGTTTTTCGCTTCATGGGATTACTTTTATTCTTTTTTTGGCAAAGTTTTTCGGGGGTGGGGGTTCCGCAGCGTCATCTTCAAGCTGCTTTTATGTGGTGAACTGCTTAAAATTTCAGACTTTGATTCCTCTAATTTTCGCAGCGCAGATGATTATGAATACGGTGACAATTCTTTTGATTAAACGTAATATAAAGTTATTGAAGTCGAAGCTATGACCCTGCGAAACCGAAGTTGGGTTTATTTAACATTGAGCGTGCGTCTTTTCTTCATATAGCTTTTCTGCCTTTTCTGAAATGTAATTTTCTATTGAAAGTAATTCTCTTCCATACCCATTTTGAGTGTTTTATATTGCAATAGACGTATGTAGTTCAACAAGTTTACATTCCAATGCTCTTTCAGTGACGCTGCTTGATCAAAAGACAATTTATAAAAAAACACAATTGTTTGAAAGATTATAGAACCATTATTTTAACTCTTGCTTTAGCAACTGTGACATGTTTTCCAAAATCAGGTTCTCACTGTTGCACTATCGTCCCTAAATACTTTTGAAACATCAGTATTGACATCTATGAATAAGCAACAACTAATCACTTGTGTGATATGTAGACCAATAAAAACCTATTCCATAAAAACAAAAGAAAATAAATTAACTTTCTAATCTTTATTATGATCCTGTTTTAAAAAAAAAACTAAGTATTATAAAAAGAAGGTCAAAATCACTTTTAATCACCAAAATCACTTCATTAAAATTTTCCCCAAAATAAGCAGTTATTTTTTTCACCATAAACTTATCATATCTTTACGTCGTTACAACTGTAGCTATGTGAAAGAAGACTGTTTTGGAATTCGATAATGGCCCTGTGTACTCTGGTACACCGCGCTCTCTTGCACCACCTTACCGTAAATACAATACTATACAATGTGCACATACAATATACACCTTACAAAGTATATAAAAACTACATTAAAGTGTATTGCACTTTCAACAGTCAGTACAGGGGTCCTATAAATTGTTTATTCGAGAGTTTTATTATACAACGATATATATTTTAAATTATTTTTCTTTAATAAAAGGAACATACCTATTGTGCTTTACTATTTAAACAAATACCAAAAAATAAAAGGGTAATATGAAAATATATAGAACGCAACTAATAAAAAACAGGCATGTTTTAATTATTTCCATACAAAGGAATATCCAAGAATGCCGGAAACTTTTCAAATTATTTTTTATCTAATTAAAAAAAAAAGTTTAAGCTTTTTAATCAAATGTAAAAGTTAAATTATTTATAATTAAATTAATTAATTAATTAATTATATTTACAATATTTTTTTTAATTAAATATCTACAATTAAATAAAAAATGATGCATAGCTAAATTACAGTACTTCAAAGGTACATAATTTTTTCTAAAATTATGGAAACATTTTGGTTTATTCTGACATTGAGAAAGTGCGAATAGACGAAAAATATCGCACAGCTTTTATCTTGTTGTTTTGGCCGGTCCCCCAACGGAGAAAATCGAAAACAAGAAAAAAAAAAGATTCATTAATGTTTGAATATTATTTTTCAATTAAGTTATAAATTTGCTTCTTACTTAAATTATGCATTTTTATCGAGAGCAGTTGAAAATCGGGAAGAGAATACTCATATGAATTGACATAAGTGATCGTGTCGCACTCATTTGCATAAAATTGAATTTTTCTGAAAACCTGAAAAATACCCTAAAATACCTAAAAAACAAAACATCATCAACAACAACAACAACAAAACCAGAGACATCCCCTTTACTGGACCATACGGTGTAGTAACATTTAAATCAGATACGTTTTTCATTGCATTTTGAAAGGGATATGCGTTATGATAAGATAATTGATATGGGTGGCAGTAAGGCCGACACCCGACTCCTCCTGGGTAGTAATAAAATCGTTAGACAACTTGACTAACTTCGACATTGAGCTTTACAATTTAAGATTATTAAGGCATATTGTAATCTATTTATGTAATGATGTATGGTAACGATACTGGATCGTGCTCATTCTCGGGAACGAAACAAAAACATATCCCGGCCATGTTAGAATTAAGCATTCCGATGCCGTAAATAACGTAAATATTTAATTTATAATAATCTGTGATTCTTCAAAAACTATACAACTATAATGTTTTAAGTTTAATGTTTTAAATATAATCAGGCTATCAACAGATTACGGATATAAACAAACGGACACCGTTGCCATTCAGAAGCATAAATTCCAAATCTAAAAGCAAATAAACAACTCTTTGAGCGATAGATTAAAAGAAAATACCGTTAACGTCCGAGTCTGCTTTTAAAATTTCTAAAAACATATTAAAGCCTCTAAATATTTTGAAATGCGTTTTCCACTTTACATTTATAAGTAGTAAGTTTGTGACATGTTTTAAGTTCTAAATTAAAAATCCAACGAAGACTGTCGCAATAAGACTGTCGAAATAAATGAACGACTCTTGGATTATAAATATAAATTTTATTTACAATGAAAGAAAAATTCAAGTGGATATAAGCTAAGCTCATAAATATTTGTAATATTAAATTAAAATGTTACGAATGAAATAATAATAATTATTTTGGTTTTTATATATGCGGAATAAATTTGTAAAGTTGAAGTTTTTAAAAATTGATCTTGAAGTAATCAATATGTCCTGCATATTTCCTTAAAAAAAAAAAAAAAAAACTGCAATTTTAACAAGAAGTTCCCTCATTTATAGTCACTGCCAACAAATGGCGCCAAATCCATATTCAAAAAGGAAACATAAAGCTTCATTAATCGATGAGTTATAAAATCGCTGCAAGCAAGTATGTCTTGAATTAGAAAAATCTTAAACTTTCAATAAAGTTATAATTCATCCAAAGTTATTGTCAAATGATAAATATTGCAGAGGATTTTCTACAGCATTTTTAGATGTTAATTTGATTGATACATACCATTTAAGAAGTATTTCGCTAATCGTTTTATTTCGAAATATTCCGGATTATATTAATAAAATGATAGATATTCACATTCTCATTCCCAGATGTTCACCTTCACAAATTAACGAAAATCAAATTTAAAAGACGTATACTTACATTTTCTAAGGTTTTCATTGAATTAATTATGTATTAGTTGTTACATATACTAACATGTAATATTCATTTATATTCGAAGTTTTGTTTTAGGAATAGCTGGTAAGAAATCAAAAATTATGATCTCATAATTTCAGTCAATTATACTTCTTTAAATGATCTTTTAAAATTTGTCTTGAATTTTTCAAATGTCGGTTTTACATTCATTTAGGTATAAAACAACCACCGAGAAAATTTATGGAAAATGAAATGTTATTTAAATACTGATTTAGATTTCTAAATACATTTTAACACGTTTTTATTATACAACATGCAAATAGTATGAGGAAAACACAAATACAAATCAATAAACACTATACCTATATACATTTATTCTGCGGAAAAAAATAATTCTTTCAAAGGAACAATTATTTATTGCAAGCTGACGTATTTATTGTGTTTTGTGCAAGACCACATTTAAGACTTTTGAAAAAAAATTGTTATACCACAAAATGTGTCTAAAAGACAAGTCTGTTTTTGTAACCCTTCTCAATGCTACGATGTGTAAAAGCATTATATTAATCTCAACAACATGGCATACAAGGATGCTAGACAAATTGTAGTATATTTTAAAAATACTTATTTAATACACTCTTGAATAAAGTTTTAATAACTTTTACACGCGTTGTTGAATAATTATGTGTCGAGGAAACACTTACACCCACTTTTGTCACATACATGATATATTTCCACAGAGGGTTATTCATTAAAGAGCAATTTATCTTCCTTAGTACAGATTTCTATTAAAATTAACAGCGTGTAACAAACAGAGGTTTACGCTAACTTGACTTACTTTTTGGATGAAAGCTCTATCCCATAAATAAACCGTATTTCAAGTGGTCTACGTGTTCAGGCTAACAAGTAAAATATTTATTTACCGACATTTAAATTATGGAGTCGTGTTACACTTAAAAAAGAAAACATAATGAAAAGCTCAAGAGTTTATATATTTCGTAATAAATAAATTAATAACTTTCAAAAATGAAAATTTATATGTATCATAAATGTTCTATAAATTATTATTTATTATTTACTACCTGATGTTAAATACCATGTAATCGAACGTTTACAAATTTGATGAATGTATGTAAATGTATACACATTTATAACAATGTATGCTGTTAATTTATTACCTACACAGTGCTAAACTTCTGTGTTGACTATAGGGACCAATTACATTTAAAAATTTAATCGTTGCTAAAAGTTTCAAAGCCCATCATTTTAAAGTAAACGGAGAGATTGTACAAAACATTATAGGAATATTAAAAAAATCGCATAATGATGAATTTTTGCTAATTAAGAAAATTAATATTTTATGTACATATTTTTTTTTTATCGTACGTTGAAACGTACTTTATGCGCTGCGCAGCGGATAACGAAAACTCTCGAGCTCATGTTTCATTCATTTCTTGAACAAATTGTGTCTGTATGTGATTGTGTCTGTATGAAAGAGTATGAGTTATCTAATCTGCTTTATCTAAATGTTAAAAAAATACATGGTATTGCAAATTTATATTCTTACAATCAACAGTAGTAAGACTTATCAACATTTCGAAATATTTGACCATACGAAAGTTGTCAATTCAAAAATAGTGAAATTACAACAAATATTTCATCTTTCAATCTCAAGTATTCAACATTGAGAAGAATTTCCATTTATGGATAACTTACATTGTAATTACATTTTATGGATATTAAGCCACAATCTGTAATAAATATAGATGTTTGCGTGTCTGCGTGTTTTTGTAATGTGCTCTAAAGGGGTCGCTGCGTATAAATCTACCGGATTTGGTAAGAAGGTAACTGTAAAACTATACACTAAGAAATTTTTGAAAATTTTCATGAAATTTTTAAATTTAAATTTTTATTAGCGTTATAGACGATTTTTATTATTTATTTTTTATAGCCTATTTTTGCGTTTCACAGCGATTTTTTCATACTAATAAAAGGAATACAGTTTCAATATAGTAGTCTAACATAAACAAATCAAAAAAGATTATTCCAAATTCGTATAGCGCTTTTATTTTTTTGGAAAATTTTAATGCTGATTATTTATTTTATTTATTTATTTATTTATTTTTTGCATTTAGCAGAGGGTTTTTAACAGTCGTAAAAATAATCAGGTTTCCTGCTAAACCCTGTTTAGTAAATTCTGTCCTCTGGGGTAATTGAAATATTTTTCCAATATTTTTCATGAATTTCACATTTTTTGCGCTCTGAGAGATTTGTTGACGTGAGTAAAATTAAAAGATTCTCAATCTTTTATCCACATATAGACGGTTTTGTCCTTAACATTTTTGATTTATTACTGAATATTTTATGTTATAAAGTTATATTATAAATAATATTTTTATTAATTAATATTATTTATATATACTATAATAATTTATATTATAAAGTTCTCTTCTAATTGCGCAGCGGTTTTTGGCCATTTTTCTGAAACTAAAAAAAAAAAGTTAAATTTTGGCAATAACGCCGTTAAATTCAAGTTGAAAAAAGCACAATTAGAGTATATACCAAATTTTAAAATGGTGCTGAAAAATTTAAATTAATCTTGTTTGAAAGAAACACAAACAATAATCGAATGCTAGTTTCAGGTATGAATTAGGCGGGCGTAGCGCTCTCGGTTGCAGGCATTGCTGCCCCCCTAAACCACATATTAATTTAATTGAAGTTTCACATCCGGACAAAAGACCAGCGATGTGTATAAAACTCTTCTAGTAATAATTAGGTGCAAATGATATGTCTAAAAAAATAAGAAATAACCAAAAAACAATATTTAGTAGTATGATCTTTAAATAGAGAAATTTATGAAGGTCTGTGATTTAAAAAAAAATTCCTTATAGACATGTTGCTGTAAAACTTGTACTGATTTAAGTCTATTCAAATGAATTATGAATACAAAGAAATTAATTCAGCATTCTTCTTAGTTTGATTGCGTGTTACTTTCCAATAATGTCTTCTTAACTGTTTTAATAAACATATAAACATATATGAGTATTTTCAACAATGAAAACAAATATAAATAAATAATATTAAAATAAAATGATAAGTTTTATTAATCAACAAATATTCTTTTTCAATGAAAAATATGGAGCCTCAACATATATCTAAATCACGTGATTTACTTAAACACCATAAACAAATCCTCTGTGTTTAAGTATCCTAAATTTTCTCAACTAAATTATTAAATTTAATTCAGAATTAATTCATTTAAATAAATATTTAATAATTAATATATATTATAGGATAATTTAAGTCATTTAAATTAATATACTACATAAAAAAATTATGAACATCGTTATATAATAAACGGTCAAGTGCGAGTTATACTCGCGCTCAGAGGGTTCTGTACAATAAATATATGAATTATTAATTATTTAAAAAAAATAGTTGCCAAAAGAATAATAATTCTTTGTAAATTACTATTGTACGCAGGGTTGTGTATAGCTGTATATACTTGAAAAGTATGAATGGGTATACCATAAAAGTTCGAAAAGATATGAAAGTCTAAATAATATCAAATATTGCTATTATGTAAAACTTTTTCTTTAACCGTATACTGATATGTTTATGTTGAACTTGTTTCGTTACTGATAATAAAATTAGTGCATATTTAAACTTCATTTGACAATTCATAAAACTAAATTCAGCGTAGTAATAATCATTTTTTACACTGTAACTAAAGCAAAAACCTTGTTCAAAGTTTAAACTTGGCATTGTGCAAAGCGCTCTTCGAAAGAAGGTCGCAAAGTTGCAACGCCGCCTTAGTCCAGATTGCGTTTTTACAGATAGCTTTTTAATTAACTTTTAAAGACGCTGGAGGCATATTGAGAGATCGATTCAATGCAAACTAGTCGCGAATACCACAGTATGTATGTGAATACTTCTAATTAAATTAGTCTGTTTTTAACAATTTGGCATTTATTGCTTTTATATTGCTACTGGGTATTACATTACACAAATATTTCATTAAAAGTTGTTATCTAGGCTTTAAAAGTCGACGGTACATAGACTACGCCGCCCCTGTCATTATGTATGTTCAAACCATCCATGTCTTTAAGTGTTAATATTTCGACAAATTTCCGACGATTTTTTCTAAAATCATTATCAACAATGTTTTTATACTTCTGCTACGGTAGGCACCCCCAGCGCTCCTCAACACCTTCACTGAATGTCCGCAAATCGAAATTTGTGTTTAACGAAATAATGTGTTTAACGAAAGTCTTTTCTCAAAAACTATGTAAACTAGGGTAATCGCTATAATTTTCCTGCAAGGTTTAAATTAAAGTCTACTACCTCTAATTTTTTCATAATTTTATAGTTTCAGTAGATTTTAAAATAGAGGCTGAGGAGCATATTTTTGTGCTACATTTTCTACGATATCTCTGAAAAAACAATACCTAAATTTAAAAGAAACATATTTTTGAGTTTAGCGTTAAGAAAGCTTTCACACGATATTAAAAATATATTTTGTTTTTCAAGTAACTTATATAGCCCTCTACATTTTTCCTAAATGTATTTGTGAATGTTTAATAATCGGTAAATACGTGGGGCAATACCCTTTATTACTTCCTCCAGTTTGAACTTTCCATGTTCCATACTTTACGAGCAAAATGGTTGTGACAAACAGACTGACACAGGAGTGGTCTTATAATGGTTCCGTTTTTACTTTATAAGTACGGAACACTAAAAATTGAAATAATATTAAAATAAATCAATACAATCTTTATAAGCTATAAACAAGTAATTCATTAACCAATAACACATAAAAAATATTAAGAATTGCAGTATAATATGATTTCAATAAAATTAGATAAACATACTCTGGTAACGAAACAATGCTTACAAATGAAAAAAAAAAAAAAAAAAAATATCCCAACAAAAAGTTTTCGGTAAAAAAAAGCGCAAAGTTCTCCTTAATGTTTCGGCCAGAAAAAATAGTGATATCTGAAGCTCTCACAAGTTAAAAGCCAAACATCCCAAATCTTTCATTGAAAATGGCTTCCTGCGACTTGGCCGTTATTGCCTTCTACAGCATTTGAAAATTAATGATTAGAAATTACACATTTATAACTTATTTAAATATTAAAAGTAATATTAAAATGCAAAGAGGCAAATTCATATAAAGACATTATAAGTAAAAGATTTTTGATAAACACCATTTAATTACAACAAACATTATTTTTAATTACAAATCATTTAGTCCACTTGTGGTTTAATTGCCGTTTTGTACGATCTAAAGCTAAACTCATTAACGTAAAACCCAAGAAATAAAACAAAATTTACTTACTTCAAATCTCACAATATGTTATATTATATTTTTTATTGTATAATATTGAAATCTTGTGCATTGACGAAAGAGATTTTTTTCGGTTGAACATTTATTATAGTTTGTTTGCAGACATTAAGAGGTATTCGATTTATAAATTGCTAAAAGCTGATACTAATTATGTTTTAGCAATTAGGGATATTATCTTCTGAATACAAGTGTTTTGTTATTTTTAACTTTTAAGCATTTAAATAGACTGAAGTGGTTTAAATGCATTTTTTAAATGTGTATTTTATTTCTGTACTTTGTGCCACAAAATGCCTAAAATAATCAAAAAATATTGTTGGCATGTAGCTCATTTGTACATAACTTTAAAATTTGAAAAAACCCTCTCGAAGGCATTAACGGCCAAGTAGCAGGAAGCTATTTTCAATGAAAGATTTGGGATGTTTGGCTTTTAACTTGTGCGAACTCCATATATCACTACTTTTTCTGGCCGAAACATTAAGGAGAACTTGGCGCTTTTTTTTTTTTTTTTTTTTTTTCTTACCGAAAACTTTTTGATGGGATATCACTACTTTTTGTATGTTTTTTCAAGTTTGTTTTTCTAAACTATATTAATATTTAAAAAAAAAACTTACATTTCGGTACTTTGTGTTAGCTGGGAGCAAATCGCCTCATTAGCATTTTGCTTTTTCGGAAATAGCAGTTTTCATTTTTCACATGTGAAAAATAAGAAATAATGCTTTGATTTTCCAATAAAATATTTGGTTTAAGTTATTATTTCTTATTTATTCATTTATTTATGTCTAAGTTAAATATTCTATTAAATAAAATGATGGAAATGCATCTATTTTGAACGAGATGACTGAAATGTTTATATTTTTAAATGAAATGAATGCACTATGAACAATGGAGTTGGGAGCAGTATTTGGCGATTTGCCACTTGCGCCCGGCTAACGTAAAAATACCTAAAATTATTTTATTGAGCTTTACAAATTTATACTTTATTTCTTTTTAAATTAAACTACTAGCCGCCTCTAGCGAGCAGTCTTTACTCTATTAATTGCATGTTAAACGTTGCATCATGTTACTGTTATTCATAATTTAATTTAATTGCCCATTCTTTCGCCAAGTCGGAAGCTTTTGATAGAGAAATCAAGAGCTCTTCACGATCATAGAAGCACATCATATATTTTGTGTTGTTATGTATTTCATCTTTCGTGATAAATATCTCTTAACTCACTTATGCATGTTTCCTTATCAGTTACGATTCGTTCTCTAATGCGGAAATTTTTAATCCTATTAAGAAATCTTTTCTAATTGGGATGACTGCCAATTGTTGTATTTTAACTGATGCGATTGGTACAAGTGAAATGATTCTTATGAAATCCTTTGACAATATCTGCATTTACATTAAACCATATCGATGCTAATATCTTTTTGCTTCACGTTAACCTTTTCAATAGACTCGATTATGGAATAATAGAAGGTCTACGGGCTCACTGCCATGATCCATTTGAAAATCTATCATTCTTCTCATCTGATCATGTTGAAGCATTAGCCAATAATGTGCCATGGTTTTAAGATTTTAGCTAATTTTATTCGAAACCTGAAAACTAAAATGCGAGGAACCGGATTATGGAAGATTCATTCTAACGTACATATCGATTAACAGGTTACATATTATAGAATTATAATAATCATAATGAGAACTGGCAGTTTCAGTGCTTTAATAGTTGCCGTAAATTCGCTTTATGCAATATGGAAGTTTTAACGGTGTAAAGATTAACAACATTGTCACAGTAAGTATAATAACAGTAAAATATAATAACAATAGATAAGGTTTTGGGCAGTGACGAAACTATTAGCACTTTGGAAATATTAGTACGTTATACAATATAACTATTCAGATTATATGCGGCAAAATATAAATAGATGGGTCGCATTAATAATTAACTCATTGAAAAATAGCCACTAGCGTGAAATACTCGCAAAGCTTGGCGACATTTAGCGAAGTGTCGCCAAACTTGGTAATATATCATGTCAATTCTCAAATTTGGCGACAAAAAGGATCTCTTTATTCTGACATCATAATGATGCATTTGTATTATGTATTATACAAATACGTATAATATGTATGATGCAAATGTATTACGTACTATATGCATATGTATAATATGTATGATGCATATGCATAAAGTTCATAACATCACTAAAACGCACTTAAAGGCATAGTGTTCCCTAAAGAGTAGGAATATTTGCCAGATTGACCAGAGTGCTATTGAGATTAGAATTCCGACATTTATAACAGACCGGGAGACGTTTGCACACACCATCACCTCATCGAGTTTACACATGAAATTTTAGGATTAGTTAAAACTAGATTAGCATCTTAAAATGCAACTGGCCTGTTAAGTCATATCTTGATAGAAACCACCTGAAGACCTAATTTTAGTGGTTGACTGATAGGTTTACTATTGTATTTTCCTGCATCCAAAAGTATGGAAACATGGAGGAATGGATGTAGGAAAACACAATGGAAAATCCCCCAATTAACTGGTAAAATCGGGTCTGTAGATGGTTTCCACAAAGATATGGCTTGGCAGGCCAGTTACATTTTAATACGCTAATCGATTTTTAACTAATCCTAAAATTTCAGCGGTCAACTCGATGGGGTGATGATCTTTACAGACGCCTCCCGGTCTTTAATAAAAATTTGTTTTAAGGACGTAAAAGATAGTAAGATGGACAGATAAACTGAAAGATTTTCTTATTAAGATTTTTGTAAAAACATATAAAAATTCATTCAGCTTGAAATCATGCAACACCTTTATAACTCAGGCTAATTTTCTGTAATTGGGTTTAGGCGACCAACATATCTTATCTATAACTATTATCTTTCTTTTACAGATTTAAGATTAACAATAAATTAACAGTAAGTAGGCTAATAATACAATATAATAACACCAGCAGCGGTTTTCGGACGCCGCATCTGTCGCACATCGTTAAAGACAGCCTTATTAGTTACACATTTCATTTAATTAAAAGGAGATTTTTAAACTTTCATATGAGAATTAGGATATTTTTCCACTATAGGGAACTTGGCATTTTTAAAAAATCTTTGCGCAATTCGAACTTCAGAAACTGAGATATGTTGCCAAATGATGTAAACAACTACGAAAACAAACCTGATGAACTTTTATGTTAGTTATATATGTATTTATATACATGTAAACATTTTATTTATACATGTATAAAATATTGTTTTTTATATACAAATTATTTATGTTGATATATAAAAATAAATAAACGGATTACTTACATTAAATAAATTGTATAGATATGAAAAAAATTGCTTGTGTATGGACATAGTAAATAGGTTGCCAGAAATACGTTATTATCAAATTTATTTTCTCGTCAAGGCTATTTTCTCTATTTCGCCAAGGCTACTATATCGCAAACGTACCGAATTGCGGTTATATTTTGTTAAATGTTCTATTATTTTAATATCGTAAATATATCATAACCTATACAGATTAAAATTTTTAGGTATATTCATTTTTTCTAGTTAACAAATATCTTTGGAAAAGTATATACATAAAATTTTATTCTGCTTGAAATTACGGGAACCCTTTAAAACTCTGTAATCGAGTTTTGGCGACCAACATTCTCACAATTGAATGCCTTAAAGAACTGCCAAATCAACACACCCTTTTTGAAGGGTTTAGAGGCGGAAATTCTGTGTTTCCAGATTTTTCTGGTTAATTGCGCTACAAACCCGTCTTATTTGTGGAATTTCATGATTCTACCACTTTTAAAAGTACATTAGTTATTTGATGATGCGAAGTGAGTCAGTGACAAAAAAGCGCTTTTTCGGAATTTAATATTTCGAAAACTACTAAATATAGAAACATGAAATCGTGGAACCTTAGTTCAGTTTGATCATACGAACATGTGTATAAAAGAAAATTTTCTATATCTCTCCCTAAAACGACGTTATGAGGGGGTGAAAAGTATGCCGAAATGTTTCAGGAAAAGGTAGCTTACGGCTTGTGCGAACTTGGCGGACGCACTGCCGTGCTCCCAGATTTGAATTGGGTACAATGAGAAAGCCTATAAATCAAGCACATTTCGCAAAGTTAAAACTCAAGAAAATGAATTTTCTTGTGTGCCTTCAAAGTGAAAAGGTTTAAAGAAATGTGTTTCACAGAATTTTTTTTTTCTCTTTTCTGTTATTTACGTAGGAATCAAACGAAAATGTTCTGTTTTATGAAACAATGATTATTATATGAAATGCATAAGATTTTATTTAAAAAAAAACACTCATTTTCTTTTTTCATTCTTTTATTTCGAGTGCACTAGAAAACGAAATACTGCAGGGATTAGTGTAAAAGTGTTTTCCTGTGTTTTTATACTTAACTAGAATCGTCTTACAAAATTTCTCTCAGCGATTGAGAATTCGCTAGAGACATACTTAAAACTTATTTTAAGTATTATGTTCCTTTAATGCGACATGCGAAGGAAATATTATTTTAAATCAAAACATTTCTTTTTGTAGGTTTTATATATTATTTTAAAATTTGAATGTCTTTTACTGAATACAAATAGATATTTTTTGCTTTTATTTTGTGCATTCAGCAGGCAATTTCTGTTTTTCATCAAACAAATTCTATTACAACAGTAATATTAAAATATTTTATATGTATAAAGTAGACATTAAACCATTTTAGAGAATAACTTATTTCTGTATGGAAGCTTATATTTGAAAAAGAAAAATTTTTTATAACATAGGTAAAAATATTTGTTGTAAATGTGATATGTATTGAGCTGAAAACATTTTAAATATCTGGCGAAAAATATCATTGTAATTTGTTAGAAAAATATATTTAAGTCAAAGAAATAAATTATTTTTATATTTGGAAAAAATCGTTTTATGTAAAAATGATTTAAAGTTGGATCTATTGGCATATGTTATGTAAACAATTTGCTTATTATTGAACATACTTTAAGAGAAAAAGCATATTTTTATTCGCAATTTTTTTTTTTACTTAAACTAGGTGGTTATATTTATAAAGGCACTTTGTTTCTGAAAATCTGTGAAATATTATTCCAAAATGATTGAGCAAAAAGTTCGACATGGTACATTTAATTATTTAATTATTAAGAAATTGCGGTTAAATGATAAGAAATTACACGTATTTTCAATTATGAAATTTTGTTATTTTAAGTCAAAAAAAGTATAAATAAAATACATACAATTTGCCTGGAATTAATACACTGTTACTCGGGCCTCACTATATATTGAACTATTCAGCGGAAAAGCTTCGAATTTTGCACACATACTTTTAAAGATATGTTGAAATGTGTTACGCAAAAAAAGTACAAGATATCACCGATAGATGATGCTATACAACTCCACGTACCCTGAAAAGACAAAAAATCACATTTTAAACGCCTTTCATTTGAACGTATCCAACATTCATGTGACAAATGCTATGTGCGTTCTAGAGAACGCTGTTCAATAACGTTTCCTTCTTGTGGAATTAAAATGAGCAGTTTGTGTACAACTTGTTCATCTGCGGATCGTAACTGGCCGACTAAGATGCTTCTTACATACATGTTATACGTTCTTTCATATCTGCCAAGGTTATCAGATGCCCTTCATGAGCAAGACTTTTTAAATGTCCCCATAGCCAAAAATCACTCTGATTAAGATCAGGAGAATGTGTTGGGCAGGTTGTCGAAAAACGCAAGAATAAGTACACTAGATGAAATTTAACGTAATTATTGTTACTAGTAAATAAATTATAAGGTTTCTAATTTTTCAACTGGGCGAAGAAAAAACTCTCCGTGCCAGGATAATTATTCTGTCATTAGTAAAACTTTACCACGCAAACTCATGTACACATATTTCACGTTGTGGAGAAGCTCCATCTTCTAAAGAGGTAATTGATTCATACCCATTGCCCCTTTTGGAAATGGGGTACGACAAAAGTTTTAGCATCTTTTAAAAACTTTGGCCGTCACGATGCATATCATAGGTCCAGTGTGAGTAGCGTCTTCAAAAAGACAAGTTCCAAGGATTAATTTGTCTTTAAAGACAAACTAAACTACAACTTACAGTAATAGAAGTAGTACAATCCCCTGGGAGGTGCAAAGGTTTCTCGTGTCCCAAATGAACAGCTAAGGGTGTTCAAAGCTCCACTGAAGTGGAAATAGGCCTCATCGCACAAGAAAATCTGCCATGGCTGCAATGCACCCATTTCATCTATAGCAACCAATGTTTAAGTGAAGGCAATATTATACCTGTCAACGGCAAACAACTGTTGATTATGAATGATAGGGTACGGGAAACAATGCACCATTTTCCACATTACATTGTACATTGCGCTATCGGGAATACCCAAGTGTCGTGGGTCTGCACGTGCACTACTGAAGCCTACAACATTATACATTAACTGTTCAACATAATCGAAGTCAACAATCTGGCTGAATTCCAACATGTCATGCTTTCTCGAATCGAGCGATAATTCTCCTGAAAGTTTGTGAACGAAAAGGTACTTTGCAAAAATTTTATGTCATCAAAACCCTCGAAGTACAACTGCAGAATTTCCCTAGATTTCCCAAAACAGATTCAAAAAGAGTATAGAGTTGCAAGAGAGAGTTGCAAAAGAGAGAGTTGCAAGATATCTTCAAAAAACATAATTTATTTTCACAATTTCTTCAGTGTCCCTTCGACGAGCATGACAAAGTTTATGGTCTTCAGTATGCACAGTTAATCTACTGTTGTTCTACGTCTACTTTGGCGCAATACATATTATGTTTTAGTAAATGTTCAGGCAGAAAGACATGAAAATGATGATTATTGCGCAATATACATATTATGTTTTAGTAAATGTTCAGGCAGAAAGACCTGAAAATGATGATTATTGCGCAATATACCAGGATGTTCGTTGTCTAGTTAAACATTATTTCTGTCCAAACAAAACTTTTCATAGTTTCTATCTACCGCATGCGACGCTTCTTTCAGTTGTATAATACATCTATCATAAATTAAGCATGGCAAAAAAAAAGGTTGTCTGTGAGTAAAGTTATAACATTTTTATTTTTGTTTTGTTTACATTTCAATTGGTGTTTTTGTAGCCACACAATCTCAATAATTATTAAATTAAGTGCATTTTTGATGTCGTAAGTACGTTAAGAAAACGTATGTGGGATATCGAGAAGATATAAATTCAGTGTAATGAATGACTCCTGCTACGTTTTAAGATATATGCGAAACAACGACGTATTATAGCTTTATTTTTAGTTTTGGATTTACCTTTGAATATTACAATTTTCTACTATTGTTTGGGAAGACTTTTAAGGTATCACCACGTACATTACAAAATACTTTAAAATTGAAACTGCGCAAAAATAAAAACAATAATTGAATTATCTTTAATAATACCATCTCATTTATAAAAATATTTGTATGCTTTTATAAGTATACAGAGTTAAAACTATTTTAGCTATATTTGTTTAATTTTGATTACAGAGGATGATCAATAATTCAATACTCGTTTCTACAACACATTCGATTTGCCGAATTTCTCAATTTGATAATTCAACATATCGTTTAATTCTTCGCGTTGCGATTGCCGAATTCTTTTATATCTTTTGCGCATGTGCAAGATAAATATGTAGTCCTCCATTATCGAACGATTATGAATTTCCGACATACTTCTAGTTCGGAGGATGTCCGATAATCGGGCATCTAATGTAATTTCACTTTCATAGATATGAAATAAAAGGGTAAACCGTTCGGATTTATAAAAAACTTGCAATAAATGTTCGTAAGTTTCAGTAAGTAATATTTATATTCTTCTAGTTCATAGTTAACAATCACTGTAGTTTAAACTGATATGGATAAATACCTTTTTCTATATTATTTCTATTTTTCTCATTTCTGTAAAACGTATTAAAGATATGAGTGTTTTTTTTTTTGTTTTTTTTTTTTGTTTTTTTTTTTTTGTGAGGGGATATTATACATTCAGTTTACGTCTTGATTTTAAGTAGAAAATGCATAGCCCAAAACAATTCAAAATATTCCAGGAATAGTAACATTTTTTTACGGAATGTTCTAAATAAAAGCTACAGACGGATAAATACTTTATAATATGGCATAAATCTTTATGGAGAAAAACTCTAAAGTATAATAATATATAAATATTAAATGATATCATTTTTATTGATATTTTTGCTTTTGCTTTTCACAGAAATACGTGAATTGTAAATATACATCTTTATACATATTTTTAAAATTCAACATCCATTTAACTGTTATTATAAAAATGTAATCATGTACTGGAAAAGAAAAATAAACTTAATTTGAATTATTACGTATACGAAACGGACAATTTTTTCATTGGCATTCCTTTTTTAGAAAAACATTTTACTGGTATTTACTGGTTTGTAAATTCAGACCTTTTTTTTAAACTGAATTTTTTCTTAAATATTAATGCTCGAAAACGATTATAGTTGGTTTAAATACTATTGGCACATTAACTTATGCTTCGTAAAGTATTTAATAATATATTAAAAATAATTACATTATTTTATTACAAACTGAGAAAAATTTGAATATATTTATACTATATTTAAAAAAATATATATATTGAATTATTTAAAACTTTCTGGTTTAAAATATTATTTTAATTTAAATTATATTTGATTAAAGTAACTTGTTTGCAATGATAAATTAATTTACTGTATGTAACTATGTTAGCAATACCGCTTCTGAATATATGACTGGATTACAATATTTATCACTTTACTCTATTAACATAATATTATTGATATTTTAAATTATATACAATTGAAATGAAGAAAAAATATTCAGAAAAGATTATCTAATAGATCGCATGTAAAAAACGCTAAAAAATGTCTCATTTTTCGCGGCGAAGTTTGCTTTATTTTTTGTATTTTTTTAATTAAATAAATTTCTTTTATCATAATCAATCAATTTTTTCACGAAAGAATCTTTTATTGCTAAGAAAAGCAATCAGTATTTTTTTTTTCAAATAAATTACTCGCAAAAACGTTGAAACTCGAAATTATTTACCGTTAGATTTTTTTTTTTTTTTTTTTCACTCCTTCCCTTTATTTTTATTTTTTTAGTTTAGGAATTAAATCATTTCATCATGTTATTTAAAATGATGAAAAAAGATGTTAAAATTAAATGCGGAGTAATAATTTCAGAGATGGTAATTTGTCTATGTTTCTAACGTTTTCTGACGTGACACAATTACAAATATAAATAATGGTCAATGATAAATTATATTTCGCGGTTTATTGTAGGATACATAGAACTAGCTAACGGATGCCATTATCTAAAATTACATTTTCATTTCATATCGTTAAATATTTGAAAATATTACTTAATCATTATAAATATGACAACAACACCATATTCAGCCGTCCTCTCTTACATTATGCAGATACTAGTGAAGTGATTTTAGATGTTTTTCATTATTTTGTTAAAAATAGACTGAATAATATATGTTGTATATTATTTAATATCAATCAAAATTTACCAGCATTATAAGGTTTCTATTTTCATTATTTTCTTCTTTTTTTTTATTTGAATTAGTTTTCCTTATGAAATTATATGTTTTTTAAATTTCTGTTACAAAAACCACGAAACATTATAAGCATTGTCAATCTATTGAAATGTATCAATGACTCAGCAAATTAGTTAAAATTTAGGATCATCTAATTTCAAATATGTACATTTTTCATGAAAATTTTTCTTATTCTACGTAATTATTGTACTTATATTAGAACAATAACAATAAATATGATCCGTTTACAAAAAATTGTTAAAATTTATATAATATTTAATAATTGTTCCATAACTCATGATTTAAAAACAAGAAAAAAACTTCAAAACTGTTAATTTTTGTTAATTCAACCCTAAACTGCCTTTAAAAATGTCGAAGAAAAAATTAGTTAAAAGAATTAACAGTATTGGCACATTGACTTTAATGCTACATATTTTAGTAACATAAGAAAATTTTACGTTTAAAGGAACTTAAACAATTAATAAATTTACAGAAGATGAAGTCTTTTTAGAAGAATACATAAAGTTTTAAAAGTATGCATAATTTCTCTATAAAAATGCGTAATTTATTTTTATTGCAAAATGTACAAGTCTTTGTTTATAATTAATATCTGAATTCTGTGAATTGATATCAACTGGTAAAAAGAAATGCAATAAAATCAGTTTAATTATGTATGTTATTTAAAAATTTACATTTTTTGTTCCTTACTCGGTGGACTCATTTTTGTTACGTTTTCAGTCAAGAAATTTACATGGGTAATATGTTTAAAATAAAATAAAGTATTTCCAAAATTTATCTTATGCCAGAAAAATTCTTTATAGTGATTTTTGTATGGAGATTATTAAATGTATCTTTTTCAAAAATGTTTTTACATCCTATGCTTAATGTTTATTTAATTAGTTGCAGAAACTCACCTGATAAGCAACACTACATATTTTTTAAAGATTAATTTACAAAATAATAATAATAATAATAACAATAATCATAAAATTCAATTTAACAAATTACAACAATCATTTGGAAAATTATTTTTCAAAGACTAAAATTTAAGACACAAAAAATCGCACGGAGTTGATCATACATTACGTACGCCATGAATGAAATATTAATAGTGTTATTACACGTAAAAATTGAAAGCGACAAAAATCGAATGCGATGCGTCAGATTTCCTGAAACTTACGTATTATCCACCTGAAACTTACGTATTATCCAAGCATTTCATTGGCTGTTCGGGAAAAATCGTTTCCATAGTCAGATTTCCAAGAAATCTGACGACAAATTTTAAATGAAACTTCATTCTTAAACTTCTAAACATCCCACAATATTATTTTCTACACCGTCGTATAGAGAAAAAAAATGTTCTTTTAAATGCAATTTGTTTGAAAGCTGTATCTCAATTTGTGTCTGAGTTATTATTATTTTTTTTTTGTAGTTTTTATTACTTTTTTGTCATAGTGGCAAGAGAAGTATTCATCTCTGTTGAAAGTAAAGGGAATACATATTACTGTATAGACCAATCAGAACACGAATAAAATGCGGATTAAACCAATAAAACGCTTCAGATATGCTTTGATTTCCTATCCTGACGAGGAGAATAACCATTTTTCCAAATGGTTAAAAAATAAGCATGTATGAGAACTATTTAAATGATTTTGAAAAGAAATACGGCCAATTCAAAAGGCAATCATTTATAATGCGTATCAAGCAAGAGATCTTTTCCGTAGTAAATATTTTTATCCTATAATAAATAACAAGCACCTGAAATGTCTTCAATTTCATGCATTTATTACTTCTTTTTATTTTAAGCATTCTACTTAAACTTCATTTCCTATAGAGGCGTAGTTTACACAACTCCAGGAACATTACTTTTGACGATCATGTGCATGGAAAATACTTTTAAAAATCTCTTTAATCTATATGTATATCTGCAAAAATGTTTAGATTTCAATGAAAAAATTCTTAAAAAATTACAAAATTTAAATTTTTATACGATCCCCCAGTCCTATAAGTTATATTTAGTAAATTTTTCCTCTTACACTGACAAGTAATACAAAAAAGTCCCGTTATTCTATGATTAAAATTGACCGAGAAATAGCTGTTTAAAGTTGGAGCATATTTTTTGCTGCAAATTTGGGGTCATTCACAAATTTAGTCGAAATATAATTTCGTCAGATATATTAAAAAATGGTTGAGAGTAAAACTAACATTACAATATAAATTTGAAATCTTTAATCATTCTGACATATTAATTCAAAATATACAATTTGTAATAAACATTTAAGAAGAAAGAAAAAACAGATTTTTTGTTAAATAAAATGATGGTAAATTAACAGCCTCAATTGTTTATAAAGTATTATTAGATTGCACTAGCCTGCAAAAGTTGGGTTATTTCGTGTTTTTTAGCTTTTGATGATTGATTCTTATGTATTCTGTACCGCTGAATCCGAAATTGAAATTCATTTTTAATCATCACATCAGGATTTTTCGAAAATTGCAAATTTCAAAGTTTAAAAGTTCAAAGTTAAAATTGAATCTCCTCCCCCATCTCATCGGACCACTGAGCTGTTTAGCTGTAAGAATCTCAGGTTAAGCAAAAATATGAAATAAATTATTGAATAAATTATTGAATAAAATAAAATAAAATAAAATAAAATAAAATAAAAATTTACATCTGTTTTATAGTATGAGATTTTCGCTATATTTTACCTTACACATTTACGATTTGCAAAAAAATTATAACGTGATGGTTAAAAATGAAGGCCATTTTCAGATTCAGTGCTAAACAGTACGTAAAAATCAATTATCAAAAGTTAAAAAATACAACCATCTCCTCTACTTTATAGTATCCGATTTTTGCCATTCTTTAAATTTGACAATTTATGACTTGCGAAATATCCTGACATGATGGTTAAAAATTAATGTAATTTTCGGATTCAGTGCTAAAAAATACCTAAATTTAAAAAACCCAACAATTTCAGTCTTGTATTTTCTAATCTAAAACTTTTTCTTAAACTTCTTGCCGTTAATCTATCCAAATCTTTTTTGTGTTATCCTGTAAATAAGTATAAATGGTAACCACCGAAAATCATAATAATATTAGATTGTTATCGGATTTGCGTCAATATGTAAAATGTAATCTCGATCGGATATTTGAAAGTGAATTAAAGTTCGAGTACAAATTTTGATCTGGAAAAACATACGATCCTTGAAGTAACATAAAAACTTACAAAAAGAAAATAATTTTTGCTAAAAAAAGCATAAAAGAAAAGTTTCAAATCCTGACAAAATAAAACATATGTAATTTTAGCCAATCTGAAACTTAATAAATGTTAACTTAACCGTAATACTTGTACAATTTTTCTTCAAATCGCAGATATCCATGAAATAAAATCTTCGAATACTTTAAGCACTTGGTATGTGACCCCTCAAAGCCCAGCCGAACTCATTTGTTTTCAGAGCAGAAAAGTGGCATAAGTCATGCATTTTTAAATTTTCATAACTCGCTCAATTTCAGTGTTATTTGAATGGGACATTTTTTTTTGTCTTACTTGTGAGTGTTATAGGAAAATTTTACTAAATATAACTACTGGGACCGGGGGACCGTATAAAAATTTTAATTTCGTAATTTTTTAAGAAATGATTTATTGACCCAAATCGCTTTTAAAATATTTCTTTACCTGAACTAAAACATTTTTGTAATTGGAACTATATGTCTATGACTAACAGTTTAGGAATTAGACATTGGACACCGATGAGACCGGACACCCTGTATATAGAATTAACTAATGTTCATACTGTGATGTAACGTTCAATATTTTGAAAATATTTTTAAAATCTTAATTTTGATATTTTGGTACAGAACTGCAGTAATTTATCTTTCGCATTGGAAGGAAAAATCGAATAATCGAATAATGAATGCGACTAATTTATAAATAAATCCAAATAATGTTAATAAAATAAAATTGGTCAATTAACGTTCGTTAAGCAATTAAAAAAAATAGTCTCCATGTAAATGCTATGTACTTCGTATTTTAAATGAATTAATTTATAGTTGGCTTCACCGACATATATCAATTTCATTACATGAAATAGTTTAATATGATTAAAATCCGCAGCAAATAATTCACCCTATACCATTATGTAATGGAATTCATTTGTGTGGCCCCTTAAGCGAATATTAACTATTCATAGCACCGCATATTCTACAGAATTCATGTTTTAGTCCACTTTGTGAAGGTATATTAATTTTATTTTATTTTTAAAAGTGTAACATCTATAAAAATCATTTGAAACGATTTTTCCCATTGGCCGTAATGTAACGGAATAATTTTGAGTGTCCCTGTAAATAAACTAAACATCTACAAACTTCATTTGAAATAGGGTTCGTGCTAGGGATAACGTCAATAATATCCACAAATTTCAGCGCAATCCTAATATATGTTTGAAAGTTAGAGCGCTGCCAGACGGCCAGACGGAAAGACAAACCGAAGTCATAAACACTTTTCAACTTTGTTGTAAAGTGTTAAAAAGAGTTTTGCTAATGAAATAAAGTCTATTCAGTTATTGTTTTGTTTATATATTATTTTTATTCGTTACATAATTTTAAAATAAAAAAAATAGAGTTTATCAAATGAAATATTGCCTTACCACCGGTTATGGTTTTTTAATACATTATTTTTCCAATTATTATTTAGTTCATTACGTGTATTTATCACTTTATGGATTCTTATACTTATATCTGTATTTATTTGTAGCGCAATTTTTAACTAATAATATTAGCCTTATGTATGCAAACACAGACTGCATTTATGTACATAACATATTTAGAACGACGTTTAAGTATATAAAAGAATAAGAATATATGGTTATATTTTAATTTATACTGAGTTGTATGATATCAGAATATTTTAGTATAAAAAATTGTTACGGCATGTTAATTGCAGCAATGAAAGTTACTGGAACAAAAAAAATTAACACTAAGCTTATAACAGTTTATTTCTCTCTCTCTCTCTCTCTCTCTCTCTCTATATATATATATATATATATATATATATATATAAACAAAATGACCAAAGGTGACCGATCACTTGCTATTTTAGACATTTTGAAATATATTTAGAAAAATACATAAAATTTTAACCTGGAACTGCAGGTGTGTACACAGTATTGTATAAGTCATATATTTCCGCGAAGATTTTTTTTTCCTCGAAACCCTATAAGGGCCCGTCAACAAATTTAAAAAGAACGAATATCTTTTCGATAACCCTGTAAAAACTAATGTAGCAAAAGCGTTCAAACTAGAGATTATTAATAAGTGGCTCATTGCAATATACTGTGTTCATTATTATTAGGATAGCATGTATACTCGTAAAAAATTAAGGTTGTTATAAAAACAGTCACAAATTTCGCCAAGTTTTTCGCTTATAATTTGCAGAGTTCTTAATATTAAAAAAAAGTTCTTTTCAGAAAATATGACAAACAATATTGTACACAGTAATCTGAAATCAGAATTAATAAATAATAAAAATTGGATGAAAAATGAGCAGGTTTACTAAAAAATGTTTCACTGCGCGTACGCGAATGCAATCAAAATATAATGTGTTAGCTACCGGGTGTCCCAAAAAGGACTGACTGATTTTAAAATTCAATAACTTCCAAACGGTGACCGATATTAAAAAAATTCTCTCAGGAGGGTTATGCATAAAGTCAAAAGTTTTTTTACAGTGATTTTCGATTTTAGTTCGAATTACAAACAATAGATGGCGTTGCGATCAATAGAGGTTAAATTCAGGCTCGATTTTTGGTACTTCATAGCCCGGATAATACATTTCAATCTCCTTTTTCTGCATGGAACAACAGTAAGGACCAAAAATCGAGCCTGTATTTAGCGACTATTCCTTACAGCGCCATCTATTGTTTGTAATTCAAACTAAAATCGAAAATCACTGTAATAAAACTTTTGACTTTATGCATAGCCCTCCTGCAAGAATTTTTTTAATATCTGTCACCGTTTGGAAGTTATTGAATTTTAAAATCAATCAGTCCTTTTTGGGACACCCGGTATATGTATAGAGCAACTTTTGTAAAAGTCTCAAAAACATAGTTTGGAAATTCTGAAAATTATCGTCGATAGAATAAGCTCGAAATTCATTGTTCCCAAAAGCAAGCAAAAAAATGAAAGGTTGTAACCAAATATATTAGTACGTGCAATATTGTGTACGCTGTCTTGGCACTAATCAACAGATATTTGATACAACCCCTCATATGTTTGCTTCTTTTTGGGAACAACGGATTTCGAGCTTATTTTATCGATGATAATTTTCAGAATTTTCAAGCTATGATTTTTAGACTTTTGCTCTATATCCTTAGCTAATACATTATGCATATTATATTTTGATTGCATTCGCGCATGCGCAGTGAAATATTTTTAAGTAAACCTGCTCATTTTTCATCCAATTTTTATTATTATTTTTTTAATTATGATTGCAGATTATTGTGTACAATGTTGTTTGTCATATTTTCTGAAAATATTTTTTTATATATTAAGAACTCTGCTAATTATAAGCAAAAACTTGTCGAAATTTGGGACTGTTTTTATAAAACCTTAATTTCTCTACGAGTATACATGCTATCCTCATAAAAATTAGCACAGTATATTATAATAAGCCAGTTATTAATAATCTCTATTTTGAACGCTTTTGCAACATTAGTTTTTACAGAGTTATACGAAAGATATTCGTTCTTTTTCAATTTGTTGACGGCCCCTTTGAGGTTTCGGAAAAAAATCTTCGCGGAAATATATGACCTATATTATACAAATTACACACCTGCAGTTTCCGGTTAATTCCTCATATATTTTTCTAGATATTTAACAAAACGTCTAAAATCGCAAGTCACCGGTCACCTTTGGCAATATAGTGTACATGAGATATACATACTGAGAGAGAGATATAATAATTATTAAAGAATGTATACAAATACTATATTTTCTAAGGTTAAAACGAGATAAATACAAAAAAAAGGCATCGAGGAATATCCGAGATATAATTGTGGAATGTAAAACGCCTATACACAAGGGTACAATCAATTAGGGTTTACTCGCATTTACGTCTTTTTTGTTTGCGTATTGTTTTAAAATACATTGTTTAAATCAAAACATAGTTCAGAAAAATACCCCAAACTTCACTTAAGATAGATATAACCTTCTGAAAAATATTTTATCATAAAAAAAATCTTCGAAGAAAGATTAGATCTAAAAAAATAAACTTGATAAAAAAGTTGATTTAAATCTTTCTGGAAAGAAAGGATGTATCACGGTTAATCTTATCATGTGTCTTCGAAGTATGTTTGTTTTTCTCGAATAGTGTGTTTGGAGAATAACATTTAAAAAGCGTTTTTATCTATTTCTCTTTCTTAAGAAACGGCGAGAAAAATAATCGTTGTTGATTTTTTTTTAGAACTTGTAAATAAAAAATAAACTCTTCATTCGCAATCTAGTATTTACTGCAGTATATATATTAGCAACTTTAATATGCTTTATTACATAGACAATTGGATTTTTTTTTTGTTACATGATTAAAAAAATCAAGTGACACATGATAGGAAAATGTTACAACTCATTCCGAAAAAAATATGCAAATTGAGTTCTATATATTATAATGTTCATTGTGAAAAATATTTTTTATTACGTTTTACACAGTCATAGGATTTTAGATTCTTCGAAAGTATACTTGAAGGCACTGATGGCTCAATAAATTATGGTAATAATAACTTCATTATACATATATAAATTCAGTTTATGGCGTCAGACACCGCCATCTGAAGATTCTACAACAGTCTTTTTCCATTTATTCCGGTCAAGGGTCCATTCCTCTTCCTGACCTCTATCTCTCATTGCCTTTGAAATATCATCCATCCCGTTCTTTCGTGGTCTTCCACGTTTTCTTTTTTTGTTTGTTTCATAATTGAATGTGATTTTGGTAATAATAATAATAATTGTAATAATAATTTTGGTAATAATAATAATAATTGTAATATAAATTTTGGTAATAATAATTTGGTAATAATAATAATAATAATTTCATTATCTGACTTAAAATGAGAGATGGATAAACGCAAAGCAATGTAGGGTTGGTATAAACACGCAGTTTTGCGTTACTATATATATGCCTTTCATGTACATATTCACATTGTTCTCAAACTATAATTCAGAAATAAATATCCCCTACGTTTGAATATTTAAAAAAATCACTAGTAAAGTAGAATATACTTACTGTTATTTTGAAATCTGTTCCCCTTTTTCCATTAGACAGATGAAATTTCCCTTCGTATTAAACACATTTCTTTACATAATAATAATTGTGAAAATTATTTTATTCCTAACATTCAGAGTTTTCTTCATTAAATAAACGAAATTTTTGACAACAAAAGCGTCAAAGGCCTCAGAATAATGCTAGAACAAAATAAGCACAAAGTTGCAAATGTGATATTCATTTGTTATGTTCTTACTCTGAGTAAAATCATATTAAAACATCGTAATGCAATCTAAGAAGTTCTCCTATCGATATTCGATTCTATAACTAAACAGGTTCTATAGAAATTTCACATACATTCTAAGCATTTTCAAATAATAAACCATTTTTTGCTGAAGCTAACTATAAATATGAATCTGAGAAATATTTTAGGAAACTTCTTTTTTTTTTTTCCTCCTTGCAGTGTAAGATACGTAAAGTTTAGCTGAAATGTTACCGTAAGCACTTTGATATTAAGTGTATTATCTGATGTTTTGTTTATGTCTGATAGGCAAAGGTTATTTTTTTAAAGTAACATTTTAAAGTATTTTCTTTTCTACACATGTGAACTGATCTTGCGCATGCCATCCTACATTTAATTTTTTGGACGCGCGTGTTGTCTGCGCCTAGTTTCTGGTATTAGGTATAAAATTGAACTGTAAGCTTCCGATCCCGACTAATATTACTTAATTATAATAGCTCATTATTATCAGGCTCCTTTATTTATCATCGAAAGCAGAAAAATAAACTTACATTATTAGTGTTTACTCATATATACAGGGTGGTCATGAAAAAACTTTGCCGATATATGGAACTCTAGCGGCCGTTCCATTTAACCGATCAAGATGAGATTTCAGATATAGTTATTCAGAGGTATGAGCTCGGGATTATGTGAACGGCAACAAATTGGCGCTCACGGTTACGGTTATAGGTACAGAAACTCGAAATTTTCGAATGGCAACGCCCATTTTTTTTTGTCGCAAAATGCCCAGCGCATGCGAAAACAATAAATAGCGCTGGAACGGTACGTCTATCGCAATAAACAGACACGTTATACACGCACAAAAAACAGCTCAGCGAACGGCCAAAAACAACACGATCGAGGCGCACGGAGGAAATTTGCATATCACAGGGGCAAGAATCCGTTTTCTACGCTGATTATTTGTCGAATGGCGTTCTGTGATTATTGTCTTGCCTCTATCATATGCAAATTTCCTCCGTGCTCCCCGATCGTGTTGTTTTTGGCCGTTCGCTGAGCTGTTTTTTTGTGCGTGCATAACGCGTCCATTTATTGCGATACACGTACCGTTTCAGCGGTATATTAGGTTTTCGCATGAGTTGAGCATTTTGCGACAAAAAAAAATGGGCGTTGTCATTCGAAAATTTCGAGTTTCCGTACCTATAACCGTAACCGTGAGCGCCAATTTGCTGCCGTTCACGGAATTCCGAGCTCATACCTCTGAATAACTATATCTGAAATCTCATCACGATCGGTTAAACGGAACGGCCGCAAGAGTTCCATATATCGGCAAAGTTTTTTTATGACCATCCTGTATATTTTTAATAATAAACCTTTAATTAATTAAAAAAATATATTGTGTACGGATTTATTAGTCATTTAAAGAATAAAAAGGGATTTTTTTATGGTTTGAAATACTTTTGTGTAATATTTCTAATTAACCTGCGCAATACCTTAAAAATAAATGTAAACATTTATTCCTACGTTTCGCGAAAAATAAATAAATAAATAAATACTATATATATATATATATATATATGTATATATATATATATATATATATATATATATATATATATATATATATATACCGGGTGTCCCAAATATGACTGATGGATTCTAAAATTCAATAACTTGTGAAAAGTGACAGACATTTAAAAAATTCTTACAGGAGGGTTATGTGATTTTAGTTAGAATTTCAAGCAATAGATGTCACTGAGAGCAATAGGCGATCAGTCCAAAGGCGATTTTTCGTACTTTGGGATCCATTCAATACATTTTAATCTCCTTTTTTTGCATAGAAGAAGAGAGGGGCCGAAAAATTGAGCATGAATTTAGCGGATATTGCTTGCAGCGCCATGTATTGACGCTATTTGTAACTAAAACTGAGAATCGCAG